>JAQBHY010000070.1:0-1200000 GCA_027574665.1 Rhynochetos jubatus
GGGCCCCTTTCAAGGCACCCCAGTGTCTCTGCAAAGGAAGGAATGCCTCGTACCTTCAGAGTCCAGGGGTGCCCCAAGTCCCAGGCAGCACAAGACCAAGAGTGGTGCGAGTGTTAAAAATTCTTCCCCGGACAAAGCGGGTTGCTCGAGGTATGCTATTTATTTAATCAAAACTCAGAGTTGGGTCACCACCTCAGTGAGTGGCCAATGGCCCAAGATCTCACACATTTTTTACACCGTTCAATCAATACCCATTACAAAAGGTCCAAAGTCTTTGTATATTTCCACTTGGCCTTTCAGTCCCCAAACTTCACCGTTTCCCAAAGACCACCACAATCCCCCGTCTCAGCTGCATTCTTCTGTTCTGGTTCCGAGCCTCGGTTCAGTTACAGGGTCTTCTTTGGGTCGCCGTCTCCGTAATCACTCTTTTGCCATTTCTGTCCTGCGCAATTCTGAGACAGACTTTGAGATGTACTATTAAGGGTTTACCTTCATTAATTAATCGCTCTTTGTTCAAACCGTCTCTGCGTGATTAGCTTGACTGGGTTTGAAACCGGCCTTGGGTGGGTCCGTACAAGGAGCAGGCTGAGAGCAAACATTCTGGGCCTGTCGAGCGGTATTTCTGCACTTTACAACACCCCAAACCTCAGACCTAAACCTGCACTAGGGACTAGGAAAGATTCCTTTACAGAGATTCAGAAGCACTGTCCCACCCAGGTCACCAAAACAAGGGATAACCCTCTTCACACCAACACAACATTAAGAAACAGCATCCACTCGATTGCAGACAGTGCTGTTCAGGGGACCGCTCCACCTCTCGTGCCTGCCATACGTTGCATCAGCCAAGGCTTCTATCCTCCCCTCACATACATATGGTAGGCGTGGCATTTCCCAGAATGTTTGTCCATCTTCACTCTAATTCCTGGAACTAATTATCATACTTACGTGGTCATGACAAATGCAGCCTGCGTCTCTCAGGGCCTTCGTGGGCGTTCTTCCGTGGTCTCTGGCGGTGGCTTAAGAGGTGACTCTGTGTCCTTTCCATGAACGCCCAGTCTTCTTTCCATATATGGTTTTGCCACGTCACCGCCCTCTGCGTGCGGAATTCCTTAAGCACCTTGTCCTGCTTTCCACTGGCATCTGTTGATCCGCGCTCCCTGAGGATGTGCCCGTCACACTTGACAAAGCTACGTTGTCACAGTCTTCTTGATCTGTGGACCTTGCATTCTCGCCCGAGGCCCCTGATAACACACTCTTGGCCTTGGCCCTGTAGAGGAGGGTAAAAAGTGGGACAAGTATTCATCTATAACAGTTTCTCTGAGGTGAGAAGTTGAAAGGTTTGTGAGTAGTCTCCAGGAGATGGCACCCAAAGCACCCGGGTGATGACAATACCAGACGCACATAGCAGATTGCTCCTACCACCTCTGTTAGGTCACCCAGCCAAGCAACACCCTTCAGCCAGGCTAATACAGTAACGATCGGCACATTAAGGAACTCGTAGGGCAGAACATCCCACCGTTCTGATCACAACTCTGAGAGCAAAGGGGTTGACATCCTGACCAGCCACCACCAAAATACTACAGTGAACACTTCTCATCAGTCCATTCTAACATGCAGGAATCGGATGATCTGTCACTATCTCAACCCCTCGGGCCCCGCCTGGGGCACAAGACAGGACTGTCGTCATTTAACCCAGCCAGCAACAGAGCTCTGAACGGCCACTCGCTCACCTCCCCCTCCTATACAGGGGCAGGAGAGCCAGAGAAAAAGACGAGAAAGCTCACAAGGTAAGAGAGTAGCAACTTAAAAGGCAAAGAATAAAGTAACAATACTAATAATACTACTGATAACATGCAATAGAAAAGTCTACCAGGACTACTCGTAGATTTTGAGAAAACTGTGTTAAACACCGGTGTTATCAGCACAAACCCAAAACACAACCTCTTACTGGCTGTCCTTAAGGAATTTAACACTTTAAAAATACCTTGAAAATGCAAATAGCAATAAGGCAGAAGAAATACAGAGAAGATGTAAGGAATGAAGACGTTGAAATAAATTCAAGAAAGGGCGCTAAAGAGAGGGAGAAGTGGAAGGAATTTTAAAAAGAAACCGAGTACAAGAAACAGACCAGAATTACAACATCAAAACAGGGAAATGGATAAGGGACAACACACGACAAGAGTTTGAAAAGTGATTTGATGCAAGAAACAGAGGATTACAGAACAGGGAGACAGCTAGAAAGGACCCTGATAATATGGAACAGGAAGCTAACGGCATGGAAACACAGACTAGAAATTTCTAAATCACCCAAGTACAGGACAGAGAGAGATGGAGGGAAACCAAAAATAATTAATGGGTGAAGAGGCAGAGAGCAGAGTCAGCAGAAAAGAATCAAATGTCAGGGAGCCAGCCAGGCCAGTGAACACCACAGAAGGAGGCAGAAGCAGAGACCAAGGGCAAGAAAGCAGAGAAAGTGGGGTGTGCAGGAGACCTGACAGGACTCACCACAGCTCTGAAGAGCAGGAACCCTTTACCACTCCTTCCATCTCTGAACTTCCCCTGCTCCCTCAACAGCACTGCTTCCCAGGCAGCCCCTTTGTAGCTGGAGCCCCACCCCGTGCAGGGCTGGCCCCATCCTCAGCCTCACGGGCCACACCTGGGGCTGCCCCAGCCCCAGCTGGAACCCATGAGGAACAGGGGCAATGGCCAAAGCCCCACAGCATATCAACCCTCACCTGAGGGCTGAGATGATGGCTTTGCAGCAGGAACTCGAGGCTTAATGCAATAAAAGCTGCTGGCTCACAGCAATCCAGAAGGAGATAACGGTGACAGGCAATGTTGAGAAACACCCCAGCAATTTTTTGGGAGCTTCTGCCCTTCCTGCAAAGTGGCAGGACCAGACTCTCCTGTCTTTGCTTACAGAACTCTACACCAACACCCAGGAGGGCACAGCTGAGCAACTCTGTCCTTTGCCAGTGACACCCTGGGTCCCTGGAGGACAGTTGAAGATGATCAGCGTAAGTTTAAGGGGAAAACTGTTGTCTGGGTGGGAATGGGCTTCTTCACTGTGGGCTCAGTGGGTGGGTGGGAAATGCTGCTGCTGCTGAACAACGGGGGATCAACCACGCTAATTCCCCAGGAATGCTGAGGAAGGAGCAATTTTGGTGCAGTGCCGTGCTCCTCTTAGCAGGCCTTTGCAATCCCAATTATCCCTGGAGCTGTGCTCTTTCTGCTTCTCCAGACACTAACCCTAGCCCTAACCCTAAGAATGGCAGGTCATGCTTTCCGGCAACGCCCCCCCCTGCATTCCAGCTATGACAGCTGCGGTAGGAGCAATGCCAGTGCAGTGTCATGCTGCTCTTGGCAGGCCTTTGCAATCCCAACTATCCCTGGACCTGGGGGCTTTCTCGTTCTCCAGATGCTGTTTTTCTCCCTGGCTGTATGTGCTGCACCCTGTCACCATCTCTGTCCCTCCTTTGTCCTTCCTCTCCTTCCCCTTGCCGCCTCTCTCTCCTTCTGTCCTGCTCACTGACCCTACATGTTCTCGCTCCAGCTCTGCAGGGCCCCTCGGCCCCATTTTTCTTGGCTTCTCTCCCTCTCTGGCCATTTCTGACCTTTCTGTCTCTGCTCCTCGGTTTCCTCCCTTGGCTTCTTTTCCTCTCTCCTGTCCTCTGTCCTGCTCCCATCACAGCATTTTCTTCTTCCCTTTCTCTGCCCCACTCCCCATCCCTCTTTTTCTTTCTTCACCCCGCTGCACTGCTCTCTGGCCTTCCTTCCCCACCCTCCACCCCTCCATCATTATCCTTTTGTCCCTTGTCATCTCTCCACCTCTCTGTCCCACTCCCCATCCCTGATTTTCCTATTCCATTTCTCTGTGTGGCTTTCAGGCCCTGTTTTTCCTCTGGCTCCATCTCCCTGTCCTTGTTCCTGTTGCTCTCGCTTGCTCTCTATCCCAGTGTGCTGCTCCTCATCCCCCTGTGTTTCTCTGGATCCCATTTTCTTGCTCCCTGTCCCTCCCCTCTATCCCTCTCTTCTTCCTCCCACCTGGATTTTCCTCTCTCCATCCCTCTGCTCCCATTGCTCCTTTCTCCATCTCTCAGTCCTGCTCCCTGCCCCTTTCCTCCTCTCGCTGTCCTTTTGTCCCGCTCCCTCTCCCGTTATTCTGCCTTTGTCCCTCTGTCCTGGTGCCTGTTTGCTGCTTTCTAGGAGTATCCCCCAGTCCGTCCAGCTGTCCCCATTCTCCTCCTTCTCTTCCCTGCTCCAGCCCTACTTTCTCCTGCTCCCTCTCTGTCCCGCAGCCCATCAGCATCTTTTTTCCTTCTCCATCTCTTTGTCTTCACCTGCATTTGGTCCCCCCAGCCCCACCCCCAGTCCCTCTGTCCTCTTCCTTTCCCTGCTCTTTGTCTCTGCACGTCCCACACTCTGTTCCCGTCTCTCTCTCTGCCCTCGAGCCTTCCTTTTCCTTCCTTCTTTATCTCTGCGTTCCTCTCTCCTGCTGCTCCTCAGTGCTTTCCATCCGTTCCTTTGTCCCACTCCCTGGCCCTTACGGCCGTCAGTCCCTCTGGCCTGTTGCCCATTGTTAGTTTTGCCAGCTGCATCCCACCGCCCTGCTTCCCGTTCGTCTCCTCTGGCTCAGTCCTCCTGGCCTGCTCCCTGGAGGGATTTTCCCTTTCCCCAGCTCCGACCCGCTCCCCACCCCTCTCTGTTTCTCTCTGTCACCCTTCCCAGTTCCCTGTGCCCCTCTCTCTGCAGTCTCATGTCCCGGTCCCTGTCCCTCTCTGTGCCACTCCATCCCTCTGTCCCTGGCCTCGTGCCTGGTTTTCCTTGCTCCATGCCTGTTCTGCTGCCCAGTGCTGGCCGGTTCCTTTTCCGGACTTGTTTGGGGTGTTTTCTCCTCTCTTGGTGGCTCTGCTGCTGTTCTTGCCCCTGATGTTTTCCCTCTCCCCGTGCCCTGCCCTGCTGGCTGTCCTCTCCCCCAGTGTCCTGCTGGCTCTTCCCCGTCCTCTCTGAGGACGTTTCCCCTCGCTCTATCCCTCTGGCTGCTCCCTGGCAGGATTTGGTTGTTGTCTGGAGTTCCGCTTAGCCCGGCTCTATTTTGTCATTCCCCGTCTCTCTCTGCTGCTCCCCGTCCTCCCCTTTATCTCTCCTTCTTTTCCTTTTCCTGTCCCTCTGCTTTTCCCTACCCTGCTACCCACAGCCAGGATTCTGCTCCCAAAGGGCCCCACATGTCCAACACCAGGTGAGATTAAAGGCAGCTGTAATGTCTTCTCCTGTCCTCAGGGATCAGTTGATCCCCCATTGTTCAGCAGCAGCAGCATTTCCCACCCACCCACTGAGCCCACAGTGAAGAAGCCCATTCCCACCCAGACAACAGTTTTCCCCTTAAACTTACGCTGATCATCTTCAACTGTCCTCCAGGGACCCAGGGTGTCACTGGCAAAGGACAGAGTTGCTCAGCTGTGCCCTCCTGGGTGTTGGTGTAGAGTTCTGTAAGCAAAGACAGGAGAGTCTGGTCCTGCCACTTTGCAGGAAGGGCAGAAGCTCCCAAAAAATTGCTGGGGTGTTTCTCAACATTGCCTGTCACCGTTATCTCCTTCTGGATTGCTGTGAGCCAGCAGCTTTTATTGCATTAAGCCTCGAGTTCCTGCTGCAAAGCCATCATCTCAGCCCTCAGGTGAGGGTTGATATGCTGTGGGGCTTTGGCCATTGCCCCTGTTCCTCATGGGTTCCAGCTGGGGCTGGGGCAGCCCCAGGTGTGGCCCGTGAGGCTGAGGATGGGGCCAGCCCTGCACGGGGTGGGGCTCCAGCTACAAAGGGGCTGCCTGGGAAGCAGTGCTGTTGAGGGAGCAGGGGAAGTTCAGAGATGGAAGGAGTGGTAAAGGGTTCCTGCTCTTCAGAGCTGTGGTGAGTCCTGTCAGGTCTCCTGCACACCCCACTTTCTCTGCTTTCTTGCCCTTGGTCTCTGCTTCTGCCTCCTTCTGTGGTGTTCACTGGCCTGGCTGGCTCCCTGACATTTGATTCTTTTCTGCTGACTCTGCTCTCTGCCTCTTCACCCATTAATTATTTTTGGTTTCCCTCCATCTCTCTCTGTCCTGTACTTGGGTGATTTAGAAATTTCTAGTCTGTGTTTCCATGCCGTTAGCTTCCTGTTCCATATTATCAGGGTCCTTTCTAGCTGTCTCCCTGTTCTGTAATCCTCTGTTTCTTGCATCAAATCACTTTTCAAACTCTTGTCGTGTGTTGTCCCTTATCCATTTCCCTGTTTTGATGTTGTAATTCTGGTCTGTTTCTTGTACTCGGTTTCTTTTTAAAATTCCTTCCACTTCTCCCTCTCTTTAGCGCCCTTTCTTGAATTTATTTCAACGTCTTCATTCCTTACATCTTCTCTGTATTTCTTCTGCCTTATTGCTATTTGCATTTTCAAGGTATTTTTAAAGTGTTAAATTCCTTAAGGACAGCCAGTAAGAGGTTGTGTTTTGGGTTTGTGCTGATAACACCGGTGTTTAACACAGTTTTCTCAAAATCTACGAGTAGTCCTGGTAGACTTTTCTATTGCATGTTATCAGTAGTATTATTAGTATTGTTACTTTATTCTTTGCCTTTTAAGTTGCTACTCTCTTACCTTGTGAGCTTTCTCGTCTTTTTCTCTGGCTCTCCTGCCCCTGTATAGGAGGGGGAGGTGAGCGAGTGGCCGTTCAGAGCTCTGTTGCTGGCTGGGTTAAATGACGACAGTCCTGTCTTGTGCCCCAGGCGGGGCCCGAGGGGTTGAGATAGTGACAGATCATCCGATTCCTGCATGTTAGAATGGACTGATGAGAAGTGTTCACTGTAGTATTTTGGTGGTGGCTGGTCAGGATGTCAACCCCTTTGCTCTCAGAGTTGTGATCAGAACGGTGGGATGTTCTGCCCTACGAGTTCCTTAATGTGCCGATCGTTACTGTATTAGCCTGGCTGAAGGGTGTTGCTTGGCTGGGTGACCTAACAGAGGTGGTAGGAGCAATCTGCTATGTGCGTCTGGTATTGTCATCACCCGGGTGCTTTGGGTGCCATCTCCTGGAGACTACTCACAAACCTTTCAACTTCTCACCTCAGAGAAACTGTTATAGATGAATACTTGTCCCACTTTTTACCCTCCTCTACAGGGCCAAGGCCAAGAGTGTGTTATCAGGGGCCTCGGGCGAGAATGCAAGGTCCACAGATCAAGAAGACTGTGACAACGTAGCTTTGTCAAGTGTGACGGGCACATCCTCAGGGAGCGCGGATCAACAGATGCCAGTGGAAAGCAGGACAAGGTGCTTAAGGAATTCCGCACGCAGAGGGCGGTGACGTGGCAAAACCATATATGGAAAGAAGACTGGGCGTTCATGGAAAGGACACAGAGTCACCTCTTAAGCCACCGCCAGAGACCACGGAAGAACGCCCACGAAGGCCCTGAGAGACGCAGGCTGCATTTGTCATGACCACGTAAGTATGATAATTAGTTCCAGGAATTAGAGTGAAGATGGACAAACATTCTGGGAAATGCCACGCCTACCATATGTATGTGAGGGGAGGATAGAAGCCTTGGCTGATGCAACGTATGGCAGGCACGAGAGGTGGAGCGGTCCCCTGAACAGCACTGTCTGCAATCGAGTGGATGCTGTTTCTTAATGTTGTGTTGGTGTGAAGAGGGTTATCCCTTGTTTTGGTGACCTGGGTGGGACAGTGCTTCTGAATCTCTGTAAAGGAATCTTTCCTAGTCCCTAGTGCAGGTTTAGGTCTGAGGTTTGGGGTGTTGTAAAGTGCAGAAATACCGCTCGACAGGCCCAGAATGTTTGCTCTCAGCCTGCTCCTTGTACGGACCCACCCAAGGCCGGTTTCAAACCCAGTCAAGCTAATCACGCAGAGACGGTTTGAACAAAGAGCGATTAATTAATGAAGGTAAACCCTTAATAGTACATCTCAAAGTCTGTCTCAGAATTGCGCAGGACAGAAATGGCAAAAGAGTGATTACGGAGACGGCGACCCAAAGAAGACCCTGTAACTGAACCGAGGCTCGGAACCAGAACAGAAGAATGCAGCTGAGACGGGGGATTGTGGTGGTCTTTGGGAAACGGTGAAGTTTGGGGACTGAAAGGCCAAGTGGAAATATACAAAGACTTTGGACCTTTTGTAATGGGTATTGATTGAACGGTGTAAAAAATGTGTGAGATCTTGGGCCATTGGCCACTCACTGAGGTGGTGACCCAACTCTGAGTTTTGATTAAATAAATAGCATACCTCGAGCAACCCGCTTTGTCCGGGGAAGAATTTTTAACACTCGCACCACTCTTGGTCTCGTGCTGCCTGGGACTTGGGGCACCCCTGGACTCTGAAGGTACGAGGCATTCCTTCCTTTGCAGAGACACTGGGGTGCCTTGAAAGGGGCCCCTGGCTCACCACTCTGGGCGTTGCTGCCGCTCTGGGTGTCGCAGTGTGCCTCGCCGCTGCTCTTGGTCTCAGTGCTGCTCTTGATCTCGTGGCGCCTCCTCGCCACCTCGGACTTGGGGCATCCGTGGACTCTGAAGGTAGGAGGCGTTCCTTCTTTTGCAGGGACGCTGACCTACCTCGAAAGGAACCCTGGCTCGGCGTGCTGCCCCGTCGCTCTTGGTGTCACGGCGCCTCCTTGCCGCCTGGGACTTGGGGTGTCCCTGGACTCTGAAGGTAGGAGGCTTTCCTTCTTTGCAGGGACGCTGGCCAGCCGCGAAAGGCTCACTGGCTTGGTGCTCTGTGTCTCGCCGTCGCGCTGCTCTTGGAGTTGGTGCGCCTCGCCACCGCTCTGGGTGTCGTGCCGCTCTTGTTGCGGTGCTTTGGGTTTCACGCCTCTCTTGGAGTCTGCGCGCCTCGCTGCCGCTCTGGGTCTTGCACCGCTGTTGGTGTGGTGGTGCGACTCACTGCTGCTCTTGGTCTCGGCGCGCCTCCTTGCCGCCTGGGGCCCAGGGCGTTACTGGACTCTGAAGGTAAGAGGTATTCCTTTGTTTGCAGGGATGCTGGCCCACCTCAAAAGGGGCCCCAGCTCGGCATTCTGGCCCGCTGCTCTTGGTGTCGCGGCACCTACTTGCTGCTTCGGACTTTGGGCATCCCTGGACTCTGAAGGTAGGACGCATTCCTTCCTTTGCAGGGACGCTGGTCCACCTCGAAAGGTGCCCCGGCTCGATGGTCTGGCTCTCACTGCCGCTCTCGCTGTTGCTGCACACCTCGCTGCTGCTCTGGGTTTTGTGCTGCTCTTGTTGCAATGCACTTGGACTTGCAACTCTATAGGTGGTGTGGCATGGCTCGCTGCCACTCTGGCTGTCACGCTGCTCCTTAGTGTGGTGGTGTGCCTCGCCGCTGCCCTTGATGTCGTGCTGCTCTTGTGGTTGCGCCGCCATTGTGAGTCTCACGCCACTCTTGGTGTGGCAGTGCTCTTGGTCTCATGGAGCCCCTTGGCCCCCTCAGACTTGGGGTGTCCCTGCACTCTTAAGGTAAGAGGCATTCCTTCCTTTCCACGGATGCAGGCCTGCCTCGAAAGGGGCCACGGCTTGGCGATCTGGGTCTCTTGTTGCTCTTGGTGCTGTGGTGTGCCTCGCTGCTGCTCTGGGTGTTGCGCCGCCATTGTGGGTCTCGCGCCACTCTTGGAGTCGGCACGCCTCGTTGCTGCTCTGGGTGTCGTGCTGCTGCTGTCTTGCCGCTGCTGTTAGCGTTATGTCGCTGCTGGGGGTCTCGCGCCGCTCTTGGAGCCGGCGCGCCTCGTTGCCGCTCTGGGGGTCTCGCCGTCGCTGTTAGCGTTGCGCCGCCGCTCTGGGGGTCTCGCCGTCGCTGTTAGCGTTGCGCCGCCGCTCTGGGGGTCTCGCGCCGCTCTTGGAGCCGGCGCGCCTCGTTGCTGCTCTGGGGGTCTCGCCGCCGCTGTTAGCGTTGTGCCGCCACGCGCCGCTCTTGGAGCCGGCGCGCCTCGTTGCCGCTCTGGGGGTCTCGCCGTCGCTGTTAGCGTTGCGCCGCCGCTCTGGGGGTCTCGCCGTCGCTGTTAGCGTTGCGCCGCCGCGCGCCGCTCTTGGAGCCGGCGCGCCTCGTTGCCGCTCTGGGGGTCTCGCTGTCGCTGTTAGCGTTGCGCCGCCGCTCTGGGGGTCTCGCGCCGCTCTTGGAGCCGGCGCGCCTCGTTGCCGCTCTGGGGGTCTCGCCGTCGCTGTTAGCGTTGCGCCGCCGCTCTGGGGGTCTCGCCGTCGCTGTTAGCGTTGCGCCGCCGCTCTGGGGGGTCTCGCGCCGCTCTTGGAGCTGGCGCGCCTCGTTGCCGCTCTGGGGGCCTCGCCGCCGCTGTTAGCGTTGCGCCGCTCGTGGTGTGGTGGTGCGCTTCACTGCCACTCTTGGTCTGGGTGCTACTCTTTGTGTCGTGACGCCTCCTGGCCCCCTCAGACTTGGGGCATCCCTTTACTCTTAAGGTAAGAGGCATTCCTTCCTTCGCAGGGGCGCGGGCCTGCCTCGAAAGGGGCCCCGGCTCGGCACGCCTCGCGCCGCTTCGGACTCACACTCGCCTCCGCCTCGGACTCGCAAGGTAAGAGGCGTTCCTTCCTTCGCAGGGGCGCCGGCCTGCCTCGAAAGGGGCCCCGGCTCGGCACGCCTCGCGCCGCTTCGGACTCGCACTCGCCTCCGCCTCGGACTCGCAAGGTAAGAGGCGTTCCTTCCTTCGCAGGGGCGCCGGCCTGCCTCGAAAGGGGCCCCGGCTCGGCACGCCTCGCGCCGCTTCGGACTCGCACTCGCCTCCGCCTCGGACTCGCAAGGTAAGAGGCGTTCCTTCCTTCGCAGGGGCGCCGGCCTGCCTCGAAAGGGGCCCCGGCTCGGCACGCCTCGCGCCGCTTCGGACTCACACTCGCCTCCACCTCGGACTCGCAAGGTAAGAGGCGTTCCTTCCTTCGCAGGGGCGCGGGCCTGCCTCGAAAGGGGCCCCGGCTCGGCACGCCTCGCGCCGCTTCGGACTCGCACTCGCCTCCGCCTCGGACTCGCAAGGTAAGAGGCGTTCCTTCCTTCGCAGGGGCGCCGGCCTGCCTCGAAAGGGGCCCCGGCTCGGCTATCTGGGTCTCTTGTTGCTCTCGGTGCCGCTCTGGGGGTCGTGCCGCCGCTGTTAGCGTTGCGCCGCCGCTGTGGGTCTCGCCGGCGCGCCTCGGTGCCGCTCTGGGGGTCGTGCCGCCGCTGTTAGCGTTGCGCCGCCGCTGTGGGTCTCGCCGCCGCGCCTCGGTGCCGCTGTGGGGGGTCGTGCCGCCGCTGTTAGCGTTGCACCGCCGCCCTTGGAGTCAGCGCGCCTCGGTGCCGCTCTGGGGGTCGTGCCGCCGCTGTTAGCGTTGCGCCGCCGCTGTGGGTCTTGCCGCCGCCCTTGGAGTCGGCACGCCTCGGTGCCGCTCTGGGGGTCGTGCCGCCGCTGTGGGTCTTGGTGCCGCTCTGGGGGTCGTGCCGCCGCTGTGGGTCTTGGTGCCGCTCTGGGGGTCGTGCCGCCGCTGTGGGTCTCGCCGCCGCCCTTGGAGTCGGCACGCCTCGGTGCCGCTCTGGGGGTCGTGCCGCTGCTGTTAGCGTTGTGCCGCCACTGTGGGTGTCGCCGCCGCCCCTCGGTGCCGCTCTGGGGGTCGTGCCGCCGCTGTGGGTCTCGCCGCCGCCCTTGGCGTCGGCGCGCCTCGGTGCCGCTCTGGGGGTCGTGCCGCCGCTGTGGGTCTCACCGCTGCCCTTGGAGTCGGTGCGCCTCGGTGCCGCTCTGGGGGTCGTGCCGCCACTGTTAGCTTTGCGCCGCCCCTGTGGGTCTCGCCACCGCCCTTGGAGTCGGCGCGCCTCGATGCTCTGGGGATCGTGCCGCCGCTGTGGGTCTCGCCGCCGCCCTTGGTGTGGTGCTGCACTTCGCTGCCCCTCTTGGTCTCGTGGTGCCTTCTGGCCCCCTCTTGGTCTCGTGGTGCCTTCTGGCCCCCTAGGATTTGGGGCGTCCCTGCACTCTTAAGGTAAGAGTCATTTCTTCCTTTAGTGGGACGCGGGCCTGCCTCGCAAGCAGCCCCAGCTCGGCATGCCACCCTGCTGCTTCAGACTTCAATTTGCTCCGCCTCAGACTTGCCTCTGACTGTGAAGGTAAGAGGCATTCCTGCCATTGCAGCATCGCTGTCCTGCCTCGAAAGGGGCCCCAGCTTGACACACGGCCCCACCGCTTTGGACTTCGATTCACATTGGCCTCGGACTTGGAAGGTAAGAGGCATTCTTTCCTTGGCAGCGCTGCTAGCCTGCCGCGAAAGAGGCCCCGGCGTAGTGTGCTGCCCCCATGCTTTGGACTCAATGCCTCTTAACTTGCGAGGCCGAGCCGAGTAGAGGTGAAGTCCGAGCCTATTTCCTTTGCGGGCGAGGGGGCGGGGCTTAAGGGGCGAGGGGGCGGGGCTTAAGGGGCGAGGGGGCGGGGCTTAAGGGGCGAGGGGGCGGGGCTTAAGGGGCGAGGGGGCGGGGCTTAAGGGGCGAGGGGGCGGGGCTTAAGGGGCGAGGGGGCGGGGCTTAAGGGGCGAGGGGGCGGGGCTTAAGGGGCGAGGGGGCGGGGCTTAAGGGGCGAGGGGGCGGGGCTTAAGGGGCGAGGGGGCGGGGCTTAAGGGGCGAGGGGGCGGGGCTTAAGGGGCGAGGGGGCGGGGCTTAAGGGGCGAGGGGGCGGGGCTTAAGGGGCGAGGGGGCGGGGCTTAAGGGGCGAGGGGGCGGGGCTTAAGGGGCGAGGGGGCGGGGCTTAAGGGGCGAGGGGGCGGGGCTTAAGGGGCGAGGGGGCGGGGCTTAAGGGGCGAGGGGGCGGGGCTTAAGGGGCGAGGGGGCGGGGCTTAAGGGGCGAGGGGGCGGGGCTTAAGGGGCGAGGGGGCGGGGCTTAAGGGGCGAGGGGGCGGGGCTTAAGGGGCGAGGGGGCGGGGCTTAAGGGGCGAGGGGGCGGGGCTTAAGGGGCGAGGGGGCGGGGCTCAAGGGGCGAGGGGGCGGGGCTCAAGGGGCGAGGGGGCGGGGCTCAAGGGGCGAGGGGGCGGGGCTCAAGGGGCGAGGGGGCGGGGCTCAAGGGGCGAGGGGGCGGGGCTCAAGGGGCGAGGGGGCGGGGCTCAAGGGGCGAGGGGGCGGGGCTCAAGGGGCGAGGGGGCGGGGCTCAAGGGGCGAGGGGGCGGGGCTCAAGGGGCGAGGGGGCGGGGCTCAAGGGGCGAGGGGGCGGGGCTCAAGGGGCGAGGGGGCGGGGCTCAAGGGGCGAGGGGGCGGGGCTCAAGGGGCGAGGGGGCGGGGCTCAAGGGGCGAGGGGGCGGGGCTCAAGGGGCGAGGGGGCGGGGCTCAAGGGGCGAGGGGGCGGGGCTCAAGGGGCGAGGGGGCGGGGCTCAAGGGGCGAGGGGGCGGGGCTCAAGGGGCGAGGGGGCGGGGCTCAAGGGGCGAGGGGGCGGGGCTCAAGGGGCGAGGGGGCGGGGCTCAAGGGGCGAGGGGGCGGGGCTCAAGGGGCGAGGGGGCGGGGCTCAAGGGGCGAGGGGGCGGGGCTCAAGGGGCGAGGGGGCGGGGCTCAAGGGGCGAGGGGGCGGGGCTCAAGGGGCGAGGGGGCGGGGCTCAAGGGGCGAGGGGGCGGGGCTCAAGGGGCGAGGGGGCGGGGCTCAAGGGGCGAGGGGGCGGGGCTCAAGGGGCGAGGGGGCGGGGCTCAAGGGGCGAGGGGGCGGGGCTCAAGGGGCGAGGGGGCGGGGCTCAAGGGGCGAGGGGGCGGGGCTCAAGGGGCGAGGGGGCGGGGCTCAAGGGGCGAGGGGGCGGGGCTCAAGGGGCGAGGGGGCGGGGCTCAAGGGGCGAGGGGGCGGGGCTCAAGGGGCGAGGGGGCGGGGCTCAAGGGGCGAGGGGGCGGGGCTCAAGGGGCGAGGGGGCGGGGCTCAAGGGGCGAGGGGGCGGGGCTCAAGGGGCGAGGGGGCGGGGCTCAAGGGGCGAGGGGGCGGGGCTCAAGGGGCGAGGGGGCGGGGCTCAAGGGGCGAGGGGGCGGGGCTCAAGGGGCGAGGGGGCGGGGCTCAAGGGGCGAGGGGGCGGGGCTCAAGGGGCGCGGGGGCGGGGCTCAAGGGGCGCGGGGGCGGGGCTCAAGGGGCGCGGGGGCGGGGCTCAAGGGGCGCGGGGGCGGGGCTCAAGGGGCGCGGGGGCGGGGCTCAAGGGGCGCGGGGGCGGGGCTCAAGGGGCGCGGGGGGATTTCTATTGAAATTGGGCCAATATTTTTCCTACTTAGGGGCTGAATTCGGGCCCAAATTTCTGCTGAACTCAGGATTGAATTTCTGCTAGACTTGGCCACAATATCACCTGCACTTTGGCTCAAATTTTTCCTAGATTTGGACTTGAATTTTTGCTGCGCTTGGGCTGGAATTTCTCCTGGACTTGGGCTGCATTTTAGGCTGGAATTTCTCCTGGATCTGGGCCCAAATTTCTCCTGGAGTTCAGGTGGACTATCTCCTGAAACTGAAGTGGAGTTTGGCTGCTCTTAGGCTAAAATTTCTCCTGGAATTGGGCTGCATTTTATGCTGGAATTTCTCCTGGACTTAGGCCTAAATATCTTTTGGAGTTCAGGTGGACTATCTCCTGGACTTGGACTGGAATTTCTGCTGCACTTGGGCTGCAATTTCTCCTGGCTACAGGGGCGAGAAGGTGTGCCTTCAGGGGTGAGGGGGCGTGCTTTCACTTGCGAGGGGGCGTGCCTTAAAGCTGGAGAGATGCAGGCCACAATGCAGGCCAAATTCGAGGTCACTTCCAGGGGAAACCTGGGCTCCAGCGCAGGTCAAATCTGGGATTCCGCGCAGGAGAAATTGGAGGTCATGTGCAGGAGAAATTTCAGGGAGTCCAGCAGAAATTGAAGGTTGCAGTGCAGGAGAAATTTTGGCCAGAGTTCAAGAGAAATTAGAGGGCACGTTGAGGAGAAATTCGGGCTCTACTACAGGGGAAATTTGGGCCAGAATCCAGGGGAAATTCAGACCCAAGTGCACGAGAAATTCTCACCCAAATCCTGGTGAAATTCAGACCCAAGTCCCTATGAAATTCAGGCCCAATTCAGTGGGCCTCATGACATTTCCTCATTCCAGTTAGGGATGAGAGGGAACTAAGACATGCCCTGCCAGCCCTGACCCTTCTGGCAGTCTGGGGAGATCAGCACCAGCTGGGAATGCCAACAAGAGCCTGCCCCAATTAAGGCCAGGCTGGGAGATTGCTTAGGCCTGAAGTCAATTATCTCATGACTCTCTAAATAGAGGGAGGCTCCATGGCTGACCCTTGCTTTCTCCTGGTCTGCAGGGGCTGCACCCAGCATGTCCCTTGGAGTGGGATGGCACTCAGAGCTCCACACCCCCCAGTTTGGGAAAGGAGAGAGCGGTCGACACGGCCTGGGCTGAAAAGCCTCCTGGAGGCTCAGCTCTGCTCCCGTTGAGACATGCTGACATGTGACGGGAAGGCTTGCACCGGGCTCCGGGGGCATTTGAACAGGTACCTTCCTAGCAAGATGCGTATCTCCACAGCCATTTCTGTCTCTGGCAGGGGGGGCATGTGCGTGCAGCTGTGTGCCGGGAACTGTGTTAACCCTTTGCTGGAGTTGCTGTGCTGATGGATGGAGAGTCGGGACCCGCTGGGGAATGGTGTGATCTGACTGTGGGCCAGATGGGAATAGTGTGAAGGGACTTTGTGCAAAACTTGGGGGCAGCATCAGTTCAAAGCCCAAACTCCACAGGTTGTGCTCCTGTCCCCAGTTCCTTAGGCATAAAGCATTAGTCTGGTGTGGGGCCTGCGGTAGACCCAGCCGCAGGTGGATTTCTCTTCGGCGGAGTGCAGAAAAGCGTGGGAATCTGACGTCCCAGGGCAGGAGAGATCTGAGGGACAGATCTTGGCCCTCGTCTTGAGTTTCTACTGGATGTGGGCTGCATTTTAGGCTGGAACTTTTCCTGGAGCTGGGCCCAAAATTCTCCTCCACCTGGACTGGGTTTAGGCAGTAATTTCTCCTGGAATTGGGCCTAATTTTAGGTTGGAAGTACTCCTGGTTTGAGGCCTGACTTTCTCCACCCCCTGCTCTTGAGATTCTCCCGGATGTGGGCTGCATTTTGGCTGCATTTTGGGCTGGAGCTTCTCGTGGTTTGAGGCCTGGCTTGCTCCACCCCCTGCTCTTGAGATTCTCCCGGATGTGGGCTGCATTTTATATGCTTTTTGGCCTCGAGCTTCTCGTGGTTTGAGGCCTGGCTTGCTCTAGCCGCTGCTCTTGATATTCTCCCGGATGTGGGCTGCATTTTGGCTTCCTTTTGGGCTGGAGCATCTCGTGGTTTCAGGCCTGGATTTCTCCACACCTTGCTCTTGAGATTCTCCCGGATGTGGGCTGCATTTTGGCTGCATTTTGGGCTGGAGCTTCTCGTGGTTTGAGGCCTGGCTTGCTCCACCCCCTGCTCTTGAGATTCTCCCGGATGTGGGCTGCATTTTATATGCTTTTTGGCCTCGAGCTTCTCGTGGTTTGAGGCTTGGCTTGCTCCACCCCTTGCTCTTGATATTCTCCCGCATGTGGCCTGCATTTTGGTTGCCTTTTGGGCTGGAAATTTCCGTCTTTTGAGACCTCGCTTGCTCCACCCCCTGCTCTTGAGATTCTCTGGGAGTTGGGCTGGAATTTGGCTGCTTTTTGGGCTGGAGCTTCTCGTGGTTTGAGGCCTGGATTGCTCGACCCCCTACTCTTGATATTCTCTTGGATGTGGGCTGGATTTTGGCTGCCTTTTGGGCTGGAGCTTCTTGTGGTTTGAGGCCTGGCTTGTTCCACCACTTGCTCTTGATATTCTCCCGGATGTGGGCTGGATTTTGGCTGCCTTTTGGGCTGGAGCTTCTTGTGGTTTGAGGCCTGGCTTATTCCACCACTTGCTCTTGATATTCTCCTGGATGTGGGCTGGAGTTTGACTGCCTTATGGGCTGGAGCTTCTCGTGGTTTGAGGCTTGGCTTGCTGCAGCCGCTGCTCTTGATATTCTCCCACATGTGGCCTGCATTTTGGTTGCTTTTTGGGCTGGAAATATCCGTTATTTGAGGCCTGGCTTGCTCCAGCCGCTGCTCATGATATTCTCCTGGATATGGGCTGCATTTTGGCGGCATTTTTGGGTGGAGCTTCTCGTGATTTGAGGCCTGGCTTGCTCCACCCCCTGCTCTTGAGATTCTCGCGTGGGTTGGTTGGTTTTTGGGTGCCTTTTGGGCTGGAGATTCTCGTGCTTTGAGGCCTGGCTTGCTCCAACCCCTGCTCTTGATATTCTCCGGGATGTGGACGGTGTTATGGCTGCATTTTGGGCTGGAGCTTCTCGTGGTTCCAGGCCTGGCTAACTCCATCCCCTCTGCATGATATTCTCCCGGGTGTGGGCTGGAGTTGGGCTGCCTTTGGGCTGGAGCTTCTCGTTCTTGAGGCCTGGCTTGCTCCACCCCCTGCTCTTTAGATTTTCCCGGAGATGGGCTTCATTTTGGCTGAATTTTGGGCTGGAGCTTCTCGTGGTTTGAGGCCTGGCTTGCTCCACCCCCTGCTCTTGAGACTCTCCCGGATGTGGGCTGCATTTTGGCTGCCTTGTGGGCTGGAGCTTCTCGTGGTTTGAGGCCTGGCTTGCTCCACCCCCTGCCCTTGATATTCTCCCAGATGTGGCCTGCATTTTGGCTGCCTTTAGGCTGGAAATTTCCGTTTTTTGAGGCCTGGCTTGCTCCACCCCTTGCTCTTGATATTCTCCCGTATGTGGGCTGCATTTTGGCTGCCTTTTGGGCCGGAGCTTCTCGTGGTTTGAGGCCTGGCTTGCTCCACCCCCTGCTCTTGAGATTCTCCCGGATGTGGGCTGCATTTTGGCTGCCTTTTGGGCTGGAGCTTCTCGTTGTTTGAGGCCTGGCTTGCTCCAGCCGCTGCTCTTGATATTCTCCCGGATGTGGGCTGCATTTTGGTTGCCTTTTGGGCTGGAGCTTCTCGTGGATTGGGGCCTGCATTGCTCCACCCCCTGCTCTTGAGATTCTCCCGGATGTGGGCTGCATTTTGGTTGCCTTTTGGGCTGGAGCTTCTCGTGGATTGGGGCCTGCCTTGCTCCACCCCCTGCTCTTGAGATTCTCCCGGATGTTGCCTGGATTTTGGTTGCCTTTTGGGCTGGAACTTCTTGTGGTTTGAGGCCTGGCTTGCTCCACCCCCTGCTCTTGAGATTCTCCCGGATGTGGGCTGCATTTTGGCTGCCTTTTGGGCTGGAGCTTCTCGTTGTTTGAGGCCTGGCTTGCTCCAGCCGCTTCTCTTGATATTCTCCCGGATGTGGGCTGCATTTTGGTTGCCTTTTGGGCTGGAGCTTCTCGTGGATTGGGGCCTGCATTGCTCCACCCCCTGCTCTTGATATTCTCCCGGATGTGGGCTGCATTTTGGTTGCCTTTTGGGCTGGAGCTTCTCGTGGATTGGGGCCTGCCTTGCTCCACCCCCTGCTCTTGAGATTCTCCCGGATGTTGCCTGGATTTTGGTTGCCTTTTGGGCTGGAACTTCTTGTGGTTTGAGGCCTGGCTTGCTCCACCCCATGCTCTTGAGATTCTCCCGGATGTGGGCTGCATTTTGGCTGCCACTTGGGCTGGAGCTTCTCGTGGTTTGAGGCCTGGCTTGCTCCACCCCCTGCTCTTGAGATTCTCCCGAATGTGCGCTGCATTTTGGCTGCCTTTTGGGCTGGAGCTTCTCGTGGTTTGAGGCCTGCCTTCCTCCAGCCCCTATTCTTGATATTCTCCCAGTAATAGGGCTGGAATTTGGCTGACTTTTGGGCTGGAGCTTCTCGTGGTTTGAGGCCTGGCTTGCTCCACCCCCTGCTCTTGAGATTCTCGTGGATATGGGCTGCATTTTTGGCTGCATTTTGGGCTGGAGCTTCTCGTGGTTTGAGGCCTGGCTTGCTCCACCCCCTGCTCTTGATATTCTCCCGGATGTGGGCTTCAATTTGGCTGGTGTTTGGGATGGAGCTTCTCGTGGTTTGAGACCTGGCTTTCTCCACCCCCTGCTCTTGAGATTCTCCCGGATGTGGGCTGGATTTTGGCTGCCTTTTGGGCTGGAGCTTCTCGTGGTTTGAGGCCTGGCTTGCTCCACCCCCTGCTCTTGATATTCTCCGGGAGTTATGCTGGAATTTGACTGCATTTTGGGCTTTAACTTTTCGTGGTTTGAGGCCTGCCTTGCTTCGCCCCCTGCTCTTGACATTGTCCTGGATGTGGGCTGGATTTTGGCTGCCTTTTGGGCTGGAGCTTCTCATGGTTTGAGGCCTGCCTTGCTCCAGCCCCTATTCTTGATATTCTCCCAGATATAGGGCTGGAATTTGGCTGCCTTTTGGGCTGGAGCTTCTTGTAGTTTGAGGCATGGCTTGCTCCACCCCCTGCTCTTGAGATTCTCCCGTATGTGTGCTTCATTTTGGCTGCTTTTTGGGCTGGAGCTTCTCGTGGTTTGAGACCTGGCTTGCTCCACCCTCTGCTCTTGATATTCTCCCGGATGTGGGCTGCATTTTGGCTGCCATTTGGGCTGGAGCTTCTCGTGGTTTTTGGCCTGGCTTGCTCCACCCCCTGTGCATGATATTCTCCCGGGTGTGAGCTGGAGTTTGGCTGCATATTGGGTTGGAGCTTCTCGTGGTTTGAGACCTGGCTTGCTCCACCCCCTGCTCTTGATATTCTCCTGGATGTGGGCTGGATTTTGGCTGCCTTTTGGGCTGGAGCTTCTCGTGGTTTGAGGCTTGCCTTGGTCCACCCCTTGCTCTTGATATTCTCCCGCATGTGGCCTGCATTTTGGTTGCCTTTTGGGCTGGAATTTTCCGTCTTTTGAGACCTCGCTTGCTCCACCCCCTGCTCTTGAGATTCTCTGGGAGTTGGGCTGGAATTTGGCTGCTTTTTGGGCTGGAGCTTCTCGTGGTTTGAGGCCTGGATTGCTCGACCCCCTACTCTTGATATTCTCTTGGATGTGGGCTGGATTTTGGCTGCCTTTTGGGCTGGAGCTTCTTGTGGTTTGAGGCCTGGCTTGTTCCACCACTTGCTCTTGATATTCTCCCGGATGTGGGCTGGATTTTGGCTGCCTTATGGGCTTGAGCTTCTTGTGGTTTGAGGCCTGGCTTATTCCACCACTTGCTCTTGATATTCTCCTGGATGTGGGCTGGATTTTGGCTGCCTTATGGGCTTGAGCTTCTCGTGGTTTGAGGCTTGGCTTGCTGCAGCCGCTGCTCTTGATATTCTCCGACATGTGGCCTGCATTTTGGTTGCTTTTTGGGCTGGAAATATCCGTTATTTGAGGCCTGGCTTGCTCCAGCCGCTGCTCATGATATTCTCCCAGATATAGTGTTGAATTTTGGCTGCGTTTTGGGCTGGAGCTTCTCGTGGTTCCAGGCCTGGCTAACTCCATCCCCTCTGCATGATATTCTCCCGGGTGTGGGCTGGAGTTCGGCTGCCTTGGGGCTGGAGCTTCTCGTTCTTGAGGCCTGGCTTGCTCCACCCCCTGCTCTTTAGATTTTCCCGGAGATGGGCTTCATTTTGGCAGAATTTTGGGCTGGAGCTTCTCGTGGTTTGAGGCCTGGCTTGCTCCACCCCCTGCTCTTGAGACTCTCCCGGATGTGGGCTGCATTTTGGCTGCCTCGTGGGCTGGAGCTTCTCGTGGTTTGAGGCCTGGCTTGCTCCACCCCCTGCCCTTGATATTCTCCCGCATGTGGCCTGCATTTTGGCTCCCTTTAGGCTGGAAATTTCCGTTTTTTGAGGCCTGGCTTGCTCCACCCCTTGCTCTTGATATTCTCCCGTATGTGGGCTGCATTTTGGCTGCCTTTTAGGCTGGAACTTCTCGTGGTTTGGGGCCTGGCTTGCTCCACCCCCTGCTCTTGATATTCTCCCGGATGTGGGCTGGATTTTGGCTGCCTTTTGGGCTGGAACTTCTCGTGTTTTGAGGCCTGGCTTGCTCCACCCCCTGCTCTTGATATTCTCCCGGATGTGGGCTGCATTTTTGCTGCCTTTTGGGCTGGAGCTTCTTGTGGTTTGAAGCCTGGCTTGCTCCGCCCCCTGCTCTTGACATTCTCCCGGATGTGGGCTGCATCTTGGCTGCCTTGTGGGCTAGAGCTTCTCGTGGTTTGGGGCGTCCCTTGCTTCAGCCGCTGCTCTTGAGATTCTCCCGGATGTGGGCTGCATTTTTGCTGCCTTTTGGGCTGGAGCTTCTCGTGGTTTGAAGCCTGGCTTGCTCCGCCCCCTGCTCTTGATATTCTCCCGGATGTGGCTTGCATTTTTGCTGCCTTTTGGTCTGGAGCTTCTCGTGGTTTGAGGCCTGCCTTGCTCCACCCCCTGCTCTTGAGATTCTCCCGGATTTGGGATGGAATTTGGCTTCCTTTTGGGCAGGAGCTTCTCGTGGTTTGAGGCCTGGCTTGCTCCAACCCCTGCTCTTGAGATTCTCCTGGATGTGGGCTGGAATTTTGCTGCCTTTTGGGCTGGAGCTTCTCGTGGTTTGAGGCCTGGCTTGCTCCACACCCTTCTCTTGAGATTCTCCCGGATGTGGGATGCATTTTGGCTGCCTTTTGGGCTGGAGCTTCTCGTGGTTGGAGGCCTGGCTTGCTCCAACCCCCTGCTCTCGATATTCTCCCAGATGTGGGCTGGATTTTGGCTGCCTTTTGGGCTGGAGCTTCTCGTGGTTTGAGGCCTGCCTTGCTCCACCCCCTGCTCCTGATATTCTCCCTGATGTGGTCTGGATTTAGGCTGCCTTTTGGGCTGGAGCTATTCGCGGTTTGAGGCCTGGCTTGCCGCACCCCCTGCTCTTGAGATTCTCCCGGATTTGGGCTGGAATTTGGCTTCCTTTTAGGCAGGAGCTTCTCGTGGTTTGAGGCCTGGCTTGCTCCATCCCCTGCTCTTGATACTCTTCCGGATGTGGGCTGTATTTTGGCTCCATTTTGGGCTGGAGCTTCTCGTGGTTTGAGGCCTGGCTTGCTCCACCCCCTGCTCTTGAGATTCTGCCGGATGTGGTCTGTATTTTGGCTGCCTTTTGGGCTGGAGCTTCTTGTGGTTTGAGGCCTGCCTTGCTCCACCCCCTGCTCTTGAGATTCTCCCGGATGTGGGCTGGATTTTGGCTGCCTTTTGGGCTGGAGCTTCTTGTGGTTTGAAGCCTGGCTTGCTCCGCCCCCTGCTCTTGATATTCTCCCGGATGTGGGTTGCATTTTTGCTGCCTTTTGGTCTGGAGCTTCTCGTGGTTTGAGGCCTGGCTTGCTCCACCCCCTGCTCTTGAGATTCTCCCGGATGTGGGCTGGATTTTTGCTGCCTTTTGGGCTGGAGCTTCTCGTGGTTTGAGGCCTGGCTTGCTCCACACCCTGCTCTTGATATTGTCCCTGATGTGGGCTGCATTTTGGCTGCCTTTTGGGCTGGAGCTTCTCGTGGTTTGAGGCCTGGCTTGCTCCACCCCCTTCTCTTGATATTCTCCCGGATGTGGGCAGCATTTTGGCTGCCTTTTGGGCTGGAGCTTCTCGTGGATGGGGCCTGGCTTGCTCCACACCCTTCTCTTGAGATTCTCCCGGATGTGGGATGCATTTTGGCTGATTCTTGGGCTGGAGCTTCTCGTGGTTTGAGGCCTGGCTTGCTCCAACCCCCTGCTCTTGATATTCTCCGGGAGTTGGGCTGGAGTTTGGCTGCCTTTTGGGCTGGATCTACTCGTGGTTTGAGGCCTGGCTTGCTCCACCCCCTGCTCTTGATATTCTCCATGATGTGGGCTGCATTTTGGCTGCATTTTGGGCTGGAGCTTCTCATGGTTGGAGGCCTGGCTTGCTCCACCCCCTGTTCTTGATATTCTCCCGGATGTGGTCTGCGTTTTTGCTGCCTTTTGGGCTGGAGATTCTCGTGGTTTGAGGCCTGGCTTGCTCCACCCACTGCTCTTGAGATTCTCCCAGAGGTGGGCTGCATTTTGGCTGCCTTTTGGGCTGGAGCTTCTCGTGGTTTGAGGCCTGCCTTGCTCCACCCCCTGCTCCTGATATTCTCCCGGATGTGGTCTGGATTTAGGCTGCCTTTTGGGCTGGAGCTTCTCGTGGTTTGAGGCCTGGCTTGCTCCACCACCTGCTCTTGAGATTCTCCGGGATTTGGGCTGGAATTTGGCTTCCTTTTGGGCAGGAGCTTCTCGTGGTTTGAGGCCTGGCTTGCTCCATCCCCTGCTCTTGAGATTCTCCCGGATGTGGGCTGCATTTTGGCTGCCTTTTGGGCTGGAGCTTCTCGTGGTTTGAGGCCTGGCTTGCTCCACCCCCTGCTCTTGAGATTCTCCCGGATGTGGGCTGCATTTTGGCTGCCTTTTGGGCTGGAGCTTCTCGTGGTTTGAGGCCTGGCTTGCTCCACCCCCTACTCTTGATATTCTCCCAGATATAGGGCTGGATTTTGGCTGCCTTTTGGGCTGGAGCTTCTCGTGGTTTGAGGCCTGGCTTGCTCCACCCCCTGCTCTTGAGATTCTCCCGGATGTGGTCTGCATTTTGGCTGCCGTTTGGGCTGGAGCTTCTCGTGGTTTGAGGCCTGGCTTGCTGCACCCCCTGCGCTTGAGATTCTCCCGGATGTGGGCTGCATTTTGGCTGCCTTTTGGGCTGGAGCTTCTCATGGTTTGAGGCCTGGCTTGCTCCAGCCCCTACTCTTGATATTCTCCCAGATATAGGGCTGGATTTTGGCTGCCTTTTGGGCTGGAGCTTCTCGTGGTTTGAGGCCTGGCTTGCTCCACCCCCTGCTCTTGATATTCTCCCGGAGGTGGTCTGCATTTTTCCTGCCGTTTGGGCTGGAGCTTCTTGTGGTTTGAGGCCTGGCTTGCTCCACCCCCTGCTCTTGAGATTCTCCCTGATGTGGGCTGTATTTTGGCTGCATTTTGGGCTGGAGCTTCTCGTGGTTTGAGGCCTGGCTTGCTCCACCCCCTGCTCTTGAGATTCTCCCGGATGTGGCCTGCATTTTGGCTGTATTTTGGGCTGGAGCTTCTCGTGGTTTGGGGCCTGGCTTGCTCCACCCCCTGCTCTTGAGATTCTCCCGGATGTGGGCTGGAATTTGGCTGCCTTTTGGGCTGGAGCTTCTCGTGGTGAGGCCTGGCTTGCTCCACCCCCTACTCTTGATATTCTCCCAGATATAGGGCTGGATTTTGGCTGCCTTTTGGGCTGGAGCTTCTCGTGGTTTGAGGCCTGCCTTGCTCCACCCCCTGCTCTTGATATTCTCCCGGATGTGGTCTGCATTTTTGCTCCTTTTTGGGCTTTAGCTTCTTGTGGTTTGAAGCCTGGTTTGCTCCACCCCCTGCTCTTGAGATTCTCCCGGATGTGGGCTGGATTTTTGGCTGCATTTTGGTCTGGAGCTTCTCGTGGTTTGAGGCCTGGCTTGCTCCGCCCCCTGCTCCTGATATTGTCCCTGATGTGGGCTGGAATTTGGCTTCATTTTGGGCTGGAGCTCCTCGTGGTTTGAGGCCTGTCTTGCTCCACCCCCTGCTCTTGAGATTCTCCCGGATGTGGGCTGTATTTTGGCTGCCTTTTGGGCTGGATCTTCTCGTGGTTTGAGGCCTGGCTTGCTCCACCCCCTGCTCTTGATATTCTCCCTGATGTGGGCTGCATTTTGGCTGCCTTTGGGGCTGGATCTTCTCGTGGTTTGAAGCCTGGCTTGCTCCACAGCCTGCTCTTGATATTCTCCCGGATGTGGGCTGGAATTTGGCTGCCTTTTGGGCTGGAGCTTCTCGTGGTTTGAGGCCTTGCTTGCTCCACCCACTGCTCTTGATATTCTCCCAGATGTCGGCTGGATTTTGGCTGCCTTTTGGGCTGGAGCTTCTCGTGGTTTGAGGCCTGCCTTGCTCCACCCCCTGCTCTTGAGATTCTCCTGGATTTTGGCTGGAATTTGGCTTCCTTTTGGGCAGGAGCTTCTCGTGGTTTGAGGCCTGGCTTGCTCCACCCCCTGCTCTTGATACTCTTCCAGATGTGGGCTGTATTTTGGCTGCATTTTGGGCTGGAGCTTCTCGTGGTTTGAGGCCTGGCTTGCTCCACCCCCTGCTCTTGAGATTCTCCCGGATGTGGCCTGCATTTTGGCTGTATTTTGGGCTGGAGCTTCTCGTGGTTTGGGGCCTGGCTTGCTCCACCCCCTGCTCTTGAGATTCTCCCGGATGTGGGCTCGAATTTGGCTGCCTTTTGGGCTGGAGCTTCTCGTGGTGAGGCCTGGCTTGCTCCACCCCCTGCTCTTGAGATTCTCCCGGATGTGGGCTGCATTTTGGCTGCCTTTTGGGCTGGAGCTTCTCGTGGTTTGAGGCCTGGCTTGCTCCACCCCCTGCTCTTGAGATTCTCCGGGAGTTGGGCTGGAGTTTGGCTCCCTTTTGGGCTTTAGCTTTTCGTGGTTTGAGGCCTGGCTTGCTCCACCCCCTGCTCTTGAGATTCTCCCGGATGTGGGCTGCATTTTGGCTGCCTTTTGGGCTGGAGCTTCTCGTGGTTTGAGGCCTGGCTTGCTCCAGCCCCTACTCTTGATATTCTCCCAGATATAGGGCTGGATTTTGGCTGCCTTTTGGGCTGGAGCTTCTCGTGGTTTGAGGCCTGCCTTGCTCCACCCCCTGCTCTTGAGATTCTCCCGGATGTGGTCTGCATTTTTCCTGCCGTTTGGGCTGGAGCTTCTCATGGTTGGAGGCCTGGCTTGCTCCACCCCCTGCTCTTGATATTCTCCCGGATGTGGTCTGCATTTTTGCTGCTTTTTGGGCTTTAGCTTCTTGTGGTTTGAAGCCTGGTTTGCTCCACCCCCTGCTCTTGAGATTCTCCCAGATGTGGGCTGGATTTTGGCTGACTTTTGGGCTGGAGCTTCTCATGGTTTGAGGCCTGCCTTGCTCCACCCCCTGCTCTTGAGATTCTCCCGGATGTGGGCTGGATTTTGGCTGCCTTTTGGGCTGGAGCATCTCGTGGTTTGAGGCCTGGCTTGCTCCACCCCCTGCTCTTGAGATTCTCCTGGATATGGGCTGCATTTTTGGCTGCCTTTTGGTCTGGAGCTTCTCGTGGTTTGAGGCCTGGCTTGCTCCGCCCCCTGCTCCTGATATTGTCCCTGATGTGGGCTGGAATTTGGCTTCATTTTGGGCTGGAGCTCCTCGTGGTTTGAGGCCTGTCTTGCTCCACCCCCTGCTCTTGAGATTCTCCCGGATGTGGGCTGTATTTTGGCTGCCTTTGGGGCTGGATCTTCTCGTGGTTTGAGGCCTGGCTTGCTCCACCCCCTGCTCTTGATATTCTCCCTGATGTGGGCTGCATTTTGGCTGCCTTTTGGGCTGGAGCTTCTCATGGTTGGAGGCCTGGCTTGCTCCACCCCCTGCTCTTGATATTCTCCCGGATGTCGGCTGGATTTTGGCTGCCTTTTGGGCTGGAGCTTCTCGTGGTTTGAGGCCTGCCTTGCTCCACCCCCTGCTCTTGATACTCTTCCGGATGTGGGCTGTATTTTGGCTGCATTTTGGGCTGGAGCTTCTCGTGGTTTGGGGCCTGGCTTGCTCCACCCCCTGCTCTTGAGATTCTCCCGGATGTGGGCTGGAATTTGGCTGCCTTTTGGGCTGGAGCTTCTCGTGGTGAGGCCTGGCTTGCTCCACCCCCTGCTCTTGATATTCTCCCAGATATAGGGCTGGATTTTGGCTGCCTTTTGGGCTGGAGCTTCTCGTGGTTTGAGGCCTGGCTTGCTCCACCCCCTGCTCTTGATATTCTCCCGGAGGTGGTCTGCATTTTTCCTGCCGTTTGGGCTGGAGCTTCTTGTGGTTTGAGGCCTGGCTTGCTCCACCCCCTGCTCTTGAGATTCTCCCGGATGTGGGCTGCATTTTTGCTGCATTTTGGGCTGGAGCTTCTCGTGGTTTGAGGCCTGGCTTGCTCCACCCCCTGCTCTTGATATTGTCCCTGATGTGGGCTGGATTTTGGCTGCCTTTTGGGCTGGAGCTTCTCGTGGTTTGAGGCCTGGCATGCTCCACCCCCTGCTCTTGATATTCTCCCGCATGTGGGCTGCATTTTGCTGCATTTTGGGCTGGAGCTTCTCGTGGTTTGAGGCCTGGCTTGCTCCACCCCCTGCTCTTGAGATTCTCCCGGATGTGGGCTGTATTTTGGCTGCCTTTGGGGCTGGATCTTCTCGTGGTTTGAGGCCTGGCTTGCTCCACCCCCTGCTCTTGATATTCTCCCTGATGTGGGCTGTATTTTGGCTGCATTTTGGGCTGGAGCTTCTCGTGGTTTGAGGCCTGGCTTGCTCCACCCCCTGCTCTTGAGATTCTCCCGGATGTGGCCTGCATTTTGGCTGTATTTTGGGCTGGAGCTTCTCGTGGTTTGGGGCCTGGCTTGCTCCACCCCCTGCTCTTGAGATTCTCCCGGATGTGGGCTGGAATTTGGCTGCCTTTTGGGCTGGAGCTTCTCGTGGTTTGAGGCCTGCCTTGCTCCACCCCCTGCTCTTGAGATTCTCCTGGATTTTGGCTGGAATTTGGCTTCATTTTGGGCAGGAGCTTCTCGTGGTTTGAGGCCTGGCTTGCTCCACCCCCTGCTCTTGATACTCTTCCAGATGTGGGCTGTATATTGGCTGCATTTTGGGCTGGAGCTTCTCGTGGTTTGAGGCCTGGCTTGCTCCACCCCCTGCTCTTGAGATTCTCCCGGATGTGGCCTGCATTTTGGCTGTATTTTGGGCTGGAGCTTCTCGTGGTTTGGGGCCTGGCTTGCTCCACCCCCTGCTCTTGAGATTCTCCCGAATGTGGGCTCGAATTTGGCTGCCTTTTGGGCTGGAGCTTCTCGTGGTGAGGCCTGGCTTGCTCCACCCCCTGCTCTTGAGATTCTCCCGGATGT
The DNA here is from genome assembly GCA_027574665.1 of Rhynochetos jubatus. Classification (NCBI taxonomy): domain Eukaryota; kingdom Metazoa; phylum Chordata; class Aves; order Eurypygiformes; family Rhynochetidae; genus Rhynochetos; species Rhynochetos jubatus. The sequence continues at coordinate 27,733 of JAQBHY010000070.1, forward strand.
GGGCTGCATTTTGGCTGCCTTTTGGGCTGGAGCTTCTCGTGGTTTGAGGCCTGGCTTGCTCCACCCACTGCTCTTGAGATTCTCCGGGAGTTGGGCTGGAGTTTGGCTCCCTTTTGGGCTTTAGCTTTTCGTGGTTTGAGGCCTGGCTTGCTCCACCCCCTGCTCTTGAGATTCTCCCGGATGTGGTCTGTAATTTGGCTGCATTTTGGGCTGGAGCTTCTCGTGCTTTGAGGCCTGGCTTGCTCCATCCCCTGCTCTTGAGATTCTCCCGGATGTGGGCTGCATTTTGGCTGCCTTTTGGGCTGGAGCTTCTCGTGGTTTGAGGCCTGGCTTGCTCCAGCCCCTACTCTTGATATTCTCCCAGATATAGGGCTGGATTTTGGCTGCCTTTTGGGCTGGAGCTTCTCGTGGTTTGAGGCCTGCCTTGCTCCACCCCCTGCTCTTGAGATTCTCCCGGATGTGGTCTGCATTTTTCCTGCCGTTTGGGCTGGAGCTTCTCATGGTTGGAGGCCTGGCTTGCTCCACCCCCTGCTCTTGATATTCTCCCGGATGTGGTCTGCATTTTTGCTGCTTTTTGGGCTTTAGCTTCTTGTGGTTTGAAGCCTGGTTTGCTCCACCCCCTGCTCTTGAGATTCTCCCAGATGTGGGCTGGATTTTGGCTGCCGTTTGGGCTGGAGCTTCTCATGGTTTGAGGCCTGCCTTGCTCCACCCCCTGCTCTTAAGATTCTCCCGGATGTGGGCTGGATTTTGGCTGCATTTTGGGCTGGAGCATCTCGTGGTTTGAGGCCTGGCTTGCTCCACCCCCTGCTCTTGAGATTCTCCTGGATATGGGCTGCATTTTTGGCTGCCTTTTGGTCTGGAGCTTCTCGTGGTTTGAGGCCTGGCTTGCTCCGCCCCCTGCTCCTGATATTGTCCCTGATGTGGGCTGGAATTTGGCTTCATTTTGGGCTGGAGCTCCTCGTGGTTTGAGGCCTGTCTTGCTCCACCCCCTGCTCTTGAGATTCTCCCGGATGTGGGCTGTATTTTGGCTGCCTTTGGGGCTGGATCTTCTCGTGGTTTGAGGCCTGGCTTGCTCCACCCCCTGCTCTTGATATTCTCCCTGATGTGGGCTGCATTTTGGCTGCCTTTTGGGCTGGAGCTTCTCATGGTTGGAGGCCTGGCTTGCTCCACCCCCTGCTCTTGATATTCTCCCGGATGTCGGCTGGATTTTGGCTGCCTTTTGGGCTGGAGCTTCTCGTGGTTTGAGGCCTGCCTTGCTCCACCCCCTGCTCTTGATACTCTTCCGGATGTGGGCTGTATTTTGGCTGCATTTTGGGCTGGAGCTTCTCGTGGTTTGAGGCCTGGCTTGCTCCACCCCCTGCTCTTGAGATTCTCCGGGAGTTGGGCTGGAGTTTGGCTCCCTTTTGGGCTTTAGCTTTTCGTGGTTTCAGGCCTGGCTTGCTCCACCCCCTGCTCTTGATATTCTCCCTGATGTGGGCTGCATTTTGGCTGCCTTTTGGGCTGGAGCTTCTCGTGGTTTGAGGCCTTGCTTGCTCCACCCACTGCTCTTGATATTCTCCCAGATGTCGGCTGGATTTTGGCTGCCTTTTGGGCTGGAGCTTCTCGTGGTTTGAGGCCTGCCTTGCTCCACCCCCTGCTCTTGAGATTCTCCTGGATTTTGGCTGGAATTTGGCTTCCTTTTGGGCAGGAGCTTCTCGTGGTTTGAGGCCTGGCTTGCTCCACCCCCTGCTCTTGATACTCTTCCGGATGTGGGCTGTATTTTGGCTGCATTTTGGGCTGGAGCTTCTCGTGGTTTGAGGCCTGGCTTGCTCCACCACCTGCTCTTGAGATTCTCCCGGATGTGGCCTGCATTTTGGCTGTATTTTGGGCTGGAGCTTCTCGTGGTTTGGGGCCTGGCTTGCTCCACCCCCTGCTCTTGAGATTCTCCCGGATGTGGGCTCGAATTTGGCTGCCTTTTGGGCTGGAGCTTCTCGTGGTGAGGCCTGGCTTGCTCCACCCCCTGCTCTTGAGATTCTCCCGGATGTGGGCTGCATTTTGGCTGCCTTTTGGGCTGGAGCTTCTCGTGGTGAGGCCTGGCTTGCTCCACCCCCTGCTCTTGAGATTCTCCCGGATGTGGGCTGGATTTTGGCTGCCTTTTGGGCTGGAGCTTCTCGTGGTTTGAGGCCTGGCTTGCTCCATCCCCTGCTCTTGAGATTCTCCCAGATGTGGGCTGGATTTTGGCTGCCTTTTGGGCTGGAGCTTCTCGTGGTTTGAGGCCTGGCTTGCTCCAGCCCCTACTCTTGATATTCTCCCAGATATAGGGCTGGATTTTGGCTGCCTTTTGGGCTGGAGCTTCTCGTGGTTTGAGGCCTGCCTTGCTCCACCCCCTGCTCTTGAGATTCTCCCGGATGTGGTCTGCATTTTTGCTGCTTTTTGGGCTTTAGCTTCTTGTGGTTTGAAGCCTGGTTTGCTCCACCCCCTGCTCTTGAGATTCTCCCGGATGTGGGCTGGATTTTTGGCTGCATTTTGGTCTGGAGCTTCTCGTGGTTTGAGGCCTGGCTTGCTCCACCCCCTGCTCTTGAGATTCTCCGGGAGTTGGGCTGGAGTTTGGCTCCCTTTTGGGCTTTAGCTTTTCGTGGTTTGAGGCCTGGCTTGCTCCACCCCCTGCTCTTGAGATTCTCCTGGATATGGGCTGCATTTTTGGCTGCCTTTTGGTCTGGAGCTTCTCGTGGTTTGAGGCCTGGCTTGCTCCGCCCCCTGCTCCTGATATTGTCCCTGATGTGGGCTGGAATTTGGCTTCATTTTGGGCTGGAGCTCCTCGTGGTTTGAGGCCTGTCTTGCTCCACCCCCTGCTCTTGAGATTCTCCCGGATGTGGGCTGTATTTTGGCTGCCTTTGGGGCTGGATCTTCTCGTGGTTTGAGGCCTGGCTTGCTCCACCCCCTGCTCTTGATATTCTCCCTGATGTGGGCTGCATTTTGGCTGCCTTTTGGGCTGGAGCTTCTCATGGTTGGAGGCCTGGCTTGCTCCACCCCCTGCTCTTGATATTCTCCCGGATGTCGGCTGGATTTTGGCTGCCTTTTGGGCTGGAGCTTCTCGTGGTTTGAGGCCTGCCTTGCTCCACCCCCTGCTCTTGATACTCTTCCGGATGTGGGCTGTATTTTGGCTGCATTTTGGGCTGGAGCTTCTCGTGGTTTGAGGCCTGGCTTGCTCCACCACCTGCTCTTGAGATTCTCCCGGATGTGGCCTGCATTTTGGCTGTATTTTGGGCTGGAGCTTCTCGTGGTTTGGGGCCTGGCTTGCTCAACCCCCTGCTCTTGAGATTCTCCCGGATGTGGGCTCGAATTTGGCTGCCTTTTGGGCTGGAGCTTCTCGTGGTGAGGCCTGGCTTGCTCCACCCCCTGCTCTTGAGATTCTCCCGGATGTGGGCTGCATTTTGGCTGCCTTTTGGGCTGGAGCTTCTCGTGGTTTGAGGCCTGGCTTGCTCCACCCCCTGCTCTTGAGATTCTCCGGGAGTTGGGCTGGAGTTTGGCTCCCTTTTGGGCTTTAGCTTTTCGTGGTTTGAGGCCTGGCTTGCTCCACCCCCTGCTCTTGAGATTCTCCCGGATGTGGTCTGTAATTTGGCTGCATTTTGGGCTGGAGCTTCTCGTGGTTTGAGGCCTGGCTTGCTCCATCCCCTGCTCTTGAGATTCTCCCAGATGTGGGCTGGATTTTGGCTGCCTTTTGGGCTGGAGCTTCTCGTGGTTTGAGGCCTGGCTTGCTCCAGCCCCTACTCTTGATATTCTCCCAGATATAGGGCTGGATTTTGGCTGCCTTTTGGGCTGGAGCTTCTCGTGGTTTGAGGCCTGCCTTGCTCCACCCCCTGCTCTTGAGATTCTCCCGGATGTGGTCTGCATTTTTGCTGCTTTTTGGGCTTTAGCTTCTTGTGGTTTGAAGCCTGGTTTGCTCCACCCCCTGCTCTTGAGATTCTCCCGGATGTGGGCTGCATTTTGGCTGCCTTTTGGGCTGGAGCTTCTCGTGGTTTGAGGCCTGGCTTGCTCCACCCCCTGCTCTTGATATTCTCCTGGATATGGGCTGCATTTTTGGCTGCATTTTGGTCTGGAGCTTGTCGTGGTTTGAGGCCTGGCTTGCTCCGCCCCCTGCTCCTGATATTGTCCCTGATGTGGGCTGGAATTTGGCTTCCTTTTGGGCTGGAGCTCCTCGTGGTTTGAGGCCTGGCTTGCTCCACCCCCTGCTCCTGAGATTCTCCTGGATTTGGGCTGGATTTTGGCTGCCTTTTGGGCTGGAGCTTCTCGTGGTTTGGGGCCTGGCTTGCTCCAAACCCTGCTCTTGAGATTCTCCCGGATGTGGGCTGCATTTTGGCTGATTCTTGGGCTGGAGCTTCTCATGGTTGGAGGCCTGGCTTGCTCCACCCCCTGCTCTTGAGATTCTCCCGGATGTGGGCTTGATTTTGGCTGCCTTGTGGGCTGGAGCTTCTCGTGGTTTCAGGCCTGGCTTGCTCCACCCCCTGCTCTTGAGATTCTCCCGGATGTGGGCTGGATTTTGGCTGCCTTGTGGGCTGGAGCTTCTCGTGGTTTGAGGCCTGGCTTGATCCACCCCTGCTCTTGATATTCTGCAGGATATGGGCTGCATTTTGGCTGCATTTTGGGCTGGAGCTTCTCATGGTTGGAGGCCTGGCTTGCTCCACCCCCTGCTCTTGATATTCTCCCGGATGTGGTCTGTATTTTTGCTGCTTTTTGGGCTTTAGCTTCTTGTGGTTTGCAGCCTGGCTTGCTCCACCCCCTGCTCTTGAGATTGTCCCGGATGTGGGCTGCATTTTGGCTGCCTTTTGGGCTGGAGGTTCTCGTGGTTTGAGGCCTGGCTTGCTCCACCCCCTGCTCTTGAGATTCTCCCGGATGTGGGCTGCATTTTGGCTGCCTTTCGGGCTGGAGCTTCTCGTGGTTTGAGGCCTGCCTTGCTCCACCCCCTGCTCCTGATATTCTCCCGGATGTGGGCTGCATTTTGGCTGCCTTTTGGGCTGGAGCTTCTCGTGGTTTGAGGCCTGGCTTGCTCCAGCCCCTACTCTTGATATTCTCCCAGATATAGGGCTGGATTTTGGCTGCCTTTTGGGCTGGAGCTTCTCGTGGTTTGAGGCCTGCCTTGCTCCACCCCCTGCTCTTGAGATTCTCCCGGATGTGGTCTGCATTTTTCCTGCCGTTTGGGCTGGAGCTTCTCATGGTTGGAGGCCTGGCTTGCTCCACCCCCTGCTCTTGATATTCTCCCGGATGTGGTCTGCATTTTTGCTGCTTTTTGGGCTTTAGCTTCTTGTGGTTTGAAGCCTGGTTTGCTCCACCCCCTGCTCTTGAGATTCTCCCAGATGTGGGCTGGATTTTGGCTGCCGTTTGGGCTGGAGCTTCTCATGGTTTGAGGCCTGCCTTGCTCCACCCCCTGCTCTTAAGATTCTCCCGGATGTGGGCTGGATTTTGGCTGCATTTTGGGCTGGAGCATCTCGTGGTTTGAGGCCTGGCTTGCTCCACCCCCTGCTCTTGAGATTCTCCTGGATATGGGCTGCATTTTTGGCTGCCTTTTGGTCTGGAGCTTCTCGTGGTTTGAGGCCTGGCTTGCTCCGCCCCCTGCTCCTGATATTGTCCCTGATGTGGGCTGGAATTTGGCTTCATTTTGGGCTGGAGCTCCTCGTGGTTTGAGGCCTGTCTTGCTCCACCCCCTGCTCTTGAGATTCTCCCGGATGTGGGCTGTATTTTGGCTGCCTTTGGGGCTGGATCTTCTCGTGGTTTGAGGCCTGGCTTGCTCCACCCCCTGCTCTTGATATTCTCCCTGATGTGGGCTGCATTTTGGCTGCCTTTTGGGCTGGAGCTTCTCATGGTTGGAGGCCTGGCTTGCTCCACCCCCTGCTCTTGATATTCTCCCGGATGTCGGCTGGATTTTGGCTGCCTTTTGGGCTGGAGCTTCTCGTGGTTTGAGGCCTGCCTTGCTCCACCCCCTGCTCTTGATACTCTTCCGGATGTGGGCTGTATTTTGGCTGCATTTTGGGCTGGAGCTTCTCGTGGTTTGAGGCCTGGCTTGCTCCACCCCCTGCTCTTGAGATTCTCCGGGAGTTGGGCTGGAGTTTGGCTCCCTTTTGGGCTTTAGCTTTTCGTGGTTTCAGGCCTGGCTTGCTCCACCCCCTGCTCTTGATATTCTCCCTGATGTGGGCTGCATTTTGGCTGCCTTTTGGGCTGGAGCTTCTCGTGGTTTGAGGCCTTGCTTGCTCCACCCACTGCTCTTGATATTCTCCCAGATGTCGGCTGGATTTTGGCTGCCTTTTGGGCTGGAGCTTCTCGTGGTTTGAGGCCTGCCTTGCTCCACCCCCTGCTCTTGAGATTCTCCTGGATTTTGGCTGGAATTTGGCTTCCTTTTGGGCAGGAGCTTCTCGTGGTTTGAGGCCTGGCTTGCTCCACCCCCTGCTCTTGATACTCTTCCGGATGTGGGCTGTATTTTGGCTGCATTTTGGGCTGGAGCTTCTCGTGGTTTGAGGCCTGGCTTGCTCCACCACCTGCTCTTGAGATTCTCCCGGATGTGGCCTGCATTTTGGCTGTATTTTGGGCTGGAGCTTCTCGTGGTTTGGGGCCTGGCTTGCTCCACCCCCTGCTCTTGAGATTCTCCCGGATGTGGGCTCGAATTTGGCTGCCTTTTGGGCTGGAGCTTCTCGTGGTGAGGCCTGGCTTGCTCCACCCCCTGCTCTTGAGATTCTCCCGGATGTGGGCTGCATTTTGGCTGCCTTTTGGGCTGGAGCTTCTCGTGGTGAGGCCTGGCTTGCTCCACCCCCTGCTCTTGAGATTCTCCCGGATGTGGGCTGGATTTTGGCTGCCTTTTGGGCTGGAGCTTCTCGTGGTTTGAGGCCTGGCTTGCTCCATCCCCTGCTCTTGAGATTCTCCCAGATGTGGGCTGGATTTTGGCTGCCTTTTGGGCTGGAGCTTCTCGTGGTTTGAGGCCTGGCTTGCTCCAGCCCCTACTCTTGATATTCTCCCAGATATAGGGCTGGATTTTGGCTGCCTTTTGGGCTGGAGCTTCTCGTGGTTTGAGGCCTGCCTTGCTCCACCCCCTGCTCTTGAGATTCTCCCGGATGTGGTCTGCATTTTTGCTGCTTTTTGGGCTTTAGCTTCTTGTGGTTTGAAGCCTGGTTTGCTCCACCCCCTGCTCTTGAGATTCTCCCGGATGTGGGCTGGATTTTTGGCTGCATTTTGGTCTGGAGCTTCTCGTGGTTTGAGGCCTGGCTTGCTCCACCCCCTGCTCTTGAGATTCTCCGGGAGTTGGGCTGGAGTTTGGCTCCCTTTTGGGCTTTAGCTTTTCGTGGTTTGAGGCCTGGCTTGCTCCACCCCCTGCTCTTGAGATTCTCCTGGATATGGGCTGCATTTTTGGCTGCCTTTTGGTCTGGAGCTTCTCGTGGTTTGAGGCCTGGCTTGCTCCGCCCCCTGCTCCTGATATTGTCCCTGATGTGGGCTGGAATTTGGCTTCATTTTGGGCTGGAGCTCCTCGTGGTTTGAGGCCTGTCTTGCTCCACCCCCTGCTCTTGAGATTCTCCCGGATGTGGGCTGTATTTTGGCTGCCTTTGGGGCTGGATCTTCTCGTGGTTTGAGGCCTGGCTTGCTCCACCCCCTGCTCTTGATATTCTCCCTGATGTGGGCTGCATTTTGGCTGCCTTTTGGGCTGGAGCTTCTCATGGTTGGAGGCCTGGCTTGCTCCACCCCCTGCTCTTGATATTCTCCCGGATGTCGGCTGGATTTTGGCTGCCTTTTGGGCTGGAGCTTCTCGTGGTTTGAGGCCTGCCTTGCTCCACCCCCTGCTCTTGATACTCTTCCGGATGTGGGCTGTATTTTGGCTGCATTTTGGGCTGGAGCTTCTCGTGGTTTGAGGCCTGGCTTGCTCCACCACCTGCTCTTGAGATTCTCCCGGATGTGGCCTGCATTTTGGCTGTATTTTGGGCTGGAGCTTCTCGTGGTTTGGGGCCTGGCTTGCTCAACCCCCTGCTCTTGAGATTCTCCCGGATGTGGGCTCGAATTTGGCTGCCTTTTGGGCTGGAGCTTCTCGTGGTGAGGCCTGGCTTGCTCCACCCCCTGCTCTTGAGATTCTCCCGGATGTGGGCTGCATTTTGGCTGCCTTTTGGGCTGGAGCTTCTCGTGGTTTGAGGCCTGGCTTGCTCCACCCCCTGCTCTTGAGATTCTCCGGGAGTTGGGCTGGAGTTTGGCTCCCTTTTGGGCTTTAGCTTTTCGTGGTTTGAGGCCTGGCTTGCTCCACCCCCTGCTCTTGAGATTCTCCCGGATGTGGTCTGTAATTTGGCTGCATTTTGGGCTGGAGCTTCTCGTGGTTTGAGGCCTGGCTTGCTCCATCCCCTGCTCTTGAGATTCTCCCAGATGTGGGCTGGATTTTGGCTGCCTTTTGGGCTGGAGCTTCTCGTGGTTTGAGGCCTGGCTTGCTCCAGCCCCTACTCTTGATATTCTCCCAGATATAGGGCTGGATTTTGGCTGCCTTTTGGGCTGGAGCTTCTCGTGGTTTGAGGCCTGCCTTGCTCCACCCCCTGCTCTTGAGATTCTCCCGGATGTGGTCTGCATTTTTGCTGCTTTTTGGGCTTTAGCTTCTTGTGGTTTGAAGCCTGGTTTGCTCCACCCCCTGCTCTTGAGATTCTCCCGGATGTGGGCTGGATTTTGGCTGCATTTTGGGCTGGAGCTTCTCGTGGTTTGAGGCCTGGCTTGCTCCACCCCCTGCTCTTGATATTCTCCTGGATATGGGCTGCATTTTTGGCTGCATTTTGGTCTGGAGCTTGTCGTGGTTTGAGGCCTGGCTTGCTCCGCCCCCTGCTCCTGATATTGTCCCTGATGTGGGCTGGAATTTGGCTTCCTTTTGGGCTGGAGCTCCTCGTGGTTTGAGGCCTGGCTTGCTCCACCCCCTGCTCCTGAGATTCTCCCGGATTTGGGCTGGATTTTGGCTGCCTTTTGGGCTGGAGCTTCTCGTGGTTTGGGGCCTGGCTTGCTCCAAACCCTGCTCTTGAGATTCTCCCGGATGTGGGCTGCATTTTGGCTGATTCTTGGGCTGGAGCTTCTCGTGGTTTGAGGCCTGGCTTGCTCCACCCCCTGCTCTTGAGATTCTCCCGGATGTGGGCTTGATTTTGGCTGCCTTGTGGGCTGGAGCTTCTCGTGGTTTCAGGCCTGGCTTGCTCCACCCCCTGCTCTTGAGATTCTCCCGGATGTGGGCTGGATTTTGGCTGCCTTGTGGGCTGGAGCTTCTCGTGGTTTGAGGCCTGGCTTGATCCACCCCTGCTCTTGATATTCTGCAGGATATGGGCTGCATTTTGGCTGCATTTTGGGCTGGAGCTTCTCATGGTTGGAGGCCTGGCTTGCTCCACCCCCTGCTCTTGATATTCTCCCGGATGTGGTCTGTATTTTTGCTGCTTTTTGGGCTTTAGCTTCTTGTGGTTTGCAGCCTGGCTTGCTCCACCCCCTGCTCTTGAGATTGTCCCGGATGTGGGCTGCATTTTGGCTGCCTTTTGGGCTGGAGGTTCTCGTGGTTTGAGGCCTGGCTTGCTCCACCCCCTGCTCTTGAGATTCTCCCGGATGTGGGCTGCATTTTGGCTGCCTTTCGGGCTGGAGCTTCTCGTGGTTTGAGGCCTGCCTTGCTCCACCCCCTGCTCCTGATATTCTCCCGGATGTGGGCTGCATTTTGGCTGCCTTTTGGGCTGGAGCTTCTTGTGGTTTGAGGCCTGCCTTGCTCCACCCCCTGCTCCTGATATTCTCCCGGATGTGGGCTGGATTTTGGCTGCCTTTTGGGCTGGAGCTTTTCGCGGTTTGAGGCCTGGCTTGCTCCACCCCCTGCTCTTGAGATTCTCCCGGATGTGGGCTGCATTTTGGCTGCCTTTTGGGCTGGAGCTTCTCGTGGTTTGAGGCCTGGCTTGCTCCAACCCCTGCTCTTCATATTCTCCTGGATATGGGCTGCATTTTTGGCTTCATTTTGGGCTGGAGCTTCTCGTGGTTTGAGGCCTGGCTTGCTCCGCCCCCTGCTCTTGATATTGTCCCTGATGTGGGCTGGAATTTGGCTTCATTTTGGGCTGGAGCTTCTCGTGGTTTGAGGCCTGTCTTGCTCCACCCCCTGCTCTTGAGATTCTCCCGGATGTGGGCTGCATTTTGGCTGCCTTTTTGGCTGGAGCTCCTCGTGGTTTGAGGCCTGGCTTGCTCCACCCCCTGCTCCTGAGATTCTCCCGGATTTGGGCTGGATTTTGGCTGCCTTTTGGGCTGGAGCTTCTCGTGGTTTGGGGCCTGGCTTGCTCCAAACCCTGCTCTTGAGATTCTCCCATATGTGCTGGATTTTGGCTGATTCTTGGGCTGGAGCTTCTCGTGGTTTGAGGCCTGCCTTGCTCCAAACCCTGCTCTTGAGATTCTCCCAGATGTGGGCTGCATTTTGGCTGCCTTGTGGGCTGGAGCTTCTCGTGGTTTCAGGCCTGGCTTGCTCCACCCCCTGCTCTTGAGATTCTCCCGGATGTGGGCTGGATTTTGGCTGCCTTGTGGGCTGGAGCTTCTCGTGGTTTCAGGCCTGGCTTGATCCACCCCTGCTCTTGATATTCTGCAGGATATGGGCTGCATTTTGGCTGCATTTTGGGCTGGAGCTTCTCGTGGTTGGAGGCCTGGCTTGCTCCACCCCCTGCTCTTGATATTCTCCCGGATGTGGTCTGTATTTTTGCTGCTTTTTGGGCTTTAGCTTCTTGTGGTTTGAAGCCTGGCTTGCTCCACCCCCTGCTCTTGAGATTGTCCCGGATGTGGGCTGCATTTTGGCTGCCTTTTGGGCTGGAGCTTCTCGTGGTTTGAGGCCTGGCTTGCTCCAACCCCTGCTCTTGAGATTCTCCCGGATGTGGGCTGCATTTTGGCTGCCTTTTGGGCTGGAGCTTCTCGTGGTTTGAGGCCTGGCTTGCTCCACCCCCTGCTCTTGAGATTCTCCCGGATGTGGGCTGCATTTTGGCTGCCTTTCGGGCTGGAGCTTCTCGTGGTTTGAGGCCTGCCTTGCTCCACCCCCTGCTCCTGATATTCTCCCGGATGTGGGCTGGATTTTGGCTGCCTTTTGGGCTGGAGCTTCTCGTGGTTTGAGGCCTGCCTTGCTCCACCCCCTGCTCCTGATATTCTCCCGGATGTGGGCTGGATTTTGGCTGCCTTTTGGGCTGGAGCTTTTCGCGGTTTGAGGCCTGGCTTGCTCCACCCCCTGCTCTTGAGATTCTCCCGGATGTGGGCTGGATTTTGGCTGCCTTTTGGGCTGGAGCTTCTCGTGGTTTGAGGCCTGGCTTGCTCCACCCCCTGCTCTTGATATTCTCCTGGATATGGGCTGCATTTTTGGCTGCATTTTGGGCTGGAGCTTCTCGTGGTTTGAGGCCTGGCTTGCTCCGCCCCCTGCTCTTGATATTGTCCCTGATGTGGGCTGGAATTTGGCTTCCTTTTGGGCTGGAGCTCCTCGTGGTTTGAGGCCTGTCTTGCTCCACCCCCTGCTCTTGAGATTCTCCCGGATGTGGCCTGAATTTTGGCAGTATTTTGGGCTGGAGCTTCTCGTAGTTTGGGGCCTGGCTTGCTCCACCCCCTGCTCTTGAGATTCTCCCGGATGTGGGCTGGAATTTGGCTGCCTTTTGGGCTGGAGCTTCTCGTGGTGAGGCCTGGCTTGCTCCACCCCCTGCTCTTGAGATTCTCCCGGATGTGGGCTGCATTTTGGCTGCCTTTTGGGCTGGAGCTTCTCGTGGTTTCAGGCCTGGCTTGCTCCACCCCCTGCTCTTGATATACTCCGGGAGTAGGGCTGGAGTTTGGCTCCCTTTTGGGCTTTAGCTTTTCGTGGTTTGAGGCCTGGCTTGCTCCACCCCCTGCTCTTGATATTCTCCCGGATGTGGTCTGTATTTTGGCTGCATTTTGGGCTGGAGCTTCTCGTGGTTTGAGGCCTGGCTTGCTCCACCCCCTGCTCTTGAGATTCTCCCGGATGTGGTCTGTATTTTGGCTGCATTTTGGGCTGGAGCTTCTCGTGGTTTGAGGCCTGGCTTGCTCCATCCCCTGCTCTTGAGATTCTCCCGCATGTGGGCTGCATTTTGGCTGCCTTTTGGGCTGGAGCTTCTCGTGGTTTGAGGCCTGGCTTGCTCCACCCCCTACTCTTGATATTCTCCCAGATATAGGGCTGGATTTTGGCTGCCTTTTGGGCTGGAGCATCTCGTGGTTTGAGGCCTGCCTTGCTCCACCCCCTGCTCTTGAGATTCTCCCGGATGTGGGCTGGATTTTGGCTGCCTTTTGGGCTGGAGCTTCTCGTGGTTTGAGGCCTGGCTTGCTCCACCCCCTGCTCTTGATATTCTCCTGGATATGGGCTGCATTTTTGGCTGCATTTTGGTCTGGAGCTTCTCGTGGTTTGAGGCCTGGCTTGCTCCGCCCCCTGCTCCTGATATTGTCCCTGATGTGGGCTGGAATTTGGCTTCCTTTTGGGCTGGAGCTCCTCGTGGTTTGAGGCCTGGCTTGCTCCACCCCCTGCTCCTGAGATTCTCCCGGATTTGGGCTGGATTTTGGCTGCCTTTTGGGCTGGAGCGTCTCGTGGTTTGGGGCCTGGCTTGCTCCAAACCCTGCTCTTGAAATTCTCCCAGATGTGGGCTGGATTTTGGCTGATTCTTGGGCTGGAGCTTCTCGTGGTTTGAGGCCTGGCTTGCTCCACCCACTGCTCTTGAGATTCTCCCAGATGTGGGCTGGATTTTGGCTGCCTTGTGGGCTGGAGCTTCTCGTGGTTTCAGGCCTGGCTTGCTCCACCCCCTGCTCTTGAGATTCTCCCGGATGTGGGCTGGATTTTGGCTGCCTTGTGGGCTGGAGCTTCTCGTGGTTTGAGGCCTGGCTTGATCCACCCCCTGCTCCTGATATTCTCCCGGATGTGGGCTGGATTTTGGCTGCCTTTTGGGCTGGAGCTTCTCGTGGTTTGAGGCCTGCCTTGCTCCACCCCCTGCTCCTGATATTCTCCCGGATGTGGGCTGCATTTTGGCTGCCTTTTGGGCTGGAGCTTTTCGCGGTTTGAGGCCTGGCTTGCTCCACCCCCTGCTCTTGAGATTCTCCTGGATGTGGGCTGCATTTTTGGCTGCATTTTGGGCTGGAGCTTCTCGTGGTTTGAGGCCTGGCTTCCTCCGCCCCCTGCTCTTGAGATTCTCCCGGATGTGGCCTGCATTTTGGCAGTATTTTGGGCTGGAGCTTCTCGTAGTTTGGGGCCTGGCTTGCTCCACCCCCTGCTCTTGAGATTCTCCCCGAGGTGGGCTGGAATTTGGCTGCCTTTTGGGCTGGAGCTTCTCGTGGTGAGGCCTGGCTTGCTCCACCCCCTGCTCTTGAGATTCTCCCGGATGTGGGCTGCATTTTGGCTGCCTTTTGGGCTGGAGCTTCTCGTGGTTTGAGGCCTGGCTTGCTCCACCCCCTGCTCTTGATATACTCCGGGAGTTGGGCTGGAGTTTGGCTCCCTTTTGGGCTTTAGCTTTTCGTGGTTTGAGGCCTGGCTTGCTCCACCCCCTGCTCTTGATATTCTCCCGGATGTGGTCTGTATTTTGGCTGCATTTTTGGCTGGAGCTTCTCGTGGTTTGAGGCCTGGCTTGCTCCACCCCCTGCTCTTGAGATTCTCCCGGATGTGGTCTGTATTTTGGCTGCATTTTGGGCTGGAGCTTCTCATGGTTTGAGGCCTGGCTTGCTCCATCCCCTGCTCTTGAGATTCTCCCGCATGTGGGCTGCATTTTGGCTGCCTTTTGGGCTGGAGCTTCTCGTGGTTTGAGGCCTGGCTTGCTCCACCCCCTACTCTTGATATTCTCCCAGATATAGGGCTGGATTTTGGCTGCCTTTTGGGCTGGAGCATCTCGTGGTTTGAGGCCTGCCTTGCTCCACCCCCTGCTCTTGAGATTCTCCCGGATGTGGGCTGGATTTTGGCTGCCTTTTGGGCTGGAGCTTCTCGTGGTTTGAGGCCTGCCTTGCTCCACCCCCTGCTCTTGATATTCTCCTGGATATGGGCTGCATTTTTAGCTGCATTTTGGTCTGGAGCTTCTCGTGGTTTGAGGCCTGGCTTGCTCCGCCCCCTGCTCCTGATATTGTCCCTGATGTGGGCTGGAATTTGGCTTCCTTTTGGGCTGGAGCTCCTCGTGGTTTGAGGCCTGGCTTGCTCCACCCCCTGCTCCTGAGATTCTCCCGGATTTGGGCTGGATTTTGGCTGCCTTTTGGGCTGGAGCTTCTCGTGGTTTGGGGCCTGGCTTGCTCCAAACCCTGCTCTTGAGATTCTCCCAGATGTGGGCTGGATTTTGGCTGATTCTTGGGCTGGAGCTTCTCGTGGTTTGAGGCCTGGCTTGCTCCACCCACTGCTGTTGAGATTCTCCCAGATGTGGACTGGATTTTGGCTGCCTTGTGGGCTGGAGCTTCTCGTGGTTTCAGGCCTGGCTTGCTCCACCCCCTGCTCTTGAGATTCTCCCGGATGTGGGCTGCATTTTGGCTGCCTTGTGGGCTGGAGCTTCTCGTGGTTTGAGGCCTGGCTTGATCCACCCCTGCTCTTGATATTCTGCAGGATATGGGCTGCATTTTGGCTGCATTTTGGGCTGGAGCTTCTCATGGTTGGAGGCCTGGCTTGCTCCACCCTCTGCTCTTGATATTCTCCCCGATGTGGTCTGTATTTTTGCTGCTTTTTGGGCTTTAGCTTCTTGTGGTTTGCAGCCTGGCTTGCTCCACCCCCTGCTCTTGAGATTGTCCCAGATGTGGGCTGCATTTTGGCTGCCTTTTGGGCTGGAGCTTCTCGTGGTTTGAGGCCTGGCTTGCTCCACCCCCTGCTCTTAAGATTCTCCCGGATGTGGGCTGCATTTTGGCTGCCTTTTGGGCTGGAGCTTTTCGCGGTTTGAGGCCTGGCTTGCTCCAACCCCTGCTCTTGATATTCTCCTGGATATGGGCTGCATTTTTGGCTGCATTTTGGGCTGGAGCTTCTCGTGGTTTGAGGCCTGGCTTGCTCCGCCCCCTGCTCTTGATATTGTCCCTGATGTGGGCTGGAATTTGGCTTCATTTTGGGCTGGAGCTTCTCGTGGTTTGAGGCCTGTCTTGCTCCACCCCCTGCTCTTGAGATTCTCCCGGATGTGGCCTGCATTTTGGCTGTATTTTGGGCTGGAGCTTCTCGTAGTTTGGGGCCTGGCTTGCTCCACCCCCTGCTCTTGAGATTCTCCCGGATGTGGGCTGGAATTTGGCTGCCTTTTGGGCTGGAGCTTCTCGTGGTGAGGCCTGGCTTGCTCTACCCCCTGCTCTTCAGATTCTCCCGGATGTGGGCTGCATTTTGGCTGCCTTTTGGGCTGGAGCTCCTCGTGGTTTGAGGCCTGGCTTGCTCCACCCCCTGCTCCTGACATTCTCCCGGATTTGGGCTGGATTTTGGCTGCCTTTTGGGCTGGAGCTTCTCGTGGTTTGGGGCCTGGCTTGCTCCAAACCCTGCTCTTGAGATTCTCCCAGATGTGGGCTGGATTTTGGCTGATTCTTGGGCTGGAGCTTCTCGTGGTTTGAGGCCTGGCTTGCTCCAAACCCTGCTCTTGAGATTCTCCCAGATGTGGGCTGGATTTTGGCTGCCTTGTGGGCTGGAGCTTCTCGTGGTTTCAGGCCTGGCTTGCTCCACCCCCTGCTCTTGAGATTCTCCCGGATGTGGGCTGGATTTTGGCTGCCTTGTGGGCTGGAGCTTCTCGTGGTTTGAGGCCTGGCTTGATCCACCCCTGCTCTTGATATTCTGCAGGATATGGGCTGCATTTTGGCTGCATTTTGGGCTGGAGCTTCTCGTGGTTGGAGGCCTGGCTTGCTCCACCCCCTGCTCTTGATATTCTCCCGGATGTGGTCTGTATTTTTGCTGCTTTTTGGGCTTTAGCTTCTTGTGGTTTGAAGCCTGGCTTGCTCCACCCCCTGCTCTTGAGATTGTCCCGGATGTGGGCTGCATTTTGGCTGCCTTTTGGGCTGGAGCTTCTCGTGGTTTGAGGCCTGGCTTGCTCCACCCCCTGCTCTTGAGATTCTCCCGGAGGTGGGCTGCATTTTGGCTGCCTTTTGGGCTGGAGCTTCTCGTGGTTTGAGGCCTGGCTTGCTCCACCCCCTGCTCTTGAGATTCTCCCGGATGTGGGCTGCATTTTGGCTGCCTTTCGGGCTGGAGCTTCTCGTGGTTTGAGGCCTGCCTTGCTCCACCCCCTGCTCCTGATATTCTCCCGGATGTGGGCTGGATTTTGGCTGCCTTTTGGTCTGGAGCTTCTCGTGGTTTGAGGCCTGCCTTGCTCCACCCCCTGCTCCTGATATTCTCCCGGATGTGGGCTGGATTTTGGCTGCCTTTTGGGCTGGAGCTTTTCGCGGTTTGAGGCCTGGCTTGCTCCACCCCCTGCTCTTGAGATTCTCCCGGATGTGGGCTGCATTTTGGCTGCCTTTTGGGCTGGAGCTTCTCGTGGTTTGAGGCCTGGCTTGCTCCACCCCCTGCTCTTGATATTCTCCTGGATATGGGCTGCATTTTTGGCTGCATTTTGGGCTGGAGCTTCTCGTGGTTTGAGGCCTGGCTTGCTCCGCCCCCTGCTCTTGATATTGTCCCTGATGTGGGCTGGAATTTGGCTTCCTTTTGGGCTGGAGCTCCTCGTGGTTTGAGGCCTGTCTTGCTCCACCCCCTGCTCTTGAGATTCTCCCAGATGTGGCCTGCATTTTGGCAGTATTTTGGGCTGGAGCTTCTCGTAGTTTGGGGCCTGGCTTGCTCCACCCCCTGCTCTTGAGATTCTCCCGGATGTGGGCTGGAATTTGGCTGCCTTTTGGGCTGGAGCTTCTCGTGGTGAGGCCTGGCTTGCTCCACCCCCTGCTCTTGAGATTCTGCCGGATGTGGGCTGCATTTTGGCTGCCTTTTGGGCTGGAGCTTCTCGTGGTTTGAGGCCTGGCTTGCTCCACCCCCTGCTCTTGATATACTCCGGGAGTTGGGCTGGAGTTTGGCTCCCTTTTGGGCTTTAGCTTTTCGTGGTTTGAGGCCTGGCTTGCTCCACCCCCTGCTCTTGATATTCTCCCAGATGTGGTCTGTATTTTGGCTGCATTTTGGGCTGGAGCTTCTCGTGGTTTGAGGCCTGGCTTGCTCCACCCCCTGCTCTTGAGATTCTCCCGGATGTGGTCTGTATTTTGGCTGCATTTTGGGCTGGAGCTTCTCGTGGTTTGAGGCCTGGCTTGCTCCATCCCCTGCTCTTGAGATTCTCCCGCATGTGGGCTGCATTTTGGCTGCCTTTTGGGCTGGAGCTTCTCGTGGTTTGAGGCCTGGCTTGCTCCACCCCCTGCTCTTGAGATTCTCCCGGATTTGGGCTGGATTTTGGCTGCCTTTTGGGCTGGAGCTTCTCGTGGTTTGGGGCCTGGCTTGCTCCAAACCCTGCTCTTGAGATTCTCCCAGATGTGGGCTGGATTTTGACTGATTCTTGGGCTGGAGCTTCTCGTGGTTTGAGGCCTGGCTTGCTCCACCCACTGCTGTTGAGATTCTCCCAGATGTGGACTGGATTTTGGCTGCCTTGTGGGCTGGAGCTTCTCGTGGTTTCAGGCCTGGCTTGCTCCACCCCCTGCTCTTGAGATTCTCCCGGATGTGGGCTGCATTTTGGCTGCCTTGTGGGCTGGAGCTTCTCGTGGTTTGAGGCCTGGCTTGATCCACCCCTGCTCTTGATATTCTGCAGGATATGGGCTGCATTTTGGCTGCATTTTGGGCTGGAGCTTCTCATGGTTGGAGGCCTGGCTTGCTCCACCCTCTGCTCTTGATATTCTCCCCGATGTGGTCTGTATTTTTGCTGCTTTTTGGGCTTTAGCTTCTTGTGGTTTGCAGCCTGGCTTGCTCCACCCCCTGCTCTTGAGATTGTCCCGGATGTGGGCTGCATTTTGGCTGCCTTTTGGGCTGGAGCTTCTCGTGGTTTGAGGCCTGGCTTGCTCCACCCCCTGCTCTTAAGATTCTCCCGGATGTGGGCTGCATTTTGGCTGCCTTTTGGGCTGGAGCTTTTCGCGGTTTGAGGCCTGGCTTGCTCCAACCCCTGCTCTTGATATTCTCCTGGATATGGGCTGCATTTTTGGCTGCATTTTGGGCTGGAGCTTCTCGTGGTTTGAGGCCTGGCTTGCTCCGCCCCCTGCTCTTGATATTGTCCCTGATGTGGGCTGGAATTTGGCTTCATTTTGGGCTGGAGCTTCTCGTGGTTTGAGGCCTGTCTTGCTCCACCCCCTGCTCTTGAGATTCTCCCGGATGTGGCCTGCATTTTGGCTGTATTTTGGGCTGGAGCTTCTCGTAGTTTGGGGCCTGGCTTGCTCCACCCCCTGCTCTTGAGATTCTCCCGGATGTGGGCTGGAATTTGGCTGCCTTTTGGGCTGGAGCTTCTC
The DNA here is from genome assembly GCA_027574665.1 of Rhynochetos jubatus. Lineage (NCBI taxonomy): Eukaryota > Metazoa > Chordata > Aves > Eurypygiformes > Rhynochetidae > Rhynochetos > Rhynochetos jubatus. The sequence continues at coordinate 46,075 of JAQBHY010000070.1, forward strand.
GTGGTGAGGCCTGGCTTGCTCTACCCCCTGCTCTTCAGATTCTCCCGGATGTGGGCTGCATTTTGGCTGCCTTTTGGGCTGGAGCTCCTCGTGGTTTGAGGCCTGGCTTGCTCCACCCCCTGCTCCTGAGATTCTCCCGGATTTGGGCTGGATTTTGGCTGCCTTTTGGGCTGGAGCTTCTCGTGGTTTGGGGCCTGGCTTGCTCCAAACCCTGCTCTTGAGATTCTCCCAGATGTGGGCTGGATTTTGGCTGATTCTTGGGCTGGAGCTTCTCGTGGTTTGAGGCCTGGCTTGCTCCAAACCCTGCTCTTGAGATTCTCCCAGATGTGGGCTGGATTTTGGCTGCCTTGTGGGCTGGAGCTTCTCGTGGTTTCAGGCCTGGCTTGCTCCACCCCCTGCTCTTGAGATTCTCCCGGATGTGGGCTGGATTTTGGCTGCCTTGTGGGCTGGAGCTTCTCGTGGTTTGAGGCCTGGCTTGATCCACCCCTGCTCTTGATATTCTGCAGGATATGGGCTGCATTTTGGCTGCATTTTGGGCTGGAGCTTCTCGTGGTTGGAGGCCTGGCTTGCTCCACCCCCTGCTCTTGATATTCTCCCGGATGTGGTCTGTATTTTTGCTGCTTTTTGGGCTTTAGCTTCTTGTGGTTTGAAGCCTGGCTTGCTCCACCCCCTGCTCTTGAGATTGTCCCGGATGTGGGCTGCATTTTGGCTGCCTTTTGGGCTGGAGCTTCTCGTGGTTTGAGGCCTGGCTTGCTCCACCCCCTGCTCTTGAGATTCTCCCGGAGGTGGGCTGCATTTTGGCTGCCTTTTGGGCTGGAGCTTCTCGTGGTTTGAGGCCTGGCTTGCTCCACCCCCTGCTCTTGAGATTCTCCCGGATGTGGGCTGCATTTTGGCTGCCTTTCGGGCTGGAGCTTCTCGTGGTTTGAGGCCTGCCTTGCTCCACCCCCTGCTCCTGATATTCTCCCGGATGTGGGCTGGATTTTGGCTGCCTTTTGGTCTGGAGCTTCTCGTGGTTTGAGGCCTGCCTTGCTCCACCCCCTGCTCCTGATATTCTCCCGGATGTGGGCTGGATTTTGGCTGCCTTTTGGGCTGGAGCTTTTCGCGGTTTGAGGCCTGGCTTGCTCCACCCCCTGCTCTTGAGATTCTCCCGGATGTGGGCTGGATTTTGGCTGCCTTTTGGGCTGGAGCTTCTCGTGGTTTGAGGCCTGGCTTGCTCCACCCCCTGCTCTTGATATTCTCCTGGATATGGGCTGCATTTTTGGCTGCATTTTGGGCTGGAGCTTCTCGTGGTTTGAGGCCTGGCTTGCTCCGCCCCCTGCTCTTGATATTGTCCCTGATGTGGGCTGGAATTTGGCTTCCTTTTGGGCTGGAGCTCCTCGTGGTTTGAGGCCTGTCTTGCTCCACCCCCTGCTCTTGAGATTCTCCCAGATGTGGCCTGCATTTTGGCAGTATTTTGGGCTGGAGCTTCTCGTAGTTTGGGGCCTGGCTTGCTCCACCCCCTGCTCTTGAGATTCTCCCGGATGTGGGCTGGAATTTGGCTGCCTTTTGGGCTGGAGCTTCTCGTGGTGAGGCCTGGCTTGCTCCACCCCCTGCTCTTGAGATTCTGCCGGATGTGGGCTGCATTTTGGCTGCCTTTTGGGCTGGAGCTTCTCGTGGTTTGAGGCCTGGCTTGCTCCACCCCCTGCTCTTGATATACTCCGGGAGTTGGGCTGGAGTTTGGCTCCCTTTTGGGCTTTAGCTTTTCGTGGTTTGAGGCCTGGCTTGCTCCACCCCCTGCTCTTGATATTCTCCCAGATGTGGTCTGTATTTTGGCTGCATTTTGGGCTGGAGCTTCTCGTGGTTTGAGGCCTGGCTTGCTCCACCCCCTGCTCTTGAGATTCTCCCGGATGTGGTCTGTATTTTGGCTGCATTTTGGGCTGGAGCTTCTCGTGGTTTGAGGCCTGGCTTGCTCCATCCCCTGCTCTTGAGATTCTCCCGCATGTGGGCTGCATTTTGGCTGCCTTTTGGGCTGGAGCTTCTCGTGGTTTGAGGCCTGGCTTGCTCCACCCCCTACTCTTGATATTCTCCCAGATATAGGGCTGGATTTTGGCTGCTTTTTGGGCTGGAGCATCTCGTGGTTTGAGGCCTGCCTTGCTCCACCCCCTGCTCTTGAGATTTTTCCGGATGTGGTCTGCATTTTTCCTGCCGTTTGGGCTGGAGCTACTCATGGTTGGAGGCCTGGCTTGCTCCACCCCCTGCTCTTGATATTCTCCCGGATGTGGTCTGCATTTTTGCTGCTTTTTGGGCTTTAGCTTCTTGTGGTTTGAAGCCTGGTTTGCTCCACCCCCTGCTCTTGAGATTCTCCCAGATGTGGGCTGGATTTTGGCTGCCTTTTGCGCTGGAGCTTCTCGTGGTTTGAGGCCTGGCTTGCTCCACCCCCTGCTCTTGAGATTCTCCTGGATATGGGCTGCATTTTTGGCTGCCTTTTGGTCTGGAGCTTCTTGTGGTTTGAGGCCTGGCTTGCTCTGCCCCTGCTCCTGATATTGTCCCTGATGTGGGCTGGAATTTGGCTGCCTTTTGGGCTGGAGCTTCTCGTGGTTTGGGGCCTGGCTTGCTCCAAACCCTGCTCTTGAGATTCTCCCAGATGTGGGCTGGATTTTGGCTGATTCTTGGGCTGGAGCTTCTCGTGGTTTGAGGCCTGGCTTGATCCACCCCTGCTCTTGATATTCTGCAGGATATGGGCTGCATTTTGGCTGCATTTTGGGCTGGAGCTTCTCATGGTTGGAGGCCTGGCTTCCTCCACCCTCTGCTCTTGATATTCTCCCCGATGTGGTCTGTATTTTTGCTGCTTTTTGGGCTTTAGCTTCTTGTGGTTTGCAGCCTGGCTTGCTCCACCCCCTGCTCTTGAGATTGTCCCGGATGTGGGCTGCATTTTGGCTGCCTTTTGGGCTGGAGCTTCTCGTGGTTTGAGGCCTGGCTTGCTCCACCCCCTGCTCTTGAGATTCTCCCGGATGTGGGCTGCATTTTGGCTGCCTTTGGGGCTGGAGCTTCTCGTGGTTTGAGGCCTGGCTTGCTCCACCCCCTGCTCTTGAGATTCTCCCGGATTTGGGCTGGATTTTGGCTGCCTTTTGGGCTGGAGCTTCTCGTGGTTTGGGGCCTGGCTTGCTCCAAACCCTGCTCTTGAGATTCTCCCAGATGTGGGCTGGATTTTGGCTGATTCTTGGGCTGGAGCTTCTCGTGGTTTGAGGCCTGGCTTGCTCCACCCACTGCTGTTGAGATTCTCCCAGATGTGGACTGGATTTTGGCTGCCTTGTGGGCTGGAGCTTCTCGTGGTTTCAGGCCTGGCTTGCTCCACCCCCTGCTCTTGAGATTCTCCCGGATGTGGGCTGCATTTTGGCTGCCTTGTGGGCTGGAGCTTCTCGTGGTTTGAGGCCTGGCTTGATCCACCCCTGCTCTTGATATTCTGCAGGATATGGGCTGCATTTTGGCTGCATTTTGGGCTGGAGCTTCTCATGGTTGGAGGCCTGGCTTGCTCCACCCTCTGCTCTTGATATTCTCCCCGATGTGGTCTGTATTTTTGCTGCTTTTTGGGCTTTAGCTTCTTGTGGTTTGCAGCCTGGCTTGCTCCACCCCCTGCTCTTGAGATTGTCCCGGATGTGGGCTGCATTTTGGCTGCCTTTTGGGCTGGAGCTTCTCGTGGTTTGAGGCCTGGCTTGCTCCACCCCCTGCTCTTAAGATTCTCCCGGATGTGGGCTGCATTTTGGCTGCCTTTTGGGCTGGAGCTTTTCGCGGTTTGAGGCCTGGCTTGCTCCAACCCCTGCTCTTGATATTCTCCTGGATATGGGCTGCATTTTTGGCTGCATTTTGGGCTGGAGCTTCTCGTGGTTTGAGGCCTGGCTTGCTCCGCCCCCTGCTCTTGATATTGTCCCTGATGTGGGCTGGAATTTGGCTTCATTTTGGGCTGGAGCTTCTCGTGGTTTGAGGCCTGTCTTGCTCCACCCCCTGCTCTTGAGATTCTCCCGGATGTGGCCTGCATTTTGGCTGTATTTTGGGCTGGAGCTTCTCGTAGTTTGGGGCCTGGCTTGCTCCACCCCCTGCTCTTGAGATTCTCCCGGATGTGGGCTGGAATTTGGCTGCCTTTTGGGCTGGAGCTTCTCGTGGTGAGGCCTGGCTTGCTCTACCCCCTGCTCTTCAGATTCTCCCGGATGTGGGCTGCATTTTGGCTGCCTTTTGGGCTGGAGCTCCTCGTGGTTTGAGGCCTGGCTTGCTCCACCCCCTGCTCCTGAGATTCTCCCGGATTTGGGCTGGATTTTGGCTGCCTTTTGGGCTGGAGCTTCTCGTGGTTTGGGGCCTGGCTTGCTCCAAACCCTGCTCTTGAGATTCTCCCAGATGTGGGCTGGATTTTGGCTGATTCTTGGGCTGGAGCTTCTCGTGGTTTGAGGCCTGGCTTGCTCCAAACCCTGCTCTTGAGATTCTCCCAGATGTGGGCTGGATTTTGGCTGCCTTGTGGGCTGGAGCTTCTCGTGGTTTCAGGCCTGGCTTGCTCCACCCCCTGCTCTTGAGATTCTCCCGGATGTGGGCTGGATTTTGGCTGCCTTGTGGGCTGGAGCTTCTCGTGGTTTGAGGCCTGGCTTGATCCACCCCTGCTCTTGATATTCTGCAGGATATGGGCTGCATTTTGGCTGCATTTTGGGCTGGAGCTTCTCGTGGTTGGAGGCCTGGCTTGCTCCACCCCCTGCTCTTGATATTCTCCCGGATGTGGTCTGTATTTTTGCTGCTTTTTGGGCTTTAGCTTCTTGTGGTTTGAAGCCTGGCTTGCTCCACCCCCTGCTCTTGAGATTGTCCCGGATGTGGGCTGCATTTTGGCTGCCTTTTGGGCTGGAGCTTCTCGTGGTTTGAGGCCTGGCTTGCTCCACCCCCTGCTCTTGAGATTCTCCCGGAGGTGGGCTGCATTTTGGCTGCCTTTTGGGCTGGAGCTTCTCGTGGTTTGAGGCCTGGCTTGCTCCACCCCCTGCTCTTGAGATTCTCCCGGATGTGGGCTGCATTTTGGCTGCCTTTCGGGCTGGAGCTTCTCGTGGTTTGAGGCCTGCCTTGCTCCACCCCCTGCTCCTGATATTCTCCCGGATGTGGGCTGGATTTTGGCTGCCTTTTGGTCTGGAGCTTCTCGTGGTTTGAGGCCTGCCTTGCTCCACCCCCTGCTCCTGATATTCTCCCGGATGTGGGCTGCATATTTGCTGCCTTTTGGGCTGGAGCTTTTCGCGGTTTGAGGCCTGGCTTGCTCCACCCCCTGCTCTTGAGATTCTCCCGGATGTGGGCTGGATTTTGGCTGCCTTTTGGGCTGGAGCTTCTCGTGGTTTGAGGCCTGGCTTGCTCCACCCCCTGCTCTTGATATTCTCCTGGATATGGGCTGCATTTTTGGCTGTATTTTGGGCTGGAGCTTCTCGTGGTTTGAGGCCTGGCTTGCTCCGCCCCCTGCTCTTGATATTGTCCCTGATGTGGGCTGGAATTTGGCTTCCTTTTGGGCTGGAGCTCCTCGTGGTTTGAGGCCTGTCTTGCTCCACCCCCTGCTCTTGAGATTCTCCCAGATGTGGCCTGCATTTTGGCAGTATTTTGGGCTGGAGCTTCTCGTAGTTTGGGGCCTGGCTTGCTCCACCCCCTGCTCTTGAGATTCTCCCGGATGTGGGCTGGAATTTGGCTGCCTTTTGGGCTGGAGCTTCTCGTGGTGAGGCCTGGCTTGCTCCACCCCCTGCTCTTGAGATTCTCCCGGATGTGGGCTGCATTTTGGCTGCCTTTTGGGCTGGAGCTTCTCGTGGTTTGAGGCCTGGCTTGCTCCACCCCCTGCTCTTGATATACTCCGGGAGTTGGGCTGGAGTTTGGCTCCCTTTTGGGCTTTAGCTTTTCGTGGTTTGAGGCCTGGCTTGCTCCACCCCCTGCTCTTGATATTCTCCCAGATGTGGTCTGTATTTTGGCTGCATTTTGGGCTGGAGCTTCTCGTGGTTTGAGGCCTGGCTTGCTCCACCCCCTGCTCTTGAGATTCTCCCGGATGTGGTCTGTATTTTGGCTGCATTTTGGGCTGGAGCTTCTCGTGGTTTGAGGCCTGGCTTGCTCCATCCCCTGCTCTTGAGATTCTCCCGCATGTGGGCTGCATTTTGGCTGCCTTTTGGGCTGGAGCTTCTCGTGGTTTGAGGCCTGGCTTGCTCCACCCCCTACTCTTGATATTCTCCCAGATATAGGGCTGGATTTTGGCTGCTTTTTGGGCTGGAGCATCTCGTGGTTTGAGGCCTGCCTTGCTCCACCCCCTGCTCTTGAGATTTTCCCGGATGTGGTCTGCATTTTTCCTGCCGTTTGGGCTGGAGCTACTCATGGTTGGAGGCCTGGCTTGCTCCACCCCCTGCTCTTGATATTCTCCCGGATGTGGTCTGCATTTTTGCTGCTTTTTGGGCTTTAGCTTCTTGTGGTTTGAAGCCTGGTTTGCTCCACCCCCTGCTCTTGAGATTCTCCCAGATGTGGGCTGGATTTTGGCTGCCTTTTGCGCTGGAGCTTCTCGTGGTTTGAGGCCTGGCTTGCTCCACCCCCTGCTCTTGAGATTCTCCTGGATATGGGCTGCATTTTTGGCTGCCTTTTGGTCTGGAGCTTCTTGTGGTTTGAGGCCTGGCTTGCTCCGCCCCTGCTCCTGATATTGTCCCTGATGTGGGCTGGAATTTGGCTGCCTTTTGGGCTGGAGCTTCTCGTGGTTTGGGGCCTGGCTTGCTCCAAACCCTGCTCTTGAGATTCTCCCAGATGTGGGCTGGATTTTGGCTGATTCTTGGGCTGGAGCTTCTCGTGGTTTGAGGCCTGGCTTGATCCACCCCTGCTCTTGATATTCTGCAGGATATGGGCTGCATTTTGGCTGCATTTTGGGCTGGAGCTTCTCATGGTTGGAGGCCTGGCTTCCTCCACCCTCTGCTCTTGATATTCTCCCCGATGTGGTCTGTATTTTTGCTGCTTTTTGGGCTTTAGCTTCTTGTGGTTTGCAGCCTGGCTTGCTCCACCCCCTGCTCTTGAGATTGTCCCGGATGTGGGCTGCATTTTGGCTGCCTTTTGGGCTGGAGCTTCTCGTGGTTTGAGGCCTGGCTTGCTCCACCCCCTGCTCTTGAGATTCTCCCGGATGTGGGCTGCATTTTGGCTGCCTTTGGGGCTGGAGCTTCTCGTGGTTTGAGGCCTGCCTTGCTCCACCCCCTGCTCCTGATATTCTCCCGGATGTGGGCTGGATTTTGGCTGCCTTTTGGGCTGGAGCTTCTCGTGGTTTGAGGCCTGCCTTGCTCCACCCCCTGCTCCTGATATTCTCCCGGATGTGGGCTGGATTTTGGCTGCCTTTTGGGCTGGAGCTTTTCGCGGTTTGAGGCCTGGCTTGCTCCAACCCCTGCTCTTGATATTCTCCTGGATATGGGCTGCATTTTTGGCTGCATTTTGGGCTGGAGCTTCTCGTGGTTTGAGGCCTGGCTTGCTCCGCCCCCTGCTCTTCAGATTCTCCCGGATGTGGGCTGCATTTTGGCTGCCTTTTGGGCTGGAGCTCCTCGTGGTTTGAGGCCTGGCTTGCTCCACCCCCTGCTCCTGAGATTCTCCCGGATTTGGGCTGGATTTTGGCTGCCTTGTGGGCTGGAGCTTCTCGTGGTTTGGGGCCTGGCTTGCTCCAAACCCTGCTCTTGAGATTCTCCCAGATGTGGGCTGGATTTTGGCTGATTCTTGGGCTGGAGCTTCTCGTGGTTTGAGGCCTGGCTTGCTCCAAACCCTGCTCTTGATATTCTGCAGGATATGGGCTGCAATTTGGCTGCATTTTGGGCTGGAGCTTCTCGTGGTTTGAGGCCTGGCTTGCTCCACCCCCTGCTCTTGATATTCTCCTGGATGTGGTCTGTATTTTTGCTGCTTTTTGGGCTTTAGCTTCTTGTGGTTTGAAGCCTGGCTTGCTCCACCCCCTGCTCTTGAGATTGTCCCGGATGTGGGCTGCATTTTGGCTGCCTTTTGGGCTGGAGCTTCTCGTGGTTTGAGGCCTGGCTTGCTCCACCCCCTGCTCTTGAGATTCTCCCGGAGGTGGGCTGCATTTTGGCTGCCTTTTGGGCTGGAGCTTCTCGTGGTTTGAGGCCTGGCTTGCTCCACCCCCTGCTCTTGAGATTCTCCCGGATGTGGGCTGCATTTTGGCTGCCTTTCGGGCTGGAGCTTCTCGTGGTTTGAGGCCTGCCTTGCTCCACCCCCTGCTCCTGATATTCTCCCGGATGTGGGCTGGATTTTGGCTGCCTTTTGGGCAGGAGCTTCTCGTGGTTTGAGGCCTGGCTTGCTCCACCCCCTGCTCTTGAGATTCTCCTGGATGTGGGCTGCATTTTGGCTGCCTTTTGGGCTGGAGCTTCTCGTGGTTTGAGGCCTGGCTTGCTCCACCCCCTGCTCTTGATATACTCCGGGAGTTGGGCTGGAGTTTGGCTCCCTTTTGGGCTTTAGCTTTTCGTGGTTTGAGGCCTGGCTTGCTCCACCCCCTGCTCTTGATATTCTCCCGGATGTGGTCTGTATTTTGGCTGCATTTTGGGCTGGAGCTTCTCGTGGTTTGAGGCCTGGCTTGCTCCACCCCCTGCTCTTGAGATTCTCCCGGATGTGGTCTGTATTTTGGCTGCATTTTGGGCTGGAGCTTCTCGTGGTTTGAGGCCTGGCTTGCTCCATCCCCTGCTCTTGAGATTCTCCCGCATGTGGGCTGCATTTTGGCTGCCTTTTGGGCTGGAGCTTCTCGTGGTTTGAGGCCTGGCTTGCTCCACCCCCTACTCTTGATATTCTCCCAGATATAGGGCTGGATTTTGGCTGCTTTTTGGGCTGGAGCATCTCGTGGTTTGAGGCCTGCCTTGCTCCACCCCCTGCTCTTGAGATTTTCCCGGATGTGGTCTGCATTTTTCCTGCCGTTTGGGCTGGAGCTACTCATGGTTGGAGGCCTGGCTTGCTCCACCCCCTGCTCTTGATATTCTCCCGGATGTGGTCTGCATTTTTGCTGCTTTTTGGGCTTTAGCTTCTTGTGGTTTGAAGCCTGGTTTGCTCCACCCCCTGCTCTTGAGATTCTCCCAGATGTGGGCTGGATTTTGGCTGCCTTTTGGGCTGGAGCTTCTCGTGGTTTGAGGCCTGGCTTGCTCCACCCCCTGCTCTTGAGATTCTCCTGGATATGGGCTGCATTTTTGGCTGCCTTTTGGTCTGGAGCTTCTCGTGGTTTGAGGCCTGGCTTGCTCCGCCCCCTGCTCCTGATATTGTCCCTGATGTGGGCTGGAATTTGGCTTCCTTTTGGGCTGGAGCTCCTCGTGGTTTGAGGCCTGTCTTGCTCCACCCCCTGCTCTTCAGATTCTCCCGGATGTGGTCTGCATTTTTGCTGCCTTTTGGGCTGGAGCTTCTCGTGGTTTGAGGCCTTGCTTGCTCCACCCACTGCTCTTGATATTCTCCCGGATGTCGGCTGGATTTTGGCTGCCTTTTGGGCTGGAGCTTCTCGTGGTTTGAGGCCTGGCTTGCTCCACCCCCTGCTCTTGAGATTCTCCTGGATTTTGGCTGGAATTTGGCTTCCTTTTGGGCAGGAGCTTCTCGTGGTTTGAGGCCTGGCTTGCTCCACCCCCTGCTCTTGAGATTCTCCCAGATGTGGGCTGGATTTTGGCTGCCTTTTGGGCTGGAGCTTCTCGTGGTTTGAGGCCTGGCTTGCTCCAACCCCTGCTCTTGAGATTCTCCCGGATGTGGGCTGGAATTTGGCTTCCTGTTGGGCTGGAGCTTCTCGTGGTTTGAGGCCTGGCTTGCTCCACCCCCTGCTCTTGAGATTCTCCCAGATGTGGTCTGGAATTTGGCTGCATTTTGGGCTGGAGCTTCTCGTGGTTTGAGGCCTGGCTTGCTCCATCCCCTGCTCTTGATATTCTCCCGGATGTGGGCTGCATTTTGGCTGCATTTTGGGCCGGAGCTTCTCGTGGTTTGAGGCCTGGCTTGCTCCAACCCCTGCTCTTGAGATTCTCCCGGATGTGGGCTGGAATTTTGGCTGCCTTTTGGGCTGGAGCTTCTCATGGTTTGAGGCCTGGCTTGCTCCACCCCCTGCTCTTCAGATTCTCCCGGATGTGGTCTGCATTTTTGCTGCCTTTTGGGCTGGAGCTTCTCGTGGTTTGAGGCCTTGCTTGCTCCACCCACTGCTCTTGATATTCTCCCGGATGTCGGCTGGATTTTGGCTGCCTTTTGGGCTGGAGCTTCTCGTGGTTTGAGGCCTGCCTTGCTCCACCCCCTGCTCCTGATATTCTCCCGGATGTGGGCTGGATTTTGGCTGCCTTTTGGGCTGGAGCTTTTCGCGGTTTGAGGCCTGGCTTGCTCCACCCCCTGCTCTTGAGATTCTCCCGGATGTGGGCTGGATTTTGGCTGCCTTTTGGGCTGGAGCTTCTCGTGGTTTGAGGCCTGGCTTGCTCCACCCCCTGCTCTTGATATTCTCCTGGATATGGGCTGCATTTTTGGCTGCATTTTGGGCTGGAGCTTCTCGTGGTTTGAGGCCTGGCTTGCTCCGCCCCCTGCTCTTGATATTGTCCCTGATGTGGGCTGGAATTTGGCTTCCTTTTGGGCTGGAGCTCCTCGTGGTTTGAGGCCTGTCTTGCTCCACCCCCTGCTCTTGAGATTCTCCCGGATGTGGCCTGCATTTTGGCAGTATTTTGGGCTGGAGCTTCTCGTAGTTTGGGGCCTGGCTTGCTCCACCCCCTGCTCTTGAGATTCTCCCGGATGTGGGCTGGAATTTGGCTGCCTTTTGGGCTGGAGCTTCTCGTGGTGAGGCCTGGCTTGCTCCACCCCCTGCTCTTGAGATTCTCCCGGATGTGGGCTGCATTTTGGCTGCCTTTTGGGCTGGAGCTTCTCGTGGTTTGAGGCCTGGCTTGCTCCACCCCCTGCTCTTGATATACTCCGGGAGTTGGGCTGGAGTTTGGCTCCCTTTTGGGCTTTAGCTTTTCGTGGTTTGAGGCCTGGCTTGCTCCACCCCCTGCTCTTGATATTCTCCCGGATGTGGTCTGTATTTTGGCTGCATTTTGGGCTGGAGCTTCTCGTGGTTTGAGGCCTGGCTTGCTCCACCCCCTGCTCTTGAGATTCTCCCGGATGTGGTCTGTATTTTGGCTGCATTTTGGGCTGGAGCTTCTCGTGGTTTGAGGCCTGGCTTGCTCCATCCCCTGCTCTTGAGATTCTCCCGCATGTGGGCTGCATTTTGGCTGCCTTTTGGGCTGGAGCTTCTCGTGGTTTGAGGCCTGGCTTGCTCCACCCCCTACTCTTGATATTCTCCCAGATATAGGGCTGGATTTTGGCTGCTTTTTGGGCTGGAGCATCTCGTGGTTTGAGGCCTGCCTTGCTCCACCCCCTGCTCTTGAGATTTTCCCGGATGTGGTCTGCATTTTTCCTGCCGTTTGGGCTGGAGCTACTCATGGTTGGAGGCCTGGCTTGCTCCACCCCCTGCTCTTGATATTCTCCCGGATGTGGTCTGCATTTTTGCTGCTTTTTGGGCTTTAGCTTCTTGTGGTTTGAAGCCTGGTTTGCTCCACCCCCTGCTCTTGAGATTCTCCCAGATGTGGGCTGGATTTTGGCTGCCTTTTGGGCTGGAGCTTCTCGTGGTTTGAGGCCTGGCTTGCTCCACCCCCTGCTCTTGAGATTCTCCTGGATATGGGCTGCATTTTTGGCTGCCTTTTGGTCTGGAGCTTCTCGTGGTTTGAGGCCTGGCTTGCTCCGCCCCCTGCTCCTGATATTGTCCCTGATGTGGGCTGGAATTTGGCTTCCTTTTGGGCTGGAGCTCCTCGTGGTTTGAGGCCTGTCTTGCTCCACCCCCTGCTCTTCAGATTCTCCCGGATGTGGTCTGCATTTTTGCTGCCTTTTGGGCTGGAGCTTCTCGTGGTTTGAGGCCTTGCTTGCTCCACCCACTGCTCTTGATATTCTCCCGGATGTCGGCTGGATTTTGGCTGCCTTTTGGGCTGGAGCTTCTCGTGGTTTGAGGCCTGCCTTGCTCCACCCCCTGCTCTTGAGATTCTCCTGGATTTTGGCTGGAATTTGGCTTCCTTTTGGGCAGGAGCTTCTCGTGGTTTGAGGCCTGGCTTGCTCCACCCCCTGCTCTTGAGATTCTCCCAGATGTGGGCTGGATTTTGGCTGCCTTTTGGGCTGGAGCTTCTCGTGGTTTGAGGCCTGGCTTGCTCCAACCCCTGCTCTTGAGATTCTCCCGGATGTGGGCTGGAATTTGGCTTCCTGTTGGGCTGGAGCTTCTCGTGGTTTGAGGCCTGGCTTGCTCCACCCCCTGCTCTTGAGATTCTCCCAGATGTGGTCTGGAATTTGGCTGCATTTTGGGCTGGAGCTTCTCGTGGTTTGAGGCCTGGCTTGCTCCATCCCCTGCTCTTGAGATTCTCCCGGATGTGGGCTGCATTTTGGCTGCATTTTGGGCTGGAGCTTCTCGTGGTTTGAGGCCTGGCTTGCTCCACCCCCTGCTCTTGATATTCTCCCGGATGTGGGCTGCATTTTGGCTGCATTTTGGGCCGGAGCTTCTCGTGGTTTGAGGCCTGGCTTGCTCCAACCCCTGCTCTTGAGATTCTCCCGGATGTGGGCTGGAATTTTGGCTGCATTTTGGGCTGGAGCTTCTCATGGTTGGAGGCCTGGCTTGCTCCACCCCCTGCTCTTCAGATTCTCCCGGATGTGGTCTGCATTTTTGCTGCCTTTTGGGCTGGAGCTTCTCGTGGTTTGAGGCCTTGCTTGCTCCACCCACTGCTCTTGATATTCTCCCGGATGTCGGCTGGATTTTGGCTGCCTTTTGGGCTGGAGCTTCTCGTGGTTTGAGGCCTGGCTTGCTCCAACCCCTGCTCTTGAGATTCTCCCGGATGTGGGCTGGAATTTGGCTTCCTGTTGGGCTGGAGCTTCTCGTGGTTTGAGGCCTGGCTTGCTCCACCCCCTGCTCTTGAGATTCTCCCAGATGTGGGCTGCATTTTTCCTGCCGTTTGGGCTGGAGCTTCTCATGGTTGGAGGCCTGGCTTGCTCCACCCCCTGCTCTTGATATTCTCCCGGATGTGGTCTGCATTTTTGCTGCTTTTTGGGCTTTAGCTTCTTGTGGTTTGAAGCCTGGTTTGCTCCACCCCCTGCTCTTGAGATTCTCCCAGATGTGGGCTGCATTTTGGCTGCATTTTGGGCTGGAGCTTCTCATGGTTTGAGGCCTCCCTTGCTCCATCCCCTGCTCTTGAGATTCTCCCGGATGTGGTCTGGATTTTGGCTGCATTTTGGGCTGGAGCTTCTCGTGGTTTGAGGCCTGGCTTGCTCCACCCCCTGCTCCTGATATTGTCCCTGATGTGGGCTGGAATTTGGCTTCATTTTGGGCTGGAGCTCCTCATGGTTTGAGGCCTGTCTTGCTCCACCCGCTGCTCTTGAGATTCTCCCGGATGTGGCCTGCATTTTGGCTGCCTTTTGGGCTGGAGCTTTTCGCGGTTTGAGGCCTGGCTTGCTCCACCCCCTGCTCCTGAGATTCTCCCAGATGTGGGCTGGATTTTGGCTGATTCTTGGGCTGGAGCTTCTCGTGGTTTGAGGCCTGGCTTGCTCCAAATCCTGCTATTGAAATTCTCCCAGATGTGGGCTGGATTTTGGCTGCCTTGTGGGCTGGAGCTTCTCGTGGTTTCAGGCCTGGCTTGATCCACCCCTGCTCTTGATATTCTGCAGGATATGGGCTGCATTTTGGCTGCCTTTTGGGCTGGAGCTTCTCGTGGTTTGAGGCCTGCCTTGCTCCACCCCCTGCTCTTGAGATTTTCCCGGATGTGGTCTGCATTTTTCCTGCCGTTTGGGCTGGAGCTTCTCATGGTTGGAGGCCTGGCTTGCTCCACCCCCTGCTCTTGATATTCTCCCGGATGTGGTCTGCATTTTTGCTGCATTTTGGGCTTTAGCTTCTTGTGGTTTGAAGCCTGGCTTGCTCCACCCCCTGCTCTTGAGATTCTCCTGGATATGGGCTGCATTTTTGGCTGCCTTTTGGGCTGGAGCTCCTCGTGGTTTGAGGCCTGTCTTGCTCCACCCCCTGCTCTTGAGATTCTCCCGGATGTGGGCTGTATTTTGGCTGCCTTTGGGGCTGGATCTTCTCGTGGTTTGAGGCCTGGCTTGCTCCACCCCCTGCTCTTGATATTCTCCCTGATGTGGGCTGCATTTTGGCTGCCTTTTGGGCTGGAGCTTCTCATGGTTGGAGGCCTGGCTTGCTCCACCCCCTGCTCTTCAGATTCTCCCGGATGTTGTCTGCATTTTTGCTGCCTTTTGGGCTGGAGCTTCTCGTGGTTTGAGGCCTTGCATGCTCCACCCACTGCTCTTGATATTCTCCCGGATGTCGGCTGGATTTTGGCTGCCTTTTGGGCTGGAGCTTCTCGTGGTTTGAGGCCTGGCTTGCTCCACCCCCTGCTCTTGAGATTCTCCTGGATATGGGCTGCATTTTTGGCTGCCTTTTGGTCTGGAGCTTCTCGTGGTTTGAGGCCTGGCTTGCTCCGCCCCCTGCTCCTGATATTGTCCCTGATGTGGGCTGGAATTTGGCTTCCTTTTGGGCTGGAGCTCCTCGTGGTTTGAGGCCTGTCTTGCTCCACCCCCTGCTCTTCAGATTCTCCCGGATGTGGTCTGCATTTTTGCTGCCTTTTGGGCTGGAGCTTCTCGTGGTTTGAGGCCTTGCTTGCTCCACCCACTGCTCTTGATATTCTCCCGGATGTCGGCTGGATTTTGGCTGCCTTTTGGGCTGGAGCTTCTCGTGGTTTGAGGCCTGCCTTGCTCCACCCCCTGCTCTTGAGATTCTCCTGGATTTTGGCTGGAATTTGGCTTCCTTTTGGGCAGGAGCTTCTCGTGGTTTGAGGCCTGGCTTGCTCCACCCCCTGCTCTTGAGATTCTCCCAGATGTGGGCTGGATTTTGGCTGCCTTTTGGGCTGGAGCTTCTCGTGGTTTGAGGCCTGGCTTGCTCCAACCCCTGCTCTTGAGATTCTCCCGGATGTGGGCTGGAATTTGGCTTCCTGTTGGGCTGGAGCTTCTCGTGGTTTGAGGCCTGGCTTGCTCCACCCCCTGCTCTTGAGATTCTCCCAGATGTGGTCTGGAATTTGGCTGCATTTTGGGCTGGAGCTTCTCGTGGTTTGAGGCCTGGCTTGCTCCATCCCCTGCTCTTGAGATTCTCCCGGATGTGGGCTGCATTTTGGCTGCATTTTGGGCTGGAGCTTCTCGTGGTTTGAGGCCTGGCTTGCTCCACCCCCTGCTCTTGATATTCTCCCGGATGTGGGCTGCATTTTGGCTGCATTTTGGGCCGGAGCTTCTCGTGGTTTGAGGCCTGGCTTGCTCCAACCCCTGCTCTTGAGATTCTCCCGGATGTGGGCTGGAATTTTGGCTGGATTTTGGGCTGGAGCTTCTCATGGTTGGAGGCCTGGCTTGCTCCACCCCCTGCTCTTCAGATTCTCCCGGATGTGGTCTGCATTTTTGCTGCCTTTTGGGCTGGAGCTTCTCGTGGTTTGAGGCCTTGCTTGCTCCACCCACTGCTCTTGATATTCTCCCGGATGTCGGCTGGATTTTGGCTGCCTTTTGGGCTGGAGCTTCTCGTGGTTTGAGGCCTGGCTTGCTCCACCCCCTGCTCTTGAGATTCTCCCAGATGTGGGCTGGATTTTGGCTGCCTTTTGGGCTGGAACTTCTCGTGGTTTGAGGCCTGGCTTGCTCCAACCCCTGCTCTTGAGATTCTCCCGGATGTGGGCTGGAATTTGGCTTCCTGTTGGGCTGGAGCTTCTCGTGGTTTGAGGCCTGGCTTGCTCCACCCCCTGCTCTTGAGATTCTCCCAGATGTGGGCTGCATTTTTCCTGCCGTTTGGGCTGGAGCTTCTCATGGTTGGAGGCCTGGCTTGCTCCACCCCCTGCTCTTGATATTCTCCCGGATGTGGTCTGCATTTTTGCTGCTTTTTGGGCTTTAGCTTCTTGTGGTTTGAAGCCTGGTTTGCTCCACCCCCTGCTCTTGAGATTCTCCCAGATGTGGGCTGCATTTTGGCTGCATTTTGGGCTGGAGCTTCTCATGGTTTGAGGCCTCCCTTGCTCCACCCCCTGCTCTTGAGATTCTCCCGGATGTGGTCTGGATTTTGGCTGCATTTTGGGCTGGAGCTTCTCGTGGTTTGAGGCCTGTCTTGCTCCACCCGCTGCTCTTGAGATTCTCCCGGATGTGGCCTGCATTTTGGCTGCCTTTTGGGCTGGAGCTTTTCGCGGTTTGAGGCCTGGCTTGCTCCACCCCCTGCTCCTGAGATTCTCCCAGATGTGGGCTGGATTTTGGCTGATTCTTGGGCTGGAGCTTCTCGTGGTTTGAGGCCTGGCTTGCTCCAAATCCTGCTATTGAAATTCTCCCAGATGTGGGCTGGATTTTGGCTGCCTTGTGGGCTGGAGCTTCTCGTGGTTTCAGGCCTGGCTTGATCCACCCCTGCTCTTGATATTCTGCAGGATATGGGCTGCATTTTGGCTGCCTTTTGGGCTGGAGCTTCTCGTGGTTTGAGGCCTGCCTTGCTCCACCCCCTGCTCTTGAGATTTTCCCGGATGTGGTCTGCATTTTTCCTGCCGTTTGGGCTGGAGCTTCTCATGGTTGGAGGCCTGGCTTGCTCCACCCCCTGCTCTTGATATTCTCCCGGATGTGGTCTGCATTTTTGCTGCTTTTTGGGCTTTAGCTTCTTGTGGTTTGAAGCCTGGTTTGCTCCACCCCCTGCTCTTGAGATTCTCCCGGATGTGGGCTGCATTTTGGCTGCCTTTTGGGCTGGAGCCTCTCGTGGTTTGAGGCCTGGCTTGCTCCACCCCCTGCTCTTGAGATTCTCCTGGATATGGGCTGCATTTTTGGCTGCCTTTTGGGCTGGAGCTCCTCGTGGTTTGAGGCCTGTCTTGCTCCACCCCCTGCTCTTGAGATTCTCCCGGATGTGGGCTGTATTTTGGCTGCCTTTGGGGCTGGATCTTCTCGTGGTTTGAGGCCTGGCTTGCTCCACCCCCTGCTCTTGAGATTCTCCCGGATGTGGTCTGGATTTTGGCTGCATTTTGGGCTGGAGCTTCTCGTGGTTTGAGGCCTGTCTTGCTCCACCCGCTGCTCTTGAGATTCTCCCGGATGTGGCCTGCATTTTGGCTGCCTTTTGGGCTGGAGCTTTTCGCGGTTTGAGGCCTGGCTTGCTCCACCCCCTGCTCCTGAGATTCTCCCAGATGTGGGCTGGATTTTGGCTGATTCTTGGGCTGGAGCTTCTCGTGGTTTGAGGCCTGGCTTGCTCCAAATCCTGCTATTGAAATTCTCCCAGATGTGGGCTGGATTTTGGCTGCCTTGTGGGCTGGAGCTTCTCGTGGTTTCAGGCCTGGCTTGATCCACCCCTGCTCTTGATATTCTGCAGGATATGGGCTGCATTTTGGCTGCCTTTTGGGCTGGAGCTTCTCGTGGTTTGAGGCCTGCCTTGCTCCACCCCCTGCTCTTGAGATTTTCCCGGATGTGGTCTGCATTTTTCCTGCCGTTTGGGCTGGAGCTTCTCATGGTTGGAGGCCTGGCTTGCTCCACCCCCTGCTCTTGATATTCTCCCGGATGTGGTCTGCATTTTTGCTGCTTTTTGGGCTTTAGCTTCTTGTGGTTTGAAGCCTGGTTTGCTCCACCCCCTGCTCTTGAGATTCTCCCGGATGTGGGCTGCATTTTGGCTGCCTTTTGGGCTGGAGCCTCTCGTGGTTTGAGGCCTGGCTTGCTCCACCCCCTGCTCTTGAGATTCTCCTGGATATGGGCTGCATTTTTGGCTGCCTTTTGGGCTGGAGCTCCTCGTGGTTTGAGGCCTGTCTTGCTCCACCCCCTGCTCTTGAGATTCTCCCGGATGTGGGCTGTATTTTGGCTGCCTTTGGGGCTGGATCTTCTCGTGGTTTGAGGCCTGGCTTGCTCCACCCCCTGCTCTTGATATTCTCCCTGATGTGGGCTGCATTTTGGCTGCCTTTTGGGCTGGAGCTTCTCATGGTTGGAGGCCTGGCTTGCTCCACCCCCTGCTCTTCAGATTCTCCCGGATGTTGTCTGCATTTTTGCTGCCTTTTGGGCTGGAGCTTCTCGTGGTTTGAGGCCTTGCATGCTCCACCCACTGCTCTTGATATTCTCCCGGATGTCGGCTGGATTTTGGCTGCCTTTTGGGCTGGAGCTTCTCGTGGTTTGAGGCCTGGCTTGCTCCAACCCCTGCTCTTGAGATTCTCCCGGATGTGGGCTGGAATTTGGCTTCCTGTTGGGCTGGAGCTTCCCGTGGTTTGAGGCCTGGCTTGCTCCACCCCCTGCTCTTGAGATTCTCCCAGATGTGGGCTGGAATTTGGCTGCATTTTGGGCTGGAGCTTCTCGTGGTTTGAGGCCTGGCTTGCTCCATCCCCTGCTCTTGAGATTCTCCCGGATGTGGGCTGTATTTTGGCTGCATTTTGGGCTGGAGCTTCTCGTGGTTTGAGGCCTGGCTTGCTCCACCCCCTGCTCTTGAGATTCTCCCGGATGTGGGCTGCATTTTGGCTGCATTTTGGGCTGGAGCTTCTCGTGGTTTGAGGCCTGGCTTGCTCCACCCCCTGCTCTTGAGATTCTCCCAGATGTGGGCTGGAATTTGGCTTCCTTTTGGGCTGGAGCTTCTTGTGGTTTGGGGACTGGCTTGCTCCGCCCCCTGCTCTTGAGATTGTCCCTGATGTGGGCTGGAATTTGGCTTCCTTTTGGGCTGGAGCTCCTCGTGGTTTGAGGCCTGTCTTGCTCCACCCCCTGCTCTTGAGATTCTCCCAGATGTGGGCTGGAATTTGGCTTCCTGTTGGGCTGGAGCTTCTCGTGGTTTGAGGCCTGGCTTGCTCCACCCCCTGCTCTTGATATTCTCCCGGATGTGGGCTGCATTTTGGCTGCATTTTGGGCTGGAGCTTCTCATGGTTTGAGGCCTGGCTTGCTCCACCCCCTGCTCTTGATATTCTCCCGGATGTGGGCTGCATTTTGGCTGCATTTTGGGCTGGAGCTTTTCGCGGTTTGAGGCCTGGCTTGCTCCACCCCCTGCTCTTGAGATTCTCCCAGATGTGGGCTGGATTTTGGCTGCCTTTTGGGCTGGAGCTTCTCGTGGTTTGAGGCCTGGCTTGCTCCAACCCCTGCTCTTGAGATTTTCCCGGATGTGGGCTGGAATTTTGGCTGCCTTTTGGGCTGGAGCTTCTCATGGTTGGAGGCCTGGCTTGCTCCACCCCCTGCTCTTCAGATTCTCCCGGATGTGGTCTGCATTTTTGCTGCATTTTGGGCTGGAGCTTCTCGTGGTTTGAGGCCTGGCTTGCTCCACCCACTGCTCTTGATATTCTCCCAGATGTCGGCTGGATTTTGGCTGCCTTTTGGGCTGGAGCTTCTCGTGGTTTGAGGCCTGCCTTGCTCCACCCCCTGCTCTTGAGATTCTCCTGGATTTTGGCTGGAATTTGGCTTCCTTTTGGGCAGGAGCTTCTCGTGGTTTGAGGCCTGGCTTGCTCCACCCCCTGCTCTTGAGATTCTCCCAGATGTGGGCTGGATTTTGGCTGCCTTTTGGGCTGGAGCTTCTCGTGGTTTGAGGCCTGGCTTGCTCCAACCCCTGCTCTTGAGATTCTCCCGGATGTGGTCTGCATTTTTCCTGCCTTTTGGGCTGGAGCTTCTCATGGTTGGAGGCCTGGCTTGCTCCACCCCCTGCTCTTGATATTCTCCCGGATGTGGTCTGCATTTTTGCTGCTTTTTGGGCTTTAGCTTCTTGTGGTTTGAAGCCTGGTTTGCTCCACCCCCTGCTCTTGAGATTCTCCCAGATGTGGGCTGGATTTTGGCTGCCTTTTGGGCTGGAGCTTCTCGTGGTTTGAGGCCTGGCTTGCTCCAACCCCTGCTCTTGAGATTCTCCCGGATGTGGGCTGGAATTTGGCTTCCTGTTGGGCTGGAGCTTCTCGTGGTTTGAGGCCTGGCTTGCTCCACCCCCTGCTCTTGAGATTCTCCCGGATGTGGTCTGCATTTTTCCTGCCGTTTGGGCTGGAGCTTCTCATGGTTGGAGACCTGGCTTGCTCCACCCCCTGCTCTTGATATTCTCCCGGATGTGGTCTGCATTTTTGCTGCTTTTTGGGCTTTAGCTTCTTGTGGTTTGAAGCCTGGTTTGCTCCACCCCCTGCTCTTGAGATTCTCCCGGATGTGGGCTGCATTTTGGCTGCCTTTTGGGCTGGAGCTTCTCATGGTTTGAGGCCTCCCTTGCTCCACCCCCTGCTCTTGAGATTCTCCCGGATGTGGTCTGGATTTTGGCTGCATTTTGGGCTGGAGCTTCTCGTGGTTTGAGGCCTGGCTTGCTCCACCCCCTGCTCTTGATATTCTCCTGGATATGGGCTGCATTTTTGGCTGCATTTTGGTCTGGAGCTTCTCGTGGTTTGAGGCCTGGCTTGCTCCGCCCCCTGCTCCTGATATTGTCCCTGATGTGGGCTGGAATTTGGCTTCCTTTTGGGCTGGAGCTTCTCGTGGTTTGAGGCCTGTCTTGCTCCACCCGCTGCTCTTGAGATTCTCCCGGATGTGGCCTGCATTTTGGCTGCCTTTTGGGCTGGAGCTTTTCGCGGTTTGAGGCCTGGCTTGCTCCACCCCCTGCTCCTGAGATTCTCCCAGATGTGGGCTGGATTTTGGCTGATTCTTGGGCTGGAGCTTCTCGTGGTTTGAGGCCTGGCTTGCTCCAAATCCTGCTATTGAAATTCTCCCAGATGTGGGCTGGATTTTGGCTGCCTTGTGGGCTGGAGCTTCTCGTGGTTTCAGGCCTGGCTTGATCCACCCCTGCTCTTGATATTCTGCAGGATATGGGCTGCATTTTGGCTGCCTTTTGGGCTGGAGCTTCTCGTGGTTTGAGGCCTGTCTTGCTCCACCCCCTGCTCTTGATATTCTCCCTGATGTGGGCTGCATTTTGGCTGCCTTTTGGGCTGGAGCTTCTCATGGTTGGAGGCCTGGCTTGCTCCACCCCCTGCTCTTGAGATTCTCCTGGATTTTGGCTGGAATTTGGCTTCCTTTTGGGCAGGAGCTTCTCGTGGTTTGAGGCCTGGCTTGCTCCAACCCCTGCTCTTGAGATTCTCCCGGATGTGGGCTGGAATTTGGCTTCCTGTTGGGCTGGAGCTTCTCGTGGTTTGAGGCCTGGCTTGCTCCACCCCCTGCTCTTGAGATTCTCCCAGATGTGGGCTGGAATTTGGCTGCATTTTGGGCTGGAGCTTCTCGTGGTTTGAGGCCTGGCTTGCTCCATCCCCTGCTCTTGATATTCTCCCGGATGTGGGCTGCATTTTGGCTGCATTTTGGGCTGGAGCTTCTCGTGGTTTGAGGCCTGGCTTGCTCCACCCCCTGCTCTTGAGATTCTCCCAGATGTGGGCTGGAATTTGGCTTCCTTTTGGGCTGGAGCTTCTTGTGGTTTGGGGACTGGCTTGCTCCGCCCCCTGCTCTTGAGATTGTCCCTGATGTGGGCTGGAATTTGGCTTCCTTTTGGGCTGGAGCTTCTCGTGGTTTGAGGCCTGGCTTGCTCCAACCCCTGCTCTTGAGATTCTCCCGGATGTGGGCTGGAATTTTGGCTGCCTTTTGGGCTGGAGCTTCTCATGGTTGGAGGCCTGGCTTGCTCCACCCCCTGCTCTTCAGATTCTCCCGGATGTGGTCTGCATTTTTGCTGCATTTTGGGCTGGAGCTTCTCGTGGTTTGAGGCCTTGCTTGCTCCACCCACTGCTCTTGATATTCTCCCGGATGTCGGCTGGATTTTGGCTGCCTTTTGGGCTGGAGCTTCTCGTGGTTTGAGGCCTGCCTTGCTCCACCCCCTGCTCTTGAGATTCTCCTGGATTTTGGCTGGAATTTGGCTTCCTTTTGGGCAGGAGCTTCTCGTGGTTTGAGGCCTGGCTTGCTCCACCCCCTGCTCTTGAGATTCTCCCAGATGTGGGCTGGATTTTGGCTGCATTTTGGGCTGGAGCTTCTCGTGGTTTGAGGCCTGGCTTGCTCCACCCCCTGCTCTTGAGATTCTCCCGGATGTGGTCTGCATTTTTCCTGCCGTTTGGGCTGGAGCTTCTCATGGTTGGAGGCCTGGCTTGCTCCACCCCCTGCTCTTGATATTCTCCTGGATGTGGTCTGCATTTTTGCTGCTTTTTGGGCTTTAGCTTCTTGTGGTTTGAAGCCTGGTTTGCTCCACCCCCTGCTCTTGAGATTCTCCCGGATGTGGGCTGCATTTTGGCTGCCTTTTGGGCTGGAGCTTCTCATGGTTTGAGGCCTCCCTTGCTCCACCCCCTGCTCTTGAGATTCTCCTGGATATGGGCTGCATTTTTGGCTGCATTTTGGGCTGGAGCTTCTCGTGGTTTGAGGCCTGGCTTGCTCCGCCCCCTGCTCCTGATATTGTCCCTGATGTGGGCTGGAATTTGGCTTCATTTTGGGCTGGAGCTCCTCGTGGTTTGAGGCCTGTCTTGCTCCACCCGCTGCTCTTGAGATTCTCCCGGATGTGGCCTGCATTTTGGCTGCCTTTTGGGCTGGAGCTTTTCGCGGTTTGAGGCCTGGCTTGCTCCACCCCCTGCTCCTGAGATTCTCCCAGATGTGGGCTGGATTTTGGCTGATTCTTGGGCTGGAGCTTCTCGTGGTTTGAGGCCTGGCTTGCTCCAAATCCTGCTATTGAAATTCTCCCAGATGTGGGCTGGATTTTGGCTGCCTTGTGGGCTGGAGCTTCTCGTGGTTTCAGGCCTGGCTTGATCCACCCCTGCTCTTGATATTCTGCAGGATATGGGCTGCATTTTGGCTTCCTTTTGGGCTGGAGCTCCTCGTGGTTTGAGGCCTGTCTTGCTCCACCCCCTGCTCTTGAGATTCTCCCGAAGGTGGGCTGCATTTTGGCTGCCTTTGGGGCTGGATCTTCTCGTGGTTTGAGGCCTGGCTTGCTCCACCCCCTGCTCTTGATATTCTCCCGGATGTCGGCTGGATTTTGGCTGCCTTTTGGGCTGGAGCTTCTCGTGGTTTGAGGCCTGCCTTGCTCCACCCCCTGCTCTTGAGATTCGCCTGGATTTTGGCTGGAATTTGGCTTCCTTTTGGGCAGGAGCTTCTCGTGGTTTGAGGCCTGGCTTGCTCCACCCCCTGCTCTTGAGATTCTCCCAGATGTGGGCTGGATTTTGGCTGCCTTTTGGGCTGGAGCTTCTCGTGGTTGGAGGCCTGGCTTGCTCCACCCCCTGCTCTTCAGATTCTCCCGGATGTGGTCTGCATTTTTGCTGCCTTTTGGGCTGGAGCTTCTCGTGGTTTGAGGCCTTGCTTGCTCCACCCACTGCTCTTGATATTCTCCCGGATGTCGGCTGGATTTTGGCTGCCTTTTGGGCTGGAGCTTCTCGTGGTTTGAGGCCTGCCTTGCTCCACCCCCTGCTCTTGAGATTCTCCTGGATTTTGGCTGGAATTTGGCTTCCTTTTGGGCAGGAGCTTCTCGTGGTTTGAGGCCTGGCTTGCTCCATCCCCTGCTCTTGAGATTCTCCCGGATGTGGGCTGCATTTTGGCTGCATTTTGGGCTGGAGCTTCTCGTGGTTTGAGGCCTGGCTTGCTCCACCCCCTGCTCTTGAGATTCTCCCAGATGTGGGCTGGAATTTGGCTTCCTTTTGGGCTGGAGCTTCTTGTGGTTTGGGGACTGGCTTGCTCCGCCCCCTGCTCTTGAGATTGTCCCAGATGTGGGCTGGATTTTGGCTGCCTTTTGGGCTGGAGCTTCTCATGGTTGGAGGCCTGGCTTGCTCCACCCCCTGCTCTTGATATTCTCCCGGATGTGGTCTGCATTTTTGCTGCTTTTTAGGCTTTAGATTCTTGTGGTTTGAAGCCTGGTTTGCTCCACCACCTGCTCTTGAGATTCTCCCGGATGTGGGCTGCATTTTGGCTGCCTTTTGGGCTGGAGCTTCTCATGGTTTGAGGCCTCCCTTGCTCCACCCCCTGCTCTTGAGATTCTCCCGGATGTGGGCTGGATTTTGGCTGCATTTTGGGCTGGAGCTTCTCGTGGTTTGAGGCCTGGCTTGCTCCACCCCCTGCTCTTGATATTCTCCTGGATATGGGCTGCATTTTTGGCTGCATTTTGGTCTGGAGCTTCTCGTGGTTTGAGGCCTGGCTTGCTCCGCCCCCTGCTCCTGATATTGTCCCTGATGTGGGCTGGAATTTGGCTTCCTTTTGGGCTGGAGCTCCTCGTGGTTTGAGGCCTGGCTTGCTCCAACCCCTGCTCTTGAGATTCTCCCGGATGTGGCCTGCATTTTGGCAGTATTTTGGGCTGGAGCTTCTCGTGGTTTGGGGCCTGGCTTGCTCCACCCCCTGCTCTTAAGATTCTCCCGGATGTGGGCTGGAATTTGGCTGCCTTTTGGGCTGGAGCTTCTCGTGGTGAGGCCTGGCTTGCTCCACCCCCTGCTCTTGAGATTCTCCCGAATGTGCGCTGCATTTTGGCTGCCTTTTGGGCTGGAGCTTCTCGTGGTTTGAGGCCTGGCTTGCTCCACCCCCTGCTCTTGATATTCTCCGGGAGTTGGGCTGGAGTTTGGCTCCCTTTTGGGCTTTAGCTTTTCGTGGTTTCAGGCCTGGCTTGCTCCACCCCCTGCTCTTGAGATTCTCCCGGATGTATGCTGGATTTTGGCTGCATTTTGGGCTGGAGCTTCTCGTGGTCTGAGGCCTGGCTTGCTCCACCCCCTGCTCTTGAGATTCTCCCGGATGTGGTCTGTATTTTGGCTGCATTTTGGGCTGGAGCTTCTCGTGGTTTGAGGCCTGGCTTGCTCCATCCCCTGCTCTTGAGATTCTCCCGCATGTGGGCTGCATTTTGGCTGCCTTTTGGGCTGGAGCTTCTCGTGGTTTGAGGCCTGGCTTGCTCCAGCCCCTACTCTTGATATTCTCCCAGATATAGGGCTGGATTTTGGCTGCCTTTTGGGCTGGAGCTTCTCGTGGTTTGAGGCCTGGCTTGCTCCACCCCCTGCTCTTGAGATTCTCCCGGATGTGGTCTGCATTTTTGCTTCTTTTTGGGCTTTAGATTCTTGTGGTTTGAGTCCTGGTTTGCTCCACCCCCTGCTCTTGAGATTCTCCCGGATGTGGGCTGCATTTTGGCTGCCTTTTGGGCTGTAGCTTCTCATGGTTTGAGGCCTGCCTTGCTCCACCCCCTGCTCTTGATATTCTCCTGGATATGGGCTGCATTTTTGGCTGCATTTTGGTCTGGAGCTTCTCGTGGTTTGAGGCCTGGCTTGCTCCGCCCCCTGCTCCTGATATTGTCCCTGATGTGGGCTGGAATTTGGCTTCCTTTTGGGCTGGAGCTCCTCGTGGTTTGAGGCCTGGCTTGCTCCACCCCCTGCTCCTGATATTCTCCCGGATGTGGGCTGGATTTTGGCTGCCTTTTGGGCTGGAGCTTTTCGCGGTTTGAGGCCTGGCTTGCTCCACCCCCTGCTCTTGAGATTCTCCCGGATGTGGGCTGCATTTTGGCTGCCTTTTGGGCTGGAGCTTCTCGTGGTTTGAGGCCTGGCTTGCTCCAATCCCTGCTCTTGATATTCTCCTGGATATGGGCTGCATTTTTGGCTGCATTTTGGGCTGGAGCTCCTCGTGGTTTGAGGCCTGTCTTGCTCCACCCCCTGCTCTTGAGATTCTCCCGGATGTGGGCTGGAATTTGGCTTCCTGTTGGGCTGGAGCTTCTCGTGGTTTGAGGCCTGGCTTGCTCCACCCCCTGCTCTTGAGATTCTCCCGGATGTGGTCTGTATTTTGGCTGCATTTTGGGCTGGAGCTTCTCGTGGTTTGAGGCCTGGCTTGCTCCACCCCCTGCTCTTGAGATTCTCCCGGATGTGGGCTGCATTTTGGCTGCATTTTGGGCTGGAGCTTCTCGTGGTTTGAGGCCTGGCTTGCTCCACCCCCTGCTCTTGAGATTCTCCCAGATGTGGGCTGGAATTTGGCTTCCTTTTGGGCTGGAGCTTCTTGTGGTTTGGGGACTGGCTTGCTCCGCCCCCTGCTCTTGAGATTGTCCCTGATGTGGGCTGGAATTTGGCTTCTTTTTGGGCTGGAGCTCCTCGTGGTTTGAGGCCTGTCTTGCTCCACCCCCTGCTCTTGAGATTCTCCCGGATGTGGGCTGGAATTTGGCTTCCTGTTGGGCTGGAGCTTCTCGTGGTTTGAGGCCTGGCTTGCTCCACCCCCTGCTCTTGAGATTCTCCCGGAGGTGGGCTGCATTTTGGCTGCATTTTGGGCTGGAGCTTTTCGCGGTTTGAGGCCTGGCTTGCTCCACCCCCTGCTCTTGAGATTCTCCCAGATGTGGGCTGCATTTTGGCTGCCTTTTGGGCTGGAGCTTCTCGTGGTTTGAGGCCTGGCTTGCTCCAACCCCTGCTCTTGAGATTCTCCCGGATGTGGGCTGGAATTTGGCTTCCTGTTGGGCTGGAGCTTCTCGTGGTTTGAGGCCTGGCTTGCTCCACCCCCTGCTCTTGAGATTCTCCCAGATGTGGGCTGGAATTTGGCTGCATTTTGGGCTGGAACTTCTCGTGGTTTGAGGCCTGGCTTGCTCCATCCCCTGCTCTTGAGATTCTCCCGGATGTGGGCTGGAATTTGCTTCCTTTTGGGCTGGAGCTTCTTGTGGTTTGGGGACTGTCTTGCTCCGCCCCCTGCTCTTGAGATTGTCCCTGATGTGGGCTGGAATTTGGCTTCCTTTTGGGCTGGAGCTCCTCCTGGTTTGAGGCCTGTCTTGCTCCACCCCCTGCTCTTGAGATTCTCCCAGATGTGGGCTGGAATTTGGCTTCCTGTTGGGCTGGAGCTTCTCGTGGTTTGAGGCCTGGCTTGCTCCACCCCCTGCTCTTGATATTCTCCCGGATGTGGGCTGCATTTTGGCTGCATTTTGGGCTGGAGCTTTTCGCGGTTTGAGGCCTGGCTTGCTCCACCCCCTGCTCTTGAGATTCTCCCAGATGTGGGCTGGATTTTGGCTGCCTTTTGGGCTGGAGCTTCTCGTGGTTTGAGGCCTGGCTTGCTCCAACCCCTGCTCTTGAGATTCTCCCGGATGTGGGCTGGAATTTGGCTTCCTGTTGGGCTGGAGCTTCTCGTGGTTTGAGGCCTGGCTTGCTCCACCCCCTGCTCTTGAGATTCTCCCAGATGTGGGCTGGAATTTGGCTGCATTTTGGGCTGGAGCTTCTCGTGGTTTGAGGCCTGGCTTGCTCCACCCCCTGCTCTTGAGATTCTCCCGGATGTGGTCTGTATTTTGGCTGCATTTTGGGCTGGAGCTTCTCGTGGTTTGAGGCCTGGCTTGCTCCATCCCCTGCTCTTGAGATTCTCCCGGATGTGGGCTGCATTTTGGCTGCATTTTGGGCTGGAGCTTCTCGTGGTTTGAGGCCTGGCTTGCTCCACCCCCTGCTCTTGATATTCTCCCAGATATAGGGCTGGATTTTGGCTGCCTTTGGGGCTGGAGCTTCTCGTGGTTTGAGGCCTGGCTTGCTCCACCCCCTGCTCTTGAGATTCTCCCGGATGTGGTCTGCATGTTGGCTGCCGTTTGGGCTGGAGCTTCTTGTGGTTTGAAGCCTGTCTTGCTCCACAACCTGCTCTTGATATTCTCCCAGATGTGGGCTGTATTTTGGCTGCCTTTTGGGCTGGAACTTCTCGTGGTTTGAGGCCTGGCTTGCTCCACCCCCTGCTCTTGAGATTCTCCCGGATGTGGGCTGCATTTTGGCTGCCTTTTGGGCTGGAACTTCTCGTGGTTTGAGGCCTGGCTTGCTCCACCCCCTGCTCTTGAGATTCTCCCGGATGTGGGCTGCATTTTGGCTGCCTTTTGGGCTGGAGCTTCTCATGGTTGGAGGCCTGGCTTGCTCCACCCCCTGCTCTTGATATTCTCCCGGATGTGGGCTGGAATTTGGCTGCCTTTTGGGCTGGAGCTTCTCGTGGTTTGAGGCCTGGCTTGCTCCACCCCCTTCTCTTGAGATTCTCCCGGAGGTGGGCTGCATTTTGGCTGCCTTTTGGGCTGGAGCTTCTCGTGGTTTGAGGCCTGGCTTGCTCCACCCCCTGCTCTTGAGATTCTCCCGGATGTGGGCTGGAATTTGGCTTCCTTTTGGGCTGGAGCTCCTCGTGGTTTGAGGCCTGGCTTGCTCCACCCCCTCCTCTTGAGATTCTCCCGGAGGTGGGCTGCATTTTTGCTGCATTTTGGGCTGGAGCTTCTTGTAGTTTGAGGCCTGGCTTGCTCCACCCCCTGCTCTTGATATTCTCCGGGAGTTGGGCTGGAGTTTGGCTCCGTTTTGGGCTTTAGCTTTTCGTGGTTTCAGGCCTGGCTTGCTCCACCCCCTGCTCTTGAGATTCTCCCGGATGTGGTCTGTATTTTGGCTGCCTTTTGGGCTGGAGCTTCTCGTGGTCTGAGGCCTGGCTTGCTCCAGCCCCTGCTCTTGAGATTCTCCCGGATGTGGTCTGTATTTTGGCTGCATTTTGGGCTGGAGCTTCTCGTGGTTTGAGGCCTGGCTTGCTCCATCCCCTGCTCTTGAGATTCTCCCGCATGTGGGCTGCATTTTGGCTGCCTTTTGGGCTGGAGCTTCTCGTGGTTTGAGGCCTGGCTTGCTCCAGCCCCTACTCTTGATATTCTCCCAGATATAGGGCTGGATTTTGGCTGCCTTTTGGGCTGGAGCTTCTCGTGGTTTGAGGCCTGCCTTGCTCCACCCCTTGCTCTTGAGATTCTCCCGGATGTGGTCTGCATTTTTGCTGCCTTTTGGGCTGTAGCTTCTCATGGTTTGAGGCCTGCCTTGCTCCACCCCTTGCTCTTGAGATTCTCCCGGAGGTGGTCTGCATTTTGGCTGCATTTTGGGCTGGAGCTTCTCGTGGTTTGAGGCCTGGCTTGCTCCACCCCCTGCTCTTGAGATTCTCCCGGATGTGGGCTGGATTTTGGCTGCATTTTGGGCTGGAGCTTCTCGTGGTTTGAGGCCTGGCTTGCTCCACCCCCTGCTCTTGATATTCTCCTGGATATGGGCTGCATTTTTGGCTGCATTTTGGTCTGGAGCTTCTCGTGGTTTGAGGCCTGGCTTGCTCCGCACCCTGGTCCTGATATTGTCCCTGATGTGGGCTGGAATTTGGCTTCCTTTTGGGCTGGAGCTCCTCGTGGTTTGAGGCCTGGCTTGCTCCACCCCCTGCTCCTGATATTCTCCCGGATGTGGGCTGGATTTTGGCTGCCTTTTGGGCTGGAGCTTCTCGTGGTTTGAGGCCTGGCTTGCTCCACCCCCTGCTCTGGAGATTCTCCCGGAGGTGGGCTGGATTTTGGCTGCCTTTTGGGCTGGAGCTTCTCGTGGTTTGAGGCCTGGCTTGCTCCAACCCCTGCTCTTGATATTCTCCGGGATGTGGGCTTCATTTTGGCTGCCTTTGGGGCTGGAGCTTCTCGTGGTTTGAGGCCTGGCTTGCTCCACCCCCTGCTCTTGAGATTCTCCCGGATGTGGGCTGGATTTTGGCTGCCTTTTGGGCTGGAGCTTCTCGTGGTTTGGGGCCTGGCTTGCTCCACCCCCTGCTCTTGAGATTCTCCCAGATGTGGGCTGGAATTTGGCTGCATTTTGGGCTGGAGATTCTCGTGGTTTGAGGCCTGGCTTGCTCCACCCCCTGCTCTTGAGATTCTCCCGGATGTGGTCTGTATTTTGGCTGCATTTTGGGCTGGAGCTTCTCGTGGTTTGAGGCCTGGCTTGCTCCATCCCCTGCTCTTGAGATTCTCCCGGATGTGGGCTGCATTTTGGCTGCATTTTGGGCTGGAGCTTCTCGTGGTTTGAGGCCTGGCTTGCTCCAGCCCCTACTCTTGATATTCTCCCAGATATAGGGCTGGATTTTGGCTGCCTTTTGGTCTGGAGCTTCTCGTGGTTTGAGGCCTGGCTTGCTCCACCCCCTGCTCTTGAGATTCTCCCGGATGTGGTCTGCATTTTGGCTGCCGTTTGGGCTGGAGCTTCTTGAGGTTTGAAGCCTGTCTTGCTCCACCACCTGCTCTTGAGATTCTCCCGGATGTGAGCTGTATTTTGGCTGCCTTTTGGGCTGGAACTTCTCGTGGTTTGAGGCCTGGCTTGCTCCACCCCCTGCTCTTGAGATTCTCCCGGATGTGGGCTGCATTTTGGCTGCCTTTTGGGCTGGAACTTCTCGTGGTTTGAGGCCTGGCTTGCTCCACCCCCTGCTCTTGAGATTCTCCCGGATGTGGGCTGGATTTTGGCTGCCTTTTGGGCTGGAGCTTCTCGTGGTTGGAGGCCTGGCTTGCTCCACCCCCTGCTCTTGAGATTCTCCCGGATGTGGGCTGGAATTTGGCTTCCTGTTGGGCTGGAGCTTCTCGTGGTTTGAGGCCTGGCTTGCTCCACCCCCTGCTCTTGAGATTCTCCCGGAGGTGGGCTGCATTTTGGCTGCCTTTTGGGCTGGAGCTTTTCGCGGTTTGACGCCTGGCTTGCTCCACCCCCTGCTCTTGAGATTCTCCCGGATTTGGGCTGGATTTTGGCTGCCTTTTGGGCTGGAGCTTCTCGTGGTTTGGGGCCTGGCTTGCTCCACCCCCTGCTCTTGAGATTCTCCCAGATGTGGGCTGGAATTTGGCTGCATTTTGGGCTGGAGATTCTCGTGGTTTGAGGCCTGGCTTGCTCCACCCCCTGCTCTTGAGATTCTCCCGGATGTGGTCTGCATTTTGGCTGCCGTTTGGGCTGGAGCTTCTTGTGGTTTGAAGCCTGTCTTGCTCCACCACCTGCTCTTGAGATTCTCCCGGATGTGGGCTGTATTTTGGCTGCCTTTTGGGCTGGAACTTCTCGTGGTTTGAGGCCTGGCTTGCTCCACCCCCTGCTCTTGAGATTCTCCCGGATGTGGGCTGCATTTTGGCTGCCTTTTGGGCTGGAACTTCTCGTGGTTTGAGGCCTGGCTTGCTCCACCCCCTGCTCTTGAGATTCTCCCGGATGTGGGCTGCATTTTGGCTGCCTTTTGGGCTGGAGCTTCTCATGGTTGGAGGCCTGGCTTGCTCCACCCCCTGCTCTTGATATTCTCCCGGATGTGGGCTGGAATTTGGCTGCCTTTTGGGCTGGAGCTTCTCGTGGTTTGAGGCCTGGCTTGCTCCACCCCCTTCTCTTGAGATTCTCCCGGAGGTGGGCTGCATTTTGGCTGCCTTTTGGGCTGGAGCTTCTCGTGGTTTGAGGCCTGGCTTGCTCCACCCCCTGCTCTTGATATTCTCTGGGAGTTGGGCTGGAGTTTGGCTGCCTTTTGGGCTTTAGCTTTTCGTGGTTTGAGGCCTGGCTTGCTCCACCCCCTGCTCTTGATATTGTCCCTGATGTGGGCTGGAATTTGGCTTCCTTTTGGGCTGGAGCTCCTCGTGGTTTGAGGCCTGGCTTGCTCCACCCCCTCCTCTTGAGATTCTCCCGGAGGTGGGCTGCATTTTTGCTGCATTTTGGGCTGGAGCTTCTTGTAGTTTGAGGCCTGGCTTGCTCCACCCCCTGCTCTTGAGATTCTCCCTGATGTGGGCTGCATTTTGGCTGCCTTTTGGGCTGGAGCTTCTCGTGGTTTGAGGCCTGGCTTGCTCCACCCCCTGCTCTTGATATTCTCCGGGAGTTGGGCTGGAGTTTGGCTGCCTTTTGGGCTTTAGCTTTTCGTGGTTTCAGGCCTGGCTTGCTCCACCCCCTGCTCTTGATGTTCTCCCGGATGTGGTCTGTATTTTGGCTTTCTTTTGGGCTGGAGCTTCTCGTGGTTTGAGGCCTGGCTTGCTCCACCCCCTGCTCTTGATATTCTCCCGGATGTGGGTTGCATTTTGGCTGCAGTTTGGGCTGGAGCTTTTCGTGGTTTGAGGCCTGGCTTGTTCCACCCCCTGCTCTTGAGATTCTCCCGGATGTGGGCTGGATTTTGGCTGCCTTTTGGGCTGGAGCTTCTCGTGGTTTGAGGCCTGGCTTGCTCCGCCCACTGCTCTTGATATTGTCCCTGATGTGGGCTGGAATTTGGCTTCCTTTTGGGCTGGAGCTCCTCGTGGTTTGAGGCCTGGCTTGCTCCACCCCCTGCTCTTGAGATTCTTCTGTAGGTGGCCTGCATTTTGGCTGCCTTTTGGGCTGGAGCTTTTCGCGGTTTGAGGCCTGGCTTGCTCCACCCCCTTCTCTTGAGATTCTCCCGGAGGTGGGCTGCATTTTGGCTGCCTTTTGGGCTTTAGCTTTTCGTGGTTTGAGGCCTGGCTTGCTCCAACCCCTGCTCTTGATATTCTCCGGGAGTTGGGCTGGAGTTTGGCTGCCTTTTGGGCTTTAGCTTTTCGAGGTTTGAGGCCTGGCTTGCTCCACCCCCTGCTCTTGATATTGTCCCTGATGTGGGCGGGAAATTGGCTTCCTTTTGGGCTGGAGCTCCTCGTGGTTTGAGGCCTGGCTTGCTCCACCCCCTTCTCTTGAGATTCTCCTGGATGTGGGCTGCATTTTGGCTGCCTTGTGGGCTGGAGCTTCTCGTGGTTTGGGGCGTGCCTTGCTTCAGCTGCTGCTCTTCATATTCTCCCGGATGTGGGCTGCACTTTTGCTGCCTTTTGGGCTGGAGCTTCTTGTGGTTTGAAGCCTGCCTTGCTCCACCCCCTGCTCTTGATATTCTCCGGGAATTGGGCTGGAATTTGACTGCCTTTTGGGCTGGAGCTTCTCGTGGTTTGAGGCCTGGCTTGCTCCGCCCCCTGCTCTTGAGATTCTCCCTGAGGTGGGCTGCATTTTTGGCTGCATTTTGGCTGCATTTTGGGCTGGAGCTTCTCGTGCTTTGGGGCCTGGCTTGCTCCACCCCCTGCTCTTGATATTCTCCCGGATGTGGGCTGGATTTTGGCTGCATTTTGGGCTGGAGCTTCTCATGGTTTGAGGCCTGGCTTGCTCCAGCCCCTACTCTTGATATTCTCCCAGATATAGGGCTGGAATTTGGCTGCCTTTTGGGCTGGAGCTTCTCGTGGTTTGAGGCCTGGCTTGCTCCACCCCCTGCTCTTGAGATTCTCCCGGATGTGGGCTTCATTTTTCCTGCTTTTTGGGCTGGAGCTTCTCGTGCTTTGAGGCCTGGCTTTTTCCACCCCCTGCTCTTGAGATTCTCCCGCATGTGGGCTGAATTTTGGCTGCCTTTTGGGCTGGAGCTTCTCGTGGTTTGAGGCCTGGCTTGCTCCACCCCCTGCTCTTGATATTCTCCCGGATGTGGGCTGTATTTTGGCTGCATTTTGGGCTGGAGCTTCTCGTGGTTTGAGGCCTGGCTTGCTCCACCCCCTGCTCTTGACATTCTCCCGGATGTGGGCTGCATTTTGGCTGCATTTTGGGCTGGAGCTTCTCGTGGTTTGAGGCCTGGATTGCTCCACCCAATGCTCTTGATATTCTCCCGGATGTGGGCTGCATTTTGGCTCCCTTTTGGGCTGGAGCTTCTCATGGTTTGAGGCCTGGCTTGCTCCACCCCTTGCTTTTGAGATTCTCCTGGAGGTGGGCTGCATTTTGGCTTCATTTTGGGCTGGAGCTTCTCGTGGTTTGAGGCCTGGCTTGCTCCACCCCCTGCTCTTGAGATTCTCCCAGATGTGGGCTGAATTTTGGCTTTCTTTTGGGCTGGAGCTTCTCGTGGTTTGAGGCCTGGCTTGCTTCACCCCCTGCTCTTGAGATTCTCCCGGATGTGGGCTGCATTTTGGCTGCCTTTTGGGCTGGAGCTTCTCGTGGTTTGAGGCCTGGCTTGCTCCACCCCCTGCTCTTGATATTCTCCCGGATATGGGCTGCATTTTGGCTGCCTTTTGGGCTGGAGCTTCTCGTGGTTTGAGGCCTGGCTTGCTCCACCCCCTGCTCTTGAGATTCTCCCGGATGTGGGCTGCATTTTGGCTGATTCTTGGGCTGGAGCTTCCCGTGGTTTGAGGCCTGGCTTGCTCCACCCCCTGCTCTTGAGATTCTCCCGGATGTGGGCTGCATTTTGGCTGCCTGTTGGGCTGGAGCTTCTCGTGGTTTGAGGCCTGGCTTGCTCTACCCCCTGCTCTTGAGATTCTCCCGGATGTGGGCTGCAGTTTGGCTGCCTTTTGGGCTGGAGCTTCTCATGGTTTGAGGCCTGGCTTGCTCCACCCCCTGCTCTTGAGATTCTCCCGGATGTGGGCTGCATTTTGGCTGCATTTTGGGCTGGAGATTCTCGTGGTTTGAGGCCTGGCTTGCTCCACCCCCTGCTCTTGAGATTCTCCCGGATGTGGGCTGCATTTTGGCTGCCTTTTGGGCTGGAGCTTCTCGTGGTTTGAGGCCTGGCTTGCTCCAAACCTTGCTTTTGAGATTCTCCTGGAGGTGGGCTGCATTTTGGCTTCATTTTGGGCTGGAGCTTCTCGAGGTTTGTGGCCTGGCTTGCTCCACCCCCTGCTCTTGAGATTCTCCCAGATGTGGGCTGAATTTTGGCTTTCTTTTGGGCTGGAGCTTCTCGTGGTTTGAGGCCTGGCTTGCTCCACCCCCTGCTCTTGATATTCTCCCGGATGTGGGCTGGATTTTGGCTTCTTTTTGGTCTGGAGCTTCTCGAGGTTTGAGGCCTGGCTTGCTCCACCCCCTGCTCTTGAGATTCTCCCGGAGGTGGGCTGCATTTTGGCTGCCTTTAGGGCTGGAGCTTCTCGTGGTTTGAGGCCTGGCTTGCTCCACCCCCTGCTCTTGAGATTCTCCCGGATGTGGGCTGCATTTTGGCTGATTCTTGGGCTGGAGCTTCTCGTGGTTTGAGGCCTGGCTTGCTCCACCCCCTGCTCTTGAGATTCTCCCAGATGTGGGCTGCATTTTGGATCCCTTTTGGGCTGGAGCTTCTCGAGGTTTGAGGCCTGGCTTGCTCCACCCCCTGCTCTTGAGTTTCTCCCCGAGGTGGGCTGCATTTTGGCTGCCTTTTGGGCTGGAGCTTCTCGTGGTTTGAGGCCTGGCTTGCTCCACCCCCTGCTCTTGAGATTCTCCCGGAGGTGGACTGCATTTTGGCTGCCTTTTGGGCTGGAGCTTCTCGTGGTTTGAGGCCTGGCTTGCTCCACCCCCTGCTCTTGAGATTCTCCCGAAGGTGGGCTGGAATTTGGCTTCCTTTTGGGCAGGAGCTTCTTTTGGTTTGAGGCCTGGCTTGCTCCACTCCCTGCTCTTGAGATTCTCCCTGATGTGGGCTGCATTTTGGCTGCCTTTTGGGCAGGAGCTTCTTGTGGTTGCAGGCCTGGCTTGCTCCACCCCCTGCTCTTGAGATTCTCCCGGATGTGGTCTGCATTTTTGCTGCTTTTTGGGCTGGAGCTTCTTGTGGTTTGAAGCCTGGCTTGCTCCACCCCCTGCTCTTGAGATTCTCCCGGAGGTGGGCTGCATTTTGGCTGCCTTTTGGGCTGGAGCTTCTCGTGGTTTGAGGCCTGGCTTGCTCCACCCCCTGCTCTTGAGATTCTCCCGGATTTGGGCTGGAATTTGGCTTCCTTTTGGGCAGGAGCTTCTCGTGGTTTGAGGCCTGGCTTGCTCCACCCCCTGCTCTTGAGATTCTCCCGGATGTGGGCTGCATTTTGGCTGCCTTTTGGGCTGGAGCTTCTCATGGTTGGAGTCCTGGCTTGCTCCACCCCCTGCTCTTGATATTCTCCCGGATGTGGTCTGCATTTTTGCTGCCATTTGGGCTGGAGCTTCTTGTGGTTTGAAGCCTGGCTTGCTCCACCCCGTGCTCTTGAGATTCTCCCGGATTTGGGCTGGAATTTGGCTTCCTTTTGGGCAGGAGCTTCTCGTGGTTTGAGACCTGGCTTGCTCCACCCCCTGCTCTTGAGATTCTCCCGGATGTGGGCTGCATTTTGGCTGCATTTTGGGCTGGAGCTTCTCGTGGTTTGAGGCCTGGCTTGCTCCACCCCCTGCTCTTGAGATTCTCCCGGATGTGGGCTGCATTTTGGCTGCATTTTCGGCTGGAGCTTCTCGTGGTTTGAGGACTGGCTTGCTCCACCCCCTGCTCTTGATATTCTCCGGGAGTTGGGCTGGAGTTTGGCTGCCTTTTGGGCTTTAGCTTTTCGTGGTTTGAGGCCTGGCTTGCTCCACCCCCTGCTCTTGATATTCTCCCGGATGTGGTCTGTATTTTGGCTGCATTTTGGGCTGGAGCTTCTCGTGGTTTGAGGCCTGGCTTGCTCCACCCCCTGCTCTTGAGATTCTCCCGGATGTGGTCTGTATTTTGGCTGCATTTTGGGCTGGAGCTTCTCGTGGTTTGAGGCCTGGCTTTCTCCACCCCCTGCCCTTGAGATTCTCCCGGATGTGGGCTGTATTTTGGCTGCATTTTGGGCTGGAGCTTCTCGTGGTTTGAGGCCTGGCTTGCTCCACCCCCTGCTCTTGAGATTCTCCCGGATGTGGGCTGCATTTTGGCTGCATTTTGGGCTGGAGCTTCTCATGGTTTGAGGCCTGGCTTGCTCCAGCCCCTACTCTTGATATTCTCCCAGATATAGGGCTGGATTTTGGCTGCATTTTGGGCTGGAGCTTCTCGTGGTTTGAGGCCTGGCTTGCTCCACGCCCTGCTCTTGATATTCTCCCGGAGGTGGTCTGCATTTTTCCTGCCTTTTGGGCTGGAGCTTCTTGTGGTTTGAGGCCTGGCTTGCTCCACCCCCTGCTCTTGAGATTCTCCCGGATGTGGGCTGCATATTTGCTGCATTTTGGGCTGGAGCTTCTCGTGGTTTGAGGCCTGGCTTGCTCCACCCCCTGCTCTTGATATTGTCCCTGACGTGGGCTGCATTTTGGCTGCCTTTTGGGCAGGAGCTTCTTGTGGTTGCAGGCCTGGCTTGCTCCACCCCCTGCTCTTGAGATTCTAGCGAAGGTGGGCTGGAATTTGGCTTCCTTTTGGGCAGGAGCTTCTTGTGGTTTGAGGCCTGGCTTGCTCCACCCCCTGCTCTTGAGATTCTCCCGCATGTGGTCTGCATTTTTGCTGCCTTTTGGGCTGGAGCTTCTCGTGGTTTGAGGCCTGGCTTGCTCCACCCCCTGCTTTTGAGATTCTCCCGGATGTGGTCTGTATTTTGGCTGCATTTTGGGCTGGAGCTTCTCGTGGTTTGAGGCCTGGCTTGCTCCATCCCCTGCTCTTGAGATTCTCCCGGATGTGGGCTGCATTTTGGCTGCATTTTTGGCTGGAGCTTCTCGTGGTTTGAGGCCTGGCTTGCTCCAGCCCCTGCTCTTGAGATTCTCCCGGATATAGGGCTGGATTTTGGCTGCCTTTTGGGCTGGAGCTTCTCGTGCTTTGAGGCCTGGCTTGCTCCACCCCCTGCTCTTGAGATTCTCCCGGATGTGGGCTGCATTTTGGCTGCCTTTTGGGCTGGAGCTTCTCATGGTTGGAGGCCTGGCTTGCTCCACCCCCTGCTCTTGATATTCTCCCGGATGTGGGATGCATTTTTGCTGCTTTTTGGGCTTTAGCTTCTTGTGGTTTGAAGCCTGGCTTGCTCCACCCCCTGCTCTTGAGATTCTCCCGGATGTGGTCTGTATTTTGGCTGCATTTTCGGCTGGAGCTTCTCGTGGTTTGAGGCCTGGCTTGCTCCATCCCCTGCTCTTGAGATTCTCCCGGATGTGGGCTGCATTTTGGCTGCCTTTTGGGCTGGAGCTTCTCGTGGTTTGAGGCCTGGCTTGCTCCAGCCCCTGCTCTGGAGATTCTCCCGGATATAGGGCTGGATTTTGGCTGCCTTTTGGGCTGGAGCTTCTCGTGCTTTGAGGCCTGGCTTGCTCCACCCCCTGCTCTTGAGATTCTCCCGGATGTGGGCTGCATTTTGGCTGCCTTTTGGGCAGGAGCTTCTTGTGGTTTGAAGCCTGGCTTGCTCCACCACCTGCTCTTGAGATTCTCCCGGATGTGGGCTGCATTTTGGCTGCCTTTTGGGCTGGAGCTTCTCATGGTTGGAGGCCTGGCTTGCTCCACCCCCTGCTCTTGAGATTCTCCCGGATGTGGTCTGTATTTTGGCTGCCTTGTGGGCTGGAGCTTCTCGTGGTTTGAGGCCTGGCTTTCTCCACCCCCTGCCCTTGAGATTCTCCAGGATGTGGGCTGTATTTTGGCTGCATTTTGGGCTGGAGCTTCTCGTGGTTTGAGGCCTGGCTTGCTCCACCCCCTGCTCTTGAGATTCTCCCGGATGTGGGCTGCATTTTGGCTGCATTTTGGGCTGGAGCTTCTCATGGTTTGAGGCCTGGCTTGCTCCAGCCCCTACTCTTGAGATTCTCCCAGATATAGGGCTGGATTTTGGCTGCATTTTGGGCTGGAGCTTCTCGTGGTTTGAGGCCTGGCTTGCTCCACGCCCTGCTCTTGATATTCTCCCGGAGGTGGTCTGCATTTTGGCTGCCTTTTGGGCTGGAGCTTCTCGTGGTTTGAGGCCTGGATTGCTCCACCCCCTGCTCTTGAGATTCTCCCGGATGTGGGCTGCATATTTGCTGCATTTTGGGCTGGAGCTTCTCGTGGTTTGAGGCCTGGCTTGCTCCACCCCCTGCTCTTGATATTGTCCCTGACGTGGGCTGGAATTTGGCTTCTTTTTGGGCTGGAGCTCCTCGTGGTTTGAGGCCTGGCTTGCTCCACCCCGTGCTCTTGAGATTCTCCCGGATGTGGTCTGTATTTTGGCTGCATTTTGGGCTGGAGCTTCTCGTGGTTTGAGGCCTGGCTTTCTCCACCCCCTGCTCTTGAGATTCTCCCGGATGTGGGCTGTATTTTGGCTGCATTTTGGGCTGGAGCTTCTCGTGGTTTGAGGCCTGGCTTGCTCCAACCCCTGCTCTTGAGATTCTCCCGGATGTGGGCTGCATTTTGGCTGCATTTTGGGCTGGAGCTTCTCATGGTTTGAGGCCTGGCTTGCTCCAGCCCCTACTCTTGATATTCTCCCAGATATAGGGCTGGATTTTGGCTGCATTTTGGGCTGGAGCTTCTCGTGGTTTGAGGCCTGGCTTGCTCCACGCCCTGCTCTTGATATTCTCCCGGAGGTGGTCTGCATTTTTCCTGCCTTTTGGGCTGGAGCTTCTTGTGGTTTGAGGCCTGGCTTGCTCCACCCCCTGCTCTTGAGATTCTCCCGGATGTGGGCTGCATATTTGCTGCATTTTGGGCTGGAGCTTCTCGTGGTTTGAGGCCTGGCTTGCTCCACCCCCTGCTCTTGAAATTCTAGCGAAGGTGGGCTGGAATTTGGCTTCCTTTTGGGCAGGAGCTTCTTGTGGTTTGAGGCCTGGCTTGCTCCACCCCCTGCTCTTGATATTCTGCCGGATGTGGGCTGGAATTTGGCTGCCTTTTGGGCTGGAGCTTCTCGTGGTTTGAGGCCTGGCTTGCTCCACCCCCTGCTCTTGAGATTCTCCCGGATGTCGGCTGGATTTTGGCTGCCTTTTGGGCTGGAGCTTCTCGTGGTTTGAGGCCTGCCTTGCTCCACCCCCTGCTCCTGATATTCTCCCGGAGTTGGTCTGCATTTTTCCTGCCGTTTGGGCTGGAGCTTCTTGTGGTTTGAGGCCTGGCTTGCTCCACCCCCTGCTCTTGAGATTCTCCCGGATGTGGGCTGCATTTTTGCTGCATTTTGGGCTGGAGCTTCTCGTGGTTTGAGGCCTGGCTTGCTCCACCCCCTGCTCTTGAGATTCTCCGGGAGTCGGGCTGGAGTTTGGCTGCCTTTTGGGCTTTAGTTTCTCGTGGTTTCAGGCCTGGCTTGCTCCACCCCCTGCTCTTGATATTCTCCCGGATGTGGTCTGTATTTTGGCTGCATTTTGGGCTGGAGCTTCTCGTGGTTTGAGGCCTGGCTTGCTCCACCCCCTGCTCTTGAGATTCTCCCGGATGTGGTCTGTATTTTGGCTGCATTTTGGGCTGGAGCTTCTCGTGGTTTGAGGCCTGGCTTGCTCCACCCCCTGCTCTTGAGATTCTCCCGGATGTGGTCTGTATTTTGGCTGCATTTTGGGCTGGAGCTTCTCGTGGTTTGAGGCCTGGCTTGCTCCAGCCCCTGCTCTTGAGATTCTCCCGGATATAGGGCGGGATTTTGGCTGCCTTTTGGCCTGGAGCTTCTCGTGGTTTGAGGCCTGGCTTGCTCCACCCCCTGCTCTTGAGATTCTCCCGGATGTGGGCTGCATTTTGGCTGCCTTTTGGGCTGGAGCTTCTTGTGGTTTGAAGCCTGGCTTGCTCCACCACCTGCTCTTGAGATTCTCCCGGATGTGGGCTGCATTTTGGCTGCCTTTTGGGCTGGAGCTTCTCATGGTTGGAGGCCTGGCTTGCTCCACCCCCTGCTCTTGAGATTCTCCTGGATGTGGGCTGCATTTTTGCTGCTTTTTGGGCTTTAGCTTCTTGTGGTTTGAAGCCTGGCTTGCTCCACCCCCTGCTCTTGAGATTCTCCCGGATGTGGGCTGCATTTTGGCTGCCTTTTGGGCTGGAGCTTCTCGTGGTTTGAGGCCTGGCTTGCTCCACCCCCTGCTCTTGAGATTCTCCCGGATGTGGTCTGCATTTTTGCTGCCTTTTGGGCTGGAGTTTCTTGTGGTTTGAAGCCTGGCGTGCTCCACCCCCTGCTCTTGAGATTCTCCCGGATTTGGGCTGGAATTTGGCTTCATTTTGGGCAGGAGCTTCTCGTGGTTTGAGGCCTGGGTTGCTCCATCCCCTGCTCTTGATACTCTTCCGGATGTGGGCTGTATTTTGGCTCCCTTGTGGGCTGGAGCTTCTCGTGGTTTGAGGCCTGGCTTGCTCCACCCCCTGCTCTTGAGATTCTCCCGGATGTGGCCTGCATTTTGGCTGCCTTTTGGGCTGGAGCTTTTCGTGGTTTGAGGCCTGGCTTACTCCACCCCCTGCTCTTGATATTCTCCGGGAGTTGGGCTGGAGTTTGGCTGCCTTTTGGGCTTTAGCTTTTCGTGGTTTCAGGCCTGGCTTGCTCCACCCCCTGCTCTTGAGATTCTCCCGGATGTGGTCTGTATTTTGGCTGCATTTTGGGCTGGAGCTTCTCGTGGTTTGAAGCCTGGCTTGCTGCACCACCTGCTCTTGAGATTCTCCCGGATGTGGGCTGTATTTTGGCTGCCTTTTGGGCTGGAACTTCTCGTGGTTTGAGGCCTGGCTTGCTCCACCCCCTGCTCTTGAGATTCTCCCGGAGGTGGGCTGGATTTTGGCTGCATTTTGGGCTGGAGCTTCTCGTGGTTTGAGGCCTGGCTTGCTCCACCCCCTGCTCTTGAGATTCTCCCGGATGTGGTCTGTATTTTGGCTGCATTTTGGGCTGGAGCTTCTCGTGGTTTGAGGCCTGGCTTTCTCCACCCCCTGCCCTTGAGATTCTCCCAGATGTGGGCTGCATTTTTGCTGCATTTTGGGCTGGAGCTTCTCGTGGTTTGAGGCCTGGCTTGCTCCACCCCCTGCTCTTGAGATTCTCCCGGATGTGGGCTGCATTTTGGCTGCATTTTGGGCTGGAGCTTCTCATGGTTTGAGGCCTGGCTTGCTCCAGCCCCTACTCTTGATATTCTCCCGGAGGTGGTCTGCATTTTTCCTGCCTTTTGGGCTGGAGCTTCTTGTGGTTTGAGGCCTGGCTTGCTCCACCCCCTGCTCTTGAGATTCTCCCGGATGTGGGCTGCATTTTGGCTGCATTTTGGGCTGGAGCTTCTCGTGGTTTGAGGCCTGGCTTGCTCCACCCCCTGCTCTTGATATTGTCCCTGACGTGGGCTGGAATTTGGCTTCTTTTTGGGCTGGAGCTCCTCGTGGTTTGAGGCCTGGCTTGCTCCACCCCCTGCTCTTGAGATTCTAGCGAAGGTGGGCTGGAATTTGGCTTCCTTTTGGGCAGGAGCTTCTTGTGGTTTGAGGCCTGGCTTGCTCCACTCCCTGCTCTTGAGATTCTCCCGCATGTGGGCTGCATTTTGGCTGCCTTTTGGGCTGGAGCTTCTCATGGTTTGAGGCCTGGCTTGCTCCACCCCCTGCGCTTGATATTCTCCCGGATGTGGTCTGCATTTTTGCTGCCTTTTGGGCTGGAGCTTCTTGTGGTTTGAAGCCTGGCTTGCTCCACCCCCTGCTCTTGATATTCTCCCGGATGTGGGCTGGAATTTGGCTGCATTTTGGGCTGGAGCTTCTCGTGGTTTGAGGCCTGGCTTGCTCCACCCCCTGCTCTTGAGATTCTCCCGGATGTCGGCTGGATTTTGGCTGCCTTTTGGGCTGGAGCTTCTCGAGGTTTGAGGCCTGCCTTGCTCCACCCCCTGCTCCTGATATTCTCCCGGAGGTGGTCTGCATTTTTCCTGCCGTTTGGGCTGGAGCTTCTCGTGGTTTGAGGCCTGGCTTGCTCCACCCCCTGCTCTTGAGATTCTCCCGGATGTGGCCTGCATTTTGGCTGCCTTTTGGGCTGGAGCTTTTCGTGGTTTGAGGCCTGGCTTACTCCACCCCCTGCTCTTGATATTCTCCGGGAGTTGGGCTGGAGTTTGGCTGCCTTTTGGGCTTTAGCTTTTCGTGGTTTCAGGCCTGGCTTGCTCCACCCCCTGCTCTTGAGATTCTCCCGGATGTGGTCTGTATTTTGGCTGCATTTTGGGCTGGAGCTTCTCGTGGTTTGAAGCCTGGCTTGCTGCACCACCTGCTCTTGAGATTCTCCCGGATGTGGGCTGTATTTTGGCTGCCTTTTGGGCTGGAACTTCTCGTGGTTTGAGGCCTGGCTTGCTCCACCCCCTGCTCTTGAGATTCTCCCGGAGGTGGGCTGGATTTTGGCTGCATTTTGGGCTGGAGCTTCTCGTGGTTTGAGGCCTGGCTTGCTCCACCCCCTGCTCTTGAGATTCTCCCGGATGTGGTCTGTATTTTGGCTGCATTTTGGGCTGGAGCTTCTCGTGGTTTGAGGCCTGGCTTTCTCCACCCCCTGCCCTTGAGATTCTCCCAGATGTGGGCTGCATTTTTGCTGCATTTTGGGCTGGAGCTTCTCGTGGTTTGAGGCCTGGCTTGCTCCACCCCCTGCTCTTGAGATTCTCCCGGATGTGGGCTGCATTTTGGCTGCATTTTGGGCTGGAGCTTCTCATGGTTTGAGGCCTGGCTTGCTCCAGCCCCTACTCTTGATATTCTCCCAGATATAGGGCTGGATTTTGGCTGCATTTTGGGCTGGAGCTTCTCGTGGTTTGAGGCCTGGCTTGCTCCACCCCCTGCTCTTGATATTCTCCCGGATGTGGTCTGCATTTTTCCTGCCTTTTGGGCTGGAGCTTCTTGTGGTTTGAGGCCTGGCTTGCTCCACCCCCTGCTCTTGAGATTCTCCCGGATGTGGGCTGCATTTTTGCTGCATTTTGGGCTGGAGCTTCTTGTGGTTTGAGGCCTGGCTTGCTCCACCCCCTGCTCTTGAGATTCTCCGGGAGTTGGGCTGGAGTTTGGCTGCCTTTTGGGCTTTAGCTTTTCGTGGTTTCAGGCCTGG
Organism: Rhynochetos jubatus; assembly: GCA_027574665.1. Lineage (NCBI taxonomy): Eukaryota > Metazoa > Chordata > Aves > Eurypygiformes > Rhynochetidae > Rhynochetos > Rhynochetos jubatus. The sequence continues at coordinate 89,174 of JAQBHY010000070.1, forward strand.
CTTGCTCCACCCCCTGCTCTTGATATTCTCCCGGATGTGGTCTGTATTTTGGCTGCCTTTTGGGCTGGAGCTTCTCGTGGTTTGAGGCCTGGCTTGCTCCAGCCCCTGCTCTTGAGATTCTCCCGGATATAGGGCTGGATTTTGGCTGCCTTTTGGGCTGGAGCTTCTCGTGGTTTGAGGCCTGGCTTGCTCCACCCCCTGCTCTTGAGATTCTCCCGGATGTGGGCTGCATTTTGGCTGCCTTTTGGGCTGGAGCTTCTTGTGGTTTGAAGCCTGGCTTGCTCCACCACCTGCTCTTGAGATTCTCCCGGATGTGGGCTGCATTTTGGCTGCCTTTTGGGCTGGAGCTTCTCATGGTTGGAGGCCTGGCTTGCTCCACCCCCTGCTCTTGATATTCTCCCGGATGTGGTCTGCATTTTTGCTGCCTTTTGGGCTGGAGTTTCTTGTGGTTTGAAGCCTGGCTTGCTCCACCCCCTGCTCTTGAGATTCTCCCGGATTTGGGCTGGAATTTGGCTTTATTTTGGGCAGGAGCTTCTCGTGGTTTGAGGCCTGGGTTGCTCCATCCCCTGCTCTTGATACTCTTCCGGATGTGGGCTGTATTTTGGCTCCCTTTTGGGCTGGAGCTTCTCGTGGTTTGAGGCCTGGCTTGCTCCACCCCCTGCTCTTGAGATTCTCCCGGATGTGGCCTGCATTTTGGCTGCCTTTTGGGCTGGAGCTTTTCGTGGTTTGAGGCCTGGCTTACTCCATCCCCTGCTCTTGATATTCTCCGGGAGTTGGGCTGGAGTTTGGCTGCCTTTTGGGCTTTAGCTTTTCGTGGTTTCAGGCCTGGCTTGCTCCACCCCCTGCTCTTGAGATTCTCCCGGATGTGGTCTGTATTTTGGCTGCATTTTGGGCTGGAGCTTCTCGTGGTTTGAAGCCTGGCTTGCTCCACCACCTGCTCTTGAGATTCTCCCGGATGTGGGCTGTATTTTGGCTGACTTTTGGGCTGGAACTTCTCGTGGTTTGAGGCCTGGCTTGCTCCACCCCCTGCTCTTGAGATTCTCCCGGAGGTGGGCTGCATTTTGGCTGAATTTTGGGCTGGAGCTTTCGCGGTTTGAGGCCTGGCTTGCTCCACCCCCTGCTCTTGATATTCTCCCGGATGTGGGCTGGATTTTGGCTGCCTTTTGGGCTGGATCTTCTCGTGGTTTGAGGCCTGGCTTGCTCCAGCCCCTACTCTTGATATTCTCCCAGATATAGGGCTGGATTTTGGCTGCATTTTGGGCTGGAGCTTCTCGTGGTTTGAGGCCTGGCTTGCTCCACCCCCTGCTCTTGATATTCTCCCGGAGGTGGTCTGCATTTTTCCTGCCTTTTGGGCTGGAGCTTCTTGTGGTTTGAGGCCTGGCTTGCTCCACCCCCTGCTCTTGAGATTCTCCCGGATGTGGGCTGCATTTTGGCTGCATTTTGGGCTGGAGCTTCTCGTGGTTTGAGGCCTGGCTTGCTCCACCCCCTGCTCTTGAGATTCTAGCGAAGGTGGGCTGGAATTTGGCTTCATTTTGGGCAGGAGCTTCTTGTGGTTTGAGGCCTGGCTTGCTCCACTCCCTGCTCTTGAGATTCTCCCGCATGTGGGCTGCATTTTGGCTGCCTTTTGGGCTGGAGCTTCTCATGGTTTGAGGCCTGGCTTGCTCCACCCCCTGCGCTTGATATTCTCCCGGATGTGGTCTGCATTTTTGCTGCCTTTTGGGCTGGAGCTTCTTGTGGTTTGAAGCCTGGCTTGCTCCACCCCCTGCTCTTGATATTCTCCCGGATGTGGGCTGGAATTTGGCTGCATTTTGGGCTGGAGCTTCTCGTGGTTTGAGGCCTGGCTTGCTCCACCCCCTGCTCTTGAGATTCTCCCGGATGTCGGCTGGATTTTGGCTGCCTTTTGGGCTGGAGCTTCTCGAGGTTTGAGGCCTGCCTTGCTCCACCCCCTGCTCCTGATATTCTCCCGGAGGTGGTCTGCATTTTTCCTGCCGTTTGGGCTGGAGCTTCTCGTGGTTTGAGGCCTGGCTTGCTCCACCCCCTGCTCTTGAGATTCTCCCGGATGTGGGCTGCATTTTTGCTGCATTTTGGGCTGGAGCTTCTTGTGGTTTGAGGCCTGGCTTGCTCCACCCCCTGCTCTTGAGATTCTCCGGGAGTTGGGCTGGAGTTTGGCTGCCTTTTGGGCTTTAGCTTTTCGTGGTTTCAGGCCTGGCTTGCTCCACCCCCTGCTCTTGATATTCTCCCGGATGTGGTCTGTATTTTGGCTGCATTTTGGGCTGGAGCTTCTCGTGGTTTGAGGCCTGGCTTGCTCCAGCCCCTGCTCTTGAGATTCTCCCGGATATAGGGCTGGATTTTGGCTGCCTTTTGGGCTGGAGCTTCTCGTGGTTTGAGGCCTGGCTTGCTCCACCCCCTGCTCTTGAGATTCTCCCGGATGTGGGCTGCATTTTGGCTGCCTTTTGGGCTGGAGCTTCTTGTGGTTTGAAGCCTGGCTTGCTCCACCACCTGCTCTTGAGATTCTCCCGGATGTGGGCTGCATTTTGGCTGCCTTTTGGGCTGGAGCTTCTCATGGTTGGAGGCCTGGCTTGCTCCACCCCCTGCTCTTGATATTCTCCCTGATGTGGTCTGCATTTTTGCTGCCTTTTGGGCTGGAGTTTCTTGTGGTTTGAAGCCTGGCGTGCTCCACCCCCTGCTCTTGAGATTCTCCCGGATTTGGGCTGGAATTTGGCTTTATTTTGGGCAGGAGCTTCTCGTGGTTTGAGGCCTGGGTTGCTCCATCCCCTGCTCTTGATACTCTTCCGGATGTGGGCTGTATTTTGGCTCCCTTTTGGGCTGGAGCTTCTCGTGGTTTGAGGCCTGGCTTGCTCCACCCCCTGCTCTTGAGATTCTCCCAGATGTGGCCTGCATTTTGGCTGCCTTTTTTGGGATGGAGCTTTTCGTGGTTTGAGGCCTGGCTTACTCCATCCCCTGCTCTTGATATTCTCCGGGAGTTGGGCTGGAGTTTGGCTGCCTTTTGGGCTTTAGCTTTTCGTGGTTTCAGGCCTGGCTTGCTCCACCCCCTGCTCTTGAGATTCTCCCGGATGTGGTCTGTATTTTGGCTGCATTTTGGGCTGGAGCTTCTCGTGGTTTGAAGCCTGGCTTGCTCCACCACCTGCTCTTGAGATTCTCCCGGATGTGGGCTGTATTTTGGCTGACTTTTGGGCTGGAACTTCTCGTGGTTTGAGGCCTGGCTTGCTCCACCCCCTGCTCTTGAGATTCTCCCGGAGGTGGGCTGCATTTTGGCTGAATTTTGGGCTGGAGCTTTCGCGGTTTGAGGCCTGGCTTGCTCCACCCCCTGCTCTTGAGATTCTCCCGGAGGTGGTCTGCATTTTTCCTGCCGTTTGGGCTGGAGCTTCTTGTGGTTTGAAGCCTGGCTTGCTCCACCACCTGCTCTTGAAATTCTCCCGGATGTGGGCTGTATTTTGGCTGCCTTTTGGGCTGGAACTTCTCGTGGTTTGAGGCCTGGCTTGCTCCACCCCCTGCTCTTGAGATTCTCCCGGATGTGGGCTGCATTTTGGCTGCATTTTGGGCTGGAGCTTCTTGTGGTTTGAAGCCTGGCTTGCTCCACCACCTGCTCTTGAGATTCTCCCGGATGTGGGCTGTATTTTGGCTGCCTTTTGGGCTGGAACTTCTCGTGGTTTGAGGCCTGGCTTGCTCCACCCCCTGCTCTTGAGATTCTCCCGGAGGTGGCCTGCATTTTTGCTGCTTTTTGGGCTGGAGCTTCTCATGGTTTGGGGCCTGGCTTGCTCCACCCCCTGCTCTTGAGATTCTCCCTGATGTGGGCTGGATTTTGGCTGCATTTTGGGCTGGAGCTTCTCGTGGTTTGGGGCCTGGCTTGCTCCACCCCCTGCTCTTGAGATTCTCCCGGAGGTGGGCTGGATTTTGGCTGCCTTTTGGGCTGGAGCTTCTCGTGGTTTGAGGCCTGGCTTGCTCCATCCCCTGCTCTTGAGATTCTCCCGGATGTGGGCTGGAATTTGGCTTCCTTTTGGGCTGGAGCTTCTCGTGGTTTGAGGCCTGGCTTGCTCCACCCCCTGCTCTTGAGATTCTCCCGGAGGTGGTCTGCATTTTTCCTGCCGTTTGGGCTGGAGCTTCTTGTGGTTTGAAGCCTGGCTTGCTCCACCACCTGCTCTTGAGATTCTCCCGGATGTGGGTTGTATTTTGGCTGCCTTTTGGGCTGGAACTTCTCGTGGTTTGAGGCCTGGCTTGCTCCACCCCCTGCTCTTGAGATTCTCCCGGAGGTGTCCTGCATTTTTGCTGCCTTTTGGGCTGGAGCTTCTCGTGGTTTGGGGCCTGGCTTGCTCCACCCCCTGCTCTTGAGATTCTCCCAGATGTGGGCTGGATTTTGGCTGCCTTTTGGGCTGGAGCTTCTCGTGGTTTGGGGCCTGGCTTGCTCCACCCCCTGCTCTTGAGATTCTCCCAGATGTGGGCTGGATTTTGGCTGCCTTTTGGGCTGGAGCTTCTCGTGGTTTGGGGCCTGGATGCTCCATCCCCTGCTCTTGAGATTCTCCCGGATGTGGGCTGGAATTTGGCTTCCTTTTGTGCTGGAGTTTCTCGTGGTTTGAGGCCTGGCTTGCTCCAACCCCTGCTCTTGAGATTCTCCCGGAGGTGGTCTGCATATTTCCTGCAGTTTGGGCTGGAGCTTCTTGTGGTTTGAAGCCTGGCTTGCTCCACCACCTGCTCTTGAGATTCTCCCGGTTGTGGGCTGTATTTTGGCTGCCTTTTTGGCTGGAACGTCTCGTAGTTTGAGGCCTGCCTTGCTCCACCCCCTGCTCTTGAGATTCTCCCGGATGTGGGCTGCATTTTGGCTGCATTTTGGGCTGGAGCTTCTCATGGTTGGAGGCCTGGCTTGCTCCACCCCCTGCTCTTGATATTCTCCCGGATGTGGGCTGCATTTTGGCTGCCTTTTGGGCTGGAGCTTCTCGTGGTTTGAGGCCTGGCTTGCTCCACCCCCTGCTCTTCATATTCTCCGGGAGTTGGGCTGGAGTTTGGCTGCCTTTTGGTTTTTAGCTTTTCGTGGTTTGAGGCCTGGCTTGCTCCACCCCCTGCTCTTCATATTGTCCCTGAGGTGGGCTGGAAATTGGCTTCCTTTTGGGCTGGAGCTCCTCGTGTTTTGAGGCCTGGCTTGCTCCACCCCCTGCTCTTGATATTCTCCCGGAGGTGGGCTGCATTTTTGCTGCATTTTGGGCTGGAGCTTCTTGTAGTTTGAGGCCTGGCTTGCTCCACCCCCTGCTCTTGAGATTCTCCCTGATGTGGGCTGGATTTTGGCTTCCTTTTGGGCTGGAGCTCCTTGTGGTTTGAGGCCTGGTTTGCTCCACCCCCTGCTCTTGAGATTGTCACGGATGTGGGCTGGATTTTGGCTGCCTTTTGGGCTGGAGCTTCTCAAGGTTTGAGGCCTGGCTTGCTCCACCCCCTGCTCCTGATATTCTCCCGGATGTGGGCTGGATTTTGGCTGCCTTTTGGGCTGGAGCTTCTCGTGGTTTGAGGCCTGGCTTGCTCCACCCCCTGCTCTTGAGATTCTCCCGGATGTGGGCTGCATTTTGACTGCCTTTTGGGCTGGAGCTTCTCGTGGTTTGAGGCCTGGCTTGCTCCACCCCCTGCTCTTGAGATTCTCCCGCATGTGGGCTGCATTTTGGCTGCCTTTTGGGCTGGACCTTCTCGTGGTTTGAGGCCTGGCTTGCTCCACCACTTGCCCTTGATATTCTCCCGGATGTGGGCTGGATTTTGACTGCCTTATGGGCTGGAGCTTCTCGTGGTTTGAGGCTTGGCTTGCTGCAGCTGCTGCTCTTGATATTCTCCCGCATGTGGCCTGCATTTTGGTTGCCTTGTGGGCTGGAGCTTCTCGTGGTTTGAGGCCTGGCTTGATCCACCCCTGCTCTTTATATTCTCCAGGATATGGGCTGGATTTTGGCTGCCTTTTGGGCTGGAGCTTCTCGTGGTTTGGGGCCTGCCTTGCTCCAAACCCTGCTCTTGAGATTCTCCCGGATGTGGGTGTGGATTTTGGCTGCCTTTGGGCTGGAGCTTCTTGTAGTTTGAGGCCTGGCTTGCTCCACCCCCTGCTCTTGAGATTCTCCCGGATGTGGGCTGGATTTTGGGTGCCTTTTGGGCTGGAGCTTCTCGTGGTTTGAGGCCTGGCTTGCTCCACCCCCTGCTCTTGAGATTCTCCCGGAGGTTGTTTGGATGTTGGCTGCCTTTTGGGCAGGAGCTTCTCCTGGTTTGAGGCATGGCTTGCTCCAGGCGCTGCCCTTGATATTCTCCCGCATGTGGCCTGCATTTTGGTTGCCTTTGGACTGGAAATTTCCGTTTTTTGAGGCCTGGCTTGCTCCACCCCTTGCTCTTGATATTCTCCTGTATGTGGGCTGCATTTTGGCTGCATGTTGGGCTGGAGCTTCTCGTGGTTTGAGTCCTGGCCTGCTCCAAACCCTGCTCTTGATATTATCTTTTATGTGGGCTGGACTATGGCTGCCTTTTGGGCTGGAGCTTGTCGTGGTTTGAGGCCTGGCTTGCTCCATGCCCTGCTCTTGAGATTCTCCTGGATGTGGGCTGCATTTTGGCTGCCATTTGGGCTGGAGCTTCTCGTGGTTTGAGGCCTGGCCTGCTCCAACACCTGCCCATGATATTCACCCGGATGTGGGCTGCGTTATGGCTGCCTTTTGGGCTGGAGCTTCTCGTGGTTTGAGGCCTGCCTTGAACCACCCCCTGCCCATGATATTCTACCGGATACGGACTGCATTTTGGCTGCCTTTTGGGCTGGAGCTTCTCGTGGTTTGAGGCCTGCCTTGAACCACCCCCTGCCCATGATATTCTACCGGATACGGACTGCATTTTGGCTGCCTTTTGGGCTGGAGCTTCTCGTGGTTTGAGGCCTGCCTTGAACCACCCCCTGCCCATGATATTCTACCGGATGTGGGCTGGATTTTGACTGCCTTATGGGCTGGAGCTTCTCGTGGTTTGAGGCTTGGCTTGCTGCAGCCGCTGCTCTTGATAGTCTCCCGCATGTGGCCTGCATTTTGGTTGCCTTTCGGGCAGGAAATTTCCGTTTTTTGAGACCTGGCTTGCTCCATCCCTTGCTCTTGAGATTCTCCCAGATGTGGGCTGGATTTTGGCTGCCTTGTGGGCTGGAGCTTCTCGTGGTTTCAGGCCTGGCTTGCTCCACCGCCTGCTATTGAGATTCTCCCGGATGTGGGCTGCATTTTGGCTGCCTTTTGGGCTGGAGCTTCTCGTGGTTTGAGGCCTGGCTTGCTCCACCCCCTGCTCTTGATATTCTCCCGGAGGTTGGTTGGATTTTGGCTGCATTTTGGCTAGGAGCTTCTCGGGGTTTGGGGCCTGGCTTGCTCCAGGCGCTGCCCTTGATATTCTCCCGCATGTGGCCTGCATTTTGGTTGCCTTTGGGCTGGAAATTTCCGTTTTTTGAGGCCTGGCTTGCTTCACCCCTTGCTCTTGAGATTCTCCTCTATGTGGGCTGGATTTTGGCTGCCTTTTGGGCTGGAGCTTCTCGTGGTTTGAGGCCTGGCTTGCTCCACCCCCTGCTCTTGATATTCTCCCGGATGTGGGCTGCATTTTGGCTGCCTTTTGGACTGGAGCTTCTCGTGGTTTGAGGCCTGGCTTGCTCCACCCCCTGCTCTTGAGATTCTCCTCGATGTGGGCTGCATTTTGGCTGATTCTTGGGCTGGAGCTTCCCGTGGTTTGAGGCCTGGCTTGCTCCAACCCTTGCTTTTGAGATTCTCCTGGAGGTGGGCTGCATTTTGGCTGCCTTTGGGCTGGAGCTTCTCGAGGTTTGTGGCCTGGCTTGCTCCACCCCCTGCTCTTGAGATTCTCCCAGATGTGGGCTGAATTTTGGCTTTCTTTTGGGCTGGAGCTTCTCGTGGTTTGAGGCCTGGCTTGCTCCACCCCCTGCTCTTGATATTCTCCTGGATGTGGGCTGCATTTTGGCTGCCTGTTGGGCTGGAGCTTCTCGTGGTTTGAGGCCTGTCTTGCTCCACCCCCTGCTCTTGAGATTCTCCCGGATGTGGGCTGGATTTTGGCTGCCTTTTGGGCTGGAGCTTCTCGTGGTTTGAGGCCTGGCTTGCTCCACCCCCTCCTCTTGAGATTCTCCCGGAGGTGGGCTGGATTTTGGCTGCCTTTTGGGCTGGAGCTTCTCGTGGTTTGAGGCCTGGCTTGCTCCACCCCCTGCTCTTGAGATTCTCCCGGATGTGGGCTGCATTTTGGCTGCCTTTTGGGCTGGAGCTTCTCGTGGTTTGAGGCCTGGCTTGCTCCACCCCCTGCTCTAGAGATTCTCCCGGATGTGGGCTGCATTTTGGCTGATTGTTGGGCTGGAGCTTCTCGTGGTTTGAGGCCTGGCTTGCTCCACCCCCTGCTCTTGAGATTCTCCCAGATGTGGGCTGCATTTTGGATCCTTTTGGGCTGGAGCTTCTCGAGGTTTGAGGCCTGGCTTGCTCCACCCCCTGCTCTTGAGTTTCTCCCCGAGGTGGGCTGCATTTTGGCTGCATTTTGGGCTGGAGCTTCTTTTGGTTTGAGGCCTGGCTTGCTCCACTCCCTGCTCTTGAGATTCTCCCTGATGTGGGCTGCATTTTGGCTGCCTTTTGGGCAGGAGCTTCTTGTGGTTGCAGGCCTGGCTTGCTCCACCCCCTGCTCTTGATATTCTCCCGGATGTGGTCTGCATTTTTGCTGCTTTTTGGGCTGGAGCTTCTTGTGGTTTGAAGCCTGGCTTGCTCCACCCCCTGCTCTTGAGATTCTCCCGGATTTGGGCTGGAATTTGGCTTCCTTTTGGGCAGGAGCTTCTCGTGGTTTGAGGCCTGGCTTGCTCCACCCCCTGCTCTTGAGATTCTCCCGGATGTGGGCTGCATTTTGGCTGCCTTTTGGGCTGGAGCTTCTCGTGGTTTGAGGCCTGGCTTGCTCCACCCCCTGCTCTTGAGATTCTCCCGGATTTGGGCTGGAATTTGGCTTCCTTTTGGGCAGGAGCTTCTCGTGGTTTGAGGCCTGGCTTGCTCCACCCCCTGCTCTTGATATTCTCCCGGATGTGGGCTGCATTTTGGCTGCCTTTTGGGCTGGAGCTTCTCATGGTTGGAGGCCTGGCTTGCTCCACCCCCTGCTCTTGATATTCTCCCGGATGTGGGCTGCATTTTTGCTGCCTTTTGGGCTGGAGCTTCTTGTGGTTTGAAGCCTGGCTTGCTCCACCCCGTGCTCTTGAGATTCTCCCGGATTTGGGCTGGAATTTGGCTTCCTTTTGGGCAGGAGCTTCTCGTGGTTTGAGGCCTGGCTTGCTCCATCCCCTGCTCTTGAGATTTTCCCGGATGTGGGCTGCATTTTGGCTGCCTTTTGGCCTGGAGCTTCTCGTGGTTTGAGGCCTGGCTTGCTCCACCCCCTGCTCTTGAGATTCTCCCGGATGTGGGCTGGAATTTGGCTACCTTTTGGGCTGGAGCTTCTCGTGGTTTGAGACCTGGCTTGCTCCACACCCTGCTCTTGATATTCTCCGGGAGTTGGGCTGGAGTTTGGCTGCCTTTTGGGCTGGAGCTTCTCGTGGTTTGAGACCTGGCTTACTCCACCCCCTGCTCTTGAGATTCTCCCGGATGTGGTCTGTATTTTGGCTGCATTTTGGGCTGGAGCTTCTCGTGGTTTGAGGCCTGGCTTGCTCCACCCCCTGCTCTTGAGATTCTCCCGGATGTGGTCTGTATTTTGGCTGCATTTTGGGCTGGAGCTTCTCGTGGTTTGAGGCCTGGCTTTCTCCAACCCCTGCCCTTGAGATTCTCCCGGATGTGGGCTGTATTTTGGCTGCATTTTGGGCTGGAGCTTCTCGTGGTTTGAGGCCTGGCTTGCTCCACCCCCTGCTCTTGAGATTCTCCCGGATGTGGGCTGCATTTTGGCTGCATTTTGGGCTGGAGCTTCTCATGGTTTGAGGCCTGGCTTGCTCCAGCCCTTACTCTTGATATTCTCCCAGATATAGGGCTGGATTTTGGCTGCATTTTGGGCTGGAGCTCCTCGTGGTTTGAGGCCTGGCTTGCTCCACCCCCTGCTCTTGAGATTCTAGCGAAGGTGGGCTGGAATTTGGCTTCCTTTTGGGCAGGAGCTTCTTGTGGTTTGAGGCCTGGCTTGCTCCACTCCCTGCTCTTGAGATTCTCCCGCATGTGGGCTGCATTTTGGCTGCCTTTTGGGCTGGAGCTTCTTGTGGTTTGAGGCCTGGCTTGCTCCACTCCCTGCTCTTGAGATTCTCCCGGAGGTGGGCTGCATTTTGGCTGCCGTTTGGGCTGGAGCTTCTCGTGGTTTGAGGCCTGGATTGCTCCACCCCATGCTCTTGATATTCTCCCGGATGTGGGCTGGAATTTGGCTGCCTTTTGGGCTGGAGCTTCTCGTGGTTTGAGGCCTGGCTTGCTCCACCCCCTGCTCTTGAGATTCTCCCGGATGTCGGCTGGATTTTGGCTGCCTTTTGGGCTGGAGCTTCTCGTGGTTTGAGGCCTGGCTTGCTCCACCCCCTGCTCCTGATATTCTCCCGGAGGTGGTCTGCATTTTTCCTGCCGTTTGTGCTGGAGCTTCTTGTGGTTTGAGGCCTGGCTTGCTCCACCCCCTGCTCTTGAGATTCTCCCGGATGTGGGCTGCATTTTTGCTGCATTTTGGGCTGGAGCTTCTCGTGGTTTGAGGCCTGGCTTGCTCCACCCCCTGCTCTTGAGATTCTCCCGGATGTGGGCTGGAGTTTGGCTGCCTTTTGGGCTTTAGCTTTTCGTGGTTTCAGGCCTGGCTTGCTCCACCCCCTGCTCTTGATATTCTCCCGGATGTGGTCTGTATTTTGGCTGCATTTTGGGCTGGAGCTTCTCGTGGTTTGAGGCCTGGCTTGCTCCACCCCCTGCTCTTGAGATTCTCCCGGATGTGGTCTGTATTTTGGCTGCATTTTGGGCTGGAGCTTCTCGTGGTTTGAGGCCTGGCTTGCTCCACCCCCTGCTCTTGAGATTCTCCCGGATGTGGGCTGCATTTTGGCTGCCTTTTGGGCTTTAGCTTCTCGTGGTTTGAGGCCTGCCTTGCTCCAGCCCCTGCTCTTGAGATTCTCCCGGATATAGGGCTGGATTTTGGCTGCCTTTTGGGCTGGAGCTTCTCGTGCTTTGAGGCCTGGCTTGCTCCACCCCCTGCTCTTGAGATTCTCCCGGATGTGGGCTGCATTTTGGCTGCCTTTTGGGCTGGAGCTTCTTGTGGTTTGAAGCCTGGCTTGCTCCACCCCCTGCTCTTGATATTCTCCCGGATGTGGGCTGCATTTTTGCTGCTTTTTGGGCTTTAGCTTCTTGTGGTTTGAAGCCTGGCTTGCTCCACCCCCTGCTCTTGAGATTCTCCCGGATGTGGTCTGTATTTTGGCTGCATTTTGGGCTGGAGCTTCTCGTGGTTTGAGGCCTGGCTTGCTCCACCCCCTGCTCTTGAGATTCTCCCGGATGTGGTCTGTATTTTGGCTGCCTTTTGGGCTGGAGCTTCTCGTGGTTTGAGGCCTGGCTTGCTCCACCCCCTGCTCTTGATATTCTCCCGGATGTGGTCTGTATTTTGGCTGCATTTTGGGCTGGAGCTTCTCGTGGTTTGAGGCCTGGCTTTCTCCACCCCCTGCCCTTGAGATTCTCCCGGATGTGGGCTGTATTTTGGCTGCATTTTGGGCTGGAGCTTCTCGTGGTTTGAGGCCTGGCTTGCTCCACCCCCTGCTCTTGAGATTCTCCCGGATGTGGGCTGCAATTTGGCTGCCTTTTGGGCTGGAGCTTCTCATGGTTTGAGGCCTGGATTGCTCCAGCCCCTACTCTTGATATTCTCCCAGATATAGGGCTGGATTTTTGCTGCATTTTGGGCTGGAGCTTCTCGTGGTTTGAGGCCTGGCTTGCTCCACGCCCTGCTCTTGATATTCTCCCGGAGGTGGCCTGCATTTTTCCTGCCTTTTGGGCTGGAGCTTCTTGTGGTTTTAGGCCTGGCTTGCTCCACCCCCTGCTCTTGAGATTCTCCCGGATGTGGGCTGCATATTTGCTGCATTTTGGGCTGGAGCTTCTCGTGGTTTGAGGCCTGGCTTGCTCCACCCCCTGCTCTTGATATTGTCCCTGACGTGGGCTGGAATTTGGCTTCTTTTTGGGCTGGAGCTCCTCGTGGTTTGAGGCCTGGCTTGCTCCACCCCCTGCTCTTGAGATTCTAGCAAAGGTGGGCTGGAATTTGGCTTCCTTTTGGGCAGGAGCTTCTTGTGGTTTGAGGCCTGGCTTGCTCCACTCCCTGCTCTTGAGATTCTCCCGCATGTGGGCTGCATTTTGGCTGCCTTTTGGGCTGGAGCTTCTCGTGGTTTGAGACCTGGCTTGCTCCACCCCCTGCTCTTGAGATTCTCCCGGATGTGGGCTGCATTTTGGCTGCCTTTTGGGCTGGAGCTTCTCGTGGTTTGAGGCCTGGCTTGCTCCACCCCCTGCTCTTGATATTCTCCCGGATGTGGGCTGGAATTTGGCTGCCTTTTGGGCTGGAGCTTCTCGTGGTTTGAGGCCTGGCTTGCTCCACCCCCTGCTCTTGAGATTCTCCCGGATGTCGGCTGGATTTTGGCTGCCTTTTGGGCTGGAGCTTCTCGTGGTTTGAGGCCTGCCTTGCTCCACCCCCTGCTCCTGATATTCTCCCGGAGGTGGTCTGCATTTTTCCTGCCGTTTGTGCTGGAGCTTCTTGTGGTTTGAGGCCTGGCTTGCTCCACCCCCTGCTCTTGAGATTCTCCCGGATGTGGGCTGCATTTTTGCTGCATTTTGGGCTGGAGCTTCTCGTGGTTTGAGGCCTGGCTTGCTCCACCCCCTGCTCTTGAGATTCTCCCGGATGTGGGCTGGAGTTTGGCTGCCTTTTGGGCTTTAGCTTTTCGTGGTTTCAGGCCTGTCTTGCTCCACCCCCTGCTCTTGATATTCTCCCGGATGTGGTCTGTATTTTGGCTGCATTTTGGGCTGGAGCTTCTCGTGGTTTGAGGCCTGGCTTGCTCCACCCCCTGCTCTTGAGATTCTCCCGGATGTGGTCTGTATTTTGGCTGCATTTTGGGCTGGAGCTTCTCGTGGTTTGAGGCCTGGCTTGCTCCATCCCCTGCTCTTGAGATTCTCCCGGATGTGGGCTGCATTTTGGCTGCCTTTTGGGCTTTAGCTTCTCGTGGTTTGAGGCCTGGCTTGCTCCACCCCCTGCTCTTGAGATTCTCCCGGATATAGGGCTGGATTTTGGCTGCCTTTTGGGCTGGAGCTTCTCGTGCTTTGAGGCCTGGCTTGCTCCACCCCCTGCTCTTGAGATTCTCCCGGATGTGGTCTGTATTTTGGCTGCATTTTGGGCTGGAGCTTCTCGTGGTTTGAGGCCTGGCTTGCTCCATCCCCTGCTCTTGAGATTCTCCCGGATGTGGGCTGCATTTTGGCTGCCTTTTGGGCTGGAGATTCTCGTGGTTTGAGGCCTGGCTTGCTCCACCCCCTGCTCTTGAGATTCTCCCGGATGTGGTCTGTATTTTGGCTGCATTTTGGGCTGGAGCTTCTCGTGGTTTGAGGCCTGGCTTGCTCCACCCCCTGCTCTTGAGATTCTCCCGGATGTGGTCTGTATTTTGGCTGCATTTTGGGCTGGAGCTTCTCGTGGTTTGAGGCCTGGCTTTCTCCACTCCCTGCCCTTGAGATTCTCCCGGATGTGGGCTGTATTTTGGCTGCATTTTGGGCTGGAGCTTCTCGTGGTTTGAGGCCTGGCTTGCTCCACCCCCTGCTCTTGAGATTCTCCCGGATGTGGGCTGCATTTTGGCTGCATTTTGGGCTGGAGCTTCTCATGGTTTGAGGCCTGGATTGCTCCAGCCCCTACTCTTGATATTCTCCCAGATATAGGGCTGGATTTTGGCTGCATTTTGGGCTGGAGCTTCTCGTGGTTTGAGGCCTGGCTTGCTCCACCCCCTGCTCTTGAGATTCTAGCAAAGGTGGGCTGGAATTTGGCTTCCTTTTGGGCAGGAGCTTCTTGTGGTTTGAGGCCTGGCTTGCTCCACTCCCTGCTCTTGAGATTCTCCCGCATGTGGGCTGCATTTTGGCTGCCTTTTGGGCTGGAGCTTCTCATGGTTTGAGGCCTGGCTTGCTCCACCCCCTGCTCTTGATATTCTCCCGGATGTGGTCTGCATTTTTGCTGCATTTTGGGCTCTAGCTTCTTGTGGTTTGAAGCCTGGCTTGCTCCACCCCCTGCTCTTGATATTCTCCCGGATGTGGGCTGGAATTTGGCTGCCTTTTGGGCTGGAGCTTCTCGTGGTTTGAGGCCTGGCTTGCTCCACCCCCTGCTCTTGAGATTCTCCCGGATGTGGGCTGCATTTTGGCTGCCTTTTGGGCTGGAGCTTCTCCTGGTTTGAGGCCTGCCTTGCTCCACCCCCTGCTCCTGATATTCTCCCGGAGTTGGTCTGCATTTTTCCTGCCTATTGGGCTGGAGCTTCTTGTGGTTTGAGGCCTGGCTTGCTCCACCCCCTGCTCTTGAGATTCTCCCGGATGTGGGCTGCATTTTTGCTGCATTTTGGGCTGGAGCTTCTCGTGGTTTGAGGCCTGGCTTGCTCCACCCCCTGCTCTTGAGATTCTCCGGGATTTGGGCTGGAGTTTGGCTGCCTTTTGGGCTTTAGCTTTTCGTGGTTTCAGGCCTGGCTTGCTCCACCCCCTGCTCTTGAGATTCTCCCGGATGTGGGCTGCATTTTGGCTGCCTTTTGGGCTGGAGCTTCTTGTGGTTTGAAGCCTGGCTTGCTCCACCACCTGCTCTTGAGATTCTCCCGGATGTGGGCTGCATTTTGGCTGCCTTTTGGGCTGGAGCTTCTCATGGTTGGAGGCCTGGCTTGCTCCACCCCCTGCTCTTGATATTCTCCCGGATGTGGGCTGCATTTTTGCTGCTTTTTGGGCTTTAGCTTCTTGTGGTTTGAAGCCTGGCTTGCTCCACCCCCTGCTCTTGAGATTCTCCCGGATGTGGGCTGCATTTTGGCTGCCTTTTGGGCTGGAGCTTCTCGTGGTTTGAAGCCTGGCTTGCTCCACCCCCTGCTCTTGATATTCTCCCGGATGTGGTCTGCATTTTTGCTGCCTTTTGGGCTGGAGTTTCTTGTGGTTTGAAGCCTGGCGTGCTCCACCCCCTGCTCTTGAGATTCTCCCGGATTTGGGCTGGAATTTGGCTATATTTTGGGCAGGAGCTTCTCGTGGTTTGAGGCCTGGGTTGCTCCATCCCCTGCTCTTGATACTCTTCCGGATGTGGGCTGTATTTTGGCTCCCTTTTGGGCTGGAGCTTCTCGTGGTTTGAGGCCTGGCTTGCTCCACCCCCTGCTCTTGATATTCTCCCGGATGTGGCCTGCATTTTGGCTGCCTTTTGGGCTGGAGCTTTTCGTGGTTTGAGGCCTGGCTTACTCCACCCCCTGCTCTTGATATTCTCCGGGAGTTGGGCTGGAATTTGGCTGCCTTTTGGGCTTTAGCTTTTCGTGGTTTCAGGCCTGGCTTGCTCCAGCCCCTACTCTTGATATTCTCCCGGATGTGGTCTGTATTTTGGCTGCATTTTGGGCTGGAGCTTCTCGTGGTTTGAAGCCTGGCTTGCTCCACCACCTGCTCTTGAGATTCTCCCGGATGTGGGCTGTATTTTGGCTGCCTTTTGGGCTGGAACTTCTCGTGGTTTGAGGCCTGGCTTGCTCCACCCCCTGCTCTTGAGATTCTCCCGGAGGTGGGCTGGATTTTGGCTGCATTTTGGGCTGGAGCTTCTCGTGGTTTGAGGCCTGGCTTGCTCCACCCCCTGCTCTTGAGATTCTCCCGGATATGGTCTGTATTTTGGCTGCATTTTGGGCTGGAGCTTCTCGTGGTTTGAGGCCTGGCTTTCTCCACCCCCTGCCCTTGAGATTCTCCCGGATGTGGGCTGCATTTTTGCTGCATTTTGGGCTGGAGCTTCTCGTGGTTTGAGGCCTGGCTTGCTCCACCCCCTGCTCTTGAGATTCTCCCGGATGTGGGCTGCATTTTGGCTGCATTTTGGGCTGGAGCTTCTCATGGTTTGAGGCCTGGCTTGCTCCAGCCCCTACTCTTGATATTCTCCCAGATATAGGGCTGGATTTTGGCTGCATTTTGGGCTGGAGCTTCTCGTGGTTTGAGGCCTGGCTTGCTCCACGCCCTGCTCTTGATATTCTCCCGGAGGTGGTCTGCATTTTTCCTGCCTTTTGGGCTGGAGCTTCTTGTGGTTTGAGGCCTGGCTTGCTCCACCCCCTGCTCTTGAGATTCTCCCTGATGTGGGCTGCATATTTGCTGCATTTTGGGCTGGAGCTTGTCGTGGTTTGAGGCCTGGCTTGCTCCAACCCCTGCTCTTGATATTGTCCCTGACGTGGGCTGGAATTTGGCTTCGTTTAGGGCTGGAGCTCCTCGTGGTTTGAGGCCTGGCTTGCTCCACCCCCTGCTCTTGATATTGTCCCTGACGTGGGCTGGAATTTGGCTTCTTTTTGGGCTGGAGCTCCTCGTGGTTTGAGGCCTGGCTTGCTCCACCCCCTGCTCTTGAGATTCTAGCGAAGGTGGGCTGGAATTTGGCTTCCTTTTGGGCAGGAGCTTCTTGTGGTTTGAGGCCTGGCTTGCTCCACTCCCTGCTCTTGAGATTCTCCCGCATTTGGGCTGCATTTTGGCTGCCTTTTGGGCTGGACCTTCTCATGGTTTGAGGCCTGGCTTGCTCCACCCCCTGCTCTTGAGATTCTCCCGGATGTGGGCTGCATTTTTGCTGCATTTTGGGCTGGAGCTTCTCGTGGTTTGAGGCCTGGCTTGCTCCACCCCCTGCTCTTGAGATTCTCCGGGAGTTGGGCTGGAGTTTGGCTGCCTTTTGGGCTTTAGCTTTTCGTGGTTTCAGGCCTGGCTTGCTCCACCCCCTGCTCTTGATATTCTCCCGGATGTGGGCTGTATTTTGGCTGCATTTTGGGCTGGAGCTTCTCGTGGTTGGAGGCCTGGCTTGCTCCACCCCCTGCTCTTGAGATTCTCCCGGATGTGGTCTGTATTTTGGCTGCATTTTGGGCTGGAGCTTCTCGTGGTTTGAGGCCTGGCTTGCTCCACCCCCTGCTCTTGAGATTCTCCCGGATGTGGGCTGCATTTTGGCTGCCTTTTGGCCTGGAGCTTCTCGTGGTTTGAGGCCTGGCTTGCTCCAGCCCCTGCTCTTGAGATTCTCCCGGATATAGGGCTGGATTTTGGCTGCCTTTTGGGCTGGAGCTTCTCGTGGTTTGAGGCCTGGCTTGCTCCACCCCCTGCTCTTGAGATTCTCCCGGATGTGGGCTGCATTTTGGCTGCCTTTTGGGCTGGAGCTTCTTGTGGTTTGAAGCCTGGCTTGCTCCACCCCCTGCTCTTGAGATTCTCCCGGATGTGGGCTGCATTTTGGCTGCCTTTTGGGCTGGAGCTTCTCATGGTTGGAGGCCTGGCTTGCTCCACCCCCTGCTCTTGATATTCTCCCGGATGTGGGCTGCATTTTTGCTGCTTTTTGGGCTTTAGCTTCTTGTGGTTTGAAGCCTGGCTTGCTCCACCCCCTGCTCTTGAGATTCTCCCGGATGTGGGCTGCATTTTGGCTGCCTTTTGGGCTGGAGCTTCTCGTGGTTTGAAGCCTGGCTTGCTCCACCCCCTGCTCTTGATATTCTCCCGGATGTGGTCTGCATTTTTGCTGCCTTTTGGGCTGGAGTTTCTTGTGGTTTGAAGCCTGGCGTGCTCCACCCCCTGCTCTTGAGATTCTCCCGGATTTGGGCTGGAATTTGGCTTCATTTTGGGCAGGAGCTTCTCGTGGTTTGAGGCCTGGGTTGCTCCATCCCCTGCTCTTGATACTCTTCCGGATGTGGGCTGTATTTTGGCTCCCTTGTGGGCTGGAGCTTCTCGTGGTTTGAGGCCTGGCTTGCTCCACCCCCTGCTCTTGATATTCTCCGGGAGTTGGGCTGGAGTTTGGCTGCCTTTTGGGCTTTAGCTTCTCGTGGTTTGAGGCCTGGCTTGCTCCACCCCCTGCTCTTGAGATTCTCCCGGAGGTGGTCTGCATTTTTCCTGCCGCTTGGGCTGGAGCTTCTTGTGGTTTGAAGCCTGGCTTGCTCCACCACCTGCTCTTGAGATTCTCCCGGATGTGGGCTGTATTTTGGCTGCCTTTTGGGCTGGAACTTCTCGTGGTTTGAGGCCTGGCTTGCTCCACCCCCTGCTCTTGAGATTCTCCCGGAGGTGGTCTGCATTTTTCCTGCTGTTTGGGCTGGAGCTTCTTGTGGTTTGAAGCCTGGCTTGCTCCACCACCTGCTCTTGAGATTCTCCCGGATGTGGGCTGTATTTTGGCTGCCTTTTGGGCTGGAACTTCTCGTGGTTTGAGGCCTGGCTTGCTCCACCCCCTGCTCTTGAGATTCTCCCGGAGGTGGCCTGCATTTTTGCTGCCTTTTGGGCTGGAGCTTCTCGTGGTTTGGGGCCTGGCTTGCTCCACCCCCTGCTCTTGAGATTCTCCCAGATGTGGGCTGGATTTTGGCTGCCTTTTGGGCTGGAGCTTCTCGTGGTTTGGGGCCTGGCTTGCTCCACCCCCTGCTCTTGAGATTCTCCCAGATGTGGGCTGGATTTTGGCTGCCTTTTGGGCTGGAGCTTCTCGTGGTTTGGGGCCTGGCTTGCTCCATCCCCTGCTCTTGAGATTCTCCCGGATGTGGGCTGGAATTTGGCTGCCTTTTTGGCTGGAGCTTCTCGTGGTTTGAGGCCTGGCTTGCTCCAACCCCTGCTCTTGAGATTCTCCCGGAGGTGGTCTGCATATTTCCTGCAGTTTGGGCTGGAGCTTCTTGTGGTTTGAAGCCTGGCTTGCTCCACCACCTGCTCTTGAGATTCTCCCGGTTGTGGGCTGTATTTTGGCTGCCTTTTGGGCTGGAACTTCTCGTGGTTTGAGGCCTGGCTTGCTCCACCCCCTGCTCTTGAGATTCTCCCGGATGTGTGCTGTATTTTGGCTGCCTTTTTGGCTGGAACGTCTCGTGGTTTGAGGCCTGCCTTGCTCCACCCCCTGCTCTTGAGATTCTCCCGGATGTGGGCTGCATTTTGGCTGCCTTATGGGCTGGAGCTTCTCATGGTTGGAGGCCTGGCTTGCTCCACCCCCTGCTCCTGATATTCTCCCGGATGTGGGCTGCATTTTGGCTGCCTTTTGGGCTGGAGCTTCTCGTGGTTTGAGGCCTGGCTTGCTCCACCCCCTGCTCTTGAGATTCTCCCGGATGTGGGCTGGAGTTTGACTGCCTTTTGGGCTGGAGCTTCTCGTGGTTTGAGGCCTGGCTTGCTCCACCCCCTGCTCTTGAGATTCTCCCGGATGTGGGCTGCATTTTGGCTGCCTTTTGGGCTGGACCTTCTCGTGGTTTGAGGCCTGGCTTGCTCCACCACTTGCCCTTGATATTCTCCCGGATGTGGGCTGGATTTTGACTGCCTTATGGGCTGGAGCTTCTCGTGGTTTGAGGCTTGGCTTGCTCCACCCCCTTTCTCTTGAGATTCTCCAGGATATGGGCTGGATTTTGGCTGCCTTGTGGGCTGGAGCTTCTTGTGGTTTGGGGCCTGCCTTGCTCCAAACCCTGCTCTTGAGATTCTCCCGGATGTGGGCTGGATTTTGGCTGCCTTTGGGCTGGAGCTTCTTGTAGTTTGAGGCCTGGCTTGCTCCACCCCCTGCTCTTGAGATTCTCCCGGATGTGGGCTGGATTTTGGGTGCCTTTTGGGCTGGAGCTTCTCGTGGTTTGAGGCCTGGCTTGCTCCACCCCCTGCTCTTGAGATTCTCCCGGAGGTTGTTTGGATTTTGGCTGCCTTTTGGGCAGGAGCTTCTCCTGGTTTGAGGCCTGGCTTGCTCCAGGCGCTGCCCTTGATATTCTCCCGCATGTGGCCTGCATTTTGGTTGCCTTTGGGCTGGAAATTTCCGTTTTTTGAGGCCTGGCTTGCTCCACCCCTTGCTCTTGATATTCTCCTGTATGTGGGCTGCATTTTGGCTGCATTTTGGGCTGGAGCTTGTCGTGGTTTGAGGCCTGGCTTGCTCCATGCCCTGCTCTTGAGATTCTCCTGGATGTGGGCTGCATTTTGGCTGCCTTTTGGGCTGGAGCTTCTCGTGGTTTGGGGCGTGCCTTGCTTCAGCCGCTGCTCTTGATATTCTCCCGGATATGGACTGCATTTTGGCTGCATTTTGGGCTGGAGCTTCTCGTGGTTTGAGGCCTGCCTTGAACCACCCCCTGCCCATGATATTCTACCGGATATGGACTGCATTTTGGCTGCCTTTTGGGCTGGAGCTTCTCGTGGTTTGAGGCCTGGCTTGAACCACCCCCTGCCCATGATATTCTACCGGATGTGGGCTGGATTTTGACTGCCTTATGGGCTGGAGCTTCTCGTGGTTTGAGGCTTGGCTTGCTGCAGCCACTGCTCTTGATATTCTCCCGCATGTGGCCTGCATTTTGGTTGCCTTTCGGGCAGGAAATTTCCGTTTTTTGAGACCTGGCTTGCTCCATCCCTTGCTCTTGAGATTCTCCCGGATGTGGGCTGGATTTTGGCTGCCTTGTGGGCTGGAGCTTCTCGTGGTTTGAGGCCTGCCTTGCTCCAGCCCCTATTCTTGATATTCTCGCAGATATAGGGCTGGAATTTGGCTGCCTGTTGGGCTGGAGCTTCTCGTGGTTTGAGGCTTGGCTTGCTCCACCCCCTGCTCTTGAGATTCTCCCAGAGGTGGGCTGGATTTTGGCTGCATTTTGGGCTGGAGCTTCTCGTGGTTTGAGGCCTGGCTTGCTCCACCCCCTGCTCTTGAGATTCTCCCGGATGTGGGCTGCATTTTGGCTGATTCTTGGGCTGGAGCTTCCCGTGGTTTGAGGCCTGGCTTGCTCCACCCCCTGCTCTTGAGATTCTCCCGGATGTGGGCTGCATTTTGGCTGCCTTTTGGGCTGGAGCTTCTCGTGGTTTGAGGCCTGGCTTGCTCCACCCCCTGCTCTTGAGATTCTCCTAGAGGTGGGCTGCATTTTGGCTGCCTTTTGGGCTGGAGCTTCTCGTGGTTTGAGGCCTGGCTTGCTCCACCCCCTGCTCTTGAGATTCTCCCGGATGTGGGCTGCATTTTTGCAGCCTGTTGGGCTGGAGCTTCTCGAGGTTTGTGGCCTGGCTTGCTCCACCCCCTACTCTTGAGATTCTCCCGGATGCGGGCTGCATTTTGGCTGCCTTTTGGGCTGGAGCTTCTCATGGTTTGAGGCCTGGCTTGCTCCACCCCCTGCTCTTGAGATTCTCCCGGATGTGGGCTGCATTTTGGCTGCCTTTTGGGCTGGAGCTTCTCGTGGTTTGGGGCCTGGCTTGCTCCACCCCCTGCTCTTGAGATTCTCCCGGATGTGGGCTGCATTTTGGCTGCCTTTTGGGCTGGAGCTTCTCGTGGTTTGAGGCCTGGCTTGCTCCACCCCCTGCTCTTGAGATTCTCCCGGAGGTGGGCTGCATTTTGGCTGCCTTTTGGGCTGGAGCTTCTCGTGGTTTGAGGCCTGGCTTGCTCCACCCCCTGCTCTTGATATTCTCCCCGAAGTGGGCTGCATTTTGGCTGCCTTTTGGGCTGGAGCTTCTCGTGGTTTGAGGCCTGGCTTGCTCCACCCCCTGCTCTTGAGATTCTCCCAGATGTGGGCTGCATTTTGGCTTCATTTTGGGCTGGAGCTTCTCGAGGTTTGTGGCCTGGCTTGCTCCACCCCCTGCTCTTGAGATTCTCCCGGAGGTGGGCTGCATTTTGGCTGCTTTTTGGGCTGGAGCATCTCGTGGTTTGAGGCCTGGCTTGCTCCAACCCCTGCTCTTGAGATTCTCCCGGATGTGGGCTGCATTTTCGCTTCATTTTGGGCTGCAGCTTCTCGAGGTTTGGGGCCTGGCTTGCTCCACCCCCTGCTCTTGAGATTCTCCCGGATGTGGGCTGCATTTTGGCTGATTCTTGGGCTGGAGCTTCTCGTGGTTTGGGGCCTGGCTTGCTCCACCCCCTGCTCTTGAGATTCTCCCAGATGTGGGCTGCATTTTGGCTTCATTTTGGGCTGGAGCTTCTCGAGGTTTGTGGCTTGGCTTGCTCCACCCTCTACTCTTGAGATTCTCCCGGATGTGGGCTGCATTTTGGCTGCATTTTGGGCTGGAGCTTCTCGTGGTTTGAGGCCTGGCTTGCTCCACCCCCTGCTCTTGAGATTCTCCCGGAGGTGGGCTGCATTTTGGCTGCTTTTTGGGCTGGAGCATCTCGTGGTTTGAGGCCTAGCTTGCTCCACCCCCTGCTCTTGAGATTCTCCCGGATGTGGGCTGCATTTTGGCTTCATTTTTAGGCTGCAGCTTCTCGAGGTTTGGGGCCTGGCTTGCTCCACCCCCTGCTCTTGAGATTCTCCCGGATGTGGGCTGCATTTTGGCTGATTCTTGGGCTGCAGCTTCTCGAGGTTTGGGGCCTGGCTTGCTCCACACCCTGCTCTTGAGATTCTCCCGGATGTGGCCTGCATTTTGGCTGCCTTTTGGGCTGGAACTTCTCGAGGTTTGTGGCCTGGCTTGCTCCACCCCCTGCTCTTGAGATTCTCCCGGATGTGGGCTGCATTTTGGCTGCCTTTTGGTCTGGAGCTTCTCGTGGTTTGAGGCCTGGCTTGCTCCACCCCCTGCTCTTGAGATTCTCCCGGAGGTGGGCTGCATTTTGGCTGCTTTTTGGGCTGGAGCATCTCGTGGTTTGAGGCCTGGCTTGCTCCACCCCCTGCTCTTGAGATTATCCCGGATGTGGGCTGCATTTTGGCTTCATTTTGGGCTGCAGCTTCTCGAGGTTTGGAGCCTGGCTTGCTCCACCCCCTGCTCTTGAGATTCTCCCAGATGTGGGCTGCATTTTGACTGCATTTTGGGCTGGAGCTTCTCGTGGTTTGAGGCCTGGCTTGCTCCACCCCCTGCTCTTGAGATTCTCCCGGATGTGGGCTGCATTTTGGCTGCCTTTTGGGCTGGAGCTTCTCGTGGTTTGAGGCCTGGCTTGCTCCACCCCCTGCTCTTGAGATTCTCCCAGATGTGGGCTGCATTTTGGCTTCATTTTGGGCTGCAGCTTCTCGAGGTTTGGGGCCTGGCTTGCTCCACCCCCTGCTCTTGAGATTCTCCCAGAGGTGGGCTGCATTTTGGCTGCCTTTTGGGCTGGAGCTTCTCGTGGTTTGAGGCCTGGCTTGCTCCACCCCCTGCTCTTGATATTCTCCCGGATGTGGGCTGCATTTTGGCTGCATTTTGGGCTGGAGCTTCTTGTGGTTTGAGGCCTGGCTTGCTCCACCCCCTGCTCTTGAGATTCTCCCGGATTTGGGCTGCATTTTGGCTGCCTTTTGGGCTGGAGCTTCTCGTGGTTTGAGGCCTGGCTTGCTCCACCCCCTGCTCTTGAGATTCTCCCGGATGTGGGCTGCATTTTGGCTGCCTTTTGGGCTGGAGCTTCTTGTGGTTTGAGGCCTGGCTTGCTCCAACCCCTGCTCTTGATATTCTCCGGGATGTGGGCTTCATTTTGGCTGCCTTTGGGGCTGGAGCTTCTCGTGGTTTGAGGCCTGGCTTGCTCCACCCCCTGCTCTTGAGATTCTCCCGGAGGTGGGCTGATTTTAGCTGATTCTTGGGCAGGAGCTTCTCGTGGTTTGAGGCCTGGCTTGCTCCAGCCCCTGCTCTTGAGATTCTCCCGGATGTGGGCTGGATTTTGGCTGCCTTTTGGGCTGGAGCTTCTCGTGGTTTGAGGCCTGGCTTGCTCCAACCCCTGCTCTTGAGATTCTCCCGGATGTGGGCTGCATTTTGGCTGCCTTTTGGGCTGGAGCTTCTCGTGGTTTGAGGCCTGGCTTGCTCCACCCCCTGCTCTTGAGATTCTCCCGGATGTGGGCTGCATTTTTGCAGCCTGTTGGGCTGGAGCTTCTCGAGGTTTGTGGCCTGGCTTGCTCCACCCCCTACTCTTGAGATTCTCCCGGATGTGGGCTGCATTTTGGCTGCCTTTTGGGCTGGAGCTTCTCATGGTTTGAGGCCTGGCTTGCTCCACCCCCTGCTCTTGAGATTCTCCCGGATGTGGGCTGCATTTTGGCTGCCTTTTGGGCTGGAGCTTCTCGTGGTTTGGGGCCTGGCTTGCTCCACCCCCTGCTCTTGAGATTCTCCCGGATGTGGGCTGCATTTTGGCTGCCTTTTGGGCTGGAGCTTCTCGTGGTTTGAGGCCTGGCTTGCTCCACCCCCTGCTCTTGAGATTCTCCCGGAGGTGGGCTGCATTTTGGCTGCCTTTTGGGCTGGAGCTTCTCGTGGTTTGAGGCCTGGCTTGCTCCACCCCCTGCTCTTGATATTCTCCCCGAAGTGGGCTGCATTTTGGCTGCCTTTTGGGCTGGAGCTTCTCGTGGTTTGAGGCCTGGCTTGCTCCACCCCCTGCTCTTGAGATTCTCCCAGATGTGGGCTGCATTTTGGCTTCATTTTGGGCTGGAGCTTCTCGAGGTTTGTGGCCTGGCTTGCTCCACCCCCTGCTCTTGAGATTCTCCCGGAGGTGGGCTGCATTTTGGCTGCTTTTTGGGCTGGAGCATCTCGTGGTTTGAGGCCTGGCTTGCTCCAACCCCTGCTCTTGAGATTCTCCCGGATGTGGGCTGCATTTTCGCTTCATTTTGGGCTGGATCTTCTCGAGGTTTGGGGCCTGGCTTGCTCCACCCCCTGCTCTTGAGATTCTCCCGGATGTGGGCTGCATTTTGGCTGATTATTGGGCTGGAGCTTCTCGTGGTTTGGGGCCTGGCTTGCTCCACCCCCTGCTCTTGAGATTCTCCCAGATGTGGGCTGCATTTTGGCTTCATTTTGGGCTGGAGCTTCTCGAGGTTTGTGGCTTGGCTTGCTCCACCCTCTACTCTTGAGATTCTCCCGGATGTGGGCTGCATTTTGGCTGCATTTTGGGCTGGAGCTTCTCGTGGTTTGAGGCCTGGCTTGCTCCACCCCCTGCTCTTGAGATTCTCCCGGAGGTGGGCTGCATTTTGGCTGCTTTTTGGGCTGGAGCATCTCGTGGTTTGAGGCCTAGCTTGCTCCACCCCCTGCTCTTGAGATTCTCCCGGATGTGGGCTGCATTTTGGCTTCATTTTTAGGCTGCAGCTTCTCGAGGTTTGGGGCCTGGCTTGCTCCACCCCCTGCTCTTGAGATTCTCCCGGATGTGGGCTGCATTTTGGCTGATTCTTGGGCTGCAGCTTCTCGAGGTTTGGGGCCTGGCTTGCTCCACACCCTGCTCTTGAGATTCTCCCAGATGTGGCCTGCATTTTGGCTGCCTTTTGGGCTGGAACTTCTCGAGGTTTGTGGCCTGGCTTGCTCCACCCCCTGCTCTTGAGATTCTCCCGGATGTGGGCTGCATTTTGGCTGCCTTTTGGTCTGGAGCTTCTCGTGGTTTGAGGCCTGGCTTGCTCCACCCCCTGCTCTTGAGATTCTCCCGGAGGTGGGCTGCATTTTGGCTGCTTTTTGGGCTGGAGCATCTCGTGGTTTGAGGCCTGGCTTGCTCCACCCCCTGCTCTTGAGATTATCCCGGATGTGGGCTGCATTTTGGCTTCATTTTGGGCTGCAGATTCTCGAGGTTTGGAGCCTGGCTTGCTCCACCCCCTGCTCTTGAGATTCTCCCAGATGTGGGCTGCATTTTGACTGCATTTTGGGCTGGAGCTTCTCGTGGTTTGAGGCCTGGCTTGCTCCACCCCCTGCTCTTGAGATTCTCCCGGATGTGGGCTGCATTTTGGCTGCCTTTTGGGCTGGAGCTTCTCGTGGTTTGAGGCCTGGCTTGCTCCACCCCCTGCTCTTGAGATTCTCCCAGATGTGGGCTGCATTTTGGCTTCATTTTGGGCTGCAGCTTCTCGAGGTTTGGGGCCTGGCTTGCTCCATCCCCTGCTCTTGAGATTCTCCCGGAGGTGGGCTGCATTTTGGCTGCCTTTTGGGCTGGAGCTTCTCGTGGTTTGAGGCCTGGCTTGCTCCACCCCCTGCTCTTGATATTCTCCCGGATGTGGGCTGCATTTTGGCTGCATTTTGGGCTGGAGCTTCTTGTGGTTTGAGGCCTGGCTTGCTCCACCCCCTGCTCTTGAGATTCTCCCGGATTTGGGCTGCATTTTGGCTGCCTTTTGGGCTGGAGCTTCTCGTGGTTTGAGGCCTGGCTTGCTCCACCCCCTGCTCTTGAGATTCTCCCGGATGTGGGCTGGATTTTGGCTGCCTTTTGGGCTGGAGCTTCTCGTGGTTTGAGGCCTGGCTTGCTCCACCCCCTGCTCTTGAGATTCTCCCGGATGTGGGCTGCATTTTGGCTGCCTTTTGGGCTGGAGCTTCTCGTGGTTTGAGGCCTGGCTTACTCCACCCCCTGCTCTTGAGATTCTCCCGGATGTGGGCTGCATTTTGGCTGCCTTTTGGGCTGGAGCTTCTCGTGGTTTGAGGCCTGGCTTGCTCCACCCCCTGCTCTTGAGATTCTCCCGGATGTGGGCTGCATTTTGGCTGCCTTTTGGGCTGGAGCTTCTCGTGGTTTGAGGCCTGGCTTGCTCCACCTCCTGCTCTTGAGATTCTCCCGGATGTGGGGTGCATTTTGGCTGCCTTTTGGGCTGGAGCTTCTTGTGGTTTGAAGCCTGGCTTGCTCCACCCCCTGCTCTTGAGATTCTCCCGGAGGTGGGCTGGATTTTGGCTGCCTTTTGGGCTGGAGCTTCTCGTGGTTTGAGGCCTGGCTTGCTCCAACCCCTGCTCTTGATATTCTCCGGGATGTGGGCTTCATTTTGGCTGCCTTTGGGGCTGGAGCTTCTCGTGGTTTGAGGCCTGGCTTGCTCCACCCCCTGCTCTTGAGATTCTCCCGGAAGTGGGCTGATTTTAGCTGATTCTTTGTTCAGGAGCTTCTCGTGGTTTGAGGCCTGGCTTGCTCCAGCCCCTGCTCTTGAGATTCTCCCGGATGTGGGCTGGATTTTGGCTGCCTTTTGGGCTGGAGCTTCTCGTGGTTTGAGGCCTGGCTTGCTCCAACCCCTGCTCTTGAGATTCTCCCGGATGTGGGCTGCATTTTGGCTGCCTTTTGGGCTGGAGCTTCTCGTGGTTTGAGGCCTGGCTTGCTCCACCCCCTGCTCTTGATATTCTCCCCGAAGTGGGCTGCATTTTGGCTGCCTTTTGGGCTGGAGCTTCTCGTGGTTTGAGGCCTGGCTTGCTCCACCCCCTGCTCTTGAGATTCTCCCGGATGTGGGCTGCATTTTGGCTGCCTTTTGGGCTGGAGCTTCTCGTGGTTTGAAGCCTGGCTTGCTCCACCCCCTGCTCTTGATATTCTCCCAGATGTGGTCTGCATTTTTGCTGCCTTTTGGGCTGGAGTTTCTTGTGGTTTGAAGCCTGGCGTGCTCCACCCCCTGCTCTTGAGATTCTCCCGGATTTGGGCTGGAATTTGGCTATATTTTGGGCAGGAGCTTCTTGTGGTTTGAGGCCTGGGTTGCTCCATCCCCTGCTCTTGATACTCTTCCGGATGTGGGCTGTATTTTGGCTCCCTTTTGGGCTGGAGCTTCTCGTGGTTTGAGGCCTGGCTTGCTCCACCCCCTGCTCTTGATATTCTCCCGGATGTGGCCTGCATTTTGGCTGCCTTTTGGGCTGGAGCTTTTCGTGGTTTGAGGCCTGGCTTACTCCACCCCCTGCTCTTGATATTCTCCGGGAGTTGGGCTGGAATTTGGCTGCCTTTTGGGCTTTAGCTTTTCGTGGTTTCAGGCCTGGCTTGCTCCAGCCCCTACTCTTGATATTCTCCCGGATGTGGTCTGTATTTTGGCTGCATTTTGGGCTGGAGCTTCTCGTGGTTTGAAGCCTGGCTTGCTCCACCACCTGCTCTTGAGATTCTCCCGGATGTGGGCTGTATTTTGGCTGCCTTTTGGGCTGGAACTTCTCGTGGTTTGAGGCCTGGCTTGCTCCACCCCCTGCTCTTGAGATTCTCCCGGAGGTGGGCTGGATTTTGGCTGCATTTTGGGCTGGAGCTTCTCGTGGTTTGAGGCCTGGCTTGCTCCACCCCCTGCTCTTGAGATTCTCCCGGATATGGTCTGTATTTTGGCTGCATTTTGGGCTGGAGCTTCTCGTGGTTTGAGGCCTGGCTTTCTCCACCCCCTGCCCTTGAGATTCTCCCGGATGTGGGCTGCATTTTTGCTGCATTTTGGGCTGGAGCTTCTCGTGGTTTGAGGCCTGGCTTGCTCCACCCCCTGCTCTTGAGATTCTCCCGGATGTGGGCTGCATTTTGGCTGCATTTTGGGCTGGAGCTTCTCATGGTTTGAGGCCTGGCTTGCTCCAGCCCCTACTCTTGATATTCTCCCAGATATAGGGCTGGATTTTGGCTGCATTTTGGGCTGGAGCTTCTCGTGGTTTGAGGCCTGGCTTGCTCCACGCCCTGCTCTTGATATTCTCCCGGAGGTGGTCTGCATTTTTCCTGCCTTTTGGGCTGGAGCTTCTTGTGGTTTGAGGCCTGGCTTGCTCCACCCCCTGCTCTTGAGATTCTCCCGGATGTGGGCTGCATATTTGCTGCATTTTGGGCTGGAGCTTCTCGTGGTTTGAGGCCTGGCTTGCTCCACCCCCTGCTCTTGATATTGTCCCTGACGTGGGCTGGAATTTGGCTTCTTTTAGGGCTGGAGCTCCTCGTGGTTTGAGGCCTGGCTTGCTCCACCCCCTGCTCTTGATATTGTCCCTGACGTGGGCTGGAATTTGGCTTCTTTTTGGGCTGGAGCTCCTCGTGGTTTGAGGCCTGGCTTGCTCCACCCCCTGCTCTTGAGATTCTAGCGAAGGTGGGCTGGAATTTGGCTTCCTTTTGGGCAGGAGCTTCTTGTGGTTTGAGGCCTGGCTTGCTCCACTCCCTGCTCTTGAGATTCTCCCGCATTTGGGCTGCATTTTGGCTGCCTTTTGGGCTGGACCTTCTCATGGTTTGAGGCCTGGCTTGCTCCACCCCCTGCTCTTGAGATTCTCCCGGATGTGGGCTGCATTTTTGCTGCATTTTGGGCTGGAGCTTCTCGTGGTTTGAGGCCTGGCTTGCTCCACCCCCTGCTCTTGAGATTCTCCGGGAGTTGGGCTGGAGTTTGGCTGCCTTTTGGGCTTTAGATTTTCGTGGTTTCAGGCCTGGCTTGCTCCACCCCCTGCTCTTGATATTCTCCCGGATGTGGGCTGTATTTTGGCTGCATTTTGGGCTGGAGCTTCTCGTGGTTTGAGGCCTGGCTTGCTCCACCCCCTGCTCTTGAGATTCTCCCGGATGTGGTCTGTATTTTGGCTGCATTTTGGGCTGGAGCTTCTCGTGGTTTGAGGCCTGGCTTGCTCCACCCCCTGCTCTTGAGATTCTCCCGGATGTGGGCTGCATTTTGGCTGACTTTTGGCCTGGAGCTTCTCGTGGTTTGAGGCCTGGCTTGCTCCAGCCCCTGCTCTTGAGATTCTCCCGGATATAGGGCTGGATTTTGGCTGCCTTTTGGGCTGGAGCTTCTCGTGGTTTGAGGCCTGGCTTGCTCCACCCCCTGCTCTTGAGATTCTCCCGGATGTGGGCTGCATTTTGGCTGCCTTTTGGGCTGGAGCTTCTTGTGGTTTGAAGCCTGGCTTGCTCCACCCCCTGCTCTTGAGATTCTCCCGGATGTGGGCTGCATTTTGGCTGCCTTTTGGGCTGGAGCTTCTCATGGTTGGAGGCCTGGCTTGCTCCACCCCCTGCTCTTGATATTCTCCCGGATGTGGGCTGCATTTTTGCTGCTTTTTGGGCTTTAGCTTCTTGTGGTTTGAAGCCTGGCTTGCTCCACCCCCTGCTCTTGAGATTCTCCCGGATGTGGGCTGCATTTTGGCTGCCTTTTGGGCTGGAGCTTCTCGTGGTTTGAAGCCTGGCTTGCTCCACACCCTGCTCTTGATATTCTCCCGGATGTGGTCTGCATTTTTGCTGCCTTTTGGGCTGGAGTTTCTTGTGGTTTGAAGCCTGGCGTGCTCCACCCCCTGCTCTTGAGATTCTCCCGGATTTGGGCTGGAATTTGGCTTCATTTTGGGCAGGAGCTTCTCGTGGTTTGAGGCCTGGGTTGCTCCATCCCCTGCTCTTGATACTCTTCCGGATGTGGGCTGTATTTTGGCTCCCTTGTGGGCTGGAGCTTCTCGTGGTTTGAGGCCTGGCTTGCTCCACCCCCTGCTCTTGATATTCTCCGGGAGTTGGGCTGGAGTTTGGCTGCCTTTTGGGCTTTAGCTTCTCGTGGTTTGAGGCCTGGCTTGCTCCACCCCCTGCTCTTGAGATTCTCCCGGAGGTGGTCTGCATTTTTCCTGCCGTTTGGGCTGGAGCTTCTTGTGGTTTGAAGCCTGGCTTGCTCCACCACCTGCTCTTGAGATTCTCCCGGATGTGGGCTGTATTTTGGCTGCCTTTTGGGCTGGAACTTCTCGTGGTTTGAGGCCTGGCTTGCTCCACCCCCTGCTCTTGAGATTCTCCCGGAGGTGGTCTGCATTTTTCCTGCTGTTTGGGCTGGAGCTTCTTGTGGTTTGAAGCCTGGCTTGCTCCACCACCTGCTCTTGAGATTCTCCCGGATGTGGGCTGTATTTTGGCTGCCTTTTGGGCTGGAACTTCTCGTGGTTTGAGGCCTGGCTTGCTCCACCCCCTGCTCTTGAGATTCTCCCGGAGGTGGCCTGCATTTTTGCTGCCTTTTGGGCTGGAGCTTCTCGTGGTTTGGGGCCTGGCTTGCTCCACCCCCTGCTCTTGAGATTCTCCCAGATGTGGGCTGGATTTTGGCTGCCTTTTGGGCTGGAGCTTCTCGTGGTTTGGGGCCTGGCTTGCTCCACCCCCTGCTCTTGAGATTCTCCCAGATGTGGGCTGGATTTTGGCTGCCTTTTGGGCTGGAGCTTCTCGTGGTTTGGGGCCTGGCTTGCTCCATCCCCTGCTCTTGAGATTCTCCCGGATGTGGGCTGGAATTTGGCTGCCTTTTTGGCTGGAGCTTCTCGTGGTTTGAGGCCTGGCTTGCTCCAACCCCTGCTCTTGAGATTCTCCCGGAGGTGGTCTGCATATTTCCTGCAGTTTGGGCTGGAGCTTCTTGTGGTTTGAAGCCTGGCTTGCTCCACCCCCTGCTCTTGAGATTCTCCCAGATGTGGGCTGGATTTTGGCTGCCTTTTTGGCTGGAACGTCTCGTGGTTTGAGGCCTGGCTTGCTCCACCCCCTGCTCTTGAGATTCTCCCGGATGTGGGCTGCATTTTGGCTGCCTTATGGGCTGGAGCTTCTCATGGTTGGAGGCCTGGCTTGCTCCACCCCCTCCTCTTGATATTCTCCCGGATGTGTGCTGCATTTTGGCTGCCTTTTGGGCTGGAGCTTCTCGTGGTTTGAGGCCTGGCTTGCTCCACCCCCTGCTCTTGATATTGTCCCTGAGGTGGGCTGGAAATTGGCTTCCTTTTGGGCAGGAGCTTCTCGTGCTTTGAGGCCTGGCTTGCTCCACCCCCTGCTCTTGATATTCTCCCTGATGTGGGCTGCATTTTGGCTGCCTTTTGGGCTGAAGCTTCTCGTGGTTTGAGGCCTGGTTTGCTCCACCCCCTGCTCTTGAGATTGTCACGTATGTCGGCTGGATTTTGGCTGCCTTTTGGGCTGGAGCTTCTCAAGGTTTGAGGCCTGGCTTGCTCCACCCCCTGCTCCTGATATTCTCCTGTATGTGGGCTGCATTTTGGTTGCCTTTGGGCTGGAAATTTCCGTTTTTTGAGGCCTGGCTTGCTCCACCCCTTGCTCTTGATATTCTCCTGTATGTGGGCTGCATTTTGGCTGCATTTTGGGCTGGAGCTTGTCGTGGTTTGAGGCCTGGCTTGCTCCATGCCCTGCTCTTGAGATTCTCCTGGATGTGGGCTGCATTTTGGCTGCCTTTTGGGCTGGAGCTTCTCGTGGTTTGAGGCCTGGCCTGCTCCAACACCTGCCCATGATATTCACCCGGATGTGGGCTGCGTTATGGCTGCCTTTTGGGCTGGAGCTTCTCGTGGTTTGGGGCGTGCCTTGCTTCAGCCGCTGCTCTTGATATTCTCCTGGATATGGACTGCATTTTGGCTGCATTTTGGGCTGGAGCTTCTCGTGGTTTGAGGCCTGCCTTGAACCACCCCCTGCCCATGATATTCTACCGGATATGGACTGCATTTTGGCTGCCTTTTGGGCTGGAGCTTCTCGTGGTTTGAGGCCTGGCTTGAACCACCCCCTGCCCATGATATTCTACCGGATGTGGGCTGGATTTTGACTGCCTTATGGGCTGGAGCTTCTCGTGGTTTGAGGCTTGGCTTGCTGCAGCCGCTGCTCTTGATATTCTCCCGCATGTGGCCTGCATTTTGGTTGCCTTTCGGGCAGGAAATTTCCGTTTTTTGAGACCTGGCTTGCTCCATCCCTTGCTCTTGAGATTCTCCCGGATGTGGGCTGGATTTTGGCTGCCTTGTGGGCTGGAGCTTCTCGTGGTTTGAGGCCTGCCTTGCTCCAGCCCCTATTCTTGATATTCTCGCAGATATAGGGCTGGAATTTGGCTCCCTGTTGGGCTGGAGCTTCTCGTGGTTTGAGGCTTGGCTTGCTCCACCCCCTGCTCTTGAGATTCTCCCAGAGGTGGGCTGGATTTTGGCTGCATTTTGGGCTGGAGCTTCTCGTGGTTTGAGGCCTGGCTTGCTCCACCCCCTGCTCTTGAGATTCTCCCGGATGTGGGCTGCATTTTGGCTGATTCTTGGGCTGGAGCTTCCCGTGGTTTGAGGCCTGGCTTGCTCCACCCCCTGCTCTTGAGATTCTCCCGGATGTGGGCTGCATTTTGGCTGCCTTTTGGGCTGGAGCTTCTCGTGGTTTGAGGCCTGGCTTGCTCCACCCCCTGCTCTTGAGATTCTCCCAGAGGTGGGCTGCATTTTGGCTGCCTTTTGGGCTGGAGCTTCTCGTGGTTTGAGGCCTGGCTTGCTCCACCCCCTGCTCTTGAGATTCTCCCGGATGTGGTTGCATTTTGGCAGCCTGTTGGGCTGGAGCTTCTCGAGGTTTGTGGCCTGGCTTGCTCCACCCCCTACTCTTGAGATTCTCCCGGATGTGGGCTGCATTTTGGCTGCCTTTTGGGCTGGAGCTTCTCATGGTTTGAGACCTGGCTTGCTCCACCCCCTGCTCTTGAGATTCTCCCGGATGTGGGCTGCATTTTGGCTGCCTTTTGGGCTGGAGCTTCTCGTGGTTTGAGGCCTGGCTTGCTCCACCCCCTGCTCTTGAGATTCTCCCGGAGGTGGGCTGCATTTTGGCTGCCTTTTGGGCTGGAGCTTCTCGTGGTTTGAGGCCTGGCTTGCTCCACCCCCTGCTCTTGAGATTCTCCCCGAAGTGGGCTGCATTTTGGCTGCCTTTTGGGCTGGAGCTTCTCGTGGTTTGAGGCCTGGCTTGCTCCACCCCCTGCTCTTGAGATTCTCCCAGATGTGGGCTGCATTTTGGCTTCATTTTGGGCTGGAGCTTCTCGTGGTTTGAGGCCTGGCTTGCTCCAACCCCTGCTCTTGAGATTCTCCCGGATGTGGGCTGCATTTTCGCTTCATTTTGGGCTGGATCTTCTCGAGGTTTGGGGCCTGGCTTGCTCCACCCCCTGCTCTTGAGATTCTCCCGGATGTGGGCTGCATTTTGGCTGATTCTTGGGCTGGAGCTTCTCGTGGTTTGGGGCCTGGCTTTCTCCACCCCCTGCTCTTGAGATTCTCCCAGATGTGGGCTGCATTTTGGCTTCATTTTGGGCTGGAGCTTCTCGAGGTTTGTGGCTTGGCTTGCTCCACCCTCTACTCTTGAGATTCTCCCGGATGTGGGCTGCATTTTGGCTGCATTTTGGGCTGGAGCTTCTCGTGGTTTGAGGCCTGGCTTGCTCCACCCCCTGCTCTTGAGATTCTCCCGGAGGTGGGCTGCATTTTGGCTGCTTTTTGGGCTGGAGCATCTCGTGGTTTGAGGCCTAGCTTGCTCCACCCCCTGCTCTTGAGATTCTCCCGGATGTGGGCTGCATTTTGGCTTCATTTTTAGGCTGCAGCTTCTCGAGGTTTGGGGCCTGGCTTGCTCCACCCCCTGCTCTTGAGATTCTCCCGGATGTGGGCTGCATTTTGGCTGATTCTTGGGCTGCAGCTTCTCGAGGTTTGGAGCCTGGCTTGCTCCACCCCCTGCTCTTGAGATTCTCCCAGATGTGGGCTGCATTTTGACTGCATTTTGGGCTGGAGCTTCTCGTGGTTTGAGGCCTGGCTTGCTCCACCCCCTGCTCTTGAGATTCTCCCGGATGTGGGCTGCATTTTGGCTGCCTTTTGGGCTGGAGCTTCTCGTGGTTTGAGGCCTGGCTTGCTCCACCCCCTGCTCTTGAGATTCTCCCAGATATGGGCTGCATTTTGGCTTCATTTTGGGCTGCAGCTTCTCGAGGTTTGGGGCCTGGCTTGCTCCATCCCCTGCTCTTGAGATTCTCCCGGAGGTGGGCTGCATTTTGGCTGCCTTTTGGGCTGGAGCTTCTCGTGGTTTGAGGCCTGGCTTGCTCCACCCCCTGCTCTTGATATTCTCCCGGATGTGGGCTGCATTTTGGCTGCATTTTGGGCTGGAGCTTCTTGTGGTTTGAGGCCTGGCTTGCTCCACCCCCTGCTCTTGAGATTCTCCCGGAGGTGGGCTGCATTTTGGCTGCCTTTTGGGCTGGAGCTTCTCGTGGTTTGAGGCCTGGCTTGCTCCACCCCCTGCTCTTGAGATTCTACCGGATGTGGGCTGGATTTTGGCTGCCTTTTGGGCTGGAGCTTCTCGTGGTTTGAGGCCTGGCTTGCTCCACCCCCTGCTCTTGAGATTCTCCCGGATGTGGGCTGCATTTTGGCTGCCTTTTGGGCTGGAGCTTCTCGTGGTTTGAGGCCTGGCTTGCTCCACCCCCTGCTCTTGAAATTCTCCCGGATGTGGGCTGCATTTTGGCTGCATTTTGGGCTGGAGCTTCTCGTGGTTTGAGGCCTGGCTTGCTCCACCCCCTTCTCTTGATATTCTCCCGGATGTGGGCTGCATTTTGGCTGATTCTTGGGCTGGAGCTTCTCGTGGTTTGAGGCCTGGCTTGCTCCACCCCCTGCTCTTGAGATTCTCCCGGATTTGGGCTGCATTTTGACTGCATTTTGGGCTGGAGCTTCTCGTGGTTTGTGGCCTGGCTTGCTCCACCCCCTGCTCTTGAGATTCTCCCGGAGGTGGGCTGCATTTTGGCTGCATTGTGGGCTGGAGCTTCTCGTGGTTTGGAGCCTGGCTTGCTCCACCCCCTGCTCTTGAGATTCTCCCGGATGTGGGCTGCATTTTGGCTCCATTTTGGGCTGGAGCTTCTCGTGGTTTGAGGCCTGGCTTGCTCCACCCCCTGCTCTTGAAATTCTCCCGGATGTGGGCTACATTTTGGCTGCCTTTTGGGCTGGAGCTTCTCGTGGTTTGAGGCCTGGCTTGCTCCACCCCCTGCTCTTGAGATTCTCCTGGAGGTGGGCTGCATTTTGGCTGCCTTTTGGGCTGGAGCTTCTCGTGGTTTGTGGCCTGGCTTGCTCCACCCCCTGCTCTTGAGATTCTCCCGGATGTGGGCTGCATTTTGGCTACATGTTGGGCTGGAGCTTCTCATGGTTTGAGGCCTGGCTTGCTCCACCCCCTGCTCTTGAGATTCTCCCGGAGGTGGGCTGCATTTTGGCTGCCTTTTGGGCTGGAGCTTCTCGTGGTTTGAGGCCTGGCTTGCTCCACCTCCTGCTCTTGAGATTCTCCCGGATGTGGGCTGCATTTTGGCTGCCTTTTGGGCTGGAGCTTCTTGTGGTTTGAGGCCTGGCTTGCTCCACCCCCTGCTCTTGAGATTCTCCCGGAGGTGGGCTGGGTTTTGGCTGCCTTTTGGGCTGGAGCTTCTCGTGGTTTGAGGCCTGGCTTGCTCCAACCCCTGCTCTTGATATTCTCCGGGATGTGGGCTTCATTTTGGCTGCCTTTGGGGCTGGAGCTTCTCGTGGTTTGAGGCCTGGCTTGCTCCACCCCCTGCTCTTGAGATTCTCCCGGATGTGGGCTGGATTTTGGCTGCCTTTTGGGCTGGAGCTTCTCGTGGTTTGAGGCCTGGCTTGCTCAATCTCCTGCTCTTGAGATTCTCCCGGATGTGGGCTGCATTTTGGCTGCCTTTTGGGCTGGAGCTTCTCGTGGTTTGAGGCCTGGCTTGCTCCACCTCCTGCTCTTGAGATTCTCCCGGATGTGGGCTGGATTTTGGCTGCCTTTTGGGCTGGAGCTTCTTGTGGTTTGAGGCCTGGCTTGCTCCACCCCCTGCTCTTGAGATTCTCCCGGAGGTGGGCTGGATTTTGGCTTCATTTTGGGCTGGAGCTTCTCGTGGTTTGTGGCCTGGCTTGCTCCACCCCCTGCTCTTGAGATTCTCCTGGATGTGGGCTGCATTTTGGCTACATGTTGGGCTGGAGCTTCTCATGATTTGAGGCCTGGCTTGCTCCACCCCCTGCTCTTGAGATTATCCCGGATGTGGGCTGCATTTTGGCTGCCTTTTGGGCTGGAGCTTCTCGTGGTTTGAGGCCTGGCTTGCTCCACCTCCTGCTCTTGAGATTCTCCCGGATGTGGGCTGCATTTTGGCTGCCTTTTGGGCTGGAGCTTCTTGTGGTTTGAGGCCTGGCTTGCTCCACCCCCTGCTCTTGAGATTCTCCCGGAGGTGGGCTGGATTTTGGCTGCCTTTTGGGCTGGAGCTTCTCGTGGTTTGAGGCCTGGCTTGCTCCAACCCCTGCTCTTGATATTCTCCGGGATGTGGGCTTCATTTTGGCTGCCTTTGGGGCTGGAGCTTCTCGTGGTTTGAGGCCTGGCTTGCTCCACCCCCTGCTCTTGAGATTCTCCCGGATGTGGGCTGGATTTTGGCTGCCTTTTGGGCTGGAGCTTCTCGTGGTTTGAGGCCTGGCTTGCTCCACCCCCTGCTCTTGAGATTCTCCCGGATGTGGGCTGATTTTAGCTGATTCTTGGGCTGGAGCTTCTCGTGGTTTGAGGCCTGGCTTGCTCAAACTCCTGCTCTTGAGATTCTCCCGGATGTGGGCTGCATTTTGGCTGCCTTTTGGGCTGGAGCTTCTCGTGGTTTGAGGCCTGGCTTGCTCCACCTCCTGCTCTTGAGATTCTCCCGGATGTGGGCTGGATTTTGGCTGCCTTTTGGGCTGGAGCTTCTTGTGGTTTGAGGCCTGGCTTGCTCCACCCCCTGCTCTTGAGATTCTCCCGGAGGTGGGCTGGATTTTGGCTGCCTTTTGGGCTGGAGCTTCTCGTGGTTTGAGGCCTGGCTTGCTCCAACCCCTGCTCTTGATATTCTCTGGGATGTGGGCTTCATTTTGGCTGCCTTTGGGGCTGGAGCTTCTCGTGGTTTGAGGCCTGGCTTGCTCCACCCCCTGCTCTTGAGATTCTCCCGGAGGTGGGCTGCATTTTGGCTGATTTTTGGGCTGGAGCTTCTCGTGGTTTGAGGCCTGGCTTGCTCCACCCCCTGCTCTTGAGATTCTCCCGGATGTGGGCTTCATTTTGGCTGCCTTTGGGGCTGGAGCTTCTCGTGGTTTGAGGCCTGGCTTGCTCCACCCCCTGCTCTTGAGATTCTCCCGGATGTGGGCTGCATTTTGGCTGCCTTTTGGGCTGGAGCTTCTCGTGGTTTGAGGCCTGGCTTGCTCCAACCCCTGCCTCTGAGATTCTCCCGGAGGTGGGCTGCATTTTGGCTGCCTTTTGGGCTGGAGCTTCTCGTGGTTTGAGGCCTGGCTTGCTCCACCCCCTGCTCTTGAGATTCTCCCGGATGTGGGCTGTATTTTGGCTGCATTTGGGGCTGGAGCTTCTCGTGGTTTGAGGCCTGGCTTGCTCCACCCCCTGCTCTTGAGTTTCTCCCGGATGTGGGCTTCATTTTGGCTGCCTTTGGGGCTGGAGCTTCTCGTGGTTTGAGGCCTGGCTTGCTCCACCCCCTGCTCTTGAGATTCTCCCGGAGGTGGGCTGCATTTTGGCTGCCTTTTGGGCTGGAGCTTCTCGTGGTTTGAGGCCTGGCTTGCTCCACCCCCTGCTCTTGAGATTCTCCCGGAGGTGGGCTGGATTTTGGCTGCCTTTTGGGCTGGAGCTTCTCGTGGTTTGAGGCCTGGCTTGCTCCACCCCCTGCTCTTGAAATTCTCCCGGATGTGGGCTGCATTTTGGCTGCTTTTTGGGCTGGAGCTTCTCGTGGTTTGAGGCCTGGCTTGCTCCACCCCCTGCTCTTGAGATTCTCCCGGATGTGGGCTGCATTTTGGCTGATTCTTGGGCTGGAGCTTCTCGTGGTTTGTGGCCTGGCTTGCTCCACCCCCTGCTCTTGAGATTCTCCCGGAGGTGGGCTGCATTTTGGCTGCATTTTGGGCTGGAGCTTCTCGTGGTTTGAGGCCTGGCTTGCTCCACCCCCTGCTCTTGAAATTCTCCCGGAGGTGGGCTGCATTTTGGCTGCCTGTTGGGCTGGAGCTTCTCGTGGTTTGAGGCCTGGCTTGCTCCACCCGCTGCTCTTGAGATTCTCCCGGAGGTGGGCTGCATTTTGACTGCATTTTGGGCTGGAGCTTCTCGTGGTTTTCAGGCCTGGCTTGCTCCACGCCCTGCTCTTGAGATTCTCCCGGATGTGGGCTGCATTTTGGCTGCCTTTTGGGCTGGAGCTTCTCGTGGTTTGAGGCCTGGCTTGCTCCACCCCCTGCTCTTGAGATTCTCCCGGATGTGGGCTGCATTTTGGCTGATTCTTGGGCTGGAGCTTCTCGTGGTTTGGAGCCTGGCTTGCTCCACCCCCTGCTCTTGAGATTCTCCCGGATGTGGGCTGCATTTTGGCTGCATTTGGGGCTGGAGCTTCTCGTGGTTTGAGGCCTGGCTTGCTCCACCCCCTGCTCTTGAGATTCTCCCGGATGTGGGCTGCATTTTGGCTGCCTTTTGGGATGGAGCTTCTCGTGGTTTGAGGCCTGGCTTGCTCCACCCCCTGCTCTTGAGATTCTCCCGGATGTGGGCTGCATTTTGGCTGCCTTTTGGTCTGGAGCTTCTCGTGGTTTGAGGCCTGGCTTGCTCCACCCCCTTCTCTTGAAATTCTCCCGGATGTGTGCTGCATTTTGGCTGCTTTTTGGGCTGGAGCTTCTCGTGGTTTGAGGCCTGGCTTGCTCCAACCACTGCTCTTGAGATTCTCCCGGATGTGGGCTGCATTTTGGCTGATTCTTGGGCTGGAGCTTCTTGTGGTTTGAGGCCTGGCTTGCTCCACCCCCTGCTCTTGAGATTCTCCCGGAGGTGGGCTGCATTTTGGCTGCATTTTGGGCTGGAGCTTCTCATGGTTTGAGGCCTGGCTTGCTCCACCCCCTGCTCTTGAGATTCTCCCGGATGTGGGCTGTATTTTGGCTGCCTTTTGGTCTGGAGCTTCTCGTGGTTTGAGGCCTGGCTTGCTCCACCCCCTTCTCTTGAAATTCTCCCGGATGTGTGCTGCATTTTGGCTGCTTTTTGGGCTGGAGCTTCTCGTGGTTTGAGGCCTGGCTTGGTCCAACCACTGCTCTTGAGATTCTCCCGGATGTGGGCTGCATTTTGGCTGATTCTTGGGCTGGAGCTTCTTGTGGTTTGAGGCCTGGCTTGCTCCACCCCCTGCTCTTGAGATTCTCCCGGAGGTGGGCTGCATTTTGGCTGCATTTTGGGCTGGAGCTTCTCATGGTTTGAGGCCTGGCTTGCTCCACCCCCTGCTCTTGAAATTCTCCCGGATATGGGCTGCATTTTGGCTGCTTTTTGGGCTGGAGCTTCTCGTGGTTTGAGGCCTGCCTTGCTCCACCCCCTGCTCTTGAGATTCTCCCGGAGGTGGGCTGGATTTTGTCTGCCTTTTGGGCTGGAGCTTCTCGTGGTTTGAGGCCTGGCTTGCTCCACCCCTGCTCTTGAAATTCTCCCGGATGTGGGCTGCATTTTGGCTGCTTTTTGGGCTGGAGCTTCTCGTGGTTTGAGGCCTGCCTTGCTCCACCCCCTGCTCTTGAGATTCTCCCGGATGTGGGCTGCATTTTGGCTGATTCTTGGGCTGGAGCTTCTCGTGGTTTGAGGCCTGGCTTGCTCCACCCCCTGCTCTTGAGATTCTCCCGGATTTGGGCTGCATTTTGGCTGCCTTTTGGGCTGGAGCTTCTCGTGGTTTGAGGCCTGGCTTGCTCCACCCCCTGCTCTTGAGATTCTCCCGGAGGTGGGCTGCATTTTGACTGCATTTTGGGCTGGAGCTTCTCGTGGTTTTCAGGCCTGGCTTGCTCCACGCCCTGCTCTTGAGATTCTCCCGGATGTGGGCTGCATTTTGGCTGCCTTTTGGGCTGGAGCTTCTCGTGGTTTGAGGCCTGGCTTGCTCCACCCCCTGCTCTTGAGATTCTCCCGGATGTGGGCTGCATTTTGGCTGATTCTTGGGCTGGAGCTTCTCGTGGTTTGGAGCCTGGCTTGCTCCACCCCCTGCTCTTGAGATTCTCCCGGATGTGGGCTGCATTTTGGCTGCATTTGGGGCTGGAGCTTCTCGTGGTTTGAGGCCTGGCTTGCTCCACCCCCTGCTCTTGAGATTCTCCCGGATGTGGGCTGCATTTTGGCTGCCTTTTGGGATGGAGCTTCTCGTGGTTTGAGGCCTGGCTTGCTCCACCCCCTGCTCTTGAGATTCTCCCGGATGTGGGCTGCATTTTGGCTGCCTTTTGGTCTGGAGCTTCTCGTGGTTTGAGGCCTGGCTTGCTCCACCCCCTTCTCTTGAAATTCTCCCGGATGTGTGCTGCATTTTGGCTGCTTTTTGGGCTGGAGCTTCTCGTGGTTTGAGGCCTGGCTTGCTCCAACCACTGCTCTTGAGATTCTCCCGGATGTGGGCTGCATTTTGGCTGATTCTTGGGCTGGAGCTTCTTGTGGTTTGAGGCCTGGCTTGCTCCACCCCCTGCTCTTGAGATTCTCCCTGATGTGGGCTGCATTTTGGCTGCATTTTGGGCTGGAGCTTCTCATGGTTTGAGGCCTGGCTTGCTCCACCCCCTGCTCTTGAGATTCTCCCGGATGTGGGCTGTATTTTGGCTGCCTTTTGGTCTGGAGCTTCTCGTGGTTTGAGGCCTGGCTTGCTCCACCCCCTTCTCTTGAAATTCTCCCGGATGTGTGCTGCATTTTGGCTGCTTTTTGGGCTGGAGCTTCTCGTGGTTTGAGGCCTGGCTTGGTCCAACCACTGCTCTTGAGATTCTCCCGGATGTGGGCTGCATTTTGGCTGATTCTTGGGCTGGAGCTTCTTGTGGTTTGAGGCCTGGCTTGCTCCACCCCCTGCTCTTGAGATTCTCCCGGAGGTGGGCTGCATTTTGGCTGCATTTTGGGCTGGAGCTTCTCATGGTTTGAGGCCTGGCTTGCTCCACCCCCTGCTCTTGAAATTCTCCCGGATATGGGCTGCATTTTGGCTGCTTTTTGGGCTGGAGCTTCTCGTGGTTTGAGGCCTGCCTTGCTCCACCCCCTGCTCTTGAGATTCTCCCGGAGGTGGGCTGGATTTTGTCTGCCTTTTGGGCTGGAGCTTCTCGTGGTTTGAGGCCTGGCTT
The DNA here is from genome assembly GCA_027574665.1 of Rhynochetos jubatus. NCBI lineage: Eukaryota > Metazoa > Chordata > Aves > Eurypygiformes > Rhynochetidae > Rhynochetos > Rhynochetos jubatus. The sequence goes on from JAQBHY010000070.1 coordinate 130,492, forward strand.
GCTCCACCCCTGCTCTTGAAATTCTCCCGGATGTGGGCTGCATTTTGGCTGCTTTTTGGGCTGGAGCTTCTCGTGGTTTGAGGCCTGCCTTGCTCCACCCCCTGCTCTTGAGATTCTCCCGGATGTGGGCTGCATTTTGGCTGATTCTTGGGCTGGAGCTTCTCGTGGTTTGAGGCCTGGCTTGCTCCACCCCCTGCTCTTGAGATTCTCCCGGATTTGGGCTGCATTTTGGCTGCCTTTTGGGCTGGAGCTTCTCGTGGTTTGAGGCCTGGCTTGCTCCACCCCCTGCTCTTGAGATTCTCCCGGAGGTGGGCTGGATTTTGGCTGCCTTTTGGGCTGGAGCTTCTCGTGGTTTGAGGCCTGGCTTGCTCCAACCCCTGCTCTTGATATTCTCCGGGATGTGGGCTTCATTTTGGCTGCCTTTGGGGCTGGAGCTTCTCGTGGTTTGAGGCCTGGCTTGCTCCACCCCCTGCTCTTGAGATTCTCCCGGATGTGGGCTGATTTTAGCTGATTCTTGGGCTGGAGCTTCTCGTGGTTTGAGGCCTGGCTTGCTCAAACTCCTGCTCTTGAGATTCTCCCGGATGTGGGCTGCATTTTGGCTGCCTTTTGGGCTGGAGCTTCTCGTGGTTTGAGGCCTGGCTTGCTCCACCCCCTGCTCTTGAGATTCTCCCGGAGGTGGGCTGCATTTTGGCTGATTTTTGGGCTGGAGCTTCTCGTGGTTTGAGGCCTGGTTTGCTCCACCCCCTGCTCTTGAGATTCTCCCGGATGTGGGCTGCATTTTGGCTGCCTTTTGGGCTGGAGCTTCTCGTGGTTTGAGGCCTGGCTTGCTCCACCCCCTGCTTTTGAGATTCTCCTGGTGGTGGGCTGCATTTTGGCTTCATTTTGGGCTGGAGCTTCTCGAGGTTTGAGGCCTGGCTTGCTCCACCCCCTGCTCTTGAGATTCTCCCGGAGGTGGGCTGCATTTTGGCTGCATTTTGGGCTGCAGCTTCTCGTGGTTTGAGGCCTGGCTTGCTCCACCCCCTGCTCTTGATATTCTCCTGGATGTGGGCTGCATTTTGGCTACATTTTGGGCTGGAGCTTCTCGTGGTTTGAGGCCTGGCTTTCTCCACCCCCTGCTCTTGAGATTCTCCCGGATGTGGGCTGCATTTTGGCTGCCTTTTGGGCTGGAGCTTCTCGTGGTTTGAGGCCTGGCTTGCTCCACCCCCTGCTCTTGAGATTCTCCCGGAGGTGGTCTGCATTTTTCCTGCCTTTGGGGCTGGAGCTTCTCGTGGTTTGAGGCCTGGCTTGCTCCACCCCCTGCTCTTGAGATTCTCCCGGATGTGGGCTGCATTTTGGCTGATTCTTGGGCTGGAGCTTCCCGTGGTTTGAGGCCTGGCTTGCTCCACCCCCTGCTCTTGAGATTCTCCCGGATGTGGGCTGCATTTTGGCTGCCTTTTGGGCTGGAGCTTCTCGTGGTTTGAGGCCTGGCTTGCTCCACCCCCTGCTCTTGAGATTCTCCCGGATGTGGGCTGTATTTTGGCTGCATTTGGGGCTGGAGCTTCTCGTGGTTTGAGGCCTGGCTTGCTCCACCCCCTGCTCTTGAGATTCTCCCAAATGTGGGCTGCATTTTGGCTGCATTTTGGGCTGGAGCTTCTCGTGGTTTGAGGCCTGGCTTGCTCCACCCCCTGCTCTTGATATTCTCCTGGATGTGGGCTGCATTTTGGCTACATTTTGGGCTGGAGCTTCTCGTGGTTTGAGGCCTGGCTTTCTCCACCCCCTGCTCTTGAGATTCTCCCGGATGTGGGCTGCATTTTGGCTGCATTTTGGGCTGGAGCTTCTCGTGGTTTGAGGCCTGGCTTGCTCCACCCCCTGCTCTTGAGATTCTCCCGGAGGTGGGCTTCATTTTGGCTGCCTTTGGGGCTGGAGCTTCTCGTGGTTTGAGGCCTGGCTTGCTCCACCCCCTGCTCTTGAGATTCTCCCGGATGTGGGCTGCATTTTGGCTGCATTTTGGGCTGGAGCTTCCCGTGGTTTGAGGCCTGGCTTGCTCCACCCCCTGCTCTTGAGATTCTCCCGGAGGTGGGCTGCATTTTGGCTGCCTTTTGGGCTGGAGCTTCTCGTGGTTTGAGGCCTGGCTTGCTCCACCCCCTGCTCTTGAGATTCTCCCGGATGTGGGCTGTATTTTGGCTGCATTTGGGGCTGGAGCTTCTCGTGGTTTGAGGCCTGGCTTGCTCCACCCCCTGCTCTTGAGTTTCTCCCGGATGTGGGCTTCATTTTGGCTGCCTTTGGGGCTGGAGCTTCTCGTGGTTTGAGGCCTGGCTTGCTCCACCCCCTGCTCTTGAGATTCTCCCGGAGGTGGGCTGCATTTTGGCTGCCTTTTGGGCTGGAGCTTCTCGTGGTTTGAGGCCTGGCTTGCTCCACCCCCTGCTCTTGAGATTCTCCCGGAGGTGGGCTGGATTTTGGCTGCCTTTTGGGCTGGAGCTTCTCGTGGTTTGAGGCCTGGCTTGCTCCACCCCCTGCTCTTGAAATTCTCCCGGATGTGGGCTGCATTTTGGCTGCTTTTTGGGCTGGAGCTTCTCGTGGTTTGAGGCCTGCCTTGCTCCACCCCCTGCTCTTGAGATTCTCCCGGATGTGGGCTGCATTTTGGCTGATTCTTGAGCTGGAGCTTCTCGTGGTTTGTGGCCTGGCTTGCTCCGCCCCCTGCTCTTGAGATTCTCCCGGAGGTGGGCTGCATTTTGGCTGCATTTTGGGCAGGAGCTTCTCGTGGTTTGAGGCCTGGCTTGCTCCACCCCCTGCTCTTGAGATTCTCCCGGATGTGGGCTGCATTTTGGCTGCATTTTGGGCTGGAGCTTCTTGTGGTTTGAGGCCTGGCTTGCTCCACCCCCTGCTCTTGAGATTCTCCCGGATGTGGGCTGCATTTTGGCTGCCTTTTGGGCTGGAGCTTCTCGTGGTTTGAGGCCTGGCTTGCTCCACCCCCTGCTCTTGAGATTCTCCCGGAGGTGGGCTGGATTTTGGCTGCCTTTTGGGCTGGAGCTTCTCGTGGTTTGAGGCCTGGCTTGCTCCACCCCCTGCTCTTGATATTCTCCCAGATGTGGGCTTCATATGGGCTGCCTTTGGGGCTGGAGCTTCTCGTGGTTTGAGGCCTGGCTTGCTCCACCCCCTGCTCTTGAGATTCTCCCGGAGGTGGGCTGCATTTTGGCTGATTCTTGGGCTGGAGCTTCTTGTGGTTTGAGGCCTGGCTTGCTCCACCCCCTGCTCTTGAGATTCTCCCGGATGTGGGCTGCATTTTGGCTGCCTTTTGGGCTGGAGCTTCTCGTGGTTTGAGGCCTGGCTTGCTCCACCCCCTGCTCTTGAGATTCTCTCGGAGGTGGGCTGGATTTTGGCTGCCTTTTGGGCTGGAGCTTCTCGTGGTTTGAGGCCTGGCTTGCTCCACCCCCTGCTCTTGATATTCTCCCGGATGTGGGCTTCATATGGGCTGCCTTTGGGGCTGGAGCTTCTCGTGGTTTGAGGCCTGGCTTGCTCCACCCCCTGCTCTTGAGATTCTCCCGGAGGTGGGCTGCATTTTGGCTGATTCTTGGGCTGGAGCTTCTCGTGGTTTGAGGCCTGGCTTGCTCCACCCCCTGCTCTTGAGATTCTCCTGGATGTGGGCTGGATTTTGGGTGCCTTTTGGGCTGGAGCTTCTCGTGGTTTGAGGCCTGGCTTGCTCCACCCCCTGCTCTTGAGATTCTCCCGGAGGTGGGCTGCATTTTGGCTGCCTTTTGGGCTGGAGCTTCTCGTGGTTTGAGGCCTGGCTTGCTCCACCCCCTGCTCTTGAGATTCTCCCGGATGTGGGCTGCAATTTCGCTGCCTTTTGGGCTGGAGCTTCTCATGGTTTGAGGCCTGGCTTGCTCCACCGCCTGCTCTTGATATTCTCCCGGATGTGGGCTGCATTTTGGCTGCCTTTTGTGCTGGAGCTTCTCGTGGTTTGAGGCCTAGCTTGCGCCACCCCCTGCTCTTGAGATTCTCCCGGAGGTGGGCTGCATTTTGGCTGATGCTTGGGCTGGAGCTTCTCGTGGTTTGAGGCCTGGCTTTCTCCACCCCCTGCTCTTGAGATTCTCCCGGAGGTGGGCTGCATTTTGGCTGCCTTTTGGGCTGGAGCTTCTCGTGGTTTGAGGCCTGGCTTGCTCCACCCCCTGCTCTTGAGATTCTCCCGGATGTGGGCTGTATTTTGGCTGCATTTGGGGCTGGAGCTTCTCGTGGTTTGAGGCCTGGCTTGCTCCACCCCCTGCTCTTGAGTTTCTCCCGGATGTGGGCTTCATTTTGGCTGCCTTTTGGGCTGGAGCTTCTCGTGGTTTGAGGCCTGGCTTGCTCCACCCCCTGCTCTTGAAATTCTCCCGGATGTGGGCTGCATTTTGGCTGCATTTTGGGCTGGAGCTTCTCGTGGTTTGAGGCCTGCCTTGCTCCACCCCCTGCTCTTGAGATTCTCCCGGATGTGGGCTGCATTTTGGCTGATTCTTGGGCTGGAGCTTCTCGTGGTTTGTGGCCTGGCTTGCTCCGCCCCCTGCTCTTGAGATTCTCCCGGAGGTGGGCTGCATTTTGGCTGCATTTTGGGCTGGAGCTTCTCGTGGTTTGAGGCCTGCCTTGCTCCACCCCCTGCTCTTGAGATTCTCCCGGATGTGGGCTGCATTTTGGCTGCATTTTGGGCTGGAGCTTCTCGTGGTTTGAGGCCTGGCTTACTCCACCCCCTGCTCTTGAGATTCTCCCGGATGTGGGCTGCATTTTGGCTGCCTTTTGGGCTGGAGCTTCTCGTGGTTTGAGGCCTGGCTTGCTCCACCCCCTGCTCTTGAGATTCTCCCGGAGGTGGGCTGGATTTTGGCTGCCTTTTGGGCTGGAGCTTCTCGTGGTTTGAGGCCTGGCTTGCTCCACCCCCTGCTCTTGATATTCTCCCGGATGTGGGCTTCATATGGGCTGCCTTTGGGGCTGGAGCTTCTCGTGGTTTGAGGCCTGGCTTGCTCCACCCCCTGCTCTTGAGATTCTCCCGGAGGTGGGCTGCATTTTGGCTGATTCTTGGGCTGGAGCTTCTTGTGGTTTGAGGCCTGGCTTGCTCCACCCCCTGCTCTTGAGATTCTCCCGGATGTGGGCTGCATTTTGGCTGCCTTTTGGGCTGGAGCTTCTCGTGGTTTGAGGCCTGGCTTGCTCCATCCCCTGCTCTTGAGATTCTCCCGCATGTGGGCTGGAGTTTGGCTGCCTTTTGGGCTGGAGCTTCTCGTGGTTTGAGGCCTGGCTTGCTCCACCCCCTGCTCTTGATATTCTCCCGGATGTGGGCTTCATATGGGCTGCCTTTGGGGCTGGAGCTTCTCGTGGTTTGAGGCCTGGCTTGCTCCACCCCCTGCTCTTGAGATTCTCCCGGAGGTGGGCTGCATTTTGGCTGATTCTTGGGCTGGAGCTTCTTGTGGTTTGAGGCCTGGCTTGCTCCACCCCCTGCTCTTGAGATTCTCCCGGATGTGGGCTGCATTTTGGCTGATTCTTGGGCTGGAGCTTCTCGTGGTTTGAGGCCTGGCTTGCTCCAACCACTGCTCTTGAGATTCTCCTGGATGTGGGCTGCATTTTGGCTGATTCTTGGGCTGGAGCTTCTCGTGGTTTGAGGCCTGGCTTGCTCCACCCCCTGCTCTTGAGATTCTCCCAGATGTGGGCTGCATTTTGGCTGCCTTTTGGGCTGGAGCTTCTCGTGGTTTGAGGCCTGGCTTGCTCCACCCCCTGCTCTTGAGATTCTCCCGGATGTGGGCTGCGTTTTGGCTGCCTTTTCGGCTTCAGCTTTTTGGGGTTTGAGGCCTGGCTTGCTCCACCCCCTGCTCTTGAGATTCTCCCGGATGTGGGCTGGATTTTGTCTGCTATTTTGGGCTGGAGCTTCTCGTGGTTTGAGGCCTGGCTTACTCCACCCCCTGCTCTTGAGATTCTCCCGGAGGTGGGCTGCATTTTGGCTGCCTTTTGGGCTGGAGCTTCTCGTGGTTTGAGGCCTGGCTTGCTCCACCCCCTGCTCTTGAGATTCTCCCGGATGTGGGCTGCATTTTGGCTGCCTTTTGGTCTGGACCTTCTCGTGGTTTGAGGCCTGCCTTGCTCCACCCCCTGCTCTTGAGATTCTCCCGGATGTGGGCTGCATTTTGGCTGCCTTTTGGTCTGGAGCTTCTCGTGGTTTGAGGCCTGGCTTGCTCCACCCCCTGCTCTTGAGATTCTCCCGGAGGTGGGCTGCATTTTGGCTGCCTTTTGGGCTGGAGCTTCTCGTGGTTTGAGGCCTGGCTTGCTCCACCCCCTGCTCTTGAGATTCTCCCGGAGGTGGGCTGGATTTTGGCTGCCTTTTGGGCTGGAGCTTCTCGTGGTTTGAGGCCTGGCTTGCTCCAGCCCCTGCTCTTGAGATTCTCCCGGATGTGGGCTGCAATTTCGCTGCCTTTTGGGCTGGAGCTTCTCATGGTTTGAGGCCTGGCTTGCTCCACCGCCTGCTCTTGATATTCTCCCGGATGTGGGCTGGATTTTGGCTGCCTTTTGTGCTGGAGCTTCTCGTGGTTTGAGGCCTAGCTTGCGCCACCCCCTGCTCTTGAGATTCTCCCGGATGTGGGCTGCATTTTGGCTGATTCTTGGGCTGGAGCTTCTCGTGGTTTGAGGCCTGTCTTGCTCCACCCCCTGCTCTTGAGATTCTCCCGGATGTGGGCTGCATTTTGGCTGCCTTTTGGGCTGGAGCTTCTCGTGGTTTGAGGCCTGGCTTGCTCCACCCCCTGCTCTTGAGATTCTCCCGGATGTGGGCTGCATGTTGGCTGATTCTTGGGATGGAGCTTCTCGTGGTTTGAGGCCTGGCTTGCTCCACCCCCTGCTCTTGAGATTCTCCCGGAGGTGGGCTGCATTTTGGCTGCCTTTTGGGCTGGAGCTTCTCGTGGTTTGAGGCCTGGCTTGCTCCACCCCCTGCTCTTGAGATTCTCCCGGAGGTGGGCTGCATTTTGGCTCCCTTTTGGGCTGGAGCTTCTCGTGGTTTGAGGCCTGGCTTGCTCCACCCCCTGCTCTTGAAATTCTCCTGGATGTGGGCTGCATTTTGGCTGCTTTTTGGGCTGGAGCTTCTCGTGGTTTGAGGCCTGGCTTGCTCCAACCACTGCTCTTGAGATTCTCCCGGATGTGGGCTGCATTTTGGCTGATTCTTGGGCTGGAGCTTCTCGTGGTTTGAGGCCTGGCTTGCTCCAACCACTGCTCTTGAGATTCTCCCGGATGTGGGCTGCGTTTTGGCTGCCTTTTCGGCTTCAGCTTTTTGGGGTTTGAGGCCTGGCTTGCTCCACCCCCTGCTCTTGAGATTCTCCCGGAGGTGGGCTGGATTTTGTCTGCTATTTTGGGCTGGAGCTTCTCGTGGTTTGAGGCCTGGCTTACTCCACCCCCTGCTCTTGAGATTCTCCCGGAGGTGGGCTGCATTTTGGCTGCTTTTTGGGCTGGAGCTTCTCGTGGTTTGAGGCCTGGCTTGCTCCACCCCCTGCTCTTGAGATTCTCCCGGATGTGGGCTGCATTTTGGCTGCCTTTTGGTCTGGAGCTTCTCGTGGTTTGAGGCCTGCCTTGCTCCACCCCCTGCTCTTGAGATTCTCCCGGATGTGGGCTGCATTTTGGCTGCCTTTTGGTATGGAGCTTCTCGTGGTTTGAGGCCTGGCTTACTCCACCCCCTGCTCTTGAGATTCTCCCGGAGGTGGGCTGCATTTTGGCTGCCTTTTGGGCTGGAGCTTCTCGTGGTTTGAGGCCTGGCTTGCTCCACCCCCTGCTCTTGAGATTCTCCCGGAGGTGGGCTGGATTTTGGCTGCCTTTTGGGCTGGAGCTTCTCGTGGTTTGAGGCCTGGCTTGCTCCACCCCCTGCTCTTGATATTCTCCCGGATGTGGGCTTCATATGGGCTGCCTTTGGGGCTGGAGCTTCTCGTGGTTTGAGGCCTGGCTTGCTCCACCCCCTGCTCTTGAGATTCTCCCGGAGGTGGGCTGCATTTTGGCTGATTCTTGGGCTGGAGCTTCTTGTGGTTTGAGGCCTGGCTTGCTCCACCCCCTGCTCTTGAGATTCTCCTGGATGTGGGCTGGATTTTGGGTGCCTTTTGGGCTGGAGCTTCTCATGGTTTGAGGCCTGGCTTGCTCCACCCCCTGCTCTTGAGATTCTCCCGGAGGTGGGCTGCATTTTGGCTGCCTTTTGGGCTGGAGCTTCTCGTGGTTTGAGGCCTGGCTTGCTCCACCCCCTGCTCTTGAGATTCTCCCGAATGTGGGCTGCAATTTCGCTGCCTTTTGGTCTGGAGCATCTCATGGTTTGAGGCCTGGCTTGCTCCACCGCCTGCTCTTGATATTCTCCCGGATGTGGGCTGGATTTTGGCTGCCTTTTGTGCTGGAGCTTCTCGTGGTTTGAGGCCTAGCTTGCGCCACCCCCTGCTCTTGAGATTCTCCCGGATGTGGGCTGCATTTTGGCTGATTCTTGGGCTGGAGCTTCTCGTAGTTTGAGGCCTGTCTTGCTCCACCCCCTGCTCTTGAGATTCTCCCGGATGTGGGCTGCATTTTGGCTGCATTTGGGGCTGGAGCTTCTCGTGGTTTGAGGCCTGGCTTGCTCCACCCCCTGCTCCTGAGTTTCTCCCGGATGTGGGCTACAATTTGGCTGCCTTTGGGGCTGGAGCTTCTCGTGGTTTGAGGCCTGGCTTGCTCCACCCCCTGCTCTTGAGATTCTCCCGGAGGTGGGCTGCATTTTGGCTGCCTTTTGGGCTGGAGCTTCTCGTGGTTTGAGGCCTGGCTTGCTCCACCCCCTGCTCTTGAGATTCTCCCGGATGTGGGCTGCATGTTGGCTGATTCTTGGGCTGGAGCTTCTCGTGGTTTGAGGCCTGGCTTGCTCCAACCCCTGCTCTTGAGATTCTCCCGGAGGTGGGCTGGATTTTGGCTGCCTTTTGGGATGGAGCTTCTCGTGGTTTGAGGCCTGGCTTGCTCCACCCCCTGCTCTTGAGATTCTCCCGGATGTGGGCTGCATTTTGGCTGCCTTTTGGGCTGGAGCTTCTCGTGGTTTGAGGCCTGGCTTGCTCCACCCCCTGCTCTTGAGATTCTCCCGGAGGTGGGCTGCATTTTGGCTGCATTTTGGGCTGGAGCTTCTCGTGGTTTGAGGCCTGGCTTGCTCCACCCCCTGCTCTTGAAATTCTCCTGGATGTGGGCTGCATTTTGGCTGCTTTTTGGTCTGGAGCTTCTCGTGGTTTGAGGCCTGGCTTGCTCCAACCACTGCTCTTGAGATTCTCCCGGATGTGGGCTGCATTTTGGCTGATTCTTGGGCTGGAGCTTCTCGTGGTTTGAGGCCTGGCTTGCTCCAACCACTGCTCTTGAGATTCTCCCGGATGTGGGCTGCATTTTGGCTGAATCTTGGGCTGGAGCTTCTCGTGGTTTGAGGCCTGGCTTGCTCCACCCCCTGCTCTTGATATTCTCCCGGATGTGGGCTGGATTTTGGCTGCCTTTTCGGCTTCAGCTTTTTGGGGTTTGAGGCCTGGCTTGCTCCACCCCCTGCTCTTGAGATTCTCCCGGATGTGGGCTGGATTTTGTCTGCCTTTTGGGCTGGAGCTTCTCGTGGTTTGAGGCCTGGCTTGCTCCACCCCCTGCTCTTGAGATTCTCCCGGAGGTGGGCTGCATTTTGGCTGCCTTTTGGGCTGGAGCTTCTCGTGGTTTGAGGCCTGGCTTGCTCCACCCCCTTCTCTTGAGATTCTCGCGGATGTGGGCTGCATTTTGGCTGCCTTTTGGGCTGGAGCTTCTCGTGGTTTGAGGCCTGGCTTGCTCCACCCCCTGCTCTTGAGATTCTCCTGGAGGTGGGCTGGATTTTGGCTGCCTTTTGTGCTGGAGCTTCTCGTGGTTTGAGGCCTAGCTTGCGCCACCCCCTCTCTTGAGATTCTCCGGGATGTGGGCTGCATTTTGGCTGATTCTTGGGCTGGAGCTTCTCGTGGTTTGAGGCCTGTCTTGCTCCACCCCCTGCTCTTGAGATTCTCCCGGATGTGGGCTGCATTTTGGCTGCCTGTTGGGCTGGAGCTTCTCGTGGTTTGAGGCCTGGCTTGCTCCACCGCCTGCTCTTGAGATTCTCCCTGATGTGGGCTGCATTTTGGCTGCCTTTTGGGCTGGAGCTTCTCGTGGTTTGAGGCCTGGCTTGCTCCACCCCCTGCTCTTGAGATTCTCCCGGATGTGGGCTGGATTTTGGCTGCCTTTTGCGCTGGAGCTTCTCGTGGTTTGAGGCCTGGCTTGCTCCACCCCCTGCTCTTGAGATTCTCCCGGATGTGGGCTGCATTTTGGCTGCCTTTTGGGCTGGAGCTTCTCGTGGTTTGAGGCCTGGCTTGCTCCACCCCCTGCTCTTGAGATTCTCCCGGATGTGGGCTGCATTTTGGCTGCCTTTTGGGCTGGAGCTTCTCGTGGTTTGAGGCCTGGCTTGCTCCACCCCCTGCTCTTGAGATTCTCCCAGATGTGGGCTGCATTTTGGCTGCCTTTGGGGCTGGAGCTTCTCGTGGTTTGAGGCCTGGATTGCTCCACCCCCTGCTCTTGATATTCTCCTCGATGTGGGCTGCATTTTGGCTGCCTTTTGTGCTGGAGCTTCTCGTGGTTTGAGGCCTGGCTTGCTCCACCCCCTGCTCTTGAGATTCTCCCGGATGTGGGCTGCATTCTGGCTGATTCTTGGGCTGGAGCTTCTTGTGGTTTGAGGCCTGGCTTGCTCCACCCCCTGCTCTTGAGATTCTCCCGGATGTGGGCTGCATTTTGGCTGCCTTTTGGGCTGGAGCTTCTCGTGGTTTGAGGCCTGGCTTGCTCCACCCCCTGCTCTTGATATTCTCCCGGATGTGGGCTGCATTTTGGCTGCCTTTTGGGCTGGAGCTTCTCGTGGTTTGAGGCCTGGCTTGCTCCACCCCCTGCTCTTGAGATTCTCCCGGATGTGGGCTGCATTTTGGCTGATTCTTGGGCTGGAGCTTCCCTTGGTTTGAGGCCTGGCTTGCTCCACCCCCTGCTCTTGAGATTCTCCCGGATGTGGGCTGCATTTTGGCTGCCTTTTGGGCTGGAGCTTCTCGTGGTTTGAGGCCTGGCTTGCTCCACCCCCTGCTCTTGATATTCTCCTGGATGTGGGCTGCATTTTGGCTGCCTTTTGGGCTGGAGCTTCTCGTGCTTTGAGGCCTGGCTTGCTCCACCCCGTGCTCTTGAGATTCTCCCGGATGTGGGCTGCATTTTGGCTGCCTTTTGGGCTGGAGCTTCTCGTGGTTTGAGGCCTGGCTTGCTCCACCCCGTGCTCTTGAGATTCTCCCGGATGTGGGCTGCATTTTGGCTGATTCTTGGGCTGGAGCTTCCCTTGGTTTGAGGCCTGGCTTGCTCCACCCCCTGCTCTTGAGATTCTCCCGGATGTGGGCTGCATTTTGGCTGCCTGTTGGGCTGGAGCTTCTCGTGGTTTGAGGCCTGGCTTGCTCCACCCCCTGCTCTTGAGATTCTCCCGGATGTGGGCTGCATTTTGGCTGCCTTTTGGGCTGGAGCTTCTCGTGCTTTGAGGCCTGGCTTGCTCCACCCCGTGCTCTTGAGATTCTCCCGGATGTGGGCTGCATTTTGGCTGCCTTTTGGGCTGGAGCTTCTCGTGGTTTGAGGCCTGGCTTGCTCCACCCACTGCTCTTGAGATTCTCCCGCACGTGGGCTGCATTTTGGCTGCATATTGGACTGGAGCTTCTCGTGGTTTGAGGCCTGGCTTGCTCCACCCCCTGCTCTTGAGATTCTCCCGGATGTGGGCTGCATTTTGGCTGATTCTTGGGCTGGAGCTTCTCGTGGTTTGAGGCCTGGCTTGCTCCACCCCCTGCTCTTGAGATTCTCCCGGATGTGGGCTGCATTTTGGCTGCATTTTGGGCTGGAGCTTCTCGTGGTTTGAGGCCTGGCTTGCTCCACCACCTGCTCATGAGATTCTCCCAGATGTGGGCTGCATTTGGCTGCCTTTTGGGCTGGAGCTTCTTGTGGTTTGAGGCCTGGCTTGCTCCACCCCCTGCTCTTGAGATTCTCCCGGATGTGGGCTGCATTTTGGCTGCCTTTTGGGCTGGAGCTTCTCGTGGTTTGGGGCCTGGCTTGCTCCACCCAATGCTCTTGATATTCTCCCCGATGTGGGCTTCATTTTGGCTGCCTTTTGGGCTGGAGTTTCTCGTGGTTTGAGGCCTGGCTTGCTCCACCCCCTGCTCTTGAGATTCTCCCGGATGTGGGCTGCATTTTGGCTGATTCTTGGGCTGGAGCTTCCCGTGGTTTGAGGCCTGGCTTGCTCCACCCCCTGCTCTTGAGATTCTCCCGGATGTGGGCTGCATTTTGGCTGCCTGTTGGGCTGGAGCTTCTCGTGGTTTGAGGCCTGGCTTGCTCCACCCCCTGCTCTTGAGATTTTCTCGGAGGTGGGCTGCATTTTGGCTGCCTTTTGGGCTGGAGCTTCTCGTGGTTTGAGGCCTGGCTTGCTCCACCCACTGCTCTTGAGATTCTCCTCGAGGTTGGCAGCATTTAGGCTGCATTTTGGGCTGGAGCTTCTCGTGGTTTCAGGCCTGGCTTGCTCCACCCCCTGCTCTTGATATTCTCCCGGATGTGGGCTGCATTTTGGCTGCCTTTTGGGCTGGAGCTTCTCGTGGTTTGAGGCCTAGCTTGCGCCACCCCCTGCTCTTGAGATTCTCCCGGATGTGGGCTGCATTTTGGCTGCCTTTTGGGCTGGAGCTTCCCGTGGTTTGAGGCCTGTCTTGCTCCACCCCCTGCTCTTGAGATTCTCCCGGATGTGGGCTGCATTTTGGCTGCCTTTTGGGCTGGAGCTTCTTGTGGTTTGAGGCCTGGCTTGCTCCACCCCCTGCTCTTGAGATTCTCCCGGGTGTTGGCTGCATTTTGGCTGCCTTTTGGGCTGGAGCTTCTCATGGTTTGAGGCCTGGCTTGCTCCACCCCCTGCTCTTGAGATTCTCCCGGATGTGGGCTGCATTTTGGCTGCCTTTGGGGCTGGAGCTTCTCGTGGTTTGAGGCCTGGATTGCTCCACCCCATGCTCTTGATATTCTCCTCGATGTGGGCTGCATTTTGGCTGCCTTTTGGGCTGGAGCTTCTCGTGGTTTGAGGCCTGGCTTGCTCCACCCCCTGCTCTTGATATTCTCCCGGATGTGGGCTGGATTTTGGCTGATTCTTGGGCTGGAGCTTCCCGTGGTTTGAGGCCTGGCTTGCTCCACCCCCTGCTCTTGAGATTCTCCTGGATGTGGGCTGCATTTTGGCTGCCTTTTGGGCTGGAGCTTCTCGTGGTTTGAGGCCTGGCTTGCTCCACCCCCTGCTCTTGAGATTCTCCCGGATGTGGGCTGGATTTTGGCTGCCTTTTGGGCTGGAGCTTCTCAAGGTTTGAGGCCTGGCTTGCTCCACCCCCTGCTCTTGAGATTCTCCCGGATGTGGGCTGCATTTTGGCTGCCTTTTGGGCTGGAGCTTCTCGTGGTTTGAGGCCTGGCTTGCTCCACCCCCTGCTCTTGAGATTCTCCCGGATGTGGGCTGGATTTTGGCTTCCTTTTGGGCTGGAGCTTCTCGTGGTTTGAGGCCTGGATTGCTCCACCCCCTGCTCTTGATATTCTCCTCGATGTGGGCTGCATTTTGGCTGCCTTTTGGGCTGGAGCTTCTCGTGGTTTGAGGCCTGGCTTGCTCCACCCCCTGCTCTTGATATTCTCCCGGATGTGGGCTGGATTTTGGCTGCATTTTGGGCTGGAGCTTCTCGTGGTTTGAGGCCTGGATTGCTCCACCCCATGCTCTTGATATTCTCCCGGATGTGGGCTGCATTTTGGCTGATTCTTGGGCTGGAGCTTCCCGTGGTTTGAGGCCTGGCTTGCTCCACCCCCTGCTCTTGAGATTCTCCTGGATGTGGGCTGCATTTTGGCTGCCTTTTGGGCTGGAGCTTCTCGTGGTTTGAGGCCTGGCTTGCTCCACCCCCTGCTCTTGAGATTCTCCCGGATGTGGGCTGGATTTTGGCTGCCTTTTGGGCTGGAGCTTCTCGTGGTTTGAGGCCTGGCTTGCTCCACCCCCTGCTCTTGAGATTCTCCCGGATGTGGGCTGCATTTTGGCTGCCTTTTGGGCTGGAGCTTCTCGTGGTTTGAGGCCAGGCTTGCTCCACCACCTGCTCTTGAGATTTTCCCGGATGTGGGCTGCATTTGGCTGCCTCTTGGGCTGGAGCTTCTCGTGGTTTGAGGCTTGGCTTGCTCCACCCCCTGCTCTTGAGATTCTCCCGGAGGTGGGCTGGAATTTGGCTGCATTTTGGGCTGGAGCTTCTCGTGGTTTGAGGCCTGGATTGCTCCACCCAATGCTCTTGATATTCTCCCGGATGTGGGCTTCATTTTGGCTGATTTTGGGCTGGAGCTTCTCGTGGTTTGAGGCCTGGCTTGCTCCACCCCCTGCTCTTGAGATTCTCCCGGATGTGGGCTGCATTTTGTCTGATTTTTGGGCTGGAGCTTCCCGTGGTTTGAGGCCTGGCTTGCTCCACCCCCTGCTCTTGAGATTCTCCCAGATGTGGCCTGCATTTTGGCTGCCTTTTGGGCTGGAGCTTCTCGTGGTTTGAGGCCTGGCTTGCTCCACCCCCTGCTCTTGATATTCTCCCAGATGTGGGCTGGATTTTGGCTGCCTTTTGGGCTGGAGCTTCTCGTGGTTTGAGGCCTGGCTTGCTCCAAACCCCGCTCTTGATATTCTCCCAGATGTGGGCTGGATTTTGGCTGCATTTTGGGCTGGAGCTTCTCGTGGTTTGAGGCCTGGCTTGCTCCACCCCCTGCTCTTGAGATTCTCCCGGATGTGGGCTGCATTTTGGCTGCCTGTTGGTCTGGAGCTTCTTGTGGTTTGAGGCCTGGCTTGCTCCACCCACTGCTCTTGAGATTCTCCCAGATGTGGGCTGCATTTTGGCTGCCTTTGGGGCTGGAGCTTCTCATGGTTTGAGGCATGCCTTGCTCCACACCGTGCTCTTGATATTCTCCCGGAGGTGGGCTGCATTTTGGCTGCCTTTTGGGCTGGAGCTTCTCGTGGTTTGAGGCCTGGCTTGCTCCACCCCCTGCTCTTGAGATTTTCCCGGAGGTGGGCTGCATTTTGGCTGCCTTTTGGGCTGGAGCTTCTCGTGGTTTGAGGCCTGCCTTGCTCCACCCCCTGCTCTTGAGATTCTCCCGGATGTGGGCTGCATTTTGGCTGATTCTTGGGCTATAGCTTCCCGTGGTTTGAGGCCTGGCTTGCTCCACCCCCTGCTCTTGAGATTCTCCTGGATGTGGGCTGCATTTTGGCTGCCTTTTGGGCTGGAGCTTCTCGTGGTTTGAGGCCTGGCTTGCTCCACCCCCTGCTCTTGAGATTCTCCCGGATGTGGGCTGGATTTTGGCTGCCTTTTGGGCTGGAGCTTCTCGTGGTTTGAGGCCTGGCTTGCTCCACCCCCTGCTCTTGAGATTCTCCCTGATGTGGGCTGCATTTTGGCTGCCTTTTGGGCTGGAGCTTCTCGTGGTTTGAGGCCTGGCTTGCTCCACCCCCTGCTCTTGAGATTCTCCTGGATGTGGGCTGCATTTTGGCTGCCTTTTGTGCTGGAGCTTCTCGTGGTTTGAGGCCTGGCTTGCTCCACCCCCTGCTCTTGAGATTCTCCCGGATGTGGGCTGCATTTTGGCTGATTCTTGGGCTGGAGCTTCTCGTGGTTTGAGGCCTGGCTTGCTCCACCCCCTGCTCTTGAGATTCTCCCGGATGTGGGCTGCATTTTGGCTGCATTTTGGGCTGGAGCTTCTCGTGGTTTGAGGCTTGGCTTGCTCCACCCCCTGCTCTTGAGATTCTCCCGGAGGTGGGCTGGAATTTGGCTGCATTTTGGGCTGGAGCTTCTCGTGGTTTGAGGCCTGGATTGCTGCACCCAATGCTCTTGATATTCTCCCGGATGTGGGCTTCATTTTGGCTGCCTTTTGGGCTGGAGCTTCTCGTGGTTTGAGGCCTGCCTTGCTCCACCCCCTGCTCTTGAGATTCTCCCGGATGTGGGCTGCATTTTGGCTGATTTTTGGGCTGGAGCTTCCCGTGGTTTGAGGCCTGGCTTGCTCCACCCCCTGCTCTTGAGATTCTCCCGGAGGTGGGCTGCATTTTGGCTGCCTTTTGGGCTGGAGCTTCTCGTGGTTTGAGGCCTGGCTTGCTCCACCCCCTGCTCTTGATATTCTCCCAGATGTGGGCTGGATTTTGGCTGCCTTTTGGGCTGGAGCTTCTCGTGGTTTGAGGCCTGGCTTGCTCCACCCCGTGCTCTTGAGATTCTCCCGGATGTGGGCTGCATTTTGACTGCATTTTGGGCTGGAGCTTCTCGTGGTTTGAGGCCTGGCTTGCTCCACCCCCTGCTCTTGAGATTCTCCCGGATGTGGGCTGCATTTTGGCTGCCTGTTGGGCTGGAGCTTCTCGTGGTTTGAGGCCTGGCTTGCTCCACCCCCTGCTCTTGAGATTCTCCCGGATGTGGGCTGCATTTTGGCTGCCTTTGGGGCTGGAGCTTCTCATGGTTTGAGGCATGCCTTGCTCCACACCGTGCTCTTGATATTCTCCCGGAGGTGGGCTGCATTTTGGCTGCCTTTTGGGCTGGAGCTTCTCGTGGTTTGAGGCCTGGCTTGCTCCACCCCCTGCTCTTGAGATTTTCCCGGAGGTGGGCTGCATTTTGGCTGCCTTTTGGGCTGGAGCTTCTCGTGGTTTGAGGCCTGGCTTGCTCCACCCCCTGCTCTTGAGATTCTCCTGGAGGTGGTCTGCATTTTGGCTGCCTTTTGGGCTGGAGCTTCTCAAGGTTTGAGGCCTAGCTTGCGCCACCCACTGCTCTTGAGATTCTCCCGGATGTGGGCTGCATTTTGGCTGATTCTTGGGCTGGAGCTTCCCGTGGTTTGAGGCCTGTCTTGCTCCAACCCCTGCTCTTGAGATTCTCCTGGATGTGGGCTGCATTTTGGCTGCCTGTTGGGCTGGAGCTTCTCGTGGTTTGAGGCCTGCCTTGCTCCACCCCCTGCTCTTGAGATTCTCCCGGATGTGGGCTGCATTTTGGCTCCATTTTGGGCTGGAGCTTCTCGTGGTTTGAGGCCTGGCTTGCTCCACTCCCTGCTCTTGAGATTCTCCCGGATGTGGGCTGCATTTTGGCTGCCTTTGGGGCTGGAGCTTCTCGTGGTTTGAGGCCTGGCTTGCTCCACCCCCTGCTCTTGAGATTCTCCCGGATGTGGGCTGCATTTTGGCTGATTCTTGGGCTGGAGCTTCTTGTGGTTTGAGGCCTGGCTTGCTCCACCCCCTGCTCTTGAGATTCTCCCGGATGTGGGCTGCATTTTGGCTGCCTTTTGGGCTGGAGCTTCTCGTGGTTTGAGGCCTGGCTTGCTCCACCCCCTGCTCTTGAGATTCTCCCGGATGTGGGCTGCATTTTGGCTGATTCTTGGGCTGGAGCTTCCCGTGGTTTGAGGCCTGGCTTGCTCCACCCCCTGCTCTTGAGATTCTCCTGGATGTGGGCTGCATTTTGGCTGCCTTTTGGGCTGGAGCTTCTCGTGGTTTGAGGCCTGGCTTGCTCCACCCCCTGCTCTTGATATTCTCCCGGATGTGGGCTGTATTTTGGCTGCCTTTTGGGCTGGAGCTTCTTGTGGTTTGAGGCCTGGCTTGCTCCACCCCCTGCTCTTGAGATTCTCCCGGATGTGGGCTGCATTTTGGCTGCCTTTTGGGCTGGAGCTTCTCGTGGTTTGAGGCCTGGCTTGCTCCACCCCCTGCTCTTGAGATTCTCCCGGATGTGGGCTGGATTTTGGCTGCATTTTGGGCTGGAGCTTCTCGTGCTTTGAGGCCTGGCTTGCTCCACCCCCTGCTCTTGAGATTCTCCCGGATGTGGCCTGCATTATGGCTGCCTGTTTGGCTGGAGCTTCTCGTGGTTTGAGGCCTGGCTTGCTCCACCCCCTGCTCTTGAGATTCTCCCGGATGTGGGCTGCATTTTGGCTGCCTTTTGGGCTGGAGCTTCTCATGGTTTGAGGCATGCCTTGCTCCACACCGTGCTCTTGAGATTCTCCCGGAGGTGGGCTGCATTTTGGCTGCCTTTTGGGCTGGAGCTTCTCGTGGTTTGAGGCCTGGCTTGCTCCACCCCCTGCTCTTGAGATTCTCCCAGATGTGGGCTGCATTTTGGCTGCCTTTTGGGCTGGAGCTTCTCGTGGTTTGAGGCCTGGCTTGCTCCACCCCCTGCTCTTGATATTCTCCTGGATGTGGGCTGCATTTTGGCTGCCTTTTGTGCTGGAGCTTCTCGTGGTTTGAGGCCTGGCTTGCTCCACCCCCTGCTCTTGAGATTCTCCCGGATGTGGGCTGCATTTGGCTGCCTTTTGGGCTGGAGCTTCTCGTGGTTTGAGGCTTGGCTTGCTCCACCCCCTGCTCTTGAGATTCTCCCGGAGGTGGGCTGGATTTTGGCTGCCTTTTGGGCTGGAGCTTCTCGTGGTTTGAGGCCTGGCTTGCTCCACCCCCTGCTCTTGAGATTCTCCCGGATGTGGGCTGGATTTTGGCTGATTCTTGGGCTGGAGCTTCTCGTGGTTTGAGGCCTGCCTTGCTCCACCCCCTGCTCTTGAGATTCTCCCGGATGTGGGCTGCATTTTGGCTGATTCTTGGGCTGGAGCTTCTCGAGGTTTGAGGCCTGGCTTGCTCCACCCCCTGCTCTTGAGATTCTCCCGGAGATGGGCTGCATTTTGGCTGCCTTTTGTGCTGGAGCTTCTCGTGGTTTGAGGCCTGGCTTGCTCCACCCCCTGCTCTTGATATTCTCCCGGATGTGGGCTGCATTTTGGCCGATTTTTGGGCTGGATCTTCCCGTGGTTTGAGGCCTGGCTTGCTCCACCCCCTGCTCTTGAGATTCTCCCAGATGTGGGCTGCATTTTGGCTGCATTTTGGGCTGGAGCTTCTCGTGGTTTGAGGCCTGGCTTGCTCCACCCCCTGCTCTTGATATTCTCCTGGATGTGGGCTGCATTTTGGCTGCCTTTTGGGCTGGAGCTTCCCGAGGTTTGAGGCCTGGCTTGCTCCACCCCCTGCTCTTGATATTCTCCTGGATGTGGGCTGCATTTTGGCTGCCTTTTGGGCTGGAGCTTCTCGTGGTTTGAGGCCTGGCTTGCTCCACCCCCTGCTCTTGAGATTCTCCCGGAGGTGGGCTGCATTTTGGCTGATTCTTGGGCTGGAGCTTCTCGTGGTTTGAGGCCTGGCTTGCTCCACCCCCTGCTCTTGATATTCTCCCGGATGTGGGCTGCATTTTGGCTGCCTTTTGGGCTGGAGCTTCTCGTGGTTTGAGGCCTGGCTTGCTCCACCCCCTGCTCTTGAGATTCTCCCGGATGTGGGCTGGATTTTGGCTGCCTTTTGGGCTGGAGCTTCTCGTGGTTTGAGGCCTGGATTTCTCCACCCCATGCTCTTGATATTCTCCCGGATGTGGGCTGCATTTTGGCTGCCTTTTGGGCTGGAGGTTCTCGTGGTTTGAGGCCTGGCTTGCTCCACCCCCTGCTCTTGAGATTCTCCCGGATGTGGGCTGCATTTTGGCTGATTCTTGGGCTGGAGCTTCCCGTGGTTTGAGGCCTGGCTTGCTCCACCCCCTGCTCTTGAGATTCTCCTGGATGTGGGCTGCATTTTGGCTGCCTTTTGGGCTGGAGCTTCTCGTGGTTTGAGGCCTGGCTTGCTCCACCCCCTGCTCTTGAGATTCTCCCGCATGTGGGCTGCATTTTGGCTGCCTTTTGGGCTGGAGCTTCTCATGGTTTGAGGCCTGGCTTGCTCCACAGCCTGCTCTTGAGATTCTCCCGGATGTGGGCTGCATTTTGGCTTCCTTTTGGGCTGGAGCTTCTCGAGGTTTGAGGCCTGGCTTGCTCCACCCCCTGCTCTTGAGATTCTCCCGGATGTGGGCTGCATTTTGGCAGCCTTTTGGGCTGGAGCTTCTCGTGGTTTGAGGCCTGGCTTGCTCCACCCCCTGCTCTTGAGATTCTCCCGGATGTGGGCTGCATTTTGGGTCATTCTTGGGCTGGAGCTTCTCGTGGTTTGAGGCCTGGCTTGCTCCACCCCCTGCTCTTGAGATTCTCCCGGATGTGGGCTGCATTTTGGCTGCATTTTGGGCTGGAGCTTCTCGTGGTTTGAGGCCTGGCTTGCTCCACCACCTGCTCTTGAGATTTTCCCGGATGTGGGCTGGATTTTGGCTGCCTTTTGGGCTGGAGCTTCTCGTGGTTTGAGGCGTGGCTTGCTCCACCCCCTGCTCTTGAGATTCTCCCGGATGTGGGCTGCATTTTGGCTGAATTTTGGGCTGGAGCTTCCGGTGGTTTGAGGCCTGGCTTGTTCCACCCACTGCTCTTGAGATTCTCCCGGAGGTGGGCTGGATTTTGGCTGCCTTTTGGGCTGGAGCTTCTCGTGGTTTGAGGCCTGGCTTGCTCCACCCCCTGCTCTTGATATTCTCCCGGATGTGGGCTGGATTTTGGCTGCCTTTTGGGCTGGAGCTTCTCGTGGTTTGAGGCCTGGCTTGCTCCACCCTGTGCTCTTGAGATTCTCCCGGATGTGGGCTGCATTTTGGCTGCCTTTTGGACTGGAGCTTCTCGTGGTTTGAGGCCTGGCTTGCTCCACCCCCTGCTCTTGAGATTCTCCCGGATGTGGGCTGCATTTTGGCTGATTCTTGGGCTGGAGCTTCTCGTGGTTTGAGGCCTGGCTTGCTCCACCCACTGCTCTTGAGATTCTCCCAGATGTGGGCTGCATTTTGGCTGCCTTTGGGTCTGGAGCTTCTCATGGTTTGAGGCATGCCTTGCTCCACACCGTGCTCTTGAGGTTCTCCCGGAGGTGGGCTGCATTTTGGCTGCCTTTTGGGCTGGAGCTTCTCGTGGTTTGAGGCCTGGCTTGCTCCACCCCCTGCTCTTGAGATTCTCCCGGATGTGGGCTGCATTTTGGCTGCCTTTTGGGCTGGAGCTTCTCGTGGTTTGAGGCCTGGCTTGCTCCACCCCCTGCTCTTGAGATTCTCCTGGATGTGGTCTGGATTTTGGCTGCCTTTTGGGCTGGAGCTTCTCGTGGTTTGAGGCCTGGCTTGCTCCACCCCCTGCTCTTGAGATTCTCCCGGAGGTGGGCTGCATTTTGGCTGATTCTTGGGCTGGAGCTTCTCGTGGTTTGAGGCCTGGCTTGCTCCACCCCCTGCTCTTGAGATTCTCCCAGATGTGGGCTGCATTTGGCTGCCTTTTGGGCTGGAGCTTCTCGTGGTTTGAGGCTTGGCTTGCTCCACCCCCTGCTCTTGAGTTTCTCCCGGAGGTGGGCTGCATTTTGGCTGCCTTTTGGGCTGGAGCTTCTCGTGGTTTGAGGCCTGGCTTGCTCCACCCCCTGCTCTTGAGATTCTCCCGGATGTGGCCTGCATTATGGCTGCCTGTTGGGCTGGAGCTTCTCGTGGTTTGAGGCCTGGCTTGCTCCACGCCCTGCTCTTGAGATTCTCCCGGATGTGGGCTGCATTTTGGCTGCCTTTGGGGCTGGAGCTTCTCATGGTTTGAGGCATGCCTTGCTCCACACCGTGCTCTTGAGATTCTCCCGGAGGTGGGCTGCATTTTGGCTGCCTTTTGGGCTGGAGCTTCTCGTGGTTTGAGGCCTGGCTTGCTCCACCGCCTGCTCTTGAGATTCTCCCGGATGTGGGCTGGATTTTGGCTGCCTTTTGGCCTGGAGCTTCTTGTGGTTTGAGGCCTGGCTTGCTCCACCCCCTGCTCTTGAGATTCTCCCGGATGTGGGCTGCATTTTGGCCGATTCTTGGGCTGGAGCTTCCCGTGGTTTGAGGCCTGGCTTGCTCCACCCCCTGCTCTTGAGATTCTCCCGGATGTGGGCTGCATTTTGGCTGCCTTTTGGGCTGGAGCTTCTCGTGGTTTGAGGCCTGGCTTGCTCCACCGCCTGCTCTTGAGATTCTCCTGGATGTGGGCTGCATTTTGGCTGCATTTTGGGCTGGAGCTTCTCGTGCTTTGAGGCCTGGCTTGCTCCACCCCCTGCTCTTGAGATTCTCCCGGAGGTGGGCTGCATTTTGGCTGATTCTTGGGCTGGAGATTCTCGAGGTTTGAGGCCTGGCTTGCTCCACCCCCTGCTCTTGAGATTCTCCCGGAGATGGGCTGCATTTTGGCTGCCTTTTGTGCTGGAGCTTCTCGTGGTTTGAGGCCTGGCTTGCTCCACCCCCTGCTCTTGAGATTCTCCCGGATGTGGGCTGCATTTTGGCTGATTCTTGGGCTGGAGCTTCTCGTGGTTTGAGGCCTGGCTTGCTCCACCCCCTGCTCTTGAGATTCTCCCGGAGGTGGGCTGCATTTTGGCTGCCTTTTGGGCTGGAGCTTCTCGTGGTTTGAGGCCTGGCTTGCTCCACCCCCTGCTCTTGAGATTCTCCCGGATGTGGCCTTCATTTTGGCTGCCTTTTGGGCTGGAGCTTCTCGTGGTTTGAGGCCTGGCTTGCTCCACCCCCTGCTCTTGAGATTCTCCCGCATGTGGGCTGCATTTTGGCTGCCTTTTATGCTGGAGCTTCTCGTGGTTTGTGGCCTGGCTTGCTCCACCCCCTGCTCTTGAGATTCTCCCAGAAGTGGGCTGCATTTTGGCTGCATTTTGGGCTGGAGCTTCTCGTGGTTTGTGGCCGGGCTTGCTCCACCCCCTGCTCTTGATATTCTCCCGGATGTGGGCTGCATTTTGGCTGCCTTTTGGGCTGGAGCTTCCCGAGGTTTGAGGCCTGGCTTGCTCCACCCCCTGCTCTTGAGATTCTCCCGGAGGTGGGCAGCATTTTGGCTGCCTTTTGGGCTGGAGCTTCTCGTGGTTTGAGGCCTGGCTTGCTCCACCCCCTGCTCTTGAAATTCTCCCGGATGTGGGCTGCATTTTGGCTGCCTTTTGGGCTGGAGCTTCTCGTGGTTTGAGGCCTGGCTTGCTCCACCGCCTGCTCTTGAGATTCTCCCGGATGTGGGCTGGATTTTGGCTGCCTTTTGGGCTGGAGCTTCTCGTGGTTTGAGGCCTGCCTTGCTCCACCCCCTGCTCTTGAGATTCTCCCGGAGGTGGGCTGCATTTTGGCTGCCTGTTGGGCTGGAGCTTCTCGTGGTTTGAGGCCTGGCTTGCTCCACCCCCTGCTCTTGAAATTCTCCCGGATGTGGGCTGGATTTTGGCTGCCTTTTGGGCTGGAGCTTCTCGTGGTTTGAGGCCTGGCTTGCTCCACCGCCTGCTCTTGAGATTCTCCCGGATGTGGGCTGGATTTTGGCTGCCTTTTGGGCTGGAGCTTCTCGTGGTTTGAGGCCTGCCTTGCTCCACCCCCTGCTCTTGAGATTCTCCCGGAGGTGGGCTGCATTTTGGCTGCCTTTTGGGCTGGAGCTTCTCGTGGTTTGAGGCCTGGCTTGCTCCACCCCCTGCTCTTGAGATTCTCCCGGATGTGGGCTGCATTTTGGCTGCCTTTTGGGCTGGAGCTTCTCGTGGTTTGAGGCCTGGCTTGCTCCACCGCCTGCTCTTGAGATTCTCCCGGATGTGGGCTGGATTTTGGCTGCCTTTTGGGCTGGAGCTTCTCGTGGTTTGAGGCCTGCCTTGCTCCACCCCCTGCTCTTGAGATTCTCCCGGAGGTGGGCTGCATTTTGGCTGCCTTTTGGGCTGGAGCTTCTCGTGGTTTGAGGCCTGGCTTGCTCCACCCCCTGCTCTTGATATTCTCCCGGATGTGGGCTGCATTTTGGCTGATTCTTGGGCTGGAGCTTCTCGAGGTTTGAGGCCTGGCTTGCTCCACCCCCTGCCCTTGAGATTCTCCCGGATGTGGGCTGCATTTTGGCTCCCTTTTGGGCTGGAGCTTCCCGAGGTTTGAGGCCTGGCTTGCTCCACCCCCTGCTCTTGATATTCTCCCGGATGTGGGCTGCATTTTGGCCGATTCCTGGGCTGGAGCTTCCCGAGGTTTGAGGCCTGGCTTGCTCCACCCCCTGCTCTTGAGATTCTCCCGGATGTGGGCTGCATTTTGGCTGCATTTTGGGCTGGAGCTTCTCGAGGTTTGAGGCCTGGCTTGCTCCACCCCCTTCTCTTGATATTCTCCCGGAGGTGGGCTGCATTTTGGCTGCCTTTTGGGCTGGAGCTTCTCGTGGTTTGAGGCCTGGCTTGCTCCACCGCCTGCTCTTGAGATTCTCCCGGATGTGGGCTGCATTTTGGCTGCATTTTGGGCTGGAGCTTCTCGTGGTTTGAGGCCTGGCTTGCTCCACCCCCTGCTCTTGAGATTCTCCCGGAGGTGGGCTGCATTTTGTCTGCCTTTTGGGCTGGAGCTTCTCGTGGTTTGAGGCCTGGCTTTCTCCACCCCCTGCTCTTGAGATTCTCCCGGATTTGGGCTGCATTTTGGCTGCCTTTTGGGCTGGAGCTTCTCGTGGTTTGAGGCCTGGCTTGCTCCACCCCCTGCTCTTGAGATTCTCCCGGATGTGGGCTGCATTTTGGCTGCCTTTTGGGCTGGAGCTTCTCGTGGTTTGAGGCCTGGCTTGCTCCACCCCCTGCTCTTGAGATTCTCCCGGATGTGGGCTGCATTTTGGCTGCCTTTTGGGCTGGAGCTTCTCGTGGTTTAAGTCCTGGCTTGCTCCACCCCCTGCTCTTGAGATTCTCCCGGATGTGGGCTGGATTTTGGCTGCATTTTGGGCTGGAGCTTCTCGTGGTTTGAGGCCTGGCTTGCTCCACCCCCTGCTCTTGAGATTCTCCCGGAGGTGGGCTGCATTTTGGCTGATTCTTGGGCTGGAGATTCTCGAGGTTTGAGGCCTGGCTTGCTCCACCCCCTGCTCTTGAGATTCTCCCGGAGATGGGCTGCATTTTGGCTGCCTTTTGTGCTGGAGCTTCTCGTGGTTTGAGGCCTGGCTTGCTCCACCCCCTGCTCTTGAGATTCTCCCGGATGTGGGCTGCATTTTGGCTGATTCTTGGGCTGGAGCTTCTCGTGGTTTGAGGCCTGGCTTGCTCCACCCCCTGCTCTTGAGATTCTCCCGGAGGTGGGCTGCATTTTGGCTGCCTTTTGGGCTGGAGCTTCTCGTGGTTTGAGGCCTGGCTTGCTCCACCCCCTGCTCTTGAGATTCTCCCGGATGTGGCCTTCATTTTGGCTGCCTTTTGGGCTGGAGCTTCTCGTGGTTTGAGGCCTGGCTTGCTCCACCCCCTGCTCTTGAGATTCTCCCGCATGTGGGCTGCATTTTGGCTGCCTTTTATGCTGGAGCTTCTCGTGGTTTGTGGCCTGGCTTGCTCCACCCCCTGCTCTTGAGATTCTCCCAGAAGTGGGCTGCATTTTGGCTGCATTTTGGGCTGGAGCTTCTCGTGGTTTGTGGCCGGGCTTGCTCCACCCCCTGCTCTTGATATTCTCCCGGATGTGGGCTGCATTTTGGCTGCCTTTTGGGCTGGAGCTTCCCGAGGTTTGAGGCCTGGCTTGCTCCACCCCCTGCTCTTGAGATTCTCCCGGAGGTGGGCAGCATTTTGGCTGCCTTTTGGGCTGGAGCTTCTCGTGGTTTGAGGCCTGGCTTGCTCCACCCCCTGCTCTTGAAATTCTCCCGGATGTGGGCTGCATTTTGGCTGCCTTTTGGGCTGGAGCTTCTCGTGGTTTGAGGCCTGGCTTGCTCCACCGCCTGCTCTTGAGATTCTCCCGGATGTGGGCTGGATTTTGGCTGCCTTTTGGGCTGGAGCTTCTCGTGGTTTGAGGCCTGCCTTGCTCCACCCCCTGCTCTTGAGATTCTCCCGGAGGTGGGCTGCATTTTGGCTGCCTGTTGGGCTGGAGCTTCTCGTGGTTTGAGGCCTGGCTTGCTCCACCCCCTGCTCTTGAAATTCTCCCGGATGTGGGCTGGATTTTGGCTGCCTTTTGGGCTGGAGCTTCTCGTGGTTTGAGGCCTGGCTTGCTCCACCGCCTGCTCTTGAGATTCTCCCGGATGTGGGCTGGATTTTGGCTGCCTTTTGGGCTGGAGCTTCTCGTGGTTTGAGGCCTGCCTTGCTCCACCCCCTGCTCTTGAGATTCTCCCGGAGGTGGGCTGCATTTTGGCTGCCTTTTGGGCTGGAGCTTCTCGTGGTTTGAGGCCTGGCTTGCTCCACCCCCTGCTCTTGAGATTCTCCCGGATGTGGGCTGCATTTTGGCTGCCTTTTGGGCTGGAGCTTCTCGTGGTTTGAGGCCTGGCTTGCTCCACCGCCTGCTCTTGAGATTCTCCCGGATGTGGGCTGGATTTTGGCTGCCTTTTGGGCTGGAGCTTCTCGTGGTTTGAGGCCTGCCTTGCTCCACCCCCTGCTCTTGAGATTCTCCCGGAGGTGGGCTGCATTTTGGCTGCCTTTTGGGCTGGAGCTTCTCGTGGTTTGAGGCCTGGCTTGCTCCACCCCCTGCTCTTGAGATTCTCCCGGATGTGGGCTGCATTTTGGCTGATTCTTGGGCTGGAGCTTCTCGAGGTTTGAGGCCTGGCTTGCTCCACCCCCTGCCCTTGAGATTCTCCCGGATGTGGGCTGCATTTTGGCTCCCTTTTGGGCTGGAGCTTCCCGAGGTTTGAGGCCTGGCTTGCTCCACCCCCTGCTCTTGATATTCTCCCGGATGTGGGCTGCATTTTGGCCGATTCCTGGGCTGGAGCTTCCCGAGGTTTGAGGCCTGGCTTGCTCCACCCCCTGCTCTTGAGATTCTCCCGGATGTGGGCTGCATTTTGGCTGCATTTTGGGCTGGAGCTTCTCGAGGTTTGAGGCCTGGCTTGCTCCACCCCCTTCTCTTGATATTCTCCCGGAGGTGGGCTGCATTTTGGCTGCCTTTTGGGCTGGAGCTTCTCGTGGTTTGAGGCCTGGCTTGCTCCACCGCCTGCTCTTGAGATTCTCCCGGATGTGGGCTGCATTTTGGCTGCATTTTGGGCTGGAGCTTCTCGTGGTTTGAGGCCTGGCTTGCTCCACCCCCTGCTCTTGAGATTCTCCCGGAGGTGGGCTGCATTTTGTCTGCCTTTTGGGCTGGAGCTTCTCGTGGTTTGAGGCCTGGCTTTCTCCACCCCCTGCTCTTGAGATTCTCCCGGATTTGGGCTGCATTTTGGCTGCCTTTTGGGCTGGAGCTTCTCGTGGTTTGAGGCCTGGCTTGCTCCACCCCCTGCTCTTGAGATTCTCCCGGATGTGGGCTGCATTTTGGCTGCCTTTTGGGCTGGAGCTTCTCGTGGTTTGAGGCCTGGCTTGCTCCACCCCCTGCTCTTGAGATTCTCCCGGATGTGGGCTGCATTTTGGCTGCCTTTTGGGCTGGAGCTTCTCGTGGTTTAAGTCCTGGCTTGCTCCACCCCCTGCTCTTGAGATTCTCCCGGATGTGGGCTGGATTTTGGCTGCATTTTGGGCTGGAGCTTCTCGTGGTTTGAGGCCTGGCTTGCTCCACCCCCTGCTCTTGAAATTCTCCCAGAGGTGGGCTGCATTTTGGCTGCCTTTTGGGCTGGAGCTTCTCGTGGTTTGAGGCCTGGCTTGCTCCACCCCCTGCTCTTGAGATTCTCCCGGATGTGGGCTGCATTTTGGCTGATTCTTGGGCTGGAGCTTCTCGTGGTTTGAGGCCTGGCTTGCTCCACCCCCTGCTCTTGAGATTCTCCCGGAGGTGGGCTGCATTTTGGCTGCCTTTTGGGCTGGAGCTTCTCGTGGTTTGAGGCCTGGCTTGCTCCACCCCCTGCTCTTGAGATTCTCCCGGATGTGGGCTGCATTTTGGCTGCCTTTTGGGCTGGAGCTTCTCGTGGTTTGAGGCCTGGCTTTCTCCACCCCCTGCTCTTGAGATTCTCCCGGAGGTGGGCTGCATTTTGGCTGCCTTTTGGGCTGGAGCTTCTCGAGGTTTGTGGCCTGGCTTGCTCCACCCCCTGCTCTTGAGATTCTCCCGGATGTGGGCTGCATTTTGGCTGCATTTTGGGCTGGAGCTTCTCGTGGTTTGAGGCCTGGCTTGCTGCACCCCCTGCTCTTGAGATTCTCCCGGAGGTGGGCTGCATTTTGGCTGCCTGTTGGTCTGGAGCTTCTCGTGGTTTGATTCCTGGCTTGCTCCACCCCCTGCTCTTGAGATTCTCCCGGATTTGGGCTGCATTTTGGCTGCCTTTTGGGCTGGAGCTTCTCGTGGTTTGAGGCCTGGCTTGCTCCACCCCCTGCTCTTGAGATTCTCCCGGATGTGGGCTGCATTTTGGCTGCCTTTTGGGCTGGAGCTTCTCGTGGTTTGAGGCCTGGCTTGCACCACCCCCTGCTCTTGATATTCTCCCGGATGTGGGCTGGATTTTGGCTGCCTTTTGGGCTGGAGCTTCTCGTGGTTTGAGGCCTGGCTTGCTCCACCCCCTGCTCTTGAAATTCTCACAGAGGTGGGCTGCATTTTGGCTGCTTTTTGGGCTGGAGCTTCTCATGGTTTGAGGCCTGGCTTGCTCCACCCCCTTCTCTTGAGTTTCTCCCGGATGTGGGCTGCATTTTGGCTGATTCTTGGGCTGGAGCTTCTTGTGGTTTGAGGCCTGGCTTGCTCCACCCCCTGCTCTTGAGATTCTCCCGGATGTGGGCTGCATTTTGGCTGCATTTTGGGCTGGAGCTTCTCGTGGTTTGAGGCCTGGCTTGCTCCACCCCCTGCTCTTGAGATTCTCCCGGATGTGGGCTGGATTTTGGCTGCATTTTGGGCTGGAGATTCTCGTGGTTTGAGGCCTGGCTTGCTCCACCCCCTGCTCTTGAGATTCTCCCGGATGTGGGCTGCATTTTGGCTGCCTTTTGGGCTGGAGCTTCTCGTGGTTTGAGGCCTGGCTTGCTCCACCCCCTGCTCTTGAGATTCTCCCGGATGTGGCCTGCATTTTGGCTGCCTTTTGGGCTGGAGCTTCTCGTGGTTTGAGGCCTGGCTTTCTCCACTCCCTGCTCTTGAGATTCTCCCGGAGGTGGGCTGCATTTTGGCTGCCTTTTGGGCTGGAGCTTCTCGTGGTTTGAGGCCTGGATTGCTCCACCCCCTGCTCTTGAGATTCTCCCGGATGTGGGCTGCATTTTGGCTGCCTTTTGGGCTGGAGCTTCTCGTGGTTTGAGGCCTGGCTTGCTCCACCCCCTGCTCTTGATATTCTCCCGGAGGTGGGCTGGATTTTGGCTGCATTTTGGGCTGGAGCTTCTCGTGGTTTGAGGCCTGGCTTGCTCCACCCCCTGCTCTTGAAATTCTCCCAGAGGTGGGCTGCATTTTGGCTGCCTTTTGGGCTGGAGCTTCTCGTGGTTTGAGGCCTGGCTTGCTCCACCCCCTGCTCTTGAGTTTCTCCCGGATGTGGGCTGCATTTTGGCTGCCTTTTGGGCTGGAGCTTCTCGTGGTTTGAGGCCTGGCTTGCTCCACACCCTGCTCTTGAGATTCTCCCGGATGTGGGCTGCATTTTGGCTGCCTTTTGGGCTGGAGCTTCTCGTGGTTTGAGGCCTGGCTTTCTCCACCCCCTGCTCTTGAGATTCTCCCGGAGGTGGGCTGCATTTTGGCTGCCTTTTGGGCTGGAGCTTCTCGAGGTTTGAGGCCTGGCTTGCTCCACCCCCTGCTCTTGAGATTCTCCCGGATGTGGGCTGCCTTTTGGCTGCCTTTTGGGCTGGAGCTTCTCGTGGTTTGAGGCCTGGCTTGCTCCACCCCCTGCTCTTGAGATTCTCCCGGAGGTGGGCTGCATTTTGGCTGCCTTTTGGGCTGGAGCTTCTCGTGGTTTGAGGCCTGGCTTGCTCCACCCCCTGCTCTTGAGATTCTCCTGGATGTGGGCTGCATTTTGGCTGCCTTTTGGGCTGGAGCTTCTCGTGGTTTGAGGCCTGGCTTTCTCCACTCCCTGCTCTTGAGATTCTCCCGGAGGTGGGCTGGATTTTGGCTGCCTTTTGGGCTGGAGCTTCTCGTGGTTTGAGGCCTGGCTTTCTCCACTCCCTGCTCTTGAGATTCTCCCGGATGTGGGCTGCATTTTGGCTGCCTTTTGGGCTGGAGCTTCTCGTGGTTTGAGGCCTGGCTTTCTCCACCCCCTGCTCTTGAGATTCTCCCGGAGGTGGGCTGCATTTTGGCTGCCTTTTGGGCTGGAGCTTCTCGAGGTTTGAGGCCTGGGTTGCTCCACCCCCTGCTCTTGAGATTCTCCCGGATGTGGGCTGCCTTTTGGCTGCCTTTTGGGCTGGAGCTTCTCGTGGTTTGAGGCCTGGCTTGCTCCACACCCTGCTCTTGAGATTCTCCCGGATGTGGGCTGCATTTTGGCTGCATTTTGGGCTGGAGCTTCTCGTGGTTTGAGGCCTGGCTTGCTCCACCCCCTGCTCTTGAGATTCTCCCGGAGGTGGGCTGCATTTTGGCTGCCTTTTGGGCTGGAGCTTCTCGAGGTTTGTGGCCTGGTTTGCTCCACCCCCTGCTCTTGAGATTCTCCCGGATGTGGGCTGCATTTTGGCTGCATTTTGGGCTGGAGCTTCTCGAGGTTTGAGGCCTGGCTTGCTCCACCCCCTGCTCTTGATATTCTCCCAGATGTGGGCTGCATTTTGGCTGCATTTTGGGCTGGAGCTTCTCGTGGTTTGAGGCCTGGCTTGCTCCACCCCCTGCTCTTGAGATTCTCCGGGAGGTGGGCTGCATTTTGGCTGCCTTTTGGGCTGGAGCTTCTCGAGGCTTGTGGCCTGGTTTGCTCCACCCCCTGCTCTTGAGATTCTCCCGGATGTGGGCTGCATTTTGGCTGCATTTTGGGCTGGAGCTTCTCGAGGTTTGAGGCCTGGCTTGCTCCACCCCCTGCTCTTGATATTCTCCCGGATGTGGGCTGCATTTTGGCTGCATTTTGGGCTGGAGCTTCTCGTGGTTTGAGGCCTGGCTTGCTGCACCCCCTGCTCTTGAGATTCTCCGGGAGGTGGGCTGCATTTTGGCTGCCTTTTGGGCTGGAGCTTCTCGTGGTTTGAGGCCTGGCTTGCTCCACCCCCTGCTCTTGAGATTCTCCCGGATTTGGGCTGCATTTTGGCTGCCTTTTGGGCTGGAGCTTCTCGTGGTTTGAGGCCTGGCTTGCTCCAACCCCTGCTCTTGATATTCTCCTGGAGGTGGGCTGGATTTTGGCTGCCTTTTGGGCTGGAGCTTCTCGTGGTTTGAGGCCTGGCTTGCTCCACCCCCTGCTCTTGAAATTCTCACAGAGTTGGGCTGCATTTTGGCTGCTTTTTGGGCTGGAGCTTCTCATGGTTTGAGGCCTGGCTTGCTCCACCCCCTTCTCTTGAGTTTCTCCCGGATGTGGGCTGCATTTTGGCTGATTCTTGGGCTGGAGCTTCTTGTGGTTTGAGGCCTGGCTTGCTCCACCGCCTGCTCTTGAGATTCTCCCGGAGGTGGGCTGCATTTTGGCTGCATTTTGGGCTGGAGCTTCTCGTGGTTTGAGGCCTGGCTTGCTCCACCCCCTGCTCTTGAGATTCTCCCGGATGTGGGCTGGATTTTGGCTGCCTTTTGGGCTGGAGCTTCTCGTGGTTTGAGGCCTGGCTTGCTCCACCCCCTGCTCTTGAGATTCTCCCGGAGGTGGGCTGCATTTTGGCTGCCTTTTGGGCTGGAGCTTCTCGTGGTTTGAGGCCTGGCTTGCTCCACTCCCTGCTCTTGAGATTCTCCCGGAGGTGGGCTGCATTTTGGCTGCATTTTGGGCTGGAGCTTCTCGAGGTTTGAGGCCTGGCTTGCTCCACCCCCTGCTCTTGATATTCTCCCGGATGTGGGCTGCATTTTGGCTGCATTTTGGGCTGGAGCTTCTCGTGGTTTGAGGCCTGGCTTGCTCCACCCCCTGCTCTTGAGATTCTCCCGGAGGTGGGCTGCATTTTGGC
Organism: Rhynochetos jubatus; assembly: GCA_027574665.1. Lineage (NCBI taxonomy): Eukaryota > Metazoa > Chordata > Aves > Eurypygiformes > Rhynochetidae > Rhynochetos > Rhynochetos jubatus. The sequence goes on from JAQBHY010000070.1 coordinate 162,092, forward strand.
TGCCTTTTGGGCTGGAGCTTCTCGTGGTTTGAGGCCTGGCTTGCTCCACTCCCTGCTCTTGAGATTCTCCCGGATTTGGGCTGCATTTTGGCTGCATTTTGGCTGGAGCTTCTCGTGGTTTGAGGCCTGGCTTGCTCCACCCCTGCTCTTGATATTCTCCCGGATGTGGGCTGGAACTTGGCTGCATTTTTGGCTGGAGCTTCTCGTGGTTTGAGGCCTGGATTTCTCCACCCCCTGCTCTTGAGATTCTCCCGGATGTGGGCTGCATTTTGGCTGCTTTTTGGGCTGGAGCTTCTCGTGGTTTGAGGCCTGGCTTTCTCCAACCCCTGCTCTTGATATTCTCCCGGATGTGGGCTGCAGTTTGGCTGCATTTTGGCTGGAGCTTCTCGTGGTTTGAGGCCTGGCTTGCTCCACCCCTGCTCTTGATATTCTCCCGGATGTGGGCTGCATTTTGGCTGCATTTTGGGCTGGAGCTTCTCGTGGTTTGAGGCCTGGATTGCTCCACCCCTGCTCTTGAGATTCTCCCGGAGGTGGGCTGCATTTTGGCTGCTTTTTGGGCTGGAGCTTCTCGTGGTTTGAGGCCTGGCTTACTCCACCCCCTGCTCTTATGATTCTCCCGGATGTTTGCTGCATTTTGGCTGCCTTTTGGGCTGGAGCTTCTCGTGGTTTGAGGCCTGGCTTGCTCCACCCACTGCTCTTGAGATTCTCCCAGATGTGGGCTGGATTTTGGCTGCCTTTTGGGCTGGAGCTTCCCGTGGTTTGAGGCCTGTCTTGCTCCACCCCCTGCTCTTGAGATTCTCCCGGATGTGGGCTGCATTTTGGCTGCATTTTGGGCTGGAGCTTCTCGTGGTTTGAGGCCTGGCTTGCTCCACCCCCTGCTCTTGATATTCTCCCGGATGTGGGCTGGATTTTGGCTGCCTTTTGGGCTGGATCTTCTCGTGGTTTGTGGCCTGGCTTGCTCCACCCCTGCTCTTGATATTCTCCTGGATGTGGGCTGCATTTTGGCTGCCTTTTGGGCTGGAGCTTCTCGTGGTTTGAGGCCTGGCTTTCTCCACCCCCTGCTCTTGAGATTCTCCCGGATGTGGGCTGCATTTTGGCTGCCTTTTGGGCTGGAGCTTCTCGTGGTTTGAGGCCTGGCTTGCTCCACCCCCTGCTCTTGAGATTCTCCCGGATGTGGGCTGCATTTTGGCTGCCTTTTGGGCTGGAGCTTCTTGAGGTTTGAGGCCTGGATTGCTCCACCCCCTTCTCTTGAGATTCTCCTGGATGTGGGCTGCATTTTGGCTGCCTTTTGGGCTGGAGCTTCTCGTGGTTTGAGGCCTGGCTTGCTCCACCCCCTGCTCTTGAGATTCTCCCGGATGTGGGCTGCATTTTGGCTGCCTTTTGGTCTGGAGCTTCTCGTGGTTTGAGACCTGGCTTGCTCCACCCCCTGCTCTTGAGATTCTCCCGGATGTGGGCTGCATTTTGGCTGCCTTTTGGGCTGGAGCTTCTCGTGGTTTGAGGCCTGGCTTGCTCCACCCCCTGCTCTTGAGATTCTCCCGGATGTGGGCTGCATTTTGGCTGCCTTTTGGGCTGGAGCTTCTCGTGGTTTGAGGCCTGCCTTGCTCCACCCCCTGCTCTTGAGATTCTCCCGCATGAGGGCTGCATTTTGGCTGCCTTTTGGTCTAGAGCTTCTCGTGGTTTGAGGCCTGGCTTGCTCCACCCCCTGCTCTTGAGATTCTCCCGGATGTGGGCTGCATTTTGGCTGCCTTTTGGGCTGGAGCTCCTCGTGGTTTGAGGCCTGGCTTGCTCCACCCCCTGCTCTTGAAATTGTCCCGGATGTGAGCTGCATTTTGGCTGCCTTTTGGGCTGGAGCTTCTCGTGGTTTGAGGCCTGGCTTGCTCCACCCCCTGCTCTTGAGATTCTCCCGGATGTGGGCTGGATTTTGGCTGCCTTTTGGGCTGGGGCTTCTCATGGTTTGAGGCCTGGCTTGCTCCACCCCCTGCTCTTGAGATTCTCCCGGTTGTGGGCTGCATTTTGGCTGCATTTATAGCTGGAGCTTCTCGTGGTTTGAGGCCTGCCTTGCTCCACCCCCTGCTCTTGAGATTCTCCCGGATGTGGGCTGCATTTTGGCTGCTTTTTGGGCTGGAGATTCTTGTGGTTTGAGGCCTGCCTTCCTCCACCCCCCGCTCTTGAGATTCTCCTGGATGTGGGCTGGATTTTGGCTGCCTTTTGGGCTGGAGCTTCTCGAGGTTTGAGGCCTGGCTTGCTCCACCCCCTGCTCTTGAGATTCTCCCGCATGTGGGCTGCATTTTGGCTGCCTTTTGGGCTGGAGCTTCTCACGGTTTGAGGCCTGGCTTGCTCCAATATCTGCTCTTGATATTCTCCTGGATGTGGGCTGCATTTTGGCTGCCTTTAGGGCTGGAGCTTCTCGTGGTTTGAGGCCTGCCTTGCTCCACCCCCTGCTCTTGATATTCTCAGGGATGTGGGCTGCATTTTGGCTGCCTTTTGGGCTGGAGCTTCTCAAGGTTTGAGGCCTGCCTTGCTCCACCCCCTGCTCTTGAGATTCTCCCGGATATGGGCTGGATTTTGGCTGCCTTTTGGGCTGGAGCTTCTCGTGGTTTGAGGCCTGGCTTGCTCCACCCCCTGCTCTTGATATTCTGCCAGAGGTGGGCTGCATTTTGGTGCCTTTTGGGTTTGGAGCTTCTCGTGGTTTGAGGCCTGGCTTGCTCCACCCCCTGCTCTTGAGATTCTCCCGGATGTGGGCTGCATTTTGGCTGCATTTAGGGCTGGAGCTTCTCATGGTTTGAGGCCTGGCTTGCTCCACCCTCTGCTCTTGAGATTCTCCCGGATGTGGGCTGCATTTTGGCTGCCTTTTGGGCTGGAGCTTCTCGTGGTTTGAGGCCTGGCTTGCTCCACCCCCTGCTCTTGATATTCTCAGGGAGGTTGGCTGCATTTTGGCTGCCTTTTGGGCTGGAGCTTCTCGAGGTTTGAGGCCTGCCTTGCTCCACCCCCTGCTCTTGAGATTCTCCCGGATGTGGGCTGCACTTCTTCTGCCTTTTGGGCTGGAGCTTCTCGTGGTTTGAGGCCTGCCTTTCTCCACCCCCTGCTCTTGATATTCTCCCGGATGTGGGCTTGAATTTGGCTGCCTTTTGGGCTGGAGCTTCTCGTGGTTTGAGGCCTGGCTTGCTCCACCCCCTGCTCTTGAGATTCTCCCGGATGTGGGCTGCATTTTGGCTGCATTTTGGGCTGGAGCTTCTCGTGGTTTGAGGCCTGGCTTGCTCCACCCCCTGCTCTTGATATTCTCCCGGATGTGGGCTGGATTTTGGCTGCCTTTTGGGCTGGATCTTCTCGTGGTTTGAGGCCTGGCTTGCTCCACCCCCTGCTCTTGAGATTCTCCCGGATGTGGGCTGCATTTTGGCTGCCTTTTGGGCTGGAGCTTCTCGTGGTTTGAGGCCTGGCTTGCTCCACCCCCTGCTCTTGAGATTCTCCCGGATGTGGGCTGGATTTTGGCTGCCTTTTGGGCTGGAGCTTCTCATGGTTTGAGGCCTGGCTTGCTCCGCCCCCTGCTCTTGAGATTCTCCCGGATGTGGGCTGCATTTTGGCTGCCTTTTGGTCTGGAGCTTCTCGTGGTTTGAGGCCTGGCTTGCTCCACCCCCTGCTCTCGATATTCTCCCGGATGTGGGCTGGATTTTGGCTGCCTTTTGGTCTGGAGCTTCTCGTGGTTTGAGGCCTGGCTTGCTCCACCCCCTGCTCTTGAGATTCTCCCGGATGTGGGCTGGATTTTGGCTGCCTTTTGGGCTGGAGCTTCTCATGGTTTGAGGCCTGGCTTGCTCCACCCTCTGCTCTTGAGATTCTCCCGGATGTGGGCTGCATTTTGTCTGCCTTTTGGGCTGGAGCTTCTCGTGGTTTGAGGCCTGGCTTGCTCCACCCCCTGCTCTTGATATTCTCAGGGAGGTTGGCTGCATTTTGGCTGCCTTTTGGGCTGTAGCTTCTCGAGGTTTGAGGCCTGCCTTGCTCCACCCCCTGCTCTTGAGATTCTCCCGGATGTGGGCTGCACTTCTTCTGCCTTTTGGGCTGGAGCTTCTCGTGGTTTGAGGCCTGCCTTTCTCCACCCTCTGCTCTTGATATTCTCCCAGATGTGGGCTTGAATTTGGCTGCCTTTTGGGCTGGAGCTTCTCGTGGTTTGTGGCCTGGCTTGCTCCACCCCCTGCTCTTGAGATTCTCCCGGATGTGGGCTGCATTTTGGCAGCCTTTTGGGCTGGAGCTTCTCGAGGTTTGAGGCCTGGCTTGCTCCACCCCCTGCTCTTGAAATTGTCCCGGATGTGGGCTGCATTTTGGCTGCTTTTTGGGCTGGAGCTTCTCGTGGTTTGAGGCGTGGCTTGCTCCACCCCCTGCTCTTGAGATTCTCCCGGATGTGGGCTGCATTTTGGCTGCCTTTTGGGCTGGAGCTTCTCGTGGTTTGAGGCCTGGATTGCTCCACCCCCTTCTCTTGAGATTCTCCGGGATGTGGGCTGCATTTTGGCTGCCTTTTGGGCTGGAGCTTCTCGTGGTTTGAGGCCTGGCTTGCTCCACCCCCTGCTCTTGAGATTCTCCCGGATGTGGGCTGCATTTTGGCTGCCTTTTGGGCTGGAGCTTCTCGTGGTTTGAGGCCTGGCTTGCTCCACCCCCTGCTCTTGAGATTCTCCCAGATGTGGGCTGCATTTTGGCTGCCTTTTGGGCTGGAGATTCTTGTGGTTTGAGGCCTTTCTTGCTCCACCCCCTGCTCTTGAGATTCTCCCGGATGTGGGCTGCATTTTGGCTGCCTTTTGGGCTGGAGCTTCTCGTGGTTTGAGGCCTGGCTTGCTGCACCTCCTGCTCTTGAAATTGTCCCGGATGTGAGCTGCATTTTGGCTGCCTTTAGGGCTGGAGCTTCTCATGGTTTGAGGCCTGGCTTGCTCCACCCCCTGCTCTTGAGATTCTCAGGGAGGTGGGCTGCATTTTGGCTGCATTTAGGGCTGGAGCTTCTCGTGGTTTGAGGCCTGGCTTGCTCCATCCCCTGCTCTTGAGATTCTCCCGGATGTGGGCTGCATTTTGGCTGCCTTTTGGGCTGGAGCTTCTCGTGGTTTGAGGCCTGGCTTGCTCCACCCCCTGCTCTTGAGATTCTCCCGGATGTGGGCTGCATTTTGGCTGCCTTTTGGGCTGGAGCTTCTCGTGGTTTGAGGCCTGGCTTGCTCCAATATCTGCTCTTGATATTCTCCTGGATGTGGGCTGCACTTCGTCTGCCTTTTGGGCTGGAGCTTCTCTTGGTTTGAGGCCTGGCTTGCTCCACCCCCTGCTCTTGATATTCTCCCGGAGGTGGGCTGGATTTTGGCTGCATTGTGGGCTGGAGCTTCTCGTGGTTTGAGGCCTGGCTTGCTCCACCCCCTGCTCTTGAGATTCTCCCGGATGTGGGCTGCATTTTGGCGGCCTTTTGGGCTGGAGGTTCTCGAGGTTTGAGGCCTGCCTTGCTCCACCCCCTGCTCTTGAAATTGTCCCGGATGTGGGCTGCATTTTGGCTGCTTTTTGGGCTGGAGCTTCTCGTGGTTTGAGGCCTGGCTTGCTCCATCCCCTGCTCTTGAGATTCTCCCGGATGTGGGCTGCATTTTGGCTGCCTTTTGGGCTGGAGCTTCTCGTGGTTTGAGGCCTGGCTTGCTCCACCCCCTGCTCTTGAGATTCTCCCGGATGTGGGCTGCATTTTGGCTGCCTTTTGGGCTGGAGCTTCTCGTGGTTTGAGGCCTGGCTTGCTCCAATATCTGCTCTTGATATTCTCCTGGATGTGGGCTGCACTTCGTCTGCCTTTTGGGCTGGAGCTTCTCTTGGTTTGAGGCCTGGCTTGCTCCACCCCCTGCTCTTGATATTCTCCCGGAGGTGGGCTGGATTTTGGCTGCATTGTGGGCTGGAGCTTCTCGTGGTTTGAGGCCTGGCTTGCTCCACCCCCTGCTCTTGAGATTCTCCCGGATGTGGGCTGCATTTTGGCGGCCTTTTGGGCTGGAGGTTCTCGAGGTTTGAGGCCTGCCTTGCTCCACCCCCTGCTCTTGAAATTGTCCCGGATGTGGGCTGCATTTTGGCTGCTTTTTGGGCTGGAGCTTCTCGTGGTTTGAGGCCTGGCTTGCTCCATCCCCTGCTCTTGAGATTCTCCCGGATGTGGGCTGCATTTTGGCTGCCTTTTGGGCTGGAGCTTCTCGTGGTTTGAGGCCTGGCTTGCTCCACCCCCTGCTCTTGAGATTCTCCCGGATGTGGGCTGCATTTTGGCTGCCTTTTGGGCTGGAGCTTCTCGTGGTTTGAGGCCTGGCTTGCTCCACCCCCTGCTCTTGAGATTCTCCTGGATGTGGGCTGCACTTCGTCTGCCTTTTGGGCTGGAGCTTCTCTTGGTTTGAGGCCTGGCTTGCTCCACCCCCTGCTCTTGATATTCTCCCAGATGTGGGCTGGATTTTGGCTGCATTGTGGGCTGGAGCTTCTCGTGGTTTGAGGCCTGGCTTGCTCCACCCCCTGCTCTTGAGATTCTCCCGGATGTGGGCTGCATTTTGGCGGCCTTTTGGGCTGGAGCTTCTCGAGGTTTGAGGCCTGGCTTGCTCCACCCCCTGCTCTTGAAATTGTCCCGGATGTGGGCTGCATTTTGGCTGCTTTTTGGGCTGGAGATTCTCGTGGTTTGAGGCCTGGCTTGCTCCACCCCCTGCTCTTGAGATTCTCCCGGATGTGGGCTGCATTTTGGCTGCCTTTTGGGCTGGAGCTTCTCGAGGTTTGAGGCCTGGCTTGCTCCACCCCCTGCTCTTGAGATTCTCCCAGATGTGGGCTGCATTTTGGCTGCCTTTTGGGCTGGAGATTCTTGTGGCTTGAGGCCTGGCTTGCTCCACCCCCTGCTCTTGAGATTCTCCCGGATGTGGGCTGGATTTTGGCTGCCTTTTGGGCTGGAGCTTCTCGTGGTTTGAGGCCTGGCTTGCTCCACCCCCTGCTCTTGAGATTCTCCCGGATGTGGGCTGCATTTTGGCTGCCTTTTGGGCTGGAGCTTCTCGTGGTTTGAGGCCTGCCTTGCTCCACCCCCTGCTCTTGAGATTCTCCCGCATGAGGGCTGCATTTTGGCTGCCTTTTGGTCTAGAGCTTCTCGTGGTTTGAGGCCTGGCTTGCTCCACCCCCTGCTCTTGAGATTCTCCCGGAGGTGGGCTGCATTTTGGCTGCATTTAAAGCTGGAGCTTCTCGTGGTTTGAGGCCTGGCTTGCTCCACCCCCTGCTCTTGAGATTCTCCCGGATGTGGGCTGCATTTTGGCTGCATTTTGGTCTGGAGCTTCTCATGGTTTGGGGCCTGGCTTGCTCCACCCCCTGCTCTCGATATTCTCCCGGATGTGGGCTGGATTTTGGCTGCCTTTTGGTCTGGAGCTTCTCGTGGTTTGAGGCCTGGCTTGCTCCACCCCCTGCTCTTGAGATTCTCCTGGATGTGAGCTGGATTTTGGCTGCCTTTTGGGCTGGAGCTTCTCATGGTTTGAGGCCTGGCTTGCTCCACCCCCTGCTATTGAGATTCTCCCGGATGTGGGCTGCATTTTGGCTGCCTTTTGGGCTGGAGATTCTTGTGGTTTGAGGCCTGGCTTGCTCCACCTCCTGCTCTTGAGATTCTCCCGTAGGTGGGCTGCATTTTGGCTGCCTTTTGGGCTGGAGCTTCTCGTGGTTTGAGGCCTGGCTTGCTGCACCTCCTGCTCTTGAAATTGTCCCGGATGTGAGCTGCATTTTGGCTGCCTTTAGGGCTGGAGCTTCTCATGGTTTGAGGCCTGGCTTGCTCCACCCCCTGCTCTTGAGATTCTCAGGGAGGTGGGCTGCATTTTGGCTGCATTTAGGGCTGGAGCTTCTCGTGGTTTGAGGCCTGGCTTGCTCCATCCCCTGCTCTTGAGATTCTCCCGGATGTGGGCTGCATTTTGGCTGCATTTTGGGCTGGAGCTTCTCGTGGTTTGAGGCCTGGCTTGCTCCACCCCCTGCTCTTGATTTTCTCCCGGATGTGTGCTGGATGTTGGCTGCCTTTTGGGCTGGAGCTTCTCATGGTTTGAGGCCTGGCTTGCTCCACCCCCTGCTCTTGATATTCTCCCGGATGTGGGCTGGATTTTGGCTGCCTTTTGGGCTGGAGCTTCTCGAGGTTTGAGGCCTGGCTTGCTCCACCCCCTGCTCTTGAAATTGTCCCGGATGTGGGCTGCATTTTGGCTGCCTTTTGGGCTGGAGCTTCTCGTGGTTTGAGGCCTGGCTTGCTCCAACCCCTGCTCTTGAGATTCTCCCGGATGTGGGCTGGATTTTGGCTGCCTTTTGGGCTGGAGCTTCTCGTGGTTTGAGGCCTGGCTTGCTCCACCCCCTGCTCTTGAGATTCTCCCGGATGTGGCCTGCATTTTGGCTGCCTTTTGGGCTGGAGCTTCTCGTGGTTTGAGGCCTGGCTTGCTCCACCCCCTGCTATTGAGATTCTCCCGGATGTGGCCTGCATTTTGGCTGCCTTTTGGGCTCGAGCTTCTCATGGTTTGAGGCCTGGCTTGCTCCACCCCCTGCTCTTGAGATTCTCCCGGATGTGGGCTGGATTTTGGCTGCCTTTTGGGCTGGAGCTTCTCGTGGTTTGAGGCCTGGCTTGCTCCACCCCCTGCTCCTGAGATTCTCCCGGATGTGGACTGCATTTTGGCTGCCTTTTGGGCTGGAGCTTCTCGTGGTTTGAGGCCTGGCTTGCTCCACCCCCTGCTCTTGAGATTCTCCCGCATGAGGGCTGCATTTTGGCTGCCTTTTGGTCTGGAGCTTCTCGTGGTTTGAGGCCTGGCTTGCTCCACCCCCTGCTCTTGAGATTCTCCCGGATGTGGGCTGCATTTTGGCTGCCTTTTGGGCTGGAGCTTCTCGTGGTTTGAGGCCTGGCTTGCTCCAACCCCTGCTCTTGAAATTGTCCCGGATGTGAGCTGCATTTTGGCTGCCTTTTGGGCTGGAGCTTCTCATGGTTTGAGGCCTGGCTTGCTCCAACCCCTGCTCTTGAGATTCTCAGGGAGGTGGGCTGCATTTTGGCTGCATTTAGGGCTGGAGCTTCTCGAGGTTTGAGGCCTGGATTGCTCCACCCCCTTCTCTTGAGATTCTCCCGGAGGTGGGCTGCATTTTGGCTGCCTTTTGGGCTGGAGCTTCTCGTGGTTTGAGGCCTGGCTTGCTCCACCCCCTGCTCTTGAGATTCTCCCGGATGTGGGCTGCATTTTGGCTGCCTTTTGGGCTGGAGCTTCTCGTGGTTTGAGGCCTGGCTTGCTCCACCCCCTGCTCTTGAGATTCTCCCAGATGTGGGCTGCATTTTGGCTGCCTTTTGGGCTGGAGATTCTTGTGGTTTGAGGCCTTTCTTGCTCCACCCCCTGCTCTTGAGATTCTCCCGGATGTGGGCTGCATTTTGGCTGCCTTTTGGGCTGGAGCTTCTCGTGGTTTGAGGCCTGGTTTGCTGCACCTCCTGCTCTTGAAATTGTCCCGGATGTGAGCTGCATTTTGGCTGCCTTTAGGGCTGGAGCTTCTCATGGTTTGAGGCCTGGCTTGCTCCACCCCCTGCTCTTGAGATTCTCCCGGATGTGGGCTGCATTTTGGCTGCATTTAGGGCTGGAGCTTCTCGTGGTTTGAGGCCTGGCTTGCTCCGTCCCCTGCTCTTGAGATTCTCCCGGATGTGGGCTGCATTTTGGCTGCATTTTGGGCTGGAGCTTCTCGTGGTTTGAGGCCTGGCTTGCTCCACCCCCTGCTCTTGAGATTCTCCCGGATGTGGGCTGCATTTTGGCTGCCTTTTGGGCTGGAGCTTCTCGTGGTTTGAGGCCTGGCTTGCTCCAATATCTGCTCTTGATATTCTCCTGGATGTGGGCTGCATTTTGGCTGCATTTTGGGCTGGAGCTTCTCTTGGTTTGAGGCCTGGCTTGCTCCACCCCCTGCTCTTGATATTCTCCCGGAGGTGGTCTGGATTTTGGCTGCGTTGTGGGCTGGAGCTTCTCGTGGTTTGAGGCCTGGCTTGCTCCACCCCCTGCTCTTGAGATTCTCCCGGATGTGGGCTGCATTTTGGCGGCCTTTTGGGCTGGAGGTTCTCGAGGTTTGAGGCCTGCCTTGCTCCACCCCCTGCTCTTGAAATTGTCCCGGATGTGGGCTGCATTTTGGCTGCTTTTTGGGCTGGAGCTTCTCGTGGTTTGAGGCCTGGCTTGCTCCACCCCCTGCTCTTGAGATTCTCCCGGATGTGGGCTGCATTTTGGCTGCCTTTTGGGCTGGAGCTTCTCTTGGTTTGAGGCCTGGCTTGCTCCACCCCCTGCTCTTGATATTCTCCCGGAGGTGGGCTGGATTTTGGCTGCATTGTGGGCTGGAGCTTCTCGTGGTTTGAGGCCTGGCTTGCTCCACCCCCTGCTCTTGAGATTCTCCCGCATGTGGGCTGCATTTTGGCGGCCTTTTGGGCTGGAGCTTCTCGAGGTTTGAGGCCTGGCTTGCTCCACCCCCTGCTCTTGAAATTGTCCCGGATGTGGGCTGCATTTTGGCTGCTTTTTGGGCTGGAGATTCTCGTGGTTTGAGGCCTGGCTTGCTCCACCCCCTGCTCTTGAGATTCTCCCGGATGTGGGCTGCATTTTGGCTGCCTTTTGGGCTGGAGCTTCTCGAGGTTTGAGGCCTGGCTTGCTCCACCCCCTGCTCTTGAGATTCTCCCAGATGTGGGCTGCATTTTGGCTGCCTTTTGGGCTGGAGATTCTTGTGGCTTGAGGCCTTGCTTGCTCCACCCCCTGCTCTTGAGATTCTCCCGGATGTGGGCTGCATTTTGGCTGCCTTTTGGGGTGGAGCTTCTCATGGTTTGAGGCCTGGCTTGCTCCACCCCCTGCTCTTGAGATTCTCCCGGATGTGGGCTGCATTTTGGCTGCCTTTTGGGCTGGAGCTTCTCATGGTTTGAGGCCTGGATTGCTCCACCCCCTGCTCTTGAGATTCTCCCGGATGTGGGCTGCATTTTGGCTGCCTTTTGGTCTGGAGCTTCTCGTGGTTTGAGGCCTGGCTTGCTCCACCCCCTGCTCTTGAGATTCTCCCGGATGTGGGCTGGATTTTGGCTGCCTTTTGGGCTGGAGCTTCTCGTGGTTTGAGGCCTGGCTTGCTCCACCCCCTGCTCTTGAGATTCTCCCGGATGTGGGCTGCATTTTGGCTGCCTTTTGGGCTGGAGCTTCTCGTGGTTTGAGGCCTGCCTTGCTCCACCCCCTGCTCTTGAGATTCTCCCGCATGAGGGCTGCATTTTGGCTGCCTTTTGGGCTGGAGCTTCTCGTGGTTTGAGGCCTGGCTTGCTCCACCCCCTGCTCTTGAGATTCTCCCGGATGTGGGCTGCATTTTGGCTGCCTTTTGGGCTGGAGCTTCTCGTGGTTTGAGGCCTGGCTTGCTCCACCCCCTGCTCTTGAAATTGTCCCGGATGTGAGCTGCATTTTGGCTGCCTTTTGGGCTGGAGCTTCTCATGGTTTGAGGCCTGGCTTGCTCCACCCCCTGCTCTTGAGATTCTCAGGGAGGTGGGCTGCATTTTGGCTGCATTTAAAGCTGGAGCTTCTCGTGGTTTGAGGCCTGGCTTGCTCCACCCCCTGCTCTTGAGATTCTCCCGGATGTGGGCTGCATTTTGGCTGCCTTTTGGGCTGGAGATTCTCATGGTTTGGGGCCTGGCTTGCTCCACCCCCTGCTCTCGATATTCTCCCGGATGTGGGCTGGATTTTGGCTGCCTTTTGGTCTGGAGCTTCTCGTGGTTTGAGGCCTGGCTTGCTCCACCCCCTGCTCTTGAGATTCTCCTGGATGTGAGCTGGATTTTGGCTGCCTTTTGGGCTGGAGCTTCTCATGGTTTGAGGCCTGGCTTGCTCCACCCCCTGCTATTGAGATTCTCCCGGATGTGGGCTGCATTTTGGCTGCCTTTTGGGCTGGAGATTCTTGTGGTTTGAGGCCTGGCTTGCTCCACCCCCTGCTCTTGAGATTCTCCCGTAGGTGGGCTGCATTTTGGCTGCCTTTTGGGCTGGAGCTTCTCGTGGTTTGAGGCCTGGCTTGCTGCACCTCCTGCTCTTGAAATTGTCCCGGATGTGAGCTGCATTTTGGCTGCCTTTAGGGCTGGAGCTTCTCGTGGTTTGAGGCCTGGCTTGCTCCACCCCCTGCTCTTGAGATTCTCAGGGAGGTGGGCTGCATTTTGGCTGCATTTAGGGCTGGAGCTTCTCGTGGTTTGAGGCCTGGCTTGCTCCATCCCCTGCTCTTGAGATTCTCCCGGATGTGGGCTGCATTTTGGCTGCTTTTTGGGCTGGAGCTTCTCGTGGTTTGAGGCCTGGCTTGCTCCACCCCCTGCTCTTGATTTTCTCCCGGATGTGTGCTGGATGTTGGCTGCCTTTTGGGCTGGAGCTTCTCATGGTTTGAGGCCTGGCTTGCTCCACCCCCTGCTCTTGATATTCTCCCGGATGTGGGCTGGATTTTGGCTGCCTTTTGGGCTGGAGCTTCTCGAGGTTTGAGGCCTGGCTTGCTCCACCCCCTGCTCTTGAAATTGTCCCGGATGTGGGCTGCATTTTGGCTGCCTTTTGGGCTGGAGCTTCTCGTGGTTTGAGGCCTGGCTTGCTCCACCCCCTGCTCTTGAGATTCTCCCGGATGTGGCCTGCATTTTGGCTGCCTTTTGGGCTGGAGCTTCTCGTGGTTTGAGGCCTGGCTTGCTCCACCCCCTGCTATTGAGATTCTCCCGGATGTGGCCTGCATTTTGGCTGCCTTTTGGGCTCGAGCTTCTCATGGTTTGAGGCCTGGCTTGCTCCACCCCCTGCTCTTGAGATTCTCCCGGATGTGGGCTGGATTTTGGCTGCCTTTTGGGCTGGAGCTTCTCGTGGTTTGAGGCCTGGCTTGCTCCACCCCCTGCTCCTGAGATTCTCCCGGATGTGGACTGCATTTTGGCTGCCTTTTGGGCTGGAGCTTCTCGTGGTTTGAGGCCTGGCTTGCTCCACCCCCTGCTCTTGAGATTCTCCCGCATGAGGGCTGCATTTTGGCTGCCTTTTGGTCTGGAGCTTCTCGTGGTTTGAGGCCTGGCTTGCTCCACCCCCTGCTCTTGAGATTCTCCCGGATGTGGGCTGCATTTTGGCTGCCTTTTGGGCTGGAGCTTCTCGTGGTTTGAGGCCTGGCTTGCTCCAACCCCTGCTCTTGAAATTGTCCCGGATGTGAGCTGCATTTTGGCTGCCTTTTGGGCTGGAGCTTCTCATGGTTTGAGGCCTGGCTTGCTCCAACCCCTGCTCTTGAGATTCTCAGGGAGGTGGGCTGCATTTTGGCTGCATTTAGGGCTGGAGCTTCTCGAGGTTTGAGGCCTGGATTGCTCCACCCCCTTCTCTTGAGATTCTCCCGGAGGTGGGCTGCATTTTGGCTGCCTTTTGGGCTGGAGCTTCTCGTGGTTTGAGGCCTGGCTTGCTCCACCCCCTGCTCTTGAGATTCTCCCGGATGTGGGCTGCATTTTGGCTGCCTTTTGGGCTGGAGCTTCTCGTGGTTTGAGGCCTGGCTTGCTCCACCCCCTGCTCTTGAGATTCTCCCAGATGTGGGCTGCATTTTGGCTGCCTTTTGGGCTGGAGATTCTTGTGGTTTGAGGCCTTTCTTGCTCCACCCCCTGCTCTTGAGATTCTCCCGGATGTGGGCTGCATTTTGGCTGCCTTTTGGGCTGGAGCTTCTCGTGGTTTGAGGCCTGGTTTGCTGCACCTCCTGCTCTTGAAATTGTCCCGGATGTGAGCTGCATTTTGGCTGCCTTTAGGGCTGGAGCTTCTCATGGTTTGAGGCCTGGCTTGCTCCACCCCCTGCTCTTGAGATTCTCCCGGATGTGGGCTGCATTTTGGCTGCATTTAGGGCTGGAGCTTCTCGTGGTTTGAGGCCTGGCTTGCTCCGTCCCCTGCTCTTGAGATTCTCCCGGATGTGGGCTGCATTTTGGCTGCATTTTGGGCTGGAGCTTCTCGTGGTTTGAGGCCTGGCTTGCTCCACCCCCTGCTCTTGAGATTCTCCCGGATGTGGGCTGCATTTTGGCTGCCTTTTGGGCTGGAGCTTCTCGTGGTTTGAGGCCTGGCTTGCTCCAATATCTGCTCTTGATATTCTCCTGGATGTGGGCTGCATTTTGGCTGCATTTTGGGCTGGAGCTTCTCTTGGTTTGAGGCCTGGCTTGCTCCACCCCCTGCTCTTGATATTCTCCCGGAGGTGGTCTGGATTTTGGCTGCGTTGTGGGCTGGAGCTTCTCGTGGTTTGAGGCCTGGCTTGCTCCACCCCCTGCTCTTGAGATTCTCCCGGATGTGGGCTGCATTTTGGCGGCCTTTTGGGCTGGAGGTTCTCGAGGTTTGAGGCCTGCCTTGCTCCACCCCCTGCTCTTGAAATTGTCCCGGATGTGGGCTGCATTTTGGCTGCTTTTTGGGCTGGAGCTTCTCGTGGTTTGAGGCCTGGCTTGCTCCACCCCCTGCTCTTGAGATTCTCCCGGATGTGGGCTGCATTTTGGCTGCCTTTTGGGCTGGAGCTTCTCTTGGTTTGAGGCCTGGCTTGCTCCACCCCCTGCTCTTGATATTCTCCCGGAGGTGGGCTGGATTTTGGCTGCATTGTGGGCTGGAGCTTCTCGTGGTTTGAGGCCTGGCTTGCTCCACCCCCTGCTCTTGAGATTCTCCCGCATGTGGGCTGCATTTTGGCGGCCTTTTGGGCTGGAGCTTCTCGAGGTTTGAGGCCTGGCTTGCTCCACCCCCTGCTCTTGAAATTGTCCCGGATGTGGGCTGCATTTTGGCTGCTTTTTGGGCTGGAGATTCTCGTGGTTTGAGGCCTGGCTTGCTCCACCCCCTGCTCTTGAGATTCTCCCGGATGTGGGCTGCATTTTGGCTGCCTTTTGGGCTGGAGCTTCTCGAGGTTTGAGGCCTGGCTTGCTCCACCCCCTGCTCTTGAGATTCTCCCAGATGTGGGCTGCATTTTGGCTGCCTTTTGGGCTGGAGATTCTTGTGGCTTGAGGCCTTGCTTGCTCCACCCCCTGCTCTTGAGATTCTCCCGGATGTGGGCTGCATTTTGGCTGCCTTTTGGGGTGGAGCTTCTCATGGTTTGAGGCCTGGCTTGCTCCACCCCCTGCTCTTGAGATTCTCCCGGATGTGGGCTGCATTTTGGCTGCCTTTTGGGCTGGAGCTTCTCATGGTTTGAGGCCTGGATTGCTCCACCCCCTGCTCTTGAGATTCTCCCGGATGTGGGCTGCATTTTGGCTGCCTTTTGGTCTGGAGCTTCTCGTGGTTTGAGGCCTGGCTTGCTCCACCCCCTGCTCTTGAGATTCTCCCGGATGTGGGCTGGATTTTGGCTGCCTTTTGGGCTGGAGCTTCTCGTGGTTTGAGGCCTGGCTTGCTCCACCCCCTGCTCTTGAGATTCTCCCGGATGTGGGCTGCATTTTGGCTGCCTTTTGGGCTGGAGCTTCTCGTGGTTTGAGGCCTGCCTTGCTCCACCCCCTGCTCTTGAGATTCTCCCGCATGAGGGCTGCATTTTGGCTGCCTTTTGGGCTGGAGCTTCTCGTGGTTTGAGGCCTGGCTTGCTCCACCCCCTGCTCTTGAGATTCTCCCGGATGTGGGCTGCATTTTGGCTGCCTTTTGGGCTGGAGCTTCTCGTGGTTTGAGGCCTGGCTTGCTCCACCCCCTGCTCTTGAAATTGTCCCGGATGTGAGCTGCATTTTGGCTGCCTTTTGGGCTGGAGCTTCTCATGGTTTGAGGCCTGGCTTGCTCCACCCCCTGCTCTTGAGATTCTCAGGGAGGTGGGCTGCATTTTGGCTGCATTTAAAGCTGGAGCTTCTCGTGGTTTGAGGCCTGGCTTGCTCCACCCCCTGCTCTTGAGATTCTCCCGGATGTGGGCTGCATTTTGGCTGCCTTTTGGGCTGGAGATTCTCATGGTTTGGGGCCTGGCTTGCTCCACCCCCTGCTCTCGATATTCTCCCGGATGTGGGCTGGATTTTGGCTGCCTTTTGGTCTGGAGCTTCTCGTGGTTTGAGGCCTGGCTTGCTCCACCCCCTGCTCTTGAGATTCTCCTGGATGTGAGCTGGATTTTGGCTGCCTTTTGGGCTGGAGCTTCTCATGGTTTGAGGCCTGGCTTGCTCCACCCCCTGCTATTGAGATTCTCCCGGATGTGGGCTGCATTTTGGCTGCCTTTTGGGCTGGAGATTCTTGTGGTTTGAGGCCTGGCTTGCTCCACCCCCTGCTCTTGAGATTCTCCCGTAGGTGGGCTGCATTTTGGCTGCCTTTTGGGCTGGAGCTTCTCGTGGTTTGAGGCCTGGCTTGCTGCACCTCCTGCTCTTGAAATTGTCCCGGATGTGAGCTGCATTTTGGCTGCCTTTAGGGCTGGAGCTTCTCGTGGTTTGAGGCCTGGCTTGCTCCACCCCCTGCTCTTGAGATTCTCAGGGAGGTGGGCTGCATTTTGGCTGCATTTAGGGCTGGAGCTTCTCGTGGTTTGAGGCCTGGCTTGCTCCATCCCCTGCTCTTGAGATTCTCCCGGATGTGGGCTGCATTTTGGCTGCTTTTTGGGCTGGAGCTTCTCGTGGTTTGAGGCCTGGCTTGCTCCACCCCCTGCTCTTGATTTTCTCCCGGATGTGTGCTGGATGTTGGCTGCCTTTTGGGCTGGAGCTTCTCATGGTTTGAGGCCTGGCTTGCTCCACCCCCTGCTCTTGATATTCTCCCGGATGTGGGCTGGATTTTGGCTGCCTTTTGGGCTGGAGCTTCTCGAGGTTTGAGGCCTGGCTTGCTCCACCCCCTGCTCTTGAAATTGTCCCGGATGTGGGCTGCATTTTGGCTGCCTTTTGGGCTGGAGCTTCTCGTGGTTTGAGGCCTGGCTTGCTCCAACCCCTGCTCTTGAGATTCTCCCGGATGTGGGCTGGATTTTGGCTGCCTTTTGGGCTGGAGCTTCTCGTGGTTTGAGGCCTGGCTTGCTCCACCCCCTGCTCTTGAGATTCTCCCGGATGTGGCCTGCATTTTGGCTGCCTTTTGGGCTGGAGCTTCTCGTGGTTTGAGGCCTGGCTTGCTCCACCCCCTGCTATTGAGATTCTCCCGGATGTGGCCTGCATTTTGGCTGCCTTTTGGGCTCGAGCTTCTCATGGTTTGAGGCCTGGCTTGCTCCACCCCCTGCTCTTGAGATTCTCCCGGATGTGGGCTGGATTTTGGCTGCCTTTTGGGCTGGAGCTTCTCGTGGTTTGAGGCCTGCCTTGCTCCACCCCCTGCTCTTGAGATTCTCCCGCATGAGGGCTGCATTTTGGCTGCCTTTTGGTCTAGAGCTTCTCGTGGTTTGAGGCCTGGCTTGCTCCACCCCCTGCTCTTGAGATTCTCCCTGATGTGGGCTGCATTTTGGCTGCCTTTTGGGCTGGAGCTTCTCGTGGTTTGAGGCCTGGCTTGCTCCAACCCCTGCTCTTGAAATTGTCCCGGATGTGAGCTGCATTTTGGCTGCCTTTTGGGCTGGAGCTTCTCATGGTTTGAGGCCTGGCTTGCTCCACCCCCTGCTCTTGAGATTCTCAGGGAGGTGGGCTGCATTTTGGCTGCATTTAGGGCTGGAGCTTCTCGTGGTTTGAGGCCTGGCTTGCTCCACCCCCTGCTCTTGATATTCTCCCGGATGTGGGCTGGATTTTGGCTGCCTTTTGGGCTGGAGCTTCTCATGGTTTGAGGCCTGGCTTGCTTCACCCCCTGCTCTTGAGATTCTCCCGGATGTGGGATGGATTTTGGCTGCCTTTTGGGCTGGAGCTTCTCGTGGTTTGAGGCCTGCCTTGCTCCACCCCCTGCTCTTGAGATTCTCCCGGAGGTGGGCTGCATTTTGGCTGCCTTTTGGTCTAGAGCTTCTCGTGGTTTGAGGCCTGGCTTGCTCCAGCCCCTGCTCTTGAGATTCTCCCGGATGTGGGCTGCATTTTGGCTGCCTTTTGGGCTGGAGCTTCTCGTGGTTTGAGGCCTGGATTGCTCCACCCCCTGCTCTTGAGATTCTCCCGGAGGTGGGCTGCATTTTGGCTGCCTTTTGGGGTGGAGCTTCTCGTGATTTGAGGCCTGGCTTGCTCCACCCCCTGCTCTTGAGATTCTCCCGGATGTGGGCTGCATTTTGGCTGCCTTTTGGGCTCGAGCTTCTCATGGTTTGAGGCCTGGCTTGCTCCACCCCCTGCTCTTGAGATTCTCCCGGATGTGGGCTGGATTTTGGCTGCCTTTTGGGCTGGAGCTTCTCGTGGTTTGAGGCCTGGCTTGCTCCACCCCCTGCTCTTGAGATTCTCCCGGATGTGGGCTGCATTTTGGCTGCCTTTTGGGCTGGATCGTCTCGTGGTTTGAGGCCTGGCTTTCTCCACCCTGTGCTCTTGAGATTCTCCCGGATGTGGGCTGGATTTTGGCTGCTTTTAGGGCTGGAGCTCCTCGTGGTTTGAGGCCTGGCTTGCTCCACCCCCTGCTCTTGAGATTCTCCCGGAGGTGGGCTGCATTTTGGCTGCCTTTTGGGCTGGAGCTTCTCGTGGTTTGAGGCCTGGCTTGCTCCACCCCCTGCTCTTGAGATTCTCCCGGATGTGGGCTGCATTTTGGCTGCCTTTAGGGCTGGAGCTTCTCATGGTTTGAGGCCTGGCTTGCTCCACCCCCTGCTCTTGAGATTCTCAGGGAGGTGGGCTGCATTTTGGCTGCATTTAGGGCTGGAGCTTCTCGTGGTTTGAGGCCTGGCTTGCTCCATCCCCTGCTCTTGAGATTCTCCCGGATGTGGGCTGGATTTTGGCTGCTTTTTGGGCTGGAGCTTCTCGTGGTTTGAGGCCTGGCTTGCTCCACCCCCTGCTCTTGAGATTCTCCCGGATGTGGGCTGCATTTTGGCTGCCTTTTGGGCTGGAGCTTCTCATGGTTTGAGGCCTGGCTTGCTCCACCCCCTGCTCTTGAGATTCTCCCGGATGTGGGCTGCATTTTGGCTGCATTTTGGTCTGGAGCTTCTCATGGTTTGAGGCCTGGCTTGCTCCACCCCCTGCTCTTGAGATTCTCCCAGATGTGGGCTGCATTTTGGCTGCCTTTTGGGCTGGAGCTTCTCGTGGTTTGAGGCCTGGCTTGCTCCACCCCCTGCTCTTGAGATTCTCCCGGATGTGGGCTGCATTTTGGCTGCCTTTTGGGCTGGATCGTCTCGTGGTTTGAGGCCTGGCTTTCTCCACCCTGTGCTCTTGAGATTCTCCCGGATGTGGGCTGGATTTTGGCTGCTTTTAGGGCTGGAGCTCCTCGTGGTTTGAGGCCTGGCTTGCTCCACCCCCTGCTCTTGAGATTCTCCCGGAGGTGGGCTGCATTTTGGCTGCCTTTTGGGCTGGAGCTTCTCGTGGTTTGAGGCCTGGCTTGCTCCACCCCCTGCTCTTGAGATTCTCCCGGATGTGGGCTGCATTTTGGCTGCCTTTATTGCTGGAGCTTCTCATGGTTTGAGGCCTGGCTTGCTCCACCCCCTGCTCTTGAGATTCTCAGGGAGGTGGGCTGCATTTTGGCTGCATTTAGGGCTGGAGCTTCTCGTGGTTTGAGGCCTGGCTTGCTCCATCCCCTGCTCTTGAGATTCTCCCGGATGTGGGCTGCATTTTGGCTGCTTTTTGGGCTGGAGCTTCTCGTGGTTTGAGGCCTGGCTTGCTCCACCCCCTGCTCTTGAGATTCTCCCGGATGTGGGCTGCATTTTGGCTGCCTTTTGGGCTGGAGCTTCTCATGGTTTGAGGCCTGGCTTGCTCCACCCCCTGCTCTTGAGATTCTCCCGGATGTGGGCTGCATTTTGGCTGCATTTTGGTCTGGAGCTTCTCATGGTTTGAGGCCTGGCTTGCTCCACCCCCTGATCTTGAGATTCTCCCAGATGTGGGCTGCATTTTGGCTGCCTTTTGGGCTGGAGCTTCTCGTGGTTTGAGGCCTGGCTTGCTCCACCCCCTGCTCTTGAGATTCTCCCGGATGTGGGCTGGATTTTGGCTGCCTTTTGGGCTGGAGCTTCTCGTGGTTTGAGGCCTGGCTTGCTCCACCCCCTGCTCTTGAGATTCTCCCGGATGTGGCCTGCATTTTGGCTGCCTTTTGGGCTCGAGCTTCTCATGGTTTGAGGCCTGGCTTGCTCCACCCCCTGCTCTTGAGATTCTCCCGGATGTGGGCTGGATTTTGGCTGCCTTTTGGGCTGGAGCTTCTCGTGGTTTGAGGCCTGCCTTGCTCCACCCCCTTCTCTTGAGATTCTCCCGGATGTGGGCTGCATTTTGGCTGCCTTTTGGGCTGGAGCTTCTCATGGTTTGAGGCCTGGCTTGCTCCACCCCCTGCTCTTGAGATTCTCCCGGATGTGGGCTGCATTTTGGCTGCCTTTTGGGCTGGAGCTTCTCGTGGTTTGAGGCCTGGCTTGCTCCACCCCCTGCTCTTGAGATTCTCCCGGATGTGGGCTGCATTTTGGCTGATTCTTGGGCTGGAGCTTCCCGTGGTTTGAGGCCTGGCTTGCTCCACCCCCTGCTCTTGAGATTCTCCCGGTTGTGGGCTGCATTTTGGCTGCCTTTTGGGCTGGAGCTTCTCGTGGTTTGAGGCCTGCCTTGCTCCACCCCCTGCTCTTGAGATTCTCCCGCATGAGGGCTGCATTTTGGCTGCCTTTTGGTCTAGAGCTTCTCGTGGTTTGAGGCCTGGCTTGCTCCACCCCCTGCTCTTGAGATTCTCCCGGATGTGGGCTGCATTTTGGCTGCCTTTTGGGCTGGAGCTTCTCGTGGTTTGAGGCCTGGCTTGCTCCACCCCCTGCTCTTGAAATTGTCCCGGATGTGAGCTGCATTTTGGCTGACTTTTGGGCTGTAGCTTCTCATGGTTTGAGGCCTGGCTTGCTCCACCCCCTGCTCTTGAGATTCTCAGGGAGGTGGGCTGCATTTTGGCTGCATTTAGGGCTGGAGCTTCTCGTGGTTTGAGGCCTGGCTTGCTC
Source organism: Rhynochetos jubatus (assembly GCA_027574665.1). NCBI lineage: Eukaryota > Metazoa > Chordata > Aves > Eurypygiformes > Rhynochetidae > Rhynochetos > Rhynochetos jubatus. The sequence continues at coordinate 182,924 of JAQBHY010000070.1, forward strand.
CACCCCCTGCTGTTGATATTCTCCTGGAGGTGGGCTGCATTTTGGCTGCCTTTTGGGCTGGAGCTTCTCGTGGTTTGAGGCCTGGCTTGCTCCACCCCCTGCTCTTGAGATTCTCCCGGATGTGGGGTGGATTTTGGCTGCCTTTTGGGCTGGAGCTTCTCGTGGTTTGAGGCCTGCCTTGCTCCACCCCCTGCTCTTGAGATTCTCCCGCATGAGGGCTGCATTTTGGCTGCCTTTTGGTCTAGAGCTTCTCGTGGTTTGAGGCCTGGCTTGCTCCACCCCCTGCTCTTGAGATTCTCCCGCATGAGGGCTGCATTTTGGCTGCCTTTTGGGCTGGAGCTTCTCGTGGTTTGAGGCTTGGCTTGCTCCACCCCCTGCTCTTGAGATTCTCCCGGATGTGGTCTGGATTTTGGCTGCCTTTTGGGCTGGAGCTTCTCATGGTTTGAGGCCTGGCTTGCTCCACCCCCTGCTCTTGAAATTCTCCCGGATGTGGGCTGCATATTCGCTGCCTTTTGGGCTGGAGCTTCTCGTGGTTTGAGGCCTGGCTTGCTCCACCCCCTGCTCTTGAGATTCTCCCGGATGTGGGCTGCATTTTGGCTGCCTTTTGGGCTGGAGCTTCTCGTGATTTGAGGCCTGGCTTGCTCCACCCCCTGCTCTTGAGATTCTCCCGGATGTGGGGTGGATTTTGGCTGCCTTTTGGGCTGGAGCTTCTCGTGGTTTGAGGCCTGCCTTGCTCCACCCCCTGCTCTTGAGATTCTCCCGCATGAGGGCTGCATTTTGGCTGCATTTTGGTCTAGAGCTTCTCGTGGTTTGAGGCCTGGCTTGCTCCACCCCCTGCTCTTGAGATTCTCCCGGATGTGGGCTGCATTTTGGCTGCCTTTTGGGCTGGAGCTTCTCGTGGTTTGAGGCCTGGATTGCTCCACCCCCTGCTCTTCAGATTCTCCCGGAGGTGGGCTGCATTTTGGCTGCCTTTTGGGCTGGAGCTTCTCGTGGTTTGAGGCCTGGCTTGCTCCACCCCCTGCTCTTGAGATTCTCCCGGATGTGGTCTGCATTTTGGCTGCCTTTTGGGCTGGAGCTTCTCATGGTTTGAGGCCTGGCTTGCTCCACCCCCTGCTCTTGAGATTCTCCCGGATGTGGGCTGCATTTTAGCTGCATTTTGGGCTGGAGCTTCTCATGGTTTGAGGCTTGGCTTGCTCCACCCCCTGCTCTTGAGATTCTCCCGGATGTGGTCTGGATTTTGGCTGCCTTTTGGGCTGGAGCTTCTCATGGTTTGAGGCCTGGCTTGCTCCACCCCCTGCTCTTGAAATTCTCCCGGATGTGGGCTGCATATTCGCTGCATTTTGGGCTGGAGCTTCTCATGTTTTGAGGCCTGGCTTGCTCCACCCCCTGCTCTTGAGATTCTCAGGGAGGTGGGCTGCATTTTGGCTGCCTTTTGGGCTGGAGATTCTCGTGGTTTGAGGCCTGGCTTGCTCCACACCCTGCTCTTGAGATTCTCCCGCATGTGGGCGGCATTTTGGCTGCCTTTTGGGCTGGAGCTTCTCATGGTTTGAGGCCTGGCTTCCTCCACCCCCTCTCTTGAGATTCTCCCGGAGGTGGGCTGCATTTTGGCTGCCTTTTGGGCTGGAGCTTCTTGTGGTTTGAGGCCTGGCTTGCTCCACCCCCTGCTCTTGAGATTCTCCCGGATGTGGGGTGGATTTTGGCTGCCTTTTGGGCTGGAGCTTCTCGTGGTTTGAGGCCTGCCTTGCTCCACCCCCTGCTCTTGAGATTCTCCCGCATGAGGGCTGCATTTTGGCTGCCTTTTGGTCTAGAGCTTCTCGTGGTTTGAGGCCTGGCTTGCTCCACCCCCTGCTCTTGAGATTCTCCCGGATGTGGGCTGCATTTTGGCTGCCTTTTGGGCTGGAGCTTCTCGTGGTTTGAGGCCTGGATTGCTCCACCCCCTGCTCTTCAGATTCTCCCGGAGGTGGGCTGCATTTTGGCTGCCTTTTGGGCTGGAGCTTCTCGTGGTTTGAGGCCTGGCTTGCTCCACCCCCTGCTCTTGAGATTCTCCCGGATGTGGCCTGCATTTTGGCTGCCTTTTGGGCTGGAGCTTCTCATGGTTTGAGGCCTGGCTTGCTCCACCCCCTGCTCTTGAGATTCTCCCGGATGTGGGCTGCATTTTAGCTGCATTTTGGGCTGGAGCTTCTCGTGGTTTGAGGCTTGGCTTGCTCCACCCCCTGCTCTTGAGATTCTCCCGGATGTGGTCTGGATTTTGGCTGCCTTTTGGGCTGGAGCTTCTCATGGTTTGAGGCCTGGCTTGCTCCACCCCCTGCTCTTGAAATTCTCCCGGATGTGGGCTGCATATTCGCTGCCTTTTGGGCTGGAGCTTCTCATGTTTTGAGGCCTGGCTTGCTCCACCCCCTGCTCTTGAGATTCTCAGGGAGGTGGGCTGCATTTTGGCTGCATTTAGGGCTGGAGATTCTTGTGGTTTGAGGCCTGGCTTGCTCCACACCCTGCTCTTGAGATTCTCCCGCATGTGGGCGGCATTTTGGCTGCCTTTTGGGCTGGAGCTTCTCATGGTTTGAGGCCTGGCTTCCTCCACCCCCTCTCTTGAGATTCTCCCGGAGGTGGGCTGCATTTTGGCTGCCTTTTGGGCTGGAGCTTCTTGTGGTTTGAGGCCTGGCTTGCTCCACCCCCTGCTCTTGAGATTCTCCCGGAGGTGGGCTGCATTTTGGCTGCCTTTTGGGCTGGAGTTTCTCGAGGTTTGAGGCCTGCCTTGCTCCACCCCCTGCTCTTGATATTCTCCCGGATGTGGGCTGCATTTTGGCTGCATTTTGGGCTGGAGCTTCTCGTGGTTTGAGGCCTGGCTTCCTCCACCCCTGCTCTTGAGATTCTCCCGGAGGTGGGCTGCATTTTGGCTGCATTTTGGGCTGGAGCTTCTCGTGGTTTGAGGCCTGGCTTGCTCCACCCCCTGCTCTTGAGATTCTCCCGGATGTGGGCTGCATTTTGGCTGCCTTTTGGGCTGGAGCTTCTCGTGGTTTGAGGCCTGGCTTGCTGCACCTCCTGCTCTTGAAATTGTCCCGGATGTGGGCTGCATTTTGGCTCCCTTTTGGGCTGGAGCTTCTCGTGGTTTGAGGCCTGGCTTGCTCCACCCCCTGCTCTTGAGATTCTCCCGGATGTGGGCTGCATTTTGGCTGCATTTTGGGCTGGAGCTTCTCGTGGTTTGGGGGCTGGCTTGCTCCACCCCCTGCTCTTGAGATTCTCCCGGATGTGGGCTGCATTTTGGCTGCCTTTTGGGCTGGAGCTTCTCATGGTTTGAGGCCTGGCTTGCTCCACCCCCTGCTCTTGAGATTCTCCCGGAGGTGGGCTGCATTTTGGCTGCCTTTTGGGCTGGACCTTCTCGTGGTTTGAGGCCTGGCTTGCTCCACCCCCTGCTCTTGAGATTCTCCCGGATGTGGGCTGCATTTTGGCTGCCTTTTGGGCTGGAGCTTCTCGTGGTTTGAGGCCTGGCTTGCTTAACCCCCTGCTCTTGATATTCTCCTGGATGTGGGCTGGATTTTGGCTGCCTTTTGGGCTGGAGCTTCTCATGGTTTGAGGCCTAGCTTGCTCCACCCCCTGCTCTTGATATTCTCCTGGATGTGGGCTGGATTTTGGCTGCCTTTTGGGCTGGAGCTTCTCGTGGTTTGAGGCCTGCCTTGCTCCACCCCCTGCTCTTGAGATTCTCCCGGATGTGGGCTGCATTTTGGCTGCCTTTTGGGCTGGAGCTTCTCGTGGTTTGAGGCCTGGCTTGCTCCACCCCCTGCTCTTGAGATTCTCCCGGATGTGGGCTGCATTTTGGCTGCTTTTTGGGCTGGAGCTTCTCGTGGTTTGAGGCCTGGCTTCCTCCACCCCCTTCTCTTGCGATTCTCCTGGATGTGGGCTGCATTTTGGCTGCCTTTAGGGCTGGAGCTTCTCGTGGTTTGAGGCCTGGCTTGCTCCACCCCCTGCTCTTGAGATTCTCCCGGATGTGGGCTGCATTTTGGCTGCCTTTTGGGCTGGAGGTTCTCGTGGTTTGTAGCCTGGCTTGCTCCACCCCCTGCTCTTGAGATTCTCCCGGATGTGGGCTGCATTTTGGCTGCCTTTAGGGCTGGAGCTTCTCGTGGTTTGAGGCCTGGCTTGCTCCACCCACTGCTCTTGAGATTCTCAGGGAGGTGGGCTGCATTTTGGCTGCCTTTTGGGCTGGAGCTTCTCGTGGTTTGAGGCCTGGCTTGCTCCACCCCCTGCTCTTGAGATTCTCCCGGAGGTGGGCTGCATTTTGGCTGCATTTTGGGCTGGAGCTTCTCGTGGTTTGAGGCCTGGCTTACTCCACCACCTGCTCTTGAGATTCTCCCGGATGTGGGCTGCATTTTGGCTGCTTTTTGGGCTGGAGCTTCTCGTGGTTTGAGGCCTGGCTTGCTCCAACCCCTGCTCTTGAGATTCTCCTGGATGTGGGCTGCATTTTGGCTGCCTTTAAGGTTGGAGCTTCTCATGGTTTGAGGCCTGGCTTGCTCCACCCCCTGCTCTTGAGATTCTCCCGGATGTGGGCTGCATTTTGGCTGCCTTTTGGGCTGGAGCTTCTCGTGGTTTGAGGCCTGGCTTGCTCCACCCCCTGCTCTTGAGATTCTCCCGGATGTGGGCTCCATTTTGGCTGCCTTTTGGGCTGGAGCTTCTCGTGGTTTGAGTCCTGGCTTGCTCCACCCCCTGCTCTTGAGATTCTCCCGGATGTGGGCTGGATATTGTCTGCATTTTGGGCTGGAGCTTCTCGTGGTTTGAGTCCTGGCTTGCTCCACCCCCTGCTCTTGAGATTCTCCCGGATGTGGGCTGGATATTGTCTGCATTTTGGGCTGGAGCTTCTCGTGGTTTGAGGCCTGGCTTGCTCCAGCCCCTGCTCTTGAGATTCTCCCGGAGGTGGGCTGCATATTCGCTGTCTTTTGGGCTGGAGCTTCTCGTGGTTTGAGGCCTGGCTTCCTCCACCCCCTTCTCTTGCGATTCTCCTGGATGTGGGCTGCATTTTGGCTGCCTTTAGGGCTGGAGCTTCTCGTGGTTTGAGGCCTGGCTTGCTCCACCCCCTGCTCTTGAGATTCTCCCGGGTGTGGGCTGCATTTTGGCTGCCTTTTGGGCTGGAGCTTCTCGAGGTTTGAGGCCTGGCTTGCTCCACCCCCTGCTCTTGAGATTCTCCCGGATGTGGGCTGCATTTTGGCTGCCTTTTGGGCTGGAGCTTCTCGTGGTTTGAGGCCTGGCTTGCTCCACCCCCTGCTCTTGAAATTGTCCCGGATGTGGGCTGCATTTTGGCTGCCTTTTGGGCTGGAGCTTCTCGTGGTTTGAGGCCTGGCTTGCTCCACCCCCTGCTCTTGATATTGTCCCGGATGTGGGCTGCATTTTGGCTGCCTTTTGGCTGGAGCTTCTCGTGGTTTGAGGCCTGGCTTGCTCCACCCCCTGCTCTTGAGATTCTCCCGGATGTGGGCTGAATTTTGGCTGCCTTTTGGGCTGGAGCTTCTCGTGGTTTGAGGCCTGGCTTGCTCCACATCCTGCTCTTGAGATTCTCCCGGAGGTGGGCTGGATTTTGGCTGCATTTTGGGCTGGAGCTTCTCGTGGTTTGAGGCCTGGCTTGCTCCACCCCCTGCTCTTGAGATTCTCCGGGATGTGGGCTGGATTTTGTCTGCCTTTTGGGCTGGAGCTTCTCGTGGTTTGAGGCCTGGCTTGCTCCACCCCCTGCTCTTGAGATTCTCCCGGATGTGGGCTGCATTTTGGCTGCCTTTAGGGCTGGAGCTTCTCGTGGTTTGAGGCCTGGCTTGCTCCACCACCTGCTCTTGAGATTCTCCCGGAGGTGCGCTGCATTTTGGCTGCATTTTGGGCTGGAGCTTCTTGAGGTTTGAGGTCTGCCTTTCTCCACCCCCTGCTCTTGATATTCTCCCGGATGTGGGCTGCATTTTGTCTCCATTTTGGGCTGGAGCTTCTCGTGGTTTGAGGCCTGGCTTGCTCCACCCCCTGCTCTTGAGATTCTCCCGGATGTGGGCTGGATTTTGTCTCCATTTTGGGCTGGAGCTTCTCGTGGTTTGAGGCCTGGCTTGCTCCACCCCCTGCTCTTGAGATTCTCCCGGATGTGGGCTGCATTTTGGCTGCCTTTTGGGATGGAGCTTCTCGTGGTTTGAGGCCTGGCTTGCTCCACCCCCTGCTCTTGAGATTCTCCCGGAGGTGGGCTGCATTTTGGCTGCCTTTTGGGCTGGAGCTTCTCATGGTTTGAGGCTTGGCTTGCTCCACCCCCTGCTCTTGATATTCTCCCGGAGGTGGGCTGCATTTTGGCTGCCTTTTGGGGTGGAGCTTCTCGTGGTTTGAGGCCTGGCTTGCTCCACCCCCTGCTCTTGATATTCTCCCAGATTTGTGGGCTGCATTTTGGCTGCCTTTTTGGGCTGGAGCTTCTCGAGGTTAGAGGCCTGGCTTGCTCCACCCCCTGCTCTTGAGATTCTCCCGGATGTGGGCTGCATTTTGGCTGCCTTTTGGGCTGGAGCTTCTCATGGTTTGAGGCCTGGCTTGCTCCATCCCCTGCTCTTGAGATTCTCCCGGATGTGGGCTGGATTTTGGCTGCCTTTTGGGCTGGAGCTTCTCGTGGTTTGAGGCCTGGCTTGCTCCACCCCCTGCTCTTGAGATTCTCCCGGATGTGGGCTGGATTTTGTCTGCATTTTGGGCTGGAGCTTCTCGTGGTTTGAGGCCTGGCTTGCTCCACCCCCTGCTCTTGAGATTCTCCCGGATGTGGGCTGCATTTTGGCTGCCTTTTGGGATGGAGCTTCTCGTGGTTTGAGGCCTGGCTTGCTCCACCCCCTGCTCTTGAGATTCTCCCGGATGTGGGCTGGATTTTGGCTGCCTTTTGGGCTGGAGCTTCTAGTGGTTTGAGGCCTGGCTTGCTCCACCCCCTGCTCTTGAGATTCTCCCGGAGGTGGGCTGCATTTTGGCTGCCTTTTGGGCTGGAGCTTCTCGTGGTTTGAGGCCTGGCTTGCTCCACCCCCTGCTCTTGAGATTCTCCCGGATGTGGGCTGCATTTTGGCTGCCTTTAGGGCTGGAGCTTCTCGTGGTTTGAGGCCTGGCTTGCTCCACCCCCTGCTCTTGAGATTCTCCCGGAGGTGGGCTGCATTTTGGCTGCCTTTTGGGCTGGAGCTTCTCGTGGTTTGAGGCCTGGCTTGCTCCACCCCCTGCTCTTGAGATTCTCCCGGATGTGGGCTGCATTTTGGCTGCCTTTTGGTCTGGAGCTTCTCGAGGTTTGAGGCCTGGCTTGCTCCACCCCCTGCTCTTCAGATTCTCCCGGATGTGGGCTGCATTTTGGCTGCCTTTTGGGCTGGAGCTCCTCGTGGTTTGAGGCCTGGCTTGCTCCACCCCCTGCTCTTGAGATTCTCCCGGAGGTGGGCTGCATTTTGGCTGCCTTTTTTGGGCTGGAGCTTCTCGAGGTTTGAGGCCTGGCTTGCTCCACCCCCTGCTCTTGAGATTCTCCCGGACGTGGGCTGCATTTTGGCTGCTTTTGGGCTGGAGCTTCTCGTGGTTTGAGGCCTGGCTTGCTCCACCCCCTGCTCTTGAGGTTCTCCCGGGTGTGGGCTGCATTTTAGCTGCCTTTTGGGCTGGAGCTTCTCGTGGTTTGAGGCCTGGCTTACTCCACCCCCTGCTCTTGAGATTCTCCCGGATGTGGGCTGCATTTTGGCTGCCTTTTGGGCTGGAGCTTCTCGTGGTTTGAGGCCTGGCTTGCTCCACCCCCTGCTCTTGATAATCTCCTGGATGTGGGCTGCATTTTGGCTGCCTTTTGGGCTGGAGCTTCTCATGGTTTGAGGCCCGCCTTGCTCCACCCCCTGCTCTTGAGGTTATCAGGGAAGTGGGCTGCATTTTGGCTGCATTTAGGGCTGGAGCTTCTCGTGGTTTGAGGCCTGGCTTGCTCCACCCCCTGCTCTTGAGATTCTCCCGGATGTGGGCTGCATTTTGGCTGCCTTTTTTGGGATGGAGCTTCTCGAGGTTTGAGGCCTGGCTTGCTCCACCCCCTGCTCTTGAGATTCTCCCGGATGTGGGATGGACTTTGTCTGCCTTTTGGGCTGGAGCTTCTCGTGGTTTGAGGCCTGGCTTGCTCCACCCCCTGCTCTTGAGATTCTCCCGGATGTGGGCTGCATTTTGGCTGCATTTTGGGATGGAGCTTCTCGTGGTTTGAGGCCTGGCTTCCTCCACCCTCTGCTCTTGAGATTCTCCCGGGTGAGGGCTGCATTTTGGCTGCCTTTTGGGCTGGAGCTTCTCGTGGTTTGAGGCCTGGCTTACTCCAACCCCTGCTCTTGATATTCTCAGGGAGGTGGGCTGCATTTTGGCTGAATTTTGGGCTGGAGCTTCTTGAGGTTTGAGGCCTGCCTTGCTCCACCCCCTGCTCTTGATATTCTCCCGGATGTGGGCTGCATTTTGGCTGCATTTTGGGATGGAGGTTCTCGTGGTTTGAGGCCTGGCTTGCTCCACCCCCTGCTCTTGAGATTCTCCCGGATGTGCGCTGCATTTTGGCTGCCTTTTTGGGGTTAAACTTCTCATGCTTTGAGGCCTGGCTTGCTCCACCCCCTGCTCTTGAGATTCTCCCGGAGGTGGGCTGCATTTTGGCTGCCTTTTTTGGCGTGGAGCTTCTCGAGGTTTGAGGCCTGGCTTGCTCCACCCCCTGCTCTTGAGATTCTCCCGCATGTGGGCTGCATTTTGGCTGCCTTTTGGGCTGGAGCTTCTCGTGGTTTGAGGCCTGGCTTGCTCCACCCCCTGCTCTTGAGATTCTCCCGCATGTGGGCTGGATTTTGGCTGCCTTTTGGGCTGGAGCTTCTCGTGGTTTGAGGCCTGGCTTGCTCCACCCCCTGCTCTTGAGATTCTCCCGGATTTGGGCTGCATTTTGGCTGCCTTTTGGGCTGGAGCTTCTCGTGGTTTGAGGCCTGGCTTGCTCCACCCCCTGCTCTTGAGATTCTCCCGGATGTGGGCTGCATTTTGGCTGCCTTTTGGGCTGGAGCTTCTCATGGTTTGAAGCCTGGCTTGCTCCACCCCCTGCTCTTGAGATTCTCCCAGATGTGTGCTGGATTTTGGCTGCCTTTTGGGCTGGAGCTTCTCGTGGTTTGAGGCCTGGCTTTCTCCACCCCCTGCTCTTGAAATTGTCCCGGATGTGGGAGGCATTTTGGCTGCCTTTTGGGCTGGAGCTTCTCATGGTTTGAAGCCTGGCTTTCTCCACCCCCTGCTCTTGAAATTGTCCCGGATGTGGGAGGCATTTTGGCTGCCTTTTGGGCTGGAGCTTTTCGAGGTTTGAGGCCTGGCTTGCTCCACCCCCTGCTCTTGAGATTCTCCCGGATGTGGGCTGCATTTTGGCTGCCTTTTGGGCTGGAGCTTCTCATGGTTTGAGGCCTGGCTTGCTCCATCCCCTGCTCTTGAGATTCTCCCGGATGTGGGCTGGATTTTGGCTGCCTTTTGGGCTGGAGCTTCTCGTGGTTTGAGGCCTGGCTTGCTCCACCCCCTGCTCTTGAGATTCTCCCGGATGTGGGCTGGATTTTGTCTGCATTTTGGGCTGGAGCTTCTCGTGGTTTGAGGCCTGGCTTGCTCCACCCCCTGCTCTTGAGATTCTCCCGGATGTGGGCTGCATTTTGGCTGCCTTTTGGGATGGAGCTTCTCGTGGTTTGAGGCCTGGCTTGCTCCACCCCCTGCTCTTGAGATTCTCCCGGAGGTGGGCTGCATTTTGGCTGCCTTTTGGGCTGGAGCTTCTCATGGTTTGAGGCTTGGCTTGCTCCACCCCCTGCTCTTGATATTCTCCCGGAGGTGGGCTGCATTTTGGCTGCCTTTTGGGGTGGAGCTTCTCGTGGTTTGAGGCCTGGCTTGCTCCACCCCCTGCTCTTTATATTCTCCCAGATTTGTGGGCTGCATTTTGGCTGCCTTTTTTGGGCTGGAGCTTCTCGAGGTTAGAGGCCTGGCTTGCTCCACCCCCTGCTCTTGAGATTCTCCCGGATGTGGGCTGCATTTTGGCTGCCTTTTGGGCTGGAGCTTCTCATGGTTTGAGGCCTGGCTTGCTCCATCCCCTGCTCTTGAGATTCTCCCGGATTTGGGCTGGATTTTGGCTGCCTTTTGGGCTGGAGCTTCTCGTGGTTTGAGGCCTGGCTTGCTCCACCCCCTGCTCTTGAGATTCTCCCGGATGTGGGCTGCATTTTGGCTGCCTTTTGGGCTGGAGCTTCTCGTGGTTTGAGGCCTGGCTTGCTCCACCCCCTGCTCTTGAGATTCTCCCGGATGTGGGCTGGATTTTGGCTGCCTTTTGGGCTGGAGCTTCTAGTGGTTTGAGGCCTGGCTTGCTCCACCCCCTGCTCTTGAGATTCTCCCGGAGGTGGGCTGCATTTTGGCTGCCTTTTGGGCTGGAGCTTCTCGTGGTTTGAGGCCTGGCTTGCTCCACCCCCTGCTCTTGAGATTCTCCCGGATGTGGGCTGCATTTTGGCTGCCTTTAGGGCTGGAGCTTCTCGTGGTTTGAGGCCTGGCTTGCTCCACCCCCTGCTCTTGAGATTCTCCCGGAGGTGGGCTGCATTTTGGCTGCCTTTTGGGCTGGAGCTTCTCGTGGTTTGAGGCCTGGCTTGCTCCACCCCCTGCTCTTGAGATTCTCCCGGATGTGGGCTGCATTTTGGCTGCCTTTTGGTCTGGAGCTTCTCGAGGTTTGAGGCCTGGCTTGCTCCACCCCCTGCTCTTCAGATTCTCCCGGATGTGGGCTGCATTTTGGCTGCCTTTTGGGCTGGAGCTCCTCGTTTTTTGAGGCCTGGCTTGCTCCACCCCCTGCTCTTGAGATTCTCCCGGAGGTGGGCTGCATTTTGGCTGCCTTTTTTGGGCTGGAGCTTCTCGAGGTTTGAGGCCTGGCTTGCTCCACCCCCTGCTCTTGAGATTCTCCCGGACGTGGGCTGCATTTTGGCTGCTTTTGGGCTGGAGCTTCTCGTGGTTTGAGGCCTGGCTTGCTCCACCCCCTGCTCTTGAGGTTCTCCCGGGTGTGGGCTGCATTTTAGCTGCCTTTTGGGCTGGAGCTTCTCGTGGTTTGAGGCCTGGCTTACTCCAACCCCTGCTCTTGATATTCTCAGGGAGGTGGGCTGCATTTTGGCTGCCTTTTGGGCTGGAGCTTCTTGTGGTTTGAGGCCTGGCTTGCTACAAACTCTGCTCTTGAGATTCTCCCGGATGTGGGCTGCATTTTGGCTGCCTTTTGGGCTGGAGCTTCTCGTGGTTTGAGGCCTGGCTTGCTCCACCCCCTGCTCTTGATAATCTCCTGGATGTGGGCTGCATTTTGGCTGCCTTTTGGGCTGGAGCTTCTCATGGTTTGAGGCCTGGCTTGCTCCACCCCCTGCTCTTGAGGTTATCAGGGAAGTGGGCTGCATTTTGGCTGCATTTAGGGCTGGAGCTTCTCGTGGTTTGAGGCCTGGCTTGCTCCACCCCCTGCTCTTGAGATTCTCCCGGATGTGGGCTGCATTTTGGCTGCCTTTTTTGGGATGGAGCTTCTCGAGGTTTGAGGCCTGGCTTGCTCCACCCCCTGCTCTTGAGATTCTCCCGGATGTGGGATGGACTTTGTCTGCCTTTTGGGCTGGAGCTTCTCGTGGTTTGAGGCCTGGCTTGCTCCACCCCCTGCTCTTGAGATTCTCCCGGATGTGGGCTGCATTTTGGCTGCATTTTGGGATGGAGCTTCTCGTGGTTTGAGGCCTGGCTTCCTCCACCCTCTGCTCTTGAGATTCTCCCGGGTGAGGGCTGCATTTTGGCTGCCTTTTGGGCTGGAGCTTCTCGTGGTTTGAGGCCTGGCTTACTCCAACCCCTGCTCTTGATATTCTCAGGGAGGTGGGCTGCATTTTGGCTGAATTTTGGGCTGGAGCTTCTTGAGGTTTGAGGCCTGCCTTGCTCCACCCCCTGCTCTTGATATTCTCCCGGATGTGGGCTGGATTTTGGCTGCATTTTGGGATGGAGGTTCTCGTGGTTTGAGGCCTGGCTTGCTCCACCCCCTGCTCTTGAGATTCTCCCGGATGTGCGCTGCATTTTGGCTGCCTTTTTGGGGTTAAACTTCTCATGCTTTGAGGCCTGGCTTGCTCCACCCCCTGCTCTTGAGATTCTCCCGGAGGTGGGCTGCATTTTGGCTGCCTTTTTTGGCGTGGAGCTTCTCGAGGTTTGAGGCCTGGCTTGCTCCACCCCCTGCTCTTGAGATTCTCCCGCATGTGGGCTGCATTTTGGCTGCCTTTTGGGCTGGAGCTTCTCGTGGTTTGAGGCCTGGCTTGCTCCACCCCCTGCTCTTGAGATTCTCCCGCATGTGGGCTGGATTTTGGCTGCCTTTTGGGCTGGAGCTTCTCGTGGTTTGAGGCCTGGCTTGCTCCACCCCCTGCTCTTGAGATTCTCCCGGATTTGGGCTGCATTTTGGCTGCCTTTTGGGCTGGAGCTTCTCGTGGTTTGAGGCCTGGCTTGCTCCACCCCCTGCTCTTGAGATTCTCCCGGATGTGGGCTGCATTTTGGCTGCCTTTTGGGCTGGAGCTTCTCATGGTTTGAAGCCTGGCTTGCTCCACCCCCTGCTCTTGAGATTCTCCCAGATGTGTGCTGGATTTTGGCTGCCTTTTGGGCTGGAGCTTCTCGTGGTTTGAGGCCTGGCTTTCTCCACCCCCTGCTCTTGAAATTGTCCCGGATGTGGGAGGCATTTTGGCTGCCTTTTGGGCTGGATGTTTTCGAGGTTTGAGGCCTGGCTTGCTCCACCCCCTGCTCTTGAGATTCTCCCGGATGTGGGCTGCATTTTGGCTGCATTTTGGGCTGGAGCTTCTCGTGGTTTGAGGCCTGGCTTGCTCCACCCCCTGCTCTTGAGATTCTCCCGGATGTGGGCTGCATTTTGGCTGCCTTTTGGATTGGAGCTTCTCGTGGTTTGAGGCCTGGCTTGCTCCACCCCCTCCTCTTGAGATTCTCCCGGATGTGGGCTGTATTTTGGCTGCTTTTTGGGCTGGAGCTTCTCGTGGTTTGAGGCCTGGCTTGCTCCACCCCCTGCTCTTGAGATTCTCCCGGATGTGGGCTGCATTTTGGCTGCCTTTTGGGCTGGAGCTTCTCGTGGTTTGAGGCCTGGCTTGCTCCACCCCCTGCTCTTGAGATTCTCCCGGATGTGGGCTGCATTTTGGCTGCCTTTTGGGCTGGAGCTTCTCATGGTTTGAGGCTTGGCTTGCTCCACCCCCTGCTCTTGATATTCTCCCGGATGTGGGCTGCATTTTGGCTGCCTTTTGGGCTGGAGCTTCTTGTGCTTTGAGGCCTGGCTTGCTCCACCCCCTGCTCTTGAGATTCTCCCGGATGTGGGCTGGATTTTGGCTGCCTTTAGGGCTGGAGCTTCTCGTGGTTTGAGGCCTGGCTTGCTCCACCCCCTGCTCTTGAGATTCTCCCAGATGTGGGCTGGATTTTGGCTGCCTTTTGGGCTGGAGCTTCTCGTGGTTTGAGGCCTGGCTTTCTCCACCCCCTGCTCTTGAAATTTTCCCGGATGTGGGAGGCATTTGGGCTGCCTTTTGGGTGGATGTTTTCGAGGTTTGAGGCCTGGCTTGCTCCACCCCCTGCTCTTGAGATTCTCCTGGATGTGGGCTGGATTTTGGCTGCCTTTAGGGCTGGAGCTTCTTGTGGCTTGAGGCCTGGCTTGCTCCACCCCCTGCTCTTGAGATTCTCCCGGAGGTGGGCTGCATTTTGGCTGCCTTTTGGGCTGGAGCTTCTCGTGGTTTGAGGCCTGGCTTGCTCCACCCCCTGCTCTTGAGATTCTCCCGGATGTGGGCTGCATTTTGGCTGCCTTTTGGGCTGGAGCTTCTCGTGGTTTGAGGCCTGGCTTGCTCCACCCCCTGCTCTTGAGATTCTGCCGGATGTGGGCTGCATTTTGGCTGCCTTTTGGGCTGGAGCTTCTTGTGGTTTGAGGCCTGGCTTGCTCCACCCACTGCTCTTGAGATTCTCCCGGATGTGGGCTGGATTTTGGCTGCCTTTTGGGTTGGAGCTTCTCAAGGTTTGAGGCCTGGCTTGCTCCACCCCCTGCTCTTGAGATTCTCCCGGATGTGGGCTGCATTTTGGCTGCCTTTTGGGCTGGAGCTTCTCATGGTTTGAGGCTTGGCTTGCTCCAGCCCCTGCTCTTGATATTCTCCCGGAGGTGGGCTGCATTTTGGCTGCCTTTTGGGCTGGAGCTTCTTGTGCTTTGAGGCCTGGCTTGCTCCACCCCCTGCTCTTGAGATTCTCCCGGATGTGGGCTGCATTTTGGCTGCCTTTTGGGCTGGAGCTTCTCGTGGTTTGAGGCCTGGCTTGCTCCACCTCCTGCTCTTGAGATTCTCCCGGAGGTGGGCTGCATATTCGCTGTCTTTTGGGCTGGAGCTTCTCGTGGTTTGAGGCCTGGGTTCCTCCACCCCCTTCTCTTGCGATTCTCCTGGATGTGGGCTGCATTTTGGCTGCCTTTAGGGCTGGAGCTTCTCGTGGTTTGAGGCCTGGCTTGCTCCACCCCCTGCTCTTGAGATTCTCCCGGATGTGGGATGGACTTTGTCTGCCTTTTGGGCTGGAGCTTCTCGTGGTTTGAGGCCTGGCTTGCTCCACCCCCTGCTCTTGAGATTCTCCCGGATGTGGGCTGCATTTTGGCTGCCTTTAGGGCTGGAGCTTCTCGTGGTTTGAGGCCTGGCTTGCTCCACCCCCTGCTCTTGAGATTCTCCCAGATGTGGGCTGGATTTTGGCTGCCTTTTGGGCTGGAGCTTCTCGTGGTTTGAGGCCTGGCTTTCTCCACCCCCTGCTCTTGAAATTTTCCCGGATGTGGGAGGCATTTGGGCTGCCTTTTGGGTGGATGTTTTCGAGGTTTGAGGCCTGGCTTGCTCCACCCCCTGCTCTTGAGATTCTCCCGGATGTGGGCTGGATTTTGGCTGCCTTTAGGGCTGGAGCTTCTTGTGGTTTGAGGCCTGGCTTGCTCCACCCCCTGCTCTTGAGATTCTCCCGGAGGTGGGCTGCATTTTGGCTGCCTTTTGGGCTGGAGCTTCTCGTGGTTTGAGGCCTGGCTTGCTCCACCCCCTGCTCTTGAGATTCTCCCGGATGTGGGCTGCATTTTGGCTGCCTTTTGGGCTGGAGCTTCTCGTGGTTTGAGGCCTGGCTTGCTCCACCCCCTGCTCTTGAGATTCTGCCGGATGTGGGCTGCATTTTGGCTGCCTTTTGGGCTGGAGCTTCTTGTGGTTTGAGGCCTGGCTTGCTCCACCCACTGCTCTTGAGATTCTCCCGGATGTGGGCTGGATTTTGGCTGCCTTTTGGGTTGGAGCTTCTCAAGGTTTGAGGCCTGGCTTGCTCCACCCCCTGCTCTTGAGATTCTCCCGGATGTGGGCTGCATTTTGGCTGCCTTTTGGGCTGGAGCTTCTCATGGTTTGAGGCTTGGCTTGCTCCAGCCCCTGCTCTTGATATTCTCCCGGAGGTGGGCTGCATTTTGGCTGCCTTTTGGGCTGGAGCTTCTTGTGCTTTGAGGCCTGGCTTGCTCCACCCCCTGCTCTTGAGATTCTCCCGGATGTGGGCTGCATTTTGGCTGCCTTTTGGGCTGGAGCTTCTCGTGGTTTGAGGCCTGGCTTGCTCCACCTCCTGCTCTTGAGATTCTCCCGGAGGTGGGCTGCATATTCGCTGTATTTTGGGCTGGAGCTTCTCGTGGTTTGAGGCCTGGGTTCCTCCACCCCCTTCTCTTGCGATTCTCCTGGATGTGGGCTGCATTTTGGCTGCCTTTAGGGCTGGAGCTTCTCGTGGTTTGAGGCCTGGCTTGCTCCACCCCCTGCTCTTGAGATTCTCCCGGATGTGGGATGGACTTTGTCTGCCTTTTGGGCTGGAGCTTCTCGTGGTTTGAGGCCTGGCTTGCTCCACCCCCTGCTCTTGAGATTCTCCCGGATGTGGGCTGCATTTTGGCTGCCTTTTGGGCTGGAGCTTCTCGTGGTTTGAGGCCTGGCTTGCTCCACCCCCTGCTCTTGAGATTCTCCCGGATTTGGGCTGCATTTTGGCTGCCTTTTGGGCTGGAGCTTCTCGTGGTTTGAGGCCTGGCTTACTCCAACCCCTGCTCTTGATATTCTCAGGGAGGTGGTCTGCATTTTGGCTGTCTTTTGGGCTGGAGCTTCTCGTGGTTTGAGGCCTGGCTTGCTCCAGCCCCTGCTCTTGAGATTCTCCCGGATGTGGGCTGCATTTTGGCTGCCTTTTGGGCTGGAGCTTCTCGTGGTTTGAGGCCTGGCTTGCTCCACCCCCTGCTCTTGAGATTCTCCCGGATGTGCGCTGCATTTTGGCTGCCTTTTTGGGGTTAAACTTCTCATGCTTTGAGGCCTGGCTTGCTCCACCCCCTGCTCTTGAGATTCTCCCGGAGGTGGGCTGCATTTTGGCAGCCTTTTTTGGGCTGGAGCTTCTCGTGGTTTGAGGCCTGGCTTGCTCCACCCCCTGCTCTTGAGATTCTCCCGGATGTGGGCTGCATTTTGGCTGCCTTTTGGGCTGGAGCTTCTCATGGTTTGAGGCCTGGCTTGCTCCACCCCCTGCTCTTGAGATTCTCCCGGATGTGGGCTGGATTTTGGCTGCCTTTTGGGCTGGAGCTTCTCGTGGTTTGAGGCCTGGCTTTCTCCACCCCCTGCTCTTGAAATTGTCCCGGATGTGGGAGGCATTTGGGCTGCCTTTTGGGTGGATGTTTTCGAGGTTTGAGGCCTGGCTTGCTCCACCCCCTGCTTTTGAGATTCTCCCGGATGTGGGCTGCATTTTGGCTGCCTTTTGGGCTGGAGGTTCTCGTGGTTTGTAGCCTGGCTTGCTCCACCCCCTGCTCTTGATATTCTCCCGGATGTGGGCTGCATTTTGGCTGCCTTTTGGGCTGGAGCTTCTCGTGGTTTGAGGCCTGGGTTGCTCCAGCCCCTGCTCTTGAGATTCTCCCGGATGTGGGCTGCATTTTGGCTGCCTTTTGGGCTGGAGCTTCTCGTGGTTTGAGGCCTGGCTTGCTCCACCCCCTGCTCTTGAGATTCTCCCGGATGTGGGCTGCATTTTGGCTGCCTTTTGGGCTGGAGCTTCTCGTGGTTTGAGGCCTGGCTTGCTCCACCCCCTCCTATTGAGATTCTCCCGGAGGTGGGCTGTATTTTGGCTGCCTTTTGGGCTGGAGCTTCTCGTGGTTTGAGGCCTGGCTTGCTCCACCCCCTGCTCTTGAGATTCTCCCGGATGTGGGCTGCATTTTGGCTGCTTTTTGGGCTGGAGCTTCTCGTGGTTTGAGGCCTGGCTTGCTCCACCCACTGCTCTTGTGATTCTCCCGGATGTGGGCTGGATTTTGGCTGCCTTTTGGGCTGGAGCTTCTCATGGTTTGAGGCTTGGCTTGCTCCACCCCCTGCTCTTGATATTCTCCCGGAGGTGGGCTGCATTTTGGCTGCCTTTTGGGCTGGAGCTTCTTGTGCTTTGAGGCCTGGCTTGCTCCACCCCCTGCTCTTGAGATTCTCCCGGATGTGGGCTGGATTTTGGCTGCCTTTTTGGGGTTAAACTTCTCATGCTTTGAGGCCTGGCTTGCTCCACCTCCTGCTCTTGAGATTCTCCCGGAGGTGGGCTGCATATTCGCTGTCTTTTGGGCTGGAGCTTCTCGTGGTTTGAGGCCTGGGTTCCTCCACCCCCTTCTCTTGCGATTCTCCTGGATGTGGGCTGCATTTTGGCTGCCTTTAGGGCTGGAGCTTCTCGTGGTTTGAGGCCTGGCTTGCTCCACCCCCTGCTCTTGAGATTCTCCCGGATGTGGGCTGAATTTTGGCTGCCTTTTGGGCTGGAGGTTCTCGTGGTTTGTAGCCTGGCTTGCTCCACCCCCTGCTCTTGAGATTCTCCCGGATGTGGGCTGCATTTTGGCTGCCTTTTGGGCTGGAGCTTCTCGTGGTTTGAGGCCTGCCTTGCTCCACCCTCTGCTCTTGAGATTCTCCCGGATGTGGGCTGGATTTTGGCTGTCTTTTGGGCTGGAGCTTCTCGTGGTTTGAGGCCTGCCTTGCTCCACGCTCTGCCATTGATATTCTCCCGGATGTGGGCTGGATTTTGGCTGCCTTTTGGGCTGGATGTTTTCGAGGTCTGAGGCCTGGCTTGCTCCACCCCCTGCTCTTGAGATTCTCCCGGAGGTGGGCTGCATTTTGGCTGCATTTTGGGCTGGAGCTTCTCGTGGTTTGAGGCCTGGCTTGCTCCACCCCCTGCTCTTGAGATTCTCCCGGATGTGGGCTGCATTTTGGCTTCCTTTTGGGCTGGAGCTTCTCATGGTTTGAGGCTTGGCTTGCTCCACCCCCTGCTCTTGAGATTCTGCCGGAGGTGGGCTGCATTTTGGCTGCCTTTTTTGGGCTGGAGCTTCTCGAGGTTTGAGGCCTGGCTTGCTCCACCCCCTGCTCTTGAGATTCTCCCGCATGTGGGCTGGATTTTGTCTGCCTTTTGGGCTGGAGCTTCTTGTGGTTTGAGGCCTGGCTTGCTCCACCCTCTGCTCTTGAGATTCTCCCGGAGGTGGGCTGGATTTTGGCTGCCTTTTGGGCTGGAGCTTCTCATGGTTTGAGGCCTGGCTTGCTCCACCCCCTGCTCTTGATAATCTCCCGGATGTGGGCTGCATTTTGGCTGCCTTTTGGGCTGGAGCTTCTCATGGTTTGAGGCCTGGCTTGCTCCACCCCCTGCTCTTGAGGTTATCAGGGAATTGGGCTGCATTTTGGCTGCCTTTTGGGCTGGAGCTTCTCGAGGTTTGAGGCCTTGCTTGCTCCACCCCCTGCTTTTGAGATTCTCCCGGATGTGGGATGGACTTTGTCTGCCTTTTGGGCTGGAGCTTCTCGTGGTTTGAGGCCTGGCTTGCTCCACCCCCTGCTCTTGAGATTCTCCCGGATGTGGGCTGGATTTTGGCTGCATTTTGGGATGGAGCTTCTCGTGGTTTGAGGCCTGTCTTCCTCCACCCTCTGCTCTTGTGGTTCTCCCGGGTGTGGGCTGCATTTTGGCTGCCTTTTGGGCTGGAGCTTCTCGTGGTTTGAGGCCTGGCTTACTCCAACCCCTGCTCTTGATATTCTCAGGGAGGTGGTGTGCATTTTGGCTGCCTTTTGGGCTGGAGCTTCTCGTGGTTTGAGGCCTGGCTTGCTCCACCCCCTCCTCTTGAGATTCTCCCGGATGTGGGCTGCATTTTGGCTGCCTTTTGGGCTGGAGCTTCTCATGGTTTGAGGCCTGGCTTGCTCCACCCCCTGCTCTTGAGATTCTCCCGGATGTGGGCTGGATTTTGGCTGCCTTTTGGGCTGGAGCTTCTCGTGGTTTGAGGCCTGGCTTTCTCCACCCCCTGCTCTTGAAATTGTCCCGGATGTGGGAGGCATTTGGGCTGCCTTTCGGGTGGATGTTTTCGAGGTTTGAGGCCTGGCTTGCTCCACCCCCTGCTCTTGATATTCTCCCGGAGGTGGGCTGCATTTTGGCTGCCTTTTGGGCTGGAGCTTCTTGTGCTTTGAGGCCTGGCTTGCTCCACCCCCTGCTCTTGAGATTCTCCCGGATGTGGGCTGCATTTTGGCTGCCTTTTGGGCTGGAGCTTCTCGTGGTTTGAGGCCTGGCTTGCTCCACCTCCTGCTCTTGAGATTCTCCCGGAGGTGGGCTGCATATTCGCTGTCTTTTGGGCTGGAGCTTCTCGTGGTTTGAGGCCTGGGTTCCTCCACCCCCTTCTCTTGCGATTCTCCTGGATGTGGGCTGCATTTTGGCTGCCTTTAGGGCTGGAGCTTCTCGTGGTTTGAGGCCTGGCTTGCTCCACCCCCTGCTCTTGAGATTCTCCCGGATGTGGGCTGAATTTTGGCTGCCTTTTGGGCTGGAGGTTCTCGTGGTTTGTAGCCTGGCTTGCTCCACCCCCTGCTCTTGAGATTCTCCCGGATGTGGGCTGCATTTTGGCTGCCTTTTGGGCTGGAGCTTCTCGTGGTTTGAGGCCTGCCTTGCTCCACCCTCTGCTCTTGAGATTCTCCCGGATGTGGGCTGGATTTTGGCTGTCTTTTGGGCTGGAGCTTCTCGTGGTTTGAGGCCTGCCTTGCTCCACCCTCTGCCATTGATATTCTCCCGGATGTGGGCTGGATTTTGGCTGACTTTTGGGCTGGATGTTTTCGAGGTCTGAGGCCTGGCTTGCTCCACCCCCTGCTCTTGAGATTCTCCCGGAGGTGGGCTGCATTTTGGCTGCATTTTGGGCTGGAGCTTCTCGTGGTTTGAGGCCTGGCTTGCTCCACCCCCTGCTCTTGAGATTCTCCCGGATGTGGGCTGCATTTTGGCTGCCTTTTGGGCTGGAGCTTCTCATGGTTTGAGGCTTGGCTTGCTCCACCCCCTGCTCTTGAGATTCTCCCGGAGGTGGGCTGCATTTTGGCTGCCTTTTTTGGGCTGGAGCTTCTCGAGGTTTGAGGCCTGGCTTGCTCCACCCCCTGCTCTTGAGATTCTCCCGCATGTGGTCTGGATTTTGTCTGCCTTTTGGGCTGGAGCTTCTTGTGGTTTGAGGCCTGGCTTGCTCCACCCCCTGCTCTTGAGATTCTCCCGGAGGTGGGCTGGATTTTGGCTGCCTTTTGGGCTGGAGCTTCTCATGGTTTGAGGCCTGGCTTGCTCCACCCCCTGCTCTTGATAATCTCCCGGATGTGGGCTGCATTTTGGCTGCCTTTTGGGCTGGAGCTTCTCATGGTTTGAGGCCTGCCTTGCTCCACCCCCTGCTCTTGAGGTTATCAGGGAATTGGGCTGCATTTTGGCTGCCTTTTGGGCTGGAGCTTCTCGAGGTTTGAGGCCTGGCTTGCTCCACCCCCTGCTCTTGAGATTCTCCCGGATGTGGGATGGACTTTGTCTGCCTTTTGGGCTGGAGCTTCTCGTGGTTTGAGGCCTGGCTTGCTCCACCCCCTGCTCTTGAGATTCTCCCGGATGTGGGCTGGATTTTGGCTGCATTTTGGGATGGAGCTTCTCGTGGTTTGAGGCCTGGCTTCCTCCACCCTCTGCTCTTGAGGTTCTCCCGGGTGTGGGCTGCATTTTGGCTGCCTTTTGGGCTGGAGCTTCTCGTGGTTTGAGGCCTGGCTTACTCCAACCCCTGCTCTTGATATTCTCAGGGAGGTGGTCTGCATTTTGGTTGAATTTTGGGCTGGAGCTTCTTGAGGTTTGAGGCCTGGCTTGCTCCACCCCCTGCTCTTGATATTCTCCCGGATGTGCGCTGCATTTTGGCTGCCTTTTGGGCTGGAGCTTCTCGTGGTTTGAGGCCTGGCTTGCTCCACCCCCTGCTCTTGAGATTCTCCCGGATGTGGGCTGCATTTTGGCTGCCTTTTGGGCTGGAGCTTCTCGTGGTTTGAGGCCTGGCTTGCTCCAGCCCCTGCTCTTGAGATTCTCCCGGATGTGGGCTGCATTTTGGCTGCCTTTTGGGCTGGAGCTTCTCGTGGTTTGAGGCCTGGCTTGCTCCACCCCCTGCTCTTGAGATTCTCCCGGATGTGGGCTGCATTTTGGCTGCCTTTTGGGCTGGAGCTTCTCGTGGTTTGAGGCCTGGCTTGCTCCACCCCCTCCTCTTGAGATTCTCCCGGATGTGGGCTGGATTTTGTCTGCCTTTTTGGCTGGAGCTTCTCGTGGTTTGAGGCCTGGCTTGCTCCACCCCCTGCTCTTGAGATTCTCCCGGATGTGGGCTGCATTTTGTCTGCCTTTTGGGCTGGAGCTTCTCGTGGTTTGAGGCCTGGCTTGCTCCACCCCCTGCTCTTGAGATTCTACCGGATGTGGGCTGCATTTTGGCTGCCTTTTGGGCTGGAGCTTCTCATGGTTTGAGGCTTGGCTTGCTTCACCCCCTGTTCTTGATATTCTCCCGGAGGTGGTCTGCATTTTGGCTGCCTTTTGGGCTGGAGCTTCTCGTGGTTTGAGGCCTGGCTTGCTCCACCCCCTGCTCTTGAGATTCTCCCGGATGTGGGCTGCATTTTGGCTGCCTTTTGGGCTGGAGCTTCTCGTGGTTTGAGGCCTGGCTTGCTCCACCCCCTGCTCTTGAGATTCTCCCGGATGTGGGCTGCATTTTGGCTGCTTTTTGGGCTGGAGCTTCTCGTGGTTTGAGGCCTGCCTTGCTCCAACCCCTGCTCTTGAGATTCTCCCGGATGTGGGCTGCATTTTGGCTGCCTTTTGGGCTGGAGCTTCTCGTGGTTTGAGGCCTGGCTTGCTCCACCCCCTGCTCTTGAGATTCTCCCAGATGTGGGCTGCATTTTGGCTGCCTTTTGGGCTGGAGCTTCTCGTGGTTTGAGGCCTGGCTTGCTCCACCAACTGCTCTTGAGATTCTCCCGGATGTGGGCTGGATTTTGGCTGCCTTTTGGGCTGGAGCTTCTCGTGGTTTGAGGCCTGGCTTGCTCCAACCCCTGATCTTGAGATTCTCCTGGATGTGGGCTGCATTTTGGCTGCTTTGAGGTTGGAGCTTCTCGTGGTTTGAGGCCTGGCTTGCTCCACCCCCTGCTCTTGAGATTCTCCCGGATGTGGGCTGCATTTTGGCTGCCTTTTGGGCTGGAGCTTCTCGTGGTTTGAGGCCTGGCTTGCTCCACCCCCTGCTCTTGAGATTCTCCCGGATGTGGGCTGCATTTTGGCTGCCTTTTGGGCTGGAGCTTCTCGTGGTTTGAGTCCTGGCTTGCTCCACCCCCTGCTCTTGAAATTCCCCCGGATGTGGGCTGGATTTTGTCTGCCTTTTGGGCTGGAGCTTCTCGTGGTTTGAGGCCTGGCTTGCTCCACCACCTGCTCTTGAGATTCTCCCGGATGTGGGCTGGATTTTGGCTGTCTTTTGGGCTGGAGCTTCTCGTGGTTTGAGGCCTGCCCTGCTCCACCCTCTGCCATTGATATTCTCCCGGATGTGGGCTGCATTTTGGCTGCCTTTTGGGCTGGATGTTTTCGAGGTCTGAGGCCTGGCTTGCTCCAACCCCTGCTCTTGATATTCTCAGGGAGGTGGTCTGCATTTTGGTTGAATTTTGGGCTGGAGCTTCTTGAGGTTTGAGGCCTGGCTTGCTCCACCCCCTGCTCTTGATATTCTCCCGGATGTGCGCTGCATTTTGGCTGCCTTTTGGGCTGGAGCTTCTCGTGGTTTGAGGCCTGGCTTCCTCCACCCCCTGCTCTTGAGATTCTCCCGGATGTGGGCTGCATTTTGGCTGCCTTTTGGGCTGGAGCTTCTCGTGGTTTGAGGCCTGGCTTGCTCCAGCCCCTGCTCTTGAGATTCTCCCGGATGTGGGCTGCATTTTGGCTGCCTTTTGGGCTGGAGCTTCTCGTGGTTTGAGGCCTGGCTTGCTCCACCCCCTGCTCTTGAGATTCTACCGGATGTGGGCTGCATTTTGGCTGCCTTTTGGGCTGGAGCTTCTCGTGGTTTGAGGCCTGGCTTGCTCCACCCCCTCCTCTTGAGATTCTCCCGGATGTGGGCTGTATTTTGGCTGCCTTTTGGGCTGGAGCTTCTCGTGGTTTGAGGCCTGGCTTGCTCCACCCCCTGCTCTTGAGATTCTCCCGGATGTGGGCTGCATTTTGGCTGCCTTTTGGGCTGGAGCTTCTTGAGGTTTGAGGCCTGGCTTGCTCCACCCCCTGCTCTTGATATTCTCCCGGATGTGCGCTGCATTTTGGCTGCCTTTTGGGCTGGAGCTTCTCATGGTTTGAGGCCTGGCTTGCTCCACCCCCTGCTCTTGAGATTCTCCCGGATGTGGGCTGCATTTTGGCTGCCTTTTGGGCTGGAGCTTCTCGTGGTTTGAGGCCTGGCTTGCTCCACCCCCTGCTCTTGAGATTCTCCCGGATGTGGGCTGGATTTTGGCTGCCTTTAGGGCTGGAGCTTCTTGTGGTTTGAGGCCTGGCTTGCTCCACCCCCTGCTCTTGAGATTCTCCCGGAGGTGGGCTGCATTTTGGCTGCCTTTTGGGCTGGAGCTTCTCGTGGTTTGAGGCCTGGCTTGCTCCACCCCCTGCTCTTGAGATTCTCCCGGAGGTGGGCTGCATTTTGGCTGCCTTTTGGGCTGGAGCTTCTCATGGTTTGGGGCCTGGCTTGCTCCACCCCCTGCTCTTGAGATTCTCCCGGATGTGGGCTGGATTTTGGCTGCATTTTGGGCTGGAGCTTCTCGTGGTTTGAGGCCTGGCTTGCTCCACCCCCTGCTCTTGAGATTCTCCCGGATGTGGGCTGTATTTTGGCTGCCTTTTGGGCTGGAGCTTCTCGAGGTTTGAGGCCTGGCTTGCTCCACCCCCTGCTCTTGAGATTCTCCCGGATGTGGGCTGTATTTTGCTGCCTATTGGGCTGGAGCTTCCCATGGTTTGAGGCCTGGCTTGCTCCACCCCCTGCTATTGAGATTCTCCCGGACGTGGGCTGCATTTTGGCTGCCTTTTGGGATGGAGCTTCTTGTGGTTTGAGGCCTGGCTTGCTCCACCCCCTGCTCTTGAGATTCTCCCGGATGTGGGCTGGATTTTGGCTGCCTTTAGGGCTGGAGCTTCTCGTGGTTTTAGGCCTGGCTTGCTCCACCCCCTGCTCTTGAGATTCTCCCGGAGGTGGGCTGCATTTTGGCTGCCTTTTGGGCTGGAGCTTCTCGTGGTTTGAGGCCTGGCTTGCTCCACCCCCTGCTCTTGAGATTCTCCCGGATGTGGGCTGCATTTTGGCAGCCTTTTGGGCTGGAGCTTCTCATGGTTTGAGGCCTGGCTTGCTCCACCCCCTGCTCCTGAGATTCTCCCGGATGTGGGCTGCATTTTGGCTGCCTTTTGGGCTGGAGCTTCTCGTGGTTTGAGGCCTGGCTTGCTCCACCCCCTGCTCTTGAGATTCTCCCGGATGTGGGCTGCATTTTGGCTGCCTTTTGGGCTGGAGCTTCTCGTGGTTTGAGGCCTGGCTTGCTCCACCCCCTGCTCTTGAGATTCTCCCGGATGTGGGCTGCATTTTGGCTGCCTTTTGGGTTGGAGCTTCTCAAGGTTTGAGGCCTGGCTTGCTCCAGCCCCTGCTCTTGAGATTCTCCCGGAGGTGGGCTGCATATTCGCTGTCTTTTGGGCTGGAGCTTCTCGTGGTTTGAGGCCTGGGTTCCTCCACCCCCTTCTCTTGCGATTCTCCTGGATGTGGGCTGCATTTTGGCTGCCTTTTGGGCTGGAGCTTCTCGTGGTTTGAGGCCTGCCTTGCTCCACCCTCTGCTCTTGAGTTTCTCCCGGATGTGGGCTGGATTTTGGCTGCCTTTTGGGCTGGATGTTTTCGAGGTCTGAGGCCTGGCTTGCTCCACCCCCTGCTCTTGAGATTCTCCCGGAGGTGGGCTGCATTTTGGCTGCGTTTTGGATTGGAGCTTCTCGTGGTTTGAGGCCTGGCTTGCTCCACCCCCTGCTCTTGAGATTCTCCCGGATGTGGGCTGCATTTTGGCTGCTTTTTGGGCTGGAGCTTCTCGTGGTTTGAGGCCTGCCTTGCTCCACCCCCTGCTCTTGAGATTCTCCCGGATGTGGGCTGCATTTTGGCTGCCTTTTGGGCTGGAGCTTCTCGTGGTTTGAGGCCTGGCTTGCTCCACCACCTGCTCTTGAGATTCTCCCGGATGTGGGCTGCATTTTGGCTGCCTTTTGGGCTGGAGCTTCTCGTGGTTTGAGGCCTGGCTTGCTCCAACCCCTGATCTTGAGATTCTCCTGGATGTGGGCTGCATTTTGGCTGCCTTTGAGGTTGGAGCTTCTCGTGGTTTGAGGCCTGGCTTGCTCCACCCCCTGCTCTTGAGATTCTCCCGGATGTGGGCTGCATTTTGGCTGCCTTTTGGGCTGGAGCTTCTCGTGGTTTGAGGCCTGGCTTGCTCCACCCCCTGCTCTTGAGATTCTCCCGGATGTGGGCTGCATTTTGGCTGCCTTTTGGGCTGGAGCTTCTCGTGGTTTGAGTCCTGGCTTGCTCCACCCCCTGCTCTTGAAATTCCCCCGGATGTGGGCTGGATTTTGTCTGCATTTTGGGCATGAGCTTCTCGTGGTTTGAGGCCTGGCTTGCTCCACCACCTGCTCTTGAGATTCTCCCGGATGTGGGCTGCATTTTGGCTGAATTTTGGGCTGGAGCTCCTTGAGGTTTGAGGCCTGCCTTGCTCCACCCCCTGCTCTTGATATTCTCCCGGATGTGGGTTTATTTTGTCTGCATTTTGGGCTGGAGGTTCTCGTGGTTTGAGGCCTGGCTTGCTCCACCCCCTGCTCTTGAGATTCTCCCAAATGTGGGCTGCATATTGGCTGCCTTTTGGGCTGGAGCTTCTCGTGGTTTGAGGCCTGGCTTGCTCCACCCCCTGCTCTTGAGATTCTCCCGGAGGTGGGCTGCATTTTGGCTGCCTTTTTTGGCGTGGAGCTTCTCGAGGTTTGAGGTCTGGCTTGCTCCACCCCCTGCTCTTGAGATTCTCCCGGAGGTGGGCTGGATTTTGGCTGCCTTTTGGGCTGGAGCTTCTCATGGTTTGAGGCCTGGCTTGCTCCACCCCCTGCTCTTGATTTTCTCCCGGACGTGGGCTGCATTTTGGCTGCCTTTTGGGCTGGAGCTTCTTGTGGTTTGAGGCCTGGCTTGCTCCACCCCCTGCTCTTGAGATTCTCCCGGATGTGGGCTGGATTTTGGCTGCCTTTAGGGCTGGAGCTTCTCGTGGTTTGAGGCTTGGCTTGCTCCACCCCCTGCTCTTGAGATTCTCCCGGAGGTCGGCTGCATTTTGCCTGCCTTTTGGCCTGGAGCTTCTCGTGGTTTGAGGCCTGGCTTGCTCCACCCCCTGCTCTTGAGATTCTCCCGGATGTGGGCTGCATTTTGGCTGCCTTTTGGGCTGGAGCTTCTCATGGTTTGAGGCCTGGCTTGCTCCACCCCCTGCTCTTGAGATTCTCCCGGATGTGGGCTGCATTTTGGCTGCCTTTTGGGCTGGAGCTTCTCGTGGTTTGAGGCCTGGCTTGCTCCACCCCCTGCTCTTGAGATTCTCCCGGATGTGGGCTGGATTTTGGCTGCCTTGTGGGCTGGAGCTTCTCGTGGTTTGAGGCCTGGCTTGCTCCACCCCCTGCTCTTGAGATTCTCCCGGATGTGGGCTGCATTTTGGCTGCCTTTTGGGTTGGAGCTTCTCATGGTTTGAGGCCTGGCTTGCTCCAGCCCCTGCTCTTGAGATTCTCCCGGATGTGGGCTGCATATTCGCTGTCTTTTGGGCTGGAGCTTCTCGTGGTTTGAGGCCTGGGTTCCTCCACCCCCTTCTCTTGCGATTCTCCTGGATGTGGGCTGCATTTTGGCTGCCTTTAGGGCTGGAGCTTCTCGTGGTTTGAGGCCTGGCTTGCTCCAGCCCCTGCTCTTGAGATTCTCCCGGATGTGGTCTGCATTTTGGCTGCCTTTTGGGCTGGAGGTTCTCGTGGTTTGTAGCCTGGCTTGCTCCACCCCCTGCTCTTGAGATTCTCCCGGATGTGGGCTGCATTTTGGCTGCCTTTAGGGCTGGAGCTTCTCGTGGTTTGAGGCCTGCCTTGCTCCACCCTCTGCTCTTGAGTTTCTCCCGGATGTGGGCTGGATTTTGGCTGCCTTTTGGGCTGGATGTTTTCGAGGTCTGAGGCCTGGCTTGCTCCACCCCCTGCTCTTGAGATTCTCCCGGAGGTGGGCAGCATTTTGGCTGCCTTTTGGGCTGGAGCTTCTCGTGGTTTGAGGCCTGGCTTGCTCCACCCCCTGCTCTTGAGATTCTCCCGGATGTGGGCTGCATTTTGGCTGCTTTTTGGGCTGGAGCTTCGCGTGGTTTGAGGCCTGCCTTGCTCCACCCCCTGCCCTTGAGATTCTCCCGGATGTGGGCTGCATTTTGGCTGCCTTTTGGGCTGGAGCTTCTCGTGGTTTGAGGCCTGGCTTGCTCCACCCCCTGCTCTTGAGATTCTCCCAGATGTGGGCTGCATTTTGGCTGCCTTTTGGGCTGGAGCTTCTCGTGGTTTGAGGCCTGGCTTGCTCCACCACCTGCTCTTGAGATTCTCCCGGATGTGGGCTGGATTTTGGCTGCCTTTTGGGCTGGAGCTTCTCGTGGTTTGAGGATTGGCTTGCTCCAACCCCTGATCTTGAGATTCTCCTGGATGTGGGCTGCATTTTGGCTGCCTTTGAGGTTGGAGCTTCTCGTGGTTTGAGGCCTGGCTTGCTCCACCCCCTGCTCTTGAGATTCTCCTGGATGTGGGCTGCATTTTGGCTGCCTTTTGGGCTGGAGCTTCTCGTGGTTTGAGTCCTGGCTTGCTCCACCCCCTGCTCTTTAGATTCTCCCGGATGTGGGCTGGATTTTGTCTGCATTTTGGGCTGGAGCTTCTCGTGGTTTGAGGCCTGGCTTGCTCCACCACCTGCTCTTGAGATTCTCCCGGATGTGGGCTGCATTTTGGCTGAATTTTGGGCTGGAGCTCCTTGAGGTTTGAGGCCTGCCTTGCTCCACCCCCTGCTCTTGATATTCTCCCGGATGTGGGTTTATTTTGTCTGCATTTTGGGCTGGAGGTTCTCGTGGTTTGAGGCCTGCCTTGCTCCACCCCCTGCTCTTGAGATTCTCCCGGATGTGGGCTGCATATTGGCTGCCTTTTGGGCTGGAGCTTCTCGTGGTTTGAGGCCTGGCTTGCTCCACCCCCTGCTCTTGAGATTCTCCCGGAGGTGGGCTGCATTTTGGCTGCCTTTTTTGGCGTGGAGCTTCTCGAGGTTTGATGTCTGGCTTGCTCCACCCCCTGCTCTTGAGATTCTCCCGGAGGTGGGCTGGATTTTGGCTGCCTTTTGGGCTGGAGCTTCTCATGGTTTGAGGCCTGGCTTGCTCCACCACCTGCTCTTGAGATTCTCCCAGATGTGGGCTGCATTTTGGCTGCCTTTTGGGCTGGAGCTTCTCGTGGTTTGAGGCCTGGCTTGCTCCACCCCCTGCTCTTGAGATTCTCCCGGATGTGGGCTGCATTTTGGCTGCATTTTGGGCTGGAGCTTCTCGTGGTTTGAGGCCTGGCTTGCTCCACCCCCTGCTCTTGAGATTCTCCCGGATGTGGGCTGCATTTTGGCTGCCTTTTGGGCTGGAGTTTCTCGTGGTTTGAGGCCTGGCTTGCTCCACCCCCTGCTCTTGAGATTCTCCCGGATGTGGGCTGCATTTTGGCTGCCTTTTGGGCTGGAGCTTCTCGTGGTTTGAGGCCTGGCTTGCTCCACCCCCTGCTCTTGAGATTCTCCCGGATGTGGGCTGCATTTTGGCAGCCTTTTGGGCTGGAGCTTCTCGTGGTTTGAGGCCTGGCTTGCTCCACCCTCTGCTCTTGAGATTCTCCCGGATGTGGGCTGCATTTTGGCTGCCTTTTGGGCTGGAGCTTCTCGTGGTTTGAGGCCTGGCTTGCTCCACCCCCTGCTCTTGAGATTCTCCCGCATGTGGGCTGTATTTTGGCTGCCTTTTGGGCAGGAGCTTCTCGTGGTTTGAGGCCTGCCTTGCTCCACCCCCTGCTCTTGAGATTCTCCCGGATGTGGGCTGCATTTTGGCTGCCTTTTGGGCTGGAGCTTCTCGTGGTTTGAGGCCTGGCTTGCTCCACCCCCTGCTCTTGAGATTCTCCCAGATGTGGGCTGCATTTTGGCTGCCTTTTGGGCTGGAGCTTCTCGTGGTTTGAGGCCTGGCTTGCTCCAACCCCTGATCTTGAGATTCTCCTGGATGTGGGCTGCATTTTGGCTGCCTTTGAGGTTGGAGCTTCTCGTGGTTTGAGGCCTGGCTTGCTCCACCCCCTGCTCTTGAGATTCTCCTGGATGTGAGCTGCATTTTGGCTGCCTTTTGGGCTGGAGCTTCTCGTGGTTTGAGGCCTGGCTTGCTCCACCCCCTGCTCTTGAGATTCTCCCGGATGTGGGCTGCATTTTGGCTGCCTTTTGGGCTGGAGCTTCTCGTGGTTTGAGTCCTGGCTTGCTCCACCCCCTGCTCTTGAAATTCCCCCGGATGTGGGCTGGATTTTGTCTGCATTTTGGGCTGGAGCTTCTCGTGGTTTGAGGCCTGGCTTGCTCCACCACCTGCTCTTGAGATTCTCCCGGATGTGGGCTGCATTTTGGCTGAATTTTGGGCTGGAGCTCCTTGAGGTTTGAGGCCTGCCTTGCTCCACCCCCTGCTCTTGATATTCTCCCGGATGTGGGTTTATTTTGTCTGCATTTTGGGCTGGAGGTTCTCGTGGTTTGAGGCCTGCCTTGCTCCACCCCCTGCTCTTGAGATTCTCCCGGATGTGGGCTGCATATTGGCTGCCTTTTGGGCTGGAGCTTCTCGTGGTTTGAGGCCTGGCTTGCTCCACCCCCTGCTCTTGAGATTCTCCCGGAGGTGGGCTGCATTTTGGCTGCCTTTTTTGGCGTGGAGCTTCTCGAGGTTTGAGGTCTGGCTTGCTCCACCCCCTGCTCTTGAGATTCTCCCGGAGGTGGGCTGGATTTTGGCTGCCTTTTGGGCTGGAGCTTCTCATGGTTTGAGGCCTGGCTTGCTCCACCACCTGCTCTTGAGATTCTCCCGGATGTGGGCTGCATTTTGGCTGCCTTTTGGGCTGGAGCTTCTCGTGGTTTGAGGCCTGGCTTGCTCCACCCCCTGCTCTTGAGATTCTCCCGGATGTGGGCTGCATTTTGGCTGCATTTTGGGCCGGAGCTTCTCGTGGTTTGAGGCCTGGCTTGCTCCACCCCCTGCTCTTGAGATTCTCCCGGATGTGGGCTGCATTTTGGCTGCCTTTTGGGCTGGAGTTTCTCGTGGTTTGAGGCCTGGCTTGCTCCACCCCCTGCTCTTGAGATTCTCCCGGATGTGGGCTGCATTTTGGCTGCCTTTTGGGCTGGAGCTTCTCGTGGTTTGAGGCCTGGCTTGCTCCACCCCCTGCTCTTGAGATTCTCCCGGATGTGGGCTGCATTTTGGCAGCCTTTTGGGCTGGAGCTTCTCGTGGTTTGAGGCCTGGCTTGCTCCACCCCCTGCTCCTGAGATTCTCCCGGATGTGGGCTGCATTTTGGCTGCCTTTTGGGCTGGAGCTTCTCGTGGTTTGAGGCCTGGCTTGCTCCACCCCCTGCTCTTGAGATTCTCCCGCATGTGGGCTGTATTTTGGCTGCCTTTTGGGCTGGAGCTTCTCGTGGTTTGAGGCCTGGCTTGCTCCACCCCCTGCTCTTGAGATTCTCCCGGATGTGGGCTGCATTTTGTCTGCCTTTTGGGCTGGAGCTTCTCGTGGTTTGAGGCCTGGCTTGCTCCACCCCCTGCTCTTGAGATTCTCCCGGATGTGGGCTGCATTTTGGCTGCCTTTTGGGCTGGAGCTTCTCATGGTTTGAGGCTTGGCTTGCTCCACCCCCTGCTCTTGATATTCTCCCGGAGGTGGGCTGCATTTTGGCTGCCTTTTGGGTGGAGCTTCTTGTGGTTTGAGGCCTGGCTTGCTCCACCCCCTGCTCTTGAGATTCTCCCGGATGTGGGCTGGATTTTGGCTGCCTTTAGGGCTGGAGCTTCTCGTGGTTTGAGGCCTGGCTTGCTCCACATCCTGCTCTTGAGATTCTCCCGGAGGTGGGCTGCATTTTGGCTGCCTTTTGGGCTGGAGCTTCTCGTGGTTTGAGGCCTGGCTTGCTCCACCCCCTGCTCTTGAGATTCTCCCGGATGTGGGCTGCATTTTGGCTGCCTTTTGGGCTGGAGCTTCTCATGGTTTGAGGCCTGGCTTGCTCCACCCCCTGCTCTTGAGATTCTCCCGGAGGTGGGCTGCATTTTGGCTGCCTTTTGGGTGGAGCTTCTTGTGGTTTGAGGCCTGGCTTGCTCCACCCCCTGCTCTTGATATTCTCCCGGATGTGGGCTGGATTTTGGCTGCATTTTGGGCTGCAGCTTCTCGTGGTTTGAGGCCTGGCTTGCTCCACATCCTGCTCTTGAGATTCTCCCGGAGGTGGGCTGCATTTTGGCTGCCTTTTGGGCTGGAGCTTCTCGTGGTTTGAGGCCTGGCTTGCTCCACCCCCTGCTCTTGAGATTCTCCCGGATGTGGGCTGCATTTTGGCTGCCTTTTGGGCTGGAGCTTCTCATGGTTTGAGGCCTGGCTTGCTCCACCCCCTGCTCTTGAGATTCTCCCAGATGTGGGCTGCATTTTGGCTGAATTTTGGGCTGGAGCTTCTTGAGGTTTGAGGCCTGCCTTGCTCCACCCCCTGCTCTTGATATTCTCCCGGATGTGGGCTGCATTTTGGCTGCATTTTGGGCTGGAGGTTCTCGTGGTTTGAGGCCTGGCTTGCTCCACCCCCTGCTCTTGAGATTCTCCCGGATGTGGGCTGCATATTGGCTGCCTTTTGGGCTGGAGCTTCTCGTGGTTTGAGGCCTGGCTTGCTCCACCCCCTGCTCTTGAGATTCTCCCGGATGTGCGCTGCATTTTGGCTGACTTTCTGGCGTGGAGCTTCTCGAGGTTTGAGGCCTGGCTTGCTCCACCCCCTGCTCTTGTGATTCTCCCGGAGGTGGGCTGCATTTTGGCTGAATTTTGGGCTGGAGCTTCTTGAGGTTTGAGGCCTGCCTTGCTCCACCCCTGCTCTTGATATTCTCCCGGATGTGGGCTCGATTTTGTCTGCATTTTGGGCTGGAGCTTCTTGTGGTTTGAGGCCTGGCTTGCTCCACCCCCTGCTCTTGAGATTCTCCCGGATGTGGGCTGCATATTGGCTGCCTTTTGGGCTGGAGCTTCTCGTGGTTTGAGGCCTGGCTTGCTCCACCCCCTGCTCTTGAGATTCTCCCGCATGTGGGCTGGATTTTGTCTGCCTTTTGGGCTGGAGCTTCTTGTGGTTTGAGGCCTGGCTTGCTCCACCCACTGCTCTTGAGATTCTCCCGGAGGTGGGCTGGATTTTGGCTGCCTTTTGGGCTGGAGCTTCTCATGGTTTGAGGCCTGGCTTGCTCCACCCCCTGCTCTTGATAATCTCCTGGATGTGGGCTGCATTTTGGCTGCCTTTTGGGCTGGAGCTTCTCATGGTTTGAGGCCTGGCTTGCTCCACCCCCTGCTCTTGAGGTTATCAGGGAAGTGGGCTGCATTTTGGCTGCATTTAGGGCTGGAGCTTCTCGTGGTTTGAGGCCTGGCTTGCTCCACCCCCTGCTCTTGAGATTCTCCCGCATGTGGGCTGGATTTTGTCTGCCTTTTGGGCTGGAGCTTCTTGTGGTTTGAGGCCTGGCTTGCTCCACCCACTGCTCTTGAGATTCTCCCGGAGGTGGGCTGGATTTTGGCTGCCTTTTGGGCTGGAGCTTCTCATGGTTTGAGGCCTGGCTTGCTCCACCCCCTGCTCTTGATAATCTCCTGGATGTGGGCTGCATTTTGGCTGCCTTTTGGGCTGGAGCTTCTCATGGTTTGAGGCCTGGCTTGCTCCACCCCCTGCTCTTGAGGTTATCAGGGAAGTGGGCTGCATTTTGGCTGCATTTAGGGCTGGAGCTTCTCGTGGTTTGAGGCCTGGCTTGCTCCACCCCCTGCTCTTGAGATTCTCCCGGATGTGGGCTGGATTTTGGCTGCCTTTTTTGGGCTGGAGCTTCTCGAGGTTTGAGGCCTGGCTTGCTCCACCCCCTGCTCTTGAGATTCTCCCGGATGCGGGCTGCATTTTGGCTGCCTTTTGGGCTGGAGCTTCTCGTGGTCTGAGGCCTGGCTTGCTCCACCCCCTGCTCTTGAGATTCTCCCGGATGTGGGCTGCATTTTGGCTGCATTTTGGGATGGAGCTTCTCGTGGTTTGAGGCCTGGCTTCCTCCACCCTCTGCTCTTGAGGTTCTCCCGGGTGTGGCCTGCATTTTGGCTGCCTTTTGTGCTGGAGCTTCTCGTGGTTTGAGGCCTGGCTTACTCCAACCCCTGCTCTTGATATTCTCAGGGAGGTGGGCTGCATTTTGGCTGCCTTTTGGGCTGGAGCTTCTCGTGGTTTGAGGCCTGGCTTGCTCCACCCCCTGCTCTTGAGATTCTCCCGGATGTGGGCTGCATTTTGTCTGCCTTTTGGGCTGGAGCTTCTCGTGGTTTGAGGCCTGACTTGCTCCAAGCTCTGCCATTGAGATTCTCCCGGAAGTGGGCTGGATTTTGGCTGCCTTTTGGGCTGGAGCTTCTCATGGTTTGAGGCCTGGCTTGCTCCACCCTCTGCTCTTGATATTCTCCTGTATGTGGGCTGCATTTTGGCTGCCTTTTGGGCTGGAGCTTCTCATGATTTGAGGCCTGGCTTGCTCCAAACTGCCACTGAGATTCTCAGGGAGGTGGGCTGCATTTTGCCTGCCTTTTGGGCTGGAGCTTCTCGTGGTTTGAGGCCTGGCTTGCTCCACCCCCTGCTCTTGAGATTCTCCCGGAGGTGGGCTGCATTTTGGCTGCCTTTTGGGCTGGAGCTTCTCGTGGTTTGAGGCCTGGCTTGCTCCAACCCCTGCTCTTGAGTTTCTCCCGGATGTGGGCTGCATTTTGGCTGCCTTTTGGGCTGGAGCTTCTCGAGGCTTGAGGCCTGGCTTGCTCCACCCCCTGCTCTTGAGATTCTCGCGGAGGTGGGCTGCATTTTGGCTGCCTTTAGGGCTGGAGCTTCTCGTGGTTTGAGGCCTGGCTTGCTCCACCCCCTGCTCTTGAGATTCTCCCGGAGGTGGGCTGCATTTTGGCTGATTCTTGGGCTGGAGCTTCTCGTGGTTTGAGGCCTGGCTTGCTCCACCCCCTGCTCTTGAGATTCTCCCGGAGGTAGGCTGCATATTGGCTGCCTTTTGGGCTGGAGCTTCTCGTGGTTTGAGGCCTGGCTTGCTCCACCCCCTGCTCATGAGATTCTCCTAGATGTGGGCTGCATTTTGGCTGCCTTTTGGGCTGGAGCTTCTCGTGGTTTGAGGCCTGGCTTGCTCCACCCCCTGCTCTTGAGATTCTCCCGGAGGTGGGCTGGATTTTGGCTGCCTTTTGGGCTGGAGCTTCTCATGGTTTGAGGCCTGGCTTGCTCCACCCTCTGCTCTTGATATTCTCCTGTATGTGGGCTGCATTTTGGCTGCCTTTTGGGCTGGAGCTTCTCAAGGTTTGAGGCCTGGCTTGCTCCAAACTGCCATTGAGATTCTCAGGGAGGTGGGCTGCATTTTGGCTGACTTTTGGGCTGGAGCTTCTCAAGGTTTGAGGCCTGGCTTGCTCCACCCCCTGCTCTTGAGATTCTCCGGGATGTGGGCTGCATTTTGGCTGCCTTTTGGGCTGGAGCTTCTCGTGGTTTGAGGCCTGGCTTGCTCCAACCCCTGCTCTTGAGTTTCTCCCTGATGTGGGCTGCATTTTGGCTGCATTTAGGGCTGGAGCTTCTCGAGGTTTGAGGCCTGGCTTGCTCCACCCCCTGCTCTTGAGATTATCCCGGATTTGGGCTGCATTTTGGCTGCCTTTGGGGCTGGAGCTTCTCGTGGTTTGAGGCCTGGCTTGCTCCACCCCCTGCTCTTGAGATTCTCCCGGATGTGGGCTGCATTTTGGCTGATTCTTGGGCTGGAGCTTCTCGTGGTTTGAGGCCTGGCTTGCTCCAACCCCTGCTCTTGAGATTCTCCCGGAGGTGGGCTGCATATTGGCTGCCTTTTGGGCTGGAGCTTCTCGTGGTTTGAGGCCTGGCTTGCTCCACCCCCTGCTCATGAGATTCTCCTAGATGTGGGCTGCATTTTGGCTGCCTTTAGGGCTGGAGCTTCTCGTGGTTTGAGGCCTGGCTTGCTCCACCCCCTGCTCTTGAGATTCTCCCGGATGTGGGCTGCATATTGGCTGCCTTTTGGGCTGGAGCTTCTCGTGGTTTGAGGCCTGGCTTGCTCCACCCCCTGCTCTTGAGATTCTCCCGGAGGTGGGCTGCATTTTGGCTGCCTTTTGGGCTGGAGCCTCTCGAGGTTTGAGGCCTGGCTTGCTCCAACCCCTGCTCTTGAGATTCTCCCGGATGTGGGCTGCATTTTGGCTGCCTTTTGGGCTGGAGCTTCTCGAGGTTTGAGGCCTGCCTTGCTCCACCCCCTGCTCTTGATATTCTCCCGGATGTGGGCTGCATTTTGGCTGCCTTTTGGGCTGGAGCTTCTCGAGGTTTGAGGCCTGGCTTGCTCCACCCCCTGCTCTTGAGATTCTCCCGGATGTGGGCTGCATTTTGGCTGCATATTGGGCTGTAGCTTCTCGAGGTTTGAGGCCTGGCTTGCTCCACCCCCAGCTCTTGAGATTCTCCCGGATGTGGGCTGCATTTTGGCTGATTCTTGGGCTGGAGCTTCTCGTGGTTTGAGGCCTGGCTTGCTCCACCCCCTGCTCTTGAGATTCTCCCGGAGGTGGGCTGCATTTTGGCTGCCTTTTAGGCTGGAGCTTCTCGTAGTTTGAGGCCTGGCTTGCTCCACCCCCTGCTCTTGAGATTCTCCCGGAGGTGGGCTGCATTTTGGCTGCCTTTTGGGCTGGACCTTCTCATGATTTGAGGCCTGGCTTGCTCCAAACTGCCATTGAGATTCTCAGGGAGGTGGGCTGCATTTTGGCTGACTTTTGGGCTGGAGCTTCTCGTGGTTTGAGGCCTGGCTTGCTCCACCCCCTGCTCTTGAGTTTCTCCCTGATGTGGGCTGCATTTTGGCTGCCTTTTGGGCTGGAGCTTCTCGAGGTTTGAGGCCTGGCTTGCTCCACCCCCTGCTCTTGAGATTCTCCCGGAGGTGGGCTGCATTTAGGCTGATTCTTGGGCTGGAGCTTCTCGTGGTTTGAGGCCTGGCTTGCTCCACCCCCTGCTCTTGAGATTCTCAGGGAGGTGGGCTGCATTTTGGCTGCCTTTTGGGCTGGAGCTTCTCGTGGTTTGAGGCCTGGCTTGCTCCACCCCCTGCTCTTGAGATTCTCCCGGATGTGGGCTGCATTTTGGCTGCCTTTTGGGCTGGAGCTTCTCGAGGTTTGAGGCCTGGCTTGCTCCACCCCCAGCTCTTGAGATTCTCCCGGATGTGGGCTGCATTTTGGCTGCCTTTTGGGCTGGAGCTTCTCGTGGTTTGAGGCCTGGCTTGCTCCACCCCCTGCTCTTGAGATTCTCCCGGGTGTGTGGTGGATTTTGGCTGCCTTTTGGGCTGGAGCTTCCCATGGTTTGAGGCCTGGCTTTCTCCACCCCCTGCTCTTGAGATTCTCCCGGAGGTGGGCTGCATTTTGGCTGCCTTTTGGGCTGCAGCTTCTCATGGTTTGAGGCCTGGCTTGCTCCAACCCCTGCTCTTGAGATTCTCCCGGATATGGCCTGCATTTTGGCTGCATTTTGGGCAGGAGGTTCTCATAGTTTGAGGCCTGGCTTGCTCCACCCCCTGCTCTTGAGATTCTCCTGGATGTGGGCTGCATTTTGGCTGCCTTTTGGGCTGGAGCTTCCCATGGTTTGAGGCCTGGCTTGCTCCACCCCCTGCTCTTGAGATTCTCCCCGAGGTGGGCTGCATTTTGGCTGCATTTAGGGCTGCAGCTTCTCGTGGTTTGAGGCCTGGCTTGCTCCACCCCCTGCTCTTGAGATTCTCCCGGATGTGGCCTGCATTTTGGCTGCATTTTGGGCTGGAGCTTCTCATGGTTTGAGGCCTGGATTGCTCCACCCCCTGCTCTTGATATTCTCCCAGATGTGGGCTGCATTTTGGCTGCATTTTGGGCTGGAGCTTCTCGAGGTTTGAGGCCTGGCTTGCTCCACCCCCTGCTCTTGAGATTCTCCCGGATGTGGGCTGCATTTTGGCTGCATTTTGGGCTGGAGCTTCTCGTGGTTTGAGGCCTGGCGTGCTCCACCCCCTGCTCTTGAGATTCTCCCGGATGTGGGCTCCATTTTGGCTGCCTTTTGGGCTGGAGCTTCTCATGGTTTGAGGCCTGGCTTGCTCCACCCCCTGCTCTTGAGATTCTCCTGGATGTGGGCTGCATTTTGGCTGCCTTTTGGGCTGGACCTTCTCGTGGTTTGTGGCCTGCTGGCTTCACACCCTGCTCTTGAGATTCTCCCGGAGTTGGGCTGGATTTTGGCTGCATTTTGGGCTGGAGCTTCTCGAGGTTTGAGGCCTGGCTTGCTCCAACCCCCTGCTCTTGAGATTCTCCCGGAGGCGGGCTGCATTTTGGCTGCATTTTGGGCTGGATCTTCTCGTGGTTTGAGGCCTGGCTTGCTACAAACTCTGCCATTGAGATTCTCCCGGAGGTGGGCTGCATTTTGGCTGCCTTTTGGGCTGGAGCTTCTCGTGGTTTGAGGCCTGGCTTGCTCCACCCCCTGCTCTTGAGATTCTCCCGGATGTGGGCTGCATTTTGGCTGCCTTTTATGCTGGAGCTTCTCGTGGTTTGAGGCCTGGCTTGCTCCACCCCCTGCTCTTGAGATTCTCCCGGATGTGGGCTGCATTTTGGCTGCCTTTTGGGCAGGAGCTTCTCGTGGTTTGAGGCCTGGATTGCTCCTCCCCCTGCTCTTGAGATTCTCCCGGATGTTGGCGGCATTTTGGCTGCCTTTTGGGCTGGAGCTTCTCGTGGCTTGAGGCCTGGCTTGCTCCACCCCCTGCTCTTGATATTCTCAGGGATGTGGTTAGGATTTTGGCTGCCATTTTGGGGTGGA
The DNA here is from genome assembly GCA_027574665.1 of Rhynochetos jubatus. NCBI lineage: Eukaryota > Metazoa > Chordata > Aves > Eurypygiformes > Rhynochetidae > Rhynochetos > Rhynochetos jubatus. The sequence goes on from JAQBHY010000070.1 coordinate 221,181, forward strand.
GCTTCTCGTGGTTTGAGGCCTGGCTTTCTCCACCCCCTGCTCTTGAGATTCTCCTGGATGTGGGCTGCATTGTGGCTGCCTTTTGGGCTGGAGCTTCTTGTGGTTTGAGGCCTGGCTTGCTCCACCCCCTGCTATTGAGATTCTCCCGTTATGTGGGCTGGATTTTGGCTGCCTTTTGGGCTGGAGCTTCTCGTGGTTTGAGGCCTGGCTTGCTCCACCCACTGCTCTTGAGATTCTCCCGGATGTGGGCTGGATTTTGGCTGCCTTTTGGGCTGGAGCTTCTCGTGGTTTGAGGCCTGGCTTGCTCCAAACTCTGCCATTGAGATTCTCCCGGATGTGGACTGCATTTTGGCTGCCTTTTGAACTGGAGCTTCTCGTGGTTTGAGGCCTGGCTTGCTCCACCCCCTGCTCTTGATATTCTCCCGGATGTGGGCTGCATTTTGGCTACTTTTTGGGCTGGAGCTTCTCGTGGTTTGAGGCCTGGCTTGCTCCAAACTCTGCCATTGAGATTCTCCCGGAGGTGGGCTGGATTTTGGCTGCCTTTTGGGCTGGAGCTTCTCGTGGTTTGAGGCCTGTCTTGCTCCACCCCCTGCTCTTGATATTCTCCCGGAGGTGGGCTGCATTTTGGCTGCCTTTTGGGCTGGAGCTTCTCGAGGTTTGAGGCTTGGCTTGCTCCACCCCCTGCTCTTGAGATTCTCCTGGATGTGGGCTGCATTTTGGCTGCCTTTTGGGCTGGACCTTCTCGTGGTTTGTGGCCTGCTGGCTTCACACCCTGCTCTTGAGATTCTCCCGGAGTTGGGCTGGATTTTGGCTGCATTTTGGGCTGGAGCTTCTCGAGGTTTGAGGCCTGGCTTGCTCCAACCCCCTGCTCTTGAGATTCTCCCGGAGGCGGGCTGCATTTTGGCTGCATTTTGGGCTGGATCTTCTCGTGGTTTGAGGCCTGGCTTGCTACAAACTCTGCCATTGAGATTCTCCCGGAGGTGGGCTGCATTTTGGCTGCCTTTTGGGCTGGAGCTTCTCGTGGTTTGAGGCCTGGCTTGCTCCACCCCCTGCTCTTGAGATTCTCCCGGATGTGGGCTGCATTTTGGCTGCCTTTTATGCTGGAGCTTCTCATGGTTTGAGGCCTGGCTTGCTCCACCCCCTGCTCTTGAGATTCTCCCGGATGTGGGCTGCATTTTGGCTGCCTTTTGGGCAGGAGCTTCTCGTGGTTTGAGGCCTGGATTGCTCCTCCCCCTGCTCTTGAGATTCTCCCGGATGTTGGCGGCATTTTGGCTGCCTTTTGGGCTGGAGCTTCTCGTGGCTTGAGGCCTGGCTTGCTCCACCCCCTGCTCTTGATATTCTCAGGGATGTGGTTAGGATTTTGGCTGCCATTTTGGAGTGGAGCTTCTCGTGGTTTGAGGCCTGGCTTTCTCCACCCCCTGCTCTTGAGATTCTCCTGGATGTGGGCTGCATTGTGGCTGCCTTTTGGGCTGGAGCTTCTTGTGGTTTGAGGCCTGGCTTGCTCCACCCCCTGCTATTGAGATTCTCCCGTTATGTGGGCTGGATTTTGGCTGCCTTTTGGGCTGGAGCTTCTCGTGGTTTGAGGCCTGGCTTGCTCCACCCACTGCTCTTGAGATTCTCCCGGATGTGGGCTGGATTTTGGCTGCCTTTTGGGCTGGAGCTTCTCGTGGTTTGAGGCCTGGCTTGCTCCAAACTCTGCCATTGAGATTCTCCCGGATGTGGACTGCATTTTGGCTGCCTTTTGAACTGGAGGTTCTCGTGGTTTGAGGCCTGGCTTGCTCCACCCCCTGCTCTTGATATTCTCCCGGATGTGGGCTGCATTTTGGCTACTTTTTGGGCTGGAGCTTCTCGTGGTTTGAGGCCTGGCTTGCTCCAAACTCTGCCATTGAGATTCTCCCGGATGTGGGGTGGATTTTGGCTGCCTTTTGGGCTGGAGCTTCTCGTGGTTTGAGGCCTGTCTTGCTCCACCCCCTGCTCTTGATATTCTCCCGGAGGTGGGCTGCATTTTGGCTGCCTTTTGGGCTGGAGCTTCTCGAGGTTTGAGGCTTGGCTTGCTCCACCCCCTGCTCTTGAGATTCTCCTCGAAGTGGGCTGCATTTTGGCTGCATTTTGGGGTGGAGCTTCTCGTGGTTTGAGGCCTGTCTTGCTCCACCCCCTGCTCTTGATATTCTCCCGGATGTGGGCTGGATTTTGGCTGCCTTTTGGGCTGGAGGTTCTCGAGGTTTGAGGCCTGGCTTGCTCCACCCTCTGCTCTCGAGATTCTCCCGGATGTGGGCTGCATTTTGGCTGCCTTTTGGGCTGGAGCTTCTCGTGGTTTGAGGCCTGGCTTGCTCCACCCCCTGCTCTTGAGATTCTCCCGGATGTGGGTACGATTTTGGTTGCTTTTTGGGCTGGAGCTTCTCATGGTTTGAGGCCTGGCTTGCTCCACCCCCTGCTCTTGAGATTCTCCTGGATGTGTGCTGCATTTTGGCTGCCTTTTGGGCTGGAGCTTCTCGTGGTTTGAGGCCTGGCTTGCTCCAAACTCTGCCCTTTATATTCTCCCGTATGTGGGCTGCATTTTGGCTGCCTTTTGGGCTGGAGCTTCTCGTGGTTTGAGGCCTGGCTTGCTCCACCCCCTGCTCTTGAGATTCTCCTGGATATGGGCTGCATTTTGGCTGCCTTTTTGGCTGGAGCTTCTCGTGGTTTGAGTCCTGTCTGACTCCACCCCCTGCTCTTGAGATTCTCCCGGATGTGGGCTGCATTTTGGCTGCATTTTGGGCTGGAGCTTCTCGTGGTTTGAGGCCTGGATTGCTCCACCCCCTGCTCTTGAGATTCTCCTGGATATGGGCTGCATTTTGGCTGCCTTACTCCAGCCAAACTCCAGCCCACCTCCGGGAGAATCTGAAGAGCAGGGGGTGGAGCAATCCAGGCCTCAAACCACGAGAAGCTCCAGCCCAAAAGGCAGCCAAAATGCAGCCCACATACGGGAGAATATAAAGGGCAGAGTTTGGAGCAAGCCAGGCCTCAAACCACGAGAAGCTCCAGCCCAAAAGGCAGCCAAAATGCAGCACACATCCAGGAGAATCTCAAGAGCAGGGGGTGGAGCAAGCCAGGCCTCAAACCATGAGAAGCTCCAGCCCAAAAAGCAACCAAAATCCTATCCACATCCGGGAGAATCTCAAGAGCAGGGGGTGGAGCAAGCCAGGCCTCAAACCACGAGAAGCTCCAGCCCAAAAGGCAGCCAAAATGCAGCCCACATCCAGGAGAATCTCGAGAGCAGAGGGTGGAGCAAGCCAGGCCTCAAACCTCGGGAAGCTCCAGCCCAAAAGGCAGCCAAAATCCAGCCCACATCCGGGAGAATATCAAGAGCAGGGGGTGGAGCAAGCCAGGCCTCAAACCACGAGAAGCTCCAGCCCTAAATGCAGCCAAAATCCAGCCCACATCCGGGAGAATCTCAAGAGCAGGGGGTGGAGCAAGCCAGGCCTAAAACAATGAGAAGCTCCAGCCCAAAATGCAGCCAAAAGGCAGCCCACATCCGGGAGAATCTCAAGAGCAGGGGGTGGAGCAAGCCAGGCCTCAAACCTCGGGAACCTCCAGCCCAAAAGGCAGCCAAAATGCAGCCCACCTCCGGCAGCATATCAAGAGCAGGGGTGGAGCAAGCCAGGCCTCAAACCTCCGGAAGCTCCAGCCCAAAAGGCAGCCAAAATCCAGCCCACATACGGGAGAATCTCAAGAGCAGGGGCTGGAGAAAGCCAGGCCTCAAACCACGAGAAGCTCCAGCCCAAAATAAAGCCAAAATCCAGCCCACATCCGGGAGAATCTCAAGAGAAGGGAGTGGAGTAAGGCAGGCCTCAAACCACGAGAAGCTCCAGCCCAAAAGGCAGCCAAAATGCAGACCAAATCTGGGAGAATATGAAGAGCAGGGTGTGGAGTAATCCAGGCCTCAAACCACGAGAAGCTCCAGCCCAAAAGGCAGCCAAAATAGAGCCCACATCCAGGAGAATCTCAAGAGCAGGGGGTGGAGCAAGCCAGGCCACAAACCACGAGAAGCTCCAGCTCAAAAAGCAGCCAAAATCCAGCCCTCTGGAGGAGAGTACGAAGAGCAGGGGGTGGAGCAAGCCAGGCCTCAAACCACGAGAAGCTCCAGCCCAAAAGGCAGCCAAAATGCAGCCCACATCCGATAGACTTTCAAGAACAGGGAGTGGAGGAAGCCAGGCCTCAAACCATGAGAAGCTCCAGCCCAAAAGGCAGCCAAAATGCAGCCTAAATTCAGGAGAATATGAAGTGCAGGGGGTGGAGCAAGCCAGGCCTCAAACCACGAGAAGCTCCAGCCCAAAAGGCAGCCAAAATGCAGCCCACATGCAGGACAATATCAAGAGCAGGGAGTGGAACAAGCCAGGCCTCAAACCACGAGAAGCTCCAGCCCAAAAGGCAGCCAAAATGCAGCCCACATGCAGGACAATATCAAGAGCAGGGGGAGGAGCAAGCCAGGCCTCAAACCACGAGAAGCTCCAGCCCAAAAGGCAGCCAAAATGCAGCCCACATGCAGGACAATATCAAGAGCAGGGAGTGGAACAAGCCAGGTCTCAAACCATGAGAAGCTCCAGCCCAAAAGGCAGCCAAAATGCAGCACACATCCGGGAGAATCTCAAGAGCAGGGGGAGGAGCAAGCCAGGCCTCATGCCACGAGAAGCTCCAGCCCAAAAGGCAGCCAAAATGGAGCCCACATGCAGGACAATATCAAGAGCAGGGAGTGGAACAAGCCAGGTCTCAAACCATGAGAAGCTCCAGCCCAAAAGGCAGCCAAAATGCAGCCCACATCCGGGAGAATCTCAAGAGCAGGGGGTGGAGCAAGCCAGGCCTCAAACCACGAGAAGCTCCAGTCCAAAATACAGCCAAAATGCAGCCCACATCCGGGAGAATCTCAAGAGCAGGGGGTGGAGCAAGCCAGGCCTCAAACCTCGAGAAGCTCCAGCCCAAAACGCAGCCAAAATGCAGCCCACATACGGGAGAATATCAAGAGCAGAGCTTGTAGGAAGCCAGGCCTCAAACCACGAGAAGCTCCAGCCCAAAAGGCAGCCAAAATGCAGCCCACATCCGGGAGAATCTCAAAAGTAGGGGATGGAGCAAGCCAGGCCTCAAACCACGAGAAGCTCCAGCCCAAAAGGCAGCCAAAATGCAGCCCACATACGGGAGAATATCAATGGCAGAGTTTGTAGCAAGCTAGGCCTCAAACCACGAGAAGCTCCAGCCCAAAAGGCAGTCAAAATGCAGCCCACATCCGGGAGAATATCAATGGCAGAGTTTGCAGCAAGCCAGGCCTCAAACCACGAGAAGCTCCAGCCCAAAAGGCAGCCAAAATGCAGCCCACATCCGGGAGAATCTCAAGAGGAGGGGGTGGAGCAAGCCAGGCCTCAAACCACAAGAATCTCCAGACCAAAAGGCAGCCAAAATGCAGCCCACCTCCGGGAGAATCTCAAGAGCAGGGGGTGGAGCAAGCCAGGCCTCAAACCACGAGAAGCTCCAGCCCAAAAGGCAGCCAAAATGCAGCCCACATCCGTGAGAATATCAATGGCAGAGTTTGTAGCAAGCCAGGCCTCAAACCACGAGAAGCTCCAGCCCAAAAGGCAGCCAAAATGCAGCCCACCTCCGGGAGAATCTCAAGAGCAGAGTTTGTAGCAAGCCAGGCCTCAAACCACGAGAAGCTCCAGCCCAAAAGGCAGCCAAAATGCAGCCCACCTCCGGGAGAATCTCAAGAGCAGAGTTTGTAGCAAGCCAGGCCTCAAACCACGAGAAGCTCCAGCCTAAAAAGCAGCCAAAATGCAGCCCACATCCAGGAGAATATAAAGAGCATGGGGTGGAGCAAGCTAGGCCTCAAACCACGAGAAGCTCCACCCCAAAAGGCAGCCAAAATGCAGCCCACATCCGGGAGAATCTCAAGAGCAGGGGGTGGAGCAAGCCAGGCCTCAAACCACGAGAAGCTCCAGCCCAAAAGGCAGCCAAAATGCAGCCCATCTCCGGGAGAATCTCAAGAGAAGGGGGTGGAGCAAGCCAGGCCTCAGACCACGAGAAGCTCCAGCCCAAAAGGCAGCCAAAATCCAGCCCACATCCGGGAGAATCTCAAGAGCAGGGGGTGGAGCAAGCCAGGCCTCAAACCACGAGAAGCTCCAGCCCAAAAGGCAGCCAAAATCCAGCCCACCTCCGGGAGAATATCAATGGCAGAGTTTGTAGCAAGCCAGGCCTCAAACCACGAGAAGCTCCAGCCCAAAAGGCAGCCAAAATCCAGCCCAAATCCGGGAGAATCTCAAGAGCAGGGGGTGGAGCAAGCCAGGCCTCAAACCACGAGAAGCTCCAGCCCAAAAGGCAGCCAAAATGCAGCCCACATCCGGGAGAATCTCAAGAGCAGGGGGTGGAGCAAGCCAGGCCTCAAAGCACGAGAAGCTCCAGCCCACAAGGCAGCCAAAATACAGCGCACATCCGGGAGAATCTCAAGAGCAGGGGGTGGAGCAAGCCAGGCCTCAAACCACGAGAAGCTCCAGCCCAAAAGGCAGCCAAAATGCAGCCCACATCCGGGAGAATCTCAAGATCAGGGGTTGGAGCAAGCCAGGCCTCAAACCACGAGAAGCTCCAGCCCAAAAGGCAGCCAAAATGCAGCCCACCTCCGGGAGAATCTCAAGAGCAGGGGGTGGAGCAAGCCAGGCCTCAAACCACGAGAAGCTCCAGCCCAAAAGGCAGCCAAAATACAGCCCACATCCGGGAGAATCTCAAGAGCAGGGGGTGGAGCAAGCCAGGCCTCAAACCACGAGAAGCTCCAGCCCAAAAGGCAGCCAAAATGCAGCCCACATCCGGGAGAATATCAATGGCAGAGTTTATAGCAAGCCAGGCCTCAAACCACGAGAAGCTCCAGCCCAAAAGGCAGCCAAAATGCAGCCCACATCCGGGAGAATCTCAAGAGCAGGGGTTGGAGCAAGCCAGGCCTCAAACCACGAGAAGCTCCAGCCCAAAAGGCAGTCAAAATGCAGACCACATCCGGGAGAATCTCAAGAGCAGGGGGTGGAGCAAGCCAGGCCTCAAACCACGAGAAGCTCCAGCCCAAAAGGCAGCCAAAATGCAGCCCACATACGGGAGAATATCAATGTCAGAGTTTATAGCAAGCCAGGCCTCAAACCACAAGAATCTCCAGCCCAAAATGCAGCCAAAATGCAGCCCACCTCCGGGAGAATCTCAAGAGCAGGGGGTGGAGCAAGCCAGACCTCAGACCATGAGAAGCTCCAGCCCAAAAGGCAGCCAAAATGCAGTCCACATCCGGGAGAATCTCAGGAGCAGGGGGTGGAGCAAGCCAGACCTCAAACCACGAGAAGCTCCAGCCCAAAAGGCAGCCAAAATGCAGCCCACATCCGGGAGAATATCAATGGCAGAGTTTGTAGCAAGCCAGGCCTCAAACCACGAGAAGCTCCAGTCCAAAATACAGCCAAAATGCAGCCCACATCCGGGAGAATCTCAAGAGCAGGGGGTGGAGCAAGCCAGGCCTCAAACCTCGAGAAGCTCCAGCCCAAAACGCAGCCAAAATGCAGCCCACATACGGGAGAATATCAAGAGCAGAGCTTGTAGGAAGCCAGGCCTCAAACCACGAGAAGCTCCAGTCCAAAATACAGCCAAAATGCAGCCCACATCCGGGAGAATCTCAAGAGCAGGGGGTGGAGCAAGCCAGGCCTCAAACCTCGAGAAGCTCCAGCCCAAAAGGCAGCCAAAATGCAGCCCACATCCGGGAGAATCTCAAAAGTAGGGGATGGAGCAAGCCAGGCCTCAAACCACGAGAAGCTCCAGCCCAAAAGGCAGCCAAAATGCAGCCCACATACGGGAGAATATCAATGGCAGAGTTTGTAGCAAGCTAGGCCTCAAACCACGAGAAGCTCCAGCCCAAAAGGCAGTCAAAATGCAGCCCACATCTGGGAGAATATCAATGGCAGAGTTTGCAGCAAGCCAGGCCTCAAACCACGAGAAGCTCCAGCCCAAAAGGCAGCCAAAATGCAGCCCACATCCGGGAGAATCTCAAGAGGAGGGGGTGGAGCAAGCCAGGCCTCAAACCACAAGAATCTCCAGACCAAAAGGCAGCCAAAATGCAGCCCACCTCCGGGAGAATCTCAAGAGCAGGGGGTGGAGCAAGCCAGGCCTCAAACCACGAGAAGCTCCAGCCCAAAAGGCAGCCAAAATGCAGCCCACATCCGTGAGAATATCAATGGCAGAGTTTGTAGCAAGCCAGGCCTCAAACCACGAGAAGCTCCAGCCCAAAAGGCAGCCAAAATGCAGCCCACCTCCGGGAGAATCTCAAGAGCAGAGTTTGTAGCAAGCCAGGCCTCAAACCACGAGAAGCTCCAGCCCAAAAGGCAGCCAAAATGCAGCCCATATCCGGGAGAATCTCAAGAGCAGGGGGTGGAGCAAGCCAGGCCTCAAACCACGAGAAGCTCCAGCCCAAAAGGCAGTGAAAATCCAGCCCACATCCGGGAGAATCTCAAGAGCAGGGGGTGGAGCAAGCCCGGCGTCAAACCACGAGAAGCTCCAGCCCAAAAGGCAGTCAAAATGCAGCCCACATCCGGGAGAATCTCATGAGCAGAGGGTGGCGCAAGCCAGGCCTGAAACCACGAGAAGCTCCAGCCCAAAATGCAGCCAAAATGCAGCCCACATCCGGGAGAACATCTAGAGCAGGGGGTGGAGCAAGCCAGGCCTCAAACCACGAGAAGCTCCAGCCCAAAAGGCAGCCAAAATGCAGCCCACATCCGGGAGAATATCAATGGCAGAGTTTGTAGCAAGCCAGGCCTCAAACCATGAGAAGCTCCAGCCCAAAAGGCAGCCAAAATGCAGCCCACATCCGGGAGAATCTCAAGAGCAGGGGGTGGAGCAAGCCAGGCCTCAAACCATGAGAAGCTCCAGCCCAAAAGGCAGCCAAAATGCAGTCCACATCCGGGAGAATCTCAGGAGCAGGGGGTGGAGCAAGCCAGACCTCAAACCACGAGAAGCTCCAGCCCAAAAGGCAGCCAAAATGCAGCCCACATCCGGGAGAATATCAATGGCAGAGTTTGTAGCAAGCCAGGCCTCAAACCACGAGAAGCTCCAGCCCAAAAGGCAGCCAAAATGCAGCCCACATCCGGGAGAATCTCAAGAGCAGGGGGTGGAGCAAGCCAGGCCTGAAACCACGAGAAGCTCCAGCCCAAAAGGCAGCCAAAATGCAGACCACATCCGGGAGAATCTCAAGAGCAGGGGGTGGAGCAAGCCAGGCCTCAAACCACGAGAAGCTCCAGCCCAAAAGGCAGCCAAAATGCAGAACAAATCTGGGAGAATCTCAAGAGCAGGGGGTGGAGTAAGCCAGGCCTAAAACCACGAGAAGCTCCAGCCCAAAAAGCAGCCAAAATGCAGCCCACATCCAGGAGAATCTCAAGAGCAGGGGGTGGAGCAAGCCAGGCCTCAAACCATGAGAATCTCCTGCCCAAAAGGCAGCCAAAATGCCGCCGACATCGGGGAGAATCTCAAGAGCAGGGGGTGTAGCAAGCCAGGCCTCAAACAACGAGAAGCTCCAGCCCAAAAGGCAGCCAAAATGCAGCCCACATCCGGGAGAATCTCAAGAGCAGGGGGTGGAGCAAGCCAGGCCTCAAACCATGAGAATCTCCAGCCCAAAAGGCAGCCAAAATGCAGCCCACATCCGGGAGAATATCAAGAGCAGGGGGTGGAGCAAGCCAGGCCCAAACCACGAGAAGCTCCAGCCCAAAAGGCAGCCAAAATGCAGCCCATCTCCGGGAGAATCTCAAGAGAAGGGGGTGGAGCAAGCCAGGCCTCAGACCACGAGAAGCTCCAGCCCAAAAGGCAGCCAAAATCCAGCCCACATCCGGGAGAATCTCAAGAGCAGGGGGTGGAGCAAGCCAGGCCTCAAACCACGAGAAGCTCCAGCCCAAAAGGCAGCCAAAATCCAGCCCACCTCCGGGAGAATATCAATGGCAGAGTTTGTAGCAAGCCAGGCCTCAAACCACGAGAAGCTCCAGCCCAAAAGGCAGCCAAAATCCAGCCCAAATCCGGGAGAATCTCAAGAGCAGGGGGTGGAGCAAGCCAGGCCTCAAACCACGAGAAGCTCCAGCCCAAAAGGCAGCCAAAATGCAGACCACATCCGGGAGAATCTCAAGAGCAGGGGGTGGAGCAAGCCAGGCCTCAAAGCACGAGAAGCTCCAGCCCACAAGGCAGCCAAAATACAGCCCACATCCGGGAGAATCTCAAGAGCAGGGGGTGGAGCAAGCCAGGCCTCAAACCACGAGAAGCTCCAGCCCAAAAGGCAGCCAAAATGCAGCCCACATCCGGGAGAATCTCAAGAGCAGGGGTTGGAGCAAGCCAGGCCTCAAACCACGAGAAGCTCCAGCCCAAAAGGCAGCCAAAATGCAGCCCACCTCCGGGAGAATCTCAAGAGCAGGGGGTGGAGCAAGCCAGGCCTCAAACCACGAGAAGCTCCAGCCCAAAAGGCAGCCAAAATACAGCCCACATCCGGGAGAATCTCAAGAGCAGGGGGTGGAGCAAGCCAGGCCTGAAACCACGAGAAGCTCCAGCCCAAAAGGCAGCCAAAATGCAGCCCACATCCGGGAGAATATCAATGGCAGAGTTTGTAGCAAGCCAGGCCTCAAACCACGAGAAGCTCCAGCCCAAAAGGCAGCCAAAATGCAGCCCACATCCGGGAGAATCTCAAGAGCAGGGGTTGGAGCAAGCCAGGCCTCAAACCACGAGAAGCTCCAGCCCAAAAGGCAGTCAAAATGCAGCCCACATCAGGGAGAATCTCAAGAGCAGGGGGTGGAGCAAGCCAGGCCTCAAACCACGAGAAGCTCCAGCCCAAAAGGCAGCCAAAATGCAGCCCACATACGTTAGAATATCAATGTCAGAGTTTATAGCAAGCCAGGCCTCAAACCACAAGAATCTCCAGCCCAAAATGCAGCCAAAATGCAGCCCACCTCAGGGAGAATCTCAAGAGCAGGGGGTGGAGCAAGCCAGACCTCAGACCATGAGAAGCTCCAGCCCAAAAGGCAGCCAAAATGCAGTCCACATCCGGGAGAATCTCAGGAGCAGGGGGTGGAGCAAGCCAGACCTCAAACCACGAGAAGCTCCAGCCCAAAAGGCAGCCAAAATACAGCCCACATCCGGGAGAATATCAATGGCAGAGTTTGTAGCAAGCCAGGCCTCAAACCACGAGAAGCTCCAGCCCAAAAGGCAGCCAAAATGCAGCCCACATCCGGGAGAATCTCAAGAGCAGGGGGTGGAGCAAGCCAGGCCTGAAACAACGAGAAGCTCCAGCCCAAAAGGCAGCCAAAATGCAGCCCACATCCGGGAGAATCTCAAGAGCAGGGGGTGGAGCAAGCCAGGCCTCAAACCACGAGAAGCTCCAGCCCAAAAGGCAGCCAAAATGCAGAACAAATCTGGGAGAATCTCAAGAGCAGGGGTTGGAGCAAGCAAGGCCTCAAACCACGAGAAGCTCCAGCCCAAAAGGCAGCCAAAATGCAGCCCACATCCAGGAGAATCTCAAGAGCAGGGGGTGGAGCAAGCCAGGCCTCAAACCACGAGAAGCTCCAGCCCAAAAAGCAGCCAAAATGCAGCCCACATCCGGGAGAATCTCAAGAGCAGGGGGTGGAGCAAGCCAGGCCTCAAACCACGAGAAGCTCCAGCCCAAAAAGCAGCCAAAATGCAGCCCACATCCGGGAGAATATCAATGGCAGAGTTTGTAGCAAGCTAGGCCTCAAACCACGAGAAGCTCCACCCCAAAAGGCAGCCAAAATGCAGCCCACATCCGGGAGAATCTCAAGAGCAGGGGTTGGAGCAAGCCATGCCTCAAACCATGAGAATCTCCAGCCCAAAAGGCAGCCAAAATGCAGCCCACATCCGGTAGAATCTCAAGAGCAGGGGGTGGAGCAAGCCAGGCCTCAAACCACGAGAAGCTCCAGCCCAAAAGGCAGCCAAAATGCAGCCCATCTCCGGGAGAATCTCAAGAGAAGGGGGTGGAGCAAGCCAGGCCTCAGACCACGAGAAGCTCCAGCCCAAAAGGCAGCCAAAATCCAGCCCACATCCGGGAGAATCTCAAGAGCAGGGGGTGGAGCAAGCCAGGCCTCAAACCCCGAGAAGCTCCAGCCCAAAAGGCAGCCAAAATGCAGCCCACATCCGGGAGAATCTCAAGAGCAGGGGGTGGAGCAAGCCAGGCCTCAAACCACGAGAAGCTCCAGCCCAAAAGGCAGCCAAAATGCAGCCCACATAAAGGGAGAATATCAATGGCAGAGTTTGTATCAAGCCATGCCTGAAACCATGAGAAGCTCCAGACCAAAAGGCAGCCAAAATGCAGAACAAATCTGGGAGAATATGAAGAGCAGGGTGTGGAGTAAGCCAGGCCTCAAACCACGAGAAGCTCCAGCCCAAAAGGCAGCCAAAATGCAGCCCACATCCGGGAGAATATCAAGAGCAGGGGGTGGAGCAAGCCAGGCCTCAAACCACGAGAAGCTCCAGCCCAAAAGGCAGCCAAAATACAGCCCACATCCGGGAGAATCTCAAGAGCAGGGGGTGGAGCAAGCCAGGCCTCAAACCACGAGAAGCTCCAGCCCAAAAGTCAGCCAAAATGCAGCCCACATCCGGGAGAATATCAATGGCAGAGTTTGTATCAAGCCATGCCTCAAACCATGAGAAGCTCCAGCCCAAAAGGCAACCAAAATGCAGAACAAATCTGGGAGAATATGAAGACCAGGGTGTGGAGTAAGCGACGCCTCAAACCACAAGAAGCTCCAGCCCAAAAGGCAGCCAAAATGCAGCGCACATCCGGGAGATTCTCAAGAGCAGGGGGTGGAGCAAGCCAGGCCTCAAACCACGAGAAGCTCCAGCCCAAAAGGCAGCCAAAATGCAGCCCACATCCGGGAGAATATCAAGAGCAGGGGGTGGAGCAAGCCAGGCCTCAAACCACGAGAAGCTCCAGCCCAAAAGGCAGCCAAAATGCAGCCCACCTACGGGAGAATCTCAAGAGCAGGGGATGGAGCAAGCCAGGCCTCAAACCACGAGAAGCTCCAGCCCAAAAGGCAGCCAAAATGTAGCCCACATAAAGGGAGAATATCAATGGCAGATTTTGTATCAAGCCATGCCTCAAACCATGAGAAGCTCCAGCCCAAAAGGCAGCCAAAATGCAGAACAAATCTGGGAGAATATGAAGAGCAGGGTGTGGAGTAAGCCAGGCCTCAAACCACGAGAAGCTCCAGCCCAAAAGGCAGCCAAAATGCAGCCCACATCCGGGAGAATATAAAGAGCAGGGGGTGGAGCAAGCCATGCCTCAAACCATGAGAAGCTCCAGCCCAAAAGGCAGCCAAAATACAGCCCACATCCGGGAGAATCTCAAGAGCAGGGGGTGGAGCAAGGCAGGCCTCAAACCACGAGAAGCTCCAGCCCAAAAGGCAGCCAAAATGCAGCCCACATCCGGGAGAATATCAATGGCAGAGTTTGTATCAAGCCTTGCCTCAAACCATGAGAATCTCCAGCCCAAAAGGCAGCCAAAATGCAGAACAAATCTGGGAGAATATGAAGAGCAGGGTGTGGAGTAAGCCAGGCCTCAAACCACGAGAAGCTCCAGCCCAAAATGCAGCCAAAATGCAGCCCACATCCAGGAGAATATAAAGAGCATGGGGTGGAGCAAGCCAGGCCTCAAACCACGAGAATCTCCAGCCCAAAAAGCAGCCAAAATGCAGCCCACATCCGGGAGAATCTCAAGAGCAGGGGGTGGAGCAAGCCAGGCCTCAAACCATGAGAAGCTCCAGCCCAAAAGTCAGCCAATATGCAGAACAAATCTGGGAGAATCTCAAGAGCAGGGTGTGGAGTAAGCGAGGCCTCAAACCACAAGAAGCTCCAGCCCAAAATGCAGCCAAAATGCAGCGCACATCCGGGAGATTCTCAAGAGCAGGGGGTGGAGCAAACCAGGCCTCAAACCACGAGAAGCTCCAGCCCAAAAGGCAGCCAAAATCCAGCCCACATCCGGGAGAATCTCAAGAGCAGGGTGTGGAGCAAGTCAGGCCTGAAACCACGAGAAGCTCCAGCCCAAAACTCAGCCAAAATGCAGCCCACCTCCGGGAGAATCTCAAGAGCAGGGGGTGGAGCAAGCCAGGCCTCAAACCACGAGAAGCTCCAGCCCAAAAGGCAGCCAAAATCCAGCCCACATCCGGGAGAATATCAATGGCAGAATTTGTAGCAAGCCAGGCCTCAAACCACGAGAAGCTCCAGCCCAAAAGGCAGCCAAAATCCAGCCCAAATCCGGGAGAATCTCAAGAGCAGGGGGTGGAGCAAGCCAGGCCTCAAACCACGAGAAGTTCCACCCCAACAAGGCAGCCAAAATGCAGCCCACATCCGGGAGAATCTCAAGAGCAGGGGGTGGAGCAAGCCAGGCCTCAAACCACGAGAAGCTCCAGCCCAAAATGCAGCCAAAATGCAGCCCACATCCGGGAGAACCTCAAGAGCAGTGGGTGGAGCAAGCCAGGCCTGAAACCACGAGAAGCTCCAGCCCAAAAGGCAGCCAAAATGCAGCCCACATCCGGGAGAATCTCAAGAGCAGGGGGTGGAGCAAGCCAGGCCTCAAACCACGAGAAGCTCCAGCCCAAAAGGCAGACAAAATGCAGCCCACATCCGGGAGAATCTCAAGAGCAGGGGGTGGAGCAAGCCAGGCCTCAAACCACGAGAAGCTCCAGCCCAAAAGGCAGCCAAAATGCAGAAAAAATCTGGGAGAATATGGAGAGCAGGGTGTGGAGTAAGCCAGGCCTCAAACCACGAGAAGCTCCAGCCCAAAAGGCAGCCAAAATACAGCCCACATCCGGGAGAATCTCAAGACCAGGGGGTGGAGCAAGCCAGGCCTCAAACCACGAGAAGCTCCAGCCCAAAAGGCAGCCAAAATGCAGCCCACATCCGGGAGAATCTCAAGAGGAGGGGGTGGAGCAAGCCAGGCCTCAAACCACGAGAAGCTCCAGACCAAAAGGCAGCCAAAATTCAGCCCACCTCCGGGAGAATCTCAAGAGCAGGCTGTGGCGTAAGCCAGGCCTCAAACCATGAGAAGCTCCAGCCCAAAAGGCAGCCAAAATACAGTCCACATCCGGGAGAATCTCAGGAGCAAGGGGTGGAGCAAGCCACACCTCAAACCACGAGAAGCTCCAGCCCAAAAGGCAGCCAAAATGCAGCCCACATCCGGGAGAA
The DNA here is from genome assembly GCA_027574665.1 of Rhynochetos jubatus. Classification (NCBI taxonomy): domain Eukaryota; kingdom Metazoa; phylum Chordata; class Aves; order Eurypygiformes; family Rhynochetidae; genus Rhynochetos; species Rhynochetos jubatus. The sequence goes on from JAQBHY010000070.1 coordinate 236,388, forward strand.
TCTCAAGAGCAGGGGGTGGAGCAAGCCAGGCCTCAAACCACGAGAAGCTCCAGCCCAAAAGGCAGCCAAAATGCAGCCCACATCCGGGAGAATATCAATGGCAGAGTTTGTATAAAGCCATGCCTCAAACCATGAGAAGCTCCAGCCCAAAAGGCAGCCAAAATGCAGAACAAATCTGGGAGAATATGAAGAGCAGGGTGTGGAGTAAGCCAGGCCTCAAACCACGAGAAGCTCCAGCCCAAAAGGCAGCCAAAATGCAGCCCACATCCAGGAGAATATAAAGAGCAGGGGGTGGAGCAAGCCATGCCTCAAACCATGAGAAGCTCCAGCCCAAAAGGCAGCCAAAATACAGCCCACATCCGGGAGAATCTCAAGAGCAGGGGGTGGAGCAAGCCAGGCCTCAAACCACGAGAAGCTCCAGCCCAAAAGGCAGCCAAAATTCAGCCCACATCCGGGAGAATCTCAAGAGCAGGGGGTGGAGCAAGCCAGGCCTCAAACCATGAGAAGCTCCAGCCCAAAAGGCAGCCAAAATGCAGCCCACATCCGGGAGAATCTCAAGAGCAGGGGGTGGAGTAAGCCAGGCCTCAAACCACGAGAAGCTCCAGCCCAAAAGGCAGCCAAAATGCAGCCCACATCCAGGAGGATATAAAGAGCAGGGGATGGAGCAAGCCAGGCCTCAAACCACGAGAAGCTCCAGCCCAAAAGGCAGCCAAAATACAGCCCACATCCGGGAGAATCTCAAGAGCAGGGGGTGGAGCAAGCCAGGCCTCAAACCAGAGAAGCTCCAGCCCAAAAGGCAGCCAAAATGCAGAACAAATCTGGGAGAATATGAAGAGCAGGGTGTGGAGTAAGCCAGGCCTCAAACCACGAGAAGCTCCAGCCCAAAACTCAGCCAAAATGCAGCCCACATCCAGGAGAATATCAAGAGCAGGGGGTGGAGCAAACCAGGCCTCAAACCACGAGAAGCTCCAGCCCAAAAGGCAGCCAAAATGCAGACCACATCCGGGAGAATCTCAAGAGCAGGGGGTGGAGCAAGCCAGGCCTCAAACCACGAGAAGCTCCAGCCCAAAAGGCAGCCAAAATGCAGCCCACATCCGGGAGAATCTCAAGAGCAGTGGTTGGAGCAAGCCAGGCCTCAAACCACGAGAAGCTCCAGCCCAAAAGGCAGCCAAAATGCAGCCCACCTCCGGGAGAATCTCAAGAGCAGGGGGTGGAGCAAGCCAGGCCTCAAACCACGAGAAGCTCCAGCCCAAAAGGCAGCCAAAATCCAGCCCACATGTGGGAGAATATCAATGGCAGAATTTGTAGCAAGCCAGGCCTCAAACCACGAGAAGCTCCAGCCCAAAAGGCAGCCAAAATCCAGCCCAAATCCGGGAGAATCTCAAGAGCAGGGGGTGGAGCAAGCCAGGCCTCAAACCACGAGAAGCTCCAGCCCAAAAGGCAGCCAAAATGCAGCCCACATCCGGGAGAATCTCAAGAGCAGGGGGTGGAGCAAGCCAGGCCTCAAACCACGAGAAGCTCCAGCCCAAAAGGCAGCCAAAATGCAGCCCACATCCGGGAGAATATCAATGGCAGAGTTTGTATCAAGCCATGCCTCAAACCATGAGAAGCTCCAGCCCAAAATGCAGCCAAAATGCAGAACAAATCTCGGAGAATATGAAGAGCAGGGTGTGGAGTAAGCCAGGCCTCAAACCACGAGAAGCTCCAGCCCAAAATGCAGCCAAAATGCAGCCCACATCCAGGAGAATATAAAGAGCATGGGGTTGGAGCAAGCCAGGCCTCAAACCACGAGAATCTCCAGCCTAAAAAGCAGCCAAAATGCAGCCCACATCCGGGAGAATCTCAAGAGCAGGGGGTGGAGCAAGCCAGGCCTCAAACCATGAGAAGCTCCAGCCCAAAAGGCAGCCAAAATGCAGCCCACATCCAGGAAAATATCAAGAGCAGGGGGTGGAGCAAACCAGGCCTCAAACCACGAGAAGCTCCAGCCCAAAAGGCAGCCAAAATGCAGACCACATCCGGGAGAATCTCAAGAGCAGGGGGTGGAGCAAGCCAGGCCTCAAACCACGAGAAGCTCCAGCCCAAAATGCAGCCAAAATACAGCCCACCTCCGGGAGAATCTCAAGAGCAGGGGGTGGAGCAAGCCAGGCTACAAACCACGAGAACCTCCAGCCCAAAAGGCAGCCAAAATGCAGCCCACATCCGGGAGAATCTCAAGAGCAGGGGGTGGAGCAAGCCAGGCCTGAAACCACGAGAAGCTCCAGCCCAAAAGGCAGACAAAATGCAGCCCACATCCGGGAGAATCTCAAGAGCAGGGGGTGGAGCAAGCCAGGCCTCAAACCACGAGAAGCTCCAGCCCAAAATGCAGCCAAAATGCAGCCCACATCCGGGAGAATCTCAAGAGCAGGGGGTGGAGTAAGCCAGGCCTCAAACCACGAGAAGCTCCAGCCCAAAAGGCAGCCAAAATGCAGGCCACATCCGGGAGAATATGAAGAGCAGGGGGTGGAGCAAGCCAGGCCTCAAACCACGAGAAGCTCCAGCCCAAAAGGCAGCCAAAATGCAGCCCACATCCGGGAGAATCTCAAGAGCAGGGGGTGGAGCAAGCCAGGCCTCAAACCACGAGAAGCTCCAGCCCAAAAGGCAGCCAAAATGCAGCCCACATCCGGGAGAATCTCAAGAGCAGGGGGTGGAGCAAGCCAGGCCTCAAACCATGAGAAGCTCCAGCCCAAAATGCAGCCAAAATGCAGTCCACATCCGGGAGAATCTCAGGAGCAGGGGGTGGAGCAAGCCAGACCTCAAACCACAAGAAGCTCCAGCCCAAAATGCAGCCAAAATTCAGCCCACCTCCGGGAGAATCTCAAGAGCAGGCTGTGGCGTAAGCCAGGCCTCAAACCATGAGAAGCTCCAGCCCAAAAGGCAGCCAAAATGCAGTCCACATCCGGGAGAATCTCAGGAGCAAGGGGTGGAGCAAGCCACACCTCAAACCACGAGAAGCTCCAGCCCAAAAGGCAGCCAAAATGCAGCCCACATCCGGGAGAATCTCAAGAGCAGGGGGTGGAGCAAGCCAGGCCTCAAACCACGAGAAGCTCCAGCCCAAAAGGCAGCCAAAATGCAGGCCACATCCGGGAGAATATCAATGGCAGAGTTTGTATCAAGCCATGCCTCAAACCATGAGAAGCTCCAGCCCAAAAGGCAGCCAAAATGCAGAACAAATCTGGGAGAATATGAAGAGCAGGGTGTGGAGTAAGCCAGGCCTCAAACCACGAGAAGCTCCATCCCAAAAGGCAGCCAAAATGCAGCCCACATCCAGGAGAATATAAAGAGCATGGGGTTGGAGCAAGCCAGGCCTCAAACCACGAGAAGCTCCAGCCCAAAAGGCAGCCAAAATGCAGCCCACCTCTGGGAGAATCTCAAGAGCAGGGGGTGGAGCAAGCCAGGCCTCAAACCACGAGAAGCTCCAGCCCAAAAGGCAGCCAAAATGCAGCCCACATGCGGGAGAATATCAATGGCAGAATTTGTAGCAAGCCAGGCCTCAAACCACGAGAAGCTCCAGCCCAAAATGCAGCCAAAATCTAGCCCAAATCCGGGAGAATCTCAAGAGCAGGGGGTGGAGCAAACCAGGCCTCAAACCACGAGAAGCTCCAGCCCAAAAGGCAGCCAAAATGCAGACCACATCCGGGAGAATCTCAAGAGCAGGGGGTGGAGCAAGCCAGGCCTCAAACCACGAGAAGCTCCAGCCCAAAAGGCAGCCAAAATACAGCCCACATCCGGGAGAATCTCAAGAGCAGGGGGTGGAGCAAGCCAGGCCTCAAACCACGAGAAGCTCCAGCCCAAAAGGCAGCCAAAATGCAGCCCACATCCGGGAGAATCTCAAGAGCAGTGGTTGGAGCAAGCCAGGCCTCAAACCACGAGAAGCTCCAGCCCAAAAGGCAGCCAAAATGCAGCCCACCTCCGGGAGAATCTCAAGAGCAGGGGGTGGAGCAAGCCAGGCCTCAAACCACAGAAGCTCCAGCCCAAAAGGCAGCCAAAATCCAGCCCACATGTGGGAGAATATCAATGGCAGAATTTGTAGCAAGCCAGGCCTCAAACCACGAGAAGCTCCAGCCCAAAAGGCAGCCAAAATCCAGCCCAAATCCGGGAGAATCTCAAGAGCAGGGGGTGGAGCAAGCCAGGCCTCAAACCACGAGAAGCTCCAGCCCAAAAGGCAGCCAAAATGCAGCCCACATCCGGGAGAATATCAATGGCAGAGTTTGTATCAAGCCGTGCCTCAAACCATGAGAAGCTCCAGCCCAAAATGCAGCCAAAATGCAGAACAAATCTGGGAGAATATGAAGAGCAGGGTGTGGAGTAAGCCAGGCCTCAAACCACGAGAAGCTCCAGCCCAAAATGCAGCCAAAATGCAGCCCACATCCAGGAGAATATAAAGAGCATGGGGTTGGAGCAAGCCAGGCCTCAAACCACGAGAATCTCCAGCCTAAAAAGCAGCCAAAATGCAGCCCACATCCGGGAGAATCTCAAGAGCAGGGGGTGGAGCAAGCCAGGCCTCAAACCATGAGAAGCTCCAGCCCAAAAGGCAGCCAAAATGCAGCCCACATCCAGGAAAATATCAAGAGCAGGGGGTGGAGCAAACCAGGCCTCAAACCACGAGAAGCTCCAGCCCAAAAGGCAGCCAAAATGCAGACCACATCCGGGAGAATCTCAAGAGCAGGGGGTGGAGCAAGCCAGGCCTCAAACCACGAGAAGCTCCAGCCCAAAATGCAGCCAAAATACAGCCCACCTCCGGGAGAATCTCAAGAGCAGGGGGTGGAGCAAGCCAGGCTACAAACCACGAGAACCTCCAGCCCAAAAGGCAGCCAAAATGCAGCCCACATCCGGGAGAATCTCAAGAGCAGGGGGTGGAGCAAGCCAGGCCTGAAACCACGAGAAGCTCCAGCCCAAAAGGCAGACAAAATGCAGCCCACATCCGGGAGAATCTCAAGAGCAGGGGGTGGAGCAAGCCAGGCCTCAAACCACGAGAAGCTCCAGCCCAAAATGCAGCCAAAATGCAGCCCACATCCGGGAGAATCTCAAGAGCAGGGGGTGGAGTAAGCCAGGCCTCAAACCACGAGAAGCTCCAGCCCAAAAGGCAGCCAAAATGCAGGCCACATCGGGGAGAATATGAAGAGCAGGGGGTGGAGCAAGCCAGGCCTCAAACCACGAGAAGCTCCAGCCCAAAAGGCAGCCAAAATGCAGCCCACATCCGGGAGAATCTCAAGAGCAGGGGGTGGAGCAAGCCAGGCCTCAAACCACGAGAAGCTCCATCCCAAAAGGCAGCCAAAATGCAGCCCACATCCAGGAGAATATAAAGAGCATGGGGTTGGAGCAAGCCAGGCCTCAAACCACGAGAAGCTCCAGCCCAAAAGGCAGCCAAAATGCAGCCCACCTCTGGGAGAATCTCAAGAGCAGGGGGTGGAGCAAGCCAGGCCTCAAACCACGAGAAGCTCCAGCCCAAAAGGCAGCCAAAATGCAGCCCACATGCGGGAGAATATCAATGGCAGAATTTGTAGCAAGCCAGGCCTCAAACCACGAGAAGCTCCAGCCCAAAAGGCAGCCAAAATCTAGCCCAAATCCGGGAGAATCTCAAGAGCAGGGGGTGGAGCAAGCCAGGCCTCAAACCACGAGAAGCTCCAGCCCAAAAGGCAGCCAAAATGCAGCCCACATGCGGGAGAATATCAATGGCAGAATTTGTAGCAAGCCAGGCCTCAAACCACGAGAAGCTCCAGCCCAAAATGCAGCCAAAATCTAGCCCAAATCCGGGAGAATCTCAAGAGCAGGGGGTGGAGCAAGCCAGGCCTCAAAGCACGAGAAGCTCCAGCCCAAAAGGCAGCCAAAATGCAGCCCACCTCCGGGAGAATCTCAAGAGCAGGGGCTGGAGCAAGCCAGGCCTCAAACCACGAGAAGCTCCAGCCCAAAATGCAGCCAAAATGCAGAACAAATCTGGGAGAATATGAAGAGCAGGGTGTGGAGTAAGCCAGGCCTCAAACCACGAGAAGCTCCAGCCCAAAATGCAGCCAAAATGCAGCCCACATCCAGGAGAATCTCAAGAGCAGGGGGTGGAGCAAGGCAGGCCTCAAACCACGAGAAGCTCCAGCCCAAAAGGCAGCCAAAATGCAGAACAAATGTGGGAGAATATGAAGAGCAGGGTGTGGAGTAAGCCAGGCCTCAAACCACGAGAAGCTCCAGCCCAAAAGGCAGCCAAAATCCTACCCACATCCAGGAGAATATCAAGAGCTGGGAGTGGAGCAAACCAGGCCTCAAATAACAAGAATCTCCAGCCCAAAAGGCAGCCAAAATGCAGCCCACCTACGGGAGAATCTCATGAGCAGGTTGTGGAGCAAGCCAGGCCTCAAACCACGAGAAGCTCCAGCCCAAAAGGCAGTCAAAATGCAGCCCACATCCGGGAGAATCTCAAGAGCAGAGGGTGGAGCAAGCCAGGCCTCAAACCACAAGAATCTCCAGCCCAAAAGGCAGCGAAAATGCAGCCCACATCCGGGAGAATCTCAAGAGCAGGGGGTGGAGCAAGCCAGGCCTCAAACCTTGAGAAGCTCCAGCCCAAAAGGCAGCCAAAATGCAGCCCACATCCGGGAGAATCTCAAGAGCAGGGGGTGGAGCAAGCCAGACCTCAAACCACAAGAAGCTCCAGCCCAAAATGCAGCCAAAATGCAGCCCACATCCGGGAGAATCTCAAGAGCAGGGGGTGGAGCAAGCCAGGCCTCAAACCACGAGAAGCTCCAGCCCAAAATGCAGCCAAAATGCAACCCACCTCCGGGCAAATCTCAAGAGCAGGGGGTGGAGCAAGCCAGGCCTAAAACCACGAGAAGCTCCAGCCCAAAAGGCAGCGAAAATGCAGCCCACCTCCGGGAGAATCTCAAGAGCAGGGGGTGGAGCAAGCCAGGCGTCAAACCACGAGAAGATCCAGCCCAAAAGGCAGCCAAAATGCAGCCCACATCCGGGAGAATCTCAAGAGCAGGGGGTGGAGCAAGCCAGGCCTCAAACCACGAGAAGCTCCAGCCCAAAATGGAGAAAAAAATCCAGCCCACATCCGGGAGAATCTCAAGAGCAGGGGGTGGAGCAAGCCAGGCCTCAAACCACGAGAAGCTCCAGCCCAAAAGGCAGCCAAAATGCAGCCCACATCCGGGAGAATCTCAAGAGCAGGGGGTGGAGCAAGCCAGGCCTCAAACCACAAGAAGCTCCAGCCCAAAAGGCAGCCAAAATCCAGCCCACATCCGGGAGAATCTCAAGAGCAGGGGGTGGAGCAAGCCAGGCCTCAAACCACGAGAAGCTCCAGCCCAAAAGGCAGCCAAAATGCAGCCCACATCCGGGAGAATCTCAAGAGCAGGGGGTGGAGCAAGCCAGGCCTCAAACCACGAGAAGCTCCAGCCCAAAAGGCAGCCAAAATCCTACCCACATCCAGGAGAATATCAAGAGCTGGGGGTGGAGCAAACCAGGCCTCAAATAACGAGAATCTCCAGCCCAAAAGGCAGCCAAAATGCAGCCCACCTACGGGAGAATCTCATGAGCAGGTTGTGGAGCAAGCCAGGCCTCAAACCTTGAGAAGCTCCAGCCCAAAAGGCAGCCAAAATGCAGCCCACATCCGGGAGAATCTCAAGAGCAGGGGGTGGAGCAAGCCAGACCTCAAACCACAAGAAGCTCCAGCCCAAAATGCAGCCAAAATGCAGCCCACATCCGGGAGAATCTCAAGAGCAGGGGGTGGAGCAAGCCAGGCCTCAAACCACGAGAAGCTCCAGCCCAAAATGCAGCCAAAATGCAACCCACCTCCGGGCAAATCTCAAGAGCAGGGGGTGGAGCAAGCCAGGCCTAAAACCACGAGAAGCTCCAGCCCAAAAGGCAGCGAAAATGCAGCCCACCTCCGGGAGAATCTCAAGAGCAGGGGGTGGAGCAAGCCAGGCGTCAAACCACGAGAAGATCCAGCCCAAAAGGCAGCCAAAATGCAGCCCACATCCAGGAGAATCTCAAGAGCAGGGGGTGGAGCAAGCCAGGCCTCAAACCACGAGAAGCTCCAGCCCAAAAGGCAGCCAAAATGCAGCCCACATCCGGGAGAATCTCAAGAGCAGGGGGTGGAGCAAGCCAGGCCTCAAACCACAAGAAGCTCCAGCCCAAAAGGCAGCCAAAATGCAGCCCACATACGGGAGAATATCAATGGCAGAGTTTATAGCAAGCCAGGCCTCAAACCATGAGAAGCTCCAGCCCAAAAGGCAGCCAAAATGCAGCCCACATCCGGGAGAATATCAAGAGCAGGGGGTGGAGCAACCCAGGCCTCAAACCACAAGAATCTCCAGCCCAAAAGGCAGCCAAAATGCAGCCCACATCCGGGAGAATCTCAAGAGCAGGGGGTGGAGCAAGCCAGGCCTCAAACCATGAGAAGCTCCAGCCCAAAAGGCAGCCAAAATGCAGTCCACATCCGGGAGAATCTCAGGAGCAGGGGGTGGAGCAAGCCAGGCCTCAAACCATGAGAAGCTCCAGCCCAAAAGGCAGCCAAAATGCAGCCCACATCCGGGAGAAAATCTAGAGCAGGGGGTGGAGCAAGCCACGCCTCAAACCACGAGAAGCTCCAGCCCAAAAGGCAGCCAAAATGCAGCCCACATACGGGAGAATATCAATGGCAGAGTTTGTAGCAAGCCAGGCCTCAAACCACGAGAATCTCCAGCCCAAAGGCAGCCAAAATGCAGCCCACATCCGGGACAATCTCAAGACCAGGGGGTGGAGCAAGCCAGGCCTCAAACCACGAGAAGCTCCAGCCCAAAATGCAGCCAAAATGCAGCCCACATCCGGGAGAATATCAATGGCAGTGTTTGTAGAAAGCCAGGCCTCAAACCACGAGAAGCTCCAGCCCAAAAGGCAGCCAAAATGCAGCCCACATCCGGGAGAATCTCAAGAGCAGGGGGTGGAGCAAGCCAGGCCTCAAACCACGAGAAGCTCCAGCCCAAAAGGCAGCCAAAATGCAGCCCACATCCGGGAGAATCTCAAGAGCAGGGGGTGGAGCAAGCCAGGCCTCAAACCACGAGAAGCTCCAGCCCAAAAGGCAGCCAAAATGCAGCCCACATCCGGAAGAATCTCAAGAGCAGGGGGTGGAGCAAGCCAGGCCTCAAACCACGAGAAGCTCCAGCCCAAAAGGCAGCCAAAATGCAGAACAAATCTGGGAGAATCTCAAGAGCAGGGGGTGGAGCAAGCAAGGCATCAAACCACGAGAATCTCCAGCCCAAAAGGCAGCCAAAATGCAGCCGACATCGGGGAGAATCTCAAGAGCAGGGGGTGGAGCAAGCCAGGCCTCAAACCACGAGAAGATCCAGCCCAAAAGGCAGCCAAAATGCAGTCCACATCCGGGAGAATCTCAAGAGCAGGGGGTGGAGCAAGCCATGCCTCAAACCACGAGAAGCTCCAGCCCTAAAGGCAGCCAAAATGCAGAACAAATCTGGGAGAATCTCAAGAGCAGGCTGTAGAGTAAGCCAGGCCTCAAACCACGAGAAGCTCCAGCCCAAAATGCAGCAAAATACAGCCCACATCCGGGAGAATCTCAAGAGCAGGGGATGGAGCAAGCGAGGCCACAAACCACGAGAAGCTCCAGCCCAAAAGGCAGCCAAAATGCAGCCCACCTCCGGGAGAATCTCAGGAGCAGGGGTTGGAGCAAGCCATGCCTCAAACCACGAGAAGCTCCAGCCCAAAAGGCAGCCAAAATGCAGTCCACATCCGGGAGAATCTCAGGAGCAGGGAGTGGAGCAAGCCAGACCTCAAACCACAAGAAGCTCCAGCCCAAAAGGCAGCCAAAATGCAGCCCACCTCCGGGAGAATCTCAAGAGCAGGGGGTGGAGCAAGCCAGGCCTCAAACCATGAGAAGCTCCAGCCCAAAAGGCAGCCAAAATGCAGTCCACATCCGGGAGAATCTCAGGAGCAGGGGGTGGAGCAAGCCAGGCCTCAAACCACGAGAAGCTCCAGCCCAAAAGGCAGCCAAAATGCAGCCCACATACGGGAGAATATCAATGGCAGAGTTTGTAGCAAGCCAGTCCCCAAACCACGAGAATCTCCAGCCCAAAGGCAGCCAAAATGCAGCCCACATCCGGGACAATCTCAAGAGCAGGGGGTGGAGCAACCAGGCCTCAAACCACGACAAGCTCCAGCCCTAAAGGCAGCCAAAATGCAGCCCACATACGGGAGAATATCAATGGCAGAGTTTGTAGCAAGCCAGGCCTCAAACCACGAGAAGCTCCAGCCCAAAAGGCAGCCAAAATGCAGCCCACATCCGGGAGAATCTCAAGAGCAGGGGGTGGAGCAAGCCAGGCCTCAAACCACGAGAAGCTCCAGCCCAAAAGGCAGCCAAAATGCAGCCCACATCCGGGAGAATCTCAAGAGCAGGGGGTGGAGCAAGCCAGGCCTCAAACCACGACAAGCTCCAGCCCAAAAGGCAGCCAAAATGCAGAACAAATCTGGGAGAATCTCAAGAGCAGGGGGTGGAGCAAGCAAGGCCTCAAACCACGAGAAGATCCAGCCCAAAAGGCAGCCAAATTGCAGTCCACATCCGGGAGAATCTCAAGAGCAGGGGTTGGAGCAAGCCATGCCTCAAACCATGAGAAGCTCCAGCCCAAAAGGCAGCCAAAATGCAGAACAAGTCTGGGAGAATATGAAGAGCAGGTTGTGGAGTAAGCCAGGCCTCAAACCACGAGAAGCTCCACCCAAAAGGCAGCCAAAATACAGCCCACATCCGGGAGAATCTCAAGAGCAGGGGTTGGAGCAAGCCAGGCCTCAAACCACGAGAAGCTCCAGCCCAAAAGGCAGCCAAAATGCAGCCCACATCCGGGAGAATATCAATGGCAGAGTTTGTAGCAAGCCAGGCCTCAAACCACGAGAAGCTCCAGCCCAAAAGGCAGCCAAAATGCAGAACAAATCTGGGAGAATCTCAAGAGCAGGCTGTAGAGTAAGCCAGGCCTCAAACCACGAGAAGCTCCAGCCCAAAAGGCAGCCAAAATACAGCCCACATAAAGGGAGAATCTCAAGAGCAGGGGATGGAGCAAGCCAGGCCTCAAACCACGAGAAGCTCCAGCCCAAAAGGCAGCCAAAATGCAGCCCACATCCGGGAGAATCTCAAGAGCAGGGGGTGGAGCAAGCCAGGCCTCAAACCACGAGAAGCTCCAGCCCAAAAGGCAGCCAAAATGCAGCCCACATCCGGGAGAATCTCAAGTGCAGGGGGTGGAGCAAGCCAGGCCTCAAACCACGAGAAGCTCCAGCCCAAAAGGCAGCCAAAATGCAGCCCACATCCGGGAGAATCTCAAGAGCAGGGGGTGGAGCAAGCCAGGCCTCAAACCACGAGAAGCTCCAGCCCAAAATTCAGCCAAAATGCAGCCCACATCCGGGAGAATCTCAAGAGCAGGGGGTGGAGCAAGCCAGGCCTCAAACCACGAGAAGCTCCAGCCCAAAAAGCAGCCAAAATGCAGCCCACATCCGGGAGAATCTCAAGAGCAGGGGGTGGAGCAAGCCAGGCCTCAAACCATGAGAAGCTCCAGCCCAAAAGGCAGCCAAAATGAAGAACAAATCTGGGAGACTATGAAGACCAGGGTGTGGAGTAAGCCAGGCCTCAAACCACGAGAAGCTGCAGCCCAAAAGGCAGCCAAAATACAGCCCACATCCAGGAGAATCTCAAGAGTAGGGGGTGGAGCAAGCCAGGCCTCAAACCACGAGAAGCTCCAGCCCAAAAGGCAGCCAAAATGCAGGCCACATACGGGAGAATCTCAAGAGCAGGGGGTGGAGCAAGCCAGGCCTCAAACCACGAGAAGTTCCAGCCCAAAAGGCAGCCAAAATGCAGCCCACATCCGGGACAATTTCAAGAGCAGGGGTTGGAGAAAGCCAGGCCTCAAACCACGAGAAGCTCCAGCCCAAAAGGCAGCCAAAATGCAGCCCACCTCCGGGAGAATCTCAAGAGAAGGGGGTGGAGCAAGCCAGGCCTCAGACCACGAGAAGCTCCAGCCCAAAAGGCAGCCAAAATCCAGCCCACATCCGGGAGAATCTCAAGAGCAGGGGGTGGAGCAAGCCAGGCCTCAAACCACGAGAAGCTCCAGCCCAAAAGGCAGCCAAAATGCAGCCCACATCCGGGAGAATATCAAGAGCAGGGGGTGGAGCAAGCCAGGCCTCAAACCACGAGAAGCTCCAGCCCAAAAGGCAGCCAAAATGCAGCCCACATCCGGGAGAATCTCAAGAGCAGGGGGTGGAGCAAGCCAGGCCTCAAACCACGAGAAGCTCCAGCCCAAAAGGCAGCCAAAATGCAGCCCACCTCCGGGAGAATTTCAAGAGCAGGGGGTGGAGCAAGCCAGGCCTCAAACCATGAGAAGCTCCAGCCCAAAAGGCAGCCAAAATGAAGAACAAATCTGGGAGAATATGAAGACCAGGGTGTGGAGTAAGCCAGGCCTCAAACCACGAGAAGCTCCAGCCCAAAAGGCAGCCAAAATACAGCCCACATCCGGGAGAATCTCAAGAGCAGGGGGTGGAGCAAGCCAGGCCTCAAACCACGAGAAGCTCCAGCCCAAAAGGCAGCCAAAATGCAGGCCACATACGGGAGAATCTCAAGAGCAGGGGGTGGAGCAAGCCAGGCCTCAAACCACGAGAAGTTCCAGCCCAAAAGGCAGCCAAAATGCAGCCCACAACCGGGACAATTTCAAGAGCAGGGGTTGGAGAAAGCCAGGCCTCAAACCACGAGAAGCTCCAGCCCAAAAGGCAGCCAAAATGCAGCCCACCTCCGGGAGAATCTCAAGAGAAGGGGGTGGAGCAAGCCAGGCCTCAGACCACGAGAAGCTCCAGCCCAAAAGGCAGCCAAAATCCAGCCCACATCCGGGAGAATCTCAAGAGCAGGGGGTGGAGCAAGCCAGGCCTCAAACCACGAGAAGCTCCAGCCCAAAAGGCAGCCAAAATGCAGCCCACATCCGGGAGAATATCAAGAGCAGGGGGTGGAGCAAGCCAGGCCTCAAACCACGAGAAGCTCCAGCCCAAAAGGCAGCCAAAATGCAGCCCACATCCGGGAGAATCTCAAGAGCAGGGGGTGGAGCAAGCCAGGCCTCAAACCACGAGAAGCTCCAGCCCAAAAGGCAGCCAAAATGCAGCCCACCTCCGGGAGAATTTCAAGAGCAGGGGGTGGAGCAAGCCAGGCCTCAAACCACGAGAAGCTCCAGCCCAAAAGGCAGCCAAAATACAGCCCACATCCGGGAGAATCTCAAGAGCAGGGGGTGGAGCAAGCCAGGCCTCAAACCACGAGAAGCTCCAGCCCAAAAGGCAGCCAAAATGCAGCCCACATCCGGGAGAATCTCAAGAGCAGGGGTTGGAGCAAGCCAGGCCTCAAACCACGAGAAGCTCCAGCCCAAAATGCAGCCAAAATCCAGCCCACCTCCGGGAGAATCTCAAGAGCAGGGGGTGGAGCAAGCCAGGCCTCAAACCACGAGAAGCTCCAGCCCAAAAGGCAGCCAAAATCCAGCCCAAATCCGGGAGAATCTCAAGAGCAGGGGGTGGAGCAAGCCAGGCCTCAAACCACGAGAAGCTCCAGCTCAAATAGCAGCCAAAATGCAGCCCACATCCGGGAGAATCTCAAGAAGAGGTGGTGGAGCAAGCCAGGCCTCAAACCACGAGAAGCTCCAGCCCAAAAGGCAGCCAAAATCCAGCCCACATGCGGGAGAATATCAAGAGTAAGGGGTGGAGCAAGCCAGGCCTCAAACCACGAGAAGCTCCAGCCCAAAAGGCAGCCAAAATGCAGCCCACATCCGGGAGAATCTCAAGAGCAGGGGGTAGAGCAAGCCAGGCCTCAAACCACGAGAAGCTCCAGCTCAAATAGCAGCCAAAATGCAGCCCACATCCGGGAGAATCTCAAGAAGAGGGGGTGGAGCAAGCCAGGCCTCAAACCACGAGAAGCTCCAGCCCAAAAGGCAGCCAAAATGCAGCCCACCTCCGGGAGAATCTCAAGAGTAAGGGGTGGAGCAAGCCAGGCCTCAAACCACGAGAAGCTCCAGCCCAAAAGGCAGCCAAAATGCAGCCCACATCCGGGAGAATCTCAAGAGCAGGGGGTGGAGCAAGCCAGGCCTCAAACCACGAGAAGCTCCAGCCCAAAAGTCAGCCAAAATGCAGCCCACCTCCGGGAGAATCTCAAGAGCAGGGGGTGGAGCAAGCCAGGCCTCAAACCACGAGAAGCTCCAGCCCAAAAGGCAGCCAAAATGCAGCCCACATCCGGGAGAATCTCAAGAGCAGGGGGTGGAGCAAGCCAGGCCTCAAACCACGAGAAGCTCCAGCCCAAAATGCAGCCAAAATCCAGCCCACCTCCGGGAGAATCTCAAGAGCAGGGGGTGGAGCAAGCCAGGCCTCAAACCACGAGAAGCTCCAGCCCAAAAGGCAGCCAAAATCCAGCCCAAATCCGGGAGAATCTCAAGAGCAGGGGGTGGAGCAAGCCAGGCCTCAAACCACGAGAAGCTCCAGCTCAAATAGCAGCCAAAATGCAGCCCACATCCGGGAGAATCTCAAGAAGAGGGGGTGGAGCAAGCCAGGCCTCAAACCACGAGAAGCTCCAGCCCAAAAGGCAGCCAAAATCCAGCCCACCTCCGGGAGAATCTCAGGAGTAAGGGGTGGAGCAAGCCAGGCCTCAAACCACGAGAAGCTCCAGCCCAAAAGGCAGCCAAAATGCAGCCCACATCCGGGAGAATCTCAAGAGCAGGGGGTGGAGCAAGCCAGGCCTCAAACCATGAGAAGCTCCAGCCCAAAAGGCAGCCAAAATGCAGAACAAATCTGGGAGAATATGAAGAGCAGGGTGTGGAGTAAGCCAGGCCTCAAACCACGAGAAGCTCCAGCCCAAAAGGCAGCCAAAATACAGCACACATCCGGGAGAATCTCAAGAGCAGGGGGTGGAGCAAGCCAGGCCTCAAACCACGAGAAGCTCCAGCCCAAAATGCAGCCAAAATGCAGCCCACATCCGGGAGAATCTCAAGAGCAGGGGGTGGAGCAAGCCAGGCCTCAAACCACGAGAAGCTCCAGCCCAAAAGGCAGCCAAAATGCAGACCACCTCCGGGAGAATCTCAAGAGCAGGGGGTGGAGCAAGCCAGGCCTCAAACCACGAGAAGCTCCAGCCCAAAAGGCAGCCAAAATGCAGCCCACATCCGGGACAATTTCAAGAGCAGGGGTTGGAGCAAGCCAGGCCTCAAACCACGAGAACCTCCAGCCCAAAATTCAGCCAAAATGCAGCCCACCTCCGGGAGAATCTCAAGAGCAGGGGGTGGAGCAAGCCAGGCCTCTGACCACGAGAAGCTCCAGCCCAAAAGGCAGCCAAAATGCAGACCACATCCGGGAGAATATGAAGAGCAGGGGGTGGAGCAAGCCAGGCCTCAAACCACGAGAAGCTCCAGCCCAAAAGGCAGCCAAAATGCAGCCCACCTCCGGGAGAATCTCAAGAGCAGGGGGTGGAGCAAGCCAGGCCTCAAACCACGAGAAGCTCCAGCCCAAAAGGCAGCCAAAATGCAGCCCACCTCCGGGAGAATTTCAAGAGCAGGGGGTGGAGCAAGCCAGGCCTCAAACCACGAGAAGCTCCAGCCCAAAAGGCAGCCAAAATGCAGCCCACATCCGGGAGAATCTCAAGAGCAGGGGGTGGAGCAAGCCAGGCCTCAAACCATGAGAAGCTCCAGCCCAAAAGGCAGCCAAAATGCAGAAGAAATCTGGGAGAATATGAAGAGCAGGTTGTGGAGTAAGCCAGGCCTCAAACCACGAGAAGCTCCAGCCCAAAAGGCAGCCAAAATACAGCACACATCCGGGAGAATCTCAAGAGCAGGGAGTGGAGCAAGCCAGGCCTCAAACCACGAGAAGCTCCAGCCCAAAAGGCAGCCAAAATGCAGCCCACATCCGGGAGAATCTCAAGAGCAGGGGGTGGAGCAAGCCAGGCTACAAACCACGAGAACCTCCAGCCCAAAAGGCAGCCAAAATGCAGCCCCCATCCGGGAGAATCTCAAGAGCAGGGGGTGGAGCAAGCCAGGCCTCAAACCACGAGAAGCTCCAGCCCTAAAGGCAGCCAAAATGCAGCCCACATCCGGGAGAATCTCAAGAGCAGGGGGTGGAGCAAGCCAGGCCTCAAACCACGAGAAGCTCCAGCCCAAAAGGCAGCCAAAATGCAGACCACCTCCGGGAGAATCTCAAGAGCAGGGTGTGGAGCAAGCCAGGCCTCAAACCACGAGAAGCTCCAGCCCAAAAGGCAGCCAAAATGCAGCCCACATCCGGGACAATTTCAAGAGCAGGGGTTGGAGCAAGCCAGGCCTCAAACCACGAGAAGCTCCAGCCCAAAATTCAGCCAAAATGCAGCCCACATCCGGGAGAATCTCAAGAGCAGGGGGTGGAGCAAGCCAGGCCTCAGACCACGAGAAGCTCCAGCCCAAAAGGCAGCCAAAATGCAGCCCACATCCAGGAGAATCTCAAGAGCAGAGGGTGGAGCAAGCCAGGCCTCAAACCACGAGAAGCTCCAGCCCAAAAAGCAGCCAAAATGCAGCCCACATCCGGGAGAATCTCAAGAGCAGGGGGTGGAGTAAGCCAGGCCTCAAACCACGAGAAGCTCCAGCCCAAAAGGCAGCCAAAATGCAGCCCACATCCAGGAGAATCTCAAGAGCAGGGGGTGGAGCAAGCCAGGCCTCAAACCACGAGAAGCTCCAGCCCAAAATTCAGCCAAAATGCAGCCCACCTCCGGGAGAATCTCAAGAGCAGGGGGTGGAGCAAGCCAGGCCTCAGACCACGAGAAGCTCCAGCCCAAAAGGCAGCCAAAATGCAGCCCACATCCGGGAGAATCTCAAGAGCAGGGGGTGGAGCAAGCCAGGCCTCAAACCACGAGAAGCTCCAGCCCAAAAGGCAGCCAAAATCCAGCCCACCTCCGGGAGAATCTCAAGAGCAAGGGGTGGAGCAAGCCAGGCCTCAAACCACGAGAAGCTCCAGCCCAAAAGGCAGCCAAAATCCAGCCCAAATCCAGGAGAATCTCAAGAGCAGGGGTTGGAGCAAGCCAGGCCTCAAACCACGAGAAGCTCCAGCCCAAAAGGCAGCCAAAATGCAGACCACATCCGGGAGAATATGAAGAGCAGGGGGTGGAGCAAGCCAGGCCTCAAACCACGAGAAGCTCCAGCCCAAAAGGCAGCCAAAATGCAGCCCACATCCAGGAGAAGATAAAGAGCAGGGGGTGGAGCAAGCCAGGCCTCAAACCACGAGAAGCTCCAGCCCAAAAGGCAGCCAAAATGCAGCCCACATCCGGGAGAATCTCAAGAGCAGGGGGTGGAGCAAGCCAGGCCTCAAACCATGAGAAGCTCCAGCCCAAAAGGCAGCCAAAATGCAGAACAAATCTGGGAGAATATGAAGAGCAGGTTGTGGAGTAAGCCAGGCCTCAAACCACGAGAAGCTCCAGCCCAAAAAGCAGCCAAAATACAGCACACATCCGGGAGAATCTCAAGAGCAGGGGTTGGAGCAAGCCAGGCCTCAAACCACGAGAAGCTCCAGCCCAAAAGGCAGCCAAAATGCAGCCCACATCCGGGAGAATCTCAAGAGCAGGGGGTGGAGCAAGCCAGGCTACAAACCACGAGAACCTCCAGCCCAAAAGGCAGCCAAAATGCAGCCCCCATCCGGGAGAATCTCAAGAGCAGGGGGTGGAGCAAGCCAGGCCTCAAACCACGAGAAGCTCCAGCCCAAAAGGCAGCCAAAATGCAGCCCACATCCGGGAGAATCTCAAGAGCAGGGGGTGGAGCAAGCCAGGCCTCAAACCACGAGAAGCTCCAGCCCAAAAGGCAGCCAAAATGCAGACCACCTCCGGGAGAATCTCAAGAGCAGGGGGTGGAGCAAGCCAGGCCTCAAACCACGAGAAGCTCCAGCCCAAAAGGCAGCCAAAATGCAGCCCACATCCGGGACAATTTCAAGAGCAGGGGTTGGAGCAAGCCAGGCCTCAAACCACGAGAAGCTCCAGCCCAAAATTCAGCCAAAATGCAGCCCACCTCCGGGAGAATCTCAAGAGCAGGGGGTGGAGCAAGCCAGGCCTCAGACCACGAGAAGCTCCAGCCCAAAAGGCAGCCAAAATGCAGACCACATCCAGGAGAATCTCAAGAGAAGAGGGTGGAGCAAGCCAGGCCTCAAACCACGAGAAGCTCCAGCCCAAAAGGCAGCCAAAATGCAGCACACATCCGGGAGAATCTCAAGAGCAGGGGGTGGAGTAAGCCAGGCCTCAAACCACGAGAAGCTCCAGCCCAAAAGGCAGCCAAAATGCAGCCCACATCCAGGAGAATCTCAAGAGCAGTGTGTGGAGCAAACCAGGCCTCAAATAACGAGAAGCTCCAGCCCAAAAGGCAGCCAAAATGCAGCCCACCTCTGGGAGAATCTCAAGAGCAGGGGGTGGAGCAAGCCAGGCCTCAAACCACGAGAAGCTCCAGCCCAAAAGGCAGCCAAAATGCAGCCCACATCCGGGAGAATCTCAAGAGCAGGGGGTGGAGCAAGCCAGGCCTCAAACCACGAGAAGCTCCAGCCCAAAAGGCAGCCAAAATCCAGCCCACATCCAGGAGAATATCAAGAGCAGGGGGTGGAGCAAGCCAGGCCTCAAACCATGAGAAGCTCCAGCCCAAATGGCAGCCAAAATGCAGCCCACATCCGGGAGAATCTCAAGAGCAGGGGTTGGAGCAAGCCAGGCCTCAAACCACGAGAAGCTCCAGCCCAAAAGGCAGCCAAAATCCAGCCCACATGCGGGAGAATATCAATGGCAGAATTTGTAGCAAGCCATGCCTCAAACCACGAGAAGCTCCAGCCCAAAAGGCAGCCAAAATCCAGCCCAAATCCGGGAGAATCTCAAGAGCAGGGGGTTGAGCAAGCCAGGCCTCAAACCACGAGAAGCTCCAGCCCAAAAGGCAGCCAAAATGCAGCCCACCTCCCGGAGAATCTCAAGAGCAGGGGCTGGAGCAAGCCAGGCCTCAAACCATGAGAAGCTCCAGCCCAAAAGGCAGCCAAAATGCAGCCCACCTCCGGGAGAATCTCAAGAGCAGGGGGTGGAGCAAGCCAGGCCTCAGACCACGAGAAGCTCCAGCCCAAAAGGCAGCCAAAATGAAGCCCACATCCGGGAGAATCTCAAGAGCAGGGGGTGGAGCAAGCCAGGCCTCAAACCACGAGAACCTCCAGCCCAAAAGGCAGCCAAAATGCAGCCCACATCCGGGAGAATCTCAAGAGCAGTGGGTGGAGCAAGCCAGGCCTGAAAAAACGAGAAGCTCCAGCCCAAAAGGCAGACAAAATGCAGACCACATCCGGGAGAATCTCAACAGCAGGGGGTGGAGCAAGCCAGGCCTCAAACCACGAGAAGCTCCAGCCCAAAAGGCAGCCAAAATGCAGCCCACATCCGGGAGAATCTCAAGAGCAGGGGGTGGAGCAAGCCAGGCCTCAAACCACGAGAAGCTCCAGCCCAAATGGCAGTCAAAATGCAGCCCACATCCGGGAGAATCTCAAGAGCAGGGGGTGGAGCAAGCCAGGCCTCAAACCATGAGAAGCTCCAGCCCAAAAGGCAGCCAAAATGCAGTCCACATCCGGGAGAATCTCAGGAGCAGGGGGTGGAGCAAGCCAGACCTCAAACCACAGGAAGCTCCAGCCCAAAATGCAGCCAAAATTCAGCCCACCTCCGGGAGAATCTCAAGAGCAGGCTGTGGCGTAAGCCAGGCCTCAAACCATGAGAAGCTCCAGCCCAAAAGGCAGCCAAAATGCAGTCCACATCCGGGAGAATCTCAGGAGCAAGGGGTTGGAGCAAGCCAGGCCTCAAACCACGAGAAGCTCCAGCCCAAAAGGCAGCCAAAATGCAGCCCACATCCGGGAGAATATCAATGGCAGAGTTTGTATCAAGCCATGCCTCAAACCATGAGAAGCTCCAGCCCAAAAGGCAGCCAAAATGCAGAAGAAATCTGGGAGAATATGAAGAGCAGGGTGTGGAGTAAGCCAGGCCTCAAACCACGAGAAGCTCCAGCCCAAAAGGCAGCCAAAATGCAGCCCACATCCAGGAGAATATAAAGAGCATGGGGTGGAGCAAGCCATGCCTCAAACCATGAGAAGCTCCAGCCCAAAAGGCAGCCAAAATACAGCCCACATCCGGGAGAATCTCAAGAGCAGGGGGTGGAGCAAGCCAGGCCTCAAACCACGAGAAGCTCCAGCCCAAAAGGCAGCCAAAATGCAGCCCACATCCGGGAGAATATCAATGGCAGAGTTTGTATCAAGCCATGCCTCAAACCATGAGAAGCTCCAGCCCAAAAGGCAGCCAAAATGCAGAACAAATCTGGGAGAATATGAAGAGCAGGGTGTGGAGCAAGCCAGGCTACAAACCACGAGAAGCTCCAGCCCAAAATGCAGCCAAAATACAGCCCACCTCCAGGAGAATCTCAAGAGCAGGGGGTGGAGCAAGCCAGGCCTCAAACCACGAGAAGCTCCAGCCCAAAAGGCAGCCAAAATGCAGCCCACATCCGGGAGAATCTCAAGAGCAGGGGTTGGAGCAAGCCAGGCCTCAAACCACGAGAAGCTCCAGCCCAAAAGGCAGCCAAAATGCAGCCCACCTCCGGGAGAATCTCAAGAGCAGGGGGTGGAGCAAGCCAGGCCTCAAACCACGAGAAGCTCCAGCCCAAAAGGCAGCCAAAATGCAGCCCACCTCCGGGAGAATCTCAAGAGCAGGGGCTGGAGCAAGCCAGGCCTCAAACCACGAGAAGCTCCAGCCCAAAATGCAGCCAAAATGCAGAACAAATCTGGGAGAATATGAAGAGCAGGGTGTGGAGTAAGCCAGGCCTCAAACCACGAGAAGCTCCAGCCCAAAAGGCAGCCAAAATGCAGCCCACATCCAGGAGAATCTCAAGAGCAGGGGGTGGAGCAAGCCAGGCCTCAAACCACGAGAAGCTCCAGCCCAAAAGGCAGCCAAAATACAGCCCACATCCGGGAGAATCTCAAGAGCAGGGGGTGGAGCAAGCCAGGCCTCAAACCACGAGAAGCTCCAGCCCAAAAGGCAGCCAAAATGCAGAACAAATGTGGGAGAATATGAAGAGCAGGGTGTGGAGTAAGCCAGGCCTCAAACCACGAGAAGCTCCAGCCCAAAATGCAGCCAAAATGCAGCCCACATCCAGGAGAATATCAAGAGCTGGGGGTGGAGCAAACCAGGCCTCAAATAACGAGAATCTCCAGCCCAAAAGGCAGCCAAAATGCAGCCCACCTACGGGAGAATCTCATGAGCAGGTTGTGGAGCAAGCGAGGCCTCAAACCACGAGAAGCTCCAGCCCAAAAGGCAGTCAAAATGCAGCCCACATCCGGGAGAATCTCAAGAGCAGGGGGTGGAGCAAGCCAGGCCTCAAACCACAAGAATCTCCAGCCCAAAAGGCAGCGAAAATGCAGCCCACATCCGGGAGAATCTCAAGAGCAGGGGGTGGAGCAAGCCAGGCCTCAAACCATGAGAATCTCCAGCCCAAAAGGCAGCCAAAATGCAGTCCACATCCGGGAGAATCTCAGGAGCAGGGGGTGGAGCAAGCCAGACCTCAAACCACAAGAAGCTCCAGCCCAAAATGCAGCCAAAATGCAGCCCACATCCGGGAGAATCTCAAGAGCAGGGGGTGGAGCAAGCCAGGCCTCAAACCACGAGAAGCTCCAGCCCAAAAGGCAGCCAAAATGCAACCCACCTCCGGGAGAATCTCAAGAGCAGGGGGTGGAGCAAGCCAGGCCTCAAACCACGAGAAGCTCCAGCCCAAAAGGCAGCCAAAATGCAGCCCACATCCGGGAGAATCTCAAGAGCAGGGGGTGGAGCAAGCCAGGCCTCAAACCACGAGAAGATCCAGCCCAAAAGGCAGCCAAAATGCAGCCCACATCCGGGAGAATCTCATGAGCAGAGGGTGGCGCAAGCCAGGCCTGAAACCACGAGAAGCTCCAGCCCAAAAGGCAGCCAAAATGCAGCCCACATACGGGAGAATATCAATGGCAGAGTTTGTAGCAAGCCAGGCCTCAAACCACGAGAAGCTCCAGCCCAAAAGGCAGCCAAAATGCAGCCCACATCCGGGAGAATCTCAAGAGCAGGGGTTGGAGCAAGCCAGGCCTCAAACCACGAGAATCTCCAGCCCAAAAGGGAGCCAAAATCCAGCCCACATCCGGGAGAATCTCAAGAGCAGGGGGTGGAGCAAGCCAGGCCTCAAACCACGAGAAGCTCCAGCCCAAAAGGCAGCCAAAATGCAGCCCACATCCGGGAGAATCTCAAGAGCAGGGGGTGGAGCAAGCCAGGCCTCAAACCACAAGAAGCTCCAGCCCAAAAGGCAGCCAAAATGCAGCCCACATACGGGAGAATATCAATGGCAGAGTTTATAGCAAGCCAGGCCTCAAACCACGAGAAGCTCCAGCCAAACAGGCAGCCAAAATGCAGCCCACATCCGGGAGAATATCAAGAGCAGGGGGTGGAGCAAGCCAGGCCTCAAACCACAAGAATCTCCAGCCCAAAAGGCAGCCAAAATGCAGCCCAACTCCGGGAGAATCTCAAGAGCAGGGGGTGGAGCAAGCCAGGCCTCAAACCACGAGAAGCTCCAGCCCAAAAGGCAGCCAAAATGCAGTCCACATCCGGGAGAATCTCAGGAGCAGGGGGTGGAGCAAGCCAGGCCTCAAACCATGAGAAGCTCCAGCCCAAAAGGCAGCCAAAATGCAGCCCACATCTGGGAGAAAATCTAGAGCAGGGGGTGGAGCAAGCCAGGCCTCAAACCACGAGAAGCTCCAGCCCAAAAGGCAGCCAAAATGCAGCCCACATACGGGAGAATATCAATGGCAGAGTTTGTAGCAAGCCAGGCCTCAAACCACGAGAATCTCCAGCCCAAAGGCAGCCAAAATGCAGCCCACATCCGGGACAATCTCAAGAGCAGGGGGTGGAGCAAGCCAGGCCTCAAACCACGAGAAGTTCCAGCCCAAAATGCAGCCAAAATGCAGCCCACATCCGGGAGAATATCAATGGCAGTGTTTGTAGAAAGCAAGGCCTCAAACCACGAGAAGCTCCAGCCCAAAAGGCAGCCAAAATGCAGCCCACATCCGGGAGAATCTCAAGAGCAGGGGGTGGAGCAAGCCAGGCCTCAAACCACGAGAAGCTCCAGCCCAAAAGGCAGCCAAAATGCAGCCCACCTCCATGAGAATCTCAAGAGCAGGGGGTGGAGCAAGCCAGGCCTCAAACCATGAGAAGCTCCAGCCCAAAAGGCAGCCAAAATGCAGAACAATTCTGGGAGAATATGAAGAGCAGGTTGTGGAGTAAGCCAGGCCTCAAACCACGAGAAGCTCCACCCAAAAGGCAGCCAAAATACAGCCCACATCCGGGAGAATCTCAAGAGCAGGGGGTGGAGCAAGCCATGCCTCAAACCATGAGAATCTCCAGCCCAAAATGCAGCCAAAATGCAGCCCACATCCGGGAGAATCTCAAGAGCAGGGGGTGGAGCAAGCCAGGCCTCAAACCACGAGAAGCTCCAGCCCAAAAGGCAGCCAAAATGCAGCCCACATACGGGAGAATATCAAGAGCAGGGGGTGGAGCAACCAGGCCTCAAACCACGAGAAGCTCCAGCCCTAAAGGCAGCCAAAATGCAGCCCACATACGGGAGAATATCAATGGCAGAGTTTGTAGCAAGCCAGGCCTCAAACCACGAGAAGCTCCAGCCCAAAAGGCAGCCAAAATGCAGCCCACATCCGGGAGAATATCAATGGCAGTGTTTGTAGCAAGCCAGGCCTCAAACCACGAGAAGCTCCAGCCCAAAAGGCAGCCAAAATGCAGCCCACATCCGGGAGAATCTCAAGAGCAGGGGGTGGAGCAAGCCAGGCCTCAAACCACGAGAAGCTCCAGCCCAAAAGGCAGCCAAAATGCAGCCCACATCCGGGAGAATCTCAAGAGCAGGGGATGGAGCAAGCCAGGCCTCAAACCACGACAAGCTCCAGCCCAAAAGGCAGCCAAAATGCAGAACAAATCTGGGAGAATCTCAAGAGCAGGGGGTGGAGCAAGCAAGGCCTCAAACCACGAGAAGCTCCAGCCCAAAAGGCAGCCAAAATGCAGCCCACATCCAGGAGAATATAAAGAGCAGGGGGTGGAGCAAGCCAGGCCTCAAACCACGAGAAGCTCCAGCCCAAAAGGCAGCCAAAATGCAGACCACATCCAGGAGAATCTCAAGAGCAGGGGGTGGAGCAAGCCAGGCCTCAAACCACGAGAAGCTCCAGCCCAAAAGGCAGCCAAAATGCAGCCCACATCCGGGAGAATATCAATGGCAGAGTTTGTAGCAAGCCAGGCCTCAAACCACGAGAAGCTCCAGCCCAAAATGCAGCCAAAATGCAGAAGAAATCTGGGAGAATCTCAAGAGCAGGCTGTAGAGTAAGCCAGGCCTCAAACCATGAGAAGCTCCAGCCCAAAAGGCAGCCAAAATACAGCCCACCTCCGGGAGAATCTCAAGAGCAGGGGATGGAGCAAGCCAGGCCTCAAACCACGAGAAGCTCCAGCCCAAAAGGCAGCCAAAATGCAGCCCACATCCGGGAGAATCTCAAGAGCAGGGGGTGGAGCAAGCCAGGCCTCAAACCACGAGAAGCTCCAGCCCAAAAGGCAGCCAAAATGCAGCCCACATCCGGGAGAATATCAATGGCAGAGTTTGTATCAAGCTAGGCCTCAAACCACGAGAAGCTCCACCCCAAAAGGCAGCCAAAATGCAGCCCACATACGGGAGAATATCAATGGCAGAGTTTATAGCAAGCCAGGCCTCAAACCACGAGAAGCTCCAGCCCAAAAGGCAGCCAAAATGCAGCCCACATCCGGGAGAATATCAAGAGCAGGGGGTGGAGCAAGCCAGGCCTCAAACCACAAGAATCTCCAGCCCAAAAGGCAGCCAAAATGCAGCCCACCTCCGGGAGAATCTCAAGAGCAGGGGGTGGAGCAAGCCAGGCCTCAAACCTCGAGAAGCTCCAGCCCAAAAGGCAGCCAAAATGCAGTAAACATCCGGGAGAATCTCAGGAGCAGGGGGTGGAGCAAGCCAGACCTCAAACCACAAGAAGCTCCAGCCCAAAAGGCAGCCAAAATGCAGCCCACCTCCGGGAGAATCTCAAGAGCAGGGGGTGGAGCAAGCCAGGCCTCAAACCATGAGAAGCTCCAGCCCGAAAGGCAGCCAAAATGCAGTCCACATCCGGGAGAATCTCAGGAGCAGGGGGTGGAGCAAGCCAGGCCTCAAACCACGAGAAGCTCCAGCCCAAAAGGCAGCCAAAATGCAGCCCACATACGGGAGAATATCAATGGCGGAGTTTGTAGCAAGCCAGGCCTGAAACCACGAGAATCTCCAGCCCAAAGGCAGCCAAAATGCAGCCCACATCCGGGAGAATCTCAAGAGCAGGGGGTGGAGCAAGCCAGGCCTCAAACCACAAGAATCTCCAGCCCAAAAGGCAGCCAAAATGCAGCCCACCTCCGGGAGAATCTCAAGAGCAGGGGGTGGAGCAAGCCAGGCCTCAAACCTCGAGAAGCTCCAGCCCAAAAGGCAGCCAAAATGCAGTAAACATCCGGGAGAATCTCAGGAGCAGGGGGTGGAGCAAGCCAGACCTCAAACCACAAGAAGCTCCAGCCCAAAAGGCAGCCAAAATGCAGCCCACCTCCGGGAGAATCTCAAGAGCAGGGGGTGGAGCAAGCCAGGCCTCAAACCATGAGAAGCTCCAGCCCAAAAGGCAGCCAAAATGCAGTCCACATCCGGGAGAATCTCAGGAGCAGGGGGTGGAGCAAGCCAGGCCTCAAACCACGAGAAGCTCCAGCCCAAAAGGCAGCCAAAATGCAGCCCACATCCGGGAGAATATCAATGGCAGAGTATGTAGCAAGCCAGGCCTCAAACCACGAGAAGCTCCAGCCCAAAAGGCAGCCAAAATGCAGCCCACATCCGGGAGAATCTCAAGAGCAGGGGGTGGAGCAAGCCAGGCCTCAAACCACGAGAAGCTCCAGCCCAAAATGCAGCCAAAATGCAGAACAAATCTGGGAGAATCTCAAGAGCAGGGGGTGGAGCAAGCAAGGCCTCAAACCACGAGAAGCTCCATCCCAAAAGGCAGCCAAAATGCAGCCCACATCCAGGAGAATATAAAGAGCAGGGGGTGGAGCAAGCCAGGCCTCAAACCACGAGAAGCTCCAGCCCAAAAGGCAGCCAAAATGCAGCCCACATCCGGGAGAATATCAATGGCAGAGTTTGTAGCAAGCCAGGCCTCAAACCACGAGAAGCTGCAGCCCAAAAGGCAGCCAAAATGCAGCCCACATCCGGGAGAATATCAATGGCAGAGTTTGTAGCAAGCCAGGCCTCAAACCACGAGAAGCTGCAGCCCAAAAGGCAGCCAAAATGCAGCCCACATCCGGGAGAATATCAAGAGCAGGGTGTGGAGCAAGCCAGGCCTCAAACCACGAGAAGCTCCAGCCCAAAAGGCAGCCAAATGCAGCCCACATCCGGGAGAATCTCAAGAGCAGGGGGTGGAGCAAGCCAGGCCTCAAACCACGAGAAGCTCCAGCCCAAAAGGCAGCCAAAATCCAGCCCACATCCAGGAGAATATCAATGGCAGAGTTTGTAGCAAGCCAGGCCTCAAACCACGAGAAGCTCCAGCCCAAAAGGCAGCCAAAATGCAGCCCAAATCCAGGAGAATCTCAAGAGCAGGGGGTGGAGCAAGCCAGGCCTCAAACCACGAGAAGCTCCAGCCCAAAAGGCAGCCAAAATGCAGCCCACCTACGGGAGAATCTCAAGAGCAGGGGGTGGAGCAAGGCAGGCCTCAAACCACGAGAAGCTCCAGCCCAAAAGGCAGCCAAAATGCAGCCCACATCCGGGAGAATCTCAAGAGCAGGGTGTGGAGCAAGCCAGGCCTCAAACCATGAGAAGCTCCAGCCCAAAAGGCAGCCAAAATGCAGAACAAATCTGGGAGAATATGAAGAGCAGGGTGTGGAGTAAGCCAGGCCTCAAACCACGAGAAGCTCCAGCCCAAAAGGCAGCCAAAATGCAGCCCACCTCCGGGAGAATCTCAAGAGCAGGGGGTGGAGCAAGCCAGGCCTCAAACCACGAGAAGCTCCAGCCCAAAAGGCAGCCAAAATGCAGCCCACATCCGGGAGATTCTCAAGAGCAGGGGGTGGAGCAAGCCAGGCCTCAAACCATGAGAAGCTCCAGCCCAAAAGGCAGCCAAAATGCAGCCTACCTCCGGGAGAATATCAATGGCAGAGTTTGTAGCAAGCCAGGCCTCAAACCACGAGAAGCTCCAGCCCAAAATGCAGCCAAAATGCAGAACAAATCTGGGAGAAAATGAAGAGCAGGCTGTGGAGTAAGCCAGGCCTCAAACCACGAGAAGCTAAAGCCCAAAATGCAGCCAAAATTCAGCCCACCTCCGGGAGAATCTCAAGAGCAGGGGGTGGAGCAAGCCAGGCCTCAAACCACGAGAAGCTCCAGCCCTAAAGGCAGCCAAAATGCAGAACAAATCTGGGAGAATCTCAAGAGCAGGCTGTGGAGTAAGCCAGGCCTCAAACCACGAGAAGCTCCAGCCCAAAAGGCAGCCAAAATGCAGTCCACATCCGGGAGAATCTCAGGAGCAGGGGGTGGAGCAAGCCACACCTCAAACCACGAGAAGCTCCAGCCCAAAATGCAGCCAAAATGCAGCCCACATCCGGGAGAATCTCAAGAGCAGGGGGTGGAGCAAGCCAGGCCTCAAACCACGAGAAGGTCCAGCCCAAAAGGCAGCCAAAATGCAGCCCACCTCCGGGAGAATCTCAATGGCAGAGTTTGTAGCAAGCCAGGCCTCAAACCACGAGAAGCTCCAGCCCAAAATTCAGCCAAAATGCAGAACAAATCTGGGAGAATATGAAGAGCAGGCTGTGGAGTAAGCCAGGCCTCAAACCACGAGAAGCTCCAGCCCAAAATGCAGCCAAAATTCAGCCCACCTCCGGGAGAATATCAAGAGCAGGGGGTGGATCAAGCCAGGCCTCAAACCACGAGAAGCTCCAGCCCAAAAGGCAGCCAAAATGCAGAACAAATCTGGGAGAATCTCAAGAGCAGGCTGTGGAGTAAGCCAGGCCTCAAACCACGAGAAGCTCCAGCCCAAAAGGCAGCCAAAATGCAGTCCACATCCGGGAGAATCTCAGGAGCAGGGGGTGGAGCAAGCCACACCTCAAACCACGAGAAGCTCCAGCCCAAAAGGCAGCCAAAATGCAGCCCACATCCGGGAGAATCTCAAGAGCAGGGGGTGGAGCAAGCCATGCCTCAAACCATGAGAATCTCCAGCCCAAAAGGCAGCCAAAATGCAGCCCACATCCGGGAGAATCTCAAGAGCAGGGGGTGGAGCAAGCCAGGCCTCAAACCACGAGAAGCTCCAGCCCAAAAGGCAGCCAAAATACAGCACACATCCGGGAGAATCTCAAGAGCAGGGGGTGGAGCAAGCCAGGCCTCAAACCACGAGAAGCTCCAGCCCAAAAGGCAGCCAAAATGCAGCCCACATCCGGGAGAATCTCAAGAGCAGGGGGTGGAGCAAGCCAGGCCTCAAACCACGAGAAGCTCCAGCCCAAAAGGCAGCCAAAATGCAGACCACCTCCGGGAGAATCTCAAGAGCAGGGGGTGGAGCAAGCCAGGCCTCAAACCACGAGAAGCTCCAGCCCAAAAGGCAGCCAAAATGCAGCCCACATCCGGGACAATTTCAAGAGCAGGGGTTGGAGCAAGCCAGGCCTCAAACCACGAGAAGCTCCAGCCCAAAATTCAGCCAAAATGCAGCCCACCTCCGGGAGAATCTCAAGAGCAGGGGGTGGAGCAAGCCAGGCCTCAGACCACGAGAAGCTCCAGCCCAAAAGGCAGCCAAAATGCAGCCCACATCCGGGAGAATCTCAAGAGCAGGGGGTGGAGCAAGCCAGGCCTCAAACCACGAGAAGCTCCAGCCCAAAAGGCAGCCAAAATGCAGCCCACATCCGGGAGAATCTCAAGAGCAGGGGGTGGAGCAAGCCAGGCCTCAAACCACGAGAAGCTCCAGCCCAAAAGGCAGCCAAAATGCAGACCACCTCCGGGAGAATCTCAAGAGCAGGGGGTGGAGCAAGCCAGGCCTCAAACCACGAGAAGCTCCAGCCCAAAAGGCAGCCAAAATGCAGCCCACATCCGGGACAATTTCAAGAGCAGGGGTTGGAGCAAGCCAGGCCTCAAACCACGAGAAGCTCCAGCCCAAAATTCAGCCAAAATGCAGCCCACCTCCGGGAGAATCTCAAGAGCAGGGGGTGGAGCAAGCCAGGCCTCAGACCACGAGAAGCTCCAGCCCAAAAGGCAGCCAAAATGCAGCCCACATCCGGGAGAATCTCAAGAGCAGGGGGTGGAGCAAGCCAGGCCTCAAACCACGAGAAGCTCCAGCCCAAAAGGCAGCCAAAATGCAGCCCACATCCGGGAGAATCTCAAGAGCAGGGGGTGGAGCAAGCCAGGCCTCAAACCACGAGAAGCTCCAGCCCAAAAGGCAGCCAAAATGCAGCCCACCTCCGGGAGAATCTCAAGAGCAGGGGGTGGAGCAAGCCAGGCCTCAAACCACGAGAAGCTCCAGCCCAAAAGGCAGCCAAAATGCAGCCCACCTCCGGGAGAATTTCAAGAGCAGGGGGTGGAGCAAGCCAGGCCTCAAACCACGAGAAGCTCCAGCCCAAAAGGCAGCCAAAATGCAGACCACATCCGGGAGAATCTCAAGAGCAGGGGGTGGAGCAAGCCAGGCCTCAAACCACGAGAAGCTCCAGCCCAAAAGGCAGCCAAAATGCAGCCCACATCCGGGAGAATATCAAGAGCAGGGGGTGGAGCAAGCCAGGCCTCAAACCACGAGAAGCTCCAGCCCAAAAGGCAGCCAAAATGCAGCCCACATCCGGGACAATTTCAAGAGCAGGGGTTGGAGCAAGCCAGGCCTCAAACCACGAGAAGCTCCAGCCCAAAATTCAGCCAAAATGCAGCCCACCTCCGGGAGAATCTCAAGAGCAGGGGGTGGAGCAAGCCAGGCCTCAGACCACGAGAAGCTCCAGCCCAAAAGGCAGCCAAAATGCAGCCCACATCCGGGAGAATCTCAAGAGCAGGGGGTGGAGCAAGCCAGGCCTCAAACCACGAGAAGCTCCAGCCCAAAAGGCAGCCAAAATGCAGCCCACATCCGGGAGAATCTCAAGAGCAGGGGGTGGAGCAAGCCAGGCCTCAAACCACGAGAAGCTCCAGCCCAAAAGGCAGCCAAAATGCAGCCCACCTCCGGGAGAATCTCAAGAGCAGGGGGTGGAGCAAGCCAGGCCTCAAACCACGAGAAGCTCCAGCCCAAAAGGCAGCCAAAATGCAGCCCACCTCCGGGAGAATTTCAAGAGCAGGGGGTGGAGCAAGCCAGGCCTCAAACCACGAGAAGCTCCAGCCCAAAAGGCAGCCAAAATGCAGCCCACATCCGGGAGAATCTCAAGAGCAGGGGGTGGAGCAAGCCAGGCCTCAAACCATGAGAAGCTCCAGCCCAAAAGGCAGCCAAAATGCAGAACAAATCTGGGAGAATCTCAAGAGCAGGGTGTGGAGTAAGCCAGGCCTCAAACCACGAGAAGCTCCAGCCCAAAAGGCAGCCAAAATACAGCACACATCCGGGAGAATCTCAAGAGCAGGGGGTGGAGCAAGCCAGGCCTCAAACCACGAGAAGCTCCAGCCCAAAAGGCAGCCAAAATGCAGCCCACATCCGGGAGAATCTCAAGAGCAGGGGGTGGAGCAAGCCAGGCCTCAAACCACGAGAAGCTCCAGCCCAAAAGGCAGCCAAAATGCAGCCCACATCCGGGAGAATCTCAAGAGCAGGGGGTGGAGCAAGCCAGGCCTCAAACCACGAGAAGCTCCAGCCCAAAAGGCAGCCAAAATGCAGACCACCTCCGGGAGAATCTCAAGAGCAGGGGGTGGAGCAAGCCAGGCCTCAAACCACGAGAAGCTCCAGCCCAAAAGGCAGCCAAAATGCAGCCCACATCCGGGACAATTTCAAGAGCAGGGGTTGGAGCAAGCCAGGCCTCAAACCACGAGAAGCTCCAGCCCAAAATTCAGCCAAAATGCAGCCCACCTCCGGGAGAATCTCAAGAGCAGGGGGTGGAGCAAGCCAGGCCTCAGACCACGAGAAGCTCCAGCCCAAAAGGCAGCCAAAATGCAGCCCACATCCGGGAGAATATCAAGAGCAGGGGGTGGAGCAAGCCAGGCCTCAAACCACGAGAAGCTCCAGCCCAAAAGGCAGCCAAAATGCAGCCCACATCCGGGAGAATCTCAAGAGCAGGGGGTGGAGCAAGCCAGGCCTCAAACCACGAGAAGCTCCAGCCCAAAAGGCAGCCAAAATGCAGCCCACATCCGGGACAATTTCAAGAGCAGGGGTTGGAGCAAGCCAGGCCTCAAACCACGAGAAGCTCCAGCCCAAAATTCAGCCAAAATGCAGCCCACCTCCGGGAGAATCTCAAGAGCAGGGGGTGGAGCAAGCCAGGCCTCAGACCACGAGAAGCTCCAGCCCAAAAGGCAGCCAAAATGCAGCCCACATCCGGGAGAATCTCAAGAGCAGGGGGTGGAGCAAGCCAGGCCTCAAACCACGAGAAGCTCCAGCCCAAAAGGCAGCCAAAATCCAGCCCACCTCCGGGAGAATATCAAGAGCAGGGGGTGGAGCAAGCCAGGCCTCAAACCACGAGAAGCTCCAGCCCAAAAGGCAGCCAAAATGCAGCCCACCTCCGGGAGAATCTCAAGAGCAGGGGGTGGAGCAAGCCAGGCCTCAAACCACGAGAAGCTCCAGCCCAAAAGGCAGCCAAAATGCAGCCCACATCCGGGAGAATCTCAAGAGCAGGGGGTGGAGCAAGCCAGGCCTCAAACCATGAGAAGCTCCAGCCCAAAAGGCAGCCAAAATGCAGAACAAATCTGGGAGAATATGAAGAGCAGGTTGTGGAGTAAGCCAGGCCTCAAACCACGAGAAGCTCCAGCCCAAAAGGCAGCCAAAATACAGCACACATCCGGGAGAATCTCAAGAGCAGGGGGTGGAGCAAGCCAGGCCTCAAACCACGAGAAGCTCCAGCCCAAAAGGCAGCCAAAATGCAGCCCACATCCGGGAGAATCTCAAGAGCAGGGGGTGGAGCAAGCCAGGCCTCAAACCACGAGAAGCTCCAGCCCAAAAGGCAGCCAAAATTCAGACCACCTCCGGGAGAATCTCAAGAGCAGGGGGTGGAGCAAGCCAGGCCTCAAACCACGAGAAGCTCCAGCCCAAAAGGCAGCCAAAATGCAGCCCACATCCGGGACAATTTCAAGAGCAGGGGTTGGAGCAAGCCAGGCCTCAAACCACGAGAAGCTCCAGCCCAAAATTCAGCCAAAATGCAGCCCACCTCCGGGAGAATCTCAAGAGCAGGGGGTGGAGCAAGCCAGGCCTCAGACCACGAGAAGCTCCAGCCCAAAAGGCAGCCAAAATGCAGCCCACATCCAGGAGAATCTCAAGAGCAGAGGGTGGAGCAAGCCAGGCCTCAAACCACGAGAAGCTCCAGCCCAAAACGCAGCCAAAATGCAGCACACATCCGGGAGAATCTCAAGAGCAGGGGGTGGAGTAAGCCAGGCCTCAAACCACGAGAAGCTCCAGCCCAAAAGGCAGCCAAAATGCAGCCCACATCCAGGAGAATCTCAAGAGCAGTGTGTGGAGCAAACCAGGCCTCAAATAACGAGAAGCTCCAGCCCAAAAGGCAGCCAAAATCCAGCCCACTTCGATGAGAATATCAAGAGCAGGGGGTGGAGCAAGCCAGGCCTCAAACCACGAGAAGCTCCAGCCCAAAAGGCAGCCAAAATGCAGCCTACCTCCGGGAGAATATCAATGGCAGAGTTTGTAGCAAGCCAGGCCTCAAACCACGAGAAGCTCCAGCCCAAAAGGCAGCCAAAATGCAGCACACATCCGGGAGAATCTCAAGAGCAGGGGGTGGAGTAAGCCAGGCCTCAAACCACGAGAAGCTCCAGCCCAAAAGGCAGCCAAAATGCAGCCCACATCCAGGAGAATCTCAAGAGCAGTGTGTGGAGCAAACCAGGCCTCAAATAACGAGAAGCTCCAGCCCAAAAGGCAGCCAAAATGCAGCCCACATCCGGGAGAATCTCAAGAGCAGGGGGTGGAGCAAGCCAGGCCTCAAACCACGAGAAGCTCCAGCCCAAAAGGCAGCCAAAATGCAGAACAAATCTGGGAGAATATGAAGAGCAGGGGGTGGAGTAAGCCAGGCCTCAAACCACGAGAAGCTCCAGCCCAAAAGGCAGCCAAAATGCAGCCCACCTCCGGGAGAATCTCAAGAGCAGGGGGTGGAGCAAGCCAGGCCTCAAACCACGAGAAGCTCCAGCCCAAAAGGCAGCCAAAATGCAGCCTACCTCCGGGAGAATATCAATGGCAGAGTTTGTAGCAAGCCAGGCCTCAAACCACGAGAAGCTCCAGCCCAAAATGCAGCCAAAATGCAGAACAAATCTGGGAGAAAATGAAGAGCAGGCTGTGGAGTAAGCCAGGCCTCAAACCACGAGAAGCTAAAGCCCAAAATGCAGCCAAAATTCAGCCCACCTCAGGGAGAATCTCAAGAGCAGGGGGTGGAGCAAGCCAGGCCTCAAACCACGAGAAGCTCCAGCCCAAAAGGCAGCCAAAATGCAGAACAAATCTGGGAGAATCTCAAGAGCAGGCTGTGGAGTAAGCCAGGCCTCAAACCACGAGAAGCTCCAGCCCAAAAGGCAGCCAAAATGCAGTCCACATCCGGGAGAATCTCAGGAGCAGGGGGTGGAGCAAGCCACACCTCAAACCACGAGAAGCTCCAGCCCAAAAGGCAGCCAAAATGCAGCCCACATCCGGGAGAATCTCAAGAGCAGGGGGTGGAGCAAGCCAGGCCTCAAACCACGAGAAGCTCCAGCCCAAAAGGCAGCCAAAATGCAGCCCACCTCCGGGAGAATCTCAATGGCAGAGTTTGTAGCAAGCCAGGCCTCAAACCACGAGAAGCTCCAGCCCAAAATGCAGCCAAAATTCAGCCCACCTCCGGGAGAATCTCAAGAGCAGGGGGTGGAGCAAGCCAGGCCTCAAACCACGAGAAGCTCCAGCCCAAAAGGCAGCCAAAATGCAGCCCACATCCGGGAGAATCTCAAGAGCAGGGGGTGGAGCAAGCCAGGCCTCAAACCACGAGAAGCTCCAGCCCAAAAGGCAGCCAAAATGCAGCCCACATCCGGGAGAATCTCAAGAGCAGGGGGTGGAGCAAGCCAGGCCTCAAACCACGAGAAGCTCCAGCCCAAAAGGCAGCCAAAATGCAGCCCACATCCGGGACAATTTCAAGAGCAGGGGTTGGAGCAAGCCAGGCCTCAAACCACGAGAAGCTCCAGCCCAAAATTCAGGCAAAATGCAGCCCACCTCCGGGAGAATCTCAAGAGCAGGGGGTGGAGCAAGCCAGGCCTCAAACCACGAGAAGCTCCAGCCCAAAAGGCAGCCAAAATGCAGCCCACATCCAGGAGAATCTCAAGAGCAGAGGGTGGAGCAAGCCAGGCCTCAAACCACGAGAAGCTCCAGCCCAAAAGGCAGCCAAAATGCAGCACACATCCGGGAGAATCTCAAGATCAGGGGGTGGAGTAAGCCAGGCCTCAAACCACGAGAAGCTCCAGCCCAAAAGGCAGCCAAAATGCAGCCCACATCCGGGAGAATCTCAAGAGCAGTGTGTGGAGCAAACCAGGCCTCAAATAACGAGAAGCTCCAGCCCAAAAGGCAGCCAAAATGCAGCCCACATCCGGGAGAATCTCAAGAGCAGGGGGTGGAGCAAGCCAGGCCTCAAACCACGAGAAGCTCCAGCCCAAAAGGCAGCCAAAATCCAGCCCACATCCGGGAGAATATCAAGAGCAGGGGGTGGAGCAAGCCAGGCCTCAAACCACGAGAAGCTCCAGCCGAAAAGGCAGCCAAAATGCAGCCCACATCCGGGAGAATCTCAAGAGCAGGGGGTGGAGCAAGCCAGGCCTCAAACCATGAGAAGCTCCAGCCCAAAAGGCAGCCAAAATCCAGCCCACATGCGGGAGAATCTCAAGAGCAGGGGGTGGAGCAAGCCAGGCCTCAAACCATGAGAAGCTCCAGCCCAAATGGCAGCCAAAATGCAGCCCACATCCGGGAGAATCTCAAGAGCAGGGGTTGGAGCAAGCCAGGCCTCAAACCACGAGAAGCTCCAGCCCAAAAGGCAGCCAAAATGCAGACCACATCCGGGAGAATCTCAAGAGCAGGGGGTGGAGCAAGCCAGGCCTCAAACCACGAGAAGCTCCAGCCCAAAAGGCAGCCAAAATCCAGCCCACATCCAGGAGAATATCAATGGCAGAGTTTGTAGCAAGCCAGGCCTCAAACCATGAGAAGCTCCAGCCCAAAAGGCAGCCAAAATGCAGCCCACATCCGGGAGAATCTCAAGAGCAGGGTGTGGAGCAAGCCAGGCCTCAAACCATGAGAAGCTCCAGCCCAAAAGGCAGCCAAAATGCAGAACAAATCTTGGAGAATATGAAGAGCAGGGTGTGGAGTAAGCCAGGCCTCAAACCACGAGAAGCTCCAGCCCAAAAGGCAGCCAAAATGCAGCCCACCTCCGGGAGAATCTCAAGAGCAGGGGGTGGAGCAAGCCAGGCCTCAAACCACGAGAAGCTCCAGCCGAAAAGGCAGCCAAAATGCAGCCCACATCCGGGAGATTCTCAAGAGCAGGGGGTGGAGCAAGCCAGGCCTCAAACCACGAGAAACTCCAGACCAAAAGGCAGCCAAAATGCAGCCCACATCTGGGAGAATCTCAAGAGCAGGGGGTGGAGCAAGCCAGGCCTCAAACCACGAGAAGCTCCAGCCCAAAATTCAGGCAAAATGCAGCCCACCTCCGGGAGAATCTCAAGAGCAGGGGGTGGAGAAAGCCAGGCCTCAGACCACGAGAAGCTCCAGCCCAAAAGGCAGCCAAAATGCAGCCCACATCCAGGAGAATCTCAAGAGCAGAGGGTGGAGCAAGCCAGGCCTCAAACCACGAGAAGCTCCAGCCCAAAAGGCAGCCAAAATGCAGCACACATCCGGGAGAATCTCAAGAGCAGGGGGTGGAGTAAGCCAGGCCTCAAACCACGAGAATCTCCAGCCCAAAAGGCAGCCAAAATGCAGCCCACATCCAGGAGAATCTCAAGAGCAGTGTGTGGAGCAAACCAGGCCTCAAATAACGAGAAGCTCCAGCCCAAAAGGCAGCCAAAATGCAGCCCACATCCGGGAGAATCTCAAGAGCAGGGGGTGGAGCAAGCCAGGCCTCAAACCACGAGAAGCTCCAGCCCAAAAGGCAGCCAAAATACAGCCCACATCCGGGAGAATCTCAAGAGCAGGGGGTGGAGCAAGCCAGGCCTCAAACCACGAGAAGCTCCAGCCCAAATGGCAGCCAAAATGCAGCCCACATCCGGGAGAATCTCAAGAGCAGGGGTTGGAGCAAGCCAGGCCTCAAACCACGAGAAGCTCCAGCCCAAAAGGCAGCCAAAATGCAGCCCACATCCGGGAGAATCTCAAGAGCAGGGTGTGGAGCAAGCCAGGCCTCAAACCATGAGAAGCTCCAGCCCAAAAGGCAGCCAAAATGCAGAACAAATCTTGGAGAATATGAAGAGCAGGGTGTGGAGTAAGCCAGGCCTCAAACCACGAGAAGCTCCAGCCCAAAAGGCAGCCAAAATGCAGCCCACCTCCGGGAGAATCTCAAGAGCAGGGGGTGGAGCAAGCCAGGCCTCAAACCACGAGAAGCTCCAGCCCAAAAGGCAGCCAAAATGCAGCCCACATCCGGGAGATTCTCAAGAGCAGGGGGTGGAGCAAGCCAGGCCTCAAACCACGAGAAACTCCAGACCAAAAGGCAGCCAAAATGCAGCCCACATCTGGGAGAATCTCAAGAGCAGGGGGTGGAGCAAGCCAGGCCTCAAACCACGAGAAGCTCCAGCCCAAAAGGCAGCCAAAATGCAGCCCACATCCGGGAGAATCTCAAGAGCAGGGGGTGGAGCAAGCCAGGCCTCAAACCACGAGAAGCTCCAGCCCAAAAGTCAGCCAAAATGCAGCCCACATCTGGGAGAATCTCAAGAGCAGGGGGTGGAGCAAGCCACACCTCAAACCACGAGAAGCTCCAGCCCAAAAGGCAGCCAAAATACAGCCCACATCCGGGAGAATCTCAAGAGCAGGGGGTGGAGCAAGCCAGGCCTCAAACCACGAGAAGCTCCAGCCGAAAAGGCAGCCAAAATGCAGCCCACATCCGGGAGAATCTCAAGAGCAGGGGGTGGAGCAAGCCAGGCCTCAAACCATGAAAAGCTCCAGCCCAAATGGCAGCCAAAATGCAGCCCACATCCGGGAGAATCTCAAGAGCAGGGGTTGGAGCAAGCCAGGCCTCAAACCACGAGAAGCTCCAGCCCAAAAGGCAACCAAAATGCAGACCACATCCGGGAGAATCTCAAGAGCAGGGGGTGGAGCAAGCCAGGCCTCAAACCACGAGAAGCTCCAGCCCAAAAGGCAGCCAAAATGCAGCCCACATCCAGGAGAATATCAATGGCAGAGTTTGTAGCAAGCCAGGCCTCAAACCACGAGAAGCTCCAGCCCAAAAGGCAGCCAAAATGCAGCCCACATCCGGGAGAATCTCAAGAGCAGGGTGTGGAGCAAGCCAGGCCTCAAACCATGAGAAGCTCCAGCCCAAAAGGCAGCCAAAATGCAGAACAAATCTTGGAGAATATGAAGAGCAGGGTGTGGAGTAAGCCAGGCCTCAAACCACGAGAAGCTCCAGCCCAAAATGCAGCCAAAATGCAGCCCACCTCCGGGAGAATCTCAAGAGCAGGGGGTGGAGCAAGCCAGGCCTCAAACCATGAGAAGCTCCAGCCCAAAAGGCAGCCAAAATGCAGCCCACATCCGGGAGATTCTCAAGAGCAGGGGGTGGAGCAAGCCAGGCCTCAAACCACGAGAAACTCCAGACCAAAAGGCAGCCAAAATGCAGCCCACATCTGGGAGAATCTCAAGAGCAGGGGGTGGAGCAAGCCAGGCCTCAAACCACGAGAAGCTCCAGCCCAAAAGGCAGCCAAAATGCAGCCCACATCCGGGAGAATCTCAAGAGCAGGGGGTGGAGCAAGCCAGGCCTCAAACCACGAGAAGCTCCAGCCCAAAAGTCAGCCAAAATGCAGCCCACATCTGGGAGAATCTCAAGAGCAGGGGGTGGAGCAAGCCACACCTCAAACCACGAGAAGCTCCAGCCCAAAAGGCAGCCAAAATGCAGCCCACATCCGGGAGAATCTCAAGAGCAGGGGGTGGAGCAAGCCAGGCCTCAAACCACGAGAAGGTCCAGCCCAAAAGGCAGCCAAAATGCAGCCCACCTCCGGGAGAATCTAAATGGCAGAGTTTGTAGCAAGCCAGGCCTCAAACCACGAGAAGCTCCAGCCCAAAATGCAGCCAAAATTCAGCCCACCTCCGGGAGAATATCAAGAGCAGGGGGTGGAGCAAGCCAGGCCTCAAACCACGAGAAGCTCCAGCCCAAAAGGCAGCCAAAATGCAGAACAAATCTGGGAGAATCTCAAGAGCAGGCTGTGGAGTAAGCCAGGCCTCAAACCACGAGAAGCTCCAGCCCAAAAGGCAGCCAAAATGCAGTCCACATCCGGGAGAATCTCAGGAGCAGGGGGTGGAGCAAGCCAGGCCTCAAACCACGAGAAGCTCCAGCCCAAAAGGCAGCCAAAATGCAGCCCACATCCGGGAGAATCTTAAGAGCAGGGGGTGGAGCAAGCCATGCCTCAAACCATGAGAATCTCCAGCCCAAAAGGCAGCCAAAATGCAGCCCACATCCGGGAGAATCTCAAGAGCAGGGGGTGGAGCAAGCCAGGCCTCAAACCACGAGAAGCTCCAGCCCAAAAGGCAGCCAAAATACAGCCCACATCCGGGAGAATCTCAAGAGCAGGGGGTGGAGCAAGCCAGGCCTCAAACCACGAGAAGCTCCAGCCCAAAAGGCAGCCAAAATGCAGCC
The DNA here is from genome assembly GCA_027574665.1 of Rhynochetos jubatus. Taxonomy (NCBI): domain Eukaryota; kingdom Metazoa; phylum Chordata; class Aves; order Eurypygiformes; family Rhynochetidae; genus Rhynochetos; species Rhynochetos jubatus. The sequence continues at coordinate 275,377 of JAQBHY010000070.1, forward strand.
CACATCCGGGAGAATATCAATGGCAGAGTTTGTATCAAGCCATGCCTCAAACCATGAGAAGCTCCAGCCCAAAAGGCAGCCAAAATGCAGAACAAATCTGGGAGAATATGAAGACCAGGGTGTGGAGTAAGCGAGGCCTCAAACCACAAGAAGCTCCAGCCCAAAAGGCAGCCAAAATGCAGCCCACATCCGGGAGAATCTCAAGAGCAGGGGGTGGAGCAAGCCAGGCCTCAAACCACGAGAAGCTCCAGCCCAAAATGCAGCCAAAATGCAGCCCACCTCCGGGAGAATCTCAAGAGCAAGGGGTGGAGCAAGCCAGGCCTCAAACCACGAGAAGCTCCAGCCCAAAAGGCAGCCAAAATGCAGCCCACATCCGGGAGAATCTCAAGAGCAGGGGGTGGAGCAAGCCAGGCCTCAAACCACGAGAAGCTCCAGCCCAAAAGGCAGCCAAAATGCAGCCCACCTACGGGAGAATCTCAAGAGCAGGGGTTGGAGCAAGCCAGGCCTCAAACCTCGAGAAGCTCCAGCCCAAAAGGCAGCCAAAATACAGCCCACATCCAGGAGAATCTCAAGAGCAGGGGGTGGAGCAAGCCAGGCCTCAAACCACGAGAAGCTCCAGCCCAAAAGGCAGACAAAATGCAGCCCACCTCCGGGAGAATCTCAAGAGCAGGGGCTGGAGCAAGCCAGGCCACAAAGCACGAGAAGCTCCAGCCCAAAAGGCAGCAAAAATGCAGCCCACCTCCGGGAGAATCTCAAGAGCAGGGGGTGGAGCAAGCCAGGCCTCAAACCACGAGAAGCTCCAGCCCAAAAGGCAGCCAAAATGCAGCCCACCTCCGGGAGAATCTCAAGAGCAGGGGGTGGAGCAAGCCAGGCCTCAAACCATGAGAAGCTCCAGCCCAAAAGGCAGCCAAAATCCAACCTACCTCCGGGAGAATATCAATGGCAGAGTTTGTAGCAAGCCAGGCCTGAAACCACGAGAAGCTCCAGCCCAAAATGCAGCCAAAATGCAGAACAAGTCTGGGAGAAAATGAAGAGAAGGCTGTGGAGTAAGCCAGGCCTCAAACCACGAGAAGCTCCAGCCCAAAATGCAGCCAAAATTCAGCCCACCTCCGGGAGAATCTCAAGAGCAGGGGGTGGAGCAAGCCAGGCCTCAAACCACGAGAAGCTCCAGCCCAAAAGGCAGCCAAAATGCAGTCCACATCCGGGAGAATCTCAGGAGCAGGGGGTGGAGCAAGCCACACCTCAAACCACGAGAAGCTCCAGCCCAAAAGGCAGCCAAAATGCAGCCCACATCCGGGAGAATCTCAAGAGCAGGGGGTGGAGCAAGCCAGGCCTCAAACCACGAGAAGGTCCAGCCCAAAAGGCAGCCAAAATGCAGCCCACCTCCGGGAGAATCTCAAGAGCAGGGGCTGGAGCAAGCCAGGCCTCAAACCATGAGAAGCTCCAGCCCTAAAGGCAGCCAAAATCCAGCCCACATCGGGCAGAATCTCAAGAGCAGGGGGTGGAGCAAGCCAGGCCTCAAACCACGAGAAGCTCCAGCCCAAAATGCAGCCAAAATTCAGCCCACCTCCGGGAGAATATCAAGAGCAGGGGGTGGAGCAAGCCAGGCCTCAAACCACGAGAAGCTCCAGCCCAAAAGGCAGCCAAAATGCAGAACAAATCTGGGAGAATCTCAAGAGCAGGCTGTGGAGTAAGCCAGGCCTCAAACCACGAGAAGCTCCAGCCCAAAAGGCAGCCAAAATGCAGTCCACATCCGGGAGAATCTCAGGAGCAGGGGGTGGAGCAAGCCAGGCCTCAAACCACGAGAAGCTCCAGCCCAAAAGGCAGCCAAAATGCAGCCCACATCCGGGAGAATCTCAAGAGCAGGGGGTGGAGCAAGCCAGGCCTCAAACCACGAGAATCTCCAGCCCAAAAGGCAGCCAAAATCCAGCCCACATCCGGGAGAATCTCAAGAGCAGGGGGTGGAGCAAGCCAGGCCTCAAACCACGAGAAGCTCCAGCCCAAAAGGCAGCCAAAATACAGCCCACATCCGGGAGAATCTCAAGAGCAGGGGGTGGAGCAAGCCAGGCCTCAAACCACGAGAAGGTCCAGCCCAAAAGGCAGCCAAAATGCAGCCCACCTCCGGGAGAATCTCAAGAGCAGGGGCTGGAGCAAGCCAGGCCTCAAACCATGAGAAGCTCCAGCCCTAAAGGCAGCCAAAATCCAGCCCACATCGGGCAGAATCTCAAGAGCAGGGGGTGGAGCAAGCCAGGCCTCAAACCACGAGAAGCTCCAGCCCAAAATGCAGCCAAAATTCAGCCCACCTCCGGGAGAATATCAAGAGCAGGGGGTGGAGCAAGCCAGGCCTCAAACCACGAGAAGCTCCAGCCCAAAAGGCAGCCAAAATGCAGAACAAATCTGGGAGAATCTCAAGAGCAGGCTGTGGAGTAAGCCAGGCCTCAAACCATGAGAAGCTCCAGCCCAAAAGGCAGCCAAAATGCAGTCCACATCCGGGAGAATCTCAGGAGCAGGGGGTGGAGCAAGCCAGGCCTCAAACCACGAGAAGCTCCAGCCCAAAAGGCAGCCAAAATGCAGCCCACATCCGGGAGAATCTCAAGAGCAGGGGGTGGAGCAAGCCAGGCCTCAAACCACGAGAATCTCCAGCCCAAAAGGCAGCCAAAATCCAGCCCACATCCGGGAGAATCTCAAGAGCAGGGGGTGGAGCAAGCCAGGCCTCAAACCACGAGAAGCTCCAGCCCAAAAGGCAGCCAAAATACAGCCCACATCTGGGAGAATCTCAAGAGCAGGGGGTGGAGCAAGCCAGGCCTCAAACCACGAGAAGCTCCAGCCCAAAAGGCAGCCAAAATGCAGCCCACATCCGGGAGAATATCAATGGCAGAGTTTGTATCAAGCCACGCCTCAAACCATGAGAAGCTCCAGCCCAAAAGGCAGCCAAAATGCAGAACAAATCTGGGAGAATATGAAGAGCAGGGTGTGGAGTAAGCCAGGCCTCAAACCACGAGAAGCTCCAGCCCAAAAGGCAGCCAAAATGCAGCCCACATCCAGGAGAATATAAAGAGCAGGGGGTGGAGCAAGCCAGGCCTCAAACCACGAGAAGCTCCAGCCCAAAAGTCAGCCAAAATGCAGCCCACATCTGGGAGAATCTCAAGAGCAGGGGGTGGAGCAAGCCACACCTCAAACCACGAGAAGCTCCAGCCCAAAAGGCAGCCAAAATGCAGCCCACATCCGGGAGAATCTCAAGAGCAGGGGGTGGAGCAAGCCAGGCCTCAAACCACGAGAAGGTCCAGCCCAAAAGGCAGCCAAAATGCAGCCCACCTCCGGGAGAATCTAAATGGCAGAGTTTGTAGCAAGCCAGGCCTCAAACCACGAGAAGCTCCAGCCCAAAATGCAGCCAAAATTCAGCCCACCTCCGGGAGAATATCAAGAGCAGGGGGTGGAGCAAGCCAGGCCTCAAACCACGAGAAGCTCCAGCCCAAAAGGCAGCCAAAATGCAGAACAAATCTGGGAGAATCTCAAGAGCAGGCTGTGGAGTAAGCCAGGCCTCAAACCACGAGAAGCTCCAGCCCAAAAGGCAGCCAAAATGCAGTCCACATCCGGGAGAATCTCAGGAGCAGGGGGTGGAGCAAGCCAGGCCTCAAACCACGAGAAGCTCCAGCCCAAAAGGCAGCCAAAATGCAGCCCACATCCGGGAGAATCTTAAGAGCAGGGGGTGGAGCAAGCCATGCCTCAAACCATGAGAATCTCCAGCCCAAAAGGCAGCCAAAATACAGCCCACATCCGGGAGAATCTCAAGAGCAGGGGGTGGAGCAAGCCAGGCCTGAAACCACGAGAAGCTCCAGCCCAAAAGGCAGCCAAAATGCAGCGCACATCCGGGAGAATCTCAAGAGCAGGGGGTGGAGCAAGCCAGGCCTCAAACCACGAGAAGCTCCAGCCCAAAAGGCAGCCAAAATGCAGCCCACCTACGGGAGAATCTCAAGAGCAGGGGTTGGAGCAAGCCAGGCCTCAAACCTCGAGAAGCTCCAGCCCAAAAGGCAGCCAAAATACAGCCCACATCCAGGAGAATCTCAAGAGCAGGGGGTGGAGCAAGCCAGGCCTCAAACCACGAGAAGCTCCAGCCCAAAAGGCAGACAAAATGCAGCCCACCTCCGGGAGAATCTCAAGAGCAGGGGCTGGAGCAAGCCAGGCCACAAAGCACGAGAAGCTCCAGCCCAAAAGGCAGCAAAAATGCAGCCCACCTCCGGGAGAATCTCAAGAGCAGGGGGTGGAGCAAGCCAGGCCTCAAACCACGAGAAGCTCCAGCCCAAAAGGCAGCCAAAATGCAGCCCACCTCCGGGAGAATCTCAAGAGCAGGGGGTGGAGCAAGCCAGGCCTCAAACCATGAGAAGCTCCAGCCCAAAAGGCAGCCAAAATCCAGCCTACCTCCGGGAGAATATCAATGGCAGAGTTTGTAGCAAGCCAGGCCTGAAACCACGAGAAGCTCCAGCCCAAAATGCAGCCAAAATGCAGAACAAGTCTGGGAGAAAATGAAGAGAAGGCTGTGGAGTAAGCCAGGCCTCAAGCCACGAGAAGCTCCAGCCCAAAATGCAGCCAAAATTCAGCCCACCTCCGGGAGAATCTCAAGAGCAGGGGGTGGAGCAAGCCAGGCCTCAAACCACGAGAAGCTCCAGCCCAAAAGGCAGCCAAAATGCAGTCCACATCCGGGAGAATCTCAGGAGCAGGGGGTGGAGCAAGCCACACCTCAAACCACGAGAAGCTCCAGCCCAAAAGGCAGCCAAAATGCAGCCCACATCCGGGAGAATCTCAAGAGCAGGGGGTGGAGCAAGCCAGGCCTCAAACCACGAGAAGGTCCAGCCCAAAAGGCAGCCAAAATGCAGCCCACCTCCGGGAGAATCTCAAGAGCAGGGTCTGGAGCAAGCCAGGCCTCAAACCATGAGAAGCTCCAGCCCTAAAGGCAGCCAAAATCCAGCCCACATCGGGCAGAATCTCAAGAGCAGGGGGTGGAGCAAGCCAGGCCTCAAACCACGAGAAGCTCCAGCCCAAAATGCAGCCAAAATTCAGCCCACCTCCGGGAGAATATCAAGAGCAGGGGGTGGAGCAAGCCAGGCCTCAAACCACGAGAAGCTACAGCCCAAAAGGCAGCCAAAATGCAGAACAAATCTGGGAGAATCTCAAGAGCAGGCTGTGGAGTAAGCCAGGCCTCAAACCACGAGAAGCTCCAGCCCAAAAGGCAGCCAAAATGCAGTCCACATCCGGGAGAATCTCAGGAGCAGGGGGTGGAGCAAGCCAGGCCTCAAACCACGAGAAGCTCCAGCCCAAAAGGCAGCCAAAATGCAGACCACATCCGGGAGAATCTCAAGAGCAGGGGGTGGAGCAAGCCAGGCCTCAAACCACGAGAATCTCCAGCCCAAAAGGCAGCCAAAATCCAGCCCACATCCGGGAGAATCTCAAGAGCAGGGGGTGGAGCAAGCCAGGCCTCAAACCACGAGAAGCTCCAGCCCAAAAGGCAGCCAAAATACAGCCCACATCCGGGAGAATCTCAAGAGCAGGGGGTGGAGCAAGCCAGGCCTCAAACCACGAGAAGCTCCAGCCCAAAAGGCAGCCAAAATGCAGCCCACATCCGGGAGAATATCAATGGCAGAGTTTGTATCAAGCCACGCCTCAAACCATGAGAAGCTCCAGCCCAAAAGGCAGCAAAAATGCAGAACAAATCTGGGAGAATATGAAGAGCAGGGTGTGGAGTAAGCCAGGCCTCAAACCACGAGAAGCTCCAGCCCAAAAGGCAGCCAAAATGCAGCCCACATCCAGGAGAATATAAAGAGCAGGGGGTGGAGCAAGCCAGGCCTCAAACCACTAGAAGCTCCAGCCTTAAAGGCAGCCAAAATGCAGCCCACATCCGGGAGAATCTCAAGAGCAGGGGGTGGAGCAAGCCAGGCCTCAAACCATGAGAAGCTCCAGCCCAAAAGGCAGCCAAAATGCAGAACAAATCTGGGAGAATATGAAGACCAGGGTGTGGAGTAAGCGAGGACTCAAACCACAAGAAGCTCCAGCCCAAAAGGCAGCCAAAATGCAGCGCACATCCGGGAGATTCTCAAGAGCAGGGGGTGGAGCAAGCCAGGCCTCAAACCACGAGAAGCTCCAGCCCAAAAGGCAGCCAAAATGCAGCCCACCTCCGGGAGAATCTCAAGAGCAGGGGGTGGAGCAAGCCAGGCCTGAAACCACGAGAAGCTCCAGCCCAAAAGGCAGCCAAAATGCAGCCCACATCCGGGAGAATCTCAAGAGCAGGGGGTGGAGCAAGCCAGGCCTCAAACCACGAGAAGCTCCAGCCCAAAAGGCAGCCAAAATGCAGCCCACCTACGGGAGAATCTCAAGAGCAGGGGGTGGAGCAAGCCAGGCCTCAAACCACGAGAAGCTCCAGCCCAAAAGGCAGCCAAAATACAGCCCACATCCAGGAGAATCTGAAGAGCAGGGGGTGGAGCAAGCCAGGCCTCAAACCACGAGAAGCTCCAGCCCAAAAGGCAGCCAAAATACAGCCCACATCCGGGAGAATCTCAAGAGCAGGGGGTGGAGCAAGCCAGGCCTCAAACCACGAGAAGCTCCAGCCCAAAAGGCAGCCAAAATGCAGCCCACCTCCGGGAGAATATCAATGGCAGAGTTTGTATCAAGCCACGCCTCAAACCATGAGAAGCTCCAGCCCAAAAGGCAGCCAAAATGCAGAACAAATCTGGGAGAATATGAAGAGCAGGGTGTGGAGTAAGCCAGGCCTCAAACCACGAGAAGCTCCAGCCCAAAAGGCAGCCAAAATGCAGCCCAACTCCGGGAGAATCTCAAGAGCAGGGGGTGGAGCAAGCCAGGCCTCAAACCACGAGAATCTCCAGCCCAAAAAGCAGCCAAAATACAGCCCACATCGGGGAGAATCTCAGGAGCAGGGGGTGGAGCAAGCCACGCCTCAAACCACTAGAAGCTCCAGCCTTAAAGGCAGCCAAAATGCAGCCCACATCCGGGAGAATCTCAAGAGCAGGGGGTGGAGCAAGCCAGGCCTCAAACCATGAGAAGCTCCAGCCCAAAAGGCAGCCAAAATGCAGAACAAATCTGGGAGAATATGAAGACCAGGGTGTGGAGTAAGCGAGGCCTCAAACCACAAGAAGCTCCAGCCCAAAAGGCAGCCAAAATGCAGCGCACATCCGGGAGATTCTCAAGAGCAGGGGGTGGAGCAAGCCAGGCCTCAAACCACGAGAAGCTCCAGCCCAAAAGGCAGCCAAAATGCAGCCCACCTCCGGGAGAATCTCAAGAGCAGGGGGTGGAGCAAGCCAGGCCTGAAACCACGAGAAGCTCCAGCCCAAAAGGCAGCCAAAATGCAGCCCACATCCGGGAGAATCTCAAGAGCAGGGGGTGGAGCAAGCCAGGCCTCAAACCACGAGAAGCTCCAGCCCAAAAGGCAGCCAAAATACAGCCCACATCCAGGAGAATCTCAAGAGCAGGGGGTGGAGCAAGCCAGGCCTCAAACCACGAGAAGCTCCAGCCCAAAAGGCAGCCAAAATACAGCCCACATCCGGGAGAATCTCAAGAGCAGGGGGTGGAGCAAGCCAGGCCTCAAACCACGAGAAGCTCCAGCCCAAAAGGCAGCCAAAATGCAGCCCACATCCGGGAGAATATCAATGGCAGAGTTTGTATCAAGCCATGCCTCAAACCATGAGAAGCTCCAGCCCAAAAGGCAGCCAAAATGCAGAACAAATCTGGGAGAATATGAAGAGCAGGGTGTGGAGTAAGCCAGGCCTCAAACCACGAGAAGCTCCAGCCCAAAAGGCAGCCAAAATGCAGCCCACCTCCAGGAGAATATAAAGAGCATGGGGTGGAGCAAGCCAGGCCTCAAACCACGAGAATCTCCAGCCCAAAATGCAGCCAAAATGCAGCCCACATCCGGGAGAATCTCAAGAGCAGGGGGTGGAGCAAGCCAGGCCTCAAACCACGAGAAGCTCCAGCCTTAAAGGCAGCCAAAATGCAGCCCACATCCGGGAGAATCTCAAGAGCAGGGGGTGGAGCAAGCCAGGCCTCAAACCATGAGAAGCTCCAGCCCAAAAGGCAGCCAAAATGCAGAACAAATCTGGGAGAATATGAAGACCAGGGTGTGGAGTAAGCGAGGCCTCAAACTACAAGAAGCTCCAGCCCAAAAGGCAGCCAAAATGCAGCGCACATCCGGGAGATTCTCAAGAGCAGGGGGTGGAGCAAGCCAGGCCTCAAACCATGAGAAGCTCCAGCCCAAAAAGCAGCCAAAATGCAGAACAAATCTGGGAGAATATGAAGACCAGGGTGTGGAGTAAGCGAGGCCTCAAACCACAAGAAGCTCCAGCCCAAAAGGCAGCCAAAATGCAGCGCACATCCGGGAGATTCTCAAGAGCAGGGGGTGGAGCAAGCCAGGCCTCAAACCACGAGAAGCTCCAGCCCAAAAGGCAGCCAAAATGCAGCCCACGTCCGGGAGAATCTCAGGAGCAGGGGGTGGAGCAAGCCAGGCCTCAAACCACGAGAAGCTCCAGCCCAAAAGGCAGCCAAAATGCAGCCCACATACGGGAGAATCTCAAGAGCAGGGGGTGGAGCAAGCCAGGCCTCAAACCACGAGAAGCTCCAGCCCATAAGGCAGCCAAAATCCAGCCCACATCCGGGAGAATATCAATGGCAGAGTTTGTAGCAAGCCAGGCCTCAAACCACGAGAAGCTCCAGCCCAAAAGTCAGCCAAAATCCAGCCCAAATCCGGGAGAATCTCAAGAGCAGGGGGTGGAGCAAGCCAGGCCTCAAACCACGAGAAGCTCCAGCCCAAAAGGCAGCCAAAATGCAGTCCACATCCGGGAGAATCTCAGGAGCAGGGGGTGGAGCAAGCCAGGCCTCAAACCACGAGAAGCTCCAGACCAAAAGGCAGCCAAAATGCAGCCCACATCCGGGAGAATCTCAAGAGCAGGGGGTGGAGCAAGCCAGGCCTCAAACCACGAGAAGCTCCAGCCCATAAGGCAGCCAAAATCCAGCCCACATCCGGGAGAATATCAATGGCAGAGTTTGTAGCAAGCCAGGCCTCAAACCACGAGAAGCTCCAGCCCAAAAGTCAGCCAAAATCCAGCCCAAATCCGGGAGAATCTCAAGAGCAGGGGGTGGAGCAAGCCAGGCCTCAAACCACGAGAAGCTCCAGCCCAAAAGGCAGCCAAAATGCAGCCCACATCCGGGAGAATCTCAAGAGCAGGGGGTGGAGCAAGCCAGGCCTCAAACCACGAGAAGCTCCAGACCAAAAGGCAGCCAAAATGCAGCCCACATCCGGGAGAATATCAAGAGCAGGGGGTGGAGCAAGCCAGGCCTCAAACCACGAGAAGCTCCAGCCCAAAAGGCAGCCAAAATGCAGCCCACCTCCGGGAGAATCTCAAGAGCAGGGGCTGGAGCAAGCCAGGCCTCAAACCATGAGAAGCTCCAGCCCAAAAGGCAGCCAAAATCCAGCCTACCTCCGGGAGAATATCAATGGCAGACTTTGTAGCAATCCAGGCCTCAAAACACGAGAAGCTCCAGCCCAAAATGCAGCCAAAATGCAGAACAAATCTGGGAGAAAATGAAGAGCAGGCTGTGGAGTAAGCCAGGCCTCAAACCACGAGAAGCTCCAGCCCAAAATGCAGCCAAAATTCAGCCCACCTCCGGGAGAATCTCAAGAGCAGGGGGTGGAGCAAGCCAGGCCTCAAACCACGAGAAGCTCCAGCCCAAAAGGCAGCCAAAATGCAGACCACATCCGGGAGAATCTCAAGAGCAGGCTGTGGAGTAAGCCAGGCCTCAAACCACGAGAAGCTCCAGCCCAAAAGGCAGCCAAAATGCAGTCCACATCCGGGAGAATCTCAGGAGCAGGGGGTGGAGCAAGCCAGGCCTCAAACCACGAGAAGCTCCAGACCAAAAGGCAGCCAAAATGCAGCCCACATCCGGGAGAATCTCAAGAGCAGGGGGTGGAGCAAGCCAGGCCTCAAACCACGAGAAGCTCCAGCCCAAAATGCAGCCAAAATACAGCCCACATCCGGGAGAATATCAATGGCAGAGTTTGTAGCAAGCCAGGCCTCAAACCACGAGAAGCTCCAGCCCAAAATTCAGCCAAAATGCAGAACAAATCTGGGAGAATATGAACAGCAGGGTGTGGAGTAAGCCAGGCCTCAAACCACGAGAAGCTCCAGCCCAAAATGCAGCCAAAATTCAGCCCACCTCCGGGAGAATCTCAAGAGCAGGGGGTGGAGCAAGCCAGGCCTCAAACCACGAGAAGCTCCAGCCCAAAAGGCAGCCAAAATGCAGCCCACATCCGGGAGAATCTCAAGAGCAGGGGGTGGAGCAAGCCAGGCCTCAAACCACGAGAAGCTCCAGACCAAAAGGCAGCCAAAATGCAGCCCACATCCGGGAGAATATCAAGAGCAGGGGCTGGAGCAAGCCAGGCCTCAAACCACGAGAAGCTCCAGCCCAAAAGGCAGCCAAAATGCAGCCCAAATCCGGGAGAATCTCAAGAGCAGGGGCTGGAACAAGCCAGGCCTCAAACCATGAGAAGCTCCAGCCCAAATTGCAGCCAAAATTCAGCCCACCTCCGGGAGAATATCAATGGCAGAGTTTGTAGCAAGCCAGGCCTCAAACCACGAGAAGCTCCAGCCCAAAATTCAGCCAAAATGCAGAACAAATCTGGGAGAATATGAAGAGCAGGCTGTGGAGTAAGCCAGGCCTCAAACCACGAGAAGCTCCAGCCCAAAAGGCAGCCAAAATTCAGCCCACCTCCGGGAGAATCTCAAGAGCAGGGGGTGGAGCAAGCCAGGCCTCAAACCACGAGAAACTCCAGCCCAAAAGGCAGCCAAAATAAAGCCCACATCCGGGAGAATCTCAAGAGCAGGGGGTGGAGCAAGCCAGGCCTCAAACCACGAGAAGCTCCAGACCAAAAGGCAGCCAAAATACAGCCCACATCCAGGAGAATCTCAAGAGCAGTGGGTGGAGCAAGCCAGGCCTCAAACCACGAGAAGCTCCAGCCCAAAAGGCAGCCAAAATACAGCCCACATCCGGGAGAATCTCAAGAGCAGGGGGTGGAGCAAGCCAGGCCTCAAACCACGAGAAGCTCCAGACCAAAAGGCAGCCAAAATGCAGCCCACATCCGGGAGAATATCAATGGCAGAGTTTGTATCAAGCCATGCCTCAAACCATGAGAAGCTCCAGCCCAAAAGGCAGCCAAAATGCAGCCCACCTCCGGGAGAATCTCAAGAGCAGGGGGTGGAGCAAGCCAGGCCTCAAACCACGAGAAGCTCCAGCCCGAAAGGCAGCCAAAATGCAGTCCACATCCGGGAGAATCTCAGGAGCAGGGGGTGGAGCAAGCCACACCTCAAACCACGAGAAGCTCCAGCCCAAAAGGCAGCCAAAATGCAGCCCACCTCCGGGAGAATCTCAAGAGCAGGGGGTGGAGCAAGCCAGGCCTCAAACCACGAGAAGCTCCAGCCCATAAGGCAGCCAAAATGCAGCACAAATCTGGGAGAATCTCAAGAGCAGGCTGTGGAGTAAGCCAGGCCTCAAACCACGAGAAGCTCCAGACCAAAAGGCAGCCAAAATGCAGCCCACATCCGGGAGAATATCAAGAGCAGGGGGTGGAGCAAGCCAGGCCTTAAACCACGAGAAGCTCCAGCCCAAAAGGCAGCCAAAATGCAGCCCACCTCCGGGAGAATCTCAAGAGCAGGGGCTGGAGCAAGCCAGGCCTCAAACCACGAGAAGCTCCAGCCCAAAAGGCAGCCAAAATGCAGCCCACATCCGGGAGAATCTCAAGAGCAGGGGGTGGAGCAAGCCAGGCCTCAAACCACGAGAAGCTCCAGCCCAAAAGGCAGCCAAAATGCAGCCCACCTCCGGGAGAATCTCAAGAGCAGGGGGTGGAGCAAGCCAGGCCTCAAACCATGAGAAGCTCCAGCCCAAAAGGCAGCCAAAATCCAGCCTACCTCCGGGAGAATATCAATGGCAGAGTTTGTAGCAAGCCAGGCCTCAAACCACGAGAAGCTCCAGCCCAAAAGTCAGCCAAAATGCAGTCCACATCCGGGAGAATCTCAGGAGCAGGGGGTGGAGCAAGCCACACCTCAAACCACGAGAAGCTCCAGCCCAAAAGGCAGCCAAAATGCAGCCCACATCCGGGAGAATCTCAAGAGCAGGGGGTGGAGCAAGCCAGGCCTCAAACCACGAGAAGGTCCAGCCCAAAAGGCAGCCAAAATGCAGCACACATCCGGGAGAATCTCAAGAGCAGGGGCTGGAGCAAGCCAGGCCTCAAACCATGAGAAGCTCCAGCCCAAAAGGCAGCAAAAATCCAGCCCACCTCCGGGAGAATATCAATGGCAGAGTTTGTAGCAAGCCAGGCCTCAAACCACGAGAAGCTCCAGCCCAAAATTCAGCCAAAATGCAGAACAAATCTGGGAGAATCTCAAGAGCAGGGGGTGGAGTAAGCCAGGCCTCAAACCACGAGAAGATCCAGCCCAAAATGCAACCAAAATTCAGCCCACCTCCGGGAGAATCTCAAGAGCAGGGGGTGGAGCAAGCCAGGCCTCAAACCACGAGAAGCTCCAGCCCAAAAGGCAGCCAAAATGCAGCCCACATCCGGGAGAATCTCAAGAGCAGGGGGTGGAGCAAGCCAGGCCTCAAACCACGAGAAGCTCCAGACCAAAAGGCAGCCAAAATGCAGCCCACATCTGGGAGAATATCAAGAGCAGGGGGTGGAGCAAGCCAGGCCTCAAACCACGAGAAGCTCCAGCCCAAAAGGCAGCCAAAATGCAGCCCACCTCCGGGAGAATCTCAAGAGCAGGGGCTGGAGCAAGCCAGGCCTCAAACCATGAGAAGCTCCAGCCCATAAGGCAGCCAAAATCCAGCCTACCTCCGGGAGAATATCAATGGCAGACTTTGTAGCAAGCCAGGCCTCAAACCACGAGAAGCTCCAGCCCAAAATGCAGCCAAAATGCAGAACAAATCTGGGAGAAAATGAAGAGCAGGCTGTAGAGTAAGCCAGGCCTCAAACCACGAGAAGCTCCAGCCCAAAATGCAGCCAAAATTCAGCCCACCTCCGGGAGAATATCAATGGCAGAGTTTGTAGCAAGCCAGGCCTCAAACCACGAGAAGCTCCAGCCCAAAATTCAGCCAAAATGCAGAACAAATCTGGGAGAATCTCAAGAGCAGGGGGTGGAGTAAGCCAGGCCTCAAACCACGAGAAGTTCCAGCCCAAAAGGCAGCCAAAATGCAGAACAAATCTGGGAGAATCTCAAGAGCAGGGGGTGGAGCAAGCCAGGCCTCAAACCACGAGAAGCTCCAGCCCAAAAGGCAGCCAAAATGCAGAACAAATCTGGGAGAATCTCAAGAGCAGGGGGTGGAGCAAGCCAGGCCTCAAACCACGAGAAGCTCCAGCCCAAAAGGCAGCCAAAATGCAGCCCACATCCGGGAGAATCTCAAGAGCAGGGGGTGGAGCAAGCCAGGCCTCAAACCACGAGAAGCTCCAGCCCAAAAGGCAGCCAAAATGCAGCCCACCTCCGGGAGAATCTCAAGAGCAGGGGCTGGAGCAAGCCAGGCCTCAAACCATGAGAAGCTCCAGCCCAAAAGGCAGTCAAAATCCAGCCTACCTCCGGGAGAATATCAATGGCAGACTTTGTAGCAAGCCAGGCCTCAAACCACGAGAAGCTCCAGCCCAAAATGCAGCCAAAATGCAGAACAAATCTGGGAGAAAATGAAGAGCAGGCTGTGGAGTAAGCCAGGCCTCAAACCACGAGAAGCTCCAGCCCAAAATGCAGCCAAAATTCAGCCCACCTCCGGGAGAATCTCAAGAGCAGGGGGTGGAGCAAGCCAGGCCTCAAACCACGAGAAGCTCCAGCCCAAAAGGCAGCCAAAATGCAGCCCACATCCGGGAGAATCTCAAGAGCAGGCTGTGGAGTAAGCCAGGCCTCAAACCACGAGAAGCTCCAGCCCAAAAGGCAGCCAAAATGCAGTCCACATCCGGGAGAATCTCAGGAGCAGGGGGTGGAGCAAGCCACACCTCAAACCACGAGAAGCTCCAGCCCAAAATGCAGCCAAAATGCAGCCGACATCCGGGAGAATCTCAAGAGCAGGGGGTGGAGCAAGCCAGGCCTCAAACCACGAGAAGCTCCAGACCAAAAGGCAGCCAAAATGCAGCCCACATCCGGGAGAATCTCAAGAGCAGGGGCTGGAGCAAGCCAGGCCTCAAACCATGAGAAGCTCCAGCCGAAAAAGCAGCCAAAATCCAGCCCACCTCCGGGAGAATATCAATGGCAGAGTTTGTAGCAAGCCAGGCCTCAAACCACGAGAAGCTCCAGCCCAAAATGCAGCCAAAATGCAGAACAAATCTGGGAGAATATGAAGAGCAGGCTGTGGAGTAAGCCAGGCCTCAAACCACGAGAAGCTCCAGCCCAAAATGCAGCCAAAATTCAGCCCACCTCCGGGAGAATATCAAGAGCAGGGGGTGGAGCAAGCCAGGCCTCAAACCACGAGAAGCTCCAGCCCAAAAGGCAGCCAAAATGCAGAACAAATCTGGGAGAATCTCAAGAGCAGGATGTGGAGTAAGCCAGGCCTCAAACCACGAGAAGCTCCAGCCCAAAAGGCAGCCAAAATGCAGTCCACATTTGGGAGAATCTCAGGAGCAGTGGGTGGAGCAAGCTACACCTCAAACCACGAGAAGCTCCAGCCCAAAAGGCAGCCAAAATGCAGCCCACATCCGGGAGAATCTCAAGAGCAGGGGGTGGAGCAAGCCATGCCTCAAACCACGAGAAGCTCCAGCCCAAAAGGCAGCCAAAATACAGCCCACATCCGGGAGAATCTCAAGAGGAGGGGGTGGAGCAAGCCAGGCCTCAAACCACGAGAAGCTCCAGCCCAAAAGGCAGCCAAAATGCAGCCCACATCCGGGAGAATATCAATGGCAGAGTTTGTATCAAGCCATGCCTCAAACCATGAGAAGCTCCAGCCCAAAATGCAGCCAAAATGCAGAACAAATCTGGGAGAATATGAAGAGCGGGGTGTGGAGTAAGCCAGGCCTCAAACCACGAGAAGCTCCAGCCCAAAAGGCAGCCAAAATCCAGCCCACATCCAGGAGAATATAAAGAGGATGGGGTGGAGCAAGGCAGGCCTCAAACCACGAGAATCTCCAGCCCAAAAGGCAGCCAAAATGCAGCCCACCTCCGGGAGAATCTCAAGAGCAGGGGGTGGAGCAAGCCAGGCCTGAAACCACGAGAAGCTCCAGCCCAAAAGGCAGCCAAAATGCAGCCCACATCCGGGAGAATCTCAAGAGCAGGGGGTGGAGCAAGCCAGGCCTCAAACCACGAGAAGCTCCAGCCCAAAATGCAGCCAAAATGCAGCCCACCTACGGGAGAATCTCAAGAGCAGTGGTTGGAGCAAGCCAGGCCTCAAACCACGAGAAGCTCCAGCCCAAAAGGCAGCCAAAATACAGCCCACATCCAGGAGAATCTCAAGAGCAGGGGGTGGAGCAAGCCAGGCCTCAAACCACGAGAAGCTCCAGCCCATAAGGCAGCCAAAATCCAGCCCACATCCGGGAGAATATCAATGGCAGAGTTTGTAGCAAGCCAGGCCTCAAACCACGAGAAGCTCCAGCCCAAAAGGCAGCCAAAATCCAGCCCAAATCCGGGAGAATCTCAAGAGCAGGGGGTGGAGCAAGCCAGGCCTCAAACCTCGAGAAGCTCCAGCCCAAAAGGCAGCCAAAATGCAGCCCACATCCGGGAGAATCTCAAGAGCAGGGGGTGGAGCAAGCCAGGCCTCAAACCACGAGAAGCTCCAGACCAAAAGGCAGCCAAAATGCAGCCCACATCCGGGAGAATCTCAAGAGCAGGGGGTGGAGCAAGCCAGGCCTCAAACCACGAGAAGCTCCAGCCCAAAAGGCAGCCAAAATGCAGCCCACCTCCGGGAGAATCTCAAGAGCAGGGGCTGGAGCAAGCCAGGCCTCAAACCATGAGAAGCTCCAGCCCAAAAGGCAGCCAAAATCCAGCCTACCTCCGGGAGAATATCAATGGCAGACTTTGTAGCAAGCCAGGCCTCAAACCACGAGAAGCTCCAGCCCAAAATGCAGCCAAAATGCAGAACAAATCTGGGAGAAAATGAAGAGCAGGCTGTGGAGTAAGCCAGGCCTCAAACCACGAGAAGCTCCAGCCCAAAATGCAGCCAAAATGCAGCCCACATCCGGGAGAATCTCAAGAGCAGGGGGTGGAGCAAGCCAGGCCTCAAACCACGAGAAGCTCCAGCCCAAAAGGCAGCCAAAATGCAGAACAAATCTGGGAGAATATAAAGACCAGGGTGTGGAGTAAGCGAGGCCTCAAACCACGAGAAGCTCCAGCCCAAAAGGCAGCCAAAATGCAGCCCACCTCCGGGAGATTCTCAAGAGCAGGGGGTGGAGCAAGCCAGGCCTGAAACCACGAGAAGCTCCAGCCCAAAAGGCAGCCAAAATGCAGCCCACATCCGGGAGAATCTCAAGAGCAGGGGGTGGAGCAAGCCAGGCCTCAAACCACGAGAAGCTCCAGCCCAAAAGTCAGCCAAAATGCAGCCCACCTCTGGGAGAATCTCAAGAGCAGGGGTTGGAGCAAGCCAGGCCTCAAACCACGAGAAGCTCCAGCCCATAAGGCAGCCAAAATCCAGCCCACATCCGGGAGAATATCAATGGCAGAGTTTGTAGCAAGCCAGGCCTCAAACCACGAGAAGCTCCAGCCCAAAATGCAGCCAAAATCCAGCCCAAATCCGGGAGAATCTCAAGAGCAGGGGGTGGAGCAAGCCAGGCCTCAAACCACGAGAAGCTCCAGCCCAAAAGGCAGCCAAAATGCAGTCCACATCCGGGAGAATCTCAGGAGCAGGGGGTGGAGCAAGCCACACCTCAAACCACGAGAAGCTCCAGCCCAAAATGCAGCCAAAATGCAGCCGACATCCGGGAGAATCTCAAGAGCAGGGGGTGGAGCAAGCCAGGCCTCAAACCACGAGAAGCTCCAGACCAAAAGGCAGCCAAAATGCAGCCCACATCCGGGAGAATCTCAAGAGCAGGGGCTGGAGCAAGCCAGGCCTCAAACCATGAGAAGCTCCAGCCGAAAAAGCAGCCAAAATCCAGCCCACCTCCGGGAGAATATCAATGGCAGAGTTTGTAGCAAGCCAGGCCTCAAACCACGAGAAGCTCCAGCCCAAAATGCAGCCAAAATGCAGAACAAATCTGGGAGAATATGAAGAGCAGGCTGTGGAGTAAGCCAGGCCTCAAACCACGAGAAGCTCCAGCCCAAAATGCAGCCAAAATTCAGCCCACCTCCGGGAAAATATCAAGAGCAGGGGGTGGAGCAAGCCAGGCCTCAAACCACGAGAAGCTCCAGCCCAAAAGGCAGCCAAAATGCAGAACAAATCTGGGAGAATCTCAAGAGCAGGATGTGGAGTAAGCCAGGCCTCAAACCACGAGAAGCTCCAGCCCAAAAGGCAGCCAAAATGCAGTCCACATTTGGGAGAATCTCAGGAGCAGTGGGTGGAGCAAGCCACACCTCAAACCACGAGAAGCTCCAGCCCAAAAGGCAGCCAAAATGCAGCCCACATCCGGGAGAATCTCAAGAGCAGGGGGTGGAGCAAGCCATGCCTCAAACCACGAGAAGCTCCAGCCCAAAAGGCAGCCAAAATACAGCCCACATCCGGGAGAATCTCAAGAGGAGGGGGTGGAGCAAGCCAGGCCTCAAACGACGAGAAGCTCCAGCCCAAAAGGCAGCCAAAATGCAGCCCACATCCGGGAGAATATCAATGGCAGAGTTTGTATCAAGCCATGCCTCAAACCATGAGAAGCTCCAGCCCAAAATGCAGCCAAAATGCAGAACAAATCTGGGAGAATATGAAGAGCGGGGTGTGGAGCAAGCCAGGCCTCAAACCACGAGAAGCTCCAGCCCAAAAGGCAGCCAAAATGCAGCCCACATCCAGGAGAATCTCAAGAGCAGGGGGTGGAGCAAGCCAGGCCTCAAACCACGAGAAGCTCCAGCCCATAAGGCAGCCAAAATCCAGCCCACATCCGGGAGAATATCAATGGCAGAGTTTGTAGCAAGCCAGGCCTCAAACCACGAGAAGCTCCAGCCCAAAAGGCAGCCAAAATCCAGCCCAAATCCGGGAGAATCTCAAGAGCAGGGGGTGGAGCAAGCCAGGCCTCAAACCTCGAGAAGCTCCAGCCCAAAAGGCAGCCAAAATGCAGCCCACATCCGGGAGAATCTCAAGAGCAGGGGGTGGAGCAAGCCAGGCCTCAAACCACGAGAAGCTCCAGACCAAAAGGCAGCCAAAATGCAGCCCACATCCGGGAGAATCTCAAGAGCAGGGGTTGGAGCAAGCCAGGCCTCAAACCACGAGAAGCTCCAGCCCAAAAGGCAGCCAAAATGCAGCCCACCTCCGGGAGAATCTCAAGAGCAGGGGCTGGAGCAAGCCAGGCCTCAAACCATGAGAAGCTCCAGCCCAAAAGGCAGCCAAAATCCAGCCTACCTCCGGGAGAATATCAATGGCAGACTTTGTAGCAAGCCAGGCCTCAAACCACGAGAAGCTCCAGCCCAAAATGCAGCCAAAATGCAGAACAAATCTGGGAGAAAATGAAGAGCAGGCTGTGGAGTAAGCCAGGCCACAAACCACGAGAAGCTCCAGCCCAAAAGGCAGCCAAAATGCAGTCCACATCCGGGAGAATCTCAAAAGCATGTGGTGGAGCAAGCCAGGCCTCAAACCACGAGAATCTCCAGCCCAAAAGGCAGCCAAAATGCAGCCCACATCCGGGAGAATCTCAAGAGCAGGGGGTGGAGCAAGCCAGGCCTCAAACCACGAGAAGCTCCAGCCCAAAAGGCAGCCAAAATGCAGCCCACATCCGGGAGAATCTCAAGAGCAGGGGGTGGAGCAAGCCAGGCCTCAAACCACGAGAAGCTCCAGCCCAAAAGGCAGCCAAAATGCAGCCCACATCCGGGAGAATCTCAAGAGCAGTGGTTGGAGCAAGCCAGGCCTCAAACCACGAGAAGCTCCAGCCCAAAAGGCAGCCAAAATACAGCCCACATCCAGGAGAATCTCAAGAGCAGGGGGTGGAGCAAGCCAGGCCTCAAACCACGAGAAGCTCCAGCCCATAAGGCAGCCAAAATCCAGCCCACATCCGGGAGAATATCAATGGCAGAATTTGTAGCAAGCCAGGCCTCAAACCACGAGAAGCTCCAGCCCAAAAGGCAGCCAAAATCCAGCCCAAATCCGGGAGAATCTCAAGAGCAGGGGGTGGAGCAAGCCAGGCCTCAAACCTCGAGAAGCTCCAGCCCAAAAGGCAGCCAAAATGCAGCCCACATCCGGGAGAATCTCAAGAGCAGGGGGTGGAGCAAGCCAGGCCTCAAACCACGAGAAGCTCTAGACCAAAAGGCAGCCAAAATGCAGCCCACATCCGGGAGAATCTCAAGAGCAGGGGGTGGAGCAAGCCAGGCCTCAAACCACGAGAAGCTCCAGCCCAAAAGGCAGCCAAAATGCAGCCCACCTCCGGGAGAATCTCAAGAGCAGGGGCTGGAGCAAGCCAGGCCTCAAACCATGAGAAGCTCCAGCCCAAAAGGCAGCCAAAATCCAGCCCACCTCCGGGAGAATATCAATGGCAGAGTTTGTAGCAAGCCAGGCCTCAAACCACGAGAAGCTCCAGCCCAAAATGCAGCCAAAATGCAGAACAAATCTGGGAGAAAATGAAGAGCAGGCTGTGGAGTAAGCCAGGCCTCAAACCACGAGAAGCTCCAGCCCAAAATGCAGCCAAAATTCAGCCCACCTCCGGGAGAATCTCAAGAGCAGGCTGTGGAGTAAGCCAGGCCACAAACCACGAGAAGCTCCAGCCCAAAAGGCAGCCAAAATGCAGTCCACATCCGGGAGAATCTCAGGATCAGGGGGTGGAGCAAGCCAGGCCTCAAACCACGAGAAGCTCCAGACCAAAAGGCAGCCAAAATGCAGCCCACATCCGGGAGAATATCAAGAGCAGGGGGTGGAGCAAGCCAGGCCTCAAACCACGAGAAGCTCCAGCCCAAAAGGCAGCCAAAATGCAGCCCACATCCGGGAGAATATCAATGGCAGAGTTTGTATCAAGCCATGCCTCAAACCATGAGAAGCTCCAGCCCAAAAGGCAGCCAAAATGCAGAACAAATCTGGGAGAATATGAAGAGCAGGGTGTGGAGTAAGCCAGGCCTCAAACCACGAGAAGCTCCAGCCCAAAAGGCAGCCAAAATGCAGCCCACATCCAGGAGAAGATAAAGAGCATGGGGTGGAGCAAGCCAGGCCTCAAACCACGAGAATCTCCAGCCCAAAATGCAGCCAAAATGCAGCCCACCTCCGGGAGAATCTCAAAAGCAGGGGGTGGAGCAAGCCAGGCCTCAAACCACGAGAAGCTCCAGCCTTAAAGGCAGCCAAAATGCAGCCCACATCCGGGAGAATCTCAAGAGCAGGGGGTGGAGCAAGCCAGGCCTCAAACCATGAGAAGCTCCAGCCCAAAAGGCAGCCAAAATGCAGAACAAATCTGGGAGAATATGAAGACCAGGGTGTGGAGTAAGCGAGGCCTCAAACCACAAGAAGCTCCAGCCCAAAAGGCAGCCAAAATGCAGCGCACATCCGGGAGATTCTCAAGAGCAGGGGGTGGAGCAAGCCAGGCCTCAAACCACGAGAAGCTCCAGCCCAAAAGGCAGCCAAAATGCAGCCCACCTACGGGAGAATCTCAAGAGCAGGGGTTGGAGCAAGCCAGGCCTCAAACCACGAGAAGCTCCAGCCCAAAAGGCAGCCAAAATCCAGCCCAAATCCGGGAGAATCTCAAGAGCAGGGGGTGGAGCAAGCCAGGCCTCAAACCACGAGAAGCTCCAGCCCAAAAGGCAGCCAAAATGCAGCCCACATCCGGGAGAATCTCAAGAGCAGGGGGTGGAGTAAGCCAGGCCTCAAACCACGAGAAGCTCCAGCCCAAAAGGCAGCCAAAATGCAGTCCACATCCGGGAGAATCTCAGGAGCAGGGGGTGGAGCAAGCCAGGCCTCAAACCATGAGAAGCTCCAGCCCAAAAGGCAGCCAAAATGCAGAACAAATCTGGGAGAATATGAAGAGCAGGGTGTGGAGTAAGCCAGGCCTCAAACCACGAGAAGCTCCAGCCCAAAAGGCAGCCAAAATGCAGCCCACATCCAGGAGAAGATAAAGAGCATGGGGTGGAGCAAGCCAGGCCTCAAACCACGAGAATCTCCAGCCCAAAATGCAGCCAAAATGCAGCCCACCTCCGGGAGAATCTCAAAAGCAGGGGGTGGAGCAAGCCAGGCCTCAAACCACGAGAAGCTCCAGCCTTAAAGGCAGCCAAAATGCAGCCCACATCCGGGAGAATCTCAAGAGCAGGGGGTGGAGCAAGCCAGGCCTCAAACCATGAGAAGCTCCAGCCCAAAAGGCAGCCAAAATGCAGAACAAATCTGGGAGAATATGAAGACCAGGGTGTGGAGTAAGCGAGGCCTCAAACCACAAGAAGCTCCAGCCCAAAAGGCAGCCAAAATGCAGCGCACATCCGGGAGATTCTCAAGAGCAGGGGGTGGAGCAAGCCAGGCCTCAAACCACGAGAAGCTCCAGCCCAAAAGGCAGCCAAAATGCAGCCCACCTACGGGAGAATCTCAAGAGCAGGGGTTGGAGCAAGCCAGGCCTCAAACCACGAGAAGCTCCAGCCCAAAAGGCAGCCAAAATCCAGCCCAAATCCGGGAGAATCTCAAGAGCAGGGGGTGGAGCAAGCCAGGCCTCAAACCACGAGAAGCTCCAGCCCAAAAGGCAGCCAAAATGCAGCCCACATCCGGGAGAATCTCAAGAGCAGGGGGTGGAGTAAGCCAGGCCTCAAACCACGAGAAGCTCCAGCCCAAAAGGCAGCCAAAATGCAGTCCACATCCGGGAGAATCTCAGGAGCAGGGGGTGGAGCAAGCCAGGCCTCAAACCATGAGAAGCTCCAGCCCAAAAGGCAGCCAAAATCCAGCCCACCTCCGGGAGAATATCAATGGCAGAGTTTGTAGCAAGCCAGGCCTCAAACAACGAGAAGCTCCAGCCCAAAATTCAGCCAAAATGCAGAACAAATCTGGGAGAATATCAAGAGCAGGGGGTGGAGCAAGCCAGGCCTCAAACCACGAGAAGCTCCAGCCCAAAAGGCAGCCAAAATGCAGAACAAATCTGGGAGAATCTCAAGAGCAGGCTGTGGAGCAAGCCACACCTCAAACCACGAGAAGCTCCAGCCCAAAAGGCAGCCAAAATGCAGCCCACATCCGGGAGAATCTCAAGAGCAGGGGGTGGAGCAAGCCATGCCTCAAACCACGAGAAGCTCCAGCCCAAAAGGCAGCCAAAATACAGCCCACATCCGGGAGAATCTCAAGAGCAGGGGGTGGAGCAAGCCAGGCCTCAAACCACGAGAAGCTCCAGCCCAAAAGGCAGCCAAAATGCAGCCCACATCCGGGAGAATATCAATGGCAGAGTTTGTATCAAGCCATGCCTCAAACCATGAGAAGCTCCAGCCCAAAATGCAGCCAAAATGCAGAACAAATCTGGGAGAATATGAAGAGCAGGGTGTGGAGTAAGCCAGGCCTCAAACCACGAGAAGCTCCAGCCCAAAAGGCAGCCAAAATCCAGCCCACATCCAGGAGAATATAAAGAGCATGGGGTGGAGCAAGCCAGGCCTCAAACCACGAGAATCTCCAGCCCAAAAGGCAGCCAAAATGCAGCCCACATCCGGGAGAATCTCAAGAGCAGGGGGTGGAGCAAGCCAGGCCTGAAACCACGAGAAGCTCCAGCCCAAAAGGCAGCCAAAATGCAGCCCACATCCGGGAGAATCTCAAGAGCAGGGGGTGGAGCAAGCCAGGCCTCAAACCACGAGAAGCTCCAGCCCAAAAGGCAGCCAAAATGCAGCCCACCTACGGGAGAATCTCAAGAGCAGTGGTTGGAGCAAGCCAGGCCTCAAACCACGAGAAGCTCCAGCCCAAAAGGCAGCCAAAATAAAGCCCACATCCAGGAGAATCTCAAGAGCAGGGGGTGGAGCAAGCCAGGCCTCAAACCACGAGAAGCTCCAGCCCATAAGGCAGCCAAAATCCAGCCCACATCCGGGAGAATATCAATGGCAGAGTTTGTAGCAAGCCAGGCCTCAAACCACGAGAAGCTCCAGCCCAAAAGGCAGCCAAAATCCAGCCCAAATCCGGGAGAATCTCAAGAGCAGGGGGTGGAGCAAGCCAGGCCTCAAACCTCGAGAAGCTCCAGCCCAAAAGGCAGCCAAAATGCAGCCCACATCCGGGAGAATCTCAAGAGCAGGGGGTGGAGCAAGCCAGGCCTCAAACCACGAGAAGCTCCAGACCAAAAGGCAGCCAAAATGCAGCCCACATCCGGGAGAATCTCAAGAGCAGGGGGTGGAGCAAGACAGGCCTCAAACCACGAGAAGCTCCAGCCCAAAAGGCAGCCAAAATGCAGAACAAATCTGGGAGAATCTCAAGAGCAGGCTGTGGAGTAAGCCAGGCCACAAACCATGAGAAGCTCCAGCCCAAAAGGCAGCCAAAATGCAGTCCACATTTGGGAGAATCTCAGGAGCAGTGGGTGGAGCAAGCCACACCTCAAACCACGAGAAGCTCCAGCCCAAAAGGCAGCCAAAATGCAGCCCACATCCGGGAGAATCTCAAGAGCAGGGGGTGGAGCAAGCCATGCCTCAAACCACGAGAAGCTCCAGCCCAAAAGGCAGCCAAAATACAGCCCACATCCGGGAGAATCTCAAGAGCAGGGGGTGGAGCAAGCCAGGCCTCAAACCACGAGAAGCTCCAGCCCAAAAGGCAGCCAAAATGCAGCCCACATCCGGGAGAATATCAATGGCAGAGTTTGTATCAAGCCATGCCTCAAACCATGAGAAGCTCCAGCCCAAAATGCAGCCAAAATGCAGAACAAATCTCGGAGAATATGAAGAGCAGGGTGTGGAGTAAGCCAGGCCTCAAACCACGAGAAGCTCCAGCCCAAAAGGCAGCCAAAATCCAGCCCACATCCAGGAGAATATAAAGAGCATGGGGTGGAGCAAGCCAGGCCTCAAACCACGAGAATCTCCAGCCCAAAAGGCAGCCAAAATGCAGCCCACATCCGGGAGAATCTCAAGAGCAGGGGGTGGAGCAAGCCAGGCCTGAAACCACGAGAAGCTCCAGCCCAAAAGGCAGCCAAAATGCAGCCCACATCCGGGAGAATCTCAAGAGCAGGGGGTGGAGCAAGCCAGGCCTCAAACCACGAGAAGCTCCAGCCCAAAAGGCAGCCAAAATAAAGCCCACATCCAGGAGAATCTCAAGAGCAGGGGGTGGAGCAAGCCAGGCCTCAAACCACGAGAAGCTCCAGCCCATAAGGCAGCCAAAATCCAGCCCACATCCGGGAGAATATCAATGGCAGAGTTTGTAGCAAGCCAGGCCTCAAACCACGAGAAGCTCCAGCCCAAAAGGCAGCCAAAATCCAGCCCAAATCCGGGAGAATCTCAAGAGCAGGGGGTGGAGCAAGCCAGGCCTCAAACCTCGAGAAGCTCCAGCCCAAAAGGCAGCCAAAATGCAGCCCACATCCGGGAGAATCTCAAGAGCAGGGGGTGGAGCAAGCCAGGCCTCAAACCACGAGAAGCTCCAGCCCAAAAGGCAGCCAAAATCCAGCCCACCTCAGGGAGAATATCAATGGCAGAGTTTGTAGCAAGCCAGGCCTCAAACCACGAGAAGCTCCAGCCCAAAAGGCAGCCAAAATGCAGAACAAATCTGGGAGAAAATGAAGAGCAGGCTGTGGAGTAAGCCAGGCCTCAAACCACGAGAAGCTCCAGCCCAAAAGGCAGCCAAAATTCAGCCCACCTCCGGGAGAATCTCAAGAGCAGGGGGTGGAGCAAGCCAGGCCTCAAACCACGAGAAGCTCCAGCCCAAAAGGCAGCCAAAATCCAGCCCACATCCGGGAGAATCTCAAGAGCAGGCTGTGGAGTAAGCCAGGCCTCAAACCACGAGAAGCTCCAGCCCAAAAAGCTGCCAAAATGCAGTCCACATCCGGGAGAATCTCAGGAGCAGTGGGTGGAGCAAGCCACACCTCAAACCACGAGAAGCTCCAGCCCAAAAGGCAGCCAAAATGCAGCCCACATCCGGGAGAATCTCAAGAGCAGGGGGTGGAGCAAGCCATGCCTCAAACCACGAGAAGCTCCAGCCCAAAAGGCAGCCAAAATACAGCCCACATGCGGGAGAATCTCAAGAGCAGGGGGTGGAGCAAGCCAGGCCTCAAACCACGAGAAGGTCCAGCCCAAAAGGCAGCCAAAATGCAGCCCACATCCGGGAGAATATCAATGGCAGAGTTTGTATCAAGCCATGCCTCAAACCATGAGAAGCTCCAGCCCAAAATGCAGCCAAAATGCAGAAAAAATATGGGAGAATATGAAGACCAGGGTGTGGAGTAAGCGAGGCCTCAAACCACAAGAAGCTCCTGCCCAAAAAGCAGCCAAAATGCAGCCCACATCCGGGAGATTCTCAAGAGCAGGGGGTGGAGCAACCAGGCCTCAAACCACGAGAAGCTCCAGCCCAAAAGACAGCCAAAATCCAGCCCACCTCTGGGAGAATCTCAAGAGCAGGGGTTGGAGCAAGCCAGGCCTCAAACCACGAGAAGCTCCAGCCCAAAAGGCAGCCAAAATCCAGCCCAAATCCGGGAGAATCTCAAGAGGAGGGGGTGGAGCAAGCCAGGCCTCAAACCACGAGAATCTCTAGTCCAAAAGGCAGCCAAAATCCAGCCCACTTCGGGGAGAATCTCAAGAGCAGGGGGTGGAGCAAGCCAGGCCTCAAACCACGAGAAGCTCCTGCCCAAAATGCAGCCAAAATGCAGCCCACTTCGGGGAGAATCTCAAGAGCAGGGGGTGGAGCAAGCCAGGCCTCAAACCACGAGAAGCTCCAGCCCAAAATGCAGCCAAAATGCAGCCCACTTCGGGGAGAATCTCAAGAGCAGGGTGTGGAGCAAGCCAGGCCTCAAACCACGAGAAGCTCCAGCCCAAAAGGCAGCCAAAATGCAGCCCACATCCGGGAGAATCTCAAGAGCAGGGGGTGGAGCAAGCCAGGCCTCAAACCACGAGAAGCTCCAGCCCAAAAGGCAGCCAAAATGCAGCCCACCTCCGGGAGAATCTCAAGAGCAGGGGCTGGAGCAAGCCAGGCCTCAAACCATGAGAAGCTCCAGCCCAAAAGGCAGCCAAAATCCAGCCTACCTCCGGGAGAATATCAATGGCAGACTTTGTAGCAAGCCAGGCCTCAAACCACGAGAAGCTCCAGCCCAAAATGCAGCCAAAATGCAGAACAAATCTGGGAGAAAATGAAGAGCAGGCTGTGGAGTAAGCCAGGCCTCAAACCACGAGAAGCTCCAGCCCAAAATGCAGCCAAAATTCAGCCCACCTCCAGGAGAATCTCAAGAGCAGGGAGTGGAGTAAGCCAGGCCTCAAACCACGAGAAGCTCCAGCCCAAAAGGCAGCCAAAATGCAGAACAAATCTGGGAGAATCTCAAGAGCAGGCTGTGGAATAAGCCAGGCCACAAACCACGAGAAGCTCCAGCCCAAAAGGCAGCCAAAATGCAGTCCACATCCGGGAGAATCTCAGGATCAGGGGGTGGAGCAAGCCAGGCCTCAAACCACGAGAAGCTCCAGCCCAAAAGGCAGCCAAAATACAGCCCACATCCGGGAGAATCTCAAGAGCAGGGGGTGGAGCAAGCCAGGCCTCAAACCACGAGAAGCTCCAGCCCAAAAGGCAGCCAAAATGCAGCCCACATCCAGGAGCATATCAATGGCAGAGTTTGTATCAAGCCATGCCTCAAACCACGAGAAGCTCCAGCCCAAAATGCAGCCAAAATGCAGAACAAATCTGGGAGAATATGAAGAGCAGGGTGTGGAGTAAGCCAGGCCTCAAACCACGAGAAGCTCCAGCCCAAAATGCAGCCAAAATACAGCACACATCCGGGAGAATCTCAAGAGCAGGGGGTGGAGCAAGCCAGGCCTCAAACCACGAGAAGCTCCAGCCCTAAAGGCAGCCAAAATCCAGCCCACATCCGGGAGAATATCAATGGCAGAGTTTGTAGCAAGCCAGGCCTCAAACCACGAGAAGCTCCAGCCCAAAAGGCAGCCAAAATCCAGCCCACATCCGGGAGAATCTCAAGAGCAGGGGGTGGAGCAAGCCAGGCCTCAAACCTCGAGAAGCTCCAGCCCAAAAGGCAGCCAAAATGCAGCCCACATCCGGGAGAATCTCAAGAGCAGGGGGTGGAGCAAGCCAGGCCTCAAACCACGAGAAGCTCCAGCCCAAAAGGCAGCCAAAATCCAGCCTACCTCCGGGAGAATATCAATGGCAGACTTTGTAGCAAGCCAGGCCTCAAACCACGAGAAGCTCCAGCCCAAAATGCAGCCAAAATTCAGCCCACCTCCGGGAGAATCTCAAGAGCAGGGGGTGGAGCAAGCCAGGCCTCAAACCACGAGAATCTCCAGCCCAAAAGGCAGCCAAAATGCAGAACAAATCTGGGAGAATCTCAAGAGCAGGCTGTGGAGTAAGCCAGGCCACAAACCACGAGAAGCTCCAGCCCAAAAGGCAGCCAAAATGCAGTCCACATCCGGGAGAATCTCAGGATCAGGGGGTGGAGCAAGCCAGGCCTCAAACCACCAGAAGCTCCAGACCAAAAGCCAGCCAAAATGCAGCCCACATCCAGGAGAAGATAAAGAGCATGGGGTGGAGCAAGCCAGGCCTCAAACCACGAGAATCTCCAGCCCAAAATGCAGCCAAAATGCAGCCCACCTCCGGGAGAATCTCAAGAGCAGGGGGTGGAGCAAGCCAGGCCTCAAACCACGAGAAGCTCCAGCCTTAAAGGCAGCCAAAATGCAGCCCACATCCGGGAGAATCTCAAGAGCAGGGGGTGGAGCAAGCCAGGCCTCAAACCATGAGAAGCTCCAGCCCAAAAGGCAGCCAAAATGCAGAACAAATCTGGGAGAATATGAAGACCAGGGTGTGGAGTAAGCGAGGCCTCAAACCACGAGAAGCTCCAGCCCAAAAAGCAGCCAAAATGCAGCGCACATCCGGGAGATTCTCAAGAGCAGGGGGTGGAGCAAGCCAGGCCTCAAACCACGAGAAGCTCCAGCCCAAAAGGCAGCCAAAATGCAGCCGACATCCGGGAGAATCTCAAGAGCAGGGGGTGGAGCAAGCCAGGCCTGAAACCACGAGAAGCTCCAGCCCAAAAGGCAGCCAAAATGCAGCCCACATCCGGGAGAATCTCAAGAGCAGGGGGTGGAGCAAGCCAGGCCTCAAACCACGAGAAGCTCCAGCCCAAAAGGCAGCCAAAATGCAGCCCACCTACGGGAGAATCTCAAGAGCAGGGGTTGGAGCAAGCCAGGCCTCAAACCACGAGAAGCTCCAGCCCAAAAGGCAGCCAAAATACAGCCCACATCCGGGAGAATCTCAAGAGCAGGGGGTGGAGCAAGCCAGGCCTGAAACCACGAGAAGCTCCAGCCCAAAAGGCAGCCAAAATGCAGCCCACATCCGGGAGAATCTCAAGAGCAGGGGGTGGAGCAAGCCAGGCCTCAAACCACGAGAAGCTCCAGCCCAAAAGGCAGCCAAAATGCAGCCCACCTCCGGGAGAATCTCAAGAGCAGGGGCTGGAGCAAGCCAGGCCTCAAACCATGAGAAGCTCCAGCTCAAAAGGCAGCCAAAATCCAGCCTACCTCCGGGAGAATATCAATGGCAGACTTTGTAGCAAGCCAGGCCTCAAACCACGAGAAGCTCCAGCCCAAAATGCAGCCAAAATGCAGAACAAATCTGGGAGAAAATGAAGAGCAGGCTGTGGAGTAAGCCAGGCCTCAAACCACGAGAAGCTCCAGCCCAAAATGCAGCCAAAATTCAGCCCACCTCCGGGAGAATCTCAAGAGCAGGGGGTGGAGCAAGCCAGGCCTCAAACCACGAGAAGCTCCAGCCCAAAAGGCAGCCAAAATGCAGAACAAATCTGGGAGAATCTCAAGAGCAGGCTGTGGAGTAAGCCAGGCCACAAACCACGAGAAGCTCCAGCCCAAAAGGCAGCCAAAATGCAGTCCACATCCGGGAGAATCTCAGGATCAGGGGGTGGAGCAAGCCAGGCCTCAAACCACCAGAAGCTCCAGACCAAAAGCCAGCCAAAATGCAGCCCACATACGGGAGAATATCAATGGCAGAGTTTGTATCAAGCCATGCCTCAAACCATGAGAAGCTCCAGCCCAAAAGGCAGCCAAAATGCAGAACAAATCTGGGAGAATATGAAGAGCAGGATGTGGAGTAAGCCAGGCCTCAAACCACGAGAAGCTCCAGCCCAAAATGCAGCCAAAATGCAGCCCACATCCAGGAGAAGATAAAGAGCATGGGGTGGAGCAAGCCAGGCCTCAAACCACGAGAATCTCCAGCCCAAAATGCAGCCAAAATGCAGCCCACCTCCGGGAGAATCTCAAGAGCAGGGGGTGGAGCAAGCCAGGCCTCAAACCATGAGAAGCTCCAGCCCAAAAGGCAGCCAAAATGCAGAACAAATCTGGGAGAATATGAAGACCAGGGTGTGGAGTAAGCGAGGCCTCAAACCACGAGAAGCTCCAGCCCAAAAAGCAGCCAAAATGCAGCCCAGATCCGGGAGAATCTCAAGAGCAGGGGGTGGAGCAAGCCAGGCCTCAAACCACGAGAAGCTCCAGCCCAGAAGGCAGCCAAAATGCAGCCCACCTCCGGGAGAATCTCAAGAGCAGGGGTTGGAGAAAGCCAGGCCTCAAACCACGAGAAGCTCCAGCCCAAAAGGCAGCCAAAATACAGCCCACATCCAGGAGAATCTCAAGAGCAGGGGGTGGAGCAAGCCAGGCCTCAAACCACGAGAAGCTCCAGCCCATAAGGCAGCCAAAATCCAGCCCACATCCGGGAGAATATCAATGGCAGAGTTTGTAGCAAGCCAGGCCTCAAACCACGAGAAGCTCCAGCCCAAAAGGCAGCCAAAATCCAGCCCAAATCCGGGAGAATCTCAAGAGCAGGGGGTGGAGCAAGCCAGGCCTCAAACCACGAGAAGCTCCAGCCCAAAAGGCAGCCAAAATGCAGCCCACATCCGGGAGAATCTCAAGAGCAGGCTGTGGAGTAAGCCAGGCCTCAAACCACGAGAAGCTCCAGCCCAAAAGGCAGCCAAAATGCAGTCCACATCCGGGAGAATCTCAGGAGCAGGGGGTGGAGCAAGCCACACCTCAAACCACGAGAAGCTCCAGCCCAAAATGCAGCCAAAATGCAGCCGACATCCGGGAGAATCTCAAGAGCAGGGGGTGGAGCAAGCCAGGCCTCAAACCACGAGAAGCTCCAGCCCAAAATGCAGCCAAAATGCAGCCCACATCCAGGAGAATCTCAAGAGCAGGGGCTGGAGCAAGCCAGGCCTCAAACCATGAGAAGCTCCAGCCCAAAAGGCAGCCAAAATCCAGCCCACCTCCGGGAGAATATCAATGGCAGAGTTTGTAGCAAGCCAGGCCTCAAACCACGAGAAGCTCCAGCCCAAAATGCAGCCAAAATGCAGAACAAATCTGGGAGAATATGAAGAGCAGGCTGTGGAGTAAGCCAGGCCTCAAACCACGAGAAGCTCCAGCCCAAAATGCAGCCAAAATTCAGCCCACCTCCGGGAGAATATCAAGAGCAGGGGGTGGAGCAAGCCAGGCCTCAAACCACGAGAAGCTCCAGCCCAAAAGGCAGCCAAAATGCAGAACAAATCTGGGAGAATCTCAAGAGCAGGATGTGGAGTAAGCCAGGCCTCAAACCACGAGAAGCTCCAGCCCAAAAGGCAGCCAAAATGCAGTCCACATTTGGGAGAATCTCAGGAGCAGTGGGTGGAGCAAGCCACACCTCAAACCACGAGAAGCTCCAGCCCAAAAGGCAGCCAAAATCCAGCCCACCTCCGGGAGAATATCAATGGCAGAATTTGTAGCAAGCCAGGCCTCAAACCACGAGAAGCTCCAGCCCAAAATGCAGCCAAAATGCAGAACAAATCTGGGAGAATATGAAGAGCAGGGTGTGGAGTAAGCCAGGCCTCAAACCACGAGAAGCTCCAGCCCAAAAGGCAGCCAAAATCCAGCCCACATCCAGGAGAATATAAAGAGCATGGGGTGGAGCAAGCCAGGCCTCAAACCACGAGAATCTCCAGCCCAAAAGGCAGCCAAAATGCAGCCCACATCCGGGAGAATCTCAAGAGCAGGGGGTGGAGCAAGCCAGGCCTGAAACCACGAGAAGCTCCAGCCCAAAAGGCAGCCAAAATGCAGCCCACATCCGGGAGAATCTCAAGAGCAGGGGGTGGAGCAAGCCAGGCCTCAAACCACGAGAAGCTCCAGCCCAAAAGGCAGCCAAAATGCAGCCCACCTACGGGAGAATATCAAGAGCAGTGGTTGGAGCAAGCCAGGCCTCAAACCACGAGAAGCTCCAGCCCAAAAGGCAGCCAAAATACAGCCCACCTGCGGGAGAATCTCAAGAGCAGGGGGTGGAGCAAGCCAGGCCTCAAACCACGAGAAGCTCCAGCCCAAAAGGCAGCCAAAATGCAGCCCACATCCGGGAGAATCTCAAGAGCAGGGGGTGGAGCAAGCCAGGCCTCAAACCACGAGAAGCTCCATACCAAAAGGCAGCCAAAATGCAGCCCACCTCCGGGAGAATCTCAAGAGCAGGGGCTGGAGCAAGCCAGGCCTCAAACCATGAGAAGCTCCAGCCCTAAATGCAGCCAAAATCCAGCCTACCTCCGGGAGAATATCAATGGCAGACTTTGTAGCAAGCCAGGCCTCAAACCACGAGAAGCTCCAGCCCAAAAGGCAGCCAAAATGCAGAACAAATCTGGGAGAAAATGAAGAGCAGGCTGTGGAGTAAGCCAGGCCTCAAACCACGAGAAGCTCCAGCCCAAAATGCAGCCAAAATTCAGCCCACCTCCGGGAGAATCTCAAGAGCAGGGGGTGGAGCAAGACAGGCCTCAAACCACGAGAAGCTCCAGCCCAAAAGGCAGCCAAAATGCAGAACAAATCTGGGAGAATCTCAAGAGCAGGCTGTGGAGTAAGCCAGGCCACAAACCACGAGAAGCTCCAGCCCAAAAGGCAGCCAAAATGCAGT
This sequence comes from Rhynochetos jubatus, assembly GCA_027574665.1. Lineage (NCBI taxonomy): Eukaryota > Metazoa > Chordata > Aves > Eurypygiformes > Rhynochetidae > Rhynochetos > Rhynochetos jubatus. Next base: position 307,483 of record JAQBHY010000070.1, read on the forward strand.
CCACATCCGGGAGAATCTCAGGATCAGGGGGTGGAGCAAGCCAGGCCTCAAACCCCGAGAAGCTCCAGACCAAAAGCCAGCCAAAATGCAGCCCACATCCGGGAGAATATCAAGAGCAGGGGGTGGAGCAAGCCAGGCCTCAAACCACGAGAAGCTCCAGCCCAAAAGGCAGCCAAAATGCAGCCTACTTCCGGGAGAATCTCAAGAGCAGGGGCTGGAGCAAGCCAGGCCTCAAACCATGAGAAGCTCCAGCCCAAAAGGCAGCCAAAATGCAGCCCACCTCCGGGAGAATATCAATGGCAGAGTTTGTAGCAAGCCAGGCCTCAAACCACGAGAAGCTCCAGCCCAAAACGCAGCCAAAATGCAGCCCACATCCAGGAGAATATAAAGACTATGGGGTGGAGCAAGCCAGGCCTCAAACCACGAGAAGCTCCAGCCCAAAAGGCAGCCAAAATGCAGCCCACCTCCGGGAGAATCTCAAGAGCAGGGGCTGGAGCAAGCCAGGCCTCAAACCATGAGAAGCTCCAGCCCAAAAGGCAGCCAAAATTCAGCCCACCTCCGGGAGAATATCAATGGCAGAGTTTGTAGCAAGCCAGGCCTCAAACCATGAGAAGCTCCAGCCCAAAAGGCAGCCAAAATGCAGAACAAATCTGAGAGAATATGAAGAGCAGGGTGTGGAGTAAGCCAGGCCTCAAACCACGAGAAGCTCCAGCCCAAAAGGCAGCCAAAATGCAGTCCACATCCGGGAGAATCTCAGGAGCAGTGGGTGGAGCAAGCCACACCTCAAACCACGAGAAGCTCCAGCCCAAAAGGCAGCCAAAATGCAGCCCACATCCGGGAGAATATCAATGGCAGAGTTTGTATCAAGCCATGCCTCAAACCATGAGAAGCTCCAGCCCAAAAGGCAGCCAAAATGCAGAACAAATCTGGGAGAATATGAAGAGCAGGGTGTGGAGTAAGCCAGGCCTCAAACCACGAGAAGCTCCATCCCAAAAGGCAGCCAAAATGCAGCCCACATCCGGGAGAATATAAAGAGCATGGGGTGGAGCAAGCCAGGCCTCAAACCACGAGAATCTCCAGCCCAAAAGGCAGCCAAAATGCAGCCCACATCTGGGAGAATCTCAAGAGCAGGGGGTGGAGCAAGCCAGGCCTGAAACCACGAGAAGCTCCAGCCCAAAATGCAGCCAAAATGCAGAACAAATCTGGGAGAATATGAAGAGCAGGCTGTGGAGTAAGCCAGGCCTCAAACCACGAGAAGCTCCAGCCCAAAAGGCAGCCAAAATTCAGCCCACCTCCGGGAGAATATCAAGAGCAGGGGGTGGAGCAAGCCAGGCCTCAAACCACGAGAAGCTCCAGCCCAAAAGGCAGCCAAAATGCAGAACAAATCTGGGAGAATCTCAAGAGCAGGATGTGGAGTAAGCCAGGCCTCAAACCACGAGAAGCTCCAGCCCAAAAGGCAGCCAAAATGCAGTCCATATTTGGGAGAATCTCAGGAGCAGTGGGTGGAGCAAGCCACACCTCAAACCACGAGAAGCTCCAGCCCAAAAGGCAGCCAAAATCCAGCCCACATCCGGGAGAATATCAATGGCAGAATTTGTAGCAAGCCAGGCCTCAAACCACGAGAAGCTCCAGCCCAAAATGCAGCCAAAATGCAGAACAAATCTGGGAGAATATGAAGAGCAGGGTGTGGAGTAAGCCAGGCCTCAAACCACGAGAAGCTCCAGCCCAAAAGGCAGCCAAAATCCAGCCCACATCCAGGAGAATATAAAGAGCATGGGGTGGAGCAAGCCAGGCCTCAAACCACGAGAATCTCCAGCCCAAAAGGCAGCCAAAATGCAGCCCACATCCGGGAGAATCTCAAGAGCAGGGGGTGGAGCAAGCCAGGCCTCAAACCACGAGAAGCTCCAGCCCAAAAGGCAGCCAAAATGCAGCCCACATCCGGGAGAATCTCAAGAGCAGGGGGTGGAGCAAGCCAGGCCTCAAACCACGAGAAGCTCCAGCCCAAAAGGCAGCCAAAATGCAGCCCACATCCGGGAGAATCTCAAGAGCAGTGGTTGGAGCAAGCCAGGCCTCAAACCACGAGAAGCTCCAGCCCAAAAGGCAGCCAAAATGCAGCCCACATCCAGGAGAATCTCAAGAGCAGGGGGTGGAGCAAGCCAGGCCTCAAACCACGAGAAGCTCCAGCCCAAAAGGCAGCCAAAATGCAGCCCACCTCCGGGAGAATCTCAAGAGCAGGGGGTGGAGCAAGCCAGGCCTCAAACCACGAGAAGCTCCAGACCAAAAGGCAGCCAAAATGCAGCCCACCTCCGGGAGAATCTCAAGAGCAGGGGCTGGAGCAAGCCAGGCCTCAAACCATGAGAAGCTCCAGCCCTAAAGGCAGCCAAAATCCAGCCTACCTCCGGGAGAATATCAATGGCAGACTTTGTAGCAAGCCATGCCTCAAACCACGAGAAGCTCCAGCCCAAAATGCAGCCAAAATGCAGAACAAATCTGGGAGAAAATGAAGAGCAGGCTGTGGAGTAAGCCAGGCCTCAAACCACGAGAAGCTCCAGCCCAAAATGCAGCCAAAATTCAGCCCACCTCCGGGAGAATCTCAAGAGCAGGGGGTGGAGCAAGACAGGCCTCAAACCACGAGAAGCTCCAGCCCAAAAGGCAGCCAAAATGCAGAACAAATCTGGGAGAATCTCAAGAGCAGGCTGTGGAGTAAGCCAGGCCACAAACCACGAGAAGCTCCAGCCCAAAAGGCAGCCAAAATGCAGTCCACATCCGGGAGAATCTCAGGATCAGGGGGTGGAGCAAGCCAGGCCTCAAACCCCGAGAAGCTCCAGACCAAAAGCCAGCCAAAATGCAGCCCACATCCAGGAAAATATCAAGAGCAGGGGGTGGAGCAAGCCAGGCCTCAAACCACGAGAAGCTCCAGCCCAAAAGGCAGCCAAAATGCAGCCTACTTCCGGGAGAATCTCAAGAGCAGGGGCTGGAGCAAGCCAGGCCTCAAACCATGAGAAGCTCCAGCCCAAAAGGCAGCCAAAATGCAGCCCACCTCCGGGAGAATATCAATGGCAGAGTTTGTAGCAAGCCAGGCCTCAAACCACGAGAAGCTCCAGCCCAAAACGCAGCCAAAATGCAGCCCACATCCAGGAGAATATAAAGAGCATGGGGTGGAGCAAGCCAGGCCTCAAACCACGAGAAGCTCCAGCCCAAAAGGCAGCCAAAATGCAGCCCACCTCCGGGAGAATCTCAAGAGCAGGGGCTGGAGCAAGCCAGGCCTCAAACCATGAGAAGCTCCAGCCCAAAAGGCAGCCAAAATTCAGCCCACCTCCGGGAGAATATCAATGGCAGAGTTTGTAGCAAGCCAGGCCTCAAACCATGAGAAGCTCCAGCCCAAAAGGCAGCCAAAATGCAGAACAAATCTGAGAGAATATGAAGAGCAGGGTGTGGAGTAAGCCAGGCCTCAAACCACGAGAAGCTCCAGCCCAAAAGGCAGCCAAAATGCAGTCCACATCCGGGAGAATCTCAGGAGCAGTGGGTGGAGCAAGCCACACCTCAAACCACGAGAAGCTCCAGCCCAAAAGGCAGCCAAAATGCAGCCCACATCCGGGAGAATATCAATGGCAGAGTTTGTATCAAGCCATGCCTCAAACCATGAGAAGCTCCAGCCCAAAAGGCAGCCAAAATGCAGAACAAATCTGGGAGAATATGAAGAGCAGGGTGTGGAGTAAGCCAGGCCTCAAACCACGAGAAGCTCCATCCCAAAAGGCAGCCAAAATGCAGCACACATCCGGCAGAATATAAAGAGCATGGGGTGGAGCAAGCCAGGCCTCAAACCACGAGAATCTCCAGCCCAAAAGGCAGCCAAAATGCAGCCCACATCTGGGAGAATCTCAAGAGCAGGGGGTGGAGCAAGCCAGGCCTGAAACCTCGAGAAGCTCCAGCCCAAAAGGCAGCCAAAATGCAGCCCACATCCGGGAGAATCTCAAGAGCAGGGGGTGGAGCAAGCCAGGCCTCAAACCACGAGAAGCTCCAGCCCAAAAGGCAGCCAAAATGCAGCCCACATCCGGGAGAATCTCAAGAGCAGGGGGTGGAGCAAGCCAGGCCTCAAACCACGAGAAGCTCCAGACCAAAAGCCAGCCAAAATGCAGCCCACCTCCGGGAGAATCTCAAGAGCAGGGTGTGGAGCAAGCCAGGCCTCAAACCACGAGAAGCTCCAGCCCAAAAGGCAGCCAAAATGCAGAACAAATCTGGGAGAATCTCAAGAGCAGGGGGTGGAGCAAGCAAGGCCTCAAACCATGAGAAGCTCCAGCCCAAAATGCAGCCAAAATGCAGCCGACATCCGGGAGAATCTCAAGAGCAGGGGGTGGAGCAAGCCAGGCCTCAAACCACGAGAAGCTCCAGACCAAAAGCCAGCCAAAATGCAGCCCACCTCCGGGAGAATCTCAAGAGCAGGGGGTGGAGCAAGCCAGGCCTCAAACCATGAGAAGCTCCAGCCCAAAAGGCAGCCAAAATCCAGCCCACCTCAGGGAGAATATCAATGGCAGAGTTTGTAGCAAGCCAGGCCTCAAACCACGAGAAGCTCCAGCACAAAAGGCAGCCAAAATTCAGCCCACCTCCGGGAGAATCTCAAGAGCAGGGGGTAGAGCAAGCCAGGCCTCAAACCACGAGAAGCTCCAGACCAAAAGCCAGCCAAAATGCAGCCCACATCCGGGAGAATCTCAAGAGCAGGGGGTGGAGCAAGCCAGGCCTCAAACCACGAGAAGCTCCAGCCCAAAAGGCAGCCAAAATGCAGCCCACATCCAGGAGAAACTCAAGAGCAGGGTGTGGAGCAAGCCAGGCCTCAAACCACGAGAAGCTCCAGCCCAAAAGGCAGCCAAAATGCAGAACAAATCTGGGAGAATCTCAAGAGCAGGGGGTGGAGCAAGCAAGGCCTCAAACCATGAGAAGCTCCAGCCCAAAATGCAGCCAAAATGCAGCCGACATCCGGGAGAATCTCAAGAGCAGGGGGTGGAGCAAGCCAGGCCTCAAACCACGAGAAGCTCCAGACCAAAAGCCAGCCAAAATGCAGCCCACCTCCGGGAGAATCTCAAGAGCAGCGGCTGGAGCAAGCCAGGCCTCAAACCATGAGAAGCTCCAGCCCAAAATGCAGCCAAAATCCAGCCCACCTCAGGGAGAATATCAATGGCAGAGTTTGTAGCAAGCCAGGCCTCAAACCACGAGAAGCTCCAGCCCAAAATGCAGCCAAAATGCAGAACAAATCTGGGAGAATATGAAGAGCAGGCTGTGGAGTAAGCCAGGCCTCAAACCACGAGAAGCTCCAGCCCAAAATGCAGCCAAAATTCAGCCCACCTCCGGGAGAATCTCAAGAGCAGGGGGTGGAGCAAGCCAGGCCTCAAACCACGAGAAGCTCCAGCCCAAAAGGCAGCCAAAATGCAGAACAAATCTGGGAGAATCTCAAGAGCAGGATGTGGAGTAAGCCAGGCCTCAAACCACGAGAAGCTCCAGCCCAAAAGGCAGCCAAAATGCAGTCCACATCCGGGAGAATCTCAGGAGCAGTGGGTGGAGCAAGCCACACCTCAAACCACGAGAAGCTCCAGCCCAAAAGGCAGCCAAAATGCAGGCCACATGTGGGAGAATCTCAGGAGCAGGGGGTGGAGCAAGCCATGCCTCAAACCACGAGAAGCTCCAGCCCAAAAGGCAGCCAAAATACAACCCACATGCGGGAGAATCTCAAGAGCAGGGGGTGGAGCAAGCCAGGCTTCAAACCACGAGAAGGTCCAGCCCAAAAGGCAGCCAAAATGCAGCCCACATCCGGGAGAATATCAATGGCAGAGTTTGTATCAAGCCATGCCTCAAACCATGAGAAGCTCCAGCCCAAAATGCAGCCAAAATGCAGAACAAATCTGGGAGAATATGAAGACCAGGGTGTGGAGTAAGCGAGGCCTCAAACCACAAGAAGCTCCAGCCCAAAAGGCAGCCAAAATGCAGCCCACATCCGGGAGATTCTCAAGAGCAGGGGGTGGAGCAAGCCAGGCCTCAAACCACGAGAAGCTCCAGCCCAAAAGGCAGCCAAAATCCAGCCCACCTCTGGGAGAATCTCAAGAGCAGGGGTTGGAGCAAGCCAGGCCTCAAACCACGAGAAGCTCCAGCCCAAAAGGCAGCCAAAATCCAGCCCAAATCCGGGAGAATCTCAAGAGCAGGGGGTGGAGCAAGCCAGGCCTCAAACCACGAGAAGCTGCAGCCCAAAAGGCAGCCAAAATGCAGCCCACATCCGGGAGAATCTCAAGAGCAGGGGGTGGAGCAAGCCAGGCCTCAAACCACGAGAAGCTCCAGCCCAAAAGGCAGCCAAAATGCAGCCCACATCCGGGAGAATCTCAAGAGCAGGGGGTGGAGCAAGCCAGGCCTCAAACCACGAGAAGCTCCAGCCCAAAAGGCAGCCAAAATCCAGCCCACATCCGGGAGAATCTCAAGAGCAGGGGGTGGAGCAAGCCAGGCCTCAAACCACGAGAAGCTCCAGCCCAAAAGGCAGCCAAAATGCAGCCCACATCCGGGAGAATCTCAAGAGCAGGGGGTGGAGCAAACCAGGCCTCAAACCACGAGAAGCTCCAGCCCAAAAGGCAGCCAAAATGCAGCCCACATCCGGGAGAATCTCAAGAGCAGGGGGTGGAGCAAGCCAGGCCTCAAACCACGAGAAGCTCCAGCCCAAAACTCAGCCAAAATGCAGCCCACATCCAGGAGAATATCAAGAGCAGGGGGTGGAGCAAACCAGGCCTCAAACCACGAGAAGCTCCAGCCCAAAAGGCAGCCAAAATGCAGACCACATCCGGGAGAATCTCAAGAGCAGGGGGTGGAGGAAGCCAGGCCTCAAACCACGAGAAGCTCCAGCCCAAAAGGCAGCCAAAATCCAGCCCACATCCGGGAGAATCTCAAGAGCAGGGGGTGGAGCAAGCCAGGCCTCAAACCATGAGAAGCTCCAGCCCTAAAGGCAGCCAAAATGCAGCCCACATCCGGGAGAATCTCAAGAGCAGGGGGTGGAGCAAACCAGGCCTCAAACCATGAGAAGCTCCAGCCCAAAAGGCAGCCAAAATGCAGCCCACCTCCGGGAGAATCTCAAGAGCAGGGGTTGGAGCAAGCCAGGCCTCAAACCACGAGAAGCTCCAGCCCAAAAGGCAGCCAAAATCCAGCCCACATCCGGGAGAATCTCAAGAGCAGGGGGTGGAGCAAGCCAGGCCTCAAACCACGAGAAGCTCCAGCCCAAAATGCAGCCAAAATCCAGCCCACATGCGGGAGAATATCAATGGCAGACTTTGTAGCAAGCCAGGCCTCAAACCAAGAGAAGCTCCAGCCCAAAACGCAGCCAAAATCCAGCCCAAATCCGGGAGAATCTCAAGAGCAGGGGGTGGAGCAAGCCAGGCCTCAAACCACAAGAAGCTCCAGCCCAAAAGGCAGCCAAAATGCAGCCCACATCCGGGAGAATCTCAAGCGCAGGGGTTGGAGCAAGCCAGGCCTCAAACCACGAGAAGCTCCAGCCCAAAAGGCAGCCAAAATGCAGCCCACCTCCGGGAGAATCTCAAGAGCAGGGGGTGGAGCAAGCCAGGCCTCAAACCACGAGAAGCTCCAGCCCAAAATGCAGCCAAAATGCAGCCCACATCCGGGAGAATCTCAAGAGCTGGGGGTGGAGCAAACCAGGCCTCAAACCATGAGAAGCTCCAGCCCAAAAGGCAGCCAAAATGCAGCCCACATCCGGGAGAATCTCAAGAGCAGGGGGTGGAGCAAGCCAGGCCTCAAACCACGAGAAGCTCCAGCCCAAAACTCAGCCAAAATGCAGCCCACATCCAGGAGAATATCAAGATCAGGGGGTGGAGCAAACCAGGCCTCAAACCACGAGAAGCTCCAGCCCAAAAGGCAGCCAAAATGCAGCCCACATGCGGGAGAATATCAATGGCAGAGTTTGTAGCAAGCCAGGCCTCAAACCACGAGAAGCTCCAGCCCTAAAGGCAGCCAAAATGCAGCCCACCTCCGGGAGAATCTCAAGAGCAGGGGGTGGACCAAGCCAGGCCTCAGACCACGAGAAGCTCCAGCCCAAAAGGCAGCCAAAATGCAGCCCACATCCGGGAGAATCTCAAGACCAGGGGGTGGAGCAAGCCAGGCCTCAAACCACGAGAAGCTCCAGCCCAAAAGTCAGCCAAAATGCAGCCCACATCCGGGAGAATCTCAAGAGCAGGGGGTGGAGCAAGCCAGGCCTGAAACCACGAGAAGCTCCAGCCCAAAATGCAGCCAAAATGCAGCCCACATCCGGGAGAATCTCAAGAGCAGGGGGTGGAGCAAGCCAGGCCTCAAACCACGAGAAGCTCCAGCCCAAAAGGCAGCCAAAATGCAGCCCACATCTGGGAGAATATCAAGAGCTGGGGGTGGAGCAAACCAGGCCTCAAATCACGAGAATCTCCAGCCCAAAAGGCAGCCAAAATGCAGCCCACCTACGGGAGAATCTCAAGAGCAGGGGGTGGAGCAAGCCAGGCCTCAAACCACGAGAAGCTCCAGCCCAAAAGGCAGCCAATATACAGCCCACATCCGGGAGAATCTCAAGAGCAGGGGGTGGAGCAAGCCAGGCCTCAAACCACGAGAAGCTCCAGCCCAAAAGGCAGCCAAAATGCAGCCCACATCCGGGAGAATCTCAAGAGCAGGGGGTGGAGCAAGCCAGGCCTCAAACCACGAGAAGCTCCAGCCCAAAAGGCAGCCAAAATGCAGCCCACATCCGGGAGAATCTCAAGAGCAGGGGTTGGAGCAAGCCAGGCCTCAAACCACGAGAAGCTCCAGCCCAAAAGGCAGCCAAAATGCAGCCCACCTCCGGGAGAATCTCAAGAGCAGGGGGTGGAGCAAGCCAGGCCTCAAACCATGAGAAGCTCCAGCCCACAAGGCAGCCAAAATGCAGCCCACATCCGGGAGAATCTCAAGAGCAGGGGGTGGAGCAAGCCAGGCCTCAAACCATGAGAAGCTCCAGCCCAAAAGGCAGCCAAAATGAAGAACAAATCTGGGAGAATATGAAGAGCAGGGTGTGGAGTAAGCCAGGCCTCAAACCACGAGAAGCTCCAGCCGAAAAGGCAGCCAAAATGCAGCCCACATCCAGGAGGATATCAAGAGCAGGGGATGGAGCAAGCCAGGCCTCAAACCACGAAAATCTCCAGCCCAAAAGGCAGCCAAAATGCAGCCCACCTCCGGGATAATCTCAAGAGCAGGGGGTGGAGCAAGCCAGGCCTCAAACCACGAGAAGCTCCAGCCCAAAAGGCAGCCAAAATCCAGCCCACATCCGGGAGAATCTCAAGAGCAGGGGGTGGAGCAAGCCAGGCCTCAAACCACGAGAAGCTCCTGCCCAAAAGGCAGCCAAAATGCAGCCCACATCCGGGAGAATCTCAAGAGCAGGGGGTGGAGCAAGCCAGGCCTCAAACCACAAGAAGCTCCAGCCCAAAAGGCAGCCAAAATGCAGCCCACCTCCGGGAGAATCTCAAGAGCAGGGGGTGGAGCAAGCCAGGCCTCAAACCACGAGAAGCTCCAGCCCAAAAGGCAGCCAAAATGCAGCCCACCTCCGGGAGAATCTCAAGAGCAGGGGGTGGAGCAAGCCAGGCCTCAAACCACGAGAAGCTCCAGCCCACAAGGCAGCCAAAATACAGCGCACATCCAGGAGAATCTCAAGAGCAGGGGGTGGAGCAAGCCAGGCCTCAAACCACGAGAAGCTCCAGCCCAAAAGGCAGCCAAAATGCAGCCCACATCCGGGAGAATCTCAAGAGCAGGGGGTGGGGGAAGCCAGGCCTCAAACCACGAGAAGCTCCAGCCCAAAAGGCAGCCAAAATCCAGCCCACATCCGGGAGAATATCAAGAGCAGGGGCTGGAGCAAGCCAGGCCTCAAACCACGAGAAGCTCCAGCCCAAAAGGAAGCCAAAATGCAGCCCACCTCTGGGAGAATCTCAAGAGCAGGGGGTGGAGCAAGCCAGGCCTCAAACCACGAGAAGCTCCAGCCCAAAAGGCAGCCAAAATCCAGCCCACATCCGGGAGAATATAAATGGCAGAGTTTGTAGCAAGCCAGGCCTCAAACCACGAGAAGCTCCAGCCCAAAAGGCAGCCAAAATCCAGCCGAAATCCAGGAGAATCTCAAGAGCAGGGGGTGGAGCAAGCCAGGCCTCAAACCACGAGAAGCTCCAGCCCAAAAGGCAGCCAAAATGCAGACCACATCCGGGAGAATCTCAAGAGCAGGGGGTGGAGCAAGCCAGGCCTCAAACCACGAGAAGCTCCAGCCCACAAGGCAGCCAAAATACAGCGCACATCCGGGAGAATATCAAGAGCAGGGGGTGGAGCAAGCCAGGCCTCAAACCACGAGAAGCTCCAGCCGAAAAGGCAGCCAAAATGCAGAACATATCTGGGAGAATATGAAGAGCAGGGTGTGGAGTAAGCCAGGCCTCAAACCACGAGAAGCTCCAGCCCAAAATGCAGCCAAAATGCAGCCCACGTCCGGGAGAATCTCAAGAGCAGGGGGTGGACCAAGCCAGGCCTCAAACCACGAGAAGCTCCAGCCCAAAAGGCAGCCAAAATGCAGACCACATCCGGGAGAATCTCAAGAGCAGGGGGTGGAGCAAGCCAGGCCTCAAACCACGAGAAGCTCCAGCCCACAAGGCAGCCAAAATACAGCGCACATCCGGGAGAATCTCAAGAGCAGGGGGTGGAGCAAGCCAGGCCTCAATCCACGAGAAGCTCCATCCCAAAAGGCAGCCAAAATGCAGCCCAAATCCGGGAGAATCTCAAGAGCAGGGGGTGGAGCAAGCCAGGCCTCAAACCATGAGAAGCTCCAGTACAAAAGGCAGCCAAAATCCAGCCCACATCCGGGAGAATATCAAGAGCAGGGGGTGGAGCAAGCCATGCCTCAAACCTTGAGAAGCTCCAGCCCAAAAGGCAGCCAAAATGCAGAACATATCTGGGAGAATATGAAGAGCAGGGTGTGGAGTAAGCCAGGCCTCAAACCACGAGAAGCTCCAGCCCAAAAGGCAGCCAAAATGCAGCCCAAATCCGGGAGAATCTCAAGAGCAGGGGGTGGAGCAAGCCAGGCCTCAAACCACGAGAAGCTCCAGCCCAAAAGGCAGCCAAAATGCAGCCCACCTCCGGGAGAATCTCAAGAGCAGGGGGTGGAGCAAGCCAGGCCTCAGACCACGAGAAGCTCCAGCCCAAAACGCAGCCAAAATGCAGCCCACATCCGGGAGAATCTCAAGAGCACGGGGTGGAGCAAGCCAGGCCTCAAACCACGAGAAGCTCCAGCCCAAAATGCAGCCAAAATGCAGCCCACAACCGGGAGAATATCAAGAGCAGGGGTTGGAGCAAGCCAGGCCTGAAACCACGAGAAGCTCCAGCCCAAAAGGCAGCCAAAATACAGCCCACATCCAGGAGAAGATCAAGAGCAGGGGGTGGAGCAAGCCAGGCCTCAAACCACGAGAAGGTCCAGCCCAAAATTCAGCCAAAACCCAGCCCACATCCGGGAGAATCTCAAGAGCAGTGGTTGGAGCAAGCCAGGCCTCAAACCACGAGAAGCTCCAGCCCAAAAGGCAGCCAAAATGCAGCCCACCTCCGGGAGAATATCAAGAGCAGGGGGTGGAGCAAGCCAGGCCTCAAACCACGAGAAGCTCCAGCCCAAAAGGCAGCCAAAATGCAGCCCACATCCGGGAGAATATCAATGGCAGAGTTTGTAGCAAGCCAGGCCTCAAACCACGAGAAGCTCCAGCCCAAAAGGCAGCCAAAATCCAGCCCAAATCCGGGGGAATCTCAAGAGCAGGGGGTGGAGCAAGCCAGGCCTCAAACCACGAGAAGCTCCAGCCCAAAAGGCAGCCAAAATGCAGCCCACATCCGGGAGAATCTCAAGAGCAGGGGTTGGAGCAAGCCAGGCCTCAAACCACGAGAAGCTCCAGCCCAAAAGGCAGCCAAAATGCAGACCACCTCCGGGAGAATCTCAAGAGCAGGGGGTGGAGCAAGCCAGGCCTCAAACCACGAGAAGCTCCAGCCCAAAAGGCAGCCAAAATGCAGCCCACCTCCGGGAGAATCTCAAGAGCAGGGGGTGGAGCAAGCCAGGCCTCAAACCACGAGAAGCTCCAGCCCAAAAGGCAGCCAAAATGCAGCCCACCTCCGGGAGAATATCAATGGCAGAGTTTGTAGCAAGCCAGGCCTCAAACCACGAGAAGCTCCAGCCCAAAAGGCAGCCAAAATCCAGCCCAAATCCGGGAGAATCTCAAGAGCAGGGGGTGGAGCAAGCCAGGCCTCAAACCACGAGAAGCTCCAGCCCAAAATGCAGCAAAAATGCAGCCCACATCCAGGAGGATATCAAGAGCAGGGTATGGAGCAAGCCAGGCCTCAAACCACGAAAATCTCCAGCCCAAAAGGCAGCCAAAATGCAGCCCACCTCCGGGAGAATCTCAAGAGCAGGGGGTGGAGCAAGCCAGGCCTCAGACCACGTGAAGCTCCAGCCCAAAAGGCAGCCAAAATGCAGAACAAATCTGGGAGAATATGAAGACCAGGGTGTGGAGTAAGCGAGGCCTCAAACCACGAGAAGCTCCAGCCCTAAAGGCAGCCAAAATGCAGCCCACCTCTGGGAGAATCTCAAGAGCAGGGGGTGGAGCAAGCCAGGCCTCAAACCACGAGAAGCTCCAGCCCAAAAGGCAGCCAAAATACAGCCCACATCCGGGAGAATCTCAAGAGCAGGGGGTGGAGCAAGCCAGGCCTCAAACCATGAGAAGCTCCAGCCCAAAAGGCAGCCAAAATGCAGAACAAATCTGGGAGAATATGAAGAGCAGGGTGTGGAGTAAGCCAGGCCTCAAACCACGAGAAGCTCCAGCCCAAAAGGCAGCCAAAATGCAGCCCAAATCCGGGAGAATCTCAAGAGCAGGGGGTGGAGCAAGCCAGGCCTCAAACCATGAGAAGCTCCAGCCCAAAAGGCAGCCAAAATGCAGGCCACATCCAGGAGAATCTCAAGAGCAGGGGGTGGAGCAAGCCAGGCCTCAAACCATGAGAAGCTCCAGCCCAAAAGGCAGCCAAAATGCAGAACAAATCTGGGAGAATATGAAGACCAGGGTGTGGAGTAAGCGAGGCCTCAAACCACGAGAAGCTCCAGCCCAAAAGGCAGCCAAAATGCAGCCCACCTCCGGGAGAATCTCAAGAGCAGGGGGTGGAGCAAGCCAGGCCTCAGACCACGAGAAGCTCCATCCCAAAAGTCAGCCAAAATGCAGCCCACATCCGGGAGAATCTCAAGAGCACGGGGTGGAGCAAGCCAGGCCTCAAACCACGAGAAGCTCCAGCCCAAAAGGCAGCCAAAATGCAGCCCACAACCGGGAAAATATCAAGAGCAGGGGGTGGAGCAAGCCAGGCCTCAAACCACGAGAAGCTCCAGCCCAAAAGGCAGCCAAAATGCAGCCCACATCCGGGAGAATCTCAAGAGCAGGGGGTGGAGCAAGCCAGGCCTCAAACCACGAGAAGCTCCAGCCCAAAAGGCAGCCAAAATGCAGCCCACCTACGGGAGAATCTCAAGAGCAGGGGGTGGAGCAAGCCAGGCCTCAAACCACGAGAAGCTCCAGCCCTAAAGGCAGCCAAAATACAGCCCACATCCAGGAGAATATCAAGAGCAGGGGGTGGAGCAAGCCAGGCCTCAGACCACGAGAAGCTCCATCCCAAAATTCAGCCAAAATGCAGCCCACATCCGGGAGAATCTCAAGAGCAGGGGGTGGAGCAAGCCAGGCCTCAAACCACGAGAAGCTCCAGCCCAAAAGGCAGCCAAAATGCAGCCGACATCCAGGAGGATATCAAGAGCAGGGGGTGGAGCAAGCCAGGCCTCAAACCACGAAAATCTCCAGCCCAAAAGGCAGCCAAAATGCAGCCCACATCCGGGAGAATATCAATGGCAGAGTTTGTAGCAAGCCAGGCCTCCAACCACGAGAAGCTCCAGCCCAAAAGGCAGCCAAAATCCAGCCCAAATCCGGGAGAATTTCAAGAGCAGGGGGTGGAGCAAGCCAGGCCTCAAACCACGAGAAGCTCCAGCCCAAAAGGCAGCCAAAATGCAGCCCACCTGCGGGAGAATCTCAAGAGCAGGGGGTGGAGCAAGCCAGGCCTCAAACCACGAGAAGCTCCAGACCAAAAGGCAGCCAAAATGCAGCCCACATGCGGGAGAATCTCAAGAGCAGGGGGTGGAGCAAGCCAGGCCTCAAACCACGAGAAGCTCCAGCCCAAAAGGCAGCCAAAATGCAGCCCACATACGGAAGAATATCAATGGCAGAATTTGTATCAAGCCAGGCCTCAAACCACGAGAAGCTCCAGCCCAAAAAGCAGCCAAAATGCAGAACAAATCCGGGAGAATCTCAAGAGCAGGGGGTGGAGCAAGCCAGGCCTCAAACCACGAGAAGCTCCAGCCCAAAAGGCAGCCAAAATGCAGCCCACATCCGGGAGAATCTCAAGAGCAGGGGGTGGAGCAAGCCAGGCCTCAAACCACGAGAAGCTCCAGCCCAAAAGGCAGCCAAAATGCAGAACAAATCTGGGAGAATATGAAGAGCAGGGGCTGGAGTAAGCCAGGCCTCAAACCACGAGAAGCTCCAGCCCAAAAGGCAGCCAAAATGCAGCCCACATCCGGGAGAATCTCAAGAGCAGGGGGTGGAGCAAGCCAGGCCTCAAACCACGAGAAGCTCCAGCCCAAAAGGCAGCCAAAATGCAGCCCACATACGGGAGAATATGAATAGCAGAATTTGTAGCAAGCCAGGCCTCAAACCACGAGAAGCTTCAGCCCAAAAGGCAGCCAAAATGCAGCCCACATCCGGGAGAATCTCAAGAGCAGGGGGTGGAGGAAGCCAGGCCTCAAACCACGAGAAGCTCCAGCTCAAAAAGCAGCCAAAATCCTAACCACATCCGGAAGAATCTCAAGAGCAGGGGGTGGAGCAAGCCAGGCCTCAAACCACGAGAAGCTCCAGCCCAAAAGGCAGCCAAAATGCAGCCCACCTCCGGGAGAATCTCAAGAGCAGGGGGTGGAGCAAGCCATGCCTCAAACCATGAGAAGCTCCAGCCCTAAAGGCAGCCAAAATGCAGAACAAATCTGGGAGAATATGAAGAGCAGGGTGTGGAGTAAGCCAGGCCTCAAACCACGAGAAGATCCAGCCCAAAAGGCAGCCAAAATGCAGCCCACATCCGGGAGAATATCAAGAGCAGGGGTTGGAGCAAGCCAGGCCTCAAACCACGAGAAGCTCCAGCCCAAAAGGCAGCCAAAATGCAGACCACATCCGGGAGAATCTCAAGAGCAGGGGGTGGAGCAAGCCAGGCCTCAAACCACGAGAAGCTCCAGCCCAAAAGGCAGCCAAAATGCAGCCCACCTCCGGGAGAATCTCAAGAGCAGGGGGTGGAGCAAGCCAGGCCTCAAACCACGAGAAGCTCCAGCCCAAAAGGCAGCCAAAATACAGCCCACATCCGGGAGAATCTCAAGAGCAGGGGGTGGAGCAAGCCAGGCCTCAAACCATGAGAAGCTCCAGCCCAAAAGGCAGCCAAAATGCAGAACAAATCTGGGAGAATATGAAGAGCAGGGTGTGGAGTAAGCCAGGCCTCAAACCACGAGAAGCTCCAGCCCAAAAGGCAGCCAAAATGCAGCCCAAATCCGGGAGAATCTCAAGAGCAGGGGGTGGAGCAAGCCAGGCCTCAAACCATGAGAAGCTCCAGCCCAAAAGGCAGCCAAAATGCAGGCCACATCCAGGAGAATCTCAAGAGCAGGGGGTGGAGCAAGCCAGGCCTCAAACCACGAGAAGCTCCAGCCCAAAAGGCAGCCAAAATGCAGAACAAATCTGGGAGAATATGAAGACCAGGGTGTGGAGTAAGCGAGGCCTCAAACCACGAGAAGCTCCAGCCCAAAAGGCAGCCAAAATGCAGCCCACCTCCGGGAGAATCTCAAGAGCAGGGGGTGGAGCAAGCCAGGCCTCAGACCACGAGAAGCTCCATCCCAAAAGTCAGCCAAAATGCAGCCCACATCCGGGAGAATCTCAAGAGCACGGGGTGGAGCAAGCCAGGCCTCAAACCACGAGAAGCTCCAGCCCAAAAGGCAGCCAAAATGCAGCCCACAACCGGGAAAATATCAAGAGCAGGGGGTGGAGCAAGCCAGGCCTCAAACCACGAGAAGCTCCAGCCCAAAAGGCAGCCAAAATGCAGCCCACATCCGGGAGAATCTCAAGAGCAGGGGGTGGAGCAAGCCAGGCCTCAAACCACGAGAAGCTCCAGCCCAAAAGGCAGCCAAAATGCAGCCCACCTACGGGAGAATCTCAAGAGCAGGGGGTGGAGCAAGCCAGGCCTCAAACCACGAGAAGCTCCAGCCCTAAAGGCAGCCAAAATACAGCCCACATCCAGGAGAATATCAAGAGCAGGGGGTGGAGCAAGCCAGGCCTCAGACCACGAGAAGCTCCATCCCAAAAGGCAGCCAAAATGCAGCCCACATCCGGGAGAATCTCAAGAGCAGGGGGTGGAGCAAGCCAGGCCTCAAACCACGAGAAGCTCCAGCCCAAAAGGCAGCCAAAATGCAGCCGACATCCAGGAGGATATCAAGAGCAGGGGATGGAGCAAGCCAGGCCTCAAACCACGAAAATCTCCAGCCCAAATCGCAGCCAAAATGCAGCCCACCTCCGGGAGAATCTCAAGAGCAGGGGGTGGAGCAAGCCAGGCCTCAGACCACGTGAAGATCCAGCCCAAAAGGCAGCCAAAATGCAGCCCACATCCGGGAGAATCTCAAGAGCAGGGGGTGGAGCAAGCCAGGCCTCAAACCACGAGAAGCTCCAGACCAAAAGGCAGCCAAAATGCAGCCCACATCCGGGAGAATCTCAAGACCAGGGGGTGGAGCAAGCCAGGCCTCAAACCACGAGAAGCTCCAGCCCAAAAGGCAGCCAAAATCCAGCCCACATCCAGGAGAATCTCAAGAGCAGGGGGTGGAGCAAGCCAGGCCTCAAACCACGAGAAGCTCCAGCCCAAAAGGCAGCCAAAACCCAGCCCACATCCAGGAGAATCTCAAGAGCAGGGGTTGGAGCAAGCCAGGCCTCAAACCACGAGAAGCTCCAGCCCAAAAGGCAGCCAAAATGCAGCCCACATCCGGGAGAATATCAATGGCAGAGTTTGTAGCAAGCCAGGCCTCCAACCACGAGAAGCTCCAGCCCAAAAGGCAGCCAAAATCCAGCCCAAATCCGGGAGAATTTCAAGAGCAGGGGGTGGAGCAAGCCAGGCCTCAAACCACGAGAAGCTCCAGCCCAAAAGGCAGCCAAAATGCAGCCCACCTGCGGGAGAATCTCAAGAGCAGGGGGTGGAGCAAGCCAGGCCTCAAACCACGAGAAGCTCCAGCCCAAAATGCAGCTAAAATCCAGCCCACCTCCGGGAGAATCTCAAGAGCAGGGGGTGGAGCAAGCCAGGCCTCAAACCACGAGAAGCTCCAGCCCAAAAGGCAGCCAAAATGCAGCCCACATACGGGAGAATATGAATAGCAGAATTTGTAGCAAGCCAGACCTCAAACCACGAGAAGCTTCAGCCCAAAAGGCAGCCAAAATGCAGCCCACATCCGGGAGAATCTCAAGAGCAGGGGGTGGAGGAAGCCAGGCCTCAAACCACGAGAAGCTCCAGCTCAAAAAGCAGCCAAAATCCTAACCACATCCGGAAGAATCTCAAGAGCAGGGGGTGGAGCAAGCCAGGCCTCAAACCACGAGAAGCTCCAGCCCAAAAGGCAGCCAAAATGCAGCCCACCTCCGGGAGAATCTCAAGAGCAGGGGGTGGAGCAAGCCATGCCTCAAACCATGAGAAGCTCCAGCCCTAAAGGCAGCCAAAATGCAGAACAAATCTGGGAGAATATGAAGAGCAGGGTGTGGAGTAAGCCAGGCCTCAAACCACGAGAAGATCCAGCCCAAAAGGCAGCCAAAATGCAGCCCACATCCGGGAGAATATCAAGAGCAGGGGTTGGAGCAAGCCAGGCCTCAATCAACGAGAAGCTCCAGCCCAAAAGGCAGCCAAAATGCAGCCCACATCCAGGAGAATCTCAAGAGCAGGGGGTGGAGCAAGCCAGGCCTCAAACCACGAGAAGCTCCAGCCCAAAAGGCAGCCAAAATGCAGCCCACCTCCGGGAGAATCTCAAGAGCAGGGGGTGGAGCAAGCCAGGCCTCAAACCACGAGAAGCTATAGCCCAAAAGGCAGCCAAAATACAGCCCACATCCGGGAGAATCTCAAGAGCAGGGGGTGGAGCAAGCCAGGCCTCAAACCATGAGAAGCTCCAGCCCAAAAGGCAGCCAAAATGCAGAACAAATCTGGGAGAATATGAAGAGCAGGGTGTGGAGTAAGCCAGGCCTCAAACCACGAGAAGCTCCAGCCCAAAAGGCAGCCAAAATGCAGCCCACATCCGGGAGAATCTCAAGAGCAGGGGGTGGAGCAAGCCAGGCCTCAAACCATGAGAAGCTCCAGCCCAAAAGGCAGCCAAAATGCAGGCCACATCCAGGAGAATCTCAAGAGCAGGGGGTGGAGCAAGCCAGGCCTCAAACCACGAGAAGCTCCAGCCCAAAAGGCAGCCAAAATGCAGAACAAATCTGGGAGAATATGAAGACCAGGGTGTGGAGTAAGCGAGGCCTCAAACCACGAGAAGCTCCAGCCCAAAAGGCAGCCAAAATGCAGCCCACCTCCGGGAGAATCTCAAGAGCAGGGGGTGGAGCAAGCCAGGCCTCAGACCACGAGAAGCTCCATCCCAAAAGTCAGCCAAAATGCAGCCCACATCCGGGAGAATCTCAAGAGCACGGGGTGGAGCAAGCCAGGCCTCAAACCACGAGAAGCTCCAGCCCAAAAGGCAGCCAAAATGCAGCCCACAACCGGGAAAATATCAAGAGCAGGGGGTGGAGCAAGCCAGGCCTCAAACCACGAGAAGCTCCAGCCCAAAAGGCAGCCAAAATGCAGCCCACATCCGGGAGAATCTCAAGAGCAGGGGGTGGAGCAAGCCAGGCCTCAAACCACGAGAAGCTCCAGCCCAAAAGGCAGCCAAAATGCAGCCCACCTACGGGAGAATCTCAAGAGCAGGGGGTGGAGCAAGCCAGGCCTCAAACCACGAGAAGCTCCAGCCCTAAAGGCAGCCAAAATACAGCCCACATCCAGGAGAATATCAAGAGCAGGGGTTGGAGCAAGCCAGGCCTCAGACCACGAGAAGCTCCATCCCAAAAGACAGCCAAAATGCAGCCCACATCCGGGAGAATCTCAAGAGCAGGGGGTGGAGCAAGCCAGGCCTCAAACCACGAGAAGCTCCAGCCCAAAAGGCAGCCAAAATGCAGCCGACATCCAGGAGGATATCAAGAGCAGGGGATGGAGCAAGCCAGGCCTCAAACCACGAAAATCTCCAGCCCAAATCGCAGCCAAAATGCAGCCCACCTCCGGGAGAATCTCAAGAGCAGGGGGTGGAGCAAGCCAGGCCTCAGACCACGAGAAGCTCCAGCCCAAAAGGCAGCCAAAATGCAGCCCACATCCGGGAGAATCTCAAGAGCAGGGGGTGGAGCAAGCCAGGCCTCAAACCACGAGAAGCTCCAGACCAAAAGGCAGCCAAAATGCAGCCCACATCCGGGAGAATCTCAAGACCAGGGGGTGGAGCAAGCCAGGCCTCAAACCACGAGAAGCTCCAGCCCAAAAGGCAGCCAAAATCCAGCCCACATCCAGGAGAATCTCAAGAGCAGGGGGTGGAGCAAGCCAGGCCTCAAACCACGAGAAGCTCCAGCCCAAAAGGCAGCCAAAACCCAGCCCACATCCAGGAGAATCTCAAGAGCAGGGGTTGGAGCAAGCCAGGCCTCAAACCACGAGAAGCTCCAGCCCAAAAGGCAGCCAAAATGCAGCCCACATCCGGGAGAATATCAATGGCAGAGTTTGTAGCAAGCCAGGCCTCCAACCACGAGAAGCTCCAGCCCAAAAGGCAGCCAAAATCCAGCCCAAATCCGGGAGAATTTCAAGAGCAGGGGGTGGAGCAAGCCAGGCCTCAAACCACGAGAAGCTCCAGCCCAAAAGGCAGCCAAAATGCAGCCCACCTGCGGGAGAATCTCAAGAGCAGGGGGTGGAGCAAGCCAGGCCTCAAACCACGAGAAGCTCCAGACCAAAAGGCAGCCAAAATGCAGCCCACATGCGGGAGAATCTCAAGAGCAGGGGGTGGAGCAAGCCAGGCCTCAAACCACGAGAAGCTCCAGCCCAAAAGGCAGCCAAAATGCAGCCCACATCCGGGAGAATCTCAAGAGCAGGGGGTGGAGCAAGCCAGGCCTCAAACCACGAGAAGCTCCAGCCCAAAAGGCAGCCAAAATGCAGCCCACATACGGAAGAATATCAATGGCAGAATTTGTATCAAGCCAGGCCTCAAACCACGAGAAGCTCCAGCCCAAAAAGCAGCCAAAATGCAGAACAAATCCGGGAGAATCTCAAGAGCAGGGGGTGGAGCAAGCCAGGCCTCAAACCACGAGAAGCTCCAGCCCAAAAGGCAGCCAAAATGCAGCCCACATCCGGGAGAATCTCAAGAGCAGGGGGTGGAGCAAGCCAGGCCTCAAACCACGAGAAGCTCCAGCCCAAAAGGCAGCCAAAATGCAGAACAAATCTGGGAGAATATGAAGAGCAGGGGCTGGAGTAAGCCAGGCCTCAAACCACGAGAAGCTCCAGCCCAAAAGGCAGCCAAAATGCAGCCCACATCCGGGAGAATCTCAAGAGCAGGGGGTGGAGCAAGCCAGGCCTCAAACCACGAGAAGCTCCAGCCCAAAAGGCAGCTAAAATCCAGCCCACCTCCGGGAGAATCTCAAGAGCAGGGGGTGGAGCAAGCCAGGCCTCAAACCACGAGAAGCTCCAGCCCAAAAGGCAGCCAAAATGCAGCCCACATACGGGAGAATATGAATAGCAGAATTTGTAGCAAGCCAGGCCTCAAACCACGAGAAGCTTCAGCCCAAAAGGCAGCCAAAATGCAGCCCACATCCGGGAGAATCTCAAGAGCACGGGGTGGAGCAAGCCAGGCCTCAAACCACGAGAAGCTCCAGCCCAAAAGGCAGCCAAAATGCAGCCCACCTCCGGGAGAATCTCAAGAGCAGGGGGTGGAGCAAGCCATGCCTCAAACCATGAGAAGCTCCAGCCCTAAAGGCAGCCAAAATGCAGAACAAATCTGGGAGAATATGAAGAGCAGGGTGTGGAGTAAGCCAGGCCTCAAACCACGAGAAGATCCAGCCCAAAAGGCAGCCAAAATCCAGCCCACATCCAGGAGAATCTCAAGAGCAGGGGGTGGAGCAAGCCAGGCCTCAAACCACGAGAAGCTCCAGCCCAAAAGGCAGCCAAAACCCAGCCCACATCCAGGAGAATCTCAAGAGCAGGGGTTGGAGCAAGCCAGGCCTCAAACCACGAGAAGCTCCAGCCCAAAAGGCAGCCAAAATGCAGCCCACATCCGGGAGAATATCAATGGCAGAGTTTGTAGCAAGCCAGGCCTCCAACCACGAGAAGCTCCAGCCCAAAAGGCAGCCAAAATCCAGCCCAAATCCGGGAGAATTTCAAGAGCAGGGGGTGGAGCAAGCCAGGCCTCAAACCACGAGAAGCTCCAGCCCAAAAGGCAGCCAAAATGCAGCCCACCTGCGGGAGAATCTCAAGAGCAGGGGGTGGAGCAAGCCAGGCCTCAAACCACGAGAAGCTCCAGACCAAAAGGCAGCCAAAATGCAGCCCACATGCGGGAGAATCTCAAGAGCAGGGGGTGGAGCAAGCCAGGCCTCAAACCACGAGAAGCTCCAGCCCAAAAGGCAGCCAAAATGCAGCCCACATCCGGGAGAATCTCAAGAGCAGGGGGTGGAGCAAGCCAGGCCTCAAACCACGAGAAGCTCCAGCCCAAAAGGCAGCCAAAATGCAGCCCACATACGGAAGAATATCAATGGCAGAATTTGTATCAAGCCAGGCCTCAAACCACGAGAAGCTCCAGCCCAAAAAGCAGACAAAATGCAGAACAAATCCGGGAGAATCTCAAGAGCAGGGGGTGGAGCAAGCCAGGCCTCAAACCACGAGAAGCTCCAGCCCAAAAGGCAGCCAAAATGCAGCCCACATCCGGGAGAATCTCAAGAGCAGGGGGTGGAGCAAGCCAGGCCTCAAACCACGAGAAGCTCCAGCCCAAAAGGCAGCCAAAATGCAGAACAAATCTGGGAGAATATGAAGAGCAGGGGCTGGAGTAAGCCAGGCCTCAAACCACGAGAAGCTCCAGCCCAAAAGGCAGCCAAAATGCAGCCCACATCCGGGAGAATCTCAAGAGCAGGGGGTGGAGCAAGCCAGGCCTCAAACCACGAGAAGCTCCAGCCCAAAATGCAGCTAAAATACAGCCCACCTCCGGGAGAATCTCAAGAGCAGGGGGTGGAGCAAGCCAGGCCTCAAACCACGAGAAGCTCCAGCCCAAAAGGCAGCCAAAATGCAGCCCACATCCGGGAGAATCTCAAGAGCACGGGGTGGAGCAAGCCAGGCCTCAAACCACGAGAAGCTCCAGCCCAAAAAGCAGCCAAAATCCTAACCACATCCGGAAGAATCTCAAGAGCAGGGGGTGGAGCAAGCCAGGCCTCAAACCACGAGAAGCTCCAGCCCAAAAGGCAGCCAAAATGCAGCCCACCTCCGGGAGAATCTCAAGAGCAGGGGGTGGAGCAAGCCATGCCTCAAACCATGAGAAGCTCCAGCCCTAAAGGCAGCCAAAATGCAGAACAAATCTGGGAGAATATGAAGAGCAGGGTGTGGAGTAAGCCAGGCCTCAAACCACGAGAAGATCCAGCCCAAAAGGCAGCCAAAATCCAGCCCACATCCGGGAGAATATCAAGAGCAGGGGTTGGAGCAAGCCAGGCCTCAATCAACGAGAAGCTCCAGCCCAAAAGGCAGCCAAAATGCAGACCACATCCGGGAGAATCTCAAGAGCAGGGGGTGGAGCAAGCCAGGCCTCAAACCACGAGAAGCTCCAGCCCAAAAGGCAGCCAAAATGCAGCCCACCTCCGGGAGAATCTCAAGAGCAGGGGTTGGAGCAAGCCAGGCCTCAAACCACGAGAAGCTCCAGTCCAAAAGGCAGCCAAAATGCAGTCCACATCCGGGAGAATCTCAGGAGCAGGGGGTGGAGCAAGCCAGGCCTCAAACCACGAGAAGCTCCAGCCCAAAAGGCAGCCAAAATGCAGCCCACATCCGGGAGAATCTCAAGAGCAGGGGGTGGAGCAAGCCAGGCCTCAAACCACGAGAAGCTCCAGCCCAAAAGGCAGCCAAAATGCAGCCCACATCCAGGAGAATCTCAAGAGCAGGGGGTGGAGCAAGCCAGGCCTCAAACCACGAGAAGCTCCAGCCCAAAAGGCAGCCAAAACCCAGCCCACATCCGGGAGAATCTCAAGAGTAGGGGTTGGAGCAAGCCAGGCCTCAAACCACGAGAAGCTCCATCCCAAAAGGCAGCCAAAATGCAGCCCACATCCGGGAGAATATCAATGGCAGAGTTTGTAGCAAGCCAGGCCTCAAACCACGAGAAGCTCCAGCCCAAAAGGCAGCCAAAATCCAGCCCAAATCCGGGAGAATCTCAAGAGCAGGGGGTGGAGCAAGCCAGGCCTCAAACCACGAGAATCTCCAGACCAAAAGGCAGCCAAAATGCAGCCCACATCCGGGAGAATCTCAAGAGCAGGGGGTGGAGCAAGCCAGGCCTCAAACCACGAGAAGCTCCAGACCAAAAGCCAGCCAAAATGCAGCCCACCTCCGGGAGAATATCAATGGCAGAATTTGTATCAAGCCAGGCCTCAAACCACGAGAAGCTCCAGCCCAAAAGTCAGCCAAAATGCAGAACAAATCCGGGAGAATCTCAAGAGCAGGGGGTGGAGCAAGCCAGGCCTCAAACCACGAGAAGCTCCAGCCCAAAAGGCAGCCAAAATGCAGCCCACATCCGGGAGAATCTCAAGAGCAGGGGGTGGAGCAAGCCAGGCCTCAAACCACGAGAAGCTCCAGCCCAAAAGGCAGCCAAAATGCAGAACAAATCCGGGAGAATCTCAAGAGCAGGGGGTGGAGCAAGCCAGGCCTCAAACCACGAGAAGCTCCAGCCCAAAAGGCAGCCAAAATGCAGCCCACATCCGGGAGAATCTCAAGAGCAGGGGGTGGAGCAAGCCAGGCCTCAAACCACGAGAAGCTCCAGCCCAAAATGCAGCTAAAATCCAGCCCACCTCCGGGAGAATCTCAAGAGCAGGGGGTGGAGCAAGCCAGGCCTCAAACCACGAGAAGCTCCAGCCCAAAAGGCAGCCAAAATGCAGCCCACATACGGGAGAATATCAATAGCAGAGTTTGGAGCAAGCCAGGCCTCAAACCACGAGAAGCTTCAGCCCAAAAGGCAGCCAAAATGCAGCCCACATCCGGGAGAATCTCAAGAGCAGGGGGTGGAGGAAGCCAGGCCTCAAACCACGAGAAGCTCCAGCTCAAAAAGCAGCCAAAATCCTAACCACATCCGGAAGAATCTCAAGAGCAGGGGGTGGAGCAAGCCAGGCCTCAAACCACGAGAAGCTCCAGCCCAAAAGGCAGCCAAAATGCAGCCCACATCCGGGAGAATCTCAGGAGCAGGGGGTGGAGCAAGCCATGCCTCAAACCATGAGAAGCTCCAGCCCAAAAGGCAGCCAAAATGCAGAACAAATCTGGGAGAATATCAAGAGCAGGGTGTGGAGTAAGCCAGGCCTCAAACCACGAGAAGATCCAGCCCAAAAGGCAGCCAAAATCCAGCCCACATCCGGGAGAATATCAAGAGCAGGGGTTGGAGCAAGCCAGGCCTCAATCAACGAGAAGCTCCAGCCCAAAAGGCAGCCAAAATGCAGACCACATCCGGGAGAATCTCAAGAGCAGGGGGTGGAGCAAGCCAGGCCTCAAACCACGAGAAGCTCCAGCCCAAAAGGCAGCCAAAATGCAGCCCACCTCCGGGAGAATCTCAAGAGCAGGGGTTGGAGCAAGCCAGGCCTCAAACCACGAGAAGCTCCAGTCCAAAAGGCAGCCAAAATTGCAGTCCACATCCGGGAGAATCTCAGGAGCAGGGGGTGGAGCAAGCCATGCCTCAAACCACGAGAAGCTCCAGCCCAAAAGGCAGCCAAAATGCAGCCCACATCCGGGAGAATCTCAAGAGCAGGGTATGGAGCAAGCCAGGCCTCAAACCACGAGAAGCTCCAGCCCAAAAGGCAGCCAAAATGCAGCCCACATCCGGGAGAATCTCAAGAGCAGGGGGTGGAGCAAGCCAGGCCTCAAACCACGAGAAGCTTCAGCCCAAAAGGCAGCCAAAATGCAGCCCACATCCGGGAGAATCTCAAGAGCAGGGGGTGGAGGAAGCCAGGCCTCAAACCACGAGAAGCTCCAGCTCAAAAAGCAGCCAAAATCCTAACCACATCCGGAAGAATCTCAAGAGCAGGGGGTGGAGCAAGCCAGGCCTCAAACCACGAGAAGCTCCAGCCCAAAAGGCAGCCAAAATGCAGCCCACCTCCGGGAGAATCTCAAGAGCAGGGGGTGGAGCAAGCCATGCCTCAAACCATGAGAAGCTCCAGCCCAAAAGGCAGCCAAAATGCAGAACAAATCTGGGAGAATATGAAGAGCAGGGTGTGGAGTAAGCCAGGCCTCAAACCACGAGAAGCTCCAGCCCAAAAGGCAGCCAAAATCCAGCCCACATCCGGGAGAATATCAAG
This sequence comes from Rhynochetos jubatus, assembly GCA_027574665.1. NCBI lineage: Eukaryota > Metazoa > Chordata > Aves > Eurypygiformes > Rhynochetidae > Rhynochetos > Rhynochetos jubatus. The sequence goes on from JAQBHY010000070.1 coordinate 333,174, forward strand.
AGCAGGGGTTGGAGCAAGCCAGGCCTCAATCAACGAGAAGCTCCAGCCCAAAAGGCAGCCAAAATGCAGACCACATCCGGGAGAATCTCAAGAGCAGGGGGTGGAGCAAGCCAGGCCTCAAACCACGAGAAGCTCCAGCCCAAAAGGCAGCCAAAATGCAGCCCACCTCCGGGAGAATCTCAAGAGCAGGGGTTGGAGCAAGCCAGGCCTCAAACCACGAGAAGCTCCAGTCCAAAAGGCAGCCAAAATTGCAGTCCACATCCGGGAGAATCTCAGGAGCAGGGGGTGGAGCAAGCCATGCCTCAAACCACGAGAAGCTCCAGCCCAAAAGGCAGCCAAAATGCAGCCCACATCCGGGAGAATCTCAAGAGCAGGGGGTGGAGCAAGCCAGGCCTCAAACCACGAGAAGCTCCAGCCCAAAATGCAGCTAAAATCCAGCCCACCTCCGGGAGAATCTCAAGAGCAGGGGGTGGAGCAAGCCAGGCCTCAAACCACGAGAAGCTCCAGCCCAAAAGGCAGCCAAAATGCAGCCCACATACGGGAGAATATCAATAGCAGAGTTTGTAGCAAGCCAGGCCTCAAACCACGAGAAGCTTCAGCCCAAAAGGCAGCCAAAATGCAGCCCACATCCGGGAGAATCTCAAGAGCAGGGCGTGGAGGAAGCCAGGCCTCAAACCACGAGAAGCTCCAGCTCAAAAAGCAGCCAAAATCCTAACCACATCCGGAAGAATCTCAAGAGCAGCGGGTGGAGCAAGCCAGGCCTCAAACCACGAGAAGCTCCAGCCCAAAAGGCAGCCAAAATGCAGCCCACCTCCGGGAGAATCTCAAGAGCAGGGGGTGGAGCAAGCCATGCCTCAAACCATGAGAAGCTCCAGCCCAAAAGGCAGCCAAAATGCAGATCAAATCTGGGAGAATATGAAGAGCAGGGTGTGGAGTAAGCCAGGCCTCAAACCACGAGAAGCTCCAGCCCAAAAGGCAGCCAAAATCCAGCCCACATCCGGGAGAATATCAAGAGCAGGGGTTGGAGCAAGCCAGGCCTCAATCAACGAGAAGCTCCAGCCCAAAAGGCAGCCAAAATGCAGACCACATCCGGGAGAATCTCAAGAGCAGGGGGTGGAGCAAGCCAGGCCTCAAACCACGAGAAGCTCCAGCCCAAAAGGCAGCCAAAATGCAGCCCACATCCGGGAGAATCTCAAGAGCAGGGGTTGGAGCAAGCCAGGCCTCAAACCACGAGAAGCTCCAGTCCAAAAGGCAGCCAAAATTGCAGTCCACATCCGGGAGAATCTCAGGAGCAGGGGGTGGAGCAAGCCATGCCTCAAACCACGAGAAGCTCCAGCCCAAAAGGCAGCCAAAATGCAGCCCACATCCGGGAGAATCTCAAGAGCAGGGGGTGGAGCAAGCCAGGCCTCAAACCACGAGAAGCTCCAGCCCAAAATGCAGCTAAAATCCAGCCCACCTCCGGGAGAATCTCAAGAGCAGGGGGTGGAGCAAGCCAGGCCTCAAACCACGAGAAGCTCCAGCCCAAAAGGCAGCCAAAATGCAGCCCACATACGGGAGAATATCAATAGCAGAGTTTGTAGCAAGCCAGGCCTCAAACCACGAGAAGCTTCAGCCCAAAAGGCAGCCAAAATGCAGCCCACCTCCGGGAGAATCTCAAGAGCAGGGGGTGGAGCAAGCCATGCCTCAAACCATGAGAAGCTCCAGCCCAAAAGGCAGCCAAAATGCAGAACAAATCTGGGAGAATATGAAGAGCAGGGTGTGGAGTAAGCCAGGCCTCAAACCACGAGAAGCTCCAGCCCAAAAGGCAGCCAAAATCCAGCCCACATCCGGGAGAATATCAAGAGCAGGGGTTGGAGCAAGCCAGGCCTCAATCAACGAGAAGCTCCAGCCCAAAAGGCAGCCAAAATGCAGACCACATCCGGGAGAATCTCAAGAGCAGGGGGTGGAGCAAGCCAGGCCTCAAACCACGAGAAGCTCCAGCCCAAAAGGCAGCCAAAATGCAGCCCACCTCCGGGAGAATCTCAAGAGCAGGGGTTGGAGCAAGCCAGGCCTCAAACCACGAGAAGCTCCAGTCCAAAAGGCAGCCAAAATTGCAGTCCACATCCGGGAGAATCTCAGGAGCAGGGGGTGGAGCAAGCCATGCCTCAAACCACGAGAAGCTCCAGCCGAAAAGGCAGCCAAAATGCAGCCCACATCCGGGAGAATCTCAAGAGCAGGGGGTGGAGCAAGCCAGGCCTCAAACCACGAGAAGCTCCAGCCCAAAATGCAGCTAAAATCCAGCCCACCTCCGGGAGAATCTCAAGAGCAGGGGGTGGAGCAAGCCAGGCCTCAAACCACGAGAAGCTCCAGCCCAAAAGGCAGCCAAAATGCAGCCCACATACGGGAGAATATCAATAGCAGAGTTTGTAGCAAGCCAGGCCTCAAACCACGAGAAGCTTCAGCCCAAAAGGCAGCCAAAATGCAGCCCACATCCGGGAGAATCTCAAGAGCAGGGCGTGGAGGAAGCCAGGCCTCAAACCACGAGAAGCTCCAGCTCAAAAAGCAGCCAAAATCCTAACCACATCCGGAAGAATCTCAAGAGCAGCGGGTGGAGCAAGCCAGGCCTCAAACCACGAGAAGCTCCAGCCCAAAAGGCAGCCAAAATGCAGCCCACCTCCGGGAGAATCTCAAGAGCAGGGGGTGGAGCAAGCCATGCCTCAAACCATGAGAAGCTCCAGCCCAAAATGCAGCCAAAATGCAGAACAAATCTGGGAGAATATGAAGAGCAGGGTGTGGAGTAAGCCAGGCCTCAAACCACGAGAAGCTCCAGCCCAAAAGGCAGCCAAAATCCAGCCCACATCCGGGAGAATCTCAGGAGCAGGGGGTGGAGCAAGCCAGGCCTCAAACCACGAGAAGCTCCAGCCCAAAAGGCAGCCAAAATGCAGCCCACATCCAGGAGAATATCAAGAGCAGGGGGTGGAGCAAGCCAGGCCTCAAACCACGAGAAGCTCCAGACCAAAAGGCAGCCAAAATGCAGCCCACATCCGGGAGACTATCAAGAGCAGGGGGTGGAGCAAGCCAGGCCTCAAACCACGAGAAGCTCCAGCCCAAAAGGCAGCCAAAATGCAGCCCACATCCGGGAGAATCTCAAGAGCAGGGGGTGGAGCAAGCCAGGCCTCAAACCACGAAAAGCTCCAGACCAAAAGGCAGCCAAAATGCAGCCCACCTCTGGGAGAATCTCAAGAGCAGGGGGTGGAGCAAGCCAGGCCTCAAACCATGAGAAGCTCCAGCCCAAAAGGCAGCCAAAATGCAGCCCACCTCCGGGAGAATCTCAAGAGCAGGGGGTGGAGCAAGCCAGGCCTCAAACCACGAGAAGCTCCAGCCCAAAAGGCAGCCAAAATGCAGCCCACATCTGGGAGAATCTCAAGAGTAGTGGGTGGAGCAAGCAAGGCCTCAAACCACGAGAAGCTCCAGCCCAAAAGGCAGCCAAAATCCAGCCCACATACGGGAGAATATCAATGGAAGGGTTTGTATCAAGCCAGGCCTCAAACCACGAGAAGCTCCAGCCCAAAAGGCAGCCAAAATGCAGCCCACATCCGGGAGAATATCAAGAGCAGGGGTTGGAGCAAGCCAGGCCTCAATCAACGAGAAGCTCCAGCCCAAAATGCAGCCAAAATGCAGCCCACATCCGGGAGAATCTCAAGAGCAGGGGGTGGAGCAAGCCAGGCCTCAAACCACGAGAAGCTCCAGCCCAAAAGGCAGCCAAAATGCAGCCCACCTCTGGGAGAATCTCAAGAGCAGGGGGTGGAGCAAGCCAGGCCTCAAACCATGAGAAGCTCCAGCCCAAAAGGCAGCCAAAATGAAGAACAAATCTGGGACAATATGAAGAGCAGGGGGTGGAGCAAGCCAGGCCTCAAACCACGAGAAGCTCCAGCCCAAAAGGCAGCCAAAATGCAGACCACATCCAGGAGGATATCAAGAGCAGGGGATGGAGCAAGCCAGGCCTCAAACCACGAAAATCTCCAGCCCAAAAGGCAGCCAAAATGCAGCCCACCTCCGGGAGAATCTCAAGAGCAGGGGGTGGAGCAAGCCAGGCCTCAAAGCACGAGAAGCTCCAGCCCAAAAGGCAGCCAAAATCCAGCCCACATCCGGGAGAATCTCAAGAGCAGGGGGTGGAGCAAGCCAGGCCTCAAACCACGAGAAGCTCCAGCCCAAAAGGCAGCCAAAATGCAGCCCACATCCGGGAGAATCTCAAGAGCAGGGGGTGGAGCAAGCCAGGCCTCAAACCACAAGAAGCTCCAGCCCAAAAGGCAGCCAAAATGCAGCCCACATCCGGGAGAATCTCAAGAGCAGGGGGTGGAGCAAGCCAGGCCTCAAACCACGAGAAGCTCCAGCCCAAAAGGCAGCCAAAATGCAGCCCACCTCCGGGAGAATCTCAAGAGCAGGGGGTGGAGCAAGCCAGGCCTCAAACCACGAGAAGCTCCAGCCCACAAGGCAGCCAAAATACAGCGCACATCCAGGAGAATATAAAGAGCAGGGGGTGGAGCAAGCCAGGCCTCAAACCACGAGAAGCTCCAGCCCAAAAGGCAGCCAAAATGCAGCCCACATCCGGGAGAATCTCAAGAGCAGGGGGTGGGGGAAGCCAGGCCTCAAACCACGAGAAGCTCCAGCCCAAAAGGCAGCCAAAATCCAGCCCACATCCGGGAGAATATCAAGAGCAGGGGCTGGAGCAAGCCAGGCCTCAAACCACGAGAAGCTCCAGCCCAAAAGGAAGCCAAAATGCAGCCCACCTCTGGGAGAATCTCAAGAGCAGGGGGTGGAGCAAGCCAGGCCTCAAGCCACGAGAAGCTCAAGCCCAAAAGGCAGCCAAAATCCAGCCCACATCCGGGAGAATATAAATGGCAGAGTTTGTAGCAAGCCAGGCCTCAAACCACGAGAAGCTCCAGCCCAAAAGGCAGCCAAAATCCAGCCGAAATCCAGGAGAATCTCAAGAGCAGGGGGTGGAGCAAGCCAGGCCTCAAACCACGAGAAGCTCCAGCCCAAAAGGCAGCCAAAATGCAGACCACATCCGGGAGAATCTCAAGAGCAGGGGGTGGAGCAAGCCAGGCCTCAAACCACGAGAAGCTCCAGCCCACAAGGCAGCCAAAATACAGCGCACATCCGGGAGAATCTCAAGAGCAGGGGGTGGAGCAAGCCAGGCCTCAATCCACGAGAAGCTCCATCCCAAAAGGCAGCCAAAATGCAGCCCAAATCCGGGAGAATCTCAAGAGCAGGGGGTGGAGCAAGCCAGGCCTCAAACCATGAGAAGCTCCAGTACAAAAGGCAGCCAAAATCCAGCCCACATCCGGGAGAATATCAAGAGCAGGGGGTGGAGCAAGCCAGGCCTCAAACCACGAGAAGCTCCAGCCCAAAAGGCAGCCAAAATGCAGAACATATCTGGGAGAATATGAAGAGCAGGGTGTGGAGTAAGCCAGGCCTCAAACCACGAGAAGCTCCAGCCCAAAATGCAGCCAAAATGCAGCCCACGTCCGGGAGAATCTCAAGAGCAGGGGGTGGACCAAGCCAGGCCTCAAACCACGAGAAGCTCCAGCCCAAAAGGCAGCCAAAATGCAGACCACATCCGGGAGAATCTCAAGAGCAGGGGGTGGAGCAAGCCAGGCCTCAAACCACGAGAAGCTCCAGCCCACAAGGCAGCCAAAATACAGCGCACATCCGGGAGAATCTCAAGAGCAGGGGGTGGAGCAAGCCAGGCCTCAATCCACGAGAAGCTCCATCCCAAAAGGCAGCCAAAATGCAGCCCAAATCCGGGAGAATCTCAAGAGCAGGGGGTGGAGCAAGCCAGGCCTCAAACCATGAGAAGCTCCAGTACAAAAGGCAGCCAAAATCCAGCCCACATCCGGGAGAATATCAAGAGCAGGGGGTGGAGCAAGCCATGCCTCAAACCTTGAGAAGCTCCAGCCCAAAAGGCAGCCAAAATGCAGAACATATCTGGGAGAATATGAAGAGCAGGGTGTGGAGTAAGCCAGGCCTCAAACCACGAGAAGCTCCAGCCCAAAAGGCAGCCAAAATGCAGCCCAAATCCGGGAGAATCTCAAGAGCAGGGGGTGGAGCAAGCCAGGCCTCAAACCACGAGAAGCTCCAGCCCAAAAGGCAGCCAAAATGCAGCCCACCTCCGGGAGAATCTCAAGAGCAGGGGGTGGAGCAAGCCAGGCCTCAGACCACGAGAAGCTCCAGCCCAAAACGCAGCCAAAATGCAGCCCACATCCGGGAGAATCTCAAGAGCACGGGGTGGAGCAAGCCAGGCCTCAAACCACGAGAAGGTCCAGCCCAAAATTCAGCCAAAACCCAGCCCACATCCGGGAGAATCTCAAGAGCAGGGGGTGGAGCAAGCCAGGCCTCAAACCACGAGAAGCTCCAGCCCAAAAGGCAGCCAAAATGCAGCCCACCTCCGGGAGAATCTCAAGAGCAGGGGGTGGAGCAAGCCAGGCCTCAAACCACGAGAAGCTCCAGCCCAAAAGGCAGCCAAAATGCAGCCCACATCCGGGAGAATATCAATGGCAGAGTTTGTAGCAAGCCAGGCCTCAAACCACGAGAAGCTCCAGCCCAAAAGTCAGCCAAAATCCAGCCCAAATCCGGGAGAATCTCAAGAGCAGGGGGTGGAGCAAGCCAGGCCTCAAACCACGAGAAGCTCCAGCCCAAAAGGCAGCCAAAATGCAGCCCACATCCGGGAGAATCTCAAGAGCAGGGGTTGGAGCAAGCCAGGCCTCAAACCACGAGAAGCTCCAGCCCAAAAGGCAGCCAAAATGCAGCCCACCTCCGGGAGAATCTCAAGAGCAGGGGGTGGAGCAAGCCAGGCCTCAAACCACGAGAAGCTCCAGCCCAAAATGCAGCCAAAACCCAGCCCACCTCCGGGAGAATATCAATGGCAGAGTTTGTAGAAAGCCAGGCCTCAAACCACGAGAAGCTCCAGCCCAAAAGGCAGCCAAAATCCAGCCCACATCCGGGAGAATCTCAAGAGCAGGGGGTGGAGCAAGCCAGGCCTCAAACCACGAGAAGCTCCAGCCCAAAAGGCAGCCAAAATGCAGCCGACATCCAGGAGGATATCAAGAGCAGGGGGTGGAGCAAGCCAGGCCTCAAACCACGAAAATCTCCAGCCCAAATCGCAGCCAAAATGCAGCCCACCTCCGGGAGAATCTCAAGAGCAGGGGGTGGAGCAAGCCAGGCCTCAGACCACGTGAAGATCCAGCCCAAAAGGCAGCCAAAATGCAGCCCACATCCGGGAGAATCTCAAGAGCAGGGGGTGGAGCAAGCCAGGCCTCAAACCACGAGAAGCTCCAGCCCAAAAGGCAGCCAAAATGCAGCCCACATCCGGGAGAATCTCAAGAGCAGGGGTTGGAGCAAGCCAGGCCTCAAACCACGAGAAGCTCCAGCCCAAAAGGCAGCCAAAATGCAGCCCACCTCCGGGAGAATCTCAAGAGCAGGGGGTGGAGCAAGCCAGGCCTCAAACCACGAGAAGCTCCAGCCCAAAATGCAGCCAAAACCCAGCCCACCTCCGGGAGAATATCAATGGCAGAGTTTGTAGAAAGCCAGGCCTCAAACCACGAGAAGCTCCAGCCCAAAAGGCAGCCAAAATCCAGCCCACATCCGGGAGAATCTCAAGAGCAGGGGGTGGAGCAAGCCAGGCCTCAAACCACGAGAAGCTCCAGCCCAAAAGGCAGCCAAAATGCAGCCGACATCCAGGAGGATATCAAGAGCAGGGGGTGGAGCAAGCCAGGCCTCAAACCACGAAAATCTCCAGCCCAAATCGCAGCCAAAATGCAGCCCACCTCCGGGAGAATCTCAAGAGCAGGGGGTGGAGCAAGCCAGGCCTCAGACCACGTGAAGATCCAGCCCAAAAGGCAGCCAAAATGCAGCCCACATCCGGGAGAATCTCAAGAGCAGGGGGTGGAGCAAGCCAGGCCTCAAACCACGAGAAGCTCCAGACCAAAAGGCAGCCAAAATGCAGCCCACATCCGGGAGAATCTCAAGACCAGGGGGTGGAGCAAGCCAGGCCTCAAACCACGAGAAGCTCCAGCCCAAAAGGCAGCCAAACTCCAGCCCACATCCAGGAGAATCTCAAGAGCAGGGGGTGGAGCAAGCCAGGCCTCAAACCACGAGAAGCTCCAGCCCAAAAGGCAGCCAAAACCCAGCCCACATCCAGGAGAATCTCAAGAGCAGGGGTTGGAGCAAGCCAGGCCTCAAACCACGAGAAGCTCCAGCCCAAAAGGCAGCCAAAATGCAGCCCACATCCGGGAGAATATCAATGGCAGAGTTTGTAGCAAGCCAGGCCTCCAACCACGAGAAGCTCCAGCCCAAAAGGCAGCCAAAATCCAGCCCAAATCCGGGAGAATTTCAAGAGCAGGGGGTGGAGCAAGCCAGGCCTCAAACCACGAGAAGCTCCAGCCCAAAAGGCAGCCAAAATGCAGCCCACCTGCGGGAGAATCTCAAGAGCAGGGGGTGGAGCAAGCCAGGCCTCAAACCACGAGAAGCTCCAGACCAAAAGGCAGCCAAAATGCAGCCCACATGCGGGAGAATCTCAAGAGCAGGGGGTGGAGCAAGCCAGGCCTCAAACCACGAGAAGCTCCAGCCCAAAAGGCAGCCAAAATGCAGCCCACATCCGGGAGAATCTCAAGAGCAGGGGGTGGAGCAAGCCAGGCCTCAAACCACGAGAAGCTCCAGCCCAAAAGGCAGCCAAAATGCAGCCCACATACGGAAGAATATCAATGGCAGAATTTGTATCAAGCCAGGCCTCAAACCACGAGAAGCTCCAGCCCAAAAAGCAGCCAAAATGCAGAACAAATCCGGGAGAATCTCAAGAGCAGGGGGTGGAGCAAGCCAGGCCTCAAACCACGAGAAGCTCCAGCCCAAAAGGCAGCCAAAATGCAGCCCACATCCGGGAGAATCTCAAGAGCAGGGGGTGGAGCAAGCCAGGCCTCAAACCACGAGAAGCTCCAGCCCAAAAGGCAGCCAAAATGCAGAACAAATCTGGGAGAATATGAAGAGCAGGGGCTGGAGTAAGCCAGGCCTCAAACCACGAGAAGCTCCAGCCCAAAAGGCAGCCAAAATGCAGCCCACATCCGGGAGAATCTCAAGAGCAGGGGGTGGAGCAAGCCAGGCCTCAAACCACGAGAAGCTCCAGCCCAAAATGCAGCTAAAATCCAGCCCACCTCCGGGAGAATCTCAAGAGCAGGAGTTTGAGCAAGCCAGGCCTCAAACCACGAGAAGCTCCAGCCCAAAAGGCAGCCAAAATGCAGCCCACATACGGGAGAATATGAATAGCAGAATTTGTAGCAAGCCAGGCCTCAAACCACGAGAAGCTTCAGCCCAAAAGGCAGCCAAAATGCAGCCCACATCCGGGAGAATCTCAAGAGCAGGGGGTGGAGGAAGCCAGGCCTCAAACCACGAGAAGCTCCAGCTCAAAAAGCAGCCAAAATCCTAACCACATCCGGAAGAATCTCAAGAGCAGGGGGTGGAGCAAGCCAGGCCTCAAACCACGAGAAGCTCCAGCCCAAAAGGCAGCCAAAATGCAGCCCACCTCCGGGAGAATCTCAAGAGCAGGGGGTGGAGCAAGCCATGCCTCAAACCATGAGAAGCTCCAGCCCTAAAGGCAGCCAAAATGCAGAACAAATCTGGGAGAATATGAAGAGCAGGGTGTGGAGTAAGCCAGGCCTCAAACCACGAGAAGCTCCAGCCCAAAAGGCAGCCAAAATGCAGCCCACCTCCGGGAGAATTTCAAGAGCAGGGGGTGGAGCAAGCCAGGCCTCAAACCACGAGAAGCTCCAGCCCAAAAGGCAGCCAAAATGCAGAACAAATCCGGGAGAATCTCAAGAGCAGGGGGTGGAGCAAGCCAGGCCTCAAACCATGAGAAGCTCCAGCCCAAAAGGCAGCCAAAATGCAGGCCACATCCAGGAGAATCTCAAGAGCAGGGGGTGGAGCAAGCCAGGCCTCAAACCATGAGAAGCTCCAGCCCAAAAGGCAGCCAAAATGCAGAACAAATCTGGGAGAATATGAAGAGCAGGGTGTGGAGTAAGCCAGGCCTCAAACCACGAGAAGCTCCAGCCCAAAAAGCAGCCAAAATGCAGCCCAAATCCGGGAGAATCTCAAGAGCAGGGGGTGGAGCAAGCCAGGCCTCAGACCACGAGAAGCTCCAGCCCAAAAGGCAGCCAAAATGCAGGCCACATCCAGGAGAATCTCAAGAGCAGGGGGTGGAGCAAGCCAGGCCTCAAACCACGAGAAGCTCCAGCCCAAAAGGCAGCCAAAATGCAGAACAAATCTGGGAGAATATGAAGAGCAGGGTGTGGAGTAAGCCAGGCCTCAAACCACGAGAAGCTCCAGCCCAAAAGGCAGCCAAAATGCAGCCCACCTCCGGGAGAATCTCAAGAGCAGGGGGTGGAGCAAGCCAGGCCTCAAACCACGAGAAGCTCCAGCCCTAAAGGCAGCCAAAATACAGCCCACATCCAGGAGAATATCAAGAGCAGGGGGTGGAGCAAGCCAGGCCTCAGACCACGAGAAGCTCCATCCCAAAAGTCAGCCAAAATGCAGCCCACATCCGGGAGAATCTCAAGAGCAGGGGGTGGAGCAAGCCAGGCCTCAAACCACGAGAAGCTCCAGCCCAAAAGGCAGCCAAAATGCAGCCGACATCCAGGAGGATATCAAGAGCAGGGGGTGGAGCAAGCCAGGCCTCAAACCACGAGAAGCTCCAGCCCAAAAGGCAGCCAAAACCCAGCCCACATCCAGGAGAATCTCAAGAGCAGGGGTTGGAGCAAGCCAGGCCTCCAACCACGAGAAGCTCCAGCCCAAAAGGCAGCCAAAATCCAGCCCAAATCCGGGAGAATTTCAAGAGCAGGGGGTGGAGCAAGCCAGGCCTCAAACCACGAGAAGCTCCAGCCCAAAAGGCAGCCAAAATGCAGCCCACCTGCGGGAGAATCTCAAGAGCAGGGGGTGGAGCAAGCCAGGCCTCAAACCACGAGAAGCTCCAGACCAAAAGGCAGCCAAAATGCAGCCCACATGCGGGAGAATCTCAAGAGCAGGGGGTGGAGCAAGCCAGGCCTCAAACCACGAGAAGCTCCAGCCCAAAAGGCAGCCAAAATGCAGCCCACATCCGGGAGAATCTCAAGAGCAGGGGGTGGAGCAAGCCAGGCCTCAAATCACGAGAAGCTCCAGCCCAAAAGGCAGCCAAAATGCAACCCACATACGGAAGAATATCAATGGCAGAATTTGTATCAAGCCAGGCCTCAAACCACGAGAAGCTCCAGCCCAAAAAGCAGCCAAAATGCAGAACAAATCCGGGAGAATCTCAAGAGCAGGGGGTGGAGCAAGCCAGGCCTCAAACCACGAGAAGCTCCAGCCCAAAAGGCAGCCAAAATGCAGCCCACATCCGGGAGAATCTCAAGAGCAGGGGGTGGAGCAAGCCAGGCCTCAAACCACGAGAAGCTCCAGCCCAAAAGGCAGCCAAAATGCAGAACAAATCTGGGAGAATATGAAGAGCAGGGGCTGGAGTAAGCCAGGCCTCAAACCACGAGAAGCTCCAGCCCAAAAGGCAGCCAAAATGCAGCCCACATCCGGGAGAATCTCAAGAGCAGGGGGTGGAGCAAGCCAGGCCTCAAACCACGAGAAGCTCCAGCCCAAAATGCAGCTAAAATCCAGCCCACCTCCGGGAGAATCTCAAGAGCAGGGGGTGGAGCAAGCCAGGCCTCAAACCACGAGAAGCTCCAGCCCAAAAGGCAGCCAAAATGCAGCCCACATACGGGAGAATATGAATAGCAGAATTTGTAGCAAGCCAGGCCTCAAACCACGAGAAGCTTCAGCCCAAAAGGCAGCCAAAATGCAGCCCACATCCGGGAGAATCTCAAGAGCAGGGGGTGGAGGAAGCCAGGCCTCAAACCACGAGAAGCTCCAGCTCAAAAAGCAGCCAAAATCCTAACCACATCCGGAAGAAACTCAAGAGCAGGGGGTGGAGCAAGCCAGGCCTCAAACCATGAGAAGCTCCAGCCCTAAAGGCAGCCAAAATGCAGAACAAATCTGGGAGAATATGAAGAGCAGGGTGTGGAGTAAGCCAGGCCTCAAACCACGAGAAGATCCAGCCCAAAAGGCAGCCAAAATCCAGCCCACATCCGGGAGAATATCAAGAGCAGGGGTTGGAGCAAGCCAGGCCTCAATCAACGAGAAGCTCCAGCCCAAAAGGCAGCCAAAATGCAGACCACATCCGGGAGAATCTCAAGAGCAGGGGGTGGAGCAAGCCAGGCCTCAAACCACGAGAAGCTCCAGCCCAAAAGGCAGCCAAAATGCAGCCCACCTCCGGGAGAATCTCAAGAGCAGGGGTTGGAGCAAGCCAGGCCTCAAACCACGAGAAGCTCCAGCCCAAAAGGCAGCCAAAATGCAGCCCACCTCCGGGAGAATCTCAAGAGCAGGGGTTGGAGCAAGCCAGGCCTCAAACCACGAGAAGCTCCAGACCAAAAGGCAGCCAAAATGCAGCCCACATCCGGGAGAATCTCAAGAGCAGGGGGTGGAGCAAGCCAGGCCTCAAACCACGAGAAGCTCCAGCCCAAAAGGCAGCCAAACTCCAGCCCACATCCAGGAGAATCTCAAGAGCAGGGGGTGGAGCAAGCCAGGCCTCAAACCACGAGAAGCTCCAGCCCAAAAGGCAGCCAAAACCCAGCCCACATCCGGGAGAATCTCAAGAGTAGGGGTTGGAGCAAGCCAGACCTCAAACCACGAGAAGCTCCAGCCCAAAAGGCAGCCAAAATGCAGCCCACATCCGGGAGAATATCAATGGCAGAGTTTGTAGCAAGCCAGGCCTCAAACCACGAGAAGCTCCAGCCCAAAAGGCAGCCAAAATCCAGCCCAAATCCGGGAGAATCTCAAGAGCAGGGGGTGGAGCAAGCCAGGCCTCAAACCACGAGAATCTCCAGACCAAAAGGCAGCCAAAATGCAGCCCACATGCGGGAGAATCTCAAGAGCAGGGGGTGGAGCAAGCCAGGCCTCAAACCACGAGAAGCTCCAGCCCAAAAGGCAGCCAAAATGCAGCCCACATCCGGGAGAATCTCAAGAGCAGGGGGTGGAGCAAGCCAGGCCTCAAACCACGAGAAGCTCCAGACCAAAAGCCAGCCAAAATGCAGCCCACCTCCGGGAGAATATCAATGGCAGAATTTGTATCAAGCCAGGCCTCAAACCACGAGAAGCTCCAGCCCAGAAGTCAGCCAAAATGCAGAACAAATCCGGGAGAATCTCAAGAGCAGGGGGTGGAGCAAGCCAGGCCTCAAACCACGAGAAGCTCCAGCCCAAAAGGCAGCCAAAATGCAGCCCACATCCGGGAGAATCTCAAGAGCAGGGGGTGGAGCAAGCCAGGCCTCAAACCACGAGAAGCTCCAGCCCAAAAGGCAGCCAAAATGCAGAACAAATCTGGGAGAATATGAAGAGCAGGGGCTGGAGTAAGCCAGGCCTCAAACCACGAGAAGCTCCAGCCCAAAAGGCAGCCAAAATGCAGCCCACATCCGGGAGAATCTCAAGAGCAGGGGGTGGAGCAAGCCAGGCCTCAAACCACGAGAAGCTCCAGCCCAAAATGCAGCTAAAATCCAGCCCACCTCCGGGAGAATCTCAAGAGCAGGGGGTGGAGCAAGCCAGGCCTCAAACCACGAGAAGCTCCAGCCCAAAAGGCAGCCAAAATGCAGCCCACATACGGGAGAATATCAATAGCAGAGTTTGGAGCAAGCCAGGCCTCAAACCACGAGAAGCTTCAGCCCAAAAGGCAGCCAAAATGCAGCCCACATCCGGGAGAATCTCAAGAGCAGGGGGTGGAGGAAGCCAGGCCTCAAACCACGAGAAGCTCCAGCTCAAAAAGCAGCCAAAATCCTAACCACATCCGGAAGAATCTCAAGAGCAGGGGGTGGAGCAAGCCAGGCCTCAAACCACGAGAAGCTCCAGCCCAAAAGGCAGCCAAAATGCAGCCCACATCCGGGAGAATCTCAGGAGCAGGGGGTGGAGCAAGCCATGCCTCAAACCATGAGAAGCTCCAGCCCAAAAGGCAGCCAAAATGCAGAACAAATCTGGGAGAATATGAAGAGCAGGGTGTGGAGTAAGCCAGGCCTCAAACCACGAGAAGATCCAGCCCAAAAGGCAGCCAAAATCCAGCCCACATCCGGGAGAATATCAAGAGCAGGGGTTGGAGCAAGCCAGGCCTCAATCAACGAGAAGCTCCAGCCCAAAAGGCAGCCAAAATGCAGACCACATCCGGGAGAATCTCAAGAGCAGGGGGTGGAGCAAGCCAGGCCTCAAACCACGAGAAGCTCCAGCCCAAAAGGCAGCCAAAATGCAGCCCACCTCCGGGAGAATCTCAAGAGCAGGGGTTGGAGCAAGCCAGGCCTCAAACCACGAGAAGCTCCAGTCCAAAAGGCAGCCAAAATTGCAGTCCACATCCGGGAGAATCTCAGGAGCAGGGGGTGGAGCAAGCCATGCCTCAAACCACGAGAAGCTCCAGCCCAAAAGGCAGCCAAAATGCAGCCCACATCCGGGAGAATCTCAAGAGCAGGGTATGGAGCAAGCCAGGCCTCAAACCACGAGAAGCTCCAGCCCAAAAGGCAGCCAAAATGCAGCCCACATCCGGGAGAATCTCAAGAGCAGGGGGTGGAGCAAGCCAGGCCTCAAACCTCGGGAAGCTCCAGCCCAAAAGGCAGCCAAAATGCAGAACAAATCTGGGAGAATATGAAGAGCAGGGTGTGGAGTAAGCCAGGCCTCAAACCACGAGAAGCTCCAGCCCAAAAGGCAGCCAAAATCCAGCCCACATCCGGGAGAATATCAAGAGCAGGGGTTGGAGCAAGCCAGGCCTCAATCAACGAGAAGCTCCAGCCCAAAAGGCAGCCAAAATGCAGACCACATCCGGGAGAATCTCAAGAGCAGGGGGTGGAGCAAGCCAGGCCTCAAACCACGAGAAGCTCCAGCCCAAAAGGCAGCCAAAATGCAGCCCACCTCCGGGAGAATCTCAAGAGCAGGGGTTGGAGCAAGCCAGGCCTCAAACCACGAGAAGCTCCAGTCCAAAAGGCAGCCAAAATTGCAGTCCACATCCGGGAGAATCTCAGGAGCAGGGGGTGGAGCAAGCCATGCCTCAAACCACGAGAAGCTCCAGCCCAAAACGCAGCCAAAATGCAGCCCACATCCGGGAGAATCTCAAGAGCAGGGGGTGGAGCAAGCCAGGCCTCAAACCACGAGAAGCTCCAGCCCAAAATGCAGCTAAAATCCAGCCCACCTCCGGGAGAATCTCAAGAGCAGGGGGTGGAGCAAGCCAGGCCTCAAACCACGAGAAGCTCCAGCCCAAAAGGCAGCCAAAATGCAGACCACATACGGGAGAATATCAATAGCAGAGTTTGTAGCAAGCCAGGCCTCAAACCACGAGAAGCTTCAGCCCAAAAGGCAGCCAAAATGCAGCCCACATCCGGGAGAATCTCAAGAGCAGGGCGTGGAGGAAGCCAGGCCTCAAACCACGAGAAGCTCCAGCTCAAAAAGCAGCCAAAATCCTAACCACATCCGGAAGAATCTCAAGAGCAGCGGGTGGAGCAAGCCAGGCCTCAAACCACGAGAAGCTCCAGCCCAAAAGGCAGCCAAAATGCAGCCCACCTCCGGGAGAATCTCAAGAGCAGGGGGTGGAGCAAGCCATGCCTCAAACCATGAGAAGCTCCAGCCCAAAATGCAGCCAAAATGCAGAACAAATCTGGGAGAATATGAAGAGCAGGGTGTGGAGTAAGCCAGGCCTCAAACCACGAGAAGCTCCAGCCCAAAAGGCAGCCAAAATCCAGCCCACATCCGGGAGAATCTCAGGAGCAGGGGGTGGAGCAAGCCAGGCCTCAAACCACGAGAAGCTCCAGCCCAAAAGGCAGCCAAAATGCAGCCCACATCCAGGAGAATATCAAGAGCAGGGGGTGGAGCAAGCCAGGCCTCAAACCACGAGAAGCTCCAGACCAAAAGGCAGCCAAAATGCAGCCCACATCCGGGAGAATATCAAGAGCAGGGGGTGGAGCAAGCCAGGCCTCAAACCACGAGAAGCTCCAGCCCAAAAGGCAGCCAAAATGCAGCCCACATCCGGGAGAATCTCAAGAGCAGGGGGTGGAGCAAGCCAGGCCTCAAACCACGAAAAGCTCCAGACCAAAAGGCAGCCAAAATGCAGCCCACCTCTGGGAGAATCTCAAGAGCAGGGGGTGGAGCAAGCCAGGCCTCAAACCATGAGAAGCTCCAGCCCAAAAGGCAGCCAAAATGCAGCCCACCTACGGGAGAATCTCAAGAGCAGGGGGTGGAGCAAGCCAGGCCTCAAACCACGAGAAGCTCCAGCCCAAAAGGCAGCCAAAATGCAGCCCACATCTGGGAGAATCTCAAGAGCAGTGGGTGGATCAAGCAAGGCCTCAAACCACGAGAAGCTCCAGCCCAAAAGGCAGCCAAAATCCAGCCCACATACGGGAGAATATCAATGGAAGGGTTTGTATCAAGCCAGGCCTCAAACCACGAGAAGCTCCAGCCCAAAATGCAGCCAAAATGCAGCCCACATCCGGGAGAATATCAAGAGCAGGGGGTGGAGCAAGCCAGGCCTCAAACCACGAGAAGCTCCAGCCCAAAAGGCAGCCAAAATGCAGCCCACATCCGGGAGAATATCAAGAGCAGGGGTTGGAGCAAGCCAGGCCTCAATCAACGAGAAGCTCCAGCCCAAAATGCAGCCAAAATGCAGCCCACATCCGGGAGAATCTCAAGAGCAGGGGGTGGAGCAAGCCAGGCCTCAAACCACGAGAAGCTCCAGCCCAAAAGGCAGCCAAAATGCAGCCCACATCCAGGAGAATATCAAGAGCAGGGGGTGGAGCAAGCCAGGCCTCAAACCACGAGAAGCTCCAGACCAAAAGGCAGCCAAAATGCAGCCCACATCCGGGAGAATATCAAGAGCAGGGGGTGGAGCAAGCCAGGCCTCAAACCACGAGAAGCTCCAGCCCAAAAGGCAGCCAAAATGCAGCCCACATCCGGGAGAATCTCAAGAGCAGGGGGTGGAGCAAGCCAGGCCTCAAACCACGAAAAGCTCCAGACCAAAAGGCAGCCAAAATGCAGCCCACCTCTGGGAGAATCTCAAGAGCAGGGGGTGGAGCAAGCCAGGCCTCAAACCATGAGAAGCTCCAGCCCAAAAGGCAGCCAAAATGCAGCCCACCTACGGGAGAATCTCAAGAGCAGGGGGTGGAGCAAGCCAGGCCTCAAACCACGAGAAGTTCCAGCCCAAAAGGCAGCCAAAATGCAGCCCACATCTGGGAGAATCTCAAGAGCAGTGGGTGGATCAAGCAAGGCCTCAAACCACGAGAAGCTCCAGCCCAAAAGGCAGCCAAAATCCAGCCCACATACGGGAGAATATCAATGGAAGGGTTTGTATCAAGCCAGGCCTCAAACCACGAGAAGCTCCAGCCCAAAATGCAGCCAAAATGCAGCCCACATCCGGGAGAATATCAAGAGCAGGGGGTGGAGCAAGCCAGGCCTCAAACCACGAGAAGCTCCAGCCCAAAAGGCAGCCAAAATGCAGCCCACATCCGGGAGAATATCAAGAGCAGGGGTTGGAGCAAGCCAGGCCTCAATCAACGAGAAGCTCCAGCCCAAAATGCAGCCAAAATGCAGCCCACATCCGGGAGAATCTCAAGAGCAGGGGGTGGAGCAAGCCAGGCCTCAAACCACGAGAAGCTCCAGCCCAAAAGGCAGCCAAAATGCAGCCCACCTCTGGGAGAATCTCAAGAGCAGGGGGTGGAGCAAGCCAGGCCTCAAACCACGAGAAGCTCCAGCCCAAAAGGCAGCCAAAATGCAGCCCACCTCTGGGAGAATCTCAAGAGCAGGGGGTGGAGCAAGCCAGGCCTCAAACCACGAGAAGCTCCAGCCCAAAGGGCAGCCAAAATGCAGCCCACCTCCGGGAGAATCTCAAGAGCAGGCTGTGGAGCAAGCCAGGCCTCAAACCTCGAGAAGCTCCAGCCCAAAAGGCAGCCAAAATCCAGCCCACATCCGGGAGAATCTCAAGAGGAGGGGGTGGAGCAAGCCAGGCCTCAGACCACGAGAACCTCCAGCCCAAAAGGCAGATAAAATGCAGTCCACATCCGGGAGAATCTCAGGAGCAGGGGGTGGAGCAAGCCAGGCCTCAAACCACGAGAAGCTCCAGCCCAAAAGGCAGCCAAAATGCAGCCCACATCCAGGAGAATCTCAAGAGCAGGGGGTGGAGCAAGCCAGGCCTCAAACCACGAGAAGCTCCAGACCAAAAGGCAGCCAAAATGCAGCCCACCTCTGGGAGAATCTCAAGAGCAGGGGGTGGAGCAAGCCAGGCCTCAAACCATGAGAAGCTCCAGCCCAAAAGGCAGGCACAATCCAGCCCACATCCGGGAGAATCTCAAGAGCAGGGGGGGGAGCAAGCCAGGCCTCAAACCACGAGAAGCTCCAGCCCAAAAGGCAGCCAAAATGCAGCCCACATACGGGAGAATATCAATGGCAGAGTTTGTAGCAAGCCAGGCCTCAAACCACGAGAAGCTCCAGCCCAAAAGGCAGCTAAAATGCAGCCCACATCTGGGAGAATCTCAAGAGCAGGGGGTGGAGCAAGCCAGGCCTCAAACCACGAGAAGCTCCAGCCCAAAAGGCAGCCAAAATGCAGCCCACATCCGGGAGAATATCAATGGCAGAGTTTGTATCAAGCCAGGCCTCAAACCACGAGAAGCTCCAGCCCAAAAGGCAGCCAAAATGCAGCCCACATCCGGGAGAATATCAAGAGCAGGGGGTGGAGCAAGCCAGGCCTCAAACCACGAGAAGCTCCAGCCCAAAAGGCAGCCAAAATGCAGCCCACATCCGGGAGAATCTCAAGAGCAGGGGGTGGAGCAAGCCAGGCCTCAAACCACGAGAAGCTCCAGCCCAAAAGGCAGCCAAAATGCAGCCCACCTCTGGGAGAATCTCAAGAGCAGGGGGTGGAGCAAGCCAGGCCTCAAACCACGAGAAGCTCCAGCCCAAAAGGCAGCCAAAATGCAGCCCACCTCTGGGAGAATCTCAAGAGCAGGGGGTGGAGCAAGCCAGGCCTCAAACCACGAGAAGCTCCAGCCCAAAGGGCAGCCAAAATGCAGCCCACCTCCGGGAGAATCTCAAGAGCAGGCTGTGGAGCAAGCCAGGCCTCAAACCTCGAGAAGCTCCAGCCCAAAAGGCAGCCAAAATCCAGCCCACATCCGGGAGAATCTCAAGAGGAGGGGGTGGAGCAAGCCAGGCCTCAGACCACGAGAACCTCCAGCCCAAAAGGCAGATAAAATGCAGTCCACATCCGGGAGAATCTCAGGAGCAGGGGGTGGAGCAAGCCAGGCCTCAAACCACGAGAAGCTCCAGCCCAAAAGGCAGCCAAAATGCAGCCCACATCCAGGAGAATCTCAAGAGCAGGGGGTGGAGCAAGCCAGGCCTCAAACCACGAGAAGCTCCAGCCCAAAAGGCAGCCAAAATGCAGCCCACCTCTGGGAGAATCTCAAGAGCAGGGGGTGGAGCAAGCCAGGCCTCAAACCATGAGAAGCTCCAGCCCAAAAGGCAGGCACAATCCAGCCCACATCCGGGAGAATCTCAAGAGCAGGGGGGGGAGCAAGCCAGGCCTCAAACCACGAGAAGCTCCAGCCCAAAAGGCAGCCAAAATGCAGCCCACATACGGGAGAATATCAATGGCAGAGTTTGTAGCAAGCCAGGCCTCAAACCACGAGAAGCTCCAGCCCAAAAGGCAGCTAAAATGCAGCCCACATCTGGGAGAATCTCAAGAGCAGGGGGTGGAGCAAGCCAGGCCTCAAACCATGAGAAGCTCCAGCCCAAAAGGCAGCCAAAATGCAGCCCACATCCGGGAGAATATCAATGGCAGAGTTTGTATCAAGCCAGGCCTCAAACCACGAGAAGCTCCAGCCCAAAAGGCAGCCAAAATGCAGCCCACATCCGGGAGAATATCAAGAGCAGGGGGTGGAGCAAGCCAGGCCTCAAACCACGAGAAGCTCCAGCCCAAAAGGCAGCCAAAATGCAGAACAAATCTGGGAGAATATGAAGAGCAGTGGCTGGAGTAAGCCAGGCCTCAAACCACGAGAAGCTCCAGCCCAAAAGGCAGCCAAAATAAGCCCACATCCGGGAGAATCTCAAGAGCAGGGGTTGGAGCAAGCCAGGCCTCAAACCACGAGAAGCTCCAGCCCAAAAGGCAGCCAAAATGCAGCCCACATACGGGAGAATATCAATGGCAGAGTTTGTAGCAAGCCAGGCCTCAAAGCACGAGAAGCTCCAGCCCAAAAGGCAGCTAAAATGCAGGCCACATCCGGGAGAATCTCAAGAGCAGGGGGTGGAGCAAGCCAGGCCTCAAACCACGAGAAGCTCCAGCCCAAAAGGCAGCCAAAATGCAGCCCACAAATCTGGGAGAATATGAAGAGCAGGCTGTGGAGTAAGCCAGGCCTCAAACCACGAGAAGCTCCAGCCCAAAAGGCAGCCAAAATGCAGCCCACATACGGGAGAATATGAAGAGCAGGGGCTGGAGTAAGCCAGGCCTCAAACCACGAGAAGCTCCAGCCCAAAAGGCAGCCAAAATGCAGCCCACCTCCGGGAGAATCTCAAGAGCAGGGGGTGGAGCAAGCCAGGCCTCAAACCACGAGAAGCTCCAGCCCAAAAGGCAGAAAAAATGCAGCCCACATCCGGGAGAATCTCAAGAGCAGGGGGTGGAGCAAGTCAGGCCTCAAACCACGAGAAGCTCCAGCCCTAAAGGCAGCCAAAATGCAGCCCACATCCGGGAGAATCTCAAGAGCAGGGGTTGGAGCAAGCCAGGCCTCAAACCACGAGAAGCTCCAGCCCAAAAAGCAGCCAAAATGCAGCCCACATCCGGGAGAATCTCAAGAGCAGGGGTTGGAGCAAGCCAGGCCTCAAACCACGAGAAGCTCCAGCCCAAAAGGCAGCCAAAATGCAGCCCACCTCCGGGAGAATCTCAAGAGCAGGGGGTGGAGGAAGCCAGGCCTCAAACCACGAGAAGCTCCAGCTCAAAAAGCAGCCAAAATCCTAACCACATCCGGAAGAATCTCAAGAGCAGGGGGTGGAGCAAGCCAGGCCTCAAACCTTGTGAAGCTCCAGCCCAAAAGGCAGCCAAAATGCAGCCCACATCCGGGAGAATCTCAAGAGCAGGGGGTGGAGCAAGCCATGCCTCAAACCATGAGAAGCTCCAGCCCAAAAGTCAGCCAAAATGCAGAACAAATATGGGAGAATATGAAGAGCAGGCTGTGGAGTAAGCCAGGCCTCAAACCACGAGAAGCTCCAGCCCAAAAGGCAGCCAAAATGCAGCCCACCTCTGGGAGAATCTCAAGAGCAGGGGGTGGAGCAAGCCAGGCCTCAAACCACGAGAAGCTCCAGCCCAAAAGGCAGCCAAAATACAGCCCACATCCGGGAGAATCTCAAGAGCAGGGGGTGGAGCAAGCCAGGCCTCAAACCACGAGAAGCTCCAGCCCAAAAGGCAGCCAAAATGCAGCCCACCTCCGGGAGAATATCAAGAGCAGGGGGTGGAGCAAGCCAGGCCTCAAACCATGAGAAGCTCCAGCCCAAAATGCAGCCAAAATGCAGCCCACATCCGGGAGAATCTCAAGAGCAGGGGTTGGAGCAAGCCAGGCCTCAAACCACGAGAAGCTCCAGCCCAAAACGCAGCCAAAATGCAGTCCACATCCAGGAGAATCTCAGGAGCAGGGGGTGGAGCAAGCCAGGCCTGAAACCACGAGAAGCTCCAGCCCAAAAGGCAGCCAAAATGCAGCCCACCTCCGGGAGAATCTCAAGAGCAGGGGGTGGAGCAAGCCAGGCCTCAAACCACGAGAAGCTCCAGCTCAAAAAGCAGCCAAAATCCTAACCACATCCGGAAGAATCTCAAGAGCAGGGGGTGGAGCAAGCCAGGCCTCAAACCTTGTGAAGCTCCAGCCCAAAAGGCAGCCAAAATGCAGCCCACATCCGGGAGAATCTCAAGAGCAGGGGGTGGAGCAAGCCATGCCTCAAACCATGAGAAGCTCCAGCCCAAAATGCAGCCAAAATGCAGAACAAATGTGGGAGAATATGAAGAGCAGGCTGTGGAGTAAGCCAGGCCTCAAACCACGAGAAGCTCCAGCCCTAAAGGCAGCCAAAATGCAGCCCACATCCGGAAGAATCTCAAGAGCAGGGGGTGGAGCAAGCCAGGCCTCAAACCACGAGAAGCTCCAGCCCAAAAGGCAGCCAAAATGCAGGCCACATACGGGAGAATCTCAAGAGCATGGGGTGTAGGAAGCCAGGCCTCAAACCATGAGAAGCTCCAGCCCAAAAGGCAGCCAAAATGCAGCCCACATCCGGGAGAATCTCAAGAGCAGGGGTTGGAGCAAGCCAGGCCTCAAACCATGAGAAGCTCCTGCCCAAAAGGCAGCCAAAATGCAGTCCACATCCGGGAGAATCTCAGGAGCAGGGGGTGGAGCAAGCCAGGCCTCAAACCACGAGAAGCTCCAGCCCAAAAGGCAGCTAAAATGCAGCCCACATCTGGGAGAATCTCAAGAGCAGGGGGTGGAGCAAGCCAGGCCTCAAACCATGAGAAGCTCCAGCCCAAAAGGCAGCCAAAATGCAGCCCACATCCGGGAGAATATCAATGGCAGAGTTTGTATCAAGCCAGGCCTCAAACCACGAGAAGCTCCAGCCCAAAAGGCAGCCAAAATGCAGCCCACATCCGGGAGAATATCAAGAGCAGGGGGTGGAGCAAGCCAGGCCTCAAACCACGAGAAGCTCCAGCCCAAAAGGCAGCCAAAATGCAGAACAAATCTGGGAGAATATGAAGAGCAGTGGCTGGAGTAAGCCAGGCCTCAAACCACGAGAAGCTCCAGCCCAAAAGGCAGCCAAAATAAGCCCACATCCGGGAGAATCTCAAGAGCAGGGGTTGGAGCAAGCCAGGCCTCAAACCACGAGAAGCTCCAGCCCAAAAGGCAGCCAAAATGCAGCCCACATACGGGAGAATATCAATGGCAGAGTTTGTAGCAAGCCAGGCCTCAAAGCACGAGAAGCTCCAGCCCAAAAGGCAGCTAAAATGCAGGCCACATCCGGGAGAATCTCAAGAGCAGGGGGTGGAGCAAGCCAGGCCTCAAACCACGAGAAGCTCCAGCCCAAAAGGCAGCCAAAATGCAGCCCACAAATCTGGGAGAATATGAAGAGCAGGCTGTGGAGTAAGCCAGGCCTCAAACCACGAGAAGCTCCAGCCCAAAAGGCAGCCAAAATGCAGCCCACATACGGGAGAATATGAAGAGCAGGGGCTGGAGTAAGCCAGGCCTCAAACCACGAGAAGCTCCAGCCCAAAAGGCAGCCAAAATGCAGCCCACCTCCGGGAGAATCTCAAGAGCAGGGGGTGGAGCAAGCCAGGCCTCAAACCACGAGAAGCTCCAGCCCAAAAGGCAGAAAAAATGCAGCCCACATCCGGGAGAATCTCAAGAGCAGGGGGTGGAGCAAGTCAGGCCTCAAACCACGAGAAGCTCCAGCCCTAAAGGCAGCCAAAATGCAGCCCACATCCGGGAGAATCTCAAGAGCAGGGGTTGGAGCAAGCCAGGCCTCAAACCACGAGAAGCTCCAGCCCAAAAAGCAGCCAAAATGCAGCCCACATCCGGGAGAATCTCAAGAGCAGGGGTTGGAGCAAGCCAGGCCTCAAACCACGAGAAGCTCCAGCCCAAAAGGCAGCCAAAATGCAGCCCACCTCCGGGAGAATCTCAAGAGCAGGGGGTGGAGGAAGCCAGGCCTCAAACCACGAGAAGCTCCAGCTCAAAAAGCAGCCAAAATCCTAACCACATCCGGAAGAATCTCAAGAGCAGGGGGTGGAGCAAGCCAGGCCTCAAACCTTGTGAAGCTCCAGCCCAAAAGGCAGCCAAAATGCAGCCCACATCCGGGAGAATCTCAAGAGCAGGGGGTGGAGCAAGCCATGCCTCAAACCATGAGAAGCTCCAGCCCAAAAGTCAGCCAAAATGCAGAACAAATATGGGAGAATATGAAGAGCAGGCTGTGGAGTAAGCCAGGCCTCAAACCACGAGAAGCTCCAGCCCAAAAGGCAGCCAAAATGCAGCCCACCTCTGGGAGAATCTCAAGAGCAGGGGGTGGAGCAAGCCAGGCCTCAAACCACGAGAAGCTCCAGCCCAAAAGGCAGCCAAAATACAGCCCACATCCGGGAGAATCTCAAGAGCAGGGGGTGGAGCAAGCCAGGCCTCAAACCACGAGAAGCTCCAGCCCAAAAGGCAGCCAAAATGCAGCCCACCTCCGGGAGAATATCAAGAGCAGGGGGTGGAGCAAGCCAGGCCTCAAACCATGAGAAGCTCCAGCCCAAAATGCAGCCAAAATGCAGCCCACATCCGGGAGAATCTCAAGAGCAGGGGTTGGAGCAAGCCAGGCCTCAAACCACGAGAAGCTCCAGCCCAAAACGCAGCCAAAATGCAGTCCACATCCAGGAGAATCTCAGGAGCAGGGGGTGGAGCAAGCCAGGCCTGAAACCACGAGAAGCTCCAGCCCAAAAGGCAGCCAAAATGCAGCCCACCTCCGGGAGAATCTCAAGAGCAGGGGGTGGAGCAAGCCAGGCCTCAAACCACGAGAAGCTCCAGCTCAAAAAGCAGCCAAAATCCTAACCACATCCGGAAGAATCTCAAGAGCAGGGGGTGGAGCAAGCCAGGCCTCAAACCTTGTGAAGCTCCAGCCCAAAAGGCAGCCAAAATGCAGCCCACATCCGGGAGAATCTCAAGAGCAGGGGGTGGAGCAAGCCATGCCTCAAACCATGAGAAGCTCCAGCCCAAAATGCAGCCAAAATGCAGAACAAATGTGGGAGAATATGAAGAGCAGGCTGTGGAGTAAGCCAGGCCTCAAACCACGAGAAGCTCCAGCCCTAAAGGCAGCCAAAATGCAGCCCACATCCGGAAGAATCTCAAGAGCAGGGGGTGGAGCAAGCCAGGCCTCAAACCACGAGAAGCTCCAGCCCAAAAGGCAGCCAAAATGCAGGCCACATACGGGAGAATCTCAAGAGCATGGGGTGTAGGAAGCCAGGCCTCAAACCATGAGAAGCTCCAGCCCAAAAGGCAGCCAAAATGCAGCCCACATCCGGGAGAATCTCAAGAGCAGGGGTTGGAGCAAGCCAGGCCTCAAACCATGAGAAGCTCCTGCCCAAAAGGCAGCCAAAATGCAGTCCACATCCGGGAGAATCTCAGGAGCAGGGGGTGGAGCAAGCCAGGCCTCAAACCACGAGAAGCTCCAGCCCAAAAGGCAGCCAAAATGCAGCCCACCTCCGGGAGAATCTCAAGAGCAGGGGCTGGAGCAAGCCAGGCCTCAAACCACGAGAAGCTCCAGCCCAAAAGGCAGCCAAAATGCAGCCCACATACGGGAGAATATCAATAGCAGAGTTTGTAGCAAGCCAGGCCTCAAACCACGAGAAGCTCCAGCCCAAAAGGCAGCCAAAATCCAGCCCACATCCGGGAGAATCTCAAGAGCAGGGGGTGGAGCAAGCCAGGCCTCAAACCACGAGAAGCTCCAGCTCAAAAAGCAGCCAAAATCCTAACCACATCCGGAAGAATATCAATGGCAGAGTCTGGAGCAAGCCAGGCCTCAAACCACGAGATGCTCCAGCCTAAAAGGCAGCCAAAATGCAGCCCACATCCAGGAGAATCTCAAGAGCAGGGGGTGGAGCAAGCCAGGCCTCAAACCCCGAGAAGCTCCAGCCCAAAATGCAGCCAAAATGGAGCCCACATCCGGGAGAATCTCAAGAGCAGGGGGTGGAGCAAGCCAGGCCTCAAACCACGAGAAGCTGCAGCCCAAAAAGCAGCCAAAATCCTAACCACATCCGGGAGAATCTCAAGAGCAGGGGGTGGAGCAAGCCAGGCCTCAAACCCCGAGAAGCTCCAGCCCAAAAGGCAGCCAAAATGGAGCCCACATCCGGGAGAATCTCAAGAGCAGGGGGTGGAGCAAGCCAGGCCTCAAACCACGAGAAGCTCCAGACCAAAAGGCAGCCAAAATGCAGACCACATCCGGGAGAATCTCAAGAGCAGGGGGTGGAGCAAGCCAGGCCTCAAACCACGAGAAGCTCCAGCCCAAAAGGCAGCCAAAATGCAGCCCACCTCCGGGAGAATCTCAAGAGCAGGGGCTGGAGCAAGCCAGGCCTCAAACCATGAGAAGCTCCAGCCCAAAAGGCAGCCAAAATCCATCCCACATCCGGGAGAATCTCAAGAGCAGGGGGTGGAGCAAGCCAGGCCTCAAACCACGAGAAGCTCCAGCCCAAAAGGCAGCCAAAATGCAGGCCACATCCGGGAGAATCTCAAGAGCAGGGGGTGGAGCAAGCCAGGCCTCAAACCACGAGAAGCTCCAGCCCAAAAAGCAGCCAAAATGCAGCCCACATCCGGGAGAATCTCAAGAGCAGGGGGTGGAGCAAGCCAGGCCTCAAACCACGAGAAGCTCCAGCCCACAAGGCAGCCAAAATGCAGCCCACATCCGGGAAAATCTCAAGAGCAGGGGGTGGAGCAAGCCAGGCCTCAAACCACAAGAAGCTCCAGCCCAAAAGGCAGCCACAATGCAGCCCACATCCGGGAGAATATCAAGAGCAGGGGGTGGAGAAAGGCATGCCTCAAACCACGAGGAGCTGTAGCCCAAAAGTCAGCCAAAATGCAGTCCACATGCACGAGAATCTCAAGAGCAGGGGGTGGAGCAAGCCAGGCCTCAAACCATGAGAAGCTCCAGCCCAAAAGGCAGCCAAAACTCAGCCCACATCCGGGAGAATCTCAAGAGCAGGGGTTGGAGCAAGCTAGGCCTCAAACCACAAGAAGCTCCAGTTCAAAAGGCAGCCAAAATGCAGCCCACATGTGGGAGAATATCAAGAGCAGGGGGTGGAGCAAGCCAGGCCTCAAACCACGAGAAGCTCCAGCCCAAAAGGCAGCCAAAATGCAGCCCACCTCCGGGAGAATCTCAAGAGCAGGGGGGGGACCAAGCCAGGCCTCAAACCACGAGAAGCTCCAGCCCAAAAGGCAGCCAAAATGCAGCCCACCTCCGGGAGAATCTCAATGGCAGAATTTGGAGAAAACCAGGCCTCAAACCACGAGAAGCTCAAGCCCAAAAGGCAGCCAAAATGCAGCCCACCTCCGGGAGAATCTCAAGAGCAGGGGGTGGAGCAAGACAGGCCTCAAACCACGAGAAGCTCCAGCCCAAAAGGCAGCCAAAATCCAGCCCACATCCGGGACAATTTCAAGAGCAGGGGGTGGAGCAAGCCAGGCCTCAAACCATGAGAAGCTCCAGCCCAAAAGGCAGCCAAAATGCAGCCCACCTCCGGGAGAATCTCAAGAGCAGGGGGTGGAGCAAGCCAGGCCTCAAACCATGAGAAGCTCCAGCCCAAAAGGCAGCCAAAATCCAGCCTACATCCGGGAGAATCTCAAGAGCAGGGGGTGGAGCAAGCCAGGCCTCAAACCACGAGAAGCTCCATCCCACAAAGTAGCCAAAATGCAGCCCACCTCCGGGAGAATCTCAAGAGCAGGGGGTGGAGCAAGACAGGCCTCAAACCACGAGAAGCTCCAGCCCAAAAAGCAGCCAAAATCCAGCTCACATCCGGGAGAATCTCAAGAGCAGGGGGTGGAGCAAGTCAGGCCTCAAGCCACGAGAAGCTCCAGCCCAAAAGGCACCCAAAATCCTACCCACGTCCAGGAGAATATCTAGAGCAGGGGGTGGAGAAAGGCATGCCTCAAACCACGAGGAGCTGTAGCCCAAAAGTCAGCCAAAATGCAACCCACATGCAGGAGAATCTCAAGAGCAGAGGGTGGAGCAAGCCAGGCCTCAAACCACGAGAAGCTCCAGCCCAAAAGGCAGCCAAAACCCAGCCCACATCCGGGAGAATCTCAAGAGCAGGGGTTGGAGCAAGCCAGGCCTCAAACCACGAGAAGCTCCAGCCCAAAAAGCAGCCAAAATGCAGCCCACATGCGGGAGAATATCAAGAGCAGGGGGTGGAGCAAGCCAGGCCTCAAACCACGAGAAGCTCCAGCCCAAAAGGCAGCCAAAATGCAGCCCACCTCCGGGAGAATCTCAAGAGCAGGGGGTGGAGCAAGACAGGCCTCAAACCACGAGAAGCTCCAGCCCAAAAGGCAGCCAAAATGCAGCCCACATCCGGGAGAATCTCAAGAGCAGGGGGTGGAGCAAGCCAGGCCTCAAACCACGAGAAGCTCCAGCCGAAAAGGCAGCCAAAATGCAGCCCACATCCGGGACAATTTCAAGAGCAGGGGGTGGAGCAAGCCAGGCCTCAAGCCACGAGAAGCTCCAGCCCAAAAGGCAGCCAAAATGCAGCCCACCTCTGGGAGAATCTCAAGAGCAGGGGGTGGAGCAAGCCAGGCCTCAAACCACGAGAAGCTCCAGCCCAAAAGGCAGCCAAAATGCAGCCCACCTCCGGGAGAATCTCAAGAGCAGGGGGTGGTGCAAGCCAGGCCTCAAACCATGAGAAGCTCCAGCACAAAAGGCAGCCAAAATCCAGCCTACATCCGGGAGAATCTCAAGAGAAGGGGGTGGAGCAAGCCAGGCCTCAAACCCCGAGAAGCTCCAGCCCAAAAGGCAGCCAAAATGCAGCCCACATCCGGGAGAATCTCAAGAGCAGGGGGTGGAGCAAGCCAGGCCTCAAACCACGAGAAGCTCCAGCCCAAAAGGCAGCCAAAATGCAGCCCACCTCCGGGAGAATCTCAAGAGCAGGGGCTGGAGCAAGCCAGGCCTCAAACCATGAGAAGCTCCAGCCCAAAAGGCAGCCAAAATCCATCCCACATCCGGGAGAATCTCAAGAGCAGGGGGTGGAGCAAGCCAGGCCTCAAACCACGAGAAGCTCCAGCCCAAAAAGCAGCCAAAATGCAGGCCACATCCGGGAGAATCTCAAGAGCAGGGTGTGGAGCAAGCCAGGCCTCAAACCACAAGAAGCTCCAGCCCAAAAGGCAGCCAAAATGCAGCCCACATCCGGGAGAATCTCAAGAGCAGGGGGTGGAGCAAGCCAGGCCTCAAACCACGAGAAGCTCCAGCCCAAAAAGCAGCCAAAATGCAGCCCACATCCGGGAGAATCTCAAGAGCAGGGGGTGGAGCAAGCCAGGCCTCAAACCACGAGAAGCTCCAGCCCACAAGGCAGCCAAAATGCAGCCCACATCCGGGAAAATCTCAAGAGCAGGGGGTGGAGAAAGGCATGCCTCAAACCACGAGGAGCTGTAGCCCAAAAGTCAGCCAAAATGCAACCCACATGCAGGAGAATCTCAAGAGCAGGGGGTGGAGCAAGCCAGGCCTCAAACCATGAGAAGCTCCAGCCCAAAAGGCAGCCAAAATGCAGCCCACCTCCGGGAGAATCTCAATGGCAGAATTTGGAGAAAGCCAGGCCTCAAACCACGAGAAGCTCCATCCCACAAAGTAGCCAAAATGCAGCCCACATCCGGGAGAATCTCAAGAGCAGGGGGTGGAGAAAGGCAGGCCTCAAACCAAGAGAAGCTCCAGCCCAAAAAGCAGCCAAAATCCAGCTCACATCCGGGAGAATCTCAAGAGCAGGGGGTGGAGCAAGTCAGGCCTCAAGCCACGAGAAGCTCCAGCCCAAAAGGCACCCAAAATCCTACCCACGTCCGGGAGAATATCTAGAGCAGGGGGTGGAGAAAGGCATGCCTCAAACCACGAGGAGCTGTAGCCCAAAAGTCAGCCAAAATGCAACCCACATGCAGGAGAATCTCAAGAGCAGGGGGTGGAGCAAGCCAGGCCTCAAACCACGAGAAGCTCCAGCCCAAAAGGCAGCCAAAACCCAGCCCACATCCGGGAGAATCTCAAGAGCAGGGGTTGGAGCAAGCCAGGCCTCAAACCACGAGAAGCTCCAGTTCAAAAGGCAGCCAAAATGCAGCCCACATGTGGGAGAATATCAAGAGCAGGGGGTGGAGCAAGCCAGGCCTCAAACCACGAGAAGCTCCAGCCCAAAAGGCAGCCAAAATGCAGCCCACCTCCGGGAGAATCTCAAGAGCAGGGGGTGGAGCAAGACAGGCCTCAAACCACGAGAAGCTCCAGCCCAAAAGGCAGCCAAAATGCAGCCCACATCCGGGAGAATCTCAAGAGCAGGGGGTGGAGCAAGCCAGGCCTCAAACCACGAGAAGCTCCAGCCCAAAAGGCAGCCAAAATGCAGCCCATATCCGGGACAATTTCAAGAGCAGGGGGTGGAGCAAGCCAGGCCTCAAGCCACGAGAAGCTCCAGCCCAAAAGGCAGCCAAAATGCAGCCCACCTCCGGGAGAATCTCAAGAGCAGGGGGTGGAGCAAGCGAGGCCTCAAACCACGAGAAGCTCCAGCCCAAAAGGCAGCCAAAATGCAGCCCACCTCCGGGAGAATCTCAAGAGCAGGGGGTGGTGCAAGCCAGGCCTCAAACCATGAGAAGCTCCAGCACAAAAGGCAGCCAAAATCCAGCCTACATCCGGGAGAATCTCAAGAGCAGGGGGTGGAGCAAGCCAGGCCTCAAACCCCGAGAAGCTCCAGCCCAAAAGGCAGCCAAAATGCAGCCCACATCCGGGAGAATCTCAAGAGCAGGGGGTGGAGCAAGCCAGGCCTCAAACCACGAGAAGCTCCAGCCCAAAAGGCAGCCAAAATCCTAACCACATCCGGGAGAATCTCAAGAGCAGGGGGTGGAGCAAGCCAGGCCTCAAACCACGAGAAGCTCCATCCCACAAAGTAGCCAAAATGCAGCCCACATCCGGGAGAATCTCAAGAGCAGGGGGTGGAGCAAGCCAGGCCTCAAACCACGAGAAGCTCCAGCCCAAAAGGCAGCCAAAATCCTAACCACATCCGGGAGAATATCAACAGCAGGGGGTGGAGCAAGCCAGGCCTCAAGCCACGAGAAGCTCCAGCCCAAAAGGCAGCCAAAATCCAGCCCACCGCCGGGAGAATCTCAAGAGCAGGGGGTGGAGCAAACCAGGCCTCAAACCACGAGAAGCTCCAGCCCAAAAGGCAGCCAAAATTCAGACCACATCCGGGAGAATCTCAAGAGCAGGGCGTGGAGCAAGCCAGGCCTCAAACCACGAGAAGCTCCAGCCCAAAAGGCAGCCAAAATGCAGCCCACATCCGGGACAATTTCAAGAGCAGGGGGTGGAGCAAGGCAGGCCTCAAACCACGGGAAGCTCCTGCCCAAAAGGCAGCCAAAATGCAGCCCACATCCGGGACAATCTCAAGAGCAGGGGGTGGAGCAAGCCAGGCCTCAAGCCACGAGAAGCTCCAGCCCAAAAGGCAGCCAAAATGCAGCCCACCTCCGGGAGAATCTCAAGAGTAGGGGGTGGAGAAAGGCAGGCCTCAAACCACGAGAAGCTCCAGCCCAAAAGGCAGCCAAAATGCAGCCCACCTACGGGAGAATCTCAAGAGCAGGGGGTGGAGCAAGCCAGGCCTCAAACCACGAGAAGCTCCAGCCCAAAAGGCAGCCAAAATGCAGCCCACATCCGGGAGAATCTCAAGAGCAGGGGGTGGAGCAAGCCAGGCCTCAAACCTCGAGAAGCTCCAGCCCAAAAGGCAGCCAAAATGCAGCCCACATCCGGGAGAATCTCAAGAGCAGGGGGTGGAGCAAGCCAGGCCTCAAACCAGGAGAAGCTCCAGCCTTAAATGCAGCGAAAATGCAGCCCACATCCGGGAGAATCTCAAGAGCAGGGGGTGGAGCAAGCCAGGCCTCAAACCATGAGAAGCTCCAGCCCAAAAGGCAGCCAAAATCCTACCCACATCCAGGAGAATCTCAAGAGCAGGGGTTGGAGCAAGCCAGGCCTCAAACCACGAGAAGCTCCAGCCCAAAAGGCAGCCAAAATGCAGCCCACATCCGGGAGAATATCAAGAGCAGGGGGTGGAGCAAGCCAGGCCTCAAACCACGAGAAGCTCCAGCCCTAAAGTCAGCCAAAATGCAGCCCACATCCGGGAGAATCTCAAGAGCAGGGGGTGGAGCAAGCCAGGCCTCAAACCACGAGAAGCTCCAGCCCAAAAGGCAGCCAAAATGCAGCCCACCTCCGGGAGAATCTCAAGAGCAGGGGTTGGAGCAAGCCAGGCCTCAAACCACGAGAAGCTCCAGCCCAAAAGGCAGCCAAAATGCAGCCCACATCCGGGAGAATCTCAAGAGCAGGGGGTGGAGCAAGCCAGGCCTCAAACCACGAGAAGCTCTAGCCCTAAATTCAGCCAAAATGCAGCCCACATCCGGGAGAATCTCAAGAGCAGGGGGTGGAGCAAGCCAGGCCTCAAACCACGAGAAGCTCCAGCCCAAAAGGCAGCCAAAATGCAGCCCACCTCCGGGAGAATCTCAATGGCAGAGTGTGGAGCAAGCCAGGCCTCAAACCACGAGAAGCTCCAGCCCAAAAGGCAGCCAAAATGCAGCCCACCTACGGGAGAATCTCAAGAGCAGGGGGTGGAGCAAGCCAGGCCTCAAACCACGAGAAGCTCCAGCCCAAAAGGCAGCCAAAATGCAGCCCACATCCGGGAGAATCTCAAGAGCAGGGGGTGGAGCAAGCCAGGCCTCAAACCTCGAGAAGCTCCAGCCGAAAAGGCAGCCAAAATGCAGCCCACATCCGGGAGAATCTCAAGAGCAGGGGGTGGAGCAAGCCAGGCCTCAAACCACGAGAAACTCCAGCCTTAAAGGCAGCCAAAATGCAGCCCACATCCGGGAGAATCTCAAGAGCAGGGGGTGGAGCAAGCCAGGCCTCAAACCATGAGAAGCTCCAGCCCAAAAGGCAGCCAAAATCCTACCCACATCCAGGAGAATATAAAGAGCAGGGGGTGGAGCAAGCCAGGCCTCAAACCTCGAGAAGCTCCAGCCCAAAAGGCAGCCAAAATGCAGCCCACATCCGGGAGAATCTCAAGAGCAGGGGTTGGAGCAAGCCAGGCCTCAAACCACGAGAAGCTCCAGCCCAAAAGGCAGCCAAAATGCAGCCCACATCCGGGAGAATATCAAGAGCAGGGGGTGGAGCAAGCCAGGCCTCAAACCACGAGAAGCTCCAGCCCTAAATTCAGCCAAAATGCAGCCCACATCCGGGAGAATCTCAAGAGCAGGGGGTGGAGCAAGCCAGGCCTCAAACCACGAGAAGCTCCAGCCCAAAAGGCAGCCAAAATGCAGCCCACCTACGGGAGAATCTCAAGAGCAGGGGGTGGAGCAAGCCAGGCCTCAAACCACGAGAAGCTCCAGCCCAAAAGGCAGCCAAAATGCAGCCCACATCCGGGAGAATCTCAAGAGCAGGGGGTGGAGCAAGCCAGGCCTCAAACCTCGAGAAGCTCCAGCCGAAAAGGCAGCCAAAATGCAGCCCACATCCGGGAGAATCTCAAGAGCAGGGGGTGGAGCAAGCCAGGCCTCAAACCACGAGAAACTCCAGCCTTAAAGGCAGCCAAAATGCAGCCCACATCCGGGAGAATCTCAAGAGCAGGGGGTGGAGCAAGCCAGGCCTCAAACCATGAGAAGCTCCAGCCCAAAAGGCAGCCAAAATCCTACCCACATCCAGGAGAATATAAAGAGCAGGGGGTGGAGCAAGCCAGGCCTCAAACCTCGAGAAGCTCCAGCCCAAAAGGCAGCCAAAATGCAGCCCACATCCGGGAGAATGTCAAGAGCAGGGGTTGGAGCAAGCCAGGCCTCAAACCACGAGAAGCTCCAGCCCAAAAGGCAGCCAAAATGCAGCCCACATCCGGGAGAATATCAAGAGCAGGGGGTGGAGCAAGCCAGGCCTCAAACCACGAGAAGCTCCAGCCCTAAATTCAGCCAAAATGCAGCCCACATCCGGGAGAATCTCAAGAGCAGGGGGTGGAGCAAGCCAGGCCTCAAACCACGAGAAGCTCCAGCCCAAAAGGCAGCCAAAATGCAGCCCACATCCGGGAGAATCTCAAGAGCAGGGGGTGGAGCAAGCCAGGCCTCAAACCATGAGAAGCTCCAGCCCAAAAGGCAGCCAAAATCCAGCCTACATCCGGGAGAATCTCAAGAGCAGGGGGTGGAGCAAGCCAGGCCTCAAACCCCGAGAAGGTCCAGCCCAAAAGGCAGCCAAAATTCAGACCACATCCGGGAGAATCTCAAGAGCAGGGGGTGGAGCAAGCCAGGCCTCAAACCACGAGAAGCTCCAGCCCAAAAGGCAGCCAAAATCCTAACCACATCCGGGAGAATCTCAAGAGCAGGGGGTGGAGCAAGCCAGGCCTCAAACCACGAGAAGCTCCATCCCACAAAGTAGCCAAAATGCAGCCCACATTGGGGAGAATATCAAGAGCAGGGGGTGAAGCAAGCCCGGCCTCAAACCACGAGAAGCTCCAGCCCAAAACGCAGCCAAAATGCAGCCCACATACGGGAGAATCTCAGGAGCAGTGGGTGGAGTAAGCCAGGCTTCAAACCACGAGAAGCTCCAGTCCAAAATGCAGCCAAAATGCAGCCCACATCCGGGAGAATCTCAAGAGCAGGGGGTGAAGCAAGCCCGGCCTCAAACCACGAGAAGCTCCAGCCCAAAAGGCAGCCAAAATGCAGCCCACATCGGGGAGAATCTCAAGAGCAGGGGGTGGAGCAAGCCAGGCCTCAAACCACGAGAAGCTCCAGCCCAAAATGCAGACAAAATCCAGCTAACCTCCGGGAGAATCTCAAGAGCAGGGGGTGGAGCAAGCCAGGCCTCAAACCATGAGAAGCTCCAGCACAAAACGCAGCCAAAATCCAGCCTACATCCGGGAGAATCTCAAGAGCAGGGGGTGGAGCAAGCCAGGCCTCAAACCGCGAGAAGCTCCAGCCCAAAATGCAGCCAAAATGCAGCCCACATCCGGGAGAATCTCAAGAGCAGGGGGTGGAGCAAGGCAGGCCTCAAACCACGAGAAGCTCCAGCCCAAAAGGCAGCCAAAATGCAGCCCACCTCCGGGAGAATCTCAATGGCAGAGTGTGGAGCAAGCCAGGCCTCAAACCACGAGAAGCTCCAGACCAAAATGCAGCCAAAATGCAGCCCACATCCGGGAGAATCTCAAGAGCAGGGCGTGGAGCAAGCCAGGCCTCAAACCAGGAGAAGCTCCAGCCTTAAATGCAGCCAAAATGCAGCCCACATCCGGGAGAATCTCAAGAGCAGGGGGTGGAGCAAGCCAGGCCTCAAACCACGAGAAGCTCCAGCCCAAAAGGCAGCCAAAATGCAGCCCACATCCGGGAGAATCTCAAGAGCAGGGGGTGGAGCAAGCCAGGCCTCAAACCATGAGAAGCTCCAGCCCAAAAGGCAGCCAAAATCCAGCCTACATCCGGGAGAATCTCAAGAGCAGGGGGTGGAGCAAGCCAGGCCTCAAACCCCGAGAAGCTCCAGCCCAAAAGGCAGCCAAAATTCAGACCACATCCGGGAGAATCTCAAGAGCAGGGGGTGGAGCAAGCCAGGCCTCAAACCATGAGAAGCTCCAGCCCAAAAGGCAGCCAAAATGCAGCCCACATCGGGGAGAATCTCAAGAGCAGGGGGTGGAGCAAGCCAGGCCTCAAACCACGAGAAGCTCCAGCCCAAAATGCAGACAAAATCCAGCTAACCTCCGGGAGAATCTCAAGAGCAGGGGGTGGAGCAAGCCAGGCCTCAAACCATGAGAAGCTCCAGCACAAAACGCAGCCAAAATCCAGCCTACATCCGGGAGAATCTCAAGAGCAGGGGGTGGAGCAAGCCAGGCCTCAAACCGCGAGAAGCTCCAGCCCAAAATGCAGCCAAAATGCAGCCCACATCCGGGAGAATCTCAAGAGCAGGGGGTGGAGCAAGCCAGGCCTCAAACCACGAGAAGCTCCAGCCCAAAAGGCAGCCAAAATCCAGCCCACCTCCGGGAGAATCTCAATGGCAGAGTGTGGAGCAAGCCAGGCCTCAAACCACGAGAAGCTCCAGACCAAAATGCAGCCAAAATGCAGCCCACATCCGGGAGAATCTCAAGAGCAGGGGGTGGAGCAAGCCAGGCCTCAAACCAGGAGAAGCTCCAGCCCAAAAGGCAGCCAAAATGCAGCCCACCTCCGGGAGAATCTCAATGGCAGAGTGTGGAGCAAGCCAGGCCTCAAACCACGAGAAGCTCCAGCCCAAAAGGCAGCCAAAATCCAGCCCACCTCCGGGAGAATCTCAATGGCAGAGTGTGGAGCAAGCCAGGCCTCAAACCACGAGAAGCTCCAGACCAAAATGCAGCCAAAATGCAGCCCACATCCGGGAGAATCTCAAGAGCAGGGCGTGGAGCAAGCCAGGCCTCAAACCAGGAGAAGCTCCAGCCTTAAATGCAGCCAAAATGCAGCCCACATCCGGGAGAATCTCAAGAGCAGGGGGTGGAGCAAGCCAGGCCTCAAACCACGAGAAGCTCCAGCCCAAAAGGCAGCCAAAATGCAGCCCACATCCGGGAGAATCTCAAGAGCAGGGGGTGGAGCAAGCCAGGCCTCAAACCATGAGAAGCTCCAGCCCAAAAGGCAGCCAAAATCCAGCCTACATCCGGGAGAATCTCAAGAGCAGGGGGTGGAGCAAGCCAGGCCTCAAACCATGAGAAGCTCCAGCCCAAAAGGCAGCCAAAATCCAGCCCACATCCGGGAGAATCTCAAGAGCAGGGGGTGGAGCAAGCCAGGCCTCAAACCCCGAGAAGCTCCAGCCCAAAAGGCAGCCAAAATTCAGACCACATCCGGGAGAATCTCAAGAGCAGGGGGTGGAGCAAGCCAGGCCTCAAACCACGAGAAGCTCCAGCCCAAAAGGCAGCCAAAATGCAGCCCACATCGGGGAGAATCTCAAGAGCAGGGGGTGGAGCAAGCCAGGCCTCAAACCACGAGAAGCTCCAGCCCAAAATGCAGACAAAATCCAGCTAACCTCCGGGAGAATCTCAAGAGCAGGGGGTGGAGCAAGCCAGGCCTCAAACCATGAGAAGCTCCAGCACAAAACGCAGCCAAAATCCAGCCTACATCCGGGAGAATCTCAAGAGCAGGGGGTGGAGCAAGCCAGGCCTCAAACCGCGAGAAGCTCCAGCCCAAAATGCAGCCAAAATGCAGCCCACATCCGGGAGAATCTCAAGAGCAGGGGGTGGAGCAAGCCAGGCCTCAAACCACGAGAAGCTCCAGCCCAAAAGGCAGCCAAAATCCAGCCCACCTCCGGGAGAATCTCAATGGCAGAGTGTGGAGCAAGCCAGGCCTCAAACCACGAGAAGCTCCAGACCAAAATGCAGCCAAAATGCAGCCCACATCCGGGAGAATCTCAAGAGCAGGGGGTGGAGCAAGCCAGGCCTCAAACCAGGAGAAGCTCCAGCCCAAAAGGCAGCCAAAATGCAGCCCACCTCCGGGAGAATCTCAATGGCAGAGTGTGGAGCAAGCCAGGCCTCAAACCACGAGAAGCTCCAGACCAAAATGCAGCCAAAATGCAGCCCACATCCGGGAGAATCTCAAGAGCAGGGCATGGAGCAAGCCAGGCCTCAAACCAGGAGAAGCTCCAGCCTTAAATGCAGCCAAAATGCAGCCCACATCCGGGAGAATCTCAAGAGCAGGGGGTGGAGCAAGCCAGGCCTCAAACCACGAGAAGCTCCAGCCCAAAAGGCAGCCAAAATGCAGCCCACATCCGGGAGAATCTCAAGAGCAGGGGGTGGAGCAAGCCAGGCCTCAAACCATGAGAAGCTCCAGCCCAAAAGGCAGCCAAAATGCAGCCTACATCCGGGAGAATCTCAAGAGCAGGGGGTGGAGCAAGCCAGGCCTCAAACCCCGAGAAGCTCCAGCCCAAAAGGCAGCCAAAATTCAGACCACATCCGGGAGAATCTCAAGAGCAGGGGGTGGAGCAAGCCAGGCCTCAAACCACGAGAACCTCCAGCCCAAAAGGCAGCCAAAATGCAGCCCACATCGGGGAGAATCTCAAGAGCAGGGGGTGGAGCAAGCCAGGCCTCAAACCACGAGAAGCTCCAGCCCAAAATGCAGACAAAATCCAGCTAACCTCCGGGAGAATCTCAAGAGCAGGGGGTGGAGCAAGCCAGGCCTCAAACCACGAGAAGCTCCAGACCAAAATGCAGCCAAAATGCAGCCCACATCCGGGAGAATCTCAAGAGCAGGGGGTGGAGCAAGCCAGGCCTCAAACCAGGAGAAGCTCCAGCCTTAAATGCAGCCAAAATGCAGCCCACATCCGGGAGAATCTCAAGAGCAGGGGTTGGAGCAAGCCAGGCCTCAAACCACGAGAAGCTCCAGCCCAAAAGGCAGCCAAAATGCAGCCCACATCCGGGAGAATATCAAGAGCAGGGGGTGGAGCAAGCCAGGCCTCAAACCACGAGAAGCTCCAGCCCTAAATTCAGCCAAAATGCAGCCCACATCCGGGAGAATCTCAAGAGCAGGGGGTGGAGCAAGCCAGGCCTCAAACCACGAGAAGCTCCAGCCCAAAAGGCAGCCAAAATGCAGCCCACCTCCGGGAGAATCTCAAGAGCAGGGGTTGGAGCAAGCCAGGCCTCAAACCACGAGAAGCTCCAGCCCAAAAGGCAGCCAAAATGCAGCCCACATCCGGGAGAATATCAAGAGCAGGGGGTGGAGCAAGCCAGGCCTCAAACCACGAGAAGCTCCAGCCCTAAATTCAGCCAAAATGCAGCCCACATCCGGGAGAATCTCAAGAGCAGGGGGTGGAGCAAGCCAGGCCTCAAACCACGAGAAGCTCCAGCCCAAAAGGCAGCCAAAATGCAGCCCACCTCCGGGAGAATCTCAATGGCAGAGTGTGGAGCAAGCCAGGCCTCAAACCACGAGAAGCTCCAGCCCAAAAGGCAGCCAAAATGCAGCCCACCTACGGGAGAATCTCAAGAGCAGGGGGTGGAGCAAGCCAGGCCTCAAACCACGAGAAGCTCCAGCCCAAAAGGCAGCCAAAATGCAGCCCACATCCGGGAGAATCTCAAGAGCAGGGGGTGGAGCAAGCCAGGCCTCAAACCTCGAGAAGCTCCAGCCGAAAAGGCAGCCAAAATGCAGCCCACATCCGGGAGAATCTCAAGAGCAGGGGGTGGAGCAAGCCAGGCCTCAAACCACGAGAAACTCCAGCCTTAAAGGCAGCCAAAATGCAGCCCACATCCGGGAGAATCTCAAGAGCAGGGGGTGGAGCAAGCCAGGCCTCAAACCATGAGAAGCTCCAGCCCAAGATTCAGCCAAAATCCTACCCACATCCAGGAGAATATAAAGAGCAGGGGGTGGAGCAAGCCAGGCCTCAAACCTCGAGAAGCTCCAGCCCAAAAGGCAGCCAAAATGCAGCCCACATCCGGGAGAATCTCAAGAGCAGGGGTTGGAGCAAGCCAGGCCTCAAACCACGAGAAGCTCCAGCCCAAAAGGCAGCCAAAATGCAGCCCACATCCGGGAGAATATCAAGAGCAGGGGGTGGAGCAAGCCAGGCCTCAAACCACGAGAAGCTTCAGCCCTAAAGTCAGCCAAAATGCAGCCCACATCCGGGAGAATCTCAAGAGCAGGGGGTGGAGCAAGCCAGGCCTCAAACCACGAGAAGCTCCAGCCCAAAAGGCAGCCAAAATGCAGCCCACCTCCGGGAGAATCTCAAGAGCAGGGGGTGGAGCAAGCCAGGCCTCAAACCTCGAGAAGCTCCAGCCCAAAAGGCAGCCAAAATGCAGCCCACATCCGGGAGAATCTCAAGAGCAGGGGGTGGAGCAAGCCAGGCCTCAAACCATGAGAAGCTCCAGCCCAAAAGGCAGCCAAAATCCAGCCTACATCCGGGAGAATCTCAAGAGCAGGGGGTGGAGCAAGCCAGGCCTCAAACCCCGAGAAGGTCCAGCCCAAAAGGCAGCCAAAATTCAGACCACATCCGGGAGAATCTCAAGAGCAGGGGGTGGAGCAAGCCAGGCCTCAAACCACGAGAAGCTCCAGCCCAAAAGGCAGCCAAAATCCTAACCACATCCGGGAGAATCTCAAGAGCAGGGGGTGGAGCAAGCCAGGCCTCAAACCACGAGAAGCTCCATCCCACAAAGTAGCCAAAATGCAGCCCACATTGGGGAGAATATCAAGAGCAGGGGGTGAAGCAAGCCCGGCCTCAAACCACGAGAAGCTCCAGCCCAAAACGCAGCCAAAATGCAGCCCACATACGGGAGAATCTCAGGAGCAGTGGGTGGAGTAAGCCAGGCTTCAAACCACGAGAAGCTCCAGTCCAAAATGCAGCCAAAATGCAGCCCACATCCGGGAGAATCTCAAGAGCAGGGGGTGAAGCAAGCCCGGCCTCAAACCACGAGAAGCTCCAGCCCAAAAGGCAGCCAAAATGCAGCCCACATCGGGGAGAATCTCAAGAGCAGGGGGTGGAGCAAGCCAGGCCTCAAACCACGAGAAGCTCCAGCCCAAAATGCAGACAAAATCCAGCTAACCTCCGGGAGAATCTCAAGAGCAGGGGGTGGAGCAAGCCAGGCCTCAAACCATGAGAAGCTCCAGCACAAAACGCAGCCAAAATCCAGCCTACATCCGGGAGAATCTCAAGAGCAGGGGGTGGAGCAAGCCAGGCCTCAAACCGCGAGAAGCTCCAGCCCAAAATGCAGCCAAAATGCAGCCCACATCCGGGAGAATCTCAAGAGCAGGGGGTGGAGCAAGGCAGGCCTCAAACCACGAGAAGCTCCAGCCCAAAAGGCAGCCAAAATGCAGCCCACCTCCGGGAGAATCTCAATGGCAGAGTGTGGAGCAAGCCAGGCCTCAAACCACGAGAAGCTCCAGACCAAAATGCAGCCAAAATGCAGCCCACATCCGGGAGAATCTCAAGAGCAGGGCGTGGAGCAAGCCAGGCCTCAAACCAGGAGAAGCTCCAGCCTTAAATGCAGCCAAAATGCAGCCCACATCCGGGAGAATCTCAAGAGCAGGGGGTGGAGCAAGCCAGGCCTCAAACCACGAGAAGCTCCAGCCCAAAAGGCAGCCAAAATGCAGCCCACATCCGGGAGAATCTCAAGAGCAGGGGGTGGAGCAAGCCAGGCCTCAAACCATGAGAAGCTCCAGCCCAAAAGGCAGCCAAAATCCAGCCTACATCCGGGAGAATCTCAAGAGCAGGGGGTGGAGCAAGCCAGGCCTCAAACCATGAGAAGCTCCAGCCCAAAAGGCAGCCAAAATCCAGCCCACATCCGGGAGAATCTCAAGAGCAGGGGGTGGAGCAAGCCAGGCCTCAAACCCCGAGAAGCTCCAGCCCAAAAGGCAGCCAAAATTCAGACCACATCCGGGAGAATCTCAAGAGCAGGGGGTGGAGCAAGCCAGGCCTCAAACCACGAGAAGCTCCAGCCCAAAAGGCAGCCAAAATGCAGCCCACATCGGGGAGAATCTCAAGAGCAGGGGGTGGAGCAAGCCAGGCCTCAAACCACGAGAAGCTCCAGCCCAAAATGCAGACAAAATCCAGCTAACCTCCGGGAGAATCTCAAGAGCAGGGGGTGGAGCAAGCCAGGCCTCAAACCATGAGAAGCTCCAGCACAAAACGCAGCCAAAATCCAGCCTACATCCGGGAGAATCTCAAGAGCAGGGGGTGGAGCAAGCCAGGCCTCAAACCGCGAGAAGCTCCAGCCCAAAATGCAGCCAAAATGCAGCCCACATCCGGGAGAATCTCAAGAGCAGGGGGTGGAGCAAGCCAGGCCTCAAACCACGAGAAGCTCCAGCCCAAAAGGCAGCCAAAATCCAGCCCACCTCCGGGAGAATCTCAATGGCAGAGTGTGGAGCAAGCCAGGCCTCAAACCACGAGAAGCTCCAGACCAAAATGCAGCCAAAATGCAGCCCACATCCGGGAGAATCTCAAGAGCAGGGGGTGGAGCAAGCCAGGCCTCAAACCAGGAGAAGCTCCAGCCCAAAAGGCAGCCAAAATGCAGCCCACCTCCGGGAGAATCTCAATGGCAGAGTGTGGAGCAAGCCAGGCCTCAAACCACGAGAAGCTCCAGACCAAAATGCAGCCAAAATGCAGCCCACATCCGGGAGAATCTCAAGAGCAGGGCGTGGAGCAAGCCAGGCCTCAAACCAGGAGAAGCTCCAGCCTTAAATGCAGCCAAAATGCAGCCCACATCCGGGAGAATCTCAAGAGCAGGGGGTGGAGCAAGCCAGGCCTCAAACCACGAGAAGCTCCAGCCCAAAAGGCAGCCAAAATGCAGCCCACATCCGGGAGAATCTCAAGAGCAGGGGGTGGAGCAAGCCAGGCCTCAAACCATGAGAAGCTCCAGCCCAAAAGGCAGCCAAAATCCAGCCTACATCCGGGAGAATCTCAAGAGCAGGGGGTGGAGCAAGCCAGGCCTCAAACCCCGAGAAGCTCCAGCCCAAAAGGCAGCCAAAATTCAGACCACATCCGGGAGAATCTCAAGAGCAGGGGGTGGAGCAAGCCAGGCCTCAAACCACGAGAAGCTCCAGCCCAAAAGGCAGCCAAAATGCAGCCCACATCGGGGAGAATCTCAAGAGCAGGGGGTGGAGCAAGCCAGGCCTCAAACCACGAGAAGCTCCAGCCCAAAATGCAGACAAAATCCAGCTAACCTCCGGGAGAATCTCAAGAGCAGGGGGTGGAGCAAGCCAGGCCTCAAACCACGAGAAGCTCCAGACCAAAATGCAGCCAAAATGCAGCCCACATCCGGGAGAATCTCAAGAGCAGGGGGTGGAGCAAGCCAGGCCTCAAACCAGGAGAAGCTCCAGCCTTAAATGCAGCCAAAATGCAGCCCACATCCGGGAGAATCTCAAGAGCAGGGGGTGGAGCAAGCCAGGCCTCAAACCACGAGAAGCTCCAGCCCAAAAGGCAGCCAAAATGCAGCCCACATCCGGGAGAATCTCAAGAGCAGGGGGTGGAGCAAGCCAGGCCTCAAACCCCGAGAAGCTCCAGCCCAAAAGGCAGCCAAAATTCAGACCACATCCGGGAGAATCTCAAGAGCAGGGGGTGGAGCAAGCCAGGCCTCAAACCACGAGAAGCTCCAGCCCAAAAGGCAGCCAAAATCCTAACCACATCCGGGAGAATCTCAAGAGCAGGGGGTGGAGCAAGCCAGGCCTCAAACCACGAGAAGCTCCATCCCACAAAGTAGCCAAAATGCAGCCCACATTGGGGAGAATATCAAGAGCAGGGGGTGGAGAAAGGCAGGCCTCAAACCACGAGAAGCTCCAGCCCAAAACGCAGCCAAAATGCAGCCCACATACGGGAGAATCTCAGGAGCAGTGGGTGGAGTAAGCCAGGCTTCAAACCACGAGAAGCTCCAGCCCAAAAGGCAGCCAAAATGCAGCCCACATCCGGGAGAATCTCAAGAGCAGGGGGTGAAGCAAGCCCGGCCTCAAACCACGAGAAGCTCCAGCCCAAAACGCAGCCAAAATGCAGCCCACATCCGGGAGAATCTCAGGAGCAGTGGGTGGAGTAAGCCAGGCTTCAAACCACGAGAAGCTCCAGCCCAAAAGGCAGCCAAAATGCAGCCCACATCCGGGAGAATCTCAAGAGCAGGGGGTGAAGCAAGCCCGGCCTCAAACCACGAGAAGCTCCAGCCCAAAAGGCAGCCAAAATGCAGCCCACATCGGGGAGAATCTCAAGAGCAGGGGGTGGAGCAAGCCAGGCCTCAAACCACGAGAAGCTCCAGCCCAAAATGCAGACAAAATCCAGCTAACCTCCGGGAGAATCTCAAGAGCAGGGGGTGGAGCAAGCCAGGCCTCAAACCATGAGAAGCTCCAGCACAAAACGCAGCCAAAATCCAGCCCACATCCGGGAGAATCTCAAGAGCAGGGGGTGGAGCAAGCCAGGCCTCAAACCCCAAGAAGCTCCAGCCCAAAATGCAGCCAAAATGCAGCCCACATCCGGGAGAATCTCAAGAGCAGGGGGTGGAGCAAGCCAGGCCTCAAACCAGGAGAAGCTCCAGCCCAAAATGCAGCCAAAATACTAACCACATCCGGGAGAATCTCAAGAGCAGGGGGTGGAGCAAACCAGGCCTCAAACCACGAGAAGCTCCATCCCACAATGTAGCCAAAATGCACCCACATTCGGGAGAATCTCAAGAGCAGGGGGTGGAGAAAGGCAGGCCTCAAACCACGAGAAGCTCCAGCCCAAAAGGCAGCCAAAATCCAGCCCACATCCGGGAGAATCTCAAGAGCAGGGGGTGGAGCAAGCCAGGCCTCAAACCACGAGAAGCTCCAGCCCAAAAGGCAGCCAAAATGCAGCCCACATGCGGGAGAATCTCAAGAGCAGGGGGTGGAGCAAGCCAGGCCTCAAACCATGAGAAGCTCCAGCCCAAAAGGCAGCGAAAATGCAGCCCACATCCGGGAGAATCTCAAGAGCAGGTGGTGGAGCAAGACAGGCCTCAAACCACGAGAAGCTCCAGCCCAAAATGCAGCCAAAATCCTACCCACATCCAGGAGAATCTCAAGAGCAGGGGCTGGAGCAAGCCAGGCCTCAAACCATGAGAATCTCCAGCCCAAAATGCAGCCAAAATGCAGCCCACATCCGGGAGAATCTCAAGAGCAGGGGGTGGAGCAAGCCAGGCCTCAAACAACGAGAAGCTCCAGCCCAAAAGGCAGCCAAAATGCAGCCCGCATCCGGGAGAATCTCAAGAGCAGGGGGTGGAGCAAGCCAGGCCTCAAACCACGAGAAGCTCCAGCCCTAAAGGCAGCCAAAATGCAGGCCACATCCGGGAGAATCTCAAGAGCAGGGGGTGGAGCAAGCCAGGCCTCAAACCACGAGAAGCTCCAGCCCAAAAGGCAGCCAAAATGCAGCCCACATCCGGGAGAATCTCAAGAGGAGGGGGTGGAGCAAGCCAGG
The DNA here is from genome assembly GCA_027574665.1 of Rhynochetos jubatus. NCBI lineage: Eukaryota > Metazoa > Chordata > Aves > Eurypygiformes > Rhynochetidae > Rhynochetos > Rhynochetos jubatus. The sequence continues at coordinate 377,823 of JAQBHY010000070.1, forward strand.
CCTCAAACCACGAGAAGCTCCAGCAAAAAAGTCAGCCAAAATGCAGCCCACCTCAGGGAGAATCTCAAGAGCAGGGGGTGGAGCAAGCCAGGCCTCAAACCATGAGAAGCTCCAGCCCAAAAGGCAGCCAAAATCCTACCCATATCCAGGAGAATCTCAAGAGCAGGGGGTGGAGCAAGCCAGGCCTCAAACCACGAGAAGCTCCAGCCCAAAAGGCAGCCAAAATGCAGCCCACATGCGGGAGAATCTCAAGAGCAGGGGGTGGAGCAAGCCAGGCCTCAAACCACGAGAAGCTCCAGCCCAAAAGGCAGCCAAAATGCAGCCCACATGCGGGAGAATCTCAAGAGCAGGGGGTGGAGCAAGCCAGGCCTCAAACCTCGAGAAGCTCCAGCCCAAAAGGCAGCGAAAATGCAGCCCACATCCGGGAGAATCTCAAGAGCAGGGGGTGGAGCAAGCCAGGCCTCAAACCATGAGAAGCTCCAGCCCAAAAGGCAGCCAAAATCCTACCCACATCCAGGAGAATCTCAAGAGCAGGAGGTGGAGCAAGCCAGGCCTCAAACCATGAGAATCTCCAGCCCAAAATGCAGCCAAAATGCAGCCGACATCGGGGAGAATCTCAAGAGCAGGGGGTGGAGCAAGCCAGGCCTCAAACCATGAGAATCTCCAGCCCAAAAGGCAGCCAAAATGCAGCCTACATCCGGGAGAATCTCAAGAGCAGGGGGTGGAGCAAGCCAGGCCTCAAACCACGAGAAGCTCCAGCCCAAAAGGCAGCCAAAATGCAGCCCGCATCCGGGAGAATCTCAAGAGCAGGGGGTGGAGCAAGCCAGGCCTCAAACCACGAGAAGCTCCAGCCCAAAAGGCAGCCAAAATGCAGGCCACATCCGGGAGAATCTCAAGAGCAGGGGGTGGAGCAAGCCAGGCCTCAAACCACGAGAAGCTCCAGCCCAAAAGGCAGCCAAAATGCAGCCCACCTCAGGGAGAATCTCAAGAGGAGGGGGTGGAGCAAGCCAGGCCTCAAACCACGAGAAGCTCCAGCAAAAAAGTCAGCCAAAATGCAGCCCACATCCCGGAGAATCTCAAGAGCAGGGGGTGGAGCAAGCCAGGCCTCAAACCATGAGAAGCTCCAGCCCAAAAGGCAGCCAAAATCCTACCCACATCCAGGAGAATCTCAAGAGCAGGGGGTGGAGCAAGCCAGGCCTCAAACCACGAGAATCTCCAGCCCAAAAGGCAGCCAAAATCCAGCCCACATCCGGGAGAATCTCAGGAGCAGGGGGTGGAGTAAGCCAGGCCTCAAACCACGAGAAGCTCCAGCCCAAAATACAGACAAAATCCAGCTCACATCCGGGAGAATCTCAAGAGCAGGGGGTGGAGCAAGCCAGGCCTCAAACCCCGAGAAGCTCCAGCCCAAAAGGCAGCCAAAATGCAGCCCACATCCAGGAGAATCTCAAGAGCAGGGGGTGGAGCAAGCCAGGCCTCAAACCACGAGAAGCTCCAGCCCAAAAAGCAGCCAAAATGCTAACCACATCTGGGAGAATCTCAAGAGCAGGGGGTGGAGCAAACCAGGCCTCAAACCACGAGAAGCTCCATCCCACAAAGTAGCCAAAATGCAGCCCACATTCGGGAGAATCTCAAGAGCAGGGGGTGGAGAAAGGTAGGCCTCAAACCACGAGAAGCTCCAGCCCAAAAGTAAGCCAAAATCCAGCCCACATCCGGGAGAATCTCAAGAGCAGGGGGTGGAGCAAGCCAGGCCTCAAACCATGAGAAGCTCCAGCACAAAGGCAGCCAAAATCCAGCCTACATCCGGGAGAATCTCAAGAGCAGGGGGTGGAGCAAGCCAGGCCTCAAACCCCGAGAAGCTCCAGCCCAAAAGGCAGCCAAAATGCAGCCCACATCCGGGAGAATCTCAAGAGCAGGGGTTGGAGCAAGCCAGGCCTCAAACCACGAGAAGCTCCAGCAAAAATTCAGCCAAAATGCAGCCCACATCCCGGAGAATCTCAAGAGCAGGGGGTGGAGCAAGCCAGGCCTCAAACCATGAGAAGCTCCAGCCCAAAAGGCAGCCAAAATCCTACCCACATCCAGGAGAATCTCAAGAGCAGGGGGTGGAGCAAGCCAGGCCTCAAACCACGAGAATCTCCAGCCCAAAAGTCAGCGAAAATGCAGCCCACATCCGGGAGAATCTCAAGAGCAGGGGGTGGAGCAAGCCAGGCCTCAAACCACGAGAAGCTCCAGCCCTAAAGGCAGCCAAAATGCAGCCCACATCCGGGAGAATCTCAAGAGCAGGGGGTGGAGTAAGCCAGGCCTCAAACCACGAGAAGCTCCAGCCCAAAATGCAGACAAAATCCAGCTCACATCCGGGAGAATCTCAAGAGCAGGGGGTGGAGCAAGCCAGGCCTCAAACCATGAGAAGCTCCAGAACAAAAGGCAGCCAAAATCCAGCCTACATCCGGGAGAATCTCAAGAGCAGGGGGTGGAGCAAGCCAGGCCTCAAACCCCGAGAAGCTCCAGCCCAAAAGGCAGCCAAAATGCAGCCCACATCCAGGAGAATCTCAAGAGCAGGGGGTGGAGCAAGCCAGGCCTCAAACCACGGGAAGCTCCAGCCCAAAAAGCAGCCAAAATACTAACCACATCTGGGAGAATCTCAAGAGCAGGGGGTGGAGCAAACCAGGCCTCAAACCACGAGAAGCTCCATCCCACAAAGTAGCCAAAATGCAGCCCACATTCGGGAGAATCTCAAGAGCAGGGGGTGGAGAAAGGCAGGCCTCAAACCACGAGAAGCTCCAGCCCAAAAGGCAGCCAAAATGCAGCCCACATCCGGGAGAATCTCAAGAGCAGGGGGTGGAGCAAGCCAGGCCTCAAACCACGAGAAGCTCCAGCCCAAAAGGCAGCCAAAATGCAGCCCACCTCCGGGAGAATCTCAAGAGCAGGGGATGGAGCAAGCCAGGCCTCAAACCTCGAGAAGCTCCAGCCCAAAAGGCAGCGAAAATGCAGCCCACATCCGGGAGAATCTCAAGAGCAGGGGGTGGAGCAAGCCAGGCCTCAAAGCACGAGAAGCTCCAGCCTTAAAAGCAGCCAAAATGCAGCCCACATCCGGGAGAATCTCAAGAGCAGGGGGTGGAGCAAGCCAGGCCTCAAACCATGAGAATCTCCAGCCCAAAAGGCAGCCAAAATGCAGCCCACATCCGGGAGAATCTCAAGAGCAGGGGGTGGAGCAAGCCAGTCCTCAAACCACGAGAAGCTCCAGCCCAAAAGACAGCCAAAATGCAGCCCACATCCGGGAGAATCTCAAGAGCAGGGGGTGGAGCAAGCCAGGCCTCAAACCACGAGAAGCTCCAGCCCTAAAGGCAGCCAAAATGCAGCCCACATCCGGGAGAATCTCAGGAGCAGGGGGTGGAGCAAGCCAGGCCTCAAACCACGAGAAGCTCCAGCCCAAAAGGCAGCCAAAATCCAGCCCAACTCCGGGAGAATATCAAAGGCAGAGTGTGGAGCAAGCCAGGCCTCAAACCACGAGAAGCTCCAGCCCAAAATGCAGCCAAAATGCAGCCCACATCCGGGAGAATCTCAAGAGCAGGGGGTGGAGCAAGCCAGGCCTCAAACCACGAGAAGCTCCAGCCCAAAAGGCAGCCAAAATCCAGCCCACCTCCGGGAGAATCTCAAGAGCAGGGGTTGGAGCAAGCCAGGCCTCAAACCACGAGAAGCTCCAGCCCAAAAGGCAGCCAAAATGCAGCCCACATCCGGGAGAATCTCAAGAGCAGGGGGTTGAGCAAGCCAGGCCTCAAACCACGAGAAGCTCCAGCCCAAAAAGCAGCCAAAATCCAGCCCACATCCGGGAGAATCTCAAGAGCAGGGGGTGGAGCAAGCCAGGCCTCAAACCATGAGAAGCTCCAGCACAAAGGCAGCCAAAATCCAGCCTACATCCGGGAGAATCTCAAGAGCAGGGGGTGGAGCAAGCCAGGCCTCAAACCCCGAGAAGCTCCAGCCCAAAAGGCAGCCAAAATGCAGCCCACATCCGGGAGAATCTCAAGAGGAGGGGGTGGAGCAAGCCAGGCCTCAAACCACGAGAAGCTCCAGCCCAAAAGGCAGCCAAAATGCAGCCCACATCCCGGAGAATCTCAAGAGCAGGGGGTGGAGCAAGCCAGGCCTCAAACCATGAGAAGCTCCAGCCCAAAAGGCAGCCAAAATCCTACCCACATCCAGGAGAATCTCAAGAGCAGGGGGTGGAGCAAGCCAGGCCTCAAACCACGAGAAGCTCCAGCCCAAAAGGCAGCCAAAATGCAGGCCACATCCGGGAGAATCTCAAGAGCAGGGGGTGGAGCAAGCCAGGCCTCAAACCACGAGAAGGTCCAGCCCAAAATTCAGCCAAAATCCAGCCCACATCCAGGAGAATCTCAAGAGCAGGGGGTGGAGTAAGCCAGGCCTCAAACCACGAGAAGCTCCAGCCCAAAATGCAGACAAAATCCAGCTCACATCCGGGAGAATCTCAAGAGCAGGGGGTGGAGCAAGCCAGGCCTCAAACCATGAGAAGCTCCAGAACAAAAGGCAGCCAAAATCCAGCCTACATCCGGGAGAATCTCAAGAGCAGGGGGTGGAGCAAGCCAGGCCTCAAACCACGAGAAGCTCCAGCCCAAAATGCAGCCAAAATGCAGCCCACATCCAGGAGAATCTCAAGAGCAGGGGGTTGAGCAAGCCAGGCCTCAAACCACGGGAAGCTCCAGCCCAAAAAGCAGCCAAAATACTAACCACATCTGGGAGAATCTCAAGAGCAGGGGGTGGAGCAAACCAGGCCTCAAACCACGAGAAGCTCCATCCCACAAAGTAGCCAAAATGCAGCCCACATTCGGGAGAATCTCAAGAGCAGGGGGTGGAGAAAGGCAAGCCTCAAACCACGAGAAGCTCCAGCCCAAAAGGCAGCCAAAATGCAGCCCACATCCGGGAGAATCTCAAGAGCAGGGGGTGGAGCAAGCCAGGCCTCAAACCACGAGAAGCTACAGCCTTAAAGGCAGCCAAAATGCAGCCCACATCCGGGAGAATCTCAAGAGCAGGGGGTGGAGCAAGCCAGGCCTCAAACCATGAGAATCTCCAGCCCAAAACTCAGCCAAAATGCAGCCCACATCCGGGAGAATCTCAAGAGCAGGGGGTGGAGCAAGCCAGGCCTCAAACCACGAGAAGCTCCAGCCCAAAAGACAGCCAAAATGCAGCCCACCTCCGGGAGAATATCAAGAGCAGGGGGTGGAGCAAGCCAGGCCTCAAACCACGAGAAGCTCCAGCCCAAAAGGCAGCCAAAATGCAGCCCACATGCGGGAGAATCTCAGGAGCAGGGGGTGGAGCAAGCCAGGCCTCAAACCACGAGAAGCTCCAGCCCAAAAGGCAGCCAAAATGCAGCCCACCTCCGGGAGAATCTCAAAGGCAGAGTGTGGAGCAAGCCAGGCCTCAAACCACGAGAAGCTCCAGCCCAAAATGCAGCCAAAATGCAGCCCACATCCGGGAGAATCTCAAGAGCAGGGGGTGGAGCAAGCCAGGCCTCAAACCACGAGAAGCTCCAGCCCAAAAGGCAGCCAAAATCCAGCACACCTCAGGGAGAATCTCAAGAGCAGGGGGTGGAGCAAGGCAGGCCTCAAACCTCGAGAAGCTCCAGCCCAAAAGGCAGCCAAAATGCAGCCCACATCCAGGAGAATCTCAAGAGCAGGGGGTGGAGCAAGCCAGGCCTCAAACCACGAGAAGCTATAGCCCAAAAGGCAGCCAAAATGCAGCCCACATCCGGGAGAATCTCAAGAGCAGGGGGTGGAGCAAGCCAGGCCTCAAACCACGAGAAGCTCCAGCCCAAAAGGCAGCCAAAATCCAGCCCACATCCGGGAGAATCTCAAGAGCAGGGGGTTGAGCAAGCCAGGCCTCAAACCATGAGAAGCTCCAGCACAAAAGGCAGCCAAAATGCAGCCCACATCCGGGAGAATCTCAAGAGCAGGGGGTGGAGCAAGCCAGGCCTCAAACCATGAGAAGCTCCAGCACAAAATGCAGCCAAAATCCAGCCTACATCCGGGAGAATCTCAAGAGCAGGGGGTGGAGCAAGCCAGGCCTCAAACCACGAGAAGCTCCAGCCCAAAAAGCAGCCAAAATCCTAACCACATCCGGGAGAATCTCAAGAGCAGGGGGTGGAGTAAGCCAGGCCTCAAACCACGAGAAGCTCCAGCCAAAAGGCAGCCAAAATGCAGCCCACATTCGGGAGAATCTCAAGAGCAGGGGGTGGAGAAAGGTAGGCCTCAAACCACGAGAAGCTCCAGCCCAAAAGTAAGCCAAAATCCAGCCCACATCCGGGAGAATCTCAAGAGCAGGGGGTGGAGCAAGCCAGGCCTCAAACCATGAGAAGCTCCAGCACAAAGGCAGCCAAAATCCAGCCTACATCCCGGAGAATCTCAAGAGGAGGGGTTGGAGCAAGCCAGGCCTCAAACCACGAGAAGCTCCAGCAAAAATTCAGCCAAAATGCAGCCCACATCCCGGAGAATCTCAAGAGCAGGGGGTGGAGCAAGCCAGGCCTCAAACCATGAGAAGCTCCAGCCCAAAAGGCAGCCAAAATCCTACCCACATCCAGGAGAATCTCAAGAGCAGGGGGTGGAGCAAGGCAGGCCTCAAACCACGAGAATCTCCAGCCCAAAAGTCAGCGAAAATGCAGCCACATCCGGGAGAATCTCAAGAGCAGGGGGTGGAGCAAGCCAGGCCTCAAACCACGAGAAGCTCCAGCCCAAAATTCAGCCAAAATGCAGCCCACATCCGGGAGAATCTCAAGAGCAGGGGGTGGAGTAAGCCAGGCCTCAAACCACGAGAAGCTCCAGCCCAAAAGGCAGACAAAATCCAGCTCACATCCGGGAGAATCTCAAGAGCAGGGGGTGGAGCAAGCCAGGCCTCAAACCATGAGAAGCTCCAGAACAAAAGGCAGCCAAAATCCAGCCTACATCCGGGAGAATCTCAAGAGCAGGGGGTGGAGCAAGCCAGGCCTCAAACCCCGAGAAGCTCCAGCCCAAAAGGCAGCCAAAATGCAGCCCACATCCAGGAGAATCTCAAGAGCAGGGGGTGGAGCAAGCCAGGCCTCAAACCACGGGAAGCTCCAGCCCAAAAAGCAGCCAAAATACTAACCACATCTGGGAGAATCTCAAGAGCAGGGGGTGGAGGAAGCCAGGCCTCAAACCTCGAGAAGCTCCAGCCCAAAAGGCAGCCAAAATGCAGCCCACATCCGGGAGAATCTCAAGAGCAGGGGGTGGAGCAAGCCAGGCCTCAAACCATGAGAAGCTCCAGCCCAAAAGACAGCCAAAATGCAGCCCACATCCAGGAGAATATCAAGAGCAGGGGGTGGAGCAAGCCAGGCCTCAAACCACGAGAAGCTCCAGCCCTAAAGGCAGCCAAAATGCAGCCCACATGCGGGAGAATCTCAGGAGCAGGGGGTGGAGCAAGCCAGGCCTCAAACCACGAGAAGCTCCAGCCCAAAAGGCAGCCAAAATGCAGCCCACCTCCGGGAGAATCTCAAAGGCAGAGTGTGGAGCAAGCCAGGCCTCAAACCACGAGAAGCTCCAGCCCAAAAGGCAGCCAAAATGCAGCCCACATCCGGGAGAATCTCAAGAGCAGGGGGTGGAGCAAGCCAGGCCTCAAACCACGAGAAGCTCCAGCCCAAAATGCAGCCAAAATCCAGCACACCTCAGGGAGAATCTCAAGAGCAGGGGGTGGAGCAAGGCAGGCCTCAAACCTCGAGAAGCTCCAGCCCAAAAGGCAGCCAAAATGCAGCCCACATCCGGGAGAATCTCAAGAGCAGGGGGTGGAGCAAGCCAGGCCTCAAACCTCGAGAAGCTCCAGCCCAAAAGGCAGCCAAAATGCAGCCCACATCCAGGAGAATCTCAAGAGCAGGGGGTGGAGCAAGCCAGGCCTTAAAAAACCACGAGAAGCTATAGCCCAAAAGGCAGCCAAAATGCAGCCCACATCCGGGACAATTTCAAGAGCAGGGGGTGGAGCAAGCCAGGCCTCAAACCACGAGAAGCTCCAGCCCAAAAGGCAGCCAAAATGCAGCCCACATCCGGGAGAATCTCAAGAGCAGGGGGTGGAGCAAGCCAGGCCTCAAACCATGAGAAGCTCCAGCACAAAATGCAGCCAAAATCCAGCCTACATCCGGGAGAATCTCAAGAGCAGGGGGTAGAGCAAGCCAGGCCTCAAACCACGAGAAGCTCCAGCCCAAAATGCAGCCAAAATCCTAACCACATCCGGGAGAATCTCAAGAGCAGGGGGTGGAGTAAGCCAGGCCTCAAACCACGAGAAGCTCCAGCCAAAAGGCAGCCAAAATGCAGCCCACATCCGGGAGAATCTCAAGAGCAGGGGGTGGAGCAAGCCAGGCCTCAAACCACGAGAAGCTCCAGACCAAAATGCAGACAAAATCCAGCTCACATCCGGGAGAATCTCAAGAGCAGGGGGTGGAGCAAGTCAGGCCTCAAACCACAAGAAGCTCCAGCAAAAAAGGCAGCCAAAATCCAGCCTACATCCGGGAGAATCTCAAGAGCAGGGGGTGGAGCAAGTCAGGCCTCAAACCACGAGAAGCTCCAGCACAAAAGGCAGCCAAAATGCAGCCCACATCCGGGAGAATCTCAAGAGCAGGGGGTGGAGAAAGCCAGGCCTCAAACCATGAGAAGCTCCAGCACAAAATGCAGCCAAAATCCAGCCTACATCCGGGAGAATCTCAAGAGCAGGGGGTGGAGCAAGCCAGGCCTCAAACCACGAGAAGCTCCAGCCCAAAAAACAGCCAAAATCCTAACCACATCCGGGAGAATCTCAAGAGCAGGGGGTGGAGCAAGCCAGGCCTCAAACCACGAGAAGCTCCAGCCCAAAAGGCAGCCAAAATGCAGCCCACATCCGGGAGAATCTCAGGAGCAGGGGGTGGAGCAAGCCAGGCCTCAAACCACGAGAAGCTCCAGCCCAAAATGCAGACAAAATGCAGCCCACATCCGGGAGAATCTCAAGAGCAGGGGGTGGAGCAAGCCAGGCCTCAAACCACGAGAAGCTCCAGCCCAAAAGGCAGCCAAAATGCAGCCCACATCCGGGAGAATCTCAAGAGCAGGGGGTGGAGCAAGCCAGGCCTCAAACCACGAGAAGCTCCAGCCCAAAATGCAGACAAAATCCAGCTCACATCCGGGAGAATCTCAAGAGCAGGGGGTGGAGCAAGTCAGGCCTCAAACCACGAGAAGCTCCAGCAAAAAAGGCAGCCAAAATGCAGCCCACATCCGGGAGAATCTCAAGAGCAGGGGGTGGAGAAAGCCAGGCCTCAAACCATGAGAAGCTCCAGCACAAAATGCAGCCAAAATCCAGCCTACATCCGGGAGAATCTCAAGAGCAGGGGGTGGAGCAAGTCAGGCCTCAAACCACGAGAAGCTCCAGCACAAAAGGCAGCCAAAATGCAGCCCACATCCGGGAGAATCTCAAGAGCAGGGGGTGGAGAAAGCCAGGCCTCAAACCATGAGAAGCTCCAGCACAAAATGCAGCCAAAATCCAGCCTACATCCGGGAGAATCTCAAGAGCAGGGGGTGGAGCAAGCCAGGCCTCAAACCACGAGAAGCTCCAGCCCAAAAAACAGCCAAAATCCTAACCACATCCGGGAGAATCTCAAGAGCAGGGGGTGGAGCAAGCCAGGCCTCAAACCACGAGAAGCTCCAGCCCAAAAGGCAGCCAAAATGCAGCCCACATCCAGGAGAATCTCAGGAGCAGGGGGTGGAGCAAGCCAGGCCTCAAACCACGAGAAGCTCCAGCCCAAAATGCAGACAAAATGCAGCCCACATCCGGGAGAATCTCAAGAGCAGGGGGTGGAGCAAGCCAGGCCTCAAACCACGAGAAGCTCCAGCCCAAAAGGCAGCCAAAATGCAGCCCACATCCGGGAGAATCTCAAGAGCAGGGGGTGGAGCAAGCCAGGCCTCAAACCACGAGAAAATCCAGCCTTAAAGGCAGCCAAAATGCAGCCCACATCCGGGAGAATCTCAAGAGCAGGGGTTGGAGCAAGCCAGGCCTCAAACCACGAGAAGCTCCAGCCCAAAAGTCAGCCAAAATGCAGCCCACATCCCGGAGAATCTCAAGAGCAGGGGGTGGAGCAAGCCAGGCCTCAAACCACGAGAAGCTCCAGCCCAAAAGACAGCCAAAATGCAGCCCACATCCGGGAGAATCTCAAGAGCAGGGGGTGGAGCAAGCCAGGCCTCAAACCACGAGAAGCTCCAGTCCAAAAGGCAGCCAAAATGCAGCCCACCTCCGGGAGAATCTCAATGCCAGAGTTTGGAGCAAGCCAGGCCTCAAACCACGAGAAGCTCCAGCCCAAAATGCAGACAAAATGCAGCCCACATCCGGGAGAATCTCAAGAGCAGGGGGTGGAGCAAGCCAGGCCTCAAACCACGAGAAGCTCCAGCCCAAAAGGCAGCCAAAATGCAGCACACATCCGGGAAAATTTCAAGAGCAGGGGGTGGAGCAAGCCAGGCCTCAAACCACGAGAAGCTCCAGCCCAAAAGGCAGCCAAAATCCAGCCCACATCCAGGAGAAGCTCAAGAGCAGGGGTTGGAGCAAGCCAGGCCTCAAACCACGAGAAGCTCCAGCCCAAAAGGCAGCCAAAATGCAGCCCACATCCGGGAGAATCTCAAGAGCAGGGGGTGGAGCAAGCCAGGCCTCAAACCACGAGAAGCTCCAGCCCAAAAGGCAGCCAAAATCCAGCCCACCTCCGGGAGAATCTCAATGGCAGAGTGTGGAGCAAGCCAGGCCTCAAACCATGAGAAGCTCCAGCCCAAAAGGCAGCCAAAATGCAGCCCAGATCGGGGAGAATCTCAAGAGCAGGGGGTGGAGCAAGCCAGGCCTCAAACCACGAGAAGCTCCAGCCCAAAAGGCAGCCAAAATGCAGACCACATCCGGGAGAATCTCAAGAGCAGGGGGTGGAGCAAGTCAGGCCTCAAACCACGAGAAGCTCCAGCCCAAAAGGCAGCCAAAATGCAGCCCACATCCGGGAAAATTTCAAGAGCAGGGGGTGGAGCAAGCCAGGCCTCAAACCACGAGAAGCTCCAGCCCAAAAGGCAGCCAAAATCCAGCCCACATCCAGGAGAATCTCAAGAGCAGGGGGTGGAGCAAGCCAGGCCTCAAACCACGAGAAGCTCCAGCCCAAAATGCAGACAAAATCAAGCTCACATCCGGGAGAATCTCAAGAGCAGGGGGTGGAGCAAGTCAGGCCTCAAACCACAAGAAGCTCCACCCCAAAATGGCAGCCAAAATCCTAACCACATCCGGGAGAATATCAACAGCAGGGGGTGGAGCAAGCCAGGCCTCAAACCACGAGAAGCTCCAGCCCAAAAGGCAGCCAAAATGCAGCCCACCTCCGGGAGAATCTCAAGAGCAGGGGGTGGAGCAAGCCAGGCCTCAAACCACGAGAAGCTCCAGCCCAAAACGCAGCCAAAATGCAGCCCACATCCGGGAGAATCTCAAGAGCAGGGGGTGGAGCAAGCCAGGCCTCAAACCATGAGAAGCTCCAGCACAAAAGGCAGCCAAAATCCAGACTACATCCGGGAGAATCTCAAGAGCAGGGGGTGGAGCAAGCCAGGCCTCAAACCATGAGAAGCTCCAGCCCAAAAGGGAGCCAAAATGCAGCCCACATCCGGGAGAATCTCAAGAGCAGGGGGTGGAGCAAGCCAGGCCTCAAACCATGAGAAGCTCCAGCCCAAAAAGCAGCCAAAATCCTAAACACAGCCGGGAGAATCTCAAGAGCAGGGGGTGGAGCAAGCCAGGCCTCAAAGCACGAGAAGCTCCAGCCTTAAATGCAGCCAAAATGCAGCCCACATGGAGGAGAATATCAAGAGCAGGGAGTGGAGCAAACCAGGCCTCAAACCACGAGAAGCTCCAGCCCAAAAGGCAGCCAAAATGCAGCCCACATCCGGGAGAATCTCAAGAGCAGGGGGTGGAGCAAGCCAGGCCTCAAACCATGAGAAGCTCCAGCCCTAAAGCAGCCAAAATGCAGGCCACATCCGGGAGAATCTCAAGAGCAGGGGGTGGAGCAAGCCAGGCCTCAAACCACGAGAAGCTCCAGCCCAAAAGGCAGCCAAAATGCAGCCCACATGCGGGAGAATCTCAAGAGCAGGGGGTGGAGCAAGTCAGACCTCAAACCACAAGAAGCTCCAGCCCAAAAGGCAGCCAAAATGCAGCCCACATCCGGGAGAATCTCAAGAGCAGGGGGTGGAGCAAGCCAGGCCTCAAACCACGAGAAGCTCCAGCCCAAAATGCAGCGAAAATGCAGCCCAACTCCAGGAGAATATCAAGAGCAGGGGGTGGAGCAAGCCAGGCCTCAAACCAAGAGAAGCTCCAGCCCAAAATGCAGCCAAAATGCAGCCCACATCCAGGAGAATCTCAAGAGCAGGGGGTGGAGCAAGCCAGGCCTCAAACCTCGAGAAGCTCCAGCCCAAAAGGCAGCCAAAATGCAGCCCACATCCGGGAGAATCTCAAGAGCAGGGGGTGGAGCAAGCCAGGCCTCAAACCACAAGAAGCTCCAGCCCAAAAGGGAGACAAAATCCAGCCCACATCCGGGAGAATCTCAAGAGCAGGGGGTGGAGCAAGCCAGGCCTCAAACCATGAGAAGCTCCAGCCCTAAAGGCAGCCAAAATCCAGCCCACATCCGGCAGAATCTCAAGAGCAGGGGGTGGAGCAAGCCAGGCCTCAAACCACGAGAAGCTCCAGCCCAAAAGGCAGCGAAAATGCAGCCCACATGCGGGACAATCTCAACAGCAGGGGGTGGAGCAAGCCACTCCTCAAAGCACGAGAAGCTCCAGCCCAAAAGGCAGCCAAAATCCAGCCCACATCCGGGAGAATCTCAAGAGCAGGGTGTGGAGCAAGCCAGGCCTCAAACCACGAGAAGCTCCAGCCCAAAACGCAGCCAAAATCCAGCCCACCTCCGGGAGAATCTCAAGAGCAGGGGGTGGAGCAAGCAAGGCCTCAAACCACGAGAAGCTCCAGCCCTAAAGGCAGCCAAAATCCAGCCCACCTCCGGGAGAATCTCAAGAGCAGGGGGTGGAGAAAGCCAGGCCTCAAACCACGAGAAGCTCCAGCCCAAAAGGCAGCCAAAATGCAGCCCACATCCGGGAGAATTTCAAGAGCAGGGGGTGGAGCAAGCCAGGCCTCAAACCACGGGAATATCCAGCCCAAAATGGAGCCAAAATCCAGCCCACATCCGGGAGAATCTCAAGAGCAGGGGGTGGAGCAAGCCAGGCCTCAAACCACGAGAAGCTCCAGCCCAAAATGCAGACAAAATCCAGCCCACATCCGGGAGAATCTCAAGAGCAGGGGGTGGAGCTAGGCAGGCCTCAAACCTCGAGAAGCTCCAGCCCAAAAGGCAGCCAAAATGCAGCCCACATCCGGGAGAATCTCAAGAGCAGGTGGTGGAGCAAGCCAGGCCTCAAACCACAAGAAGCTCCAGCCCAAAAGGGAGCCAAAATCCAGCCCACATCCGGGAGAATCTCAAGAGCAGGGGGTGGAGCAACCCAGGCCTCAAACCATGAGAAGCTCCAGCCCTAAAGGCAGCCAAAATGCAGCCCACATCCGGGAGAATCTCAAGAGCAGGGGGTAGAGCAAGCCAGGCCTCAAACCACGAGAAGCTCCAGCCCAAAAGGCAGCCAAAATGCAGCCCACATGGAGGAGAATCTCAAGAGCAGGGGGTGGAGCAAGCCAGGCCTCAAAGCACGAGAAGCTCCAGCCTTAAAGGCAGCCAAAATGCAGCCCACATGGAGGAGAATCTCAAGAGCAGGGGGTGGAGCAAGCCAGGCCTCAAATCATGAGAAGCTCCAGCCCAAAAGGCAGCCAAAATGCAGCCCACATCCGGGAGAATCTCAAGAGCAGGGGGTGGAGCAAGCGAGGCCTCAAACCACGAGAAGCTCCAGCCCAAAAAGCAGCCAAAATCCTAACCACATCCGGGAGAATCTCAAGAGCAGGGGGTGCTACAAGCAAGGCCTCAAACCACGAGAAGCTCCAGCCTTAAAGGCAGCCAAAATGCAGCCCACATCCGGGAGAATCTCAAGAGCAGGGGGTGGAGCAAGCCAGGCCTCAAACCACGAGAAGCTCCAGCCTTAAATGCAGCCAAAATGCAGCCCACATGGAGGAGAATCTCAAGAGCAGGGGGTGGAGCAAGCCAGGCCTCAAACCACGAGAAGCTCCAGCAAAAAAGTCAGCCAAAATGCAGCCCACATCCCGGAGAATCTCAAGAGCAGGGGGTGGAGCAAGCCAGGCCTCAAACCATGAGAAGCTCCAGCCCAAAAGGCAGCCAAAATCCAGCCCACATCCAGGAGAATATAAAGAGCAGGGGGTGGAGCAAGCCAGGCCTCAAACCACGAGAAGCTCCAGCACAAAAGGCAGCCAAAATGCAGCCCACATCCGGGACAATTTCAAGAGCAGGGGGTGGAGCAAGCCAGGCCTCAAACCACGAGAAGCTCCAGCCCAAAAGGCAGCCAAAATGCAGCCCACATCCGGGAGAATCTCAAGAGCAGGGGTTGGAGCAAGCCAGGCCTCAAACCACGAGAAGCTCCAGCCCAAAATGCAGACAAAATCCAGCCCACATCTGGGAGAATCTCAAGAGCAGGGGGTGGAGCAAGCCAGGCCTCAAACCTCGAGAAGCTCCAGCCCAAAAGGCAGCCAAAATGCAGCCCACATCCGGGAGAATCTCAAGAGCAGGGGGTGGAGCAAGCCAGGCCTCAAACCACGAGAAGCTCCAGCCCAAAAGGCAGCCAAAATGCAGCCCACATCCGGGAGAATCTCAAGAGCAGGGGGTGGAGCAAGCCAGGCCTCAAACCACAAGAAGCTCCAGCCCAAAATGCAGCCAAAATCCGGCCCACATCCGGGAGAATCTCAAGAGCAGGGGGTGGAGCAAGCCAGGCCTCAAACCATGAGAAGCTCCAGCCCTAAAGGCAGCCAAAATCCAGCCCACATCCCGGAGAATCTCAAGAGCAGAGGGTGGAGCAAGCCAGGCCTCAAACCACGAGAAGCTCCAGCCCAAAAGCAGCCAAAATACAGCCCACATCCGGGAGAATATCAATAGCAGGGGGTGGAGCAAACCAGACCTCAAACCACGAGAAGCTCCAGCCCAAAAGGCAGCCAAAATGCAGCCCACATCCGGGAGAATCTCAAGAGCAGGGGGTGGAGCAAGCCAGGCCTCAAACCACGAGAAGCTCCAGTCCTAAAGCAGCCAAAATGCAGCTCACATCCGGGAGAATCTCAAGAGCAGGGGGTGGAGCAAGCCAGGCCTCAAACCAGGAGAAGCTCCAGCCCAAAAGGGAGCCAAAATGCAGCCCACATCCGGGAGAATCTCAAGAGCAGGGGGTGGAGCAAGCCAGGCCTCAAACCACGAGAAGCTCCAGCCCAAAAGGCAGCGAAAATGCAGCCCACATGCGGGAGAATCTCAAGAGCAGGGGGTGGAGCAAGCCAGGCCTCAAAGCACGAGAAGCTCCAGCCTTAAAGGCAGCCAAAATGCAGCCCACATGGAGGAGAATCTCAAGAGCAGGGGGTGGAGCAAGCCAGGCCTCAAAGCACGAGAAGCTCCAGCCTTAAAGGCAGCCAAAATGCAGCCCACATGGAGGAGAATCTCAAGAGCAGGGGGTGGAGCAAGCCAGGCCTCAAACCACGAGAAGCTCCAGCCCAAAAGGCAGCCAAAATGCAGCCCACATCCGGGAGAATCTCAAGAGCAGGGGGTGGAGCAAGCCAGGCCTCAAACCACGAGAAGCTCCAGCAAAAAGTCAGCCAAAATGCAGCCCACATCCCGGAGAATATCAAGAGCAGGGGGTGGAGAAAGCCAGGCCTTAAACCATGAGAAGCTCCAGCCCAAAATGCAGCCAAAATCCTACCCACATCCAGGAGAATATAAAGAGCAGGGGGTGGAGCAAGCCAGGCCTCAAACCTTGAGAAGCTCCAGCCCAAAAGGTAGCCAAAATCCTACCCACATCCAGGAGAATATAAAGAGCAGCGGGTGGAGCAAGCCAGGCCTCAAACCACGAGAAGCTCCAGCCCACAAGGCAGCCAAAATAAGCCCACATCCGGGAGAATCTCAAGAGCAGGGGGTGGAGCAAGCCAGGCCTGAAACCACGAGAAGCTCCAGCCCAAAAGGCAGCCAAAATGCAGCCCACATCCGGGAGAATATCAAGAGCAGGGGGTGGAGCAAACCAGGCCTCAAACCACGAGAAGCTCCAGCCCAAAATGCAGCCAAAATGCAGCCCACATGGAGGAGAATATCAAGAGCAGGGGTTGGAGCAAGCCAGGACTCAAACCACGAGAAGCTCCAGCAAAAAAGTCAGCCAAAATGCAGCCCACATACGGGAGAATCTCAAGAGCAGGGGGTGGAGCAAGCCAGGCCTCAAACCATGAGAAGCTCTAGCCCAAAATGCAGCCAAAATGCAGCGCACATCCGGGAGATTCTCAAGAGCAGGGGGTGGAGCAAGCCAGGCCTCAAACCACGAGAAGCTCCAGCCCAAAAGGCAGCCAAAATGCAGCCCACCTCCGGGAGAATCTCAAGAGCAGGGGGTGGAGCAAACCAGGCCTCAAACCACGAGAAGCTCCAGCCCAAAAGGCAGCCAAAATGCAGCCCACATCCGGGAGAATCTCAAGAGCAGGGGGTGGAGCAAGCCAGGCCTCAAACCACGAGAAGCTCCAGCCCAAAATGCAGCCAAAATGCAGCCCACATCCGGGAGAATCTCAAGAGCAGTGGGTGGAGCAAGCCAGGCCTCAAACCATGAGAAGCTCCAGCCCTAAAGGCAGCCAAAATGCAGCCCACATCCGGGAGAATCTCAAGAGCAGGGGGTGGAGCAAGCCAGGCCTCAAAGCACGAGAAGCTCCAGCCTTAAAGGCAGCCAAAATGCAGCCCACATGGAGGAGAATCTCAAGAGCAGGGTGTGGAGCAAGCCAGGCCTCAAAGCACGAGAAGCTCCAGCCTGAAAGGCAGCCAAAATGCAGCCCACATGGAGGAGAATCTCAAGAGCAGGGCGTGGAGCAAGCCAGGAACCAAACCACGAGAAGCTCCAGCCCAAAAGGCAGCCAAAATGCAGCCCACATCCCGGAGAATATCAAGAGCAGGGGGTGGAGCAAGCCAGGCCTCAAACCACGAGAAGCTCCAGCCCAAAATGCAGCCAAAATGCAGCCCACATGGAGGAGAATATCAAGAGGAGGGGGTGGAGCAAGCCAGGCCTCAAACCACGAGAAGCTCCAGCCCAAGAATCAGCCAAAATGCAGCCCACATCCCGGAGAATATCAAGAGCAGGGGGTGGAGCAAGCCAGGCCTCAAACCATGAGAAGCTCCAGCCCAAAATGCAGCCAAAATCCTACCCACATCCAGGAGAATATAAAGAGCAGGGGGTGGAGCAAGCCAGGCCTCAAACCTTGAGAAGCTCCAGCCCAAAAGGCAGCCAAAATCCTACCCACATCCAGGAGAATATAAAGAGCAGGGGTTGGAGCAAGCCAGGCCTCAAACCACGAGAAGCTCCAGCCCACAAGGCAGCCAAAATGCAGCCCACATCCGGGAGAATCTCAAGAGCAGGGGGTGGAGCAAGCCAGGCCTCAAACCATGAGAAGCTCCAGCCCTAAAGGCAGCCAAAATGCAGCCCACATCCGGGAGAATCTGAAGAGCAGGGGGTGGAGCAAGCCAGGCCTCAAACCACGAGAAGCTCCAGCCCAAAAGGCAGCCAAAATGCAGCCCACATCCGGGAGAATATCAAGAGCAGGGGGTGGAGCAAACCAGGCCTCAAACCACGAGAAGCTCCAGCCCAAAAGGCAGCCAAAATGCAGCCCACATCCGGGAGAATCTCAAGAGCAGGGGGTGGAGCAAGCCAGGCCTCAAACCACGAGAAGCTCCAGCCCAAAATGCAGCGAAAATGCAGCCCACATCCGGGAGAATATCAAGAGCAGGGGGTGGAGCAAACCAGGCCTCAAACCACGAGAAGCTCCAGCCCAAAATGCAGCCAAAATGCAGCCCACATGGAGGAGAATATCAAGAGCAGGGGTTGGAGCAAGCCAGGCCTCAAACCACGAGAAGCTCCAGCCCAAAATGCAGACAAAATGCAGCCCACATCCCGGAGAATCTCAAGAGCAGGGGGTGGAGCAAGCCAGGCCTCAAACCTTGAGAAGCTCCAGCCCAAAATGCAGCCAAAATCCTACCCACATCCAGGAGAATATAAAGAGCAGGGGGTGGAGCAAGCCAGGCCTCAAACCTTGAGAAGCTCCACCCCAAAAGGCAGCCAAAATCCTACCCACATCCAGGAGAATATAAAGAGCAGTGGCTGGAAAAGCCAGGCCTCAAACCACGAGAAGCTCCAGCCCAAAAGGCAGCCAAAATGCAGCCCACATCCGGGAGAATCTCAAGAGCAGGGGGTGGAGCAAGCCAGGCCTCAAACCACGAGAAGCTCCAGCCCAAAAGGCAGCCAAAATGCAGCCCACATCCGGGAGAATCTCAAGAGCAGGGGGTGGAGCAAGCCAGGCCTCAAAGCACGAGAAGCTCCAGTCTTAAAGGCAGCCAAAATGCAGCCCACATGGAGGAGAATCTCAAGAGCAGGGGGTGGAGCAAGCCAGGCCTCAAAGCACGAGAAGCTCCAGCCTTAAAGGCAGCCAAAATGCAGCCCACATGGAGGAGAATCTCAAGAGCAGGGGGTGGAGCAAGCCAGGCCTCAAACCACGAGAAGCTCCAGCAAAAAAGTCAGCCAAAATGCAGCCCACGTCCCGGAGAATATCAAGAGCAGGGGGTGGAACAAGCCAGGCCTCAGACCACGAGAAGCTCCAGCCAAAAATGCAGCCAAAATGCAGCCCACATGGAGGAGAATATCAAGAGGAGGGGGTGGAGCAAGCCAGGCCTCAAACCACGAGAAGCTCCAGCAAAAAAGTCAGCCAAAATGCAGCCCACATCCCGGAGAATATCAAGAGCAGAGGGTGGAGCAAGCCATGCCTCAAACCATGAGAAGCTCCAGCCCAAAATGCAGCCAAAATCCTACCCACATCCAGGAGAATATAAAGAGCAGGGGGTGGAGCAAGCCAGGCCTCAAACCTTGAGAAGCTCCAGCCCAAAAGGCAGCCAAAATCCTACCCACATACAGGAGAATATAAAGAGCAGGGGGTGGAGCAAGCCAGGCCTCAAACCACGAGAAGCTCCAGCCCACAAGGCAGCCAAAATAAGCCCACATCCGGGAGAATCTCAAGAGCAGGGGGTGGAGCAAGCCAGGCCTCAAACCACGAGAAGCTCCAGCCCAAAAGGCAGCCAAAATGCAGCCCACATCCGGGAGAATATCAAGAGCAGGGGGTGGAGCAAGCCAGGCCTCAAAGCACGAGAAGCTCCAGCCCAAAAGGCAGCCAAAATGCAGCCCACATCCGGGAGAATCTCAAGAGCAGGGGGTGGAGCAAGCCAGGCCTCAAACCACGAGAAGCTCCAGCCCAAAATGCAGCGAAAATGCAGCCCACATCCGGGAGAATCTCAAGAGCAGGGGGTGGAGCAAGCCAGGCCTCAAACCACGAGAAGCTCCAGCCCTAAAGGCAGCCAAAATGCAGCCCACATCCGGGAGAAAATCAAGAGCAGGGGGTGGAGCAAGCCAGGCCTCAAACCACGAGAAGCTCCAGCCCAAAAAGCAGCCAAAATGCAGCCCACATCCGGGAGAATCTCAAGAGCAGGGGGTGGAGCAAGCCAGGCCTCAAACCACGAGAAGCTCCAGCCCAAAAGGCAGCCAAAATGCAGCCCATATCCGGGAGAATCTCAAGAGCAGGGGGTGGAGCAAGCCAGGCCTCAAACCATGAGAAGCTCCAGCCCAAAATGCAGGTAAAATGCAGCCCACATGCGGGACAATTTCAAGAGCAGGGGGTGGAGCAAGCCAGGCCTCAAACCATGAGAAGCTCCAGCCCAAAAGGCAGCCAAAATCCAGCCCACATCCCGGAGAATCTCAAGAGCAGGGGGTGGAGCAAGCCAGGCCTCAAACCACGAGAAGCTCCAGCCCAAAATGCAGCCAAAATGCAGCCCACATCCGGGAGAAAATCAAGAGCAGGGGGTGGAGCAAGCCAGGCCTCAAACCACGAGAAGCTCCAGCCCAAAAGGCAGCCAAAATGCAGCCCACATCCGGGAGAATCTCAAGAGCAGGGGGTGGAGCAAGCCAGGCCTCAAACCACGAGAAGCTCCAGCAAAAAAGTCAGCCAAAATGCAGCCCACATACGGGAGAATATCAAGAGCAGGGGGTGGAGCAAGCCAGGCCTCAAACCACGAGAAGCTCCAGCCCTAAAGGCAGCCAAAATCCAGCCCACATCCACGAGAATATCAAGGGCAGGGGGTGGAGCAAGCCAGGCCTCAAACCACGAGAAGCTCCAGCCCAAAATGCAGACAAAATCCAGCCCACATCCGGGAGAATATCAAGAGCAGGGGGTGGAGCAAGGCAGGCCTCAAACCACGGGAAGCTCCAGCCCAAAATGCAGACAAAATCCAGCCCACATCCGGGAGAATCTCAAGAGCAGGGGGTGAAGCAAGGCAGGCCTCAAACCACGAGAAGCTCCAGCCCAAAAGGCAGCCAAAATGCAGCCCACATCCGGGAGAATATCAAGAGCAGGGGGTGGAGCAAGCCAGGCCTCAAACCACGAGAAGCTCCAGCCCAAAAATCAGCCAAAATGCAGCCCACATCCGGGAGAATCTCAAGAGCAGGGGATGGAGCAAGGCAGGCCTCAAACCACGAGAAGCTCCAGCCCAAAAGGCAGCCAAAATGCAGCCCATATCCGGGAGAATCTCAAGAGCAGGGGGTGGAGCAAGCCAGGCCTCAAACCATGAGAAGCTCCAGCCCAAAATGCAGGTAAAATGCAGCCCACATGCGGGACAATTTCAAGAGCAGGGGGTGGAGCAAGCCAGGCCTCAAACCATGAGAAGCTCCAGCCCAAAAGGCAGCCAAAATCCAGCCCACATCCCGGAGAATCTCAAGAGCAGGGGGTGGAGCAAGCCAGGCCTCAAACCACGAGAAGCTCCAGCCCAAAAGGCAACCAAAATGCAGCCCACATCCGGGAGAATCTCAAGAGCAGGGGGTGGAGCAAGCCAGGCCTCAAACCACGAGAAGCTCCAGCCCAAAAGGCAGCCAAAATGCAGCCCACATCCGGGAGAATCTCAAGAGCAGGGTTTGGAGAAAGACAGGCCTCAAACCATGAGAAGCTCCAGCCCAAAATGCAGCCAAAATGCAGGCCACATCCGGGAGAATCTCAAGAGCAGGGGATGGAGCAAGCCAGGCCTCAAACCACGAGAAGCTCCAGCCCAAAAGTCAGCCAAAATGCAGCCCACATCTGGGAGAATCTCAAGAGCAGGGGGTGGAGCAAGCCAGGCCTCAAACCACGAGAAGCTCCAGCCCAAAATGCAGCCAAAATGCAGGCCACATCCGGGAGAATCTCAAGAGCAGGGGGTGGAGCAAGCCAGGCCTCAAACCACGAGAAGCTGCAGCCCAAAATGCAGCCAAAATCCAGCCCACATCCGGGAGAATCTCAAGAGCAGGGGGTGGAGCAAGCCAGGCCTCAAACCACGAGAAGCTCCAGCCTTAAAGGCAGCCAAAATGCAGCCCACATCCAGGAGAATATCAAGAGCAGGGGGTGGAGCAAGCCAGGCCTCAAAGCACGAGAAGCTCCAGCCCAAAAGGCAGCCAAAATGCAGCCCACATCCGGGAGAATATCAAGAGCAGGGGGTGGAGCAAGCCAGGCCTCAAACCATGAGAAGCTCGAGCCCAAAAGGCAGCCAAAATGCAGCCCACATCCGGGAGAATATCAAGAGCAGGGGGTGGAGCAAGCCAGGCCTCAAACCACGAGAAGCTCCAGCAAAAAAGTCAGCCAAAATGCAGCCCACATCCGGGAGAATCTCAAGAGCAGGGGGTGGAGCAAGCCAGGCCTCAAACCACGAGAAGTTCCAGCCCTAAAGGCAGCCAAAATCCAGCCCACATCCGGGAGAATATCAAGGGCAGGGGGTGGAGCAAGCCAGGCCTCAAACCACGAGAAGCTCCAGCCCAAAATGCAGACAAAATCCAGCCCACATCCGGGAGAATATCAAGAGCAGGGGGTGGAGCAAGGCAGGCCTCAAACCACGGGAAGCTCCAGCCCAAAATGCAGACAAAATCCAGCCCACATCCGGGAGAATATCAAGAGCAGGGGGTGAAGCAAGGCAGGCCTCAAACCACGAGAAGCTCCAGCCCAAAAGGCAGCCAAAATGCAGCCCACATCCGGGAGAATCTCAAGAGCAGGGGGTGGAGCAAGCCAGGCCTCAAACCACGAGAAGCTCCAGCCCAAAAAGCAGCCAAAATGCAGCCCACATCCGGGAGAATCTCAAGAGCAGGGGGTGGAGCAAGGCAGGCCTCAAACCACGAGAAGCTCCAGCCCAAAATGCAGCCAAAATGCAGCCCATATCCGGGAGAATCTCAAGAGCAGGGGGTGGAGCAAGCCAGGCCTCAAACCATGAGAAGCTCCAGCCCAAAATGCAGGTAAAATGCAGCCCACATGCGGGACAATTTCAAGAGCAGGGGGTGGAGCAAGCCAGGCCTCAAAACATGAGAAGCTCCAGCCCAAAAGGCAGCCAAAATCCAGCCCACATCCCGGAGAATCTCAAGAGCAGGGGGTGGAGCAAGCCAGGCCTCAAACCACGAGAAGCTCCAGCCCAAAAGGCAGACAAAATGCAGCCCACATCCGGGAGAATCTCAAGAGCAGGGGGTGGAGCAAGCCAGGCCTCAAACCACGAGAAGCTCCAGCCCAAAAGGCAGCCAAAATGCAGCCCACATCCGGGAGAATCTCAAGAGCAGGGTTTGGAGCAAGACAGGCCTCAAACCATGAGAAGTTCCAGCCCAAAAGGCAGCCAAAATGCAGGCCACATCCGGGAGAATCTCAAGAGCAGGGGATGGAGCAAGGCAGGCCTCAAACCACGAGAAGCTCCAGCCCAAAATGCAGCCAAAATGCAGCCCACATCCAGGAGAATCTCAAGAGCAGGGGGTGGAGCAAGCCAGGCCTCAAACCACGAGAAGCTCCAGCCCAAAAGGCAGCCAAAATGCAGCCCACATCCAGGAGAGTCTCAAGAGCAGGGGATGGAGCAAGCCAGGCCTCAAACCACGAGAAGCTCCAGCGCAAAATGCAGCCAAAATACAGCCCACCTCCCCGAGAATATCAAGAGCAGGGGGTGGAGCAAGCCAGGCCTCAAACCACGAGAAGCTGCAGCCCAAAATGCAGCCAAAATCCAGCCCACATCCGGGAGAATCTCAAGAGCAGGGGGTGGAGCAAGCCAGGCCTCAAACCACGAGAAGCTCCAGCCTTAAAGGCAGCCAAAATGCAGCCCACATCCAGGAGAATATCAAGAGCAGGGGGTGGAGCAAGCCAGGCCTCAAACCACGAGAAGCTCCAGCCCAAAAGGCAGCCAAAATGCAGCCCAGATCGGGGAGAATCTCAAGAGCAGGGGGTGGAGCAAGCCAGGCCTCAAACCACAAGAAGCTCCAGCCCAAAAGGCAGCCAAAATGCAGCCCACCTCCCTGAGAATCTCAAGAGCAGGGGGTGGAGCAAGCCAGGCCTCAAACCACGAGAAGCTCCAGCAAAAAAGTCAGCCAAAATGCAGCCCACATCCCGGAGAATCTCAAGAGCAGGGGGTGGAGCAAGGCAGGCCTCAAACCACGAGAAGCTCCAGCCCAAAAGGCAGCCAAAATGCAGCCCACCTCGGGGAGAACATCAAGAGCAGGGGGTCGAGCAAGCCAGGCCTCAAACCACGAGAATCTCCAGCCCAAAAGGCAGCCAAAATCCAGCCCACATCCGGGAGAATCTCAAGAGGAGGGGGTGGAGCAAGCCAGGCCTCAAACCTCGAGAAGCTCCAGCCCAAAATGCAGCCAAAATGCAGCCCACCTCCCTGAGATTATCAAGAGCAGGGGGTGGAGCAAGCCAGGCCTCAAAACACGAGAAGCTCCAGCCCTAAAAGCAGCCAAAATGCAGCCCACATCCAGGAGAATCTCAAGAGCAGGGGGTGGAGCAAGCCAGTCCTCAGACCACGAGAAGCTCCAGCCCAAAAGGCAGCCAAAATCCAGCCCACATCCGGGAGAATCTGAACAGCAGGGGGTGGAGCAAGCCAGGCCTCAAACCACGAGAAGCTCCAGCCCAAAAGGCAGCCAAAATGCAGCCCACATCCGGGAGAATCTCAAGAGCAGGGGGTGGAGCAAGCCAGGCCTCAAACCACGAGAAGCTCCAGCCCAAAAGGCAGCCAAAATGCAGCCCACATCCGGGAGAATCTCAAGAGCAGGGGGTGGAGCAAGCCAGGCCACAAACCACGAGAAGCTCCAACCCAAAAGGCAGCCAAAATGCAGCCCACATCCAGGAGAATCTCAAGAGCAGGGGGTGGAGCAAGCCAGGCCTCAAACCTCGAGAAGCTCCAGCACAAAAGGGAGCCAAAATGCAGCCCACATCCGGGAGAATCTCAAGAGCAGGGGGTGGAGCAAGCCAGGCCTCAAACCACGAGAAGATCCAGCCCAAAAGGCAGCCAAAATGCAGCCCACATGCGGGAGAATCTCAAGAGCAGGGGGTGGAGCAAGCCAGGCCTCAAACCACGAGAAGCTCCAGCCCAAAAGGCAGCCAAAATCCAGCCCACATCCGGGAGAATCTCAAGAGCAGGGGGTGGAGCAAGCCAGGCCTCAAACCACGAGAAGCTCCAGCCCAAAAGGCAGCCAAAATGCAGCCCACATGCGGGAGAAGCGCAAGAGCAGGGGGTGGAGGAAGCCAGGCCTCAAACCACGAGAAGCTCCAGCCCAAAATGCAG
Source organism: Rhynochetos jubatus (assembly GCA_027574665.1). Classification (NCBI taxonomy): domain Eukaryota; kingdom Metazoa; phylum Chordata; class Aves; order Eurypygiformes; family Rhynochetidae; genus Rhynochetos; species Rhynochetos jubatus. The sequence continues at coordinate 402,595 of JAQBHY010000070.1, forward strand.
CCAAAATGCAGCCCACATCTGGGAGAATCTCAAGAGCAGGGGGCGGAGCAAGCCAGGCCTCAAACCTCGAGAAGCTCCAGCCCAAAAGGCAGCCAAAATGCAGCCCATATCCGGGAGAATCTCAAGAGCAGGGGGTGGAGCAAGCCAGGCCTCAAACCACGAGAAGCTCCAGCCCAAAATGCAGCCAAAATGCAGCCCACATCCCGGAGAATCTCAAGAGCAGGGGGTGGAGCAAGGCAGGCCTCAAACCACGAGAAGCTCCAGCCCAAAAGGCAGCCAAAATGCAGCCCACATCCGGGAGAATCTCAAGAGCAGGGGGTGGAGCAAGCCAGGCCTCAAACCACGAGAAGCTCCAGCCCAAAATGCAGACAAAATCCAGCCCACATCCGGGAGAATATCAAGAGCAGGGGGTGGAGCAAGGCAGGCCTCAAACCACGGGAAGCTCCAGCCCAAAAGGCAGCCAAAATCCAGCCCACATCCGGGAGAATATCAAGAGCAGGGGGTGAAGCAAGGCAGGCCTCAAACCACGAGAAGCTCCAGCCCAAAAGGCAGCCAAAATGCAGCCCACATCCGGGAGAATCTCAAGAGCAGGGGGTGGAGCAAGCCAGGCCTCAAACCACGAGAAGCTCCAGCCCAAAAGGCAACCAAAATGCAGCCCACATGCGGGAGAATCTCAAGAGCAGGGGGTGGAGCAAGCCAGGCCTCAAACCACGAGAAGCTCCAGCCCAAAAGGCAGCCAAAATGCAGCCCACATCCGGGAGAATCTCAAGAGCAGGGTTTGGAGCAAGACAGGCCTCAAACCACGAGAAGCTCCAGCCCAAAATGCAGCCAAAATGCAGCCCACATCCGGGAGAATCTCAAGAGCAGGGGGTGGAGCAAGCCAGGCCTCAAACCACGAGAAGCTCCAGCCCAAAATGCAGCCAAAATGCAGCCCACATCCAGGAGAATCTCAAGAGCAGGGGGTGGAGCAAGCCAGGCCTCAAACCACGAGAAGCTCCAGCCCAAAAGGCAGCCAAAATGCAGCCCACATCCAGGAGATTCTCAAGAGCAGGGGGTGGAGCAAGCCAGGCCTCAAACCACGAGAAGCTCCAGCCCAAAAGGCAGCCAAAATGCAGCCCACATCCGGGAGAATCTCAAGAGCAGGGGGTGGAGCAAGCCAGGCCTCAAACCATGAGAAGCTCCAGCCCAAAAGGCAGCCAAAATGCAGCCCAGATCGGGGAGAATCTCAAGAGCAGGGGGTGGAGCAAGCCAGGCCTCAAACCACGAGAAGCTCCAGCCCAAAAGGCAGCCAAAATCCAGCCCACCTCCCTGAGAATCTCAAGAGCAGGGGGTGGAGCAAGCCAGGCCTCAAACCACGAGAAGCTCCAGCAAAAAAGTCAGCCAAAATGCAGCCCACATCCGGGAGAATCTCAAGAGCAGGGGGTGGAGCAAGCCAGGCCTCAAACCACGAGAAGCTCCAGCCCAAAAGGCAGCCAAAATCCTACCCACATCCAGGAGAATCTCAAGAGCAGGGGGTGGAGCAAGCCAGGCCTCAAACCACGAGAATCTCCAGCCCAAAAGGCAGCCAAAATCCAGCCCACATCCGGGAGAATCTCAAGAGGAGGGGGTGGAGCAAGCCAGGCCTCAAACCTCGAGAAGCTCCAGCCCAAAATGCAGCCAAAATGCAGCCCACCTCCCTGAGATTATCAAGAGCAGGGGGTGGAGCAAGCCAGGCCTCAAAACACGAGAAGCTCCAGCCCTAAAAGCAGCCAAAATGCAGCCCACAACCGGGAGAATCTGAACAGCAGGGGGTGGAGCAAGCCAGGCCTCAAACCACGAGAAGCTCCAGCCCAAAAGGCAGCCAAAATGCAGCCCACATCCGGGAGAATATCAAGAGCAGGGGGTGGAGCAAGCCAGGCCTCAAACCACGAGAAGCTCCAGCCCAAAAGGCAGCCAAAATGCAGCCCACATCCGGGAGAAACTCAAGAGCAGGGGGTGGAGCAAGCCAGGCCTCAAACCACGAGAAGCTCCAGCCCAAAACGCAGACAAAATGCAGCCCACATCCGGGAGAATCTCAAGAGCAGGGGGTGGAGCAAGCCAGGCCTCAAACCACGAGAAGCTCCAGAACAAAAGGGAGCCAAAATGCAGCCCACATCCAGGAGAATATCAAGAGCAGGGGGTGGAGCAAGCCAGGCCTCAAACCACGAGAAGCTCCAGCCCAAAAGGCAGCCAAAATGCAGCCCACATCCGGGAGGATCTCAAGAGCAGGGGGTGGAGCAAGCCAGGCCTCAAACCTCGAGAAGCTCCAGCCCAAAATGCAGCCAAAATGCAGCCCACATCCGGGAGAATCTCAAGAGCAGTGGGTGGAGCAAGCCAGGCCTCAAACCTCGAGAAGCTCCAGCCCAAAAGGCAGCCAAAATGCAGCCCATATCCGGGAGAATCTCAAGAGCAGGGGGTGGAGCAAGCCAGGCCTCAAACCACGAGAAGCTCCAGCCCAAAATGCAGCCAAAATGCAGCCCACATCCGGGAGAATCTCAAGAGCAGGGGGTGGAGCAAGCCAGGCCACAACCACGAGAAGCTCCAACCCAAAAGGCAGCCAAAATGCAGCCCACATCCAGGAGAATCTCAAGAGCAGGGGGTGGAGCAAGCCAGGCCTCAAACCTCGAGAAGCTCCAGCCCAAAAGGGAGCCAAAATGCAGCCCAGATCCGGGACAATTTCAAGAGCAGGGTGTGGAGTAAGCCAGGCCTCAAACCTCAAGAAGCTCCAGCCCAAAAGGCAGCCAAAATGCAGCCCACATCCGGGAGAATCTCAAGAGCAGGGGGTGGAGCAAGCCAGGCCTCAAACCACGAGAAGATCCAGCCCAAAAGGCAGCCAAAATGCAGCCCACATCCGGGAGAATCTCAAGAGCAGGGGGTGGAGCAAGCCAGGCCTCAAACCACGAGAAGCTCCAGCCCAAAAGGCAGCCAAAATCCAGCCCACATCCGGGAGAATCTCAAGAGCAGGGGGTGGAGGAAGCCAGGCCTCAAACCACGAGAAGCTCCAGCCCAAAATGCAGCCAAAATGCAGCCCACATCCGGGAGAATCTCAAGAGCAGGGGGTGGAGCAAGCCAGGCCTCAAACCTCGAGAAGCTCCAGCCCAAAAGGCAGCCAAAATGCAGCCCACATCCGGGAGAATCTCAAGAGCAGGGGGTGGAGCAAGCCAGGCCTCAAACCTCGAGAAGCTCCAGCCCAAAAGGCAGCCAAAATGCAGCCCACATCCCGGAGAATATCAAGAGCAGGGGGTGGAGCAAGCCAGGCCTCAAACCATGAGAAGCTCCAGCCCAAAAGGCAGCCAAAATGCAGAACAAATCTGGGAGAATCTCAAGAGCAGGGGGTGGAGCAAGCCAGGCCTCAAACCACGAGAAGCTCCAGCCCAAAAGGCAGCCAAAATGCAGCCCACCTCCGGGAGAATCTCAAGAGCAGGGGGTGGAGCAAGCCAGGCCTCAAACCACGAGAAGCTCCAGCCCAAAAGGCAGCCAAAATGCAGCCCACATCCGGGAGAATCTCAAGAGCAGGGGGTGGAGCAAGCCAGGCCTCAAACCACGAGAAGCTCCAGCCCAAAACGCAGCCAAAATGCAGCCCACATCTAGGAGAATCGCAAGAGCAGGGGGTGGAGGAAGCCAGGCCTCAATCCACGAGAAGCTCCAGCCCAAAAGGCAGCCAAAATGCAGCCCACATCCGGGAGAATCTCAAGAGCATGGGTTAGAGCAAGGCAGGCCTCAAACCTCGAGAAGCTCCAGCCCAAAAGGCAGCCAAAATGCAGCCCACATCCGGGAGAATATCAAGAGCAGGGGGTGGAGCAAGCCAGGCCTCAAACCTCGAGAAGCTCCAGCCCAAATGGCAGCCAAAATGCAGCCCACATCCAGGAGAATCTCAAGAGCAGGGGGTGGAGCAAGCCAGGCCTCAAACCTCGAGAAGCTCCAGCCCTAAAGGCAGCCAAAATGCAGCCCACATCCGGGAGAATCTCAAGAGCAGAGGGTTTAGCAAGCCAGGCCTCAAACCACGAGAAGCTCCAGCCCAAAACGCAGACAAAATGCAGCCCACATCCGGGAGAATCTCAAGAGCAGGGGGTGGAGCAAGCCAGGCCTCAAACCTCGAGAAGCTCCAGCCCAAGAAACAGACAAAATGCAGCCCAACTCCGGGAGAATCTCAATGGAAGAGTTCGGAGCAAGCCAGGCCTCAAACCTTAAGAAGCTACAGGCCAAAAGGCAGCCAAAATCCTACCCACATGCGGGAGAATCTCAAGACCATTGCGTGGAGCAAGCCAGGCCTCAAACCACGAGAAGCTCCAGCCCAAAAGGCAGCCAAAATGCAGCCCACATCCGGGAGAATCTCAAGAGCAGGGGGTGGAGCAAGCCAGGCCTCAAACCACGAGAAGCTCCAGCAAAAAAGTCAGCCAAAATGCAGCCCACATACGAGAGAATATCAAGAGCAGGGGGTCGAGAAAGCCAGGCCTCAAACCACGAGAAGCTCCAGCCTAAAAGGCAGCCAAAATCCAGCCCACATCCGGGAGAATCTCAAGAGCAGGGGGTGGAGCAAGCCAGGCCTCAAACCAAGAGAAGCTCCAGCCCTAAAGGCAGCCAAAATGCAGCCCACATGCAGGAGAATCTCAAGAGCAGGGGGTGGAGCAAGCCAGGCCTCAAACCATGAGAAGCTCCAGCCCAAAAGGCAGCCAAAATGCAGAACAAATCTGGGAGAATCTCAAGAGCAGGGGGTGGAGCAAGCCAGGCCTCAAACCACGAGAAGCTCCAGAACAAAAGGGAGCCAAAATGCAGCCCACATCCGGGACAATTTCAAGAGCAGGGTGTGGAGCAAGCCAGGCCTCAAACCACGAGAAGCTCCAGCCCAAAAGGCAGACAAAATCCAGCCCACATCCGGGAGAATCTCAAGAGCAGGGGGTGGAGCAAGCCAGGCCTCAAACCACGAGAAGCTCCAGCCCAAAAGGCAGCCAAAATGCAGCCCACATCCGGGAGAATCTCAAGAGCAGGGGGTGGAGCAAGCCAGGCCTCAAACCACGAGAAGCTCCAGCCCAAAAGGCAGCCAAAATGCAGCCCACATCCGGGAGAATCTCAAGAGCAGGGGGTGGAGCAAGCCAGGCCTCAAACCTCGAGAAGCTCCAGCCCAAAAACGCAGCCAAAATGCAGCCCACATCTAGGAGAATCTCAAGAGCAGGGGGTGGAGCAAGCCAGGCCTCAAACCACGAGAATCTCCAGCCCAAAAGGCAGACAAAATGCAGCCCACATCCGGGAGAATATCAAGAGCAGGGGGTGGAGCAAGCCAGGCCTCAAACCTCGAGAAGCTCCAGCCCAAGAATCAGCCAAAATGCAGCCCAACTCCGGGAGAATCTCAATGGCAGTTTGGAGCAAACCAGGCCTCAAACCTTGAGAAGCTCCAGCCCAAAAGGCAGCCAAAATGCAGCCCACATCCGGGAGAATCTCAAGAGCAGGGGGTGGAGCAAGCCAGGCCTCAAACCACGAGAAGCTCCAGCCCTAAAGGCAGCCAAAATGCAGCCCACATAGGGGAGAATCTCAAGAGCAGGTGGTTGAGCAAGCCAGGCCTCAAACCACGAGAAGCTCCAGCCCAAAAGGCAGCCAAAATGCAGCCCACATCCGGGAGAATCGCAAGAGCAGGGGGTGGAGGAAGCCAGGCCTCAAACCACGAGAAGCTCCAGCCCAAAAGGGAGCCAAAATCCAGCCCAAATCCGGGAGAATCTCAAGAGCAGGGGGTGGAGCAAGCCAGGCCTCAAACCACGAGAAGCTCCAGCCCAAAAGGCAGGCACAATCCAGCCCACATCCGGGACAATCTCAAGAGCAGGGGGTGGAGCAAGGCAGGCCTCAAACCACGAGAAGCTCCAGCCCAAAAGGCAGCCAAAATGCAGCCCACATCCGGGAGAATATCAAGAGCAGGGGGTGGAGCAAGCCAGGCCTCAAACCTCGAGAAGCTCCAACCCAAGAATCAGCCAAAATGCAGCCCAACTCCGGGAGAATCTCAATGGCAGAGTTTGGAGCAAGCCAGGCCTCAAACCTTGAGAAGCTCCAGCCCAAAAGGCAGCCAAAATGCAGCCCACATCCGGGAGAATCTCAAGAGCAGGGGGTGGAGCAAGCCAGGCCTCAAACCTTGAGAAGCTCCAGCCCTAAAGGCAGCCAAAATGCAGGCCACATCCGGGAGAATCTCAAGAAGAGGGGGTGGAGCAAGCCAGGCCTCAAACCACGAGAAGCTCCAGCCCACAAGGCAGCCAAAATGCAGCCCACATCCCGGAGAATCTCAAGAGCAGGTGGTGGAGCAAGCCAGGCCTCAAACCTCGAGAAGCTCCAGCCCAAAAGGCAGCGAAAATGCAGCCCACATCCGGGAGAATCTCAAGAGCAGGGGCTGGAGCAAGCCAGGCCTCAAACCACGAGAAGCTCCAGCCCAAAAGGCAGCCAAAATGCAGCCCACATCCCGGAGAATCTCAAGAGCAGGGGTTGGAGCAAGCCAGGCCTCAAACCATGAGAAGCTCCAGCCCAAAAGCAGCCAAAATGCAGGCCACATCCGGGAGAATCTCAAGAGCAGGGGGTGGAGCAAGCCAGGCCTCAAACCACGAGAAGCTCCAGCCCAAAATCAGGCAATATCCAGCCCACATCCGGGAGAATCTCAAGAGCAGGGGGTGGAGCAAGCCAGGCCTCAAACCAAGAGAAGCTCCAGCCCAAAATGTAGCCAAAATGCAGCCCACATGCGGGAGAATCTCAAGAGCAGGGGGTGGAGCAAGCCAGGCCTCAAACCTCGAGAAGCTCCAGCCCAAAAGGCAGCCAAAATGCAGCCCACATCCGGGAGAATCTCAAGAGCAGGGGGTGGAGCAAGCCAGGCCTCAAACCACGAGAAGTTCCAGCCCTAAAGGCAGCCAAAATCCAGCCCACATCCGGGAGAATCGCAAGAGCAGGGGGTGGAGGAAGCCAGGCCTCAAACCACGAGAAGCTCCAGCCCAAAAGGCAGCCAAAATCCAGCCCACATCCGGGAGAATCTCAAGAGCAGGGGGTGGAGCAAGCCAGGCGTCAAACCACGAGGAGCTCCAGCCCAAAATGCAGACAAAATCCAGCCCATATCCGGGAGAATCTCAAGAGCAGGGGGTGGAGCAAGGCAGGCCTCAAACCACGAGAAGCTCCAGCCCAAAACGCAGCCAAAATCCAGCCCACATCCGGGAGAATCTCAAGAGCAGGGGGTGGAGCAAGCCAGGCCTCAAACCTCGAGAAGCTCCAGCCCAAGAATCAGCCAAAATGCAGCCCAACTCCGGGAGAATCTCAATGGCAGAGTTTGGAGCAAGCCAGGCCTCAAACCTTGAGAAGCTCCAGCCCAAAAGGCAGCCAAAATGCAGCCCACATCCGGGAGAATCTCAAGAGCAGGGGGTGGAGCAAGCCAGGCCTCAAACCACGAGAAGCTCCAGCCCAAAAGGCAGCCAAAATGCAGCCCACATCCGGGAGAATCTCAAGAGCAGGGGGTGGAGCAAGGCAGGCCTCAAACCTCGAGAAGCTCCAGCCCAAAAGGCAGCCAAAATGCAGCCCACATCCGGGAGAATCTCAAGAGCAGGGGTTGGAGCAAGCCAGGCCTCAAACCTCGAGAAGCTCCAGCCCAAAAGGCAGCGAAAATGCAGCCCACATCCGGGAGAATCTCAAGAGCAGGGGGTGGAGCAAGGCAGGCCTCAAACCTCGAGAAGCTCCAGCCGAAAAGGCAGCCAAAATCCAGCCCACATCCGGGAGAATCTCAAGAGCAGGGGGTGGAGCAAGCCAGGCCTCAAACCACGAGAAGCTCCAGCCCAAAATGCAGTCAAAATGCAGCCCACATGCGGGAGAATCTCAAGAGCAGGGGGTGGAGCAAGCCAGGCCTCAAACCACGAGAAGCTCCAGCCCAAAAGGCAGCCAAAATGCAGCCCACATCCCGGAGAATCTCAAGAGCAGGGGGTGGAGCAAGCCAGGCCTCAAACCTCGAGAAGCTCCAGCCCAAAAGGCAGCAAAAATGCAGCCCACATCCGGGAGAATCTCAAGAGCAGGGGGTGGAGCAAGCCAGGCCTCAAACCACGAGAAGCTGCAGCCCAAAAGGCAGCCAAAATGCAGCCCACATCCAGGAGAATCTCAAGAGCAGGGGGTGTAGCAAGCCAGGCCTCAAACCATGAGAAGCTCCAGCCCAAAAGGCAGCCAAAATCCAGCCCACATCCGGGAGAATCTCAAGAGCAGGGGGTGGAGCAAGCAAGGCCTCAAACCACGAGAAGCTCCATCCCAAAATGCAGACAAAATCCAGCCCATATCCGGGACAATATCAAGAGCAGGGGGTGGAGCAAGCCAGGCCTCAAACCACGAGAAGCTCCAGCCCAAGAATCAGCCAAATTTCAGCCCACATCCGGGAGAATCTCAATGGCAGAGTTTGGAGCAAGCCAGGCCTCAAACCTTGAGAAACTCCAGCCCAAAAGGCAGCCAAAATGCAGCCCACATCCGGGACAATTTCAAGAGCAGGGGGTGGAGCAAGCCAGGCTTCAAACCATGAGAAGCTCCAGCCCAAAAGCAGCCAAAATGCAGCCTACATCCGGGAGAATCTCAAGAGCAGGTGTTGGAGCAAGCCAGGCCTCAATCCTCGAGAAGCTCCAGCCCAAAAGGCAGCCAAAATGCAGCCCACCTCGGGGAGAACATCAAGAGCAGGGGGTCGAGCAAGCCAGGCCTCAAACCACGAGAAGCTCCAGCCCAAAAGGCAGCCAAAATGCAGCCCACATCCCGGAGAATCTCACGAGCAGGGGGTGGAGCAAGCCAGGCCTCAAACCATGAGAAGCTCCAGCCCAAAAGGCAGCCAAAATCCTACCCACATCCGGGAGAATCTCAAGAGCAGGTGGTGGAGCAAGCCAGGCCTCAAACCTCGAGAAGCTCCAGCCCAATAGGCAGCGAAAATGCAGGCCACATGCGGGAGAATCTCAAGAGCAGGGGGTGGAGCAAGCCAGGCCTCAAACCACGAGAAGCTCCAGCCCAAAATGCAGCCAAAAAGCAGCCCACATCCGGGAGAATCTCAAGAGCAGGGGGTGGAGCAAGCCAGGCCTCAAACCACGAGAAGCTCCAGCAAAAAAGGCAGCCAAAATGCAGCCCACATCCCGGAGAATCTCAAGAGCAGGGGTTGGAGCAAGCCAGGCCTCAAACCATGAGAAGCTCCAGCCCAAAAGGCAGCCAAAATCTTACCCACCTCCGGGAGAATCTCAAGAGCAGGGGGTGGAGCAAGCCAGGCCTCAAACATCGAGAAGCTCCAGCCCAAAAGCAGGCAATATCCAGCCCACATCCGGGAGAATCTCAAGAGCAGGGGGTGGAGCAAGCCAGGCCTCAAACCACGAGAAGCTCCAGCCCAAAAGGCAGACAAAATCCAGCCCACATCCGGGAGAATCTCAAGAGCAGGGGGTGGAGCAAGCCAGGCCTCAATCCTCGAGAAGCTCCAGCCCAAAAGGCAGCCAAAATGCAGCCCACCTCGGGGAGAACATCAAGAGCAGGGGGTCGAGCAAGCCAGGCCTCAAACCACGAGAAGCTCCAGCAAAAAAGGCAGCCAAAATGCAGCCCACATCCCGGAGAATCTCACGAGCAGGGGGTGGAGCAAGCCAGGCCTCAAACCATGAGAAGCTCCAGCCCAAAAGGCAGCCAAAATCCTACCCACATCCGGGAGAATCTCAAGAGCAGGTGGTGGAGCAAGCCAGGCCTCAAACCACGAGAAGCTCCAGCCCTAAAGGCAGCCAAAATGCAGCCCACATCCAGGAGAATCTCAAGAGCAGGGGGTGGAGCAAGCCAGGCCTCAAACCTCGAGAAGCTCCAGCCCAAAAGGCAGACAAATCCAGCCCACATGCGGGAGAATCTCAAGAGCAGGGGGTGGAGCAAGGCAGGCCTCAAACCTCGAGAAGCTCCAGCCCAAAAGGCAGCCAAAATGCAGCCCACATCCGGGAGAATCTCAAGAGCAGGGGGTGGAGAAAGCCAGGCCTCAAACCACGAGAAGCTCCAGCCCAAAAGGCAGCCAAAATGCAGCCCACATCCGGGAAAATATCAAGAGCAGGGGGTGGAGCAAGCCAGGCCTCAAACCTCGAGAAGCTCCAGCCCAAGAGTCAGCCAAAATGCAGCCCAAATCCGGGAGAATCTCAATGGCAGAGTTTGGAGCAAGCCAGGCCTCAAACCACGAGAAGCTCCAGCCCAAAAGGCAGCCAAAATTCAGCCCACATCCGGGAGAATCTCAAGAGCAGGGGGTGGAGCAAGCCAGGCCTCAAACCACGAGAAGCTCCAGCCCTAAAGGCAGCCAAAATGCAGGCCACATCCGGGAGAATCTCAAGAGCAGGGGGTGGAGCAAGCCAGGCCTCAAAGCTCGAGAATCTCCATCCCAAAAGGGAGCCAAAATGCAGCCCAGATCCGGGACAATTTCAAGAGCAGGGTGTGGAGCAAGCCAGGCCTCAAACCTCGAGAAGCTCCAGCCCACAAGGCAGCCAAAATGCAGCCCACATCCGGGAGAATCTCAAGAGCAGGGGGTGGAGCAAGCCAGGCCTCAAACCATGAGAAGATCCAGCCCAAAAGGCAGCCAAAATGCAGCCCACATCCGGGAGAATCTCAAGAGCAGGGGGTGGAGCAAGCCAGGCCTCAAACCACGAGAAGCTCCAGCCCAAAAGGCAGCCAAAATCCAGCCCACATCCGGGAGAATCTTAAGAGCAGGGGGTGGAGCAAGCCAGGCCTCAAACCACGAGAAGCTCCAGCCCAAAAGGCAGCCAAAATGCAGCCCACATCCGGGAGAATCTCAAGAGCAGGGGGTGGAGGAAGCCAGGCCTCAAACCACGAGAAGCTCCAGCCCAAAATGCAGCCAAAATGCAGCCCACATCCGGGAGAATCTCAAGAGCAGGGGGTGGAGCAAGCCAGGCCTCAAACCTCGAGAAGCTCCAGCCCAAAAGGCAGCCAAAATGCAGCCCACATCCGGGAGAATCTCAAGAGCAGGGGGTGGAGCAAGCCAGGCCTCAAACCACGAGAAGCTCCAGCCCAAAACGCAGACAAAATACAGCCCACATGCGGGAGAATCTCAAGAGCAGGTGGTGGAGCAAGCCAGGCCTCAAACCACGAGAAGCTCCAGCCCAAAAGGCAGCCAAAATGCAGGACACATCCGGGAGAATCTCAAGAGCAGGGGGTGGAGCAAGCCAGGCCTCAAACCTCGAGAAGCTCCAGCCCAAAAGGCAGCCAAAATGCAGCCCACATCCAGGAGAACCTCAAGAGCAGGGTGTGGAGCAAGCCAGGCCTCAAACCTCGAGAAGCTCCAGCCCAAAAGGCAGCCAAAATGCAGCCCACCTCCGGGAGAATTTCAAGAGCAGGGGGTGGAGCAAGGCAGGCCTCAAACCTTGAGAAGCTCCAGCCCAAAAGGCAGCCAAAATGCAGCCCACATCCGGGAGAATCTCAAGAGCAGGGGGTGGAGCAAGCCAGGCCTCAAACCACGAGAAGCTCCAGCCCAAAACGCAGCCAAAATGCAGCCCACATCCGGGAGAATCGCAAGAGCAGGGGGTGGAGGAAGCCAGGCCTCAAACCACGAGAAGCTCCAGCCCAAAAGGCAGCCAAAATGCAGCCCACATCCGGGAGAATCTCAAGAGCAGGGGGTGGAGCAAGCCAGGCCTCAAACCTCGAGAAGCTCCAGCCCAAAAACGCAGCCAAAATGCAGCCCACATCTAGGAGAATCTCAAGAGCAGGGGGTGGAGCAAGCCAGGCCTCAAACCACGAGAATCTCCAGCCCAAAAGGCAGACAAAATGCAGCCCACATCCGGGAGAATCTCAAGAGCAGGGGTTAGAGCAAGGCAGGCCTCAAACCTCGAGAAGCTCCAGCCCAAAAGGCAGCCAAAATGCAGCCCACCTCCGGGAGAATCTCAAGAGCAGGGGGTGGAGCAAGCCAGGCCTCAAACCACGAGAAGCTCCAGCCCAAAAGGCAGCCAAAATGCAGCCCACATCCAGGAGAATCTCAAGAGCAGGGGGTGGACCAAGCCAGGCCTCAAACCTCGAGAAGCTCCAGCCCTAAATGCAGCCAAAATGCAGCCCACATCCGGGAGAATCTCAAGAGCAGAGGGTGGAGCAAGCCAGGCCTCAAACCACGAGAAGCTCCAGCCCAAAATGCAGCCAAAATGCAGGCCACATCCGGGAGAATCTCAAGAGCAGGGGGTGGAGCAAGCCAGGCCTCAAACCACGAGAAGCTCCAGCCCAAAACGCAGCCAAAATGCAGCCCACATCCGGGAGAATCTCAAGAGCAGGGGGTGGAGCAAGCCAGGCCTCAAACCTCGAGAAGCTCCAGCCCAAAACGTAGCCAAAATGCAGCCCACATTTGGGAGAATCTCAAGAGCAGGGGTTGGAGCAAGCCAGGCCTCAAACCATGAGAAGCTCCAGCCCAAAAGGCAGCCAAAATGCAGCCCACATCCGGGAGAATCTCAAGAGCAGGGGGTGGAGCAAGCCAGGCCTCAAACCTCGAGAAGCTCCAGCCCAAAAGGCAGCCAAAATGCAGCCCACATCCGGGAGAATCTCAAGAGCAGGGGGTGGAGCAAGCCAGGCCTCAAACCACGAGAAGCTCCAGCCCAAAAGGCAGACAAAATCCAGCCCACATGCGGGAGAATCTCAAGAGCAGGGGGTGGAGCAAGGCAGGCCTCAAACCTCGAGAAGCTCCACCCCAAAAGGCAGCCAAAATGCAGCCCACATCCAGGAGAATCTCAAGAGCAGGGGGTGGAGCAAGCCAGGCCTCAAACCTCGAGAAGCTCCAGCCCAAAAGGCAGCCAAAATGCAGCCCACATCCGGGAGAATCTCAAGAGCAGGGGGTGGAGCAAGCCAGGCCTCAAACCACGAGAAGCTCCAGCCCAAAACGCAGCCAAAATGCAGCCCACATCCGGGAGAATCTCAAGAGCAGGGGGTGGAGCAAGTCAGTCCTCAAGTTCGAGAAGCTCCAGCCGAAAAGGCAGCCAAAATGCAGCCCACATCCGGGAGAATCTCAAGAGCAGGGGGTGGAGCAAGCCAGGCCTCAAACCTCGAGAAGCTCCAGCCCAAAAGGCAGCGAAAGTGCAGCCCACATCCGGGAGAATCTCAAGAGCAGGGGGTGGAGCAAGCCAGGCCTCAAACCACGAGAAGCTCCAGCCCAAAAGGCAGCCAAAATGCAGCCCACATCCGGGAGAATCTCAAGAGCAGGGGGTGGAGCAAGCCAGGCCTCAAACCACGAGAAGCTCCAGAACAAAAAGGAGCCAAAATGCAGCCCACATCCGGGAGAATATCAAGAGCAGGGGGTGGAGCAAGCCAGGCCTCAAACCACGAGAAGTTCCAGCCCAAAATGCAGACAAAATCCAGCCCATATCTGGGAGAATATCAAGAGCAGGGGGTGGAGCAAGCCAGGCCTCAAACCACGAGAAGCTCCAGCCCAAGAATCAGCCAAAATGCAGCCCACATCCGGGAGAATCTCAATGGCAGAGTTTGGAGCAAGCCAGGCCTCAAACCTTGAGAAGCTCCAGGCCAAAGGGCAGCCAAAATGCAGCCCACATCCGGGAGAATCTCAAGAGCAGGGGGTGGACCAAGCCAGGCCTCAAACCACGAGAAGCTCCAGCCCAAAAGGCAGCCAAAATGCAGCCCACATCCGGGAGAATTTCAAGAGCAGGGGGTGGAGCAAGCCAGGCCTCAAACCTCGAGAAGCTCCAGCCCAAAAGGCAGCCAAAATGCAGCCCACATCCGGGAGAATCTCAAGAGCAGGGGGTGGAGCAAGCCAGGCCTCAAACCACGAGAAGCTCCAGCCGAAAAGGGAGCCAAAATGCAGCCCACATCCGGGAGAATATCAAGAACAGGGGGTGGACCAAGCCAGGCCTCAAACCACGAGAAGCTCCAGCCCATAAGCAGCCAAAATGCAGCCCACATACGGGAGAATCGCAAGAGCAGGGGGTGGAGGAAGCCAGGCCTCAAACCACGAGAAGCTCCAGCCCAAAAGGCAGCCAAAATGCAGCCCACATCCGGGAGAATCTCAAGAGCAGGGGGTGGAGCAAGCCAGGCCTCAAACCTTGAGAAGCTCCAGCCCAAAAGGCAGCCAAAATGCAGCCCACATCCGGGAGAATCTCAAGAGCAGGGGTTGGAGCAAGCCAGGCCTCAAACCTCGAGAACTCCAGCCCAAAAGGCAGCGAAAATGCAGCCCACATCCGCGAGAATCTCAAGAGCAGGGGGTGGAGCAAGCCAGGCCTCAAACCACGAGAAGCTCCAGCCCAAAAGGCAGCCAAAATGCAGCCCACCTCCCTGAGAATATCAAGAGCAGGAGGTGTAGCAAGCCAGGCCTCAAACCATGAGAAGCTCCAGCCCAAAAGGCAGCCAAAATCCAGCCCACATCCGGGAGAATCTCAAGAGCAGGGGGTGGAGCAAGCCAGGCCTTAAACCCCGAGAAGCTCCAGCCCAAAAGGCAGCCAAAATGCAGCCCACATCCGGGAGAATCTCAAGAGTAGAGGGTGGAGCAAGCCAGGCCTCAAACCACGAGAAGCTCCAGAACAAAAGGGAGCCAAAGTGCAGCCCACATCCGGGAGAATATCAAGAGCAGGGGGTGGAGAAAGCCAGGCCTCAAACCACGAGAAGTTCCAGCCCAAAATGCAGACAAAATCCAGCCCATATCCGGGAGAATCTCAAGAGCAGGGGGTGGAGCAAGCCAGGCGTCAAACCACGAGTAGCTCCAGCCCAAAATGCAGATAAAATGCAGCCCACATCCGGGAGAATATCAAGAGCAGGGGGTGGAGCAAGCCAGGCCTCAAACCACGAGAAGCTCCAGCCCAAAAGGCAGCCAAAATGCAGACCACATCCGGGAGAATCTCAAGAGCAGGGGGTGGAGCAAGCCAGGCCTCAAACCTCTAGAAGCTCCAGCCCAAGAATCAGCCAAAATGCAGCCCAACTCCGGGAGAATCTCAATGGCAGAGTTTGGAGCAAGCCAGGCCTCAAACCTTAAGAAGCTACAGCCCAAAAGGCAGCCAAAATGCAGCCCACATCCGGGAGAATCTCAAGAGCAGAGGGTGGAGCAAGCCAGGCCTCAAACCACGAGAAGCTCCAGCCCAAAAGGCAGCCAAAATGCAGCCCACATCCGGGAGAATCTCAAGAGCAGAGGGTGGAGCAAGCCAGGCCTCAAACCACGAGAAGCTCCAGCCCAAAAGGCAGCCAAAATCCAGCCCACATCCGGGAGAATCTCAAGAGCAGGGGGTGGAGCAAGGCAGGCCACAAACCTCGAGAAGCTCCAGCCCAAAAGGCAGACAAAATCCAGCCCACATCCGGGAGAATCTCAAGAGCAGGGGGTGGAGCAAGCCAGGCCTCAAACCTCGAGAAGCTCCAGCCCAAAAGGCAGCCAAAATGCAGCCCACATCCGGAGAATATCAAGAGCAGGGGGTGGAGCAAGCCAGGCCTCAAACCACGAGAAGCTCCAGCCCAAAAGGCAGACAAAATGCAGGCCACATCCGGGAGAATCTCAAGAGCAGGGGGTGGAGCAAGCCAGGCCTCAAACCAGGAGAAGCTCCAGCCCAAAAGGCAGCCAAAATGCAGCCCACATCCAGGAGAATCTCAAGAGCAGGGGGTGGAGCAAGCCAGGCCTCAAACCACGAGAAGCTCCAGCCCAAAAGGCAGACAAAATGCAGCCCACATGCGGAAGAATCTCAAGAGTAGAGGGTGGAGCAAGGCAGGCCTCAAACCACGAGAAGCTCCAGCCCAAAAGGCAGCCAAAATGCAGCCCACATCCGGGAGAATATCAAGAGCAGGGGGTGGAGCAAGCCTGGGGTCAAACCACGAGAAGCTCCAGCCCAAGAATCAGCCAAAATGCAGCCCACATCCGGGAGAATATCAAGAGCAGGGGGTGGAGCAAGCCAGGCCTCAAACCACGAGAAGCTCCAGCCCAAAAGGCAGCCAAAATGCAGCCCACATCCGGGAGAATCTCAAGAGCAGGGGTTGGAGCAAGCCAGGCCTCAAACCACGAGAAGCTCCAGCCCAAAATGCAGCCAAAATGCAGCCCACATCCGGGAGAATCTCAATGGCAGAGTTTGGAGCAAGCCAGGCCTCAATCCGCGAGAAGCTCCAGCCCAAAAGGCAGCCAAAATGCAGCCCACATGCGGGAGAATCTCAAGAGCAGGGGGTGGAGCAAGGCAGGCCTCAAACCTCGAGAAGCTCCAGCCCAAAATGCAGCCAAAATGCAGCCCACATCCGGGAGAATCTCAAGAGCAGGGGGTGGAGCAAGCCAGGCCACAAACCACGAGAAGGTCCAGCCTTAAAGGCAGCCAAAATGCAGCCCACATCCCGGAGAATCTCAAAAGCAGGGGGTGGAGCAAGCCAGGCCTCAAACCACGAGAAGCTCCAGCAAAAAAGGCAGCCAAAATGCAGCCCACATCCCGGAGAATCTCAAGAGCAGGGGGTGGAGCAAGCCAGGCCTCAAACCACGAGAAGCTCCAGCCCAAAAGGCAGCCAAAATCCTACCCACATGCGGGAGAATCTCAAGAGCATTGATTGGAGCAAGCCAGGCCTCAAACCACGAGAAGCTCCAGCCCAAAAGGCAGCCAAAATGCAGCCCACCTCCGGGAGAATCTCAAGAGCAGGGGGTGGCGCAAGCCAGGATTCAAACCACGAGAAGATCCAGCCCAAAAGGCAGCCAAAATGCAGCCCACCTCGGGGAGAATCTCAAGAGCAGGGGGTCGAGAAAGCCAGGCCTCAAACCACGAGAAGCTCCAGCCCTAAAGGCAGCCAAAATGCAGCCCACATGCAGGAGAATCTCAAGAGCAGGGGGTGGAGCAAGCCAGGCCTCAAACCTCGAGAAGCTCCAGCCCAAAAGGCAGACAAATCCAGCCCACATGCGGGAGAATCTCAAGAGCAGGGGGTGGAGCAAACCAGGCCTCAAACCTCGAGAAGCTCCAGCCCAAAAGGCAGACAAATCCAGCCCACATGCGGGAGAATCTCAAGAGCAGGGGGTGGAGCAAACCAGGCCTCAAACCTCGAGAAGCTCCAGCCCTAAAGGCAGCCAAAATGCAGCCCACATAGGGGAGAATCTCAAGAGCAGGTGGTGGAGCAAGCCAGGCCTCAAACCACGAGAAGCTCCAGCCCTAAAGGCAGCCAAAATGCAGCCCACATCCGGGAGAATCGCAAGAGCAGGGGGTGGAGGAAGCCAGGCCTCAAACCACGAGAAGCTCCAGCCCAAAAGGGAGCCAAAATCCAGCCCACATCCGGGAGAATCTCAAGAGCAGGGGGTGGAGCAAGCCAGGCCTCAAACCACGAGAAGCTCCAGCCCAAAAGGCAGGCACAATCCAGCCCACATCCGGGAGAATCTCAAGAGCAGGGGGTGGAGCAAGCCAGGCGTCAAACCTCGAGAAGCTCCAGCCCAAGAATCAGCCAAAATGCAGCCCAACTCCGGGAGAATCTCAATGGCAGAGTTTGGAGCAAGCCAGGCCTCAAACCATGAGAAGCTCCAGCCCAAAAGGCAGCCAAAATGCAGCCCACATCCGGGAGAATCTCAAGAGCAGGGGGTGGAGCAAGCCAGGCCTCAAACCACGAGAAGCTCCAGCCCAAAATGCAGCCAAAATGCAGCCCACATGCGGGAGAATCTCTAGAGCAGGGGGTGGAGCAAGGCAGGCCTCAAACCTCGAGAAGCTCCAGCCCAAAAGGCAGCCAAAATGCAGCCCACATCCGGGAGAATCTCAAGAGCAGGGGTTGGAGCAAGCCAGGCCTCAAACCTCGAGAAGCTCCAGCCCAAAAGGCAGCGAAAATGCAGCCCACATCCGGGAGAATCTCAAGAGCAGGGGGTGGAGCAAGCCAGGCCTCAAACCACGAGAAGCTCCAGCCCTAAAGGCAGCCAAAATGCAGCCCACATCCGGGAGAATCGCAAGAGCAGGGGGTGGAGGAAGCCAGGCCTCAAACCACGAGAAGCTCCAGCCCAAAAGGGAGCCAAAATCCAGCCCACATCCGGGAGAATCTCAAGAGCAGGGGGTGGAGCAAGCCAGGCCTCAAACCACGAGAAGCTCCAGCCCAAAAGGCAGGCACAATCCAGCCCACATCCGGGAGAATCTCAAGAGCAGGGGGTGGAGCAAGCCAGGCGTCAAACCACGAGAAGCTCCAGCCCAAAATGCAGACAAAATCCAGCCCATATCCGGGAGAATCTCAAGAGCAGGGGGTGGAGCAAGCCAGGCCTCAAACCTCGAGAAGCTCCAACCCAAGAATCAGCCAAAATGCAGCCCAACTCCGGGAGAATCTCAATGGCAGAGTTTGGAGCAAGCCAGGCCTCAAACCTCGAGAAGCTCCAGCCCAAAAGGCAGCCAAAATGCAGCCCACATCCAGGAGAATCTCAAGAGCAGGGGGTGGAGCAAGCCAGGCCTCAAACCACGAGAAGCTCCAGCCCAAAAGGCAGACAAAATGCAGCCCACATCCGGGAGAATCTCAAGAGCAGGGGGTAGAGCAAGGCAGGCCTCAAACCTCGAGAAGCTCCAGCCCAAAAGGCAGCCAAAATGCAGCCCACATCCAGGAGAATCTCAAGAGCAGGGGGTGGAGCAAGCCAGGCCTCAAACCACGAGAAGCTCCAGCCCAAAAGGCAGCCAAAATGCAGCCCACATCCAGGAGAATCTCAAGAGCAGGGGGTGGAGCAAGCCAGGCCTCAAACCTCGAGAAGCTCCAGCCCAAAAGGCAGCCAAAATGCAGCCCACATCCGGGAGAATCTCAAGAGCAGAGGGCGGAGCAAGCCAGGCCTCAAACCTCGAGAAGCTCCAGCCCAAAAGGCAGCCAAAATGCAGCCCACATCCAGGAGAATCTCAAGAGCAGGGGGTGGAGCAAGCCAGGCCTCAAACCTCGAGAAGCTCCAGCCCTAAAGGCAGCCAAAATGCAGCCCAACTCCGGGAGAATCTCAATGGCAGAGTTTGGAGCAAGCCAGGCCTCAAACCTCGAGAAGCTCCAGCCCAAAAGGCAGCCAAAATGCAGCCCATCTCCGGGAGAATCTCAAGAGCAGGGGTTGGAGCAAGCCAGGCCTCAAACCTCGAGAAGCTCCAGCCCAAAAGGCAGCGAAAATGCAGCCCACATCCGGGAGAATCTCAAGAGCAGGGGGTGGAGCAAGCCAGGCCTCAAACCACGAGAAGCTCCAGCCCTAAAGGCAGCCAAAATGCAGCCCACATCCGGGAGAATCGCAAGAGCAGGGGGTGGAGGAAGCCAGGCCTCAAACCACGAGAAGCTCCAGCCCAAAAGTGAGCCAAAATCCAGCCCACATCCGGGAGAATCTCAAGAGCAGGGGGTGGAGCAAGCCAGGCCTCAAACCACGAGAAGCTCCAGCCCAAAAGGCAGCCAAAATCCAGCCCACATCCGGGAGAATCTCAAGAGCAGGGGGTGGAGCAAGCCAGGCGTCAAACCAAGAGAAGCTCCAGCCCAAAATGCAGACAAAATCCAGCCCATATCCGGGAGAATCTCAAGAGCAGGGGGTGGAGGAAGCCAGGCCTCAAACCACGAGAAGCTCCAGCCCAAAAGGCAGCCAAAATGCAGCCCACATCCGGGAGAATATCAAGAGCAGGGGGTGGAGCAAGCCAGGCCTCAAACCTCGAGAAGCTCCAGCCCAAAAGGCAGCCAAAATGCAGCCCACCTCCCTGAGAATCTCAAGAGCAGGGGGTGGAGCAAGCCAGGCCTCAAACCTCGAGAAGCTCCAGCCCAAAAGGCAGCCAAAATGCAGCCCACATCCAGGAGAATCTCAAGAGCAGGGGGTGGAGCAAGCCAGGCCTCAAACCACGAGAAGCTCCAGCCCAAAAGGCAGACAAAATGCAGCCCACATCCGGGAGAATCTCAAGAGCAGGGGGTGGAGCAAGCCAGGCCTCAAACCACGAGAAGCTCCAGCCCAAAAGGCAGCCAAAATGCAGCCCACATCCAGGAGAATCTCAAGAGCAGGGGGTGGAGCAAGCCAGGCCTCAAACCTCGAGAAGCTCCAGCCCAAAAGGCAGCCAAAATGCAGCCCACATCCGGGAGAATCTCAAGAGCAGAGGGTGAAGCAAGCCAGGCCTCAAACCTCGAGAAGCTCCAGCCCAAAAGGCAGCCAAAATGCAGCCCAACTCCGGGAGAATCTCAATGGCAGAGTTTGGAGCAAGCCAGGCCTCAAACCTCGAGAAGCTCCAGCCCAAAAGGCAGCCAAAATGCAGCCCACATGCGGGAGAATCTCAAGAGCAGGGGGTGGAGCAAGCCAGGCCTCAAACCTCGAGAAGCTCCAGCCCAAAAGGCAGCCAAAATGCAGCCCACATCCGGGAGAATCTCAAGAGCAGGGGGTGGAGCAAGCCAGGCCTCAAACCTCGAGAAGCTCCAGCCCAAAAGTCAGCCAAAATGCAGCCCACATCCGGGAGAATCTCAAGAGCAGGGGGTGGAGCAAGCCAGGCCTCAAACCACGAGAAGCTCCAGCCCAAAAGGCAGCCAAAATGCAGCCCACATCCGGGAGAATCTCAAGAGCAGGGGGTGGAGCAAGCCAGGCCACAAACCACGAGAAGCTCCAGCCCAAAAGGCAGCCAAAATGCAGCCCACCTCCGGGACAATTTCAAGAGCGGGGGGTGGAGCAAGCCAGGCCTCAAACCACGAGAAGCTCCAGCCCAAAAGTCAGCCAAAATGCAGCCCACATCCGGGAGAATCTCAAGAGCAGGGGGTGGAGCAAGCCAGGCCTCAAACCTCGAGAAGCTCCAGCCCAAAAGGCAGCCAAAATGCAGCCCACATCCAGGAGAATCTCAAGAGCAGGGGGTGGAGCAAGCCAGGCCTCAAACCTCGAGAAGCTCCAGCCCAAAAGGCAGCCAAAATGCAGCCCACATGCAGGAGAATCTCAAGAGCAGGGGGTGGAGCAAGCCAGGCCTCAAACCACGAGAAGCTCCAGCCCAAAAGGCAGACAAAATGCAGCCCACATCCGGGAGAATCTCAAGAGCAGGGGGTAGGGCAAGGCAGACCTCAAACCTCGAGAAGCTCCAGCCCAAAAGGCAGCCAAAATGCAGCCCACATCCGGGAGAATCTCAAGAGCAGGGGGTGGAGCAAGCCAGGCCTCAAACCTCGAGAAGCTCCAGCCCAAAAGGCAGCCAAAATGCAGCCCACATCCAGGAGAATCTCAAGAGCAGGGGGTGGAGCAAGCCAGGCCTCAAACCTCGAGAAGCTCCAGCCCAAAAGGCAGCCAAAATGCAGCCCACATCCGGGAGAATCTCAAGAGCAGAGGGTGGAGCAAGCCAGGCCTCAAACCACGAGAAGCTCCAGCCCAAAAGGCAGCCAAAATGCAGCCCACATCCGGGAGAATCTCAAGAGCAGGGGGTGGAGCAAGCCAGGCCTCAAACCACGAGAAGCTCCAGAACAAAATGGAGCCAAAATGCAGCCCAGATCCGGGACAATTTCAAGAGCAGGGTGTGGAGCAAGCCAGGCCTCAAACCACGAGAAGCTACAGCCCAAAAGGCAGCCAAAATCCAGCCCACATCCGGGAGAATCTCAAGAGCAGGGGGTGGAGCAAGCCAGGCCTCAAAGCACGAGAAGCTCCAGCCCAAAAAGCAGCCAAAATGCAGCCCACATCCGGGAGAATCTCAAGAGCAGGTGGTGGAGCAAGCCAGGCCTCAAACCACGAGAAGCTCCAGCCCAAAACGCAGCCAAAATGCAGCCCACATGCGGGAGAATCGCAAGAGCAGGGGGTGGAGCAAGCCAGGCCTCAAACCACGAGAAGCTCCAGCCCAAAAGGCAGCCAAAATGCAGCCCACATCCAGGAGAATATAAAGAGCAGGGGGTGGAGCAAGCCAGGCCTCAAACCTCGAGAAGCTCCAGCCCAAAAACGCAGCCAAAATGCAGCCCACATCTAGGAGAATCTCAAGAGCACGGGGTGGAGCAAGCCAGGCCTCAAACCACGAGAAGCTCCAGCCCAAAACGCAGCCAAAATGCAGCCCACATCCGGGAGAATCTCAAGAGCAGGGGGTGGAGCAAGCCAGGCCTCAAACCACGAGAAGCTCCAGCCCAAAAGGCAGCCAAAATGCAGCCCACATCCGGGAGAATCTCAAGAGCAGGGGGTGGAGCAAGCCAGGCCTCAAACCACGAGAAGCTCCAGCCCAAAATGCAGACAAAATCCAGCCCACATCCGGGAGAATCTCAAGAGCAGGGGGTGGAGCAAGCCAGGCCCCAAACCACGAGAAGCTCCAGCCCAAAAGGCAGCCAAAATGCAGGCCACATCCGGGAGAATCTCAAGAGCAGGGGGTGGAGCAAGCCAGGCCTCAAACCTCGAGAAGCTCCAGCCCAAAAGGCAGCCAAAATGCAGGCCACATCCGGGAGAATCTCAAGAGCAGGGGGTGGAGCAAGCCAGGCCTCAAACCTCGAGAAGCTCCAGCCCAAAAGGCAGCCAAAATGCAGCCCACATCCAGGAGAATCTCAAGAGCAGGGGGTGGAGCAAGCCAGGCCTCAAACCTCGAGAAGCTCCAGCCCAAAAGGCAGCCAAAATGCAGCCCACCTCCGGGAGAATTTCAAGAGCAGGGGGTGGAGCAAGCCAGGCCTCAAACCTCGAGAAGCTCCAGCCCAAAAGGCAGCCAAAATGCAGCCCACATCCCGGAGAATCTCAAAAGCAGGGGGTGGAGCAAGCCAGGCCTCAAACCTCGAGAAGCTCCAGAACAAAAGGGAGCCAAAATGCAGCCCACATCCGGGAGAATCTCAAGAGCAGGGGGTGGAGCAAGCCAGGCCTCAAAGCACGAGAAGCTCCAGCCCAAAAAGCAGCCAAAATGCAGCCCACATCCGGGAGAATCTCAAGAGCAGGTGGTGGAGCAAGCCAGGCCTCAAACCACGAGAAGCTCCAGCCCAAAACGCAGCCAAAATGCAGCCCACATGCGGGAGAATCGCAAGAGCAGGGGGTGGAGCAAGCCAGGCCTCAAACCTCGAGAAGCTCCAGCCCAAAAGGCAGCCAAAATGCAGCCCACATCCAGGACAATATAAAGAGCAGGGGGTGGAGCAAGCCAGGCCTCAAACCTCGAGAAGCTCCAGCCCAAAAACGCAGCCAAAATGCAGCCCACATCTAGGAGAATCTCAAGAGCAGGGGGTGGAGCAAGCCAGGCCTCAAACCTCGAGAAGCTCCAGCCCAAAACGCAGCCAAAATGCAGCCCACATCCGGGAGAATCTCAAGAGCAGGGGGTGGAGCAAGCCAGGCCTCAAACTTCGAGAACTCCAGCCCAAAAGGCAGCCAAAATGCAGCCCACATCCGGGAGAATCTCAAGAGCAGGGGGTGGAGCAAGCCAGGCCTCAAACCACGAGAAGCTCCAGCCCAAAATGCAGCCAAAATCCAGCCCACATCCGGGAGAATCTCAAGAGCAGGGGGTGGAGCAAGCCAGGCCACAAACCACGAGAAGCTCCAGCCCAAAAGGCAGCCAAAATGCAGCCCACCTCCGGGACAATTTCAAGAGCGGGGGGTGGAGCAAGCCAGGCCTCAAACCTCGAGAAGCTCCAGCCCAAAAGGCAGCCAAAATGCAGGCCACATCCGGGAGAATCTCAAGAGCAGGGGGTGGAGCAAGCCAGGCCTCAAACCTCGAGAAGCTCCAGCCCAAAAGGCAGCCAAAATGCAGCCCACATCCAGGAGAATCTCAAGAGCAGGGGGTGGAGGAAGCCAGGCCTCAAACCTCGAGAAGCTCCAGCCCAAAAGGCAGCCAAAATGCAGCCCACCTCCGGGAGAATTTCAAGAGCAGGGGGTGGAGCAAGCCAGGCCTCAAACCTCGAGAAGCTCCAGCCCAAAAGGCAGCCAAAATGCAGCCCACATCCGGGAGAATCTCAAGAGCAGGGGGTGGAGCAAGCCAGGCCTCAAACCTCGAGAAGCTCCAGCCCAAAAGGCAGCCAAAATGCAGCCCACATCCGGGAGAATCTCAAGAGCAGGGGGTGGAGCAAGCCAGGCCTCAAACCTCGAGAAGCTCCAGCCCAAAAGGCAGCCAAAATGCAGCCCACATCCAGGAGAATCTCAAGAGCAGGGGGTGGAGCAAGCCAGGCCTCAAACCATGAGAAGCTCCAGCCCAAAAGGCAGCCAAAATGCAGCCCACATCCGGGAGAATCTCAAGAGCAGAGGGTGGAGCAAGCCAGGCCTCAAACCACGAGAAGCTCCAGAACAAAAGGGAGCCAAAATGCAGCCCACATCCGGGAGAATCTCAAGAGCAGGGTGTGGAGCAAGCCAGGCCTCAAACCACGAGAAGCTCCAGCCCTAAAGGCGGCCAAAATCCAGCCCACATCCGGGAGAATCTCAAGAGCAGGGGGTGGAGCAAGCCAGGCCTCAAACCACGAGAAGCTCCAGCCCAAAACGCAGCCAAAATGCAGCCCACATCCGGGAGAATCTCAAGAGCAGGGGGTGGAGCAAGCCAGGCCTCAAACCTCGAGAAGCTCCAGCCCAAAAGGCAGCCAAAATGCAGCCCACATCCGGGAGAATCTCAAGAGCAGGGGGTGGAGCAAGCCAGGCCTCAAACCTCGAGAAGCTCCAGCCCAAAAACGCAGCCAAAATGCAGCCCACATCTAGGAGAATCTCAAGAGCAGGGGGTGGAGCAAGACAGGCCTCAAACCACGAGAATCTCCAGCCCAAACGTCAGACAAAATGCAGCACACATCCGGGAGAATCTCAAGAGCAGGGGTTAGAGCAAGGCAGGCCTCAAACCTCGAGAAGCTCCAGCCCAAAAGGCAGCCAAAATGCAGCCCACATCCAGGAGAATCTCAAGAGCGGGGGGTGGAGCAAGTCAGGCCTCAAACCACGAGAAGCTCCAGCCCAAAAGGCAGCCAAAATGCAGCCCACATCCGGGAGAATCTCAAGAGCAGGGGGTGGAGCAAGCCAGGCCTCAAACCACGAGAAGCTCCAGCCCAAAACGCAGCCAAAATGCAGCCCACATCCGGGAGAATCTCAAGAGCAGGGGGTGGAGCAAGGCAGGCCTCAAACCTCGAGAAGCTCCAGCCCAAGAATCAGCCAAAATGCAGCCCAACTCCGGGAGAATCTCAATGGAAGAGTTCGGAGCAAGCCAGGCCTCAAACCTTAAGAAGCTACAGGCCAAAATTCAGCCAAAATGCAGCCCACATCCGGGAGAATTTCAAGAGCAGGGGGTGGAGCAAGCCAGGCCTCAAACCTCGAGAAGCTCCAGCCCAATAGGCAGCCAATATCCAGCCCACATCCGGGAGAATCTCAAGAGCAGGGGGTGGAGCAAGCCAGGCCTCAAACCACGAGAAGCTCCAGCCCAAAAGGCAGCCAAAATGCAGCCCACATCCGGGAGAATCTCAAGAGCAGGGGGTGGAGCAAGCCAGTCCTCAAGTTCGAGAAGCTCCAGCCGAAAAGGCAGCCAAAATGCAGCCCACATCCGGGAGAATCTCAAGAGCAGGGGGTGGAGCAAGCCAGGCCTCAAACCTCGAGAAGCTCCAGAACAAAAGGGAGCGAAAATGCAGCCCACATCCGGGAGAATCTCAAGAGCAGGGGGTGGAGCAAGCCAGGCCTCAAACCACGAGAAGCTCCGGCCCAAAAGGCAGCCAAAATGCAGCCCACATCCGGGAGAATCTCAAGAGCAGGGGGTGGAGCAAGCCAGGCCTCAAACCATGAGAAGCTCCAGCCCAAAAGGCAGCCAAAATGCAGCCCACATCCGGGAGAATCTCAAGAGTAGAGGGTGGAGCAAGCCAGGCCTCAAACCACGAGAAGCTCCAGAACAAAAGGGAGCCAAAATGCAGCCCACATCCGGGAGAATCTCAAGAGCAGGGTGTGGAGCAAGCCAGGCCTCAAACCACGAGAAGTTCCAGCCCAAAATGCAGACAAAATCCAGCCCATATCCGGGAGAATATCAAGAGCAGGGGGTGGAGCAAGCCTGGGGTCAAACCACGAGAAGCTCCAGCCCAAGAATCAGCCAAAATGCAGCCCACATCCGGGAGAATCTCAATGGTAGAGTTTGGAGCAAGCCAGGCCTCAATCCTTGAGAAGCTCCAGGCCAAAGGGCAGCCAAAATGCAGCCCACATCCGGGAGAATCTCAAGAGCAGGGGGTGGACCAAGCCAGGCCTCAAACCACGAGAAGCTCCAGCCCAAAAGGCAGCCAAAATGCAGCCCACATCCGGGAGAATCTCAAGAGCAGGGGGTGGACCAAGCCAGGCCTCAAACCACGAGAAGCTCCAGCCCTAAAGGCAGCCAAAATGCAGCCCACATCCGGGAGAATCGCAAGAGCAGGGGGTGGAGGAAGCCAGGCCTCAAACCACGAGAAGCTCCAGCCCAAAAGGCAGCCAAAATGCAGCCCACATCCGGGAGAATCTCAAGAGCAGGGGGTGGAGCAAGCCTGGGGTCAAACCACGAGAAGCTCCAGCCCAAGAATCAGCCAAAATGCAGCCCACATCCGGGAGAATCTCAATGGCAGAGTTTGGAGCAAGCCAGGCCTCAATCCTTGAGAAGCTCCAGGCCAAAGGGCAGCCAAAATGCAGCCCATATCCAGGAGAATCTCAAGAGCAGGGGGTGGAGCAAGGCAGGCCTCAAACCACGAGAAGCTCCAGCCCAAAACGCAGCCATAATGCAGCCCACATACGGGGGAATATCAAGAGCAGGGGGTGGACAAAGCCAGGCCTCAAACCTCGAGAAGCTCCAGCCCAAAAGGCAGCCAAAATGCAGCCCACATCCGGGAGAATCTCAAGAGCAGGGGGTGGAGCAAGCCAGTCCTAAAAGCTCGAGAAGCTCCAGCCGAAAAGGCAGCCAAAATGCAGCCCACATCCGGGAGAATCTCAAGAGCAGGGGGTGGAGCAAGCCAGGCCTCAAACCTCGAGAAGCTCCAGCCCAAAAGGCAGCGAAAATTCAGCCCACATCCGCGAGAATCTCAAGAGCAGGGGGTGGAGCAAGCCAGGCCTCAAACCACGAGAAGCTCCAGCCCAAAAGGCAGCCAAAATGCAGCCCACCTCCCTGAGAATATCAAGAGCAGGGGGTGTAGCAAGCCAGGCCTCAAACCATGAGAAGCTCCAGCCCAAAAGGCAGCCAAAATCCAGCCCACATCCGGGAGAATCTCAAGAGCAGGGGGTGGACCAAGCCAGGCCTCAAACCACGAGAAGCTCCAGCCCTAAAGGCAGCCAAAATGCAGCCCACATCCGGGAGAATCGCAAGAGCAGGGGGTGGAGGAAGCCAGGCCTCAAACCACGAGAAGCTCCAGCCCAAAAGGCAGCCAAAATGCAGCCCACATCCGGGAGAATCTCAAGAGCAGGGGGTGGAGCAAGCCAGGCCTCAAACCACGAGAAGCTCCAGCCGAAAAGGCAGCCAAAATGCAGCCCACATCCGGGAGAATCTCAAGAGTAGAGGGTGGAGCAAGCCAGGCCTCAAACCACGAGAAGCTCCAGAACAAAAGGGAGCCAAAACGCAGCCCACATCCGGGAGAATATCAAGAGCAGGGGGTGGAGCAAGCCAGGCCTCAAACCACGAGAAGTTCAAGCCCAAAATGCAGACAAAATCCAGCCCATATCCGGGAGAATCTCAAGAGCAGGGGGTGGAGCAAGCCTGGGGTCAAAACACGAGAAGCTCCAGCCCAAGAATCAGCCAAAATGCAGCCCACATCCGGGAGAATCTCAATGGCAGAGTTTGGAGCAAGCCAGGCCTCAAACCACGAGAAGCTCCAGGCCAAAGGACAGCCAAAATGCAGCCCATATCCAGGAGAATCTCAAGAGCAGGGGGTGGAGCAAGGCAGGCCTCAAACCACGAGAAGCTCCAGCCCAAAACGCAGCCAAAATGCAGCCCACATACGGGAGAATATCAAGAGCAGGGGGTGGACCAAGCCAGGCCTCAAACCACGAGAAGCTCCAGCCCAAAACGCAGCCAAAATGCAGCCCACATCCGGGAGAATCTCAAGAGCAGGGGGTGGAGCAAGCCAGGCCTCAAACCTCGAGAAGCTCCAGCCCTAAAGGCAGCCAAAATGCAGCCCACATCCGGGAGAATCTCAAGAGCAGGGGGTGGAGCAAGCCAGGCCTCAAACCACGAGAAGCTCCAGCCCAAAATGCAGCCAAAATGCAGCACACATCCGGGAAAATTTCAAGAGCAGGGGGTGGAGCAAGCCAGGCCTCAAACCACGAGAAGCTCCAGCCCTAAAGGCAGCCAAAATGCAGGCCACATCCGGGAGAATCTCAAGAGCAGGGGGTGGAGCAAGCCAGGCCTCAAACCACGAGAAGCTCCAGCCCAAAAGGCAGCCAAAATGCAGCCCACATCCGGGAGAATTTCAAGAGCAGGGGGTGGAGCAAGCCAGGCCTCAAACCACGAGAAGGTCCAGCCCAAAAGGCAGCCAAAATCCAGCCCATATCCGGGAGAATCTCAAGAGCAGGGGTTGGAGCAAGCCAGGCCTCAAACCACGAGAAGCTCCAGCCCAAAACGCAGCCAAAATGCAGCCCACATCCGGGAAAATCTCAAGAGCAGGGGGTGGAGCAAGGCAGGCCTCAAACCTCGAGAAGCTCCAGCCCAAAAGGCAGCCAAAATGCAGCCCACATCCGGGAGAATCTCAAGAGCAGGGGGTGGAGAAAGCCAGGCCTCAAACCTCGAGAAGCTCCAGCCCAAAAGGCAGCAAAAATGCAGCCCACATCCGGGAGAAACTCAAGAGCAGGGGGTGGAGCAAGCCAGGCCTCAAACCACGAGAAGCTCCAGCCCAAAAGGCAGCCAAAATGCAGCCCACCTCTGGGAGAATCTCAAGAGCAGGGGGTGTAGCAAGCCAGGCCTCAAACCATGAGAAGCTCCAGCCCAAAAGGCAGACAAAATCCAGCCCACATGCGGGAGAATCTCAAGAGCAGGGGGTGGACCAAGCAAGGCCTCAAACCACGAGAAGCTCCAGCCGAAAAGGCAGCCAAAATGCAGCCCACATCCGGGAGAATCTCAAGAGCAGGGGGTGGAGCAAGCCAGGCCTCAAACCACAAGAAGCTCCAGCCCAAAAGGGAGCCAAAGTGCAGCCCACATCCGGGAGAATATCAAGAGCAGGGGGTGGAGCAAGCCAGGCCTCAAACCACGAGAAGTTCCAGCCCAAAATGCAGACAAAATCCAGCCCATATCCGGGAGAATCTCAAGAGCAGGGGGTGGAGCAAGCCTGGGGTCAAACCACGAGAAGCTCCAGCCCAAGAATCAGCCAAAATGCAGCCCACATCCGGGAGAATCTCAATGGCAGAGTTTGGAGCAAGCCAGGCCTCAATCCTTGAGAAGCTCCAGGCCAAAGGGCAGCCAAAATGCAGCCCACATCCAGGAGAATCTCAAGAGCAGGGGGTGGAGCAAGGCAGGCCTCAAACCACGAGAAGCTCCAGCCCAAAAGGCAGCCAAAATGCAGCCCACCTACGGGAGAATCTCAAGAGCAGGGGGTGGAGCAAGCCAGGCCTCAAACCACGAGAAGCTCCAGCCCAAAAGGCAGCCAAAATCCAGCCCACATGCGGGAGAATCTCAAGAGCAGGGGGTGGAGCAAGCCAGGCCTCAAACCTCGAGAAGCTCCAGCCCTAAAGGCAGCCAAAATGCAGCCCACATCCGGGAGAATCTCAAGAGCAGGGGGTGGAGCAAGCCAGGCCTCAAACCTCGAGAAGCTCCAGCCCTAAAGGCAGCCAAAATGCAGCCCACATCCGGGAGAATCTCAAGAGCAGGGGGTGGAGCAAGCCAGGCCTCAAACCACGAGAAGCTCCAGCCCTAAAGGCAGACAAAATGCAGGCCACATCCGGGAGAATCTCAAGAGCAGGGGGTGGAGCAAGCCAGGCCTCAAACCAGGAGAAGCTCCAGCCCAAAAGGCAGCCAAAATCCAGCCCACATCCGGGACAATTTCAAGAGCAGGGGGTGGAGCAAGCCAGGCCTCAAACCACGAGAAGGTCCAGCCCAAAAGGCAGCCAAAATCCAGCCCACATCCGGGAGAATCTCAAGAGCAGGGGGTGGAGCAAGCCAGGCCTCAAACCACGAGAAGCTCCAGCCCAAAACGCAGCCAAAATGCAGCCCACATCCGGGAGAATCTCAAGAGCAGGGGGTGGAGCAAGCCAGGCCTCAAACCATGAGAAGCTCCAGCCCAAAAGGCAGCCAAAATCCAGCCCACATCCGGGAGAATATCAAGAGCAGGGGGTGGAGCAAGCCAGGCCTCAAACCTCGAGAAGCTCCAGCCCAAAAGGCAGCGAAAATGCAGCCCACATCCGGGAGAATCTCAAGAGCAGGGGGTGGAGCAAGCCAGGCCTCAAACCACGAGAAGCTCCAGCCCAAAAGGCAGCCAAAATGCAGCCCACCTCCCTGAGAATATCAAGAGCAGGGGGTGGAGCAAGCCAGGCCTCAAACCATGAGAAGCTCCAGCCCAAAAAGCAGCCAAAATCCAGCCCACATCCGGGAGAATCTCAAGAGCAGGGGGTGGAGCAAGCCAGGCCTCAAACCACGAGAAGCTCCAGCCCAAAAGGCAGACAAAATGCAGCCCACATCCGGAAAAATCTCAAGAGTAGAGGGTGGAGCAAGCCAGGCCTCAAACCACGAGAAGTTCCAAAACAAAAGGGAGCCAAAATGCAGCCCACATCCGGGAGAATATCAAGAGCAGGGGGTGGAGCAAGCCAGGCCTCAAACCTCGAGAAGCTCCAGCCCAAAAGGCAGCCAAAATGCAGCCCACATCCGGGAGAATCTCAAGAGCAGGGGGTGGAGCAAGCCAGGCCTCAAACCACGAGAAGCTCCAGCCCTAAAGGCAGACAAAATGCAGGCCACATCCGGGAGAATCTCAAGAGCAGGGGGTGGAGCAAGCCAGGCCTCAAACCAGGAGAAGCTCCAGCCCAAAAGGCAGCCAAAATCCAGCCCACATCCGGGACAATTTCAAGAGCAGGGGGTGGAGCAAGCCAGGCCTCAAACCACGAGAAGGTCCAGCCCAAAAAGCAGCCAAAATCCAGCCCACATCCGGGAGAATCTCAAGAGCAGGGGGTGGAGCAAGCCAGGCCTCAAACCACGAGAAGCTCCAGCCCAAAACGCAGCCAAAATGCAGCCCACATCCGGGAGAATCTCAAGAGCAGGGGCTGGAGCAAGCCAGGCCTCAAACCATGAGAAGCTCCAGCCGAAAAGGCAGCCAAAATGCAGCCCACATCCGGGAGAATCTCAAGAGCAGGGGGTGGAGCAAGCCAGGCCTCAAACCTCGAGAAGCTCCAGCCCAAAAGGCAGCCAAAATGCAGCCCACATCCGGGAGAATCTCAAGAGCAGGGGGTGGAGCAAGCCAGGCCTCAAACCACGAGAAGCTCCAGCCCAAAAGGCAGCCAAAATGCAGCCCACCTCCCTGAGAATATCAAGAGCAGGGGGTGGAGCAAGCCAGGCCTCAAACCATGAGAAGCTCCAGCCCAAAAAGCAGCCAAAATCCAGCTCATATCCGGGAGAATATCAAGAGCAGGGGGTGGAGCAAGCCTGGGGTCAAACCACGAGAAGCTCCAGCCCAAGAATCAGCCAAAATGCAGCCCACATCTGGGAGAATCTCAATGGCAGAGTTTGGAGCAAGCCAGGCCTCAATCCTTGAGAAGCTCCAGCCCAAAAGGCAGCCAAAATCCAGCCCACATCCGGGAGAATCTCAATGGCAGAGTTTGGAGCAAGCCAGGCCTCAATCCTCGAGAAGCTCCAGCCCAAAAGGCAGCCAAAATGCAGCCCACATGCGGGAGAATCTCAAGAGCAGGGGGTGGAGCAAGGCAGGCCTCAAACCACGTGAAGCTCCAGCCGAAAAGGCAGCCAAAATGCAGCCCACATCCGGGAGAATCTCAAGAGCAGGGGTTGGAGCAAGCCAGGCCTCAAACCACGAGAAGCTCCAGCCCAAAAGGCAGACAAAATGCAGCCCACATCCGGAAGAATCTCAAGAGTAGAGGGTGGAGCAAGACAGGCCTCAAACCACGAGAAGCTCCAAAACAAAAGGGAGCCAAAATGCAGCCCACATCCGGGAGAATATCAAGAGCAGGGGGTGGAGCAAGCCAGGCCTCAAACCACGAGAAGTTCCAGCCCAAAATGCAGACAAAATCCAGCTCATATCCGGGAGAATATCAAGAGCAGGGGGTGGAGCAAGCCTGGGGTCAAACCACGAGAAGCTCCAGCCCAAGAATCAGCCAAAATGCAGCCCACATCTGGGAGAATCTCAATGGCAGAGTTTGGAGCAAGCCAGGCCTCAATCCTTGAGAAGCTCCAGCCCAAAAGGCAGCCAAAATCCAGCCCACATCCGGGAGAATCTCAAGAGCAGGGGGTGGAGCAAGCCAGGCCTCAAACCACGAGAAGCTCCAGCCCTAAAGGCAGCCATAATGCAGGCCACATCCGGGAGAATCTCAAGAGCAGGGGGTGGAGCAAGGCAGGCCTCAAACCACGAGAAGTTCCAGCCCAAAAGGCAGCCAAAATGCAGCCCACATCCGGGAGAATATCAAGAGCAGGGGGTGGAGCAAGCCAGGCCTCAAACCACGAGAAGCTCCAGCCCAAAAGGCAGCCAAAATGCAGCCCACATACGGGAGAATCTCAATGGCAGAGTTTGGAGCAAGCCAGGCCTCAAACCATGAGAAGCTCCAGCCCAAAAGGCAGCCAAAATGCAGCCCACATGCGGGAGAATCTCAAGAGCAGTGGGTGGAGCAAGGCAGGCCTCAAACCACGTGAAGCTCCAGCCCAAAAGGCAGCCAAAATCCAGCCCACATCCGGGAGAATCTCAAGAGCAGGGGGTGGAGCAAGCCAGGCCTCAAACCACGAGAAGCTCCAGCCCAAAAGGCAGACAAAATGGAGCCCACATCCGGAATAATCTCAAGAGTAGAGGGTGGAGCAAGCCAGGCCTCAAACCACGAGAAGCTCCAAAACAAAAGGGAGCCAAAATGCAGCCCACATCCGGGAGAATATCAAGAGCAGGGGGTGGAGCAAGCCAGGCCTCAAACCACGAGAAGTTCCAGCCCAAAATGCAGACAAAATCCAGCTCATATCCGGGAGAATATCAAGAGCAGGGGGTGGAGCAAGCCTGGGGTCAAACCACGAGAAGCTCCAGCCCAAGAATCAGCCAAAATGCAGCCCACATCTGGGAGAATCTCAATGGCAGAGTTTGGAGCAAGCCAGGCCTCAATCCTTGAGAAGCTCCAGCCCAAAAGGCAGCCAAAATCCAGCCCACATCCGGGAGAATCTCAAGAGCAGGGGGTGGAGCAAGCCAGGCGTCAAACCACGAGAAGCTCCAGCCCTAAAGGCAGCCATAATCCAGCCCACATCCGGGAGAATATCAAGAGCAGGGGGTGGAGCAAGCCAGGCGTCAAACCACGAGAAGCTCCAGCCCTAAAGGCAGCCATAATGCAGGCCACATCCGGGAGAATCTCAAGAGCAGGGGGTGGAGCAAGGCAGGCCTCAAACCACGAGAAGTTCCAGCCCAAAAGGCAGCCAAAATGCAGCCCACATCCGGGAGAATCTCAAGAGCAGGGGGTGGAGCAAGCCAGGCCTCAAACCACGAGAAGCTCCAGCCCAAAAGGCAGCCAAAATGCAGCCCACATCCGGGAGAATCTCAATGGCAGAGTTTGGAGCAAGCCAGGCCTCAAACCATGAGAAGCTCCAGCCCAAAAGGCAGCCAAAATGCAGCCCACATGCGGGAGAATCTCAAGAGCAGGGGGTGGAGCAAGGCAGGCCTCAAACCACGTGAAGCTCCAGCCCAAAAGGCAGCCAAAATCCAGCCCACATCCGGGAGAATCTCAAGAGCAGGGGGTGGAGCAAGCCAGGCCTCAAACCACGAGAAGCTCCAGCCCAAAAGGCAGACAAAATGGAGCCCACATCCGGAAGAATCTCAAGAGTAGAGGGTGGAGCAAGCCAGGCCTCAAACCACGAGAAGCTCCAAAACAAAAGGGAGCCAAAATGCAGCCCACATCCGGGAGAATATCAAGAGCAGGGGGTGGAGCAAGCCAGGCCTCAAACCACGAGAAGTTCCAGCCCAAAATGCAGACAAAATCCAGCTCATATCCGGGAGAATATCAAGAGCAGGGGGTGGAGCAAGCCTGGGGTCAAACCACGAGAAGCTCCAGCCCAAGAATCAGCCAAAATGCAGCCCACATGTGGGAGAATCTCAATGGCAGAGTTTGGAGCAAGCCAGGCCTCAATCCTTGAGAAGCTCCAGCCCAAAAGGCAGCCAAAATCCAGCCCACATCCGGGAGAATCTCAAGAGCAGGGGGTGGAGCAAGCCAGGCGTCAAACCACGAGAAGCTCCAGCCCTAAAGGCAGCCATAATCCAGCCCACATCCGGGAGAATATCAAGAGCAGGGGGTGGAGCAAGCCAGGCCTCAAACCACGAGAAGCTCCAGCCCAAAAGGCAGCCAAAATGCAGCCCACATCGGGGAGAATCTCAATGGCAGAGTTTGGAGCAAGCCAGGCCTCAATCCTCGAGAAGCTCCAGCCCAAAAGACAGCCAAAATGCAGCCCACATGCGGGAGAATCTCAAGAGCAGGGGGTGGAGCAAGGCAGGCCTCAAACCACGAGAAGTTCCAGCCCAAAATGCAGCCAAAATGCAGCCCACATCCGGGAGAATATCAAGAGCAGGGGGTGGAGCAAGCCAGGCCTCAAACCACGAGAAGCTCCAGCCCAAAAGGCAGCCAAAATGCAGCCCACATCCGGGAGAATCTCAATGGCAGATTTTGGAGCAAGCCAGGCCTCAAACCATGAGAAGCTCCAGCCCAAAAGGCAGCCAAAATGCAGCCCACATGCGGGAGAATCTCAAGAGCAGGGGGTGGAGCAAGGCAGGCCTCAAACCACGTGAAGCTCCAGCCCAAAAGGCAGCCAAAATCCAGCCCACATCCGGGAGAATCTCAAGAGCAGGGGGTGGAGCAAGCCAGGCCTCAAACCACGAGAAGCTCCAGCCCAAAAGGCAGACAAAATGCAGCCCACATCCGGAAGAATCTCAAGAGTAGAGGGTGGAGCAAGCCAGGCCTCAAACCACGAGAAGCTCCAAAACAAAAGGGAGCCAAAATGCAGCCCACATCCGGGAGAATATCAAGAGCAGGGGGTGGAGCAAGCCAGACCTCAAACCACGAGAAGTTCCAGCCCAAAATGCAGACAAAATCCAGCTCATATCCGGGAGAATATCAAGAGCAGGGGGTGGAGCAAGCCTGGGGTCAAACCACGAGAAGCTCCAGCCCAAGAATCAGCCAAAATGCAGCCCACATCTGGGAGAATCTCAATGGCAGAGTTTGGAGCAAGCCAGGCCTCAATCCTTGAGAAGCTCCAGCCCAAAAGGCAGCCAAAATGCAGCCCACATCCGGGAGAATCTCAAGAGCAGGGGGTGGAGCAAGCCAGGCGTCAAACCACGAGAAGCTCCAGCCCTAAAGGCAGCCATAATCCAGCCCACATCCGGGAGAATATCAAGAGCAGGGGGTGGAGCAAGCCAGGCCTCAAACCACGAGAAGCTCCAGCCCAAAAGGCAGCCAAAATGCAGCCCACATCGGGGAGAATCTCAATGGCAGAGTTTGGAGCAAGCCAGGCCTCAATCCTCGAGAAGCTCCAGCCCAAAAGGCAGCCAAAATGCAGCCCACATGCGGGAGAATCTCAAGAGCAGGGGGTGGAGCAAGGCAGGCCTCAAACCACGTGAAGCTCCAGCCCAAAAGGCAGCCAAAATCCAGCCCACATCCGGGAGAATCTCAAGAGCAGGGGTTGGAGCAAGCCAGGCCTCAATCCTTGAGAAGCTCCAGCCCAAAAGGCAGCCAAAATCCAGCCCACATCCGGGAGAATCTCAATGGCAGAGTTTGGAGCAAGCCAGGCCTCAATCCTCGAGAAGCTCCAGCCCAAAAGGCAGCCAAAATGCAGCCCACATGCGGGAGAATCTCAAGAGCAGGGGGTGGAGCAAGGCAGGCCTCAAACCACGTGAAGCTCCAGCCGAAAAGGCAGCCAAAATGCAGCCCACATCCGGGAGAATCTCAAGAGCAGGGGTTGGAGCAAGCCAGGCCTCAAACCACGAGAAGCTCCAGCCCAAAAGGCAGACAAAATGCAGCCCACATCCGGAAGAATCTCAAGAGTAGAGGGTGGAGCAAGACAGGCCTCAAACCACGAGAAGCTCCAAAACAAAAGGGAGCCAAAATGCAGCCCACATCCGGGAGAATATCAAGAGCAGGGGGTGGAGCAAGCCAGGCCTCAAACCACGAGAAGTTCCAGCCCAAAATGCAGACAAAATCCAGCTCATATCCGGGAGAATATCAAGAGCAGGGGGTGGAGCAAGCCTGGGGTCAAACCACGAGAAGCTCCAGCCCAAGAATCAGCCAAAATGCAGCCCACATCTGGGAGAATCTCAATGGCAGAGTTTGGAGCAAGCCAGGCCTCAATCCTTGAGAAGCTCCAGCCCAAAAGGCAGCCAAAATCCAGCCCACATCCGGGAGAATCTCAAGAGCAGGGGGTGGAGCAAGCCAGGCCTCAAACCACGAGAAGCTCCAGCCCTAAAGGCAGCCATAATGCAGGCCACATCCGGGAGAATCTCAAGAGCAGGGGGTGGAGCAAGGCAGGCCTCAAACCACGAGAAGTTCCAGCCCAAAAGGCAGCCAAAATGCAGCCCACATCCGGGAGAATATCAAGAGCAGGGGGTGGAGCAAGCCAGGCCTCAAACCACGAGAAGCTCCAGCCCAAAAGGCAGCCAAAATGCAGCCCACATACGGGAGAATCTCAATGGCAGAGTTTGGAGCAAGCCAGGCCTCAAACCATGAGAAGCTCCAGCCCAAAAGGCAGCCAAAATGCAGCCCACATGCGGGAGAATCTCAAGAGCAGTGGGTGGAGCAAGGCAGGCCTCAAACCACGAGAAGCTCCAGCCCTAAAGGCAGCCATAATGCAGGCCACATCCGGGAGAATCTCAAGAGCAGGGGGTGGAGCAAGGCAGGCCTCAAACCACGAGAAGTTCCAGCCCAAAAGGCAGACAAAATGGAGCCCACATCCGGAAGAATCTCAAGAGTAGAGGGTGGAGCAAGCCAGGCCTCAAACCACGAGAAGCTCCAAAACAAAAGGGAGCCAAAATGCAGCCCACATCCGGGAGAATATCAAGAGCAGGGGGTGGAGCAAGCCAGGCCTCAAACCACGAGAAGTTCCAGCCCAAAATGCAGACAAAATCCAGCTCATATCCGGGAGAATATCAAGAGCAGGGGGTGGAGCAAGCCTGGGGTCAAACCACGAGAAGCTCCAGCCCAAGAATCAGCCAAAATGCAGCCCACATGTGGGAGAATCTCAATGGCAGAGTTTGGAGCAAGCCAGGCCTCAATCCTTGAGAAGCTCCAGCCCAAAAGGCAGCCAAAATCCAGCCCACATCCGGGAGAATCTCAAGAGCAGGGGGTGGAGCAAGCCAGGCGTCAAACCACGAGAAGCTCCAGCCCTAAAGGCAGCCATAATCCAGCCCACATCCGGGAGAATATCAAGAGCAGGGGGTGGAGCAAGCCAGGCCTCAAACCACGAGAAGCTCCAGCCCAAAAGGCAGCCAAAATGCAGCCCACATCGGGGAGAATCTCAATGGCAGAGTTTGGAGCAAGCCAGGCCTCAATCCTCGAGAAGCTCCAGCCCAAAAGACAGCCAAAATGCAGCCCACATGCGGGAGAATCTCAAGAGCAGGGGGTGGAGCAAGGCAGGCCTCAAACCACGAGAAGTTCCAGCCCAAAATGCAGCCAAAATGCAGCCCACATCCGGGAGAATATCAAGAGCAGGGGGTGGAGCAAGCCAGGCCTCAAACCACGAGAAGCTCCAGCCCAAAAGGCAGCCAAAATGCAGCCCACATCCGGGAGAATCTCAATGGCAGATTTTGGAGCAAGCCAGGCCTCAAACCATGAGAAGCTCCAGCCCAAAAGGCAGCCAAAATGCAGCCCACATGCGGGAGAATCTCAAGAGCAGGGGGTGGAGCAAGGCAGGCCTCAAACCACGTGAAGCTCCAGCCCAAAAGGCAGCCAAAATCCAGCCCACATCCGGGAGAATCTCAAGAGCAGGGGGTGGAGCAAGCCAGGCCTCAAACCACGAGAAGCTCCAGCCCAAAAGGCAGACAAAATGCAGCCCACATCCGGAAGAATCTCAAGAGTAGAGGGTGGAGCAAGCCAGGCCTCAAACCACGAGAAGCTCCAAAACAAAAGGGAGCCAAAATGCAGCCCACATCCGGGAGAATATCAAGAGCAGGGGGTGGAGCAAGCCAGACCTCAAACCACGAGAAGTTCCAGCCCAAAATGCAGACAAAATCCAGCTCATATCCGGGAGAATATCAAGAGCAGGGGGTGGAGCAAGCCTGGGGTCAAACCACGAGAAGCTCCAGCCCAAGAATCAGCCAAAATGCAGCCCACATCTGGGAGAATCTCAATGGCAGAGTTTGGAGCAAGCCAGGCCTCAATCCTTGAGAAGCTCCAGCCCAAAAGGCAGCCAAAATGCAGCCCACATCCGGGAGAATCTCAAGAGCAGGGGGTGGAGCAAGCCAGGCGTCAAACCACGAG
The DNA here is from genome assembly GCA_027574665.1 of Rhynochetos jubatus. Taxonomy (NCBI): domain Eukaryota; kingdom Metazoa; phylum Chordata; class Aves; order Eurypygiformes; family Rhynochetidae; genus Rhynochetos; species Rhynochetos jubatus. Next base: position 440,927 of record JAQBHY010000070.1, read on the forward strand.
AAGCTCCAGCCCTAAAGGCAGCCATAATCCAGCCCACATCCGGGAGAATATCAAGAGCAGGGGGTGGAGCAAGCCAGGCCTCAAACCACGAGAAGCTCCAGCCCAAAAGGCAGCCAAAATGCAGCCCACATCGGGGAGAATCTCAATGGCAGAGTTTGGAGCAAGCCAGGCCTCAATCCTCGAGAAGCTCCAGCCCAAAAGGCAGCCAAAATGCAGCCCACATGCGGGAGAATCTCAAGAGCAGGGGGTGGAGCAAGGCAGGCCTCAAACCACGTGAAGCTCCAGCCCAAAAGGCAGCCAAAATCCAGCCCACATCCGGGAGAATCTCAAGAGCAGGGGTTGGAGCAAGCCAGGCCTCAAACCACGAGAAGCTCCAGCCCAAAATGCAGCCAAAATGCAGCCCACATCCGGGAGAATCTCAAGAGCAGGGGGTGGAGCAAGCCAGGCCACAAACCACGAGAAGGTCCAGCCCAAAAGGCAGCCAAAATCCTACCCACATCCCGGAGAATCTCAAGAGCAGGTGGTGGAGCAAGCCAGGCCTCAAACCAAGAGAAGCTCCAGCAAAAAAGGCAGCCAAAATGCAGATCACATCCCGGAGAATCTCAAAAGCAGGGGATGGAGCAAGCCAGGCCTCAAACCATGAGAAGCTCCAGCCCAAAAGGCAGCCAAAATCCTACCCACATGCGGGAGAATCTCAAGAGCATTGGGTGGAGCAAGCCAGGCCTCAAACCACGAGAAGCTCCAGCCCAAAAGGCAGCCAAAATGCAGCCCACATCCGGGAGAATCTCAAGAGCAGGGGGTGGCGCAAGCCAGGATTCAAACCACGAGAAGATCCAGCACAAAAGGCAGCCAAAATGCAGCCCACCTCGGGGAGAATCTCAAGAGCAGGGGGTGGAGCAAGCCAGGCCTCAATCCTCGAGAAGCTCCAGCCCAAAAGGCAGCCAAAATGCAGCCCACATGCGGGAGAATCTCAAGAGCAGGGGGTGGAGCAAGGCAGGCCTCAAACCACGTGAAGCTCCAGCCCAAAAGGCAGCCAAAATCCAGCCCACATCCGGGAGAATCTCAAGAGCAGGGGTTGGAGCAAGCCAGGCCTCAAACCACGAGAAGCTCCAGCCCAAAATGCAGCCAAAATGCAGCCCACATCCGGGAGAATCTCAAGAGCAGGGGGTGGAGCAAGCCAGGCCACAAACCACGAGAAGGTCCAGCCCAAAAGGCAGCCAAAATCCTACCCACATCCCGGAGAATCTCAAGAGCAGGTGGTGGAGCAAGCCAGGCCTCAAACCAAGAGAAGCTCCAGCAAAAAAGGCAGCCAAAATGCAGATCACATCCCGGAGAATCTCAAAAGCAGGGGATGGAGCAAGCCAGGCCTCAAACCATGAGAAGCTCCAGCCCAAAAGGCAGCCAAAATCCTACCCACATGCGGGAGAATCTCAAGAGCATTGGGTGGAGCAAGCCAGGCCTCAAACCACGAGAAGCTCCAGCCCAAAAGGCAGCCAAAATGCAGCCCACATCCGGGAGAATCTCAAGAGCAGGGGGTGGCGCAAGCCAGGATTCAAACCACGAGAAGATCCAGCCCAAAAGGCAGCCAAAATGCAGCCCACCTCGGGGAGAATCTCAAGAGCAGGGGGTGGAGCAAGCCAGGCCTCAAACCACGAGAAGCTCCAGCCTAAAAGGCAGCCAAAATCCAGCCCACATCCGGGAGAATCTCAAGAGCAGGGGGTGGAGGAAGCCAGGCCTCAAACCAAGAGAAGCTCCAGCCCAAAAGGCAGCCAAAATGCAGCCCACATGCAGGAGAATCTCAAGAGCAGGGGGTGGAGCAAGCCAGGCCAAAAAACCACGAGAAGCTCCAGCCCAAAAGGCAGACAAATCCAGCCCACATGCGGGAGAATCTCAAGAGCAGGGGGTGGAGCAAACCAGGCCTCAAACCTCGAGAAGCTCCAGCCCAAAAGGCAGCCAAAATGCAGCCCACATCCGGGAGAATATCAAGAGCAGGGGATGGAGCAAGCCAGGCCTCAAACCACGAGAAGCTCCAGCCCAAAACGCAGCCAAAATGCAGCCCACATCCGGGAGAATATCAAGAGCAGGGGGTGGAGCAAGCCAGGCCTCAATCCTTGAGAAGATCCAGCCCAAGAATCAGCCAAAATGCAGCCCACATCCGGGAGAATATCAAGAGCAGGGGGTGGAGCAAGCCAGGCCTCAAACCTCGAGAAGCTCCAGCCCAAAAGGCAGCGAAAATGCAGCCCACATCCGGGAGAATCTCAAGAGCAGGGGGTGGAGCAAGCCAGGCCTCAAACCACGAGAAGCTCCAGCCCTAAAGGCAGCCAAAATGCAGCCCACATCCGGGAGAATCGCAAGAGCAGGGGGTGGAGGAAACCAGGCCTCAAACCACGAGAAGCTCCAGCCCAAAAGGGAGCCAAAATCCAGCCCACATCCGGGAGAATCTCAAGAGCAGGGGGTGGAGCAAGCCAGGCCTCAAACCACGAGAAGCTCCAGCCCAAAAGGCAGGCACAATCCAGCCCACATCCGGGAGAATCTCAAGAGCAGGGGGTGGAGCAAGCCAGGCCTCAAACCTCGAGAAGCTCCAACCCAAGAATCAGCCAAAATGCAGCCCAACTCCGGGAGAATCTCAATGGCAGAGTTTGGAGCAAGCCAGGCCTCAAACCTTGAGAAGCTCCAGCCCAAAAGGCAGCCAAAATGCAGCCCACCTCCGGGAGAATCTCAAGAGCAGGGGGTGGAGCAAGCCAGGCCTCAAACCACGAGAAGCTCCAGCCCTAAAGGCAGCCAAAATGCAGCCCACATCCGGGAGAATCTCAAGAGCAGGGGGTGGAGCAAGCCAGGCCTCAAACCACGAGAAGCTCCAGCCCAAAAGGCAGCCAAAATCCAGACCACATCCGGGAGAATCTCAAGAGCAGGGGTTGGAGCAAGCCAGTCCTCAAACCACGAGAAGCTCCAGCCCAAAAGGCAGCCAAAATCCAGCCCACATCCGGGAGAATCTCAAGAGCAGGGGGTGGAGCAAGCCAGGCCTCAAACCTCGAGAATCTACAGCCGAAAAGGCAGCCAAAATGCAGCCCACCTCCGGGAGAATCTCAAGAGCAGGGGGTGGAGCAAGCCAGGCCTCAAACCACGAGAAGCTCCAGCCCACAAGGCAGCCAACATGCAGCCCACATCTGGGAGAATCTCAAGAGCAGGGGGTGGAGCAAGCCAGGCCTCAAACCTCGAGAAGCTCCAGCCCAAAAGGCAGCCAAAATGCAGCCCACATCCGGGAGAATCTCAAGAGCAGGGGGTGTAGCAAGCCAGGCCTCAAACCATGAGAAGCTCTAGCCCAAAAGGCAGCCAAAATGCAGCCCACATCCGGGAGAATCTCAAGAGCAGGGGGTGGAGCAAGGCAGGCCTCAAACCTCGAGAAGCTCCAGCCCAATAGGCAGCGAAAATGGAGCCCACATGCGGGAGAATCTCAAGAGCAGGGGGTGGAGCAAGCCAAGCCTCAAACCACGAGAAGCTCCAGCAAAAAAGGCAGCCAAAATGCAGCCCACATGCGGGAGAATCTCAAGAGCAGGGGTTGGAGCAAGCCAGGCCTCAAACCATGAGAAGCTCCAGCCCAAAAGGCAGCCAAAATCTTACCCACATCCGGGAGAATCTCAAGAGCAGGGGGTGGAGCAAGCCAGGCCTCAAACATCGAGAAGCTCCAGCCCAAAAGGCAGGCAATATCCAGCCCACATCCGGGAGAATCTCAAGAGCAGGGGGTGGAGCAAGCCAGGCCTCAAACCACGAGAAGCTCCAGCCCAAAAGGCAGCCAAAATCCTACCCACATCCGGGAGAATCTCAAGAGCAGGGGGTGGAGCAAGCCAGGCCTCAAACCACGAGAAGCTCCAGCCCAAAAGGCAGCCAAGATGCAGCCCACCTCCGGGAGAATCTCAAGAGCAGGGGGTGGAGCAAGCCAGGCCTCAAACCAAGAGAAGCTCCAGCCCAAAATGTAGCCAAAATGCAGCCCACATGCGGGAGAATCTCAAGAGCAGGGGGTGGAGCAAGCCAGGCCGCAAACCAAGAGAAGCTCCAGCCCAAAAGGCAGACAAAATCCAGCCCACATGCGGGAGAATCTCAAGAGCAGGGGGTGGAGAAAGGCAGGCCTCAAACCTCGAGAAGCTCCAGCCCAAAAGGCAGCCAAAATGCAGCCCACATCCGGGAGAATCTCAAGAGCAGGGGGTGGAGCAAGCCAGGCCTCAAACCACGAGAAGTTCCAGCCTTAAAGGCAGCCAAAATGCAGCCCACATCCCGGAGAATCTCAAGAGCAGGGGGTCGAGCAAGCCAGGCCTCAAACCACGAGAAGCTCCAGCCTAAAATGCAGCCAAAATCCAGCCCACATCCGGGAGAATCTCAAGAGCAGGGGGTGGAGCAAGCCAGGCCTCAAACCACGAGAAGCTCCAGCCCAAAAGGCAGCCAAAATCCAGCCCACATCCGGGAGAATCTCAAGAGCAGGGGGTGGAGCAAGCCAGGCCTCAAACCACGAGAAGCTCCAGCCCAAAAGGCAGCCAAGATGCAGCCCACCTCCGGGAGAATCTCAAGAGCAGGGGGTGGAGCAAGCCAGGCCTCAAACCAAGAGAAGCTCCAGCCCTAAAGGCAGCCAAAATGCAGCCCACATCCAGGAGAATCTCAAGAGCAGGGGGTGGAGCAAGCCAGGCCTCAAACCTCGAGAAGCTCCAGCCCAAAAGGCAGACAAATCCAGCCCACATGCGGGAGAATCTCAAGAGCAGGGGGTGGAGCAAGCCAGGCCTCAAACCTCGAGAAGCTCCAGCCCAAAAGGCAGCCAAAATGCAGCCCACATCCAGGAGAATCTCAAGAGCAGGGGGTGGAGAAAGCCAGGCCTCAAACCACGAGAAGCTCCAGCCCAAAAGGCAGCCAAAATGCAGCCCACATCCGGGAGAATCTCAAGAGCAGGGGGTGGAGCAAGCCAGGCCTCAAACCACGAGAAGCTCCAGCCCAAGAGTCAGTCAAAATGCAGCCCAAATCCGGGAGAAACTCAATGGCAGAGTTTGGAGCAAGCCTGGCCTCAAACCTTGAGAAGCTCCAGCCCAAAAGGCAGCCAAAATGCAGCCCACATCCGGGAGAATCTCAAGAGCAGGGGGTGGAGCAAGCCAGGCCTCAAACCACGAGAAGCTCCAGCCCAAAAGGCAGCCAAAATGCAGGCCACAACCGGGAGAATCTCAAGAGCAGGGGGTGGAGCAAGCCAGGCCTCAAACCACGAGAAGCTCCAGCCCAAAAGGCAGCCAAAATGCAGCCCACATCCGGGAGAATCTCAAGAGCAGGGGGTGGAGCAAGGCAGGCCTCAAACCATGAGAAGCTCCAGCCCAAAAGGCAGCCAAAATGCAGCCCACATCCGGGAGAATCTCAAGAGCAGGGGGTGGAGCAAGCCAGGCCTCAAACCACGAGAAGCTCCAGCCCAAAAGGCAACCAAAATGCAGCCCACATCCCGGAGAATCTCAAGAGCAGGGGATGGAGCAAGCCAGGCCTCAAACCATGAGAATCTCCAGCCCAAAAGGCAGCCAAAATGCAGCCCACCTCAGGGAGAATCTCAAGAGCAGGGGGTGGAGCAAGCCAGGCCTCAAACCAAGAGAAGCTCCAGCCCAAAATGTAGCCAAAATGCAGCCCACATCCAGGAGAATCTCAAGAGCAGGGGGTGGAGCAAGGCAGGCCTCAAACCTCGAGAAGCTCCAGCCCAAAAGGCAGACAAAATCCAGCCCACATGCGGGAGAATCTCAAGAGCAGGGGGTGGAGAAAGGCAGGCCTCAAACCTCGAGAAGCTCCAGCCCAAAAGGCAGCCAAAATGCAGCCCACATCCAGGAGAATCTCAAGAGCAGGGGGTGGAGCAAGGCAGGCCTCAAACCACGAGAAGCTCCAGCCCAAGAATCAGCCAAAATGCAGCCCAACTCCGGGAGAATCTCAATGGCAGAGTTTGGAGCAAGCCAGGCCTCAAACCTTGAGAAGCTCCAGCCCAAAAGGCAGCCAAAATGCAGCCCACATCCGGGAGAATCTCAAGAGCAGGGGGTGGAGCAAGCCAGGCCTCAAACCACGAGAAGCTCCAGCCCAAAACGCAGCCAAAATGCAGCCCACATCCGGGAGAATCTCAAGAGCAGGTGGTGGAGCAAGCCAGGCCTCAAACCACGAGAAGCTCCAGCCCTAAAGGCAGCCAAAATGCAGCCCACATCCGGGAGAATCTCAAGAGCAGGGGGTGGAGGAAGCCAGGCCTCAAACCACGAGAAGCTCCAGCCCAAAATGGAGCCAAAATCCAGCCCACATCCGGGAGAATCTCAAGAGCAGGGGCTGGAGGAAGCCAGGCCTCAAACCACGAGAAGCTCCAGCCCAAAATGGAGCCAAAATCCAGCCCACATCCGGGAGAATCTCAAGAGCAGGGGGTGGAGCAAGCCAGGCCTCAAACCACGAGAAGCTCCAGCCCAAAAGGCAGCCAAAATCCAGCCCACATCCGGCAGAATCTCAAGAGCAGGGGGTGGAGCAAGCCAGGCCTCAAACCTCGAGAAGCTCCAGCCCAAAAGTCAGCGAAAATGCAGCCCACATCCGGGAGAATCTCAAGAGCAGGGGGTGGAGCAAGCCAGTCCTCAGACCACGAGAAGCTCCAGAACAAAAGGAAGCCAAAATGCAGCCCACATCCGGGAGAATATCAAGAGCAGGGGGTGTAGCAAGCCAGGCCTCAAACCATGAGAAGCTCCAGCCCTAAAGGCAGCCAAAATCCAGCCCACATCCGGCAGAATCTCAAGAGCAGGGGGTGGAGCAAGCCAGGCCTCAAACCACGAGAAGCTCCAGCCGAAAAGGCAGCCAAAATGCAGCCCACATCCGGGAGAATCTCAAGAGCAGGGGGTGGAGCAAGCCAGGCCTCAAACCACGAGAAGCTCCAGCCCAAAAGGCAGCCAACATGCAGCCCACATGCGGGAGAATATCAAGAGCAGGGGGTGGAGCAAGGCAGGCCTCAAACCTCGAGAAGCTCCAGCCCAAAAGGCAGCCAAAATGCAGCCCACATCCAGGAGAATCTCAAGAGCAGGGGGTGGAGCAAGGCAGGCCTCAAACCACGAGAAGCTCCAGCCCAAGAATCAGCCAAAATGCAGCCCAACTCCGGGAGAATCTCAATGGCAGAGTTTGGAGCAAGCCAGGCCTCAAACCTTGAGAAGCTCCAGCCCAAAAGGCAGCCAAAATGCAGCCCACATCCGGGAGAATCTCAAGAGCAGGGGGTGGAGCAAGCCAGGCCTCAAACCACGAGAAGCTCCAGCCCAAAACGCAGCCAAAATGCAGCCCACATCCGGGAGAATCTCAAGAGCAGGTGGTGGAGCAAGCCAGGCCTCAAACCACGAGAAGCTCCAGCCCTAAAGGCAGCCAAAATGCAGCCCACATCCGGGAGAATCTCAAGAGCAGGGGGTGGAGGAAGCCAGGCCTCAAACCACGAGAAGCTCCAGCCCAAAATGGAGCCAAAATCCAGCCCACATCCGGGAGAATCTCAAGAGCAGGGGCTGGAGGAAGCCAGGCCTCAAACCACGAGAAGCTCCAGCCCAAAATGGAGCCAAAATCCAGCCCACATCCGGGAGAATCTCAAGAGCAGGGGGTGGAGCAAGCCAGGCCTCAAACCACGAGAAGCTCCAGCCCAAAAGGCAGCCAAAATCCAGCCCACATCCGGCAGAATCTCAAGAGCAGGGGGTGGAGCAAGCCAGGCCTCAAACCTCGAGAAGCTCCAGCCCAAAAGTCAGCGAAAATGCAGCCCACATCCGGGAGAATCTCAAGAGCAGGGGGTGGAGCAAGCCAGTCCTCAGACCACGAGAAGCTCCAGAACAAAAGGAAGCCAAAATGCAGCCCACATCCGGGAGAATATCAAGAGCAGGGGGTGTAGCAAGCCAGGCCTCAAACCATGAGAAGCTCCAGCCCTAAAGGCAGCCAAAATCCAGCCCACATCCGGCAGAATCTCAAGAGCAGGGGGTGGAGCAAGCCAGGCCTCAAACCACGAGAAGCTCCAGCCGAAAAGGCAGCCAAAATGCAGCCCACATCCGGGAGAATCTCAAGAGCAGGGGGTGGAGCAAGCCAGGCCTCAAACCACGAGAAGCTCCAGCCCAAAAGGCAGCCAACATGCAGCCCACATGCGGGAGAATATCAAGAGCAGGGGGTGGAGCAAGGCAGGCCTCAAACCTCGAGAAGCTCCAGCCCAAAAGGCAGCCAAAATGCAGCCCACATCCGGGAGAATCTCAAGAGCAGGGGGTGGAGCAAGCCAGGCCTCAAACCTCGAGAAGCTCCAGCCCAAAAGGCAGCGAAAATGCAGCCCACATCCGGGAGAATCTCAAGAGCAAGGGGTGGAGCAAGCCAGGCCAAAAAACCACAAGAAGCTCCAGCCCAAAAGGCAGCCAAAATGCAGCCCACATCCAGGAGAATCTCAAGAGCAGGGGGTGGAGCAAGGCAGGCCTCAAACCACGAGAAGCTCCAGCCCAAGAATCAGTCAAAATGCAGCCCAACTCCGGGAGAATCTCAATGGCAGAGGTTGGAGCAAGCCAGGCCTCAAACCTTGAGAAGCTCCAGCCCAAAAGGCAGCCAAAATGCAGCCCACATCCGGGAGAATCTCAAGAGCAGGGGGTGGAGAAAGCCAGGCCTCAAACCACGAGAAGCTCCAGCCCAAAATGCAGCCAAAATGCAGCCCACATCCGGGAGAATCTCAAGAGCAGGGGGTGGAGCAAGCCAGGCCTCAAACCACGAGAAGCTCCAGCCCAAAACGCAGCCAAAATGCAGCCCACATCCGGGAGAATCTCAAGAGCAGGTGGTGGAGCAAGCCAGGCCTCAAACCACGAGAAGCTCCAGCCCTAAAGGCAGCCAAAATGCAGCCCACATCCGGGAGAATCTCAAGAGCAGGGGGTGGAGGAAGCCAGGCCTCAAACAACGAGAAGCTCCAGCCCAAAATGGAGCCAAAATCCAGCCCACATCCAGGAGAATCTCAAGAGCAGGGGGTGGAGGAAGCCAGGCCTCAAACCACGAGAAGCTCCAGCCCAAAATGGAGCCAAAATCCAGCCCACATCCGGGAGAATCTCAAGAGCAGGGGGTGGAGCAAGCCAGGCCTCAAACCACGAGAAGCTCCAGCCCAAAAGGCAGCCAAAATCCAGCCCACATCCGGCAGAATCTCAAGAGCAGGGGGTGGAGCAAGCCAGGCCTCAAACCTCGAGAAGCTCCAGAACAAAAGGAAGCCAAAATGCAGCCCACATCCGGGAGAATATCAAGAGCAGGGGGTGGAGCAAGCCAGGCCTCAAACCATGAGAAGCTCCAGCCCTAAAGGCAGCCAAAATCCAGCCCACATCCGGCAGAATCTCAAGAGCAGGGGGTGGAGCAAGGCAGGCCTCAAACCTCGAGAAGCTCCAGCCCAAAAGGCAGCCAAAATGCAGCCCACATCCGGGAGAATCTCAAGAGCAGGGGGTGGAGCAAGCCAGGCCTCAAACCTCGAGAAGCTCCAGCCCAAAGGGTAGCCAAAATGCAGCCCACATCCGGGAGAATCTCAAGAGCAGGGGGTGGAGCAAGCCAGGCCTCAAACCTCGAGAAGCTCCAGCCCAAAAGGCAGCCAAAATGCAGCCCACATCCGGGAGAATCTCAAGAGCAGGGGGTGGAGCAAGCCAGGCCTCAGACCACGAGAAGCTCCAGAACAAAAGGGAGCCAAAATGCAGCCCACATCCGGAGAATATCAAGAGCAGGGGGTGGAGCAAGCCAGGCCTCAAACCAAGAGAAGCTCCAGCCCAAAATGTAGCCAAAATGCAGCCCACATCCAGGAGAATCTCAAGAGCAGGGGGTGGAGCAAGGCAGGCCTCAAACCTCGAGAAGCTCCAGCCCAAAAGGCAGCCAAAATGCAGCCCACATCCAGGAGAATCTCAAGAGCAGGGGGTGGAGCAAGGCAGGCCTCAAACCACGAGAAGCTCCAGCCCAAGAATCAGCCAAAATGCAGCCCAACTCCGGGAGAATCTCAATGGCAGAGTTTGGAGCAAGCCAGGCCTCAAACCTTGAGAAGCTCCAGCCCAAAAGGCAGCCAAAATGCAGCCCACATCCGGGAGAATCTCAAGAGCAGGTGGTGGAGCAAGCCAGGCCTCAAACCACGAGAAGCTCCAGCCCAAAACGCAGCCAAAATGCAGCCCACATCCGGGAGAATCTCAAGAGCAGGTGGTGGAGCAAGCCAGGCCTCAAACCACGAGAAGCTCCAGCCCTAAAGGCAGCCAAAATGCAGCCCACATCCGGGAGAATCTCAAGAGCAGGGGGTGGAGGAAGCCAGGCCTCAAACCACGAGAAGCTCCAGCCCAAAATGGAGCCAAAATCCAGCCCACATCCGGGAGAATCTCAAGAGCAGGGGCTGGAGGAAGCCAGGCCTCAAACCACGAGAAGCTCCAGCCCAAAATGGAGCCAAAATCCAGCCCACATCCGGGAGAATCTCAAGAGCAGGGGGTGGAGCAAGCCAGGCCTCAAACCACGAGAAGCTCCAGCCCAAAAGGCAGCCAAAATCCAGCCCACATCCGGCAGAATCTCAAGAGCAGGGGGTGGAGCAAGCCAGGCCTCAAACCTCGAGAAGCTCCAGCCCAAAAGTCAGCGAAAATGCAGCCCACATCCGGGAGAATCTCAAGAGCAGGGGGTGGAGCAAGCCAGTCCTCAGACCACGAGAAGCTCCAGAACAAAAGGAAGCCAAAATGCAGCCCACATCCGGGAGAATATCAAGAGCAGGGGGTGTAGCAAGCCAGGCCTCAAACCATGAGAAGCTCCAGCCCTAAAGGCAGCCAAAATCCAGCCCACATCCGGCAGAATCTCAAGAGCAGGGGGTGGAGCAAGCCAGGCCTCAAACCACGAGAAGCTCCAGCCGAAAAGGCAGCCAAAATGCAGCCCACATCCGGGAGAATCTCAAGAGCAGGGGGTGGAGCAAGCCAGGCCTCAAACCACGAGAAGCTCCAGCCCAAAAGGCAGCCAACATGCAGCCCACATGCGGGAGAATATCAAGAGCAGGGGGTGGAGCAAGGCAGGCCTCAAACCTCGAGAAGCTCCAGCCCAAAAGGCAGCCAAAATGCAGCCCACATCCGGGAGAATCTCAAGAGCAGGGGGTGGAGCAAGCCAGGCCTCAAACCTCGAGAAGCTCCAGCCCAAAAGGCAGCGAAAATGCAGCCCACATCCGGGAGAATCTCAAGAGCAAGGGGTGGAGCAAGCCAGGCCAAAAAACCACAAGAAGCTCCAGCCCAAAAGGCAGCCAAAATGCAGCCCACATCCAGGAGAATCTCAAGAGCAGGGGGTGGAGCAAGGCAGGCCTCAAACCACGAGAAGCTCCAGCCCAAGAATCAGTAAAAATGCAGCCCAACTCCGGGAGAATCTCAATGGCAGAGGTTGGAGCAAGCCAGGCCTCAAACCTTGAGAAGCTCCAGCCCAAAAGGCAGCCAAAATGCAGCCCACATCCGGGAGAATCTCAAGAGCAGGGGGTGGAGAAAGCCAGGCCTCAAACCACGAGAAGCTCCAGCCCAAAATGCAGCCAAAATGCAGCCCACATCCGGGAGAATCTCAAGAGCAGGGGGTGGAGCAAGCCAGGCCTCAAACCACGAGAAGCTCCAGCCCAAAACGCAGCCAAAATGCAGCCCACATCCGGGAGAATCTCAAGAGCAGGTGGTGGAGCAAGCCAGGCCTCAAACCACGAGAAGCTCCAGCCCTAAAGGCAGCCAAAATGCAGCCCACATCCGGGAGAATCTCAAGAGCAGGGGGTGGAGGAAGCCAGGCCTCAAACCACGAGAAGCTCCAGCCCAAAATGGAGCCAAAATCCAGCCCACATCCAGGAGAATCTCAAGAGCAGGGGGTGGAGGAAGCCAGGCCTCAAACCACGAGAAGCTCCAGCCCAAAATGGAGCCAAAATCCAGCCCACATCCGGGAGAATCTCAAGAGCAGGGGGTGGAGCAAGCCAGGCCTCAAACCACGAGAAGCTCCAGCCCAAAAGGCAGCCAAAATCCAGCCCACATCCGGCAGAATCTCAAGAGCAGGGGGTGGAGCAAGCCAGGCCTCAAACCTCGAGAAGCTCCAGAACAAAAGGAAGCCAAAATGCAGCCCACATCCGGGAGAATATCAAGAGCAGGGGGTGGAGCAAGCCAGGCCTCAAACCATGAGAAGCTCCAGCCCTAAAGGCAGCCAAAATCCAGCCCACATCCGGCAGAATCTCAAGAGCAGGGGGTGGAGCAAGGCAGGCCTCAAACCTCGAGAAGCTCCAGCCCAAAAGGCAGCCAAAATGCAGCCCACATCCGGGAGAATCTCAAGAGCAGGGGGTGGAGCAAGCCAGGCCTCAAACCTCGAGAAGCTCCAGCCCAAAGGGTAGCCAAAATGCAGCCCACATCCGGGAGAATCTCAAGAGCAGGGGGTGGAGCAAGCCAGGCCTCAAACCTCGAGAAGCTCCAGCCCAAAAGGCAGCCAAAATGCAGCCCACATCCGGGAGAATCTCAAGAGCAGGGGGTGGAGCAAGCCAGGCCTCAGACCACGAGAAGCTCCAGAACAAAAGGGAGCCAAAATGCAGCCCACATCCGGAGAATATCAAGAGCAGGGGGTGGAGCAAGCCAGGCCTCAAACCATGAGAAGCTCCAGCCGAAAAGGCAGCCAAAATGCAGCCCACATCCGGGAGAATCTCAAGAGCAGGGGGTGGAGCAAGCCAGGCCTCAAACCACGAGAAGCTCCAGCCCAAAAGGCAGCCAACATGCAGCCCACATGCGGGAGAATCTCAAGAGCAGGGGGTGGAGCAAGGCAGGCCTCAAACCAAGAGAAGCTCCAGCCCAAAATGTAGCCAAAATGCAGCCCACATCCAGGAGAATCTCAAGAGCAGGGGGTGGAGCAAGGCAGGCCTCAAACCTCGAGAACCTCCAGCCCAAAAGGCAGACAAAATCCAGCCCACATCCGGGAGAATCTCAAGAGCAGGGGGTGGAGAAAGGCAGGCCTCAAACCTCGAGAAGCTCCAGCCCAAAAGGCAGCCAAAATGCAGCCCACATCCAGGAGAATCTCAAGAGCAGGGGGTGGAGCAAGGCAGGCCTCAAACCACGAGAAGCTCCAGCCCAAGAATCAGCCAAAATGCAGCCCAACTCCGGGAGAATCTCAATGGCAGTGTTTGGAGCAAGCCAGGCCTCAAACCTTGAGAAGCTCCAGCCCAAAAGGCAGCCAAAATGCAGCCCACATCCGGGAGAATCTCAAGAGCAGGGGGTGGAGAAAGCCAGGCCTCAAACCACGAGAAGCTCCAGCCCAAAATGCAGCCAAAATGCAGCCCACATCCGGGAGAATCTCAAGAGCAGGGGGTGGAGCAAGCCAGGCCTCAAACCACGAGAAGCTCCAGCCCAAAACGCAGCCAAAATGCAGCCCACATCCGGGAGAATCTCAAGAGCAGGTGGTGGAGCAAGCCAGGCCTCAAACCACGAGAAGCTCCAGCCCTAAAGGCAGCCAAAATGCAGCCCACATCCGGGAGAATCTCAAGAGCAGGGGGTGGAGGAAGGCAGGCCTCAAACCACGAGAAGCTCCAGCCCAAAATGGAGCCAAAATCCAGCCCACATCCGGGAGAATCTCAAGAGCAGGGGGTGGAGGAAGCCAGGCCTCAAACCACGAGAAGCTCCAGCCCAAAATGGAGCCAAAATCCAGCCCACATCCGGGAGAATCTCAAGAGCAGGGGGTGGAGCAAGCCAGGCCTCAAACCACGAGAAGCTCCAGCCCAAAAGGCAGCGAAAATGCAGCCCACATCCGGGAGAATCTCAAGAGCAGGGGGTGGAGCAAGCCAGTCCTCAGACCACGAGAAGCTCCAGAACAAAAGAAAGCCAAAATGCAGCCCACATCCGGGAGAATATCAAGAGCAGGGGGTGGAGCAAGCCAGGCCTCAAACCATGAGAAGCTCCAGCCCTAAAGGCAGCCAAAATCCAGCCCACATCGGGCAGAATCTCAAGAGCAGGGGGTGGAGCAAGCCAGGCCTCAAACCACGAGAAGCTCCAGCCGAAAAGGCAGCGAAAATGCAGCCCACATCCGGGAGAATCTCAAGAGCAGGGGGTGGAGCAAGCCAGGCCTCAAACCACGAGAAGCTCCAGCCCAAAAGGCAGCCAACATGCAGCCCACATGCGGGAGAATATCAAGAGCAGGGGGTGGAGCAAGGCAGGCCTCAAACCTCGAGAAGCTCCAGCCCAAAAGGCAGCCAAAATGCAGCCCACATCCGGGAGAATCTCAAGAGCAGGGGGTGGAGCAAGCCAGGCCTCAAACCTCGAGAAGCTCCAGCCCAAAGGGTAGCCAAAATGCAGCCCACATCCGGGAGAATCTCAAGAGCAGGGGGTGGAGCAAGCCAGGCCTCAAACCTCGAGAAGCTCCAGCCCAAAAGGCAGCCAAAATGCAGCCCACATCCGGGAGAATCTCAAGAGCAGGGGGTGGAGCAAGCCAGGCCTCAGACCACGAGAAGCTCCAGAACAAAAGGGAGCCAAAATGCAGCCCACATCCGGAGAATATCAAGAGCAGGGGGTGGAGCAAGCCAGGCCTCAAACCATGAGAAGCTCCAGCCGAAAAGGCAGCCAAAATGCAGCCCACATCCGGGAGAATCTCAAGAGCAGGGGGTGGAGCAAGCCAGGCCTCAAACCACGAGAAGCTCCAGCCCAAAAGGCAGCCAACATGCAGCCCACATGCGGGAGAATCTCAAGAGCAGGGGGTGGAGCAAGGCAGGCCTCAAACCAAGAGAAGCTCCAGCCCAAAATGTAGCCAAAATGCAGCCCACATCCAGGAGAATCTCAAGAGCAGGGGGTGGAGCAAGGCAGGCCTCAAACCTCGAGAAGCTCCAGCCCAAAATGCAGACAAAATCCAGCCCACATGCGGGAGAATCTCAAGAGCAGGGGGTGGAGAAAGGCAGGCCTCAAACCTCGAGAAGCTCCAGCCCAAAAGGCAGCCAAAATGCAGCCCACATCCAGGAGAATCTCAAGAGCAGGGGGTGGAGCAAGGCAGGCCTCAAACCACGAGAAGCTCCAGCCCAAGAATCAGCCAAAATGCAGCCCAACTCCGGGAGAATCTCAATGGCAGAGTTTGGAGCAAGCCAGGCCTCAAACCTTGAGAAGCTCCAGCCCAAAAGGCAGCCAAAATGCAGCCCACATCCGGGAGAATCTCAAGAGCAGGGGGTGGAGCAAGCCAGGCCTCAAACCACGAGAAGCTCCAGCCCAAAATGCAGACAAAATCCTGCCCACATCCGGGAGAATCTCAAGAGAAGGGGGTGGAGCAACACAGGCCTCAAACCACGAGAAGCTCCAGTCCAAAACGCAGCCAAAATGCAGCCCACATCCGGGAGAATCTCAAGAGCAGGTGGTGGAGCAAGCCAGGCCTCAAACCACGAGAAGCTCCAGCCCAAAAGGCAGCCAAAATGCAGCCCACATCCGGGAGAATCTCAAGAGCAGGGGGTGGAGCAAGCCAGGCCTCAAACCACGAGAAGCTCCAGCCCAAAATGGAGCCAAAATCCAGCCCACATCCGGGAGAATCTCAAGAGCAGGGGGTGGAGGAAGCCAGGCCTCAAACCACGAGAAGCTCCAGCCCAAAATGGAGCCAAAATCCAGCCCACATCCGGGAGAATCTCAAGAGCAGGGGGTGGAGCAAGCCAGGCCTCAAACCACGAGAAGCTCCAGCCCAAAAGGCAGCCAAAATGCAGCCCACATCCGGCAGAATCTCAAGAGCAGGGGGTGGAGCAAGCCAGGCCTCAAACCTCGAGAAGCTCCAGCCCAAAAGGCAGCCAAAATGCAGCCCACATCCGGGAGAATCTCAAGAGCAGGGGGTGGAGCAAGCCAGGCCTCAGACCACGAGAAGCTCCAGAACAAAAGGAAGCCAAAATGCAGCCCACATCCGGGAGAATATCAAGAGCAGGGGGTGGAGCAAGCCAGGCCTCAAACCACGAGAAGCTCCAGCCCAAAAGGCAGCCAACATGCAGCCCACATGCGGGAGAATATCAAGAGCAGGGGGTGGAGCAAGGCAGGCCTCAAACCTCGAGAAGCTCCAGCCCAAAAGGCAGCCAAAATCCAGCCCACATCCGGGAGAATCTCAAGAGCAGGGGGTGGAGCAAGCCAGGCCTCAAACCTCGAGAAGCTCCAGCCCAAAAGGCAGCCAAAATGCAGCCCACATCCGGGAGAATCTCAAGAGCAGGGGGTGGAGCAAGCCAGGCCTCAAACCACGAGAAGCTCCAGCCCAAAAAGCAGCCAAAATCCAGCCCACATCCGGGAGAATCTCAAGAGCAGGGGGTGGAGCAAGCCTGGGGTCAAACCACGAGAAGCTCCAGCCCAAGAATCAGCCAAAATGCAGCCCACATCCGGGAGAATCTCAATGGCAGAGTTTGGAGCAAGCCAGGCCTCAATCCTTGAGAAGCTCCAGGCCAAAGGGCAGCCAAAATGCAGCCCATATCCAGGAGAATCTCAAGAGCAGGGGGTGGAGCAAGCCAGGCCTCAAACCATGAGAAGCTCCAGCCGAAAAGGCAGCCAAAATGCAGCCCACATCCAGGAGAATCTCAAGAGCAGGGGGTGGAGCAAGCCAGTCCTCAGACCACGAGAAGCTCCAGAACAAAAGGGAGCCAAAATGCAGCCCACATCCGGAGAATATCAAGAGCAGGGGGTGGAGCAAGCCAGGCCTCAAACCATGAGAAGCTCCAGCCGAAAAGGCAGCCAAAATGCAGCCCACATCCGGGAGAATCTCAAGAGCAGGGGGTGGAGCAAGCCAGGCCACAAACCACGAGAAGCTCCAGCCCAAAAGGCAGCCAACATGCAGCCCACATGCGGGAGAATCTCAAGAGCAGGGGCTGGAGCAAGGCAGGCCTCAAACCTCGAGAAGCTCCAGCCCAAAAGGCAGCGAAAATGCAGCCCACATCCGGGAGAATCTCAAGAGCAGGGGGTGGAGCAAGCCAGGCCTCAAACCTCGAGAAGCTCCAGCCCAAAAGGCAGCCAAAATGCAGCCCACATCCGGGAGAATCTCAAGAGCAGGGGGTGGAGCAAGCCAGTCCTCAGACCACGAGAAGCTCCAGAACAAAAGGGAGCCAAAATGCAGCCCACATCCGGAGAATATCAAGAGCAGGGGGTGGAGCAAGCCAGGCCTCAAACCATGAGAAGCTCCAGCAATAAAGGCAGCCAAAATGCAGCCCACATCCGGCAGAATCTCAAGAGCAGGGGGTGGAGCAAGCCAGGCCTCAAACCACGAGAAGCTCCAGCCCAAAAGGCAGCTAAAATGCAGCGCACATCCGGGAGAATCTCAAGAGCAGGGGGTGGAGCAAGCCAGGCCTCAAACCACGAGAAGCTCCAGCCCTAAAGGCAGCCATAATGCAGGCCGCATCGGGGAGAATCTCAAGAGCAGGGGGTGGAGCAAACCAGGCCTCAAACCACGAGAAGCTCCAGCCCAAAAGGCAGCCAAAATGCAGCCCACATCCGGGAGAATCTCAAGAGCAGGGGGTGGAGCAAGCCAGGCCTCAAACCTCGAGAAGCTCCAGCCCAAAAGGCAGCCAAAATGCAGCCCACATTCGGGAGAATCTCAAGAGCAGAGGGTGGAGCAAGCCAGGCCTCAAACCACGAGAAGCTCCAGCCCAAAAGGCAGCCAAAATGCAGCCCACATCCGGGAGAATCTCAAGAGCAGGGGGTGGAGCAAGCCAGGCCTCAGACCACGAGAAGCTCCAGAACAAAAGGGAGCAAAAATGCAGCCCACATCCGGGAGAATATCAAGAGCAGGGGGTGGAGCAAGCCAGGCCTCAAACCATGAGAAGCTCCAGCCCTAAAGGTAGCCAAAATCCAGCCCACATCCGGCAGAATCTCAAGAGCAGGGGGTGGAGCAAGCCAGGCCTCAAACCACGAGAAGCTCCAGCCCAAAAGGCAGCCAAAATGCAGCCCACATCCGGGAGAATCTCAAGAGCAGGGGGTGGAGCAAGCCAGGCCTCAAACCTCGAGAAGCTCCAGCCCACAAGGCAGCCAAAATGCAGCCCACATCCGGGAGAATCTCAAGAGCAGGGGGTGGAGCAAGCCAGGCCTCAAACCACGAGAAGCTCCAGCCCAAAAGGCAGCCAAAATGCAGCCCACATCCGGGAGAATCTCAAGAGCAGGGGGTGGAGCAAGCCAGGCCTCAAACCACGAGAAGCTCCAGAACAAAAGGGAGCCAAAATCCAGCCCACATCCAGGAGAATCTCAAGAGCAGGGGGTGTAGCAAGCCAGGCCTCAAACCATGAGAAGCTCCATCCCAAAAGGCAGCCAAAATCCAGCCCACATCCGGGAGAATCTCAAGAGCAGGGGGTGGAGCAAGGCAGGCCTCAAACCTCGAGAAGCTCCAGCCCAAAAGGCAGCGAAAATGCAGCCCATATCCGGGAGAATCTCAAGAGCAGGGGGTGGAGCAAGCCAGGCCTCAAACCTCGAGAAGCTCCAGCCCAAAAGGCAGCCAAAATCCAGCCCACCTCCGGGAGAATCTCAAGAGCAGGGGGTGGAGCAAGCCAGGCCTCAAACCACGAGAAGCTCCAGCCCAAATGGGAGCCAAAATCCAGCCCACATCCGGGAGAATCTCAAGAGCAGGGGGTGGAGCAAGCCAGGCCTCAAACCACGAGAAGCTCCAGCCCAAAAGGCAGCCAAGATGCAGCCCACCTCCGGGAGAATATCAAGAGCAGGGGGTGGAGCAAGCCAGGCCTCAAACCTCGAGAAGCTCCAGCCCAAAAGGCAGACAAATCCAGCCCACATGCGGGAGAATCTCAAGAGCAGGGGGTGGAGCAAGCCAGGCCTCAAACCACGAGAAGCTCCAGCCCAAAACGCAGCCAAAATGCAGCCCACATCCGGGAGAATATCAAGAGCAGGGGGTGGAGCAAGCCAGGCCTCAAACCACGAGAAGCTCCAGCCCTAGATGCAGCCAAAATGCAGGCCACATCCGGGAGAATCTCAAGAGCAGGGGTGGAGCAAGCCAGGCCTCAAACCACGAGAAGCTCCAGCCCAAAAGGCAGCCAAAATGCAGCCCACATGCGGGAGAATCTCAAGAGCAGGGGGTGGAGCAAGGCAGGCCTCAAACCTCGGGAAGCTCCAGCCCAAAAGGCAGCCAAAATGCAGCCCACATCCGGGAGAATCTCAAGAGCAGGGGGTGGAGCAAGCCAGTCCTCAGACCACGAGAAGCTCCAGAACAAAAGGGAGCCAAAATGTAGCCCACATCCGGAGAATATCAAGAGCAGGGGGTGGAGCAAGCCAGGCCTCAAACCATGAGAAGCTCCAGCCCAAAAGGCAGCCAAAATGCAGCCCACATCCGGGAGAATCTCAAGAGCAGGGGGTGGAGCAAGCCAGGCCTCAAACCTCGAGAAGCTCCAGCCCAAAAGGCAGCCATAATGCAGGCCATATCCGGGAGAATCTCAAGAGCAGGGGGTGGAGCAAGCCAGGCCTCAAACCACGAGAAGCTCCAGCCCAAAAGGCAGCCAAAATGCAGCCCACATCCGGGAGAATCTCAAGAGCAGGGGGTGGAGCAAGCCAGGCCTCAAACCACGAGAAGCTCCAGCCCAAAAGGCAGCCAAAATGCAGCCCACATCCAGGAGAATCTCAAGAGCAGGGGGTGGAGCAAGCCAGGCCTCAAACCAAGAGAAGCTCCAGCCCTAAAGGCAGCGAAAATGCAGCCCACATCCAGGAGAATCTCAAGAGCAGGGGGTGGAGCAAGCCAGGCCTCAAACCTCGAGAAGCTCCAGCCCAAAAGGCAGACAAATCCAGCCCACATCCGGGAGAATCTCAAGAGCAGGGGGTGGAGCAAGCCAGGCCTCAAACCTCGAGAAGCTCCAGCCCAAAAGGCAGCCAAAATGCAGCCCACATCCGGGAGAATATCAAGAGCAGGTGGTGGAGCAAGCCAGGCCTCAAACCGCGAGAAGCTCCAGCCCAAGAATCAGCCAAAATGCAGCCAACATCCGGGAGAATATCAAGAGCAGGTGGTGGAGCAAGCCAGGCCTCAAACCTCGAGAAGCTCCAGCCCAAGAATCAGCCAAAATACAGTCCAACTCCGGGAGAATCTCAATGGCAGAGTTTGGAGCAAGCCAGGCCTCAAACCACAAGAAGCTCCAGCCCAAAACGCAGCCAAAATCCAGCCCACATCTGGGAGAATCTCAAGAGCAGGTGGTGGAGCAAGCCAGGCCTCAAACCACGAGAAGCTCCAGCCCTAAATGCAGACAAAATGCAGCCCACATCCGGGAGAATCTCAAGAGCAGGGGGTGGAGCAAGCCAGGCCTCAAACCACGAGAAGCTCCAGCCCAAAAGGCAGCCAAAATGCAGCCCACATCCGGGAGAATCTCAAGAGCAGGGCATGGAGCAAGCCAGGCCTCAAACCTCGAGAAGCTCCAGCCCAAGAATCAGCCAAAATGCAGCCCAACTCCGGGAGAATCTCAATGGCAGAGTTTGGAGCAAGCCAGGCCTCAAACCTTGAGAAGCTCCAGCCCAAAAGGCAGCCAAAATGCAGCCCACATCCGGGAGAATCTCAAGAGCAGGGGGTGGAGCAAGCCAGGCCTCAAACCACGAGAAGCTCCAGCCCAAAAGGCAGCCAAAATCCAGCCCACATCCGGGAGAATCTCAAGAGCAGGGGTTGGAGCAAGCCAGGCCTCAAACCACGAGAAGCTCCAGCCCAAAAGGCAGCCAAAATGCAGCCCACATCCGGCAGAATCTCAAGAGCAGGGGGTGGAGCAAGCCAGGCCTCAAACCTTGAGAAACTCCAGCCCAAAAGGCAGCCAAAATGCAGCCCACATGCGGGAGAAACTCAAGAGCAGTGGGTGGAGCAAGGCAGGCCTCAAACCTCGAGAAGCTCCAGCCCACAAGGCAGCGAAAATGCAGCCCACATCCGGGAGAATCTCAAGAGCAGGGGGTGGAGCAAGCCAGGCCTCAAACCACGAGAAGCTCCAGCCCAAAAGGCAGCCAAAATCCAGCCCACATCCGGGAGAATCTCAAGAGCAGGGGGTGTAGCAAGCCAGGCCTCAAACCATGAGAAACTCCAGCCCAAAAGGCAGCCAAAATGCAGCCCACATGCGGGAGAATCTCAAGAGCAGGGGGTGGAGCAAGCCAGGCCTCAAACCTCGAGAAGCTCCAGCCCAAAAGGCAGCCAAAATGCAGCCCACATCCGGGAGAATCTCAAGAGCAGGGGGTGGAGCAAGCCAGGCCTCAAACCACGAGAAGCTCCAGCCCAAAAGGCAGCCAAAAAGCAGCCCACATCCCGGAGAATCTCAAGAGCAGGGGGTGGAGCAAGCCAGGCCCCAAACCACGAGAAGCTCCAGCAAAAAATGCAGCCAAAATGCAGCCCACATCCCGGAGAATCTCAAGAGCAGGGGGTGGAGCAAGCCAGGCCTCAAACCACGAGAAGCTCCAGCCCAAAAGTCAGCCAAAATGCAGCCCACATCCGGGAGAATCTCAAGAGCAGGGGGTGGAGCAAGCCAGGCCTCAAACCACGAGAAGCTCCAGCAAAAATGCAACCAAAATGCAGCCCACATCCCGGAGAATCTCAAGAGCAGGGGATGGAGCAAGCCAGGCCTCAAACCATGAGAAGCTCCAGCCCAAAAGGCAGCCAAAATCCTACCCAACTCCGGGAGAATCTCAATGGCAGAGTTTGGAGCAAGCCAGGCCTCAAACCTTGAGAAGCTCCAGCCCAAAAGGCAGCCAAAATGCAGCCCACATCCGGGAGAATCTCAAGAGCAGGGGGTGGAGCAAGCCAGGCCTCCAACCACGAGAAGCTCCAGCCCTAAAGGCAGCCAAAATCCAGCCCACATCCGGGAGAATCTCAAGAGCAGGGGGTGGAGCAAGCCAGGCCTCAAACCACGAGAAGCTCCAGCCCAAAATGTAGCCAAAATGCAGCCCACATCCGGGAGAATCTCAAGAGCAGGTGGTGGAGCAAGCCAGGCCTCAAACCACGAGAAGCTCCAGCCCTAAAGGCAGCCAAAATGCAGCCCACATCCGGGAGAATCTCAAAGAGCAGGGGTTGGAGCAAGCCAGGCCTCAAACCACGAGAAGCTCCAGCCCAAAAGGCAGCCAAAATGCAGCCCAACTCCGGGAGAATCTCAATGGCAGAGTTTGGAGCAAGCCAGGCCTCAAACCTCGAGAAGCTCCAGCCCAAAAGGCAGCCAAAATGCAGCCCACATCCGGGAGAATCTCAAGAGCAGTGGGTGGAGCAAGCCAGGCCTCAAACCTCGAGAAGCTCCAGCCCAAAAGGCAGCGAAAATGCAGCCCACATCCGGGAGAATCTCAAGAGCAGGGGGTGGAGCAAGGCAGGCCTCAAACCTCGAGAAGCTCCAGCCCAAAAGGCAGCCAAAATGCAGCCCACATCCGGGAGAATCTCAAGAGCAGGGGGTGGAGCAAGCCAGGCCTCAAACCACGAGAAGCTCCAACCCAAGAATCAGCCAAAATGCAGCCCAACTCCGGGAGAATCTCAAGAGCAGGGGGTGGAGCAAGGCAGGCCTCAAACCTCGAGAAGCTCCAGCCCAAAAGGCAGCCAAAATGCAGCCCACATCCGGGAGAATCTCAAGAGCAGGGGGTGGAGCAAGCCAGGCCTCAAACCTCGAGAAGCTCCAGCCCAAAAAGCAGCGAAAATGCAGCCCACATCCGGGAGAATCTCAAGAGCAGGGGGTGGAGCAAGCCAGGCCTCAAACCATGAGAAGCTCCAGCCCAAAAGTCAGCCAAAATCCAGCCCACATCCAGGAGAATCTCAAGAGCAGGGGGTGTAGCAAGCCAGGCCTCAAACCATGAGAAGCTCCAGCCCAAAAGGCAGCCAAAATCCAGCCCACATCCGGGAGAATCTCAAGAGCAGGGGGTGGAGCAAACAAGGCCTCAAACCACGAGAAGCTCCAGCCCAAAATGCAGACAAAATGCAGCCCACATCCGGGAGAATCTCAAGAGCAGGGGGTAGAGCAAGGCAGGCCTCAAACCTCGAGAAGCTCCAGCCCAAAAGGCAGCCAAAATGCAGCCCACATCCGGGAGAATCTCAAGAGCAGGGGGTGGAGCAAGCCAGGCCTCAAACCTCGAGAAGCTCCAGCCCAAAGTGCAGCCAAAATGCAGCCCACATCCAGGAGAATCTCAAGAGCAGAGGGTGGAGCAAGCCAGGCCTCAAACCACGAGAAGCTCCAGCCCAAAAGGCAGCCAAAATGCAGCCCACATCCGGGAGAATCTCAAGAGCAGGGGGTGGAGCAATCCAGTCCTCAGACCACGAGAAGCTCCAGAACAAAAGGGAGCCAAAATGCAGCCCACATCCGGAGAATATCAAGAGCAGGGGGTGGAGCAAGCCAGGCCTCAAACCATGAGAAGCTCCAGCCCTAAAGGCAGCCAAAATGCAGCCCACATCCGGCAGAATCTCAAGAGCAGGGGGTGGAGCAAGCCAGGCCTCAAACCACGAGAAGCTCCAGCCCAAAAGGCAGCCAAAATCCACCCCACATCCAGGAGAATCTCAAGAGCAGGGGGTGTAGCAAGCCAGGCCTCAAACCTTGAGAAGCTCCAGCCCAAAAGGCAGCCAAAATCCAGCCCACATCCGGGAGAATCTCAAGAGCAGGGGGTGGAGCAAACAAGGCCTCAAACCACGAGAAGCTCCAGCCCAAAATGCAGACAAAATGCAGCCCACATGCGGGAGAATCTCAAGAGCAGGGGTTAGAGCAAGGCAGGCCTCAAACCTCGAGAAGCTCCAGCCCAAAAGGCAGCCAAAATGCAGCCCACATCCGGGAGAATCTCAAGAGCAGGGGGTGGAGCAAGCCAGGCCTCAAACCTCGAGAAGCTCCAGCCCAAAGTGCAGCCAAAATGCAGCCCACATCCAGGAGAATCTCAAGAGCAGAGGGTGGAGCAAGCCAGGCCTCAAACCACGAGAAGCTCCAGCCCAAAAGGCAGCCAAAATGCAGCCCACATCCGGGAGAATCTCAAGAGCAGGGGGTGGAGCAAGCCAGTCCTCAGACCACGAGAAGCTCCAGAACAAAAGGGAGCCAAAATGCAGCCCACATCCGGAGAATATCAAGAGCAGGGGGTGGAGCAAGCCAGGCCTCAAACCATGAGAAGCTCCAGCCCTAAAGGCAGCCAAAATGCAGCCCACATCCGGCAGAATCTCAAGAGCAGGGGGTGGAGCAAGCCAGGCCTCAAACCACGAGAAGCTCCAGCCCAAAAGGCAGCCAAAATGCAGCCCACATCCGGGAGAATCTCAAGAGCAGGGGGTGGAGCAAGCCAGGCCTCAAACCATGAGAAGCTCCAGCCCAAAAGGAAGCCAAAATCCAGCCCACATCCAGGAGAATCTCAAGAGCAGGGGGTGTAGCAAGCCAGGCCTCAAACCATGAGAAGCTCCAGCCCAAAAGGCAGCCAAAATCCAGCCCACATCCGGGAGAATCTCAAGAGCAGGGGGTGGAGCAAACAAGGCCTCAAACCACGAGAAGCTCCAGCCCAAAATGCAGACAAAATGCAGCCCACATCCGGGAGAATCTCAAGAGCAGGGCGTAGAGCAAGGCAGGCCTCAAACCTCGAGAAGCTCCAGCCCAAAAGGCAGCCAAAATGCAGCCCACATCCGGGAGAATCTCAAGAGCAGGGGGTGGAGCAATCCAGTCCTCAGACCACGAGAAGCTCCAGAACAAAAGGGAGCCAAAATGCAGCCCACATCCGGAGAATATCAAGAGCAGGGGGTGGAGCAAGCCAGGCCTCAAACCATGAGAAGCTCCAGCCCTAAAGGCAGCCAAAATGCAGCCCACATCCGGCAGAATCTCAAGAGCAGGGGGTGGAGCAAGCCAGGCCTCAAACCACGAGAAGCTCCAGCCCAAAAGGCAGCCAAAATGCAGCCCACATCCGGGAGAATCTCAAGAGCAGGGGGTGGAGCAAGCCAGGCCTCAAACCACGATAAGCTCCAGCCCTAAAGGCAGCCATAATGCAGCCCACATCCGGGAGAATCTCAAGAGCAGGGGGTGGAGCAAGCCAGGCCTCAAACCACGAGAAGCTCCAGCCCAAAAGGCAGCCAAAATGCAGCCCACATCCGGGAGAATCTCAAGAGCAGGGGGTGGAGCAAGCCAGGCCTCAAACCACGAGAAGCTCCAGCCCAAAAGGCAGACAAAATCCAGCCCACATCCGGGAGAATCTCAAGAGCAGGGGGTGGAGCAAGCCAGGCCTCAAACCACGAGAAGCTCCATCCCAAAAGGCAGCCAAAATGCAGCCCACATCCGGGAGAATCTCAAGAGCAGAGGGTGGAGCAAGCCAGGCCTCAAACCTCGAGAAGCTCCAGCCCAAGAATCAGCCAAAATGCAGCCCAAGTCCGGGAGAATCTCAATGGCAGAGTTTGGAGCAAGCCAGGCCTCAAACCTTGAGAAGCTCCAGCCCAAAAGGCAGCCAAAATGCAGCCCACATCCGGAAGAATCTCAAGAGCAGGGGGTGGAGCAAGCCAGGCCTCAAACCACGAGAAGCCACATCCCAAAAGGCAGCCAAAATGCAGCCCACATCCGGGAGAATCTCAAGAGCAGAGGGTGGAGCAAGCCAGGCCTCAAACCTCGAGAAGCTCCAGCCCAAGAATCAGCCAAAATGCAGCCCACATCCAGGAGAATCTCAAGAGCAGAGGGTGGAGCAAGCCAGGCCTCAAACCACGAGAAGCTCCAGCCCTAAAGGCAGCCAAAATGCAGCCCACATCCGGGAGAATCTAAAGAGCAGGGGGTGGAGCAATCCAGTCCTCAGACCACGAGAAGCTCCAGAACAAAAGGGAGCCAAAATGCAGCCCACATCCGGAGAATATCAAGAGCAGGGGGTGGAGCAAGCCAGGCCTCAAACCATGAGAAGCTCCAGCCCAAAAGGCAGCCAAAATGCAGCCCACATCCGGGAGAATCTCAAGAGCAGGGGGTGGAGCAAGGCAGGCCTCAAACCTCGAGAAGCTCCAGCCCAAAATGGAGCCAAAATGCAGCCCACATCCGGGAGAATCTCAAGAGCAGGTGGTGGAGCAAGCCAGGCCTCAAACCACGAGAAGCTCCAGCCCTAAAGGCAGCCAAAATGCAGGCCACATCCGGGAGAATCTCAAGAGCAGGGGTTGGAGCAAGCCAGGCCTCAAACCACGAGAAGCTCCAGCCCAAAAGGCAGCCAAAATGCAGCCCAACTCCGGGAGAATCTCAATGGCAGAGTTTGGAGCAAGCCAGGCCTCAAACCTCGAGAAGCTCCAGCCCAAAAGGCAGCGAAAATGCAGCCCACATCCGGGAGAATCTCAAGAGCAGGGGGTGGAGCAAGGCAGGCCTCAAACCTCGAGAAGCTCCAGCCCAAAAGGCAGCCAAAATGCAGCCCACATCTGGGAGAATCTCAAGAGCAGGGGGTGGAGCAAGCCAGGCCTCAAACCTCGAGAAGCTCCAACCCAAGATTCAGCCAAAATGCAGCCCAACTCCGGGAGAATCTCAAGAGCAGGGGGTGGAGCAAGGCAGGCCTCAAACCTCGAGAAGCTCCAGCCCAAAAGGCAGCCAAAATGCAGCCCACATCCGGGAGAATCTCAAGAGCAGGGGGTGGAGCAAGCCAGGCCTCAAACCTCGAGAAGCTCCAGCCCAAAAAGCAGCGAAAATGCAGCCCACATCCGGGAGAATCTCAAGAGCAGGGGGTGGAGCAAGCCAGGCCTCAAACCATGAGAAGCTCCAGCCCAAAAGGCAGCCAAAATCCAGCCCACATCCAGGAGAATCTCAAGAGCAGGGGTTGGAGCAAGCCAGGCCTCAAACCACGAGAAGCTCCAGCCCAAAAGGCAGCCAAAATGCAGCCCAACTCCGGGAGAATCTCAATGGCAGAGTTTGGAGCAAGCCAGGCCTCAAACCTCGAGAAGCTCCAGCCCAAAAGGCAGCGAAAATGCAGCCCACATCCGGGAGAATCTCAAGAGCAGGGGGTGGAGCAAGGCAGGCCTCAAACCTCGAGAAGCTCCAGCCCAAAAGGCAGCCAAAATGCAGCCCACATCTGGGAGAATCTCAAGAGCAGGGGGTGGAGCAAGCCAGGCCTCAAACCACGAGAAGCTCCAACCCAAGATTCAGCCAAAATGCAGCCCAACTCCGGGAGAATCTCAAGAGCAGGGGGTGGAGCAAGGCAGGCCTCAAACCTCGAGAAGCTCCAGCCCAAAAGGCAGCCAAAATGCAGCCCACATCCGGGAGAATCTCAAGAGCAGGGGGTGGAGCAAGCCAGGCCTCAAACCTCGAGAAGCTCCAGCCCAAAAAGCAGCGAAAATGCAGCCCACATCCGGGAGAATCTCAAGAGCAGGGGGTGGAGCAAGCCAGGCCTCAAACCATGAGAAGCTCCAGCCCAAAAGGCAGCCAAAATCCAGCCCACATCCGGGAGAATCTCAAGAGCAGGGGGTGGAGCAAGCCAGGCCTCAAACCACGAGAAGCTCCAGCCCAAAGTGCAGCCAAAATGCAGCCCACATCCAGGAGAATCTCAAGAGCAGAGGGTGGAGCAAGCCAGGCCTCAAACCACGAGAAGCTCCAGCCCAAAAGGCAGCCAAAATGCAGCCCACATCCGGGAGAATCTCAAGAGCAGGGGGTGGAGCAATCCAGTCCTCAGACCACGAGAAGCTCCAGAACAAAAGGGAGCCAAAATGCAGCCCACATCCGGAGAATATCAAGAGCAGGGTTTGGAGCAAGCCAGGCCTCAAACCATGAGAAGCTCCAGCCCTAAAGGCAGCCAAAATGCAGCCCACATCCGGCAGAATCTCAAGAGCAGGGGGTGGAGCAAGCCAGGCCTCAAACCACGAGAAGCTCCAGCCCAAAAGGCAGCCAAAATGCAGCCCACATCCGGGAGAATCTCAAGAGCAGGGGGTGGAGCAAGCCAGGCCTCAAACCACGAGAAGCTCCAGCCCTAAAGGCAGCCATAATGCAGCCCACATCCGGGAGAATCTCAAGAGCAGGGGGTGGAGCAAGCCAGGCCTCAAACCACGAGAAGCTCCAGCCCAAAAGGCAGCCAAAATGCAGCCCACATCCGGGAGAATCTCAAGAGCAGGGGGTGGAGCAAGCCAGGCCTCAAACCACGAGAAGCTCCAGCCCAAAAGGCAGCCAAAATGCAGCCCACATCCGGGAGAATCTCAAGAGCAGAGGGTGGAGCAAGCCAGGCCTCAAACCTCGAGAAGCTCCAGCCCAAGAATCAGCCAAAATGCAGCCCAACTCCGGGAGAATCTCAATGGCAGAGTTTGGAGCAAGCCAGGCCTCAAACCTTGAGAAGCTCCAGCCCAAAAGGCAGCCAAAATGCAGCCCACATCCAGGAGAATCTCAAGAGCAGGGGGTGGAGCAAGCCAGGCCTCCAACCACGAGAAGCTCCAGCCCTAAAGGCAGCCAAAATCCAGCCCACATCCGGGAGAATCTCAAGAGCAGGGGGTGGAGCAAGCCAGGCCTCAAACCACGAGAAGCTCCAGCCCAAAATGTAGCCAAAATGCAGCCCACATCCGGGAGAATCTCAAGAGCAGGTGGTGGAGCAAGCCAGGCCTCAAACCACGAGAAGCTCCAGCCCTAAAGGCAGCCAAAATCCAGCCCACATCCGGGAGAATCTCAAGAGCAGGGGGTGGAGCAAGCCAGGCCTCAAACCACGAGAAGCTCCAGCCCTAAAGGCAGCCAAAATGCAGGCCACATCCGGGAGAATCTCAAGAGCAGGGGTTGGAGCAAGCCAGGCCTCAAACCACGAGAAGCTCCAGCCCAAAAATGCAGCCAAAATGCAGCCCAACTCCGGGAGAATCTCAATGGCAGAGTTTGGAGCAAGCCAGGCCTCAAACCTCGAGAAGCTCCAGCCCAAAAGGCAGCCAAAATGCAGCCCACATCCGGGAGAATCTCAAGAGCAGTGGGTGGAGCAAGCCAGGCCTCAAACCTCGAGAAGCTCCAGCCCAAAAGGCAGCCAAAATGCAGCCCACATCCGGGAGAATCTCAAGAGCAGGGGGTGGAGCAAGCCAGGCCTCAAACCACGAGAAGCTCCAACCCAAGAATCAGCCAAAATGCAGCCCAACTCCGGGAGAATCTCAAGAGCAGGGGGTGGAGCAAGGCAGGCCTCAAACCTCGAGAAGCTCCAGCCCAAAAGGCAGCCAAAATGCAGCCCACATCCGGGAGAATCTCAAGAGCAGGGGGTGGAGCAAGCCAGGCCTCAAACCTCGAGAAGCTCCAGCCCAAAAAGCAGCGAAAATGCAGCCCACATCCGGGAGAATCTCAAGAGCAGGGGGTGGAGCAAGCCAGGCCTCAAACCATGAGAAGCTCCAGCCCAAAAGGCAGCCAAAATCCTGCCCACATCCAGGAGAATCTCAAGAGCAGGGGGTGGAGCAAGCCAGGCCTCAAACCATGAGAAGCTCCAGCCCAAAAGGCAGCCAAAATGCAGCCCACCTGGAGGAGAATCTCAAGAGCAGGGGGTGGAGCAAACAAGGCCTCAAACCACGAGAAGCTCCAGCCCAAAATGCAGACAAAATGGAGCCCACATCCGGGAGAATCTCAAGAGCAGGGGGTAGAGCAAGGCAGGCCTCAAACCTCGAGAAGCTCCAGCCCAAAAGGCAGCCAAAATGCAGCCCACATCCGGGAGAATCTCAAGAGCAGGGGGTGGAGCAAGCCAGGCCTCAAACCTCGAGAAGCTCCAGCCCAAAGTGCAGCCAAAATGCAGCCCACATCCAGGAGAATCTCAAGAGCAGAGGGTGGAGCAAGCCAGGCCTCAAACCACGAGAAGCTCCAGCCCAAAAGGCAGCCAAAATGCAGCCCACAACCGGGAGAATCTCAAGAGCAGGGGGTGGAGCAATCCAGTCCTCAGACCACGAGAAGCTCCAGAACAAAAGGGAGCCAAAATGCAGCCCACATCCGGAGAATATCAAGAGCAGGGGGTGGAGCAAGCCAGGCCTCAAACCATGAGAAGCTCCAGCCCTAAAGGCAGCCAAAATGCAGCCCACATCCGGCAGAATCTCAAGAGCAGGGGGTGGAGCAAGCCAGGCCTCAAACCACGAGAAGCTCCAGCCCAAAAGGCAGCCAAAATGCAGCCCACATCCGGGAGAATCTCAAGAGCAGGGGGTGGAGCAAGCCAGGCCTCAAACCACGAGAAGCTCCAGCCCTAAAGGCAGCCATAATGCAGCCCACATCCGGGAGAATCTCAAGAGCAGGGGGTGGAGCAAGCCAGGCCTCAAACCACGAGAAGCTCCAGCCCAAAAGGCAGCCAAAATGCAGCCCACATCCGGGAGAATCTCAAGAGCAGGGGGTGGAGCAAGCCAGGCCTCAAACCACGAGAAGCTCCAGCCCAAAAGGCAGACAAAATCCAGCCCACATCCGGGAGAATCTCAAGAGCAGGGGGTGGAGCAAGCCAGGCCTCAAACCACGAGAAGCTCCATCCCAAAAGGCAGCCAAAATGCAGCCCACATCCGGGAGAATCTCAAGAGCAGAGGGTGGAGCAAGCCAGGCCTCAAACCTCGAGAAGCTCCATCCCAAAAGGCAGCCAAAATGCAGCCCACATCCGGGAGAATCTCAAGAGCAGGGGGTGGAGCAAGCCAGGCCTCAAACCTCGAGAAGCTCCAGCCCAAAAGGCAGACAAAATCCAGCCCACATCCGGGAGAATCTCAAGAGCAGGGGGTAGAGCAAGGCAGGCCTCAAACCACGAGAAGCTCCAGAACAAAAGGGAGCCAAAATGCAGCCCACATCCGGAGAATATCAAGAGCAGGTGGTGGAGCAAGCCAGGCCTCAAACCATGAGAAGCTCCAGACCTAAAGGCAGCCAAAATCCAGCCCACATCCGGGAGAATCTCAAGAGCAGGTGGTGGAGCAAGCCAGGCCTCAAACCACGAGAAGCTCCAGCCCAAAAGGCAGCCAAAATGCAGGCCACATCCGGGAGAATCTCAAGAGCAGGGGGTGGAGGAAGCCAGGCCTCAAACCACGAGAAGCTCCAGCCCAAAAGGCAGCCAAAATCCAGCCCACATCCGGGAGAATCTCAAGAGCAGGGGGTGGAGCAAGCCAGGCCTCAAACCACGAGAAGCTCCAGCCCTAAAGGCAGCCAAAATCCAGCCCACATCCGGGAGAATCTCAAGAGCAGGGGGTGGAGCAAGCCAGGCCTCAAACCACGAGAAGCTCCAGCCCAAAATGCAGCCAAAATGCAGCCCACATCCGAGAGAATCTCAAGAGCAGGGGATGGAGCAAGCCAGGCCTCAAACCACGAGAAGCTCCAGCCCTAAAGGCAGCCATAATGCAGGCCACATCCGGGAGAATCTCAAGAGCAGGGGGTGGAGCAAGCCAGGCCTCAAACCTCGAGAAGCTCCAGCCCAAGAATCATCCAAAATGCAGCCCAACTCCGGGAGAATCTCAATGGCAGAGTTTGGAGCAAGCCAGGCCTCAAACCTTGAGAAGCTCCAGACCTAAAGGCAGCCAAAATCCAGCCCACATCCGGGAGAATCTCAAGAGCAGGTGGTGGAGCAAGCCAGGCCTCAAACCACGAGAAGCTCCAGCCCAAAAGGCAGCCAAAATGCAGGCCACATCCGGGAGAATCTCAAGAGCAGGGGGTGGAGGAAGCCAGGCCTCAAACCACGAGAAGCTCCAGCCCAAAAGGCAGCCAAAATCCAGCCCACATCCGGGAGAATCTCAAGAGCAGGGGGTGGAGCAAGCCAGGCCTCAAACCACGAGAAGCTCCAGCCCTAAAGGCAGCCAAAATCCAGCCCACATCCGGGAGAATCTCAAGAGCAGGGGGTGGAGCAAGCCAGGCCTCAAACCACGAGAAGCTCCAGCCCAAAATGCAGCCAAAATGCAGCCCACATCCGAGAGAATCTCAAGAGCAGGGGATGGAGCAAGCCAGGCCTCAAACCACGAGAAGCTCCAGCCCTAAAGGCAGCCATAATGCAGGCCACATCCGGGAGAATCTCAAGAGCAGGGGGTGGAGCAAGCCAGGCCTCAAACCTCGAGAAGCTCCAGCCCAAGAATCATCCAAAATGCAGCCCAACTCCGGGAGAATCTCAATGGCAGAGTTTGGAGCAAGCCAGGCCTCAAACCTTGAGAAGCTCCAGCCCAAAAGGCAGCCAAAATGCAGCCCACATGCGGGAGAATCTCAAGAGCAGGGGGTGGAGCAAGCCAGGCCTGAAACCACGAGAAGCTCCAGCCCAAAAGGGAGCCAAAATGCAGCCCACATCCGGGAGAATCTCAAGAGCAGGGGGTGGAGCAAGCCAGGCCTCAAACCACGAGAAGCTCCAGCCCAAAAAGCAGCCAAAATGCAGCCCACATCCGGGAGAATCTCAAGAGCAGGGGGTGGAGCAAGCCAGTCCTCAGACCACGAGAAGCTCCAGAACAAAAAGGAGCCAAAATGCAGCCCACATCCGGAGAATATCAAGAGCAGGGGGTGGAGCAAGGCAGGCCTCAAACCTCGAGAAGCTCCAGCCCAAAAGGCAGCCAAAATGCAGCCCACATCCGGGAGAATCTCAAGAGCAGGGGGTGGAGCAAGCCAGGCCTCAAACCTCGAGAAGCTCCAGCCCAAAAGGCAGCGAAAATGCAGCCCACATCCGGGAGAATCTCAAGAGCAGGGGGTGGAGCAAGCCAGGCCTCAAACCATGAGAAGCTCCAGCCCAAAAGGCAGCCAAAATCCAGCCCATATCCAGGAGAATCTCAAGAGCAGGGGGTGTAGCAAGCCAGGCCTCAAACCATGAGAAGCTCCAGCCCAAAAGGCAGCCAAAATCCAGCCCACATCCGGGAGAATCTCAAGAGCAGGGGGTGGAGCAAACAAGGCCTCAAACCACGAGAAGCTCCAGCCCAAAATGCAGACAAAATGCAGCCCACATCCGGGAGAATCTCAAGAGCAGGGGGTGGAGCAAGCCAGGCCTCAAACCATGAGAAGCTCCAGCCCAAAAGGCAGCCAAAATCCAGCCCACATCCGGGAGAATCTCAAGAGCAGGGGGTGGAGCAAACAAGGCCTCAAACCACGAGAAGCTCCAGCCCAAAATGCAGACAAAATGGAGCCCACATCCGGGAGAATCTCAAGAGCAGGGGGTAGAGCAAGGCAGGCCTCAAACCTCGAGAAGCTCCAGCCCAAAAGGCAGCCAAAATGCAGCCCACATCCGGGAGAATCTCAAGAGCAGGGGGTGGAGCAAGCCAGGCCTCAAACCACGAGAAGCTCCAGCCCAAAGTGCAGCCAAAATGCAGCCCACATCCAGGAGAATCTCAAGAGCAGAGGGTGGAGCAAGCCAGGCCTCAAACCACGAGAAGCTCCAGCCCAAAAGGCAGCCAAAATGCAGCCCACATCCGGGAGAATCTAAAGAGCAGGGGGTGGAGCAATCCAGTCCTCAGACCACGAGAAGCTCCAGAACAAAAGGGAGCCAAAATGCAGCCCACATCCGGAGAATATCAAGAGCAGGGGGTGGAGCAAGCCAGGCCTCAAACCATGAGAAGCTCCAGCCCAAAAGGCAGCCAAAATGCAGCCCACATCCGGGAGAATCTCAAGAGCAGGGGATGGAGCAAGGCAGGCCTCAAACCTCGAGAAGCTCCAGCCCAAAATGTAGCCAAAATGCAGCCCACATCCGGGAGAATCTCAAGAGCAGGGGTTGGAGCAAGCCAGGCCTCAAACCACGAGAAGCTCCAGCCCAAAAGACAGCCAAAATGCAGCCCAACTCCGGGAGAATCTCAATGGCAAAGTTTGGAGCAAGCCAGGCCTCAAACCTCGAGAAGCTCCAGCCCAAAAGGCAGCGAAAATGCAGCCCACATCCGGGAGAATCTCAAGAGCAGGGGGTGGAGCAAGGCAGGCCTCAAACCTCGAGAAGCTCCAGCCCAAAAGGCAGCCAAAATGCAGCCCACATCTGGGAGAATCTCAAGAGCAGGGGGTGGAGCAAGCCAGGCCTCAAACCACGAGAAGCTCCAACCCAAGAATCAGCCAAAATGCTGCCCAACTCCGGGAGAATCTCAAGAGCAGGGGGTGGAGCAAGGCAGGCCTCAAACCTCGAGAAGCTCCAGCCCAAAAGGCAGCCAAAATGCAGCCCACATCCGGGAGAATCTCAAGAGCAGGGGGTGGAGCAAGCCAGGCCTCAAACCTCGAGAAGCTCCAGCCCAAAAAGCAGCGAAAATGCAGCCCACATCCGGGAGAATCTCAAGAGCAGGGGGTGGAGCAAGCCAGGCCTCAAACCATGAGAAGCTCCAGAACAAAAGGCAGCCAAAATCCAGCCCACATCCAGGAGAATCTCAAGAGCAGGGGGTGTAGCAAGCCAGGCCACAAACCATGAGAAGCTCCAGCCCAAAAGGCAGCCAAAATCCAGCCCACATCCGGGAGAATCTCAAGAGCAGGGGGTGGAGCAAACAAGGCCTCAAACCACGAGAAGCTCCAGCCCAAAATGCAGACAAAATGCAGCCCACATCCGGGAGAATCTCAAGAGCAGGGGGTAGAGCAAGGCAGGCCTCAAACCTCGAGAATCTCCAGCCCAAAAGGCAGCCAAAATGCAGCCCACATCCGGGAGAATCTCAAGAGCAGGGGGTGGAGCAAGCCAGGCCTCAAACCTCGAGAAGCTCCAGCCCAAAGTGCAGCCAAAATGCAGCCCACATCCAGGAGAATCTCAAGAGCAGAGGGTGGAGCAAGCCAGGCCTCAAACCACGAGAAGCTCCAGCCCAAAAGGCAGCCAAAATGCAGCCCACATCCGGGAGAATCTCAAGAGCAGGGGGTGGAGCAATCCAGTCCTCAGACCACGAGAAGCTCCAGAACAAAAGGGAGCCAAAATGCAGCCCACATCCGGAGAATATCAAGAGCAGGGGGTGGAGCAAGCCAGGCCTCAAACCACGAGAAGCTCCAGCCCAAAAGGCAGCCAAAATGCAGCCCACATCCGGGAGAATCTCAAGAGCAGGGGGTGGAGCAAGCCAGGCCTCAAACCACGATAAGCTCCAGCCCTAAAGGCAGCCATAATGCAGCCCACATCCGGGAGAATCTCAAGAGCAGGGGGTGGAGCAAGCCAGGCCTCAAACCACGAGAAGCTCCAGCCCAAAAGGCAGCCAAAATGCAGCCCACATCCGGGAGAATCTCAAGAGCAGGGGGTGGAGCAAGCCAGGCCTCAAACCACGAGAAGCTCCAGCCCAAAAGGCAGACAAAATCCAGCCCACATCCGGGAGAATCTCAAGAGCAGGGGGTGGAGCAAGCCAGGCCTCAAACCACGAGAAGCTCCATCCCAAAAGGCAGCCAAAATGCAGCCCACATCCGGGAGAATCTCAAGAGCAGAGGGTGGAGCAAGCCAGGCCTCAAACCTCGAGAAGCTCCAGCCCAAGAATCAGCCAAAATGCAGCCCAACTCCGGGAGAATCTCAATGGCAGAGTTTGGAGCAAGCCAGGCCTCAAACCTTGAGAAGCTCCAGCCCAAAAGGCAGCCAAAATGCAGCCCACATCCAGGAGAATCTCAAGAGCAGGGGGTGGAGCAAGCCAGGCCTCCAACCACGAGAAGCTCCAGCCCTAAAGGCAGCCAAAATCCAGCCCACATCCGGGAGAATCTCAAGAGCAGGGGGTGGAGCAAGCCAGGCCTCAAACCACGAGAAGCTCCAGCCCAAAATGTAGCCAAAATGCAGCCCACATCCGGGAGAATCTCAAGAGCAGGTGGTGGAGCAAGCCAGGCCTCAAACCACGAGAAGCTCCAGCCCTAAAGGCAGCCAAAATGCAGGCCACATCCGGGAGAATCTCAAGAGCAGGGGTTGGAGCAAGCCAGGCCTCAAACCACGAGAAGCTCCAGCCCAAAAGGGAGCCAAAATGCAGCCCACATCCGGGAGAATCTCAAGAGCAGGGGGTGGAGCAAGCCAGGCCTCAAACCACGAGAAGCTCCAGCCCAAAAAGCAGCCAAAATGCAGCCCACATCCGGGAGAATCTCAAGAGCAGGGGGTGGAGCAAGCCAGTCCTCAGACCACGAGAAGCTCCAGAACAAAAAGGAGCCAAAATGCAGCCCACATCCGGAGAATATCAAGAGCAGGGGGTGGAGCAAGGCAGGCCTCAAACCTCGAGAAGCTCCAGCCCAAAAGGCAGCCAAAATGCAGCCCACATCCGGGAGAATCTCAAGAGCAGGGGGTGGAGCAAGCCAGGCCTCAAACCTCGAGAAGCTCCAGCCCAAAAGGCAGCGAAAATGCAGCCCACATCCGGGAGAATCTCAAGAGCAGGGGGTGGAGCAAGCCAGGCCTCAAACCATGAGAAGCTCCAGCCCAAAAGGCAGCCAAAATCCAGCCCATATCCAGGAGAATCTCAAGAGCAGGGGGTGTAGCAAGCCAGGCCTCAAACCATGAGAAGCTCCAGCCCAAAAGGCAGCCAAAATCCAGCCCACATCCGGGAGAATCTCAAGAGCAGGGGGTGGAGCAAACAAGGCCTCAAACCACGAGAAGCTCCAGCCCAAAATGCAGACAAAATGCAGCCCACATCCGGGAGAATCTCAAGAGCAGGGGGTGGAGCAAGCCAGGCCTCAAACCATGAGAAGCTCCAGCCCAAAAGGCAGCCAAAATGCAGCCCACATCCGGGAGAATCTCAAGAGCAGGGGGTGGAGCAAACAAGGCCTCAAACCACGAGAAGCTCCAGCCCAAAATGCAGACAAAATGGAGCCCACATCCGGGAGAATCTCAAGAGCAGGGGGTAGAGCAAGGCAGGCCTCAAACCTCGAGAAGCTCCAGCCCAAAAGGCAGCCAAAATGCAGCCCACATCCGGGAGAATCTCAAGAGCAGGGGGTGGAGCAAGCCAGGCCTCAAACCACGAGAAGCTCCAGCCCAAAGTGCAGCCAAAATGCAGCCCACATCCAGGAGAATCTCAAGAGCAGAGGGTGGAGCAAGCCAGGCCTCAAACCACGAGAAGCTCCAGCCCAAAAGGCAGCCAAAATGCAGCCCACATCCGGGAGAATCTAAAGAGCAGGGGGTGGAGCAATCCAGTCCTCAGACCACGAGAAGCTCCAGAACAAAAGGGAGCCAAAATGCAGCCCACATCCGGAGAATATCAAGAGCAGGGGGTGGAGCAAGCCAGGCCTCAAACCATGAGAAGCTCCAGCCCAAAAGGCAGCCAAAATGCAGCCCACATCCGGGAGAATCTCAAGAGCAGGGGGTGGAGCAAGGCAGGCCTCAAACCTCGAGAAGCTCCAGCCCAAAATGTAGCCAAAATGCAGCCCACATCCGGGAGAATCTCAAGAGCAGGTGGTGGAGCAAGCCAGGCCTCAAACCACGAGAAGCTCCAGCCCTAAAGGCAGCCAAAATGCAGGCCACATCCGGGAGAATCTCAAGAGCAGGGGTTGGAGCAAGCCAGGCCTCAAACCACGAGAAGCTCCAGCCCAAAAGACAGCCAAAATGCAGCCCAACTCCGGGAGAATCTCAATGGCAAAGTTTGGAGCAAGCCAGGCCTCAAACCTCGAGAAGCTCCAGCCCAAAAGGCAGCGAAAATGCAGCCCACATCCGGGAGAATCTCAAGAGCAGGGGGTGGAGCAAGGCAGGCCTCAAACCTCGAGAAGCTCCAGCCCAAAAGGCAGCCAAAATGCAGCCCACATCTGGGAGAATCTCAAGAGCAGGGGGTGGAGCAAGCCAGGCCTCAAACCACGAGAAGCTCCAACCCAAGAATCAGCCAAAATGCAGCCCAACTCCGGGAGAATCTCAAGAGCAGGGGGTGGAGCAAGGCAGGCCTCAAACCTCGAGAAGCTCCAGCCCAAAAGGCAGCCAAAATGCAGCCCACATCCGGGAGAATCTCAAGAGCAGGGGGTGGAGCAAGCCAGGCCTCAAACCTCGAGAAGCTCCAGCCCAAAAAGCAGCGAAAATGCAGCCCACATCCGGGAGAATCTCAAGAGCAGGGGGTGGAGCAAGCCAGGCCTCAAACCATGAGAAGCTCCAGAACAAAAGGCAGCCAAAATCCAGCCCACATCCAGGAGAATCTCAAGAGCAGGGGGTGTAGCAAGCCAGGCCACAAACCATGAGAAGCTCCAGCCCAAAAGGCAGCCAAAATCCAGCCCACATCCGGGAGAATCTCAAGAGCAGGGGGTGGAGCAAACAAGGCCTCAAACCACGAGAAGCTCCAGCCCAAAATGCAGACAAAATGCAGCCCACATCCGGGAGAATCTCAAGAGCAGGGGGTAGAGCAAGGCAGGCCTCAAACCTCGAGAATCTCCAGCCCAAAAGGCAGCCAAAATGCAGCCCACATCCGGGAGAATCTCAAGAGCAGGGGGTGGAGCAAGCCAGGCCTCAAACCTCGAGAAGCTCCAGCCCAAAGTGCAGCCAAAATGCAGCCCACATCCAGGAGAATCTCAAGAGCAGAGGGTGGAGCAAGCCAGGCCTCAAACCACGAGAAGCTCCAGCCCAAAAGGCAGCCAAAATGCAGCCCACATCCGGGAGAATCTCAAGAGCAGGGGGTGGAGCAATCCAGTCCTCAGACCACGAGAAGCTCCAGAACAAAAGGGAGCCAAAATGCAGCCCACATCCGGAGAATATCAAGAGCAGGGGGTGGAGCAAGCCAGGCCTCAAACCATGAGAAGCTCCAGCCCTAAAGGCAGCCAAAATGCAGCCCACATCCGGCAGAATCTCAAGAGCAGGGGGTGGAGCAAGCCAGGCCTCAAACCACGAGAAGCTCCAGCCCAAAAGGCAGCCAAAATGCAGCCCACATCCGGGAGAATCTCAAGAGCAGGGGGTGGAGCAAGCCAGGCCTCAAACCACGATAAGCTCCAGCCCTAAAGGCAGCCATAATGCAGCCCACATCCGGGAGAATCTCAAGAGCAGGGGGTGGAGCAAGCCAGGCCTCAAACCACGAGAAGCTCCAGCCCAAAAGGCAGCCAAAATGCAGCCCACATCCGGGAGAATCTCAAGAGCAGGGGGTGGAGCAAGCCAGGCCTCAAACCACGAGAAGCTCCAGCCCAAAAGGCAGACAAAATCCAGCCCACATCCGGGAGAATCTCAAGAGCAGGGGGTGGAGCAAGCCAGGCCTCAAACCACGAGAAGCTCCATCCCAAAAGGCAGCCAAAATGCAGCCCACATCCGGGAGAATCTCAAGAGCAGAGGGTGGAGCAAGCCAGGCCTCAAACCTCGAGAAGCTCCAGCCCAAGAATCAGCCAAAATGCAGCCCAACTCCGGGAGAATCTCAATGGCAGAGTTTGGAGCAAGCCAGGCCTCAAACCTTGAGAAGCTCCAGCCCAAAAGGCAGCCAAAATGCAGCCCACATCCAGGAGAATCTCAAGAGCAGGGGGTGGAGCAAGCCAGGCCTCCAACCACGAGAAGCTCCAGCCCTAAAGGCAGCCAAAATCCAGCCCACATCCGGGAGAATCTCAAGAGCAGGGGGTGGAGCAAGCCAGGCCTCAAACCACGAGAAGCTCCAGCCCAAAATGTAGCCAAAATGCAGCCCACATCCGGGAGAATCTCAAGAGCAGGTGGTGGAGCAAGCCAGGCCTCAAACCACGAGAAGCTCCAGCCCTAAAGGCAGCCAAAATGCAGGCCACATCCGGGAGAATCTCAAGAGCAGGGGTTGGAGCAAGCCAGGCCTCAAACCACGAGAAGCTCCAGCCCAAAAGGCAGCCAAAATGCAGCCCAACTCCGGGAGAATCTCAATGGCAGAGTTTGGAGCAAGCCAGGCCTCAAACCTCGAGAAGCTCCAGCCCAAAAGGCAGCCAAAATGCAGCCCACATCCGGGAGAATCTCAAGAGCAGGGGGTGGAGCAAGCCAGGCCTCAAACCTCGAGAAGCTCCAGCCCAAAAGGCAGCCAAAATGCAGCCCACATCCGGGAGAATCTCAAGAGCAGGGGGTGGAGCAAGCCAGGCCTCAAACCACGAGAAGCTCCAACCCAAGAATCAGCCAAAATGCAGCCCAACTCCGGGAGAATCTCAAGAGCAGGGGGTGGAGCAAGGCAGGCCTCAAACCTCGAGAAGCTCCAGCCCAAAAGGCAGCCAAAATGCAGCCCACATCCGGGAGAATCTCAAGAGCAGGGGGTGGAGCAAGCCAGGCCTCAAACCTCGAGAAGCTCCAGCCCAAAAAGCAGCCAAAATGCAGCCCACATCCGGGAGAATCTCAAGAGGAGGGGGTGGAGCAAGCCAGGCCTCAAACCTCGAGAAGCTCCAGCCCAAAGTGCAGCCAAAATGCAGCCCACATCCAGGAGAATCTCAAGAGCAGAGGGTGGAGCAAGCCAGGCCTCAAACCACGAGAAGCTCCAGCCCAAAAGGCAGCCAAAATGCAGCCCACATCCGGGAGAATCTCAAGAGCAGGGGGTGGAGCAATCCAGTCCTCAGACCACGAGAAGCTCCAGAACAAAAGGGAGCCAATATGCAGCCCACATCCGGAGAATATCAAGAGCAGGGGGTGGAGCAAGCCAGGCCTCAAACCATGAGAAGCTCCAGCCCTAAAGGCAGCCAAAATGCAGCCCACATCCGGCAGAATCTCAAGAGCAGGGGGTGGAGCAAGCCAGGCCTCAAACCACGAGAAGCTCCAGCCCAAAAGGCAGCCAAAATGCAGCCCACATCCGGGAGAATCTCAAGAGCAGGGGGTGGAGCAAGCCAGGCCTCAAACCACGATAAGCTCCAGCCCTAAAGGCAGCCATAATGCAGCCCACATCCGGGAGAATCTCAAGAGCAGGGGGTGGAGCAAGCCAGGCCTCAAACCACGAGAAGCTCCAGCCCAAAAGGCAGCCAAAATGCAGCCCACATCCGGGAGAATCTCAAGAGCAGGGGGTGGAGCAAGCCAGGCCTCAAACCACGAGAAGCTCCAGCCCAAAAGGCAGCCAAAATCCAGCCCACATCCGGGAGAATCTCAAGAGCAGGGGGTGGAGCAAGCCAGGCCTCAAACCACGAGAAGCTCCATCCCAAAAGGCAGCCAAAATGCAGCCCACATCCGGGAGAATCTCAAGAGCAGAGGGTGGAGCAAGCCAGGCCTCAAACCTCGAGAAGCTCCATCCCAAAAGGCAGCCAAAATGCAGCCCACATCCGGGAGAATCTCAAGAGCAGGGGGTGGAGCAAGCCAGGCCTCAAACCTCGAGAAGCTCCAGCCCAAAAGGCAGACAAAATCCAGCCCACATCCGGGAGAATCTCAAGAGCAGGGGGTAGAGCAAGGCAGGCCTCAAACCACGAGAAGCTCCAGAAC
This sequence comes from Rhynochetos jubatus, assembly GCA_027574665.1. Taxonomy (NCBI): domain Eukaryota; kingdom Metazoa; phylum Chordata; class Aves; order Eurypygiformes; family Rhynochetidae; genus Rhynochetos; species Rhynochetos jubatus. Next base: position 481,858 of record JAQBHY010000070.1, read on the forward strand.
AAAAGGGAGCCAAAATGCAGCCCACATCCGGAGAATATCAAGAGCAGGTGGTGGAGCAAGCCAGGCCTCAAACCATGAGAAGCTCCAGCCCTAAAGGCAGCCAAAATCCAGCCCACATCCGGGAGAATCTCAAGAGCAGGGGGTGGAGCAAGCCAGGCCTCAAACCACGAGAAGCTCCAGCCCAAAAGGCAGCCAAAATGCAGCCCACATCCGGGAGAATCTCAAGAGCAGGGGGTGGAGGAAGCCAGGCCTCAAACCACGAGAAGCTCCAGCCCAAAATGCAGCCAAAATGCAGCCCACATCCGGGAGAATCTCAAGAGCAGGGGGTGGAGCAAGCCAGGCCTCAAACCACGAGAAGCTCCAGCCCTAAAGGCAGCCAAAATCCAGCCCACATCCGGGAGAATCTCAAGAGCAGGGGGTGGAGCAAGCCAGGCCTCAAACCACGAGAAGCTCCAGCCCAAAAGGCAGCCAAAATGCAGCCCACATCCGAGAGAATCTCAAGAGCAGGGGATGGAGCAAGCCAGGCCTCAAACCACGAGAAGCTCCAGCCCTAAAGGCAGCCATAATGCAGGCCACATCCGGGAGAATCTCAAGAGCAGGGGGTGGAGCAAGCCAGGCCTCAAACCTCGAGAAGCTCCAGCCCAAGAATCAGCCAAAATGCAGCCCAACTCCGGGAGAATCTCAATGGCAGAGTTTGGAGCAAGCCAGGCCTCAAACCTTGAGAAGCTCCAGCCCAAAAGGCAGCCAAAATGCAGCCCACATCCGGGAGAATCTCAAGAGCAGGGGGTGGAGCAAGCCAGGCCTCAAACCTCGAGAAGCTCCATCCCAAAAGGCAGCCAAAATGCAGCCCACATCCGGGAGAATCTCAAGAGCAGGGGGTGGAGCAAGCCAGGCCTCAAACCTCGAGAAGCTCCAGCCCAAAAGGCAGAAAAAATCCAGCCCACATCCGGGAGAATCTCAAGAGCAGGGGGTAGAGCAAGGCAGGCCTCAAACCACGAGAAGCTCCAGAACAAAAGGGAGCCAAAATGCAGCCCACATCCGGAGAATATCAAGAGCAGGTGGTGGAGCAAGCCAGGCCTCAAACCATGAGAAGCTCCAGCCCTAAAGGCAGCCAAAATCCAGCCCACATCCGGGAGAATCTCAAGAGCAGGGGGTGGAGCAAGCCAGGCCTCAAACCACGAGAAGCTCCAGCCCAAAAGGCAGCCAAAATGCAGGCCACATCCGGGAGAATCTCAAGAGCAGGGGGTGGAGGAAGCCAGGCCTCAAACCACGAGAAGCTCCAGCCCAAAAGGCAGCCAAAATGCAGCCCACATGCGGGAGAATCTCAAGAGCAGGGGGTGGAGCAAGCCAGGCCTCAAACCACGAGAAGCTCCAGCCCTAAAGGCAGCCAAAATCCAGCCCACATCCGGGAGAATCTCAAGAGCAGGGGGTGGAGCAAGCCAGGCCTCAAACCACGAGAAGCTCCAGCCCAAAATGCAGCCAAAATGCAGCCCACATCCGAGAGAATCTCAAGAGCAGGGGATGGAGCAAGCCAGGCCTCAAACCACGAGAAGCTCCAGCCCTAAAGGCAGCCATAATGCAGGCCACATCCGGGAGAATCTCAAGAGCAGGGGGTCGAGCAAGCCAGGCCTCAAACCTCGAGAAGCTCCAGCCCAAGAATCAGCCAAAATGCAGCCCAACTCCGGGAGAATCTCAATGGCAGAGTTTGGAGCAAGCCAGGCCTCAAACCTTGAGAAGCTCCAGCCCAAAAGGCAGCCAAAATGCAGCCCACATGCGGGAGAAGCTCAAGAGCAGGGGGTGGAGCAAGCCAGGCCTGAAACCACGAGAAGCTCCAGCCCAAAAGGGAGCCAAAATGCAGCCCACATCCGGGAGAATCTCAAGAGCAGGGGGTGGAGCAAGCCAGGCCTCAAACCACGAGAAGCTCCAGCCCAAAAAGCAGCCAAAATGCAGCCCACATCCGGGAGAATCTCAAGAGCAGGGGGTGGAGCAAGCCAGTCCTCAGACCACGAGAAGCTCCAGAACAAAAAGGAGCCAAAATGCAGCCCACATCCGGAGAATATCAAGAGCAGGGGGTGGAGCAAGGCAGGCCTCAAACCTCGAGAAGCTCCAGCCCAAAAGGCAGCCAAAATGCAGCCCACATCCGGGAGAATCTCAAGAGCAGGGGGTGGAGCAAGCCAGGCCTCAAACCTCGAGAAGCTCCAGCCCAAAAGGCAGCGAAAATGCAGCCCACATCCGGGAGAATCTCAAGAGCAGGGGGTGGAGCAAGCCAGGCCTCAAACCATGAGAAGCTCCAGCCCAAAAGGCAGCCAAAATCCAGCCCACATCCAGGAGAATCTCAAGAGCAGGGGGTGTAGCAAGCCAGGCCTCAAACCATGAGAAGCTCCAGCCCAAAAGGCAGCCAAAATCCAGCCCACATCCGGGAGAATCTCAAGAGCAGGGGGTGGAGCAAACAAGGCCTCAAACCACGAGAAGCTCCAACCCAAAATGCAGACAAAATGCAGCCCACATCCGGGAGAATCTCAAGAGCAGGGGGTAGAGCAAGGCAGGCCTCAAACCTCGAGAAGCTCCAGCCCAAAAGGCAGCCAAAATGCAGCCCACATCCGGGAGAATCTCAAGAGCAGGGGGTGGAGCAAGCCAGGCCTCAAACCTCGAGAAGCTCCAGCCCAAAGTGCAGCCAAAATGCAGCCCACATCCAGGAGAATCTCAAGAGCAGAGGGTGGAGCAAGCCAGGCCTCAAACCACGAGAAGCTCCAGCCCAAAAGGCAGCCAAAATGCAGCCCACATCCGGGAGAATCTCAAGAGCAGGGGGTGGAGCAATCCAGTCCTCAGACCACGAGAAGCTCCAGAACAAAAGGGAGCCAAAATGCAGCCCACATCCGGAGAATATCAAGAGCAGGGGGTGGAGCAAGCCAGGCCTCAAACCATGAGAAGCTCCAGCCCTAAAGGCAGCCAAAATGCAGCCCACATCCGGCAGAATCTCAAGAGCAGGGGGTGGAGCAAGCCAGGTCTCAAACCTCGAGAAGCTCCATCCCAGAAGACAGCCAAAATGCAGCCCACATCCGGGAGAATCTCAAGAGCAGGGGGTGGAGCAAGCCAGGCCTCAAACCTCGAGAAGCTCCATCCCAAAAGGCAGCCAAAATGCAGCCCACATCCGGAAGAATCTCAAGAGCAGGGGGTGGAGCAAGCCAGGCCTCAAACCTCGAGAAGCTCCAGCCAAAAAGGCAGACAAAATCCAGCCCACATCCGGGAGAATCTCAAGAGCAGGGGGTAGAGCAAGGCAGGCCTCAAACCACGAGAAGCTCCAGAACAAAAGGGAGCCAAAATGCAGCCCACATCCGGAGAATATCAAGAGCAGGGGGTGGAGCAAGCCAGGCCTCAAACCATGAGAAGCTCCAGCCCTAAAGGCAGCCAAAATCCAGCCCACATCCGGGAGAATCTCAAGAGCAGGGGGTGGAGCAAGCCAGGCCTCAAACCACGAGAAGCTCCAGCCCAAAAGGCAGCCAAAATGCAGGCCACATCCGGGAGAATCTCAAGAGCAGGGGGTGGAGCAAGCCAGGCCTCAAACCACGAGAAGCTCCAGCCCAAAAGGCAGCCAAAATGCAGCCCACATCCGGGAGAATCTCAAGAGCAGGGGGTGGAGCAAGCCAGGCCTCAAACCATGAGAAGCTCCAGCCCAAAAGGCAGCCAAAATGCAGCCCACATCCGGGAGAATCTCAAGAGCAGGGGGTGGAGCAAGCAAGGCCTCAAACCACGAGAAGCTCCATCCCAAAATGCAGACAAAATGCAGCCCACATCCGGGAGAATCTCAAGAGCAGGCGGTGGAGCAAGCCAGGCCTCAAACCACGAGAAGCTCCAGCCCTAAATGCAGCCAAAATCCAGCCCACATCCGGGAGAATCTCAAGAGCAGGGGGTGGAGCAAGCCAGGCCTCAAACCACGAGAAGCTCCAGCCCAAAAGGCAGCCAAAATGCAGCCCACATCCGGGAGAATCTCAAGAGCAGGGGGTGGAGCAAGCCAGGCCTCAAACCACGAGAAGCTCCAGCCCTAAAGGCAGCCATAATGCAGGCCACATGCGGGAGAATCTCAAGAGCAGGGGGTGGAGCAAGCCAGGCCTCAAACCACGAGAAGCTCCAGCCGAAAAAGCAGCCAAAATGCAGCCCACATCCGGGAGAATCTCAAGAGCAGGGGGTGGAGCAAGCCAGGCCTCAAACCATGAGAAGCTCCAGCCCAAAAGGCAGCCAAAATGCAGCCCACATCCGGGAGAATCTCAAGAGCAGGGGGTGGAGCAAGCCAGGCCTCAAACCACGAGAAGCTCCAGCCCAAAAGGCAGCCAAAATGCAGCCCACATCCGGGAGAATCTCAAGAGCAGGGGGTGGAGCAAGCCAGGCCTCAAACCACGAGAAGCTCCAGCCCAAAAGGGAGCCAAAATCCAGCCCACATCCGGGAGAATCTCAAGACAGGGGTTGGAGCAAGCCAGGCCTCAAACCACGAGAAGCTCCAGCCCAAAAGGCAGCCAAAATGCAGCCCACATCCGGGACAATTTCAAGAGCAGGGGGTGGAGCAAGCCAGGCGTCAAACCATGAGAAGCTCCAGCCCAAAAGGCAGCCAAAATGCAGCCCACATCCGGGAGAATCTCAAGAGCAGGGGGTGGAGCAAGCCAGGCCTCAAACCACGAGAAGCTCCAGCCCAAAAGGCAGCCAAAATGCAGCCCACATCCGGGAGAATCTCAAGAGCAGGGGGTGGAGCAAGCCAGGCCTCAAACCTCGAGAAGCTCCAGCCCAAGAATCAGCCAAAATGCAGCCCAACTCCGGGAGAATCTCAATGGCAGAGTTTGGAGCAAGCCAGGCCTCAAACCTTGAGAAGCTCCAGCCCAAAAGGCAGCCAAAATGCAGCCCACATCCGGGAGAATCTCAAGAGCAGGGGGTGGAGCAAGCCAGGCCTCAAACCACGAGAAGCTCCAGCCCAAAAGGCAGCCAAAATGCAGGCCACATCCGGGAGAATCTCAAGAGCAGGGGGTGGAGCAAGTCAGGCCTCAAACCACGAGAACCTCCAGCCCAAAAGGCAGCCAAAATGCAGGCCACATCCTGGAGAATCTCAAGAGCAGGGGTTGGAGCAAGCCAGGCCTCAAACCTCGAGAAGCTCCAGCCCAAAAGGCAGCCAAAATGCAGCCCACATCCGGGAGAATCTCAAGAGCAGGGGGTGGAGCAAGGCAGGCCTCAAACCACGAGAAGCTCCAGCCCAAAAGGCAGCCAAAATGCAGCCCACATGCGGAAGAATCTCAAGAGCAGGGGGTGGAGCAAGGCAGGCCTCAAACCTCGAGAAGCTCCAGCCCAAAAGGCAGCCAAAATGCAGCCCACATCCGGGAGAATCTCAAGAGCAGGGGGTGGAGCAAGCCAGGCCTCAAACCATGAGAAGCTCCAGCCCAAAAGGCAGCCAAAATGCAGCCCACATCCAGGAGAATCTCAAGAGCAGGGGGTGTAGCAAGCCAGGCCTCAAACCATGAGAAGCTCCAGCCCAAAAGGCAGCCAAAATGCAGCCCACATCCGGGAGAATCTCAAGAGCAGGGGGTGGAGCAAGCCAGTCCTCAGACCACGAGAAGCTCCAGAACAAAAGGCAGCCAAAATGCAGCCCACATCCGGGAGAATATCAAGAGCAGGGGGTGGAGCAAGCCAGGCCTCAAACCACGAGAAGCTCCAGCCCAAAAGGCAGCCAAAATGCAGCCCACATCCGAGAGAATCTCAAGAGCAGGGGGTGGAGCAAGCCAGGCCTCAAACCTCGAGAAGCTCCAGCCCTAAAGGCAGCCAAAATCCAGCCCACATCCGGGAGAATCTGAAGAGCAGGGGGTGGAGCAAGCCAGGCCTCAAACCATGAGAAGCTGCAGCCCAAAATGCAGCCAAAATGCAGCCCACATCCGGGAGAATCTCAAGAGCAGGGGGTGGAGCAAGCCAGGCCTCAAACCACGAGAAGCTCCAGCCCAAAACGCAGCCAAAATGCAGCCCACATCCGGGAGAATCTCAAGAGCAGGGGGTGGAGCAAGCCAGGCCTCAAACCACGAGAAGCTCCAGCCCAAAAGGCAGCCAAAATGCAGCCCACATCCGGGAGAATCTCAAGAGCAGGGGGTGGAGCAAGCCAGGCCTCAAACCACGAGAAGCTCCAGCCCTAAAGGCAGCCAAAATCCAGCCCACATCCGGGAGAATATCAAGAGCAGGGCGTGGAGCAAGCCAGGCCTCAAACCACGAGAAGCTCCAGCCCAAAAGGCAGCCAAAATGCAGCCCACATGCGGGAGAATCTCAAGAGCAGGGGGTGGAGCAAGGCAGGCCTCAAACCTCGAGAAGCTCCAGCCCAAAAGGCAGCCAAAATCCAGCCCACATCCGGGAGAATCTCAAGAGCAGGGGGTGGAGCAAGCCAGTCCTCAGACCACGAGAAGCTCCAGAACAAAAGGGAGCCAAAATGCAGCCCACATCCGGAGAATATCAAGAGCAGGGGGTGGAGCAAGCCAGGCCTCAAACCATGAGAAGCTCCAGCCCTAAAGGCAGCCAAAATGCAGCCCACATCCGGCAGAATCTCAAGAGCAGGGGGTGGAGCAAGCCAGGCCTCAAACCACGAGAAGCTCGAGCCCTAAAGGCAGCCATAATGCAGGCCATATCCGGGAGAATCTCAAGAGCAGGGGGTGGAGCAAGCCAGGCCTCAAACCACGAGAAGCTCCAGCCCAAAAGGCAGCCAAAATGCAGCCCACATCGGGGAGAATCTCAAGAGCAGGGGTTGGAGCAAGCCAGGCCTCAAACCACGAGAAGCTCCAGCCCAAAAGGCAGCCAAAATCCAGCCCACATCCGGGAGAATCTCAAGAGCAGGGGGTGGAGCAATCCAGGCCTCAAACCACGAGAAGCTCCATCCCAAAAGGCAGACAAAATGCAGCCCACATCCGGGAGAATCTCAAGAGCAGGGGGTAGAGCAAGCCAGGCCTCAAACCTCGAGAAGCTCCAGCCCAAAAGGCAGCCAAAATGCAGCCCACATCCGGGAGAATCTCAAGAGCAGGGGGTGGAACAAGCCAGGCCTCAAACCTCGAGAAGCTCCAGCCCAAAGGGCAGCCAAAATGCAGCCCACATCCAGGAGAATCTCAAGAGCAGAGGGTGGAGCAAGCCAGGCCTCAAACCACGAGAAGCTCCAGAACAAAAGGGAGCCAAAATGCAGCCCACATCCGGAGATTATCAAGAGCAGGGGGTGGAGCAAGCCAGGCCTCAAACCATGAGAAGCTCCAGCCCTAAAGGCAGCCAAAATGCAGCCCACATCCGGGAGAATCTCAAGAGCAGGGGGTGGAGCAAGCCAGGCCTCAAACCACGAGAAGCTCCAGCCCAAAAGGCAGCCAAAATGCAGCCCACATCCGGGAGACTCTCAAGAGCAGAGGGTGGAGCAAGCCAGGCCTCAAACCACGAGAAGCTCCAGCCCTAAAGGCAGCCATAATGCAGCCCAACTCCGGGAGAATCTCAAGAGCAGGGGGTGGAGCAAGCCAGGCCTCAAACCACGAGAAGCTCCAGCCCAAAACGCAGCCAAAATGCAGCCCACATCCGGGAGAATCTCAAGAGCAGGGGGTGGAGCAAGCCAGGCCTCAAACCATGAGAAGCTCCGGCCCAAAAGGCAGCCAAAATCCAGCCCACATCCGGGAGAATCTCAAGAGCAGGGGGTGGAGCAAGCCAGGCCTCAAACCACGAGAAGCTCCAGGCCAAAAGGCAGACAAAATGCAGCCCACATCCGGCAGAATCTCAAGAGCAGGGGGTAGAGCAAGGCAGGCCTCAAACCTCGAGAAGCTCCAGCCCAAAAGGCAGCCAAAATGCAGCCCACATCCGGGAGAATCTCAAGAGCAGGGGGTGGAGCAAGCCAGGCCTCAAACCATGAGAAGCTCCAGCCCAAAAGGCAGCCAAAATCCAGCCCACATCGGGCAGAATCTCAAGAGCAGGGGGTGGAGCAAGCCAGGCCTCAAACCACGAGAAGCTCCAGCCCAAAATGCAGCCAAAATTCAGCCCACATCCGGGAGAATCTCAAGAGCAGGGGGTGGAGCAAGCCAGGCCTCAAACCTCGAGAAGCTCCAGCCCACAAGGCAGCCAAAATGCAGCCCACATGGAGGAGAATCTGAAGAGCAGGGGGTGGAGCAAGCCAGGCCTCAAACCACGAGAAGCTCCAGCCCAAAATGCAGCCAAAATCCAGCACACATCCGGGAGAATCTCAAGAGCAGGGGGTGGAGCAAGCCAGGCCTCAAACCTCGAGAAGCTCCAGCCCAAGAATCAGCCAAAATGCAGCCCAACTCCGGGAGAATCTCAATGGCAGAGTTTGGAGCAAGCCAGGCCTCAAACCTTGAGAAGCTCCAGCCCAAAAGGCAGCCAAAATGCAGCCCACATACGGGAGAATCTCAAGAGCAGGGGGTGGAGCAAGCCAGGCCTCAAACCACGAGAAGCTCCAGCCCAAAAAGCAACCAAAATGCAGCCCACATCCGGGAGAATCTCAAGAGCAGGGGGTGGAGCAAGCCAGTCCTCAGACCACGAGAAGCTCCTGAACAAAAAGGAGCCAAAATGCAGCCCACATCCGGAGAATATCAAGAGCAGGGGGTGGAGCAAGCCAGGCCTCAAACCACGAGAAGCTCCAGCCCTAAAGGCAGCCAAAATCCAGCCCACATCCGGCAGAATCTCAAGAGCAGGGGGTGGAGCAAGCCAGGCCTCAAACCACGAGAAGCTCCAGCCCAAAAGGCAGCCAAAATGCAGCCCACATCCGAGAGAATCTCAAGAGCAGGGGGTGGAGCAAGCCAGGCCTCAAACCACGAGAAGCTCCAGCCCTAAAGGCAGCCATAATGCAGGCCACATCCGGGAGAATCTCAAGAGCAGGGGGTGGAGCAAGCCAGGCCTCAAACCACGAGAAGCTCCAGCCGAAAAGGCAGCCAAAATGCAGCCCACATCCGGGAGAATCTCAAGAGCAGGGGGTGGAGCAAGCCAGGCCTCAAACCATGAGAAGCTCCAGCCCAAAAGGCAGCCAAAATGCAGCCCACATCCGGGAGAATCTCAAGAGCAGGGGGTGGAGCAAGCAAGGCCTCAAACCACGAGAAGCTCCATCCCAAAATGCAGACAAAATGCAGCCCACATCCGGGAGAATCTCAAGAGCAGGGGGTGGAGCAAGCCAGGCCTCAAACCTCGAGAAGCTCCAGCCCAAAGGGCAGCCAAAATGCAGCCCACATCCGGGAGAATCTCAAGAGCAGAGGGTGGAGCAAGCCAGGCCTCAAACCACGAGAAGCTCCAGAACAAAAGGGAGCCAAAATGCAGCCCACATCCGGAGATTATCAAGAGCAGGGGGTGGAGCAAGCCAGGCCTCAAACCATGAGAAGCTCCAGCCCTAAAGGCAGCCAAAATGCAGCCCACATCCGGGAGAATCTCAAGAGCAGGGGGTGGAGCAAGCCAGGCCTCAAACCACGAGAAGCTCCAGCCCAAAAGGCAGCCAAAATGCAGCCCACATCCGGGAGAATCTCAAGAGCAGAGGGTGGAGCAAGCCAGGCCTCAAACCACGAGAAGCTCCAGCCCTAAAGGCAGCCATAATGCAGCCCAACTCCGGGAGAATCTCAAGAGCAGGGGGTGGAGCAAGCAAGGCCTCAAACCACGAGAAGCTCCAGCCCAAAACGCAGCCAAAATGCAGCCCACATCCGGGAGAATCTCAAGAGCAGGGGGTGGAGCAAGCCAGGCCTCAAACCATGAGAAGCTCCGGCCCAAAAGGCAGCCAAAATCCAGCCCACATCCGGGAGAATCTCAAGAGCAGGGGGTGGAGCAAGCCAGGCCTCAAACCACGAGAAGCTCCAGGCCAAAAGGCAGACAAAATGCAGCCCACATCCGGCAGAATCTCAAGAGCAGGGGGTAGAGCAAGGCAGGCCTCAAACCTCGAGAAGCTCCAGCCCAAAAGACAGCCAAAATGCAGCCCACATCCAGGAGAATCTCAAGAGCAGGGGGTGGAGCAAGCCAGGCCTCAAACCACGAGAAGCTATAGCCCAAAAGGCAGCCAAAAGGCAGCCCACATCCGGGAGAATCTCAAGAGCAGAGGGTGGAGCAAGCCAGGCCTCAAACCACGAGAAGCTCCAGCCCAAAAGGCAGCCAAAATGCAGCCCACATCCGGGAGAATCTCAAGAGCAGGGGGTGGAGCAAGCCAGTCCTCAGACCACGAGAAGCTCCTGAACAAAAAGGAGCCAAAATGCAGCCCACATCCGGAGAATATCAAGAGCAGGGGGTGGAGCAAGCCAGGCCTCAAACCACGAGAAGCTCCATCCCAAAAGGCAGACAAAATCCAGCCCACATCCGGCAGAATCTCAAGAGCAGGGGGTGGAGCAAGCCAGGCCTCAAACCACGAGAAGCTCCAGCCCAAAAGGCAGCCAAAATGCAGCCCACATCCGAGAGAATCTCAAGAGCAGGGGGTGGAGCAAGCCAGGCCTCAAACCACGAGAAGCTCCAGCCCTAAAGGCAGCCATAATGCAGGCCACATCCGGGAGAATCTCAAGAGCAGGGGGTGGAGCAAGCCAGGCCTCAAACCACGAGAAGCTCCAGCCGAAAAGGCAGCCAAAATGCAGCCCACATCCGGGAGAATCTCAAGAGCAGGGGGTGGAGCAAGCCAGGCCTCAAACCATGAGAAGCTCCAGCCCAAAAGGCAGCCAAAATGCAGCCCACATCCGGGAGAATCTCAAGAGCAGGGGGTGGAGCAAGCAAGGCCTCAAACCATGAGAAGCTCCATCCCAAAATGCAGACAAAATGCAGCCCACATCCGGGAGAATCTCAAGAGCAGGGGGTGGAGCAAGCCAGGCCTCAAACCTCGAGAAGCTCCAGCCCAAAGGGCAGCCAAAATGCAGCCCACATCCGGGAGAATCTCAAGAGCAGAGGGTGGAGCAAGCCAGGCCTCAAACCACGAGAAGCTCCAGAACAAAAGGGAGCCAAAATGCAGCCCACATCCGGAGATTATCAAGAGCAGGGGGTGGAGCAAGCCAGGCCTCAAACCATGAGAAGCTCCAGCCCTAAAGGCAGCCAAAATGCAGCCCACATCCGGGAGAATCTCAAGAGCAGGGGGTGGAGCAAGCCAGGCCTCAAACCACGAGAAGCTCCAGCCCAAAAGGCAGCCAAAATGCAGCCCACATCCGGGAGAATCTCAAGAGCAGAGGGTGGAGCAAGCCAGGCCTCAAACCACGAGAAGCTCCAGCCCTAAAGGCAGCCATAATGCAGCCCAACTCCGGGAGAATCTCAAGAGCAGGGGGTGGAGCAAGCCAGGCCTCAAACCACGAGAAGCTCCAGCCCAAAACGCAGCCAAAATGCAGCCCACATCCGGGAGAATCTCAAGAGCAGGGGGTGGAGCAAGCCAGGCCTCAAACCATGAGAAGCTCCGGCCCAAAAGGCAGCCAAAATCCAGCCCACATCCGGGAGAATCTCAAGAGCAGGGGGTGGAGCAAGCCAGGCCTCAAACCACGAGAAGCTCCAGGCCAAAAGGCAGACAAAATGCAGCCCACATCCGGCAGAATCTCAAGAGCAGGGGGTAGAGCAAGGCAGGCCTCAAACCTCGAGAAGCTCCAGCCCAAAAGGCAGCCAAAATGCAGCCCACATCCAGGAGAATCTCAAGAGCAGGGGGTGGAGCAAGCCAGGCCTCAAACCACGAGAAGCTATAGCCCAAAAGGCAGCCAAAAGGCAGCCCACATCCGGGAGAATCTCAAGAGCAGAGGGTGGAGCAAGCCAGGCCTCAAACCACGAGAAGCTCCAGCCCAAAAGGCAGCCAAAATGCAGCCCACATCCGGGAGAATCTCAAGAGCAGGGGGTGGAGCAAGCCAGGCCTCAAACCTCGAGAAGCTCCAGCCCAAGAATCAGCCAAAATGCAGCCCAACTCCGGGAGAATCTCAATGGCAGAGTTTGGAGCAAGCCAGGACTCAAACCTCGAGAAGCTCCAGCCCACAAGGCAGCCAAAATGCAGCCCACATCCGGGAGAATCTGAAGAGCAGGGGGTGGAGCAAGCCAGGCCTCAAACCACGAGAAGCTCCAGCCCAAAAGGCAGCCAAAATGCAGCCCAAATCCAGGAGAATCTCAAGAGCAGGGGGTGGAGCAAGCCAGGCCTCAAACCTCGAGAAGCTCCAGCCCAAGAATCAGCCAAAATGCAGCCCAACTCCGGGAGAATCTCAATGGCAGAGTTTGGAGCAAGCCAGGCCTCAAACCTTGAGAAGCTCCAGCCCAAAAGGCAGCCAAAATGCAGCCCACATACGGGAGAATCTCAAGAGCAGGGGGTGGAGCAAGCCAGGCCTCAAACCACGAGAAGCTCCAGCCCAAAAAGCAACCAAAATGCAGCCCACATCCGGGAGAATCTCAAGAGCAGGGGGTGGAGCAAGCCAGGCCTCAAACCATGAGAAGCTCCAGCCCAAAATGCAGCCAAAATTCAGCCCACATCCGGGAGAATCTCAAGAGCAGGGGGTGGAGCAAGCCAGGCCTCAAACCTCGAGAAGCTCCAGCCCACAAGGCAGCCAAAATGCAGCCCACATCCGGGAGAATCTGAAGAGCAGGGGGTGGAGCAAGCCAGGCCTCAAACCACGAGAAGCTCCAGCCCAAAAGGCAGCCAAAATGCAGCCCAAATCCAGGAGAATCTCAAGAGCAGGGGGTGGAGCAAGCCAGGCCTCAAACCTCGAGAAGCTCCAGCCCAAGAATCAGCCAAAATGCAGCCCAACTCCGGGAGAATCTCAATGGCAGAGTTTGGAGCAAGCCAGGCCTCAAACTTGTGAAGCTCCAGCCCAAAAGGCAGCCAAAATGCAGCCCACATACGGGAGAATCTCAAGAGCAGGGGGTGGAGCAAGCCAGGCCTCAAACCACGAGAAGCTCCAGCCCAAAAAGCAACCAAAATGCAGCCCACATCCGGGAGAATCTCAAGAGCAGGGGGTGGAGCAAGCCAGTCCTCAGACCACGAGAAGCTCCTGAACAAAAAGGAGCCAAAATGCAGCCCACATCCGGAGAATATCAAGAGCAGGGGGTGGAGCAAGCCAGGCCTCAAACCACGAGAAGCTCCAGCCCTAAAGGCAGCCAAAATCCAGCCCACATCCGGCAGAATCTCAAGAGCAGGGGGTGGAGCAAGCCAGGCCTCAAACCACGAGAAGCTCCAGCCCAAAAACGCAGCCAAAATGCAGCCCACATCCGAGAGAATCTCAAGAGCAGGGGGTGGAGCAAGCCAGGCCTCAAACCACGAGAAGCTCCAGCCCTAAAGGCAGCCATAATGCAGGCCACATCCGGGAGAATCTCAAGAGCAGGGGGTGGAGCAAGCCAGGCCTCAAACCACGAGAAGCTCCAGCCGAAAAGGCAGCCAAAATGCAGCCCACATCCGGGAGAATCTCAAGAGCAGGGGGTGGAGCAAGCCAGGCCTCAAACCATGAGAAGCTCCAGCCCAAAAGGCAGCCAAAATGCAGCCCACATCCGGGAGAATCTCAAGAGCAGGGGGTGGAGCAAGCAAGGCCTCAAACCACGAGAAGCTCCATCCCAAAATGCAGACAAAATGCAGCCCACATCCGGGAGAATCTCAAGAGCAGGGGGTGGAGCAAGCCAGGCCTCAAACCTCGAGAAGCTCCAGCCCAAGAATCAGCCAAAATGCAGCCCAACTCCGGGAGAATCTCAATGGCAGAGTTTGGAGAAAGCCAGGCCTCAAACCTTGAGAAGCTCCAGCCCAAAAGGGAGCCAAAATGCAGCCCACATCCGGGAGAATCTCAAGAGCAGGGGGTGGAGCAAGCCAGGCCTCAAACCATGAGAAGCTCCAGCCCAAAAGGCAGCCAAAATGCAGGCCACATCCGGGAGAATCTCAAGAGCAGGGGGTGGAGCAAGTCAGGCCTCAAACCACGAGAACCTCCAGCCCAAAAGGCAGCCAAAATGCAGGCCACATCCTGGAGAATCTCAAGAGCAGGGGTTGGAGCAAGCCAGGCCTCAAACCTCGAGAAGCTCCAGCCCAAAAGGCAGCCAAAATGCAGCCCACATCCGGGAGAATCTCAAGAGCAGGGGGTGGAGCAAGGCAGGCCTCAAACCACGAGAAGCTCCAGCCCAAAAGGCAGCCAAAATGCAGCCCACATGCGGAAGAATCTCAAGAGCATTGGGTGGAGCAAGGCAGGCCTCAAACCTCGAGAAGCTCCAGCCCAAAAGGCAGCCAAAATGCAGCCCACATCCGGGAGAATCTCAAGAGCAGGGGGTGGAGCAAGCCAGGCCTCAAACCACGAGAAGCTCCAGCCCAAAAGGCAGCCAAAATGCAGCCCACATCCGAGAGAATCTCAAGAGCAGGGGGTGGAGCAAGCCAGGCCTCAAACCTCGAGAAGCTCCAGCCCTAAAGGCAGCCAAAATGCAGCCCACATCCGGGAGAATCTGAAGAGCAGGGGGTGGAGCAAGCCAGGCCTCAAACCATGAGAAGCTCCAGCCCAAAAGGCAGCCAAAATGCAGCCCACATCCGGGAGAATCTCAAGAGCAGGGGGTGGAGCAAGCCAGGCCTCAAACCACGAGAAGCTCCAGCCCAAAACGCAGCCAAAATGCAGCCCACATCCGGGAGAATCTCAAGAGCAGGGGGTGGAGCAAGCCAGGCCTCAAACCTCGAGAAGCTCCAGCCCAAAAGGCAGCCAAAATGCAGCCCACATCCGGGAGAATATCAAGAGCAGGGCGTGGAGCAAGCCAGGCCTCAAACCACGAGAAGCTCCAGCCCAAAAGGCAGCCAAAATCCAGCCCACATCCGGGAGAATCTCAAGAGCAGGGCGTGGAGCAAGCCAGGCCTCAAACCACGAGAAGCTCCAGCCCAAAAGGCAGCCAAAATGCAGCCCACATGCGGGAGAATCTCAAGAGCAGGGGGTGGAGCAAGGCAGGCCTCAAACCTCGAGAAGCTCCAGCCCAAAATGCAGCCAAAATCCAGCCCACATCCGGGAGAATCTCAAGAGCAGGGGGTGGAGCAAGCCAGGCCTCAAACCTCGAGAAGCTCCAGCCCAAAAATGCAGCGAAAATGCAGCCCACATCCGGGAGAATCTCAAGAGCAGAAGGTGGAGCAAGCCAGGCCTCAAACCATGAGAAGCTCCAGCCCAAAAGGCAGCCAAAATGCAGCCCACATCCGGGAGAATCTCAAGAGCAGGGGGTGGAGCAAGCCAGTCCTCAGACCACGAGAAGCTCCAGAACAAAAGGGAGCCAAAATGCAGCCCACATCCGGAGAATATCAAGAGCAGGTGGTGGAGCAAGCCAGGCCTCAAACCATGAGAAGCTCCAGCCCTAAAGGCAGCCAAAATCCAGCCCACATCCGGCAGAATCTCAAGAGCAGGGGGTGGAGCAAGCCAGGCCTCAAACCACGAGAAGCTCCAGCCCAAAAGGCAGCCAAAATGCAGCCCACATCCGGGAGAATCTCAAGAGCAGAAGGTGGAGCAAGCCAGGCCTCAAACCATGAGAAGCTCCAGCCCAAAAGGCAGCCAAAATGCAGCCCACATCCGGGAGAATCTAAAGAGCAGAGGGTGGAGCAAGCCAGGCCTCAAACCACGAGAAGCTCCAGCCCAAAAGGCAGACAAAATCCAGCCCACATCCGGGAGAATCTCAAGAGCAGGGGGTGGAGCAAGCCAGGCCTCAGACCACGAGAAGCTCCATCCCAAAAGGCAGACAAAATGCAGCCCACATCCGGGAGAATCTCAAGAGCAGGGGGTAGAGCAAGCCAGGCCTCAAACCTCGAGAAGCTCCAGCCCAAAAGGCAGCCAAAATGCAGCCCACATCCGGGAGAATCTCAAGAGCAGGGGGTGGAGCAAGCCAGGCCTCAAACCTCGAGAAGATCCAGCCCAAAAGGCAGCCAAAATGCAGCCCACATCCAGGAGAATCTCAAGAGCAGGGGGTGGAGCAAGCCAGTCCTCAGACCACGAGAAGCTCCAGAACAAAAGGGAGCCAAAATGCAGCCCACATGCGGGAGAATCTCAAGAGCAGGGGGTGGAGCAAGGCAGGCCTCAAACCTCGAGAAGCTCCAGCCCAAAATGCAGCCAAAATCCAGCCCACATCCGGGAGAATCTCAAGAGCAGGGGGTGGAGCAAGCCAGGCCTCAAACCTCGAGAAGCTCCAGCCCAAAAGGCAGCGAAAATGCAGCCCACATCCGGGAGAATCTCAAGAGGAGAGGGTGGAGCAAGCCAGGCCTCAAACCATGAGAAGCTCCAGCCCAAAAGGCAGCCAAAATGCAGCCCACATCCGGGAGAATCTCAAGAGCAGGGGGTGGAGCAAGCCAGTCCTCAGACCACGAGAAGCTCCAGAACAAAAGGGAGCCAAAATGCAGCCCACATCCGGAGAATATCAAGAGCAGGGGGTGGAGCAAGCCAGGCCTCAAACCATGAGAAGCTCCAGCCCTAAAGGCAGCCAAAATCCAGCCCACATCCGGCAGAATCTCAAGAGCAGGGGGTGGAGCAAGCCAGGCCTCAAACCACGAGAAGCTCCAGCCCAAAAGGCAGCCAAAATGCAGCCCACATCCGGGAGAATCTCAAGAGCAGGGGGTGGAGCAAGCCAGGCCTCAAACCACGAGAAGCTCCAGCCCTAAAGGCAGCCATAATGCAGGCCATATCCGGGAGAATCTCAAGAGCAGGGGGTGGAGCAAGCCAGGCCTCAAACCATGAGAAGCTCCAGCCCAAAAGGCAGCCAAAATGCAGCCCACATCCGGGAGAATCTAAAGAGCAGGGGGTGGAGCAAGCCAGGCCTCAAACCACGAGAAGCTCCAGCCCAAAAGGCAGACAAAATGCAGCCCACATCCGGGAGAATCTCAAGAGCAGGGGGTGGAGCAAGCCAGGCCTCAAACCACGAGAAGCTCCATCCCAAAAGGCAGACAAAATGCAGCCCACATCCGGGAGAATCTCAAGAGCAGGGGGTAGAGCAAGCCAGGCCTCAAACCTCGAGAAGCTCCAGCCCAAAAGGCAGCCAAAATGCAGCCCACATCCGGGAGAATCTCAAGAGCAGGGGGTGGAGCAAGCCAGGCCTCAAACCTCGAGAAGCTCCAGCCCAAAAGGCAGCCAAAATGCAGCCCACATCCAGGAGAATCTCAAGAGCAGGGGGTGGAGCAAGCCAGTCCTCAGACCACGAGAAGCTCCAGAACAAAAGGGAGCCAAAATGCAGCCCACATGCGGGAGAATCTCAAGAGCAGGGGGTGGAGCAAGGCAGGCCTCAAACCTCGAGAAGCTCCAGCCCAAAATGCAGCCAAAATCCAGCCCACATCCGGGAGAATCTCAAGAGCAGGGGGTGGAGCAAGCCAGGCCTCAAACCTCGAGAAGCTCCAGCCCAAAAGGCAGCGAAAATGCAGCCCACATCCGGGAGAATCTCAAGAGGAGAGGGTGGAGCAAGCCAGGCCTCAAACCATGAGAAGCTCCAGCCCAAAAGGCAGCCAAAATGCAGCCCACATCCGGGAGAATCTCAAGAGCAGGGGGTGGAGCAAGCCAGTCCTCAGACCACCAGAAGCTCCAGAACAAAAGGGAGCCAAAATGCAGCCCACATCCGGAGAATATCAAGAGCAGGGGGTGGAGCAAGCCAGGCCTCAAACCATGAGAAGCTCCAGCCCTAAAGGCAGCCAAAATCCAGCCCACATCCGGCAGAATCTCAAGAGCAGGGGGTGGAGCAAGCCAGGCCTCAAACCACGAGAAGCTCCAGCCCAAAAGGCAGCCAAAATGCAGCCCACATCCGGGAGAATCTCAAGAGCAGGGGGTGGAGCAAGCCAGGCCTCAAACCACGAGAAGCTCCAGCCCTAAAGGCAGCCATAATGCAGGCCATATCCGGGAGAATCTCAAGAGCAGGGGGTGGAGCAAGCCAGGCCTCAAACCATGAGAAGCTCCAGCCCAAAAGGCAGCCAAAATGCAGCCCACATCCGGGAGAATCTAAAGAGCAGGGGGTGGAGCAAGCCAGGCCTCAAACCACGAGAAGCTCCAGCCCAAAAGGCAGACAAAATCCAGCCCACATCCGGGAGAATCTCAAGAGCAGGGGGTGGAGCAAGCCAGGCCTCAAACCACGAGAAGCTCCATCCCAAAAGGCAGACAAAATGCAGCCCACATCCGGGAGAATCTCAAGAGCAGGGGTTAGAGCAAGCCAGGCCTCAAACCTCGAGAAGCTCCAGCCCAAAAGGCAGCCAAAATGCAGCCCACATCCGGGAGAATCTCAAGAGCAGGGGGTGGAGCAAGGCAGGCCTCAAACCTCGAGAAGCTCCAGCCCAAAAGGCAGCCAAAATGCAGCCCACATCCGGGAGAATCTCAAGAGCAGGGGGTGGAGCAAGCCAGGCCTCAAACCACGAGAAGCTCCAGCCCAAAAGGCAGCCAAAATGCAGCCCACATCCAGGAGAATCTCAAGAGCAGGGGGTGGAGCAAGCCAGTCCTCAGACCACGAGAAGCTCCAGAACAAAAGGGAGCCAAAATGCAGCCCACATCCGGGAGAATATCAAGAGCAGGGGGTGGAGCAAGCCAGGCCTCAAACCATGAGAAGCTCCAGCCCTAAAGGCAGCCAAAATCCAGCCCATATCCGGCAGAATCTCATGAGCAGGGGGTGGAGCAAGCCAGGCCTCAAACCACGAGAATCTCCAGCCCAAAAGGCAGCCAAAATGCAGCCCACATCCGGGAGAATCTCAAGAGCAGGGGGTGGAGCAAGGCAGGCCTCAAACCTCGAGAAGCTCCAGCCCAAAATGCAGCCAAAATCCAGCCCACACCCGGGAGAATCTCAAGAGCAGGGGGTGGAGCAAGCCAGGCCTCAAACCTCGAGAAGCTCCAGCCCAAAAGGCAGCGAAAATGCAGCCCACATCCGGGAGAATCTCAAGAGCAGAGGGTGGAGCAAGCCAGGCCTCAAACCATGAGAAGCTCCAGCCCAAAAGGCAGCCAAAATGCAGCCCACATCCGGGAGAATCTCAAGAGCAGGGGGTGGAGCAAGCCAGGCCTCAGACCACGAGAAGCTCCAGAACAAAAGGGAGCCAAAATGCAGCCCACATCCGGAGAATATCAAGAGCAGGTGGTGGAGCAAGCCAGGCCTCAAACCATGAGAAGCTCCAGCCCTAAAGGCAGCCAAAATCCAGCCCACATCCGGCAGAATCTCAAGAGCAGGGGGTGGAGCAAGCCAGGCCTCAAACCACGAGAAGCTCCAGCCCAAAAGGCAGCCAAAATGCAGCCCACATCCGGGAGAATCTCAAGAGCAGGGGGTGGAGCAAGCCAGGCCTCAAACCACGAGAAGCTCCAGCCCTAAAGGCAGCCATAATGCAGGCCATATCCGGGAGAATCTCAAGAGCAGGGGGTGGAGCAAGCCAGGCCTCAAACCACGAGAAGCTCCAGCCCAAAAGGCAGCCAAAATGCAGCCCACATCCGGGAGAATCTAAAGAGCAGGGGGTGGAGCAAGCCAGGCCTCAAACCACGAGAAGCTCCAGCCCAAAAGGCAGCCAAAAGGCAGCCCACATCCGGGAGAATCTCAAGAGCAGGGGGTGGAGCAAGCCAGGCCTCAAACCACGAGAAGCTCCATCCCAAAAGGCAGACAAAATGCAGCCCACATCCGGGAGAATCTCAAGAGCAGGGGGTAGAGCAAGCCAGGCCTCAAACCTCGAGAAGCTCCAGCCCAAAAGGCAGCCAAAATGCAGCCCACATCCGGGAGAATCTCAAGAGCAGGGGGTGGAGCAAGCCAGGCCTCAAACCTCGAGAAGCTCCAGCCCAAAAGGCAGCCAAAATGCAGCCCACATCCGGGAGAATCTCAAGAGCAGAGGGTGGAGCAAGCCAGGCCTCAAACCACGAGAAGCTCCAGCCCAAAAGGCAGCCAAAATGCAGCCCACATCCAGGAGAATCTCAAGAGCAGGGGGTGGAGCAAGCCAGTCCTCAGACCACGAGAAGCTCCAGAACAAAAGGGAGCCAAAATGCAGCCCACATCCGGGAGAATCTCAAGAGCAGGGGGTGGAGCAAGGCAGGCCTCAAACCTCGAGAAGCTCCAGCCCAAAATGCAGCCAAAATCCAGCCCACATCCGGGAGAATCTCAAGAGCAGGGGGTGGAGCAAGCCAGGCCTCAAACCTCGAGAAGCTCCAGCCCAAAAGGCAGCGAAAATGCAGCCCACATCCGGGAGAATCTCAAGAGCAGAGGGTGGAGCAAGCCAGGCCTCAAACCATGAGAAGCTCCAGCCCAAAAGGCAGCCAAAATGCAGCCCACATCCGGGAGAATCTCAAGAGCAGGGGGTGGAGCAAGCCTGTCCTCAGACCACGAGAAGCTCCAGAACAAAAGGGAGCCAAAATGCAGCCCACATCCGGAGAATATCAAGAGCAGGGGGTGGAGCAAGCCAGGCCTCAAACCATGAGAAGCTCCAGCCCTAAAGGCAGCCAAAATGCAGCCCACATCCGGGAGAATCTCAAGAGCAGGGGGTGGAGCAAGCCAGGCCTCAAACCACGAGAAGCTCCAGCCCAAAAGGCAGCCAAAATGCAGCCCACATCCGGGAGAATCTAAAGAGCAGGGGGTGGAGCAAGCCAGGCCTCAAACCACGAGAAGCTCCAGCCCAAAAGGCAGCCAAAATCCAGCCCACATCCGGGAGAATCTCAAGAGCAGGGGGTGGAGCAAGCCAGGCCTCAAACCACGAGAAGCTCCATCCCAAAAGGCAGACAAAATGCAGCCCACATCCGGGAGAATCTCAAGAGCAGGGGGTAGAGCAAGCCAGGCCTCAAACCTCGAGAAGCTCCAGCCCAAAAGGCAGCCAAAATGCAGCCCACATCCGGGAGAATCTCAAGAGCAGGGGGTGGAGCAAGCCAGGCCTCAAACCTCGAGAAGCTCCAGCCCAAAAGGCAGCCAAAATGCAGCCCACATCCGGGAGAATCTCAAGAGCAGAGGGTGGAGCAAGCCAGGCCTCAAACCACGAGAAGCTCCAGCCCAAAAGGCAGCCAAAATGCAGCCCACATCCAGGAGAATCTCAAGAGCAGGGGGTGGAGCAAGCCAGTCCTCAGACCACGAGAAGCTCCAGAACAAAAGGGAGCCAAAATGCAGCCCACATCCGGGAGAATATCAAGAGCAGGGGGTGGAGAAAGCCAGGCCTCAAACCATGAGAAGCTCCAGCCCTAAAGGCAGCCAAAATCCAGCCCATATCCGGCAGAATCTCATGAGCAGGGGGTGGAGCAAGCCAGGCCTCAAACCACGAGAAGCTCCAGCCCAAAACGCAGCCAAAATGCAGCCCACATCCGGGAGAATCTCAAGAGCAGTGGGTGGAGCAAGCCAGGCCTCAAACCACGAGAAGCTCCAGCCCAAAAGGGAGCCAAAATGCAGCCCACATCCGGGAGAATATCAAGAGCAGGAGGTGGAGCAAGCCAGGCCTCAAACCACGAGAAGCTCCAGCCCAAAAGGCAGCCAAAATGCAGCCCACATGCGGGAGAATCTCAAGAGCAGGGGGTGGAGCAAGGCAGGCCTCAAACCTCGAGAAGCTCCAGCCCAAAATGCAGCCAAAATCCAGCACACATCCGGGAGAATCTCAAGAGCAGGGGGTGGAGCAAGCCAGGCCTCAAACCTCGAGAAGCTCCAGCCCAAAATGCAGCCAAAATCCAGCCCACATCCGGGAGAATCTCAAGAGCAGGGGGTGGAGCAAGCCAGGCCTCAAACCTCGAGAAGCTCCAGCCCAAAAGGCAGCCAAAATGCAGCCCATATCCAGGAGAATCTCAAGAGCAGGGGGTGGAGCAAGCCAGGCCTCAAACCACGAGAAGCTCCAGCCCAAAAGGCAGCCAAAATGCAGCCCACATCCAGGAGAATCTCAAGAGCAGGGGGTGTAGCAAGCCAGGCCTGAAACCATGAGAAGCTCCAGCCCAAAAGGCAGCCAAAATGCAGCCCACATCCGGGAGAATCTCAAGAGCAGGGGGTGGAGCAAGGCAGGCCTCAAACCTCGAGAAGCTCCAGCCCAAAATGCAGCCAAAATCCAGCCCACATCCGGGAGAATCTCAAGAGCAGGGGGTGGAGCAAGCCAGGCCTCAAACCTCGAGAAGCTCCAGCCCAAAAGGCAGCGAAAATGCAGCCCACATCCGGGAGAATCTCAAGAGCAGGGGGTAGAGCAAGGCAGGCCTCAAACCTCGAGAAGCTCCAGCCCAAAAGGCAGCCAAAATGCAGCCCACATCCGGGAGAATCTCAAGAGCAGGGGGTGGAGCAAGCCAGGCCTCAGACCACGAGAAGCTCCAGAACAAAAGGGAGCCAAAATGCAGCCCACATCCGGAGAATATCAAGAGCAGGTGGTGGAGCAAGCCAGGCCTCAAACCATGAGAAGCTCCAGCCCTAAAGGCAGCCAAAATCCAGCCCACATCCGGCAGAATCTCAAGAGCAGGGGGTGGAGCAAGCCAGGCCTCAAACCACGAGAAGCTCCAGCCCAAAAGGCAGCCAAAATGCAGCCCACATCCGGGAGAATCTCAAGAGCAGGGGGTGGAGCAAGCCAGGCCTCAAACCACGAGAAGCTCCAGCCCAAAAGGCAGCCAAAAGGCAGCCCACATCCGGGAGAATCTCAAGAGCAGGGGGTGGAGCAAGCCAGGCCTCAAACCACGAGAAGCTCCATCCCAAAAGGCAGACAAAATGCAGCCCACATCCGGGAGAATCTCAAGAGCAGGGGGTAGAGCAAGCCAGGCCTCAAACCTCGAGAAGCTCCAGCCCAAAAGGCAGCCAAAATGCAGCCCACATCCGGGAGAATCTCAAGAGCAGAGGGTGGAGCAAGCCAGGCCTCAAACCACGAGAAGCTCCAGCCCAAAAGGCAGCCAAAATGCAGCCCACATCCAGGAGAATCTCAAGAGCAGGGGGTGGAGCAAGCCAGTCCTCAGACCACGAGAAGCTCCAGAACAAAAGGGAGCCAAAATGCAGCCCACATCCGGGAGAATCTCAAGAGCAGGGGGTGGAGCAAGGCAGGCCTCAAACCTCGAGAAGCTCCAGCCCAAAATGCAGCCAAAATCCAGCCCACATCCGGGAGAATCTCAAGAGCAGGGGGTGGAGCAAGCCAGGCCTCAAACCTCGAGAAGCTCCAGCCCAAAAGGCAGCGAAAATGCAGCCCACATCCGGGAGAATCTCAAGAGCAGAGGGTGGAGCAAGCCAGGCCTCAAACCATGAGAAGCTCCAGCCCAAAAGGCAGCCAAAATGCAGCCCACATCCGGGAGAATCTCAAGAGCAGGGGGTGGAGCAAGCCTGTCCTCAGACCACGAGAAGCTCCAGAACAAAAGGGAGCCAAAATGCAGCCCACATCCGGAGAATATCAAGAGCAGGGGGTGGAGCAAGCCAGGCCTCAAACCACGAGAAGCTCCATCCCAAAAGGCAGACAAAATGCAGCCCACATCCGGGAGAATCTCAAGAGCAGGGGGTAGAGCAAGCCAGGCCTCAAACCTCGAGAAGCTCCAGCCCAAAAGGCAGCCAAAATGCAGCCCACATCCGGGAGAATCTCAAGAGCAGGGGGTGGAGCAAGCCAGGCCTCAAACCTCGAGAAGCTCCAGCCCAAAAGGCAGCCAAAATGCAGCCCACATCCAGGAGAATCTCAAGAGCAGGGGGTGGAGCAAGCCAGTCCTCAGACCACGAGAAGCTCCAGAACAAAAGGGAGCCAAAATGCAGCCCACATCCGGGAGAATATCAAGAGCAGGGGGTGGAGCAAGCCAGGCCTCAAACCATGAGAAGCTCCAGCCCTAAAGGCAGCCAAAATCCAGCCCATATCCGGCAGAATCTCATGAGCAGGGGGTGGAGCAAGCCAGGCCTCAAACCACGAGAAGCTCCAGCCCAAAACGCAGCCAAAATGCAGCCCACATCCGGGAGAATCTCAAGAGCAGTGGGTGGAGCAAGCCAGGCCTCAAACCACGAGAAGCTCCAGCCCAAAAGGGAGCCAAAATGCAGCCCACATCCGGGAGAATATCAAGAGCAGGAGGTGGAGCAAGCCAGGCCTCAAACCACGAGAAGCTCCAGCCCAAAAGGCAGCCAAAATGCAGCCCACATGCGGGAGAATCTCAAGAGCAGGGGGTGGAGCAAGGCAGGCCTCAAACCTCGAGAAGCTCCAGCCCAAAATGCAGCCAAAATCCAGCCCACATCCGGGAGAATCTCAAGAGCAGGGGGTGGAGCAAGCCAGGCCTCAAACCTCGAGAAGCTCCAGCCCAAAATGCAGCCAAAATCCAGCCCACATCCGGGAGAATCTCAAGAGCAGGGGGTGGAGCAAGCCAGGCCTCAAACCTCGAGAAGCTCCAGCCCAAAAGGCAGCCAAAATGCAGCCCATATCCAGGAGAATCTCAAGAGCAGGGGGTGGAGCAAGCCAGGCCTCAAACCACGAGAAGCTCCAGCCCAAAAGGCAGCCAAAATGCAGCCCACATCCAGGAGAATCTCAAGAGCACGGGGTGTAGCAAGCCAGGCCTGAAACCATGAGAAGCTCCAGCCCAAAAGGCAGCCAAAATGCAGCCCACATCCGGGAGAATCTCAAGAGCAGAGGGTGGAGCAAGCCAGGCCTCAAACCTCGAGAAGCTCCAGCCCAAAATGCAGCCAAAATGCAGCCCACATCCGGGAGAATCTCAAGAGCAGAGGGTGGAGCAAGCCAGGCCTCAAACCACGAGAAGCTCCAGAACAAAAGGGAGCCAAAATGCAGCCACATCCGGAGATTATCAAGAGCAGAGGGTGGAGCAAGCCAGGCCTCAAACCACGAGAAGCTCCAGAACAAAAGGCAGCCAAAATGCAGCCCACATCCGGGAGAATCTGAAGAGCAGAGGGTGGAGCAAGCCAGGCCTCAAACCACGAGAAGCTCCAGCCCAAAAGGCAGCCAAAATGCAGCCCACATCCAGGAGAATCTCAAGAGCAGGGGGTGGAGCAAGCCAGTCCTCAGACCACGAGAAGCTCCAGAACAAAAGGCAGCCAAAATGCAGCCCATATCCGGCAGAATCTCATGAGCAGGGGGTGGAGCAAGCCAGGCCTCAAACCACGAGAAGCTCCAGCCCAAAACGCAGCCAAAATGCAGCCCACATCCGGGAGAATCTCAAGAGCAGGGGGTGGAGCAAGCCAGGCCTCAAACCACAAGAAGCTCCAGCCCAAAAGGGAGCCAAAATGCAGCCCACATCCGGGAGAATATCAAGAGCAGGAGGTGGAGCAAGCCAGGCCTCAAACCATGAGAAGCTCCAGCCCAAAAGGCAGCCAAAATGCAGCCCACATGCGGGAGAATCTCAAGAGCAGGGGGTGGAGCAAGGCAGGCCTCAAACCTCGAGAAGCTCCAGCCCAAAATGCAGCCAAAATCCAGCCCACATCCGGGAGAATCTCAAGAGCAGGGGGTGGAGCAAGCCAGGCCTCAAACCTCGAGAAGCTCCAGCCCAAAATGCAGCCAAAATCCAGCCCACATCCGGGAGAATCTCAAGAGCAGGGGGTGGAGCAAGCCAGGCCTCAAACCTCGAGAAGCTCCAGCCCAAAAGGCAGCCAAAATGCAGCCCATATCCAGGAGAATCTCAAGAGCAGGGGGTGGAGCAAGCCAGGCCTCAAACCACGAGAAGCTCCAGCCCAAAAGGCAGCCAAAATGCAGCCCATATCCAGGAGAATCTCAAGAGCAGGGGGTGTAGCAAGCCAGGCCTGAAACCATGAGAAGCTCCAGCCCAAAAGGCAGCCAAAATGCAGCCCACATCCGGGAGAATCTCAAGAGCAGAGGGTGGAGCAAGCCAGGCCTCAAACCTCGAGAAGCTCCATCCCAAAATGCAGCCAAAATGCAGCCCACATCCGGGAGAATCTCAAGAGCAGAGGGTGGAGCAAGCCAGGCCTCAAACCACGAGAAGCTCCAGAACAAAAGGGAGCCAAAATGCAGCCCACATCCGGGAGAATCTCAAGAGCAGGGGGTGGAGCAAGCCAGGCCTCAAACCACGAGAAGCTCCAGCCCTAAAGGCAGCCAAAATGCAGCCCACATCCGGGAGAATCTCAAGAGCAGAGGGTGGAGCAAGCCAGGCCTCAAACCACGAGAAGCTCCAGCCCTAAAGGCAGCCATAATGCAGCCCAACTCCGGGAGAATATCAAGAGCAGGGGGTGGAGCAAGCCAGGCCTGAAACCACGAGAAGCTCCAGCCCAAAAGGCAGCCAAAATGCAGCCCACATCCGGGAGAATCTCAAGAGCAGGGGGTGGAGCAAGCCAGGCCTCAAACCATGAGAAGCTCCAGCCCAAAAGGCAGCCAAAATCCAGCCCACATCCGGGAGAATCTCAAGAGCAGGGGGTGGAGCAAGCCAGGCCTCAAACCACGAGAAGCTCCAGGCCAAAAGGCAGACAAAATGCAGCCCACATCCGGCAGAATCTCAAGAGCAGGGGGTAGAGCAAGGCAGGCCTCAAACCTCGAGAAGCTCCAGCCCAAAAGGCAGCCAAAATGCAGCCCACATCCAGGAGAATCTCAAGAGCAGGGGGTGGAGCAAGCCAGGCCTCAAACCTCGAGAAGCTATAGCCCAAAAGGCAGCCAAAAGGCAGCCCACATCCGGGAGAATCTCAAGAGCAGAGGGTGGAGCAAGCCAGGCCTCAAACCACGAGAAGCTCCAGCCCAAAAGGCAGCCAAAATGCAGCCCACATCCTGGAGAATCTCAAGAGCAGGGGGTGGAGCAAGCCAGTCCTCAGACCACGAGAAGCTCCAGAACAAAAGGGAGCCAAAATGCAGCCCACATCCGGGAGAATCTCAAGAGCAGGGGGTGGAGCAAGCCAGGCCTCAAACCATGAGAAGCTCCAGCCCTGAAGGCAGCCAAAATCCAGCCCACATCGGGCAGAATCTCAAGAGCAGGGGGTGGAGCAAGCCAGGCCTCAAACCACGAGAAGCTCCAGCCCAAAATGCAGCCAAAATTCAGCCCACATCCGGGAGAATCTCAAGAGCAGGGGGTGGAGCAAGCCAGGCCTCAAACCTCGAGAAGCTCCAGCCCAAAAGGCAGCCAAAATCCAGCCCACATCCGGGAGAATCTCAAGAGCAGGGGGTGGAGCAAGGCAGGCCTCAAACCTCGAGAAGCTCCAGCCCAAGAATCAGCCAAAATGCAGCCCACATCCGGGAGAATCTCAATAGCAGAGTTTGGAGCAAGCCAGGCCTGAAACCTTGAGAAGCTCCAGCCCAAAAGGCAGCCAAAATGCAGCCCACATCCGGGAGAATCTCAAGAGCAGGGGGTGGAGCAAGCCAGGCCTCAAACCATGAGAAGCTCCAGCCCTAAAGGCAGCCAAAAGGCAGCCCACATCCGGGAGAATCTCAAGAGCAGAGGGTGGAGCAAGCCAGGCCTCAAACCACGAGAAGCTCCAGCCCAAAAGGCAGCCAAAATGCAGCCCACATCCTGGAGAATCTCAAGAGCAGGGGGTGGAGTAAGCCAGTCCTCAGACCACGAGAAGCTCCAGAACAAAAGGGAGCCAAAATGCAGCCCACATCCGGGAGAATCTCAAGAGCAGGGGGTGGAGCAAGCCAGGCCTCAAACCATGAGAAGCTCCAGCCCTAAAGGCAGCCAAAATCCAGCCCACATCGGGCAGAATCTCAAGAGCAGGGGGTGGAGCAAGCCAGGCCTCAAACCACGAGAAGCTCCAGCCCAAAATGCAGCCAAAATTCAGCCCACATCCGGGAGAATCTCAAGAGCAGGGGGTGGAGCAAGCCAGGCCTCAAACCTCGAGAAGCTCCAGCCCACAAGGCAGCCAAAATGCAGCCCACATCCGGGAGAATCTGAAGAGCAGGGGGTGGAGCAAGCCAGGCCTCAAACCACGAGAAGCTCCAGCCCAAAACGCAGCCAAAATGCAGCCCACATCCAGGAGAATCTCAAGAGCAGGGGGTGTAGCAAGCCAGGCCTCAAACCATGAGAAGCTCCAGCCCAAAAGGCAGCCAAAATCCAGCCCACATCCGGGAGAATCTCAAGAGCAGGGGGTGGAGCAAGGCAGGCCTCAAACCTCGAGAAGCTCCAGCCCAAGAATCAGCCAAAATGCAGCCCACATCCGGGAGAATCTCAATAGCAGAGTTTGGAGCAAGCCAGGCCTGAAACCTTGAGAAGCTCCAGCCCAAAAGGCAGCCAAAATGCAGCCCACATCCGGGAGAATCTCAAGAGCAGGGGGTGGAGCAAGCCAGGCCTCAAACCATGAGAAGCTCCAGCCCTAAAGGCAGCCAAAATCCAGCCCACATCGGGCAGAATCTCAAGAGCAGGGGGTGGAGCAAGCCAGGCCTCAAACCACGAGAAGCTCCAGCCCAAAAGGCAGCCAAAATGCAGCCCACATCCGGGAGAATCTCAAGAGCAGGGGGTGGAGCAAGCCAGGCCTCAAACCTCGAGAAGCTCCAGCCCACAAGGCAGCCAAAATCCAGCCTACATCCGGGAGAATCTCAAGAGCAGGGGGTGGAGCAAGCCAGGCCTCAAACCACGAGAAGCTCCAGCCCACAAGGCAGCCAAAATGCAGCCCACATGCGGGAGAATATCAAGAGCAGGGGGTGGAGCAAGGCAGGCCTCAAACCTCGAGAAGCTCCAGCCCAAAATGCAGCCAAAATCCAGCCCACATCCGGGAGAATCTCAAGAGCAGGGGGTGGAGCAAGCCAGGCCTCAAACCACGAGAAGCTCCAGCAAAATAGGCAGCCAAAATGCAGCCCACATGCGGGAGAATCTCAAGAGCAGGTGGTGGAGCAAGCCAGGCCTCAAACCACGAGAAGCTCCAGCCCAAAAGGCAGCCAAAATGCAGCCCACATCCGGGACAATTTCAAGAGCAGGGGTTGGAGCAAGCCAGGCCTCAAACCTCGAGAAGCTCCAGCCCAAAAGGCAGCCAAAATGCAGCCCACATACGGGAGAATCTCAAGAGCAGGGGGTGGAGCAAGCCAGGCCTCAAACCACGAGAAGCTCCAGCCCAAAAGGCAGTCAAAATGCAGCCCACATCCAGGAGAATATCAAGAGCAGGGAGTGGAGCAAGACAGGCCTCAAACCTCGAGAAGCTCCAGCCCAAAAAGCAGCCAAAATGCAGCCCACATCCCGGAGATTATCAAGAGCAGGGGGTGGAGCAAGCCAGGCCTCAAACCACGAGAAGCTCCAGCCCAAAAGGCAGCCAAAATGCAGCCCACATCCGGGAGAATATCAAGAGCAGGGTGTGGAGCAAGCCAGGCCTCAAACCATGAGAAGCTCCAGCCCAAAAGGCAGCCAAAATGCAGCCCACCTCCGGGAGAATCTCAAGAGCAGGGGGTGGAGCAAGCCAGGCCTCAAACCATGAGAAGCTCCAGCCCTAAATGCAGCCAAAATGCAGCCCACATCCGGCAGAATCTCAAGAGCAGGGGGTGGAGCAAGCCAGGCCTCAAACCACGAGAAGCTCCAGCCCAAAATGCAGCCAAAATGCAGCACATATCCGGGAGAATCTCAAGAGCAGGGGGTGGAGCAAGCCAGGCCTCAAACCTCGAGAAGCTCCAGCCCTAAAGGCAGCCAAAATCCAGCCCACATCGGGCAGAATCTCAAGAGCAGGGGGTGGAGCAAGCCAGGCCTCAAACCACGAGAAGCTCCAGCCCAAAATGCAGCCAAAATTCAGCCCACATCCGGGAGAATCTCAAGAGCAGGGGGTGGAGCAAGCCAGGCCTGAAACCTTGAGAAGCTCCAGCCCAAGAATCAGCCAAAATGCAGCCCACATCCGGGAGAATCTCAATAGCAGAGTTTGGAGCAAGCCAGGCCTGAAACCTTGAGAAGCTCCAGCCCAAAAGGCAGCCAAAATGCAGCCCACATCCGGGAGAATCTCAAGAGCAGGGGGTGGAGCAAGCCAGGCCTCAAACCATGAGAAGCTCCAGCCCTAAAGGCAGCCAAAATCCAGCCCACATCGGGCAGAATCTCAAGAGCAGGGGGTGGAGCAAGCCAGGGCTCAAACCTCGAGAAGCTCCAGCCCAAAATGCAGCCAAAATTCAGCCCACATCCGGGAGAATCTCAAGAGCAGGGGGTGGAGCAAGCCAGGCCTCAAACCTCGAGAAGCTCCAGCCCACAAGGCAGCCAAAATCCAGCCCACATCCGGGACAATTTCAAGAGCAGGGGGTGGAGCAAGCCAGGCCTCAAACCACGAGAAGCTCCAGCCCAAAAGGCAGCCAAAATCCAGCACACATCCGGGAGAATCTCAAGAGCAGGGGTTGGAGCAAGGCAGGCCTCAATCCTCGAGAAGCTCCAGCCCAAAAGGCAGCCAAAATGCAGCCCACATCCGGGAGAATATCAAGAGCAGGGGGTGGAGCAAGGCAGGCCTCAAACCATGATGAGCTCCAGCCCAAAATGCAGCCAAAATGCAGCCCACCTCCGGGAGAATCTCAAGAGCAGGGGGTGGAGCAAGCCAGGCCTCAAACCATGAGAAGCTCCAGCCCAAAATGCAGCCAAAATGCAGCCCACATCCGGCAGAATCTCAAGAGCAGGGGGGGGAGAAAGCCAGGCCTCAAACCACGAGAAGCTCCAGCCCAAAATGCAGCCAAAATGCAGCACATATCCGGGAGAATCTCAAGAGCAGGGGGTAGAGCAAGGCAGGCCTCAAACCTCGAGAAGCTCCAGCCCAAAAGGCAGCCAAAATGCAGCCCACATCCAGGAGAATTTCAAGAGCAGGGGGTGGAGCAAGCCAGGCCTCAAACCACGAGAAGCTCCAGCCCAAGAATCAGCCAAAATGCAGCCCACCTCCCTGAGATTATCAAGAGCAGGGGGTGGAGCAAGCCAGGCCTCAAACCACGAGAAGCTCCAGCCCAAAAGACCGCCAAAATGCAGCCCACCTCCTGGAGAATCTCAAGAGCAGGGGGTGGAGCAAGCCAGGCCTCAAACCACGAGAAGCTCCAGCCCAAAAGGCAGCCAAAATGCAGCCCACATCCGGGAGAATCTCAAGAGCAGGGTGTGGAGCAAGCCAGGCCTCAAACCATGAGAAGCTCCAGCCCAAAAGGCAGCCAAAATCCAGCCCACATCCGGGAGAATCTCAAGAGCAGGGGGTGGAGCAAGCCAGGCCTCAAACCACGAGAAGCTCCAGCCCTAAATGCAGACAAAATGCAGCCCAAATCCGGGAGAATATCAAGAGCAGGGGGTGGAGCAAGCCAGGCCTCAAACCATGAGAAGCTCCAGCCCAAAATGCAGCCAAAATTCAGGCCACATACGGGAGAATCTCAAGAGCAGGGGGTGGAGCAAACCAGGCCTCAAACCACGAGAAGCTCCAGCCCAAAAGGCAGCCAAAATGCAGCCCACATGCAGGAGAATCTCAAGAGCAGGGAGTGGAGCAAGCCAGGCCTCAAACCACGAGAAGCTCCAGCCCAAAATGCAGCCAAAATGCAGCCCACATCCGGGAGAATATCAAGAGCAGGGGGTGGAGCAAGCCAGGCCTCAAACCACGAGAAGCTCCAGCCCAAAATGCAGACAAAATGCAGCCCACATCCGGGAGAATCTCAAGAGCAGGGGGTGGAGCAAGCCAGGCCTCAGACCACGAGAAGCTCCAGCCCAAAAGGGAGCCAAAATCCAGCCCACATCCGGGAGAATCTCAAGAGCAGAGGGTGGAGCAAGCCAGGCCTCAAACCACGAGAAGCTCCAGCCCAAAAGGCAGCCAAAATCCAGCCCACAACCGGGAGAATATCAAGAGCAGGGGGTGGAGCAAGCCAGGCCTCAAACCACAAGAAGCTCCAGCCCAAAAGGCAGCCAAAATGCAGCCCACATCCGGGACAATTTCAAGAGCAGGGGGTGGAGCAAGCCAGGCCTCAAACCTCGAGAAGCTCCAGCCCGAAAGGCAGCCAAAATGCAGCCCACATCCGGGAGAATCTCAAGAGCAGAGGGTGGAGCAAGCCAGGCCTCAAACCACGAGAAGCTCCAGCCCTAAAGGCAGCCATAATGCAGCCCAACTCCGGGAGAATCTCAAGAGCAGGGGGTGGAGCAAGCCAGGCCTCAAACCACGAGAAGCTCCAGCCCAAAAGGCAGCCAAAATGCAGCCCACATCCGGGAGAATCTCAAGAGCAGGGGGTGGAGCAAGCCAGGCCTCAAACCACGAGAAGCTCCAGCCCAAAAGGCAGCCAAAATGCAGCCCACATGCGGGAGAATCTCAAGAGCAGGGGGTGGAGCAAGCCAGGCCTCAAACCACGAGAAGCTCCAGGCCAAAAGGCAGACAAAATGCAGCCCACATCTGGCAGAATCTCAAGAGCAGGGGGTAGAGCAAGGCAGGCCTCAAACCTCGAGAAGCTCCAGCCCAAAAGGCAGCCAAAAGGCAGCCCACATCCGGGAGAATCTCAAGAGCAGAGGGTGGAGCAAGCCAGGCCTCAAACCACGAGAAGCTCCAGCCCAAAAGGCAGCCAAAATGCAGCCCACATCCGGGAGAATCTCAAGAGCAGGGGGTGGAGCAAGCCAGTCCTCAGACCACGAGAAGCTCCAGAACAAAAGGGAGCCAAAATGCAGCCCACATCCGGGAGAATCTCAAGAGCAGGGGGTGGAGCAAGCCAGGCCTCAAACCATGAGAAGCTCCAGCCCTAAAGGCAGCCAAAATCCAGCCCACATCGGGCAGAATCTCAAGAGCAGGGGGTGGAGCAAGCCAGGCCTCAAACCACGAGAAGCTCCAGCCCAAAAGGCAGCCAAAATTCAGCCCACATCCGGGAGAATCTCAAGAGCAGGGGGTGGAGCAAGCCAGGCCTCAAACCTCGAGAAGCTCCAGCCCACAAGGCAGCCAAAATGCAGCCCACATCCGGGAGAATCTGAAGAGCAGGGGGTGGAGCAAGCCAGGCCTCAAACCACGAGAAGCTCCAGCCCAAAAGGCAGCCAAAATGCAGCCCACATCCAGGAGAATCTCAAGAGCAGGGGGTGTAGCAAGCCAGGCCTCAAACCATGAGAAGCTCCAGCCCAAAAGGCAGCCAAAATCCAGCCCACATCCGGGAGAATCTCAAGAGCAGGGGGTGGAGCAAGGCAGGCCTCAAACCTCGAGAAGCTCCAGCCCAAAAGGCAGCCAAAATGCAGCCCATATCCAGGAGAATCTCAAGAGCAGGGGGTGGAGCAAGCCAGGCCTCAAACCTCGAGAAGCTCCAGCCCACAAGGCAGCCAAAATGCAGCCCACATCCGGGAGAATCTCAAGAGCAGGGGGTGGAGCAAGCCAGGCCTCAAACCATGAAAAGCTCCAGCCCAAGAATCAGCCAAAATGCAGCCCACATCCGGGAGAATCTCAATAGCAGAGTTTGGAGCAAGCCAGGCCTGAAACCTTGAGAAGCTCCAGCCCAAAAGGCAGCCAAAATGCAGCCCACATCCGGGAGAATCTCAAGAGCAGGGGGTGGAGCAAGCCAGGCCTCAAACCATGAGAAGCTCCAGCCCTAAAGGCAGCCAAAATCCAGCCCACATCGGGCAGAATCTCAAGAGCAGGGGGTGGAGCAAGCCAGGCCTCAAACCACGAGAAGCTCCAGCCCAAAATGCAGCCAAAATTCAGCCCACATCCGGGAGAATCTCAAGAGCAGGGGGTGGAGCAAGCCAGGCCTCAAACCTCGAGAAGCTCCAGCCCACAAGGCAGCCAAAATCCAGCCCACATCCGGGAGAATTTCAAGAGCAGGGGGTGGAGCAAGCCAGGCCTCAAACCACGAGAAGCTCCAGCCCAAAAGGCAGCCAAAATCCAGCACACATCCGGCAGAATCTCAAGAGCAGGGGTTGGAGCAAGGCAGGCCTCAATCCTCGAGAAGCTCCAGCCCAAAACGCAGCCAAAATGCAGCCCACATCCGGCAGAATCTCAAGAGCAGGGGGTGGAGCAAGCCAGGCCTCAAACCACGAGAAGCTCCAGCCCAAAAGGCAGCCAAAATGCAGCCCACATACGGGAGAATCTCAAGAGCAGGGGGTGGAGCAAGCCAGGCCTCAAACCACGAGAAGCTCCAGCCCAAAAGGCAGTCAAAATGCAGCCCACATCCAGGAGAATATCAAGAGCAGGGAGTGGAGCAAGACAGGCCTCAAACCTCGAGAAGCTCCAGCCCAAAAAGCAGCCAAAATGCAGCCCACATCCCGGAGATTATCAAGAGCAGGGGGTGGAGCAAGCCAGGCCTCAAACCACGAGAAGCTCCAGCCCAAAAGGCAGCCAAAATGCAGCCCACATCCGGGAGAATATCAAGAGCAGGGTGTGGAGCAAGCCAGGCCTCAAACCATGAGAAGCTCCAGCCCAAAAGGCAGCCAAAATGCAGCCCACCTCCGGGAGAATCTCAAGAGCAGGGGGTGGAGCAAGCCAGGCCTCAAACCATGAGAAGCTCCAGCCCAAAAGGCAGCCAAAATGCAGCCCACATCCAGGAGAATCTCAAGAGCAGGGAGTGGAGCAAGCCAGGCCTCAAACCACGAGAAGCTCCAGCCCAAAATGCAGCCAAAATGCAGCCCACATCCGGGAGAATATCAAGAGCAGGGGGTGGAGCAAGCCAGGCCTCAAACCACGAGAAGCTCCAGCCCAAAATGCAGACAAAATGCAGCCCACATCCGGGAGAATCTCAAGAGCAGGGGGTGGAGCAAGCCAGGCCTCAGACCACGAGAAGCTCCAGCCCAAAAGGGAGCCAAAATCCAGCCCACATCCGGGAGAATCTCAAGAGCAGAGGGTGGAGCAAGCCAGGCCTCAAACCACAAGAAGCTCCAGCCCAAAAGGCAGCCAAAATCCAGCCCACAACCGGGAGAATATCAAGAGCAGGGGGTGGAGCAAGCCAGGCCTCAAACCACAAGAAGCTCCAGCCCAAAAGGCAGCCAAAATGCAGCCCACATCCGGGACAATTTCAAGAGCAGGGGGTGGAGCAAGCCAGGCCTCAAACCTCGAGAAGCTCCAGCCCGAAAGGCAGCCAAAATCCAGCCCACATCCGGGAGAATCTCAAGAGCAGGGGGTGGAGCAAGCCAGGCCTCAAACCACGAGAAGCTCCAGCCCAAAAGGCAGACAAAATGCAGCCCACATCCGGGAGAATCTCAAGAGCAGGGGGTGGAGCAAGCCAGGCCTCAAACCATGAGAAGCTCCAGCCCAAAAGGCAGCCAAAATGCAGCCCACCTCCGGGAGAATCTCAAGAGCAGGGGGTGGAGCAAGCCAGGCCTCAAACCATGAGAAGCTCCAGCCCAAAAGGCAGCCAAAATGCAGGCCACCTCCGGGAGAATCTCAAGAGCAGGGGGTGGAGCAAGCCAGGCCTCAAACCTCGAGAGGCTCCAGCCCTAAAGGCAGCCAAAATGCAGCCCACATCCGGGAGAATCTCAAGAGCAGAGGGTGGAGCAAGCCAGGCCTCAAACCACGAGAAGCTCCAGCCCTAAAGGCAGCCATAATGCAGCCCAACTCCGGGAGAATCTCAAGAGCAGGGGGTGGAGCAAGCCAGGCCTCAAACCATGAGAAGCTCCAGCCCAAAAGGCAGCCAAAATCCAGCCCACATCCGGGAGAATCTCAAGAGCAGGGGGTGGAGCAAGCCAGGCCTCAAACCACGAGAAGCTCCAGGCCAAAAGTCAGACAAAATGCAGCCCACATCTGGCAGAATCTCAAGAGCAGGGGGTAGAGCAAGGCAGGCCTCAAACCTCGAGAAGCTCCAGCCCAAAAGGCAGCCAAAAGGCAGCCCACATCCGGGAGAATCTCAAGAGCAGAGGGTGGAGCAAGCCAGGCCTCAAACCACGAGAAGCTCCAGCCCAAAAGGCAGCCAAAATGCAGCCCACATCCGGGAGAATCTCAAGAGCAGGGGGTGGAGCAAGCCAGTCCTCAGACCACGAGAAGCTCCAGAACAAAAGGGAGCCAAAATGCAGCCCACATCCGGGAGAATCTCAAGAGCAGGGGGTGGAGCAAGCCAGGCCTCAAACCATGAGAAGCTCCAGCCCTAAAGGCAGCCAAAATCCAGCCCACATCGGGCAGAATCTCAAGAGCAGGGGGTGGAGCAAGCCAGGCCTCAAACCAAGAGAAGCTCCAGCCCAAAAGGCAGCCAAAATTCAGCCCACATCCGGGAGAATCTCAAGAGCAGGGGGTGGAGCAAGCCAGGCCTCAAACCTCGAGAAGCTCCAGCCCACAAGGCAGCCAAAATGCAGCCCACATCCGGGAGAATCTGAAGAGCAGGGGGTGGAGCAAGCCAGGCCTCAAACCACGAGAAGCTCCAGCCCAAAAGGCAGCCAAAATGCAGCCCACATCCAGGAGAATCTCAAGAGCAGGGGGTGTAGGAAGCCAGGCCTCAAACCATGAGAAGCTCCAGCCCAAAAGGCAGCCAAAATCCAGCCCACATCCGGGAGAATCTCAAGAGCAGGGGGTGGAGCAAGGCAGGCCTCAAACCTCGAGAAGCTCCAGCCCAAAAGGCAGCCAAAATGCAGCCCATATCCAGGAGAATCTCAAGAGCAGGGGGTGGAGCAAGCCAGGCCTCAAACCTCGAGAAGCTCCAGCCCACAAGGCAGCCAAAATGGAGCCCACATCCGGGAGAATCTCAAGAGCAGGGGGTGGAGCAAGCCAGGCCTCAAACCATGAGAAGCTCCAGCCCAAGAATCAGCCAAAATGCAGCCCACATCCGGGAGAATCTCAAGAGCAGAGTTTGGAGCAAGCCAGGCCTGAAACCTTGAGAAGCTCCAGCCCAAAAGGAAGCCAAAATGCAGCCCACATCCGGGAGAATCTCAAGAGCAGGGGGTGGAGCAAGCCAGGCCTCAAACCATGAGAAGCTCCAGCCCTAAAGGCAACCAAAATCCAGCCCACATCGGGCAGAATCTCAAGAGCAGGGGGTGGAGCAAGCCAGGCCTCAAACCACGAGAAGCTCCAGCCCAAAATGCAGCCAAAATTCAGCCCACATCCGGGAGAATCTCAAGAGCAGGGGGTGGAGCAAGCCAGGCCTCAAACCTCGAGAAGCTCCAGCCCACAAGGCAGCCAAAATCCAGCCCACATCCGGGAGAATTTCAAGAGCAGGGGGTGGAGCAAGCCAGGCCTCAAACCACGAGAAGCTCCAGCCCAAAAGGCAGCCAAAATCCAGCACACATCCGGCAGAATCTCAAGAGCAGGGGTTGGAGCAAGGCAGGCCTCAATCCTCGAGAAGCTCCAGCCCAAAACGCAGCCAAAATGCAGCCCACATCCGGGAGAATCTCAAGAGCAGGGGGTGGAGCAAGCCAGGCCTCAAACCACGAGAAGCTCCAGCCCAAAAGGCAGCCAAAATGCAGCCCACATCCGGGAGAATATCAAGAGCAGGGTGTGGAGCAAGCCAGGCCTCAAACCATGAGAAGCTCCAGCCCAAAAGGCAGCCAAAATGCAGCCCACCTCCGGGAGAATCTCAAGAGCAGGGGGTGGAGCAAGCCAGGCCTCAAACCATGAGAAGCTCCAGCCCTAAATGCAGCCAAAATGCAGCCCACATCCGGGAGAATCTCAAGAGCAGGGGGTGGAGAAAGCCAGGCCTCAAACCACGAGAAGCTCCAGCCCAAAATGCAGCCAAAATCCAGCCCACATCGGGCAGAATCTCAAGAGCAGGGGGTGGAGCAAGCCAGGCCTCAAACCACGAGAAGCTCCAGCCCAAAATGCAGCCAAAATTCAGCCCACATCTGGGAGAATCTCAAGAGCAGGGGGTGGAGCAAGCCAGGCCTCAAACCTCGAGAAGCTCCAGCCCAAGAATCAGCCAAAATGCAGCCCACATCCGGGAGAATCTCAATAGCAGAGTTTGGAGCAAGCCAGGCCTCAAACCTTGAGAAGCTCCAGCCCAAAAGGCAGCCAAAATGCAGCCCACATCCGGGAGAATCTCAAGAGCAGGGGGTGGAGCAAGCCAGGCCTCAAACCACGAGAAGCTCCAGCCCAAAAGGCAGCCAAAATGCAGCCCACATCCAGGAGAATCTCAAGAGCAGGGGGTGTAGCAAGCCAGGCCTCAAACCATGAGAAGCTCCAGCCCAAAAGGCAGCCAAAATCCAGCCCACATCCGGGAGAATCTCAAGAGCAGGGGGTGGAGCAAGGCAGGCCTCAAACCTCGAGAAGCTCCAGCCCAAAAGGCAGCCAAAATGCAGCCCATATCCAGGAGAATCTCAAGAGCAGGGGGTGGAGCAAGCCAGGCCTCAAACCTCGAGAAGCTCCAGCCCACAAGGCAGCCAAAATGCAGCCCACATCCTGGAGAATCTCAAGAGCAGGGGGTGGAGCAAGCCAGGCCTCAAACCATGAGAAGCTCCAGCCCAAGAATCAGCCAAAATGCAGCCCACATCCGGGAGAATCTCAATAGCAGAGTTTGGAGCAAGCCAGGCCTCAAACCACGAGAAGCTCCAGCCCAAAATGCAGCCAAAATTCAGCCCACATCCGGGAGAATCTCAAGAGCAGGGGGTGGAGCAAGCCAGGCCTCAAACCATGAGAAGCTCCAGCCCTAAAGGCAGCCAAAATCCAGCCCACATCGGGCAGAATCTCAAGAGCAGGGGGTGGAGCAAGCCAGGCCTCAAACCACGAGAAGCTCCAGCCCAAAATGCAGCCAAAATTCAGCCCACATCCGGGAGAATCTCAAGAGCAGGGGGTGGAGCAAGCCAGGCCTCAAACCTCGAGAAGCTCCAGCCCACAAGGCAGCCAAAATCCAGCCCACATCCGGGAGAATTTCAAGAGCAGGGGGTGGAGCAAGCCAGGCCTCAAACCACGAGAAGCTCCAGCCCAAAAGGCAGCCAAAATCCAGCACACATCCGGCAGAATCTCAAGAGCAGGGGTTGGAGCAAGGCAGGCCTCAATCCTCGAGAAGCTCCAGCCCAAAACGCAGCCAAAATGCAGCCCACATCCGGGAGAATCTCAAGAGCAGGGGGTGGAGCAAGCCAGGCCTCAAACCACGAGAAGCTCCAGCCCAAAAGGCAGCCAAAATGCAGCCCACATACGGGAGAATCTCAAGAGCAGGGGGTGGAGCAAGCCAGGCCTCAAACCACGAGAAGCTCCAGCCCAAAAGGCAGTCAAAATGCAGCCCACATCCAGGAGAATATCAAGAGCAGGGAGTGGAGCAAGACAGGCCTCAAACCTCGAGAAGCTCCAGCCCAAAAAGCAGCCAAAATGCAGCCCACATCCCGGAGATTATCAAGAGCAGGGGGTGGAGCAAGCCAGGCCTCAAACCACGAGAAGCTCCAGCCCAAAAGGCAGCCAAAATGCAGCCCACATCCGGGAGAATATCAAGAGCAGGGTGTGGAGCAAGCCAGGCCTCAAACCATGAGAAGCTCCAGCCCAAAAGGCAGCCAAAATGCAGCCCACCTCCGGGAGAATCTCAAGAGCAGGGGGTGGAGCAAGCCAGGCCTCAAACCATGAGAAGCTCCAGCCCAAAAGGCAGCCAAAATGCAGCCCATATCCAGGAGAATCTCAAGAGCAGGGGGTGGAGCAAGCCAGGCCTCAAACCTCGAGAAGCTCCAGCCCACAAGGCAGCCAAAATGCAGCCCACATCCTGGAGAATCTCAAGAGCAGGGGGTGGAGCAAGCCAGGCCTCAAACCATGAGAAGCTCCAGCCCAAGAATCAGCCAAAATGCAGCCCACATCCGGGAGAATCTCAATAGCAGAGTTTGGAGCAAGCCAGGCCTCAAACCACGAGAAGCTCCAGCCCAAAATGCAGCCAAAATTCAGCCCACATCCGGGAGAATCTCAAG
The DNA here is from genome assembly GCA_027574665.1 of Rhynochetos jubatus. Taxonomy (NCBI): domain Eukaryota; kingdom Metazoa; phylum Chordata; class Aves; order Eurypygiformes; family Rhynochetidae; genus Rhynochetos; species Rhynochetos jubatus. Next base: position 521,256 of record JAQBHY010000070.1, read on the forward strand.
AGCAGGGGGTGGAGCAAGCCAGGCCTCAAACCATGAGAAGCTCCAGCCCTAAAGGCAGCCAAAATCCAGCCCACATCGGGCAGAATCTCAAGAGCAGGGGGTGGAGCAAGCCAGGCCTCAAACCACGAGAAGCTCCAGCCCAAAATGCAGCCAAAATTCAGCCCACATCCGGGAGAATCTCAAGAGCAGGGGGTGGAGCAAGCCAGGCCTCAAACCTCGAGAAGCTCCAGCCCACAAGGCAGCCAAAATCCAGCCCACATCCGGGAGAATTTCAAGAGCAGGGGGTGGAGCAAGCCAGGCCTCAAACCACGAGAAGCTCCAGCCCAAAAGGCAGCCAAAATCCAGCACACATCCGGCAGAATCTCAAGAGCAGGGGTTGGAGCAAGGCAGGCCTCAATCCTCGAGAAGCTCCAGCCCAAAACGCAGCCAAAATGCAGCCCACATCCGGGAGAATCTCAAGAGCAGGGGGTGGAGCAAGCCAGGCCTCAAACCATGAGAAGCTCCAGCCCTAAAGGCAGCCAAAATGCAGCCCACATACGGGAGAATCTCAAGAGCAGGGGGTGGAGCAAGCCAGGCCTCAAACCACGAGAAGCTCCAGCCCAAAAGGCAGTCAAAATGCAGCCCACATCCAGGAGAATATCAAGAGCAGGGAGTGGAGCAAGACAGGCCTCAAACCTCGAGAAGCTCCAGCCCAAAAAGCAGCCAAAATGCAGCCCACATCCCGGAGATTATCAAGAGCAGGGGGTGGAGCAAGCCAGGCCTCAAACCACGAGAAGCTCCAGCCCAAAAGGCAGCCAAAATGCAGCCCACATCCGGGAGAATCTCAAGAGCAGGGGGTGGAGCAAGCCAGGCCTCAAACCATGAGAAGCTCCAGCCCTAAATGCAGCCAAAATGCAGCCCACATCCGGGAGAATCTCAAGAGCAGGGGGTGGAGAAAGCCAGGCCTCAAACCACGAGAAGCTCCAGCCCAAAATGCAGCCAAAATGCAGCACATATCCGGGAGAATCTCAAGAGCAGAGGGTGGAGCAAGCCAGGCCTCAAACCTCGAGAAGCTCCAGCCCTAAAGGCAGCCAAAATCCAGCCCACATCGGGCAGAATCTCAAGAGCAGGGGGTGGAGCAAGCCAGGCCTCAAACCACGAGAAGCTCCAGCCCAAAATGCAGCCAAAATGCAGCACATATCCGGGAGAATCTCAAGAGCAGGGGGTGGAGCAAGCCAGGCCTCAAACCTCGAGAACCTCCAGCCCTAAAGGCAGCCAAAATCCAGCCCACATCGGGCAGAATCTCAAGAGCAGGGTGTGGAGCAAGCCAGGCCTCAAACCATGAGAAGCTCCAGCCCAAAAGGCAGCCAAAATGCAGCCCACCTCCGGGAGAATCTCAAGAGCAGGGGGTGGAGCAAGCCAGGCCTCAAACCATGAGAAGCTCCAGCCCTAAATGCAGCCAAAATGCAGCCCACATCCGGGAGAATCTCAAGAGCAGGGGGTGGAGAAAGCCAGGCCTCAAACCACGAGAAGCTCCAGCCCAAAATGCAGCCAAAATGCAGCACATATCCGGGAGAATCTCAAGAGCAGGGGGTGGAGCAAGCCAGGCCTCAAACCTCGAGAACCTCCAGCCCTAAAGGCAGCCAAAATCCAGCCCACATCGGGCAGAATCTCAAGAGCAGGGGGTGGAGCAAGCCAGGCCTCAAACCACGAGAAGCTCCAGCCCAAAATGCAGCCAAAATTCAGCCCACATCTGGGAGAATCTCAAGAGCAGGGGGTGGAGCAAGCCAGGCCTCAAACCTCGAGAAGCTCCAGCCCAAGAATCAGCCAAAATGCAGCCCACATCCGGGAGAATCTCAATAGCAGAGTTTGGAGCAAGCCAGGCCTGAAAGCTTGAGAAGCTCCAGCCCAAAAGGCAGCCAAAATGCAGCCCACATCCGGGAGAATCTCAAGAGCAGGGGGTGGAGCAAGCCAGGCCTCAAACCACGAGAAGCTCCAGCCCAAAAGGCAGCCAAAATGCAGCCCACATCCAGGAGAATCTCAAGAGCAGGGGGTGTAGCAAGCCAGGCCTCAAACCATGAGAAGCTCCAGCCCAAAAGGCAGCCAAAATCCAGCCCACATCCGGGAGAATCTCAAGAGCAGGGGGTGGAGCAAGGCAGGCCTCAAACCTCGAGAAGCTCCAGCCCAAAAGGCAGCCAAAATGCAGCCCATATCCAGGAGAATCTCAAGAGCAGGGGGTGGAGCAAGCCAGGCCTCAAACCTCGAGAAGCTCCAGCCCACAAGGCAGCCAAAATGCAGCCCACATCCGGGAGAATCTCAAGAGCAGGGGGTGGAGCAAGCCAGGCCTCAAACCATGAGAAGCTCCAGCCCAAGAATCAGCCAAAATGCAGCCCACATCCGGGAGAATCTCAATAGCAGAGTTTGGAGCAAGCCAGGCCTCAAACCACGAGAAGCTCCAGCCCAAAAGGCAGCCAAAATTCAGCCCACATCCGGGAGAATCTCAAGAGCAGGGGGTGGAGCAAGCCAGGCCTCAAACCATGAGAAGCTCCAGCCCTAAAGGCAGCCAAAATCCAGCCCACATCGGGCAGAATCTCAAGAGCAGGGGGTGGAGCAAGCCAGGCCTCAAACCACGAGAAGCTCCAGCCCAAAATGCAGCCAAAATTCAGCCCACATCCGGGAGAATCTCAAGAGCAGGGGGTGGAGCAAGCCAGGCCTCAAACCTCGAGAAGCTCCAGCCCACAAGGCAGCCAAAATCCAGCCCACATCCGGGAGAATTTCAAGAGCAGGGGGTGGAGCAAGCCAGGCCTCAAACCACGAGAAGCTCCAGCCCAAAAGGAAGCCAAAATCCAGCACACATCCGGCAGAATCTCAAGAGCAGGGGTTGGAGCAAGGCAGGCCTCAATCCTCGAGAAGCTCCAGCCCAAAACGCAGCCAAAATGCAGCCCACATCCGGGAGAATCTCAAGAGCAGGGGGTGGAGCAAGCCAGGCCTCAAACCACGAGAAGCTCCAGCCCAAAAGGCAGCCAAAATGCAGCCCACATACGGGAGAATCTCAAGAGCAGGGGGTGGAGCAAGCCAGGCCTCAAACCACGAGAAGCTCCAGCCCAAAAGGCAGTCAAAATGCAGCCCACATCCAGGAGAATATCAAGAGCAGGGAGTGGAGCAAGACAGGCCTCAAACCTCGAGAAGCTCCAGCCCAAAAAGCAGCCAAAATGCAGCCCACATCCCGGAGATTATCAAGAGCAGGGGGTGGAGCAAGCCAGGCCTCAAACCACGAGAAGCTCCAGCCCAAAAGGCAGCCAAAATGCAGCCCACATCCGGGAGAATATCAAGAGCAGGGTGTGGAGCAAGCCAGGCCTCAAACCATGAGAAGCTCCAGCCCAAAAGGCAGCCAAAATGCAGCCCACCTCCGGGAGAATCTCAAGAGCAGGGGGTGGAGCAAGCCAGGCCTCAAACCATGAGAAGCTCCAGCCCTAAATGCAGCCAAAATGCAGCCCACATCCGGGAGAATCTCAAGAGCAGGGGGTGGAGAAAGCCAGGCCTCAAACCACGAGAAGCTCCAGCCCAAAATGCAGCCAAAATGCAGCCCACATCCGGGAGAATCTCAAGAGCAGGGGGTGGAGCAAGCCAGGCCTCAAACCACGAGAAGCTCCAGCCCAAAAGGCAGTCAAAATGCAGCCCACATCCAGGAGAATATCAAGAGCAGGGAGTGGAGCAAGACAGGCCTCAAACCTCGAGAAGCTCCAGCCCAAAATGCAGCCAAAATGCAGCACATATCCGGGAGAATCTCAAGAGCAGGGGGTGGAGCAAGCCAGGCCTCAAACCTCGAGAAGCTCCAGCCCAAGAATCAGCCAAAATGCAGCCCACATCCGGGAGAATCTCAAGAGCAGGGGGTGGAGCAAGCCAGGCCTCAAACCTCGAGAAGCTCCAGCCCACAAGGCAGCCAAAATCCAGCCCACATCCGGGAGAATTTCAAGAGCAGGGGGTGGAGCAAGCCAGGCCTCAAACCACGAGAAGCTCCAGCCCAAAAGGAAGCCAAAATCCAGCACACATCCGGCAGAATCTCAAGAGCAGGGGTTGGAGCAAGGCAGGCCTCAATCCTCGAGAAGCTCCAGCCCAAAACGCAGCCAAAATGCAGCCCACATCCGGGAGAATCTCAAGAGCAGGGGGTGGAGCAAGCCAGGCCTCAAACCACGAGAAGCTCCAGCCCAAAAGGCAGCCAAAATGCAGCCCACATACGGGAGAATCTCAAGAGCAGGGGGTGGAGCAAGCCAGGCCTCAAACCACGAGAAGCTCCAGCCCAAAAGGCAGTCAAAATGCAGCCCACATCCAGGAGAATATCAAGAGCAGGGAGTGGAGCAAGACAGGCCTCAAACCTCGAGAAGCTCCAGCCCAAAAAGCAGCCAAAATGCAGCCCACATCCCGGAGATTATCAAGAGCAGGGGGTGGAGCAAGCCAGGCCTCAAACCACGAGAAGCTCCAGCCCAAAAGGCAGCCAAAATGCAGCCCACATCCGGGAGAATATCAAGAGCAGGGTGTGGAGCAAGCCAGGCCTCAAACCATGAGAAGCTCCAGCCCAAAAGGCAGCCAAAATGCAGCCCACCTCCGGGAGAATCTCAAGAGCAGGGGGTGGAGCAAGCCAGGCCTCAAACCATGAGAAGCTCCAGCCCTAAATGCAGCCAAAATGCAGCCCACATCCGGGAGAATCTCAAGAGCAGGGGGTGGAGAAAGCCAGGCCTCAAACCACGAGAAGCTCCAGCCCAAAATGCAGCCAAAATGCAGCCCACATCCGGGAGAATCTCAAGAGCAGGGGGTGGAGCAAGCCAGGCCTCAAACCACGAGAAGCTCCAGCCCAAAAGGCAGTCAAAATGCAGCCCACATCCAGGAGAATATCAAGAGCAGGGAGTGGAGCAAGACAGGCCTCAAACCTCGAGAAGCTCCAGCCCAAAATGCAGCCAAAATGCAGCACATATCCGGGAGAATCTCAAGAGCAGGGGGTGGAGCAAGCCAGGCCTCAAACCTCGAGAAGCTCCAGCCCAAGAATCAGCCAAAATGCAGCCCACATCCGGGAGAATCTCAATAGCAGAGTTTGGAGCAAGCCAGGCCTGAAACCTTGAGAAGCTCCAGCCCAAAAGGCAGCCAAAATGCAGCCCACATCCGGGAGAATCTCAAGAGCAGGGGGTGGAGCAAGCCAGGCCTCAAACCATGAGAAGCTCCAGCCCTAAAGGCAGCCAAAATCCAGCCCACATCGGGCAGAATCTCAAGAGCAGGGGGTGGAGCAAGCCAGGCCTCAAACCACGAGAAGCTCCAGCCCAAAATGCGGCCAAAATTCAGCCCACATCCGGGAGAATCTCAAGAGCAGGGGGTGGAGCAAGCCAGGCCTCAAACCTCGAGAAGCTAAGGCCCACAAGGCAGCCAAAATCCAGCCCACATCCGGGACAATTTCAAGAGCAGGGGGTGGAGCAAGCCAGGCCTCAAACCACGAGAAGGTCCAGCCCAAAAGGCAGCCAAAATGCAGCCCACATCCGGGAGCATCTCAAGAGCAGGGGTTGGAGCAAGGCAGGCCTCAATCCTCGAGAAGCTCCAGCCCAAAACGCAGCCAAAATGCAGCCCACATCCGGGAGAATCTCAAGAGCAGGGGGTGGAGCAAGGCAGGCCTCAAACCTCGAGAAGCTCCAGCCCAAAAGGCAGCCAAAATCCAGCCCACATCCGGGAGAATCTCAAGAGCAGGGGGTGGAGCAAGCCAGGCCTCAAACCACAAGAAGCTCCAGCCCAAAATGCAGCCAAAATGCAGCCCACATCCGGGAGAATCTCAAGAGCAGGGGGTGGAGCAAGCCAGGCCTCAAACCACGAGAAGCTCCAGCCCAAAAGGCAGTCAAAATGCAGCCCACATCCAGGAGAATATCAAGAGCAGGGAGTGGAGCATGACAGGCCTCAAACCTCGAGAAGCTCCAGCCCAAAAAGCAGCCAAAATGCAGCCCACATCCCGGAGATTATCAAGAGCAGGGGGTGGAGCAAGCCAGGCCTCAAACCACGAGAAGCTCCAGCCCAAAAGGCAGCCAAAATGCAGCCCACATCCGGGAGAATATCAAGAGAAGGTGTGGAGCAAGCCAGGCCTCAAACCATGAGAAGCTCCAGCCCAAAAGGCAGCCAAAATGCAGCCCACCTCCGGGAGAATCTCAAGAGCAGGGGGTGGAGCAAGCCAGGCCTCAAACCATGAGAAGCTCCAGCCCTAAATGCAGCCAAAATGCAGCACATATACGGGAGAATCTCAAGAGCAGGGGGTAGAGCAAGGCAGGCCTCAAACCTCGAGAAGCTCCAGCCCAAAAGGCAGCCAAAATGCAGCCCACATCCAGGAGAATTTCAAGAGCAGGGGGTGGAGCAAGCCAGGCCTCAAACCACGAGAAGCTCCAGCCCAAGAATCAGCCAAAATGCAGCCCACCTCCCTGAGATTATCAAGAGCAGGGGGTGGAGCAAGCCAGGCCTCAAACCACGAGAAGCTCCAGCCCAAAAGACAGCCAAAATGCAGCCCACATCCAGGAGAATCTCAAGAGCAGGGGGTGGAGCAAGCCAGGCCTCAAACCACGAGAAGCTCCAGCCCAAAAGGCAGCCAAAATGCAGCCCACATCCGGGAGAATCTCAAGAGCAGGGTGTGGAGCAAGCCAGGCCTCAAACCACGAGAAGCTCCAGCCCAAAAGGCAGCCAAAATCCAGCACACATCCGGCAGAATCTCAAGAGCAGGGGTTGGAGCAAGGCAGGCCTCAATCCTCGAGAAGCTCCAGCCCAAAACGCAGCCAAAATGCAGCCCACATCCGGGAGAATCTCAAGAGCAGGGGGTGGAGCAAGCCAGGCCTCAAACCACGAGAAGCTCCAGCCCAAAAGGCAGCCAAAATGCAGCCCACATCCGGGAGAATCTCAAGAGCAGGGGGTGGAGCAAGCCAGGCCTCAAACCACGAGAAGCTCCAGCCCAAAAGGCAGTCAAAATGCAGCCCACATCCAGGAGAATATCAAGAGCAGGGAGTGGAGCAAGACAGGCCTCAAACCTCGAGAAGCTCCAGCCCAAAAAGCAGCCAAAATGCAGCCCACATCCCGGAGATTATCAAGAGCAGGGGGTGGAGCAAGCCAGGCCTCAAACCACGAGAAGCTCCAGCCCAAAAGGCAGCCAAAATGCAGCCCACATCCGGGAGAATATCAAGAGCAGGGTGTGGAGCAAGCCAGGCCTCAAACCATGAGAAGCTCCAGCCCAAAAGGCAGCCAAAATGCAGCCCACCTCCGGGAGAATCTCAAGAGCAGGGGGTGGAGCAAGCCAGGCCTCAAACCATGAGAAGCTCCAGCCCTAAATGCAGCCAAAATGCAGCCCACATCCGGGAGAATCTCAAGAGCAGGGGGTGGAGAAAGCCAGGCCTCAAACCACGAGAAGCTCCAGCCCAAAATGCAGCCAAAATGCAGCACATATCCGGGAGAATCTCAAGAGCAGGGGGTGGAGCAAGCCAGGCCTCAAACCTCGAGAAGCTCCAGCCCTAAAGGCAGCCAAAGTCCAGCCCACATCGGGCAGAATCTCAAGAGCAGGTGGTGGAGCAAGCCAGGCCTCAAACCACGAGAAGCTCCAGCCCAAAATGCAGCCAAAATTCAGCCCACATCTGGGAGAATCTCAAGAGCAGGGGGTGGAGCAAGCCAGGCCTCAAACCTCGAGAAGCTCCAGCCCAAGAATCAGCCAAAATGCAGCCCACATCCGGGAGAATCTCAATAGCAGAGTTTGGAGCAAGCCAGGCCTGAAACCTTGAGAAGCTCCAGCCCAAAAGGCAGCCAAAATGCAGCCCACATCCGGGAGAATCTCAAGAGCAGGGGGTGGAGCAAGGCAGGCCTCAAACCATGAGAAGCTCCAGCCCTAAAGGCAGCCAAAATCCAGCCCACATCGGGCAGAATCTCAAGAGCAGGGGGTGGAGCAAGCCAGGCCTCAAACCACGAGAAGCTCCAGCCCAAAATGCGGCCAAAATTCAGCCCACATCCGGGAGAATCTCAAGAGCAGGGGGTGGAGCAAGCCAGGCCTCAAACCTCGAGAAGCTCCAGCCCACAAGGCAGCCAAAATCCAGCCCACATGCGGGACAATTTCAAGAGCAGGGGGTGGAGCAAGCCAGGCCTCAAACCACGAGAAGCTCCAGCCCAAAAGGCAGCCAAAATGCAGCCCACATCCGGGAGCATCTCAAGAGCAGGGGTTGGAGCAAGGCAGGCCTCAATCCTCGAGAAGCTCCAGCCCAAAACGCAGCCAAAATGCAGCCCACATGCGGGAGAATCTCAAGAGCAGGGGGTGGAGCAAGGCAGGCCTCAAACCTCGAGAAGCTCCAGCCCAAAAGGCAGCCAAAATCCAGCCCACATCGGGCAGAATCTCAAGAGCAGGGGGTGGAGCAAGCCAGGCCTCAAACCACGAGAAGCTCCAGCCCAAAATGCAGCCAAAATTCAGCCCACATCTGGGAGAATCTCAAGAGCAGGGGGTGGAGCAAGCCAGGCCTCAAACCTCGAGAAGCTCCAGCCCAAAAGGCAGCCAAAATGCAGCCCACATCCGGGAGAATCTCAATAGCAGAGTTTGGAGCAAGCCAGGCCTGAAACCTTGAGAAGCTCCAGCCCAAAAGGCAGTCAAAATGCAGCCCACATCCGGGAGAATCTCAAGAGCAGGGGGTGGAGCAAGCCAGGCCTCAAACCATGAGAAGCTCCAGCCCTAAAGGCAGCCAAAATCCAGCCCACATCGGGCAGAATCTCAAGAGCAGGGGGTGGAGCAAGCCAGGCCTCAAACCACGAGAAGCTCCAGCCCAAAATGCGGCCAAAATTCAGCCCACATCCGGGAGAATCTCAAGAGCAGGGGGTGGAGCAAGCCAGGCCTCAAACCTCGAGAAGCTCCAGCCCACAAGGCAGCCAAAATCCAGCCCACATCCGGGACAATTTCAAGAGCAGGGGGTGGAGCAAGCCAGGCCTCAAACCACGAGAAGCTCCAGCCCAAAAGGCAGCCAAAATGCAGCCCACATCCGGGAGCATCTCAAGAGCAGGGGTTGGAGCAAGGCAGGCCTCAATCCTCGAGAAGCTCCAGCCCAAAACGCAGCCAAAATGCAGCCCACATGCGGGAGAATCTCAAGAGCAGGGGGTGGAGCAAGGCAGGCCTCAAACCTCGAGAAGCTCCAGCCCAAAAGGCAGCCAAAATCCAGCCCACATCCGGGAGAATCTCAAGAGCAGGGGGTGGAGCAAGCCAGGCCTCAAACCACAAGAAGCTCCAGCCCAAAATGCAGCCAAAATGCAGCCCACATCAGGGAGAATCTCAAGAGCAGGGGGTGGAGCAAGCCAGGCCTCAAAGCACGAGAAGCTCCAGCCCAAAAGGCAGTCAAAATGCAGCCCACATCCAGGAGAATATCAAGAGCAGGGAGTGGAGCAAGACAGGCCTCAAACCTCGAGAAGCTCCAGCCCAAAAAGCAGTCAAAATGCAGCCCACATCCCGGAGATTATCAAGAGCAGGGGGTGGAGCAAGCCAGGCCTCAAACCACGAGAAGCTCCAGCCCAAAAGGCAGCCAAAATGCAGCCCACATCCGGGAGAATATCAAGAGAAGGTGTGGAGCAAGCCAGGCCTCAAACCATGAGAAGCTCCAGCCCAAAAGGCAGCCAAAATGCAGCCCACCTCCGGGAGAATCTCAAGAGCAGGGGGTGGAGCAAGCCAGGCCTCAAACCATGAGAAGCTCCAGCCCTAAATGCAGCCAATATGCAGCACATATCCGGGAGAATCTCAAGAGCAGGGGGTAGAGCAAGGCAGGCCTCAAACCTCGAGAAGCTCCAGCCCAAAAGGCAGCCAAAATGCAGCCCACATCCAGGAGAATTTCAAGAGCAGGGGGTGGAGCAAGCCAGGCCTCAAACCACGAGAAGCTCCAGCCCAAGAATCAGCCAAAATGCAGCCCACCTCCCTGAGATTATCAAGAGCAGGGGGTGGAGAAAGCCAGGCCTCAAACCACGAGAAGCTCCAGCCCAAAAGACAGCCAAAATGCAGCCCACATCCAGGAGAATCTCAAGAGCAGGGGGTGGAGCAAGCCAGGCCTCAAACCACGAGAAGCTCCAGCCCAAAAGGCAGCCAAAATGCAGCCCACATCCGGGAGAATCTCAAGAGCAGGGTGTGGAGCAAGCCAGGCCTCAAACCATGAGAAGCTCCAGCCCAAAAGGCAGCCAAAATCCAGCCCACATCCGGGAGAATCTCAAGAGCAGGGGGTGGAGCAAGCCAGGCCTCAAACCACGAGAAGCTCCAGCCCAAAATGCAGACAAAATGCAGCCCAAATCCGGGAGAATATCAAGAGCAGGGGGTGGAGCAAGCCAGGCCTCAAACCATGAGAAGCTCCAGCCCAAAATGCAGCCAAAATGCAGGCCACATACGGGAGAATCTCAAGAGCAGGGGGTGGAGCAAACCAGGCCTCAAACCACGAGAGGCTCCAGCCCAAAAGGCAGCCAAAATGCAGCCCACATCCAGGAGAATCTCAAGAGCAGGGGGTGGAGCAAGCCAGGCCTCAAACCACGAGAAGCTCCAGCCCAAAAGGCAGCCAAAATGCAGCCCACATCCGGGAGAATATCAAGAGCAGGGGGTGGAGCAAGCCAGGCCTCAAACCACGAGAAGCTCCAGCCCAAAATGCAGACAAAATGCAGCCCACATCCGGGAGAATCTCAAGAGCAGGGGGTGGAGCAAGCCAGGCCTCAGACCACGAGAAGCTCCAGCCCAAAAGGGAGCCAAAATCCAGCCCACATCCGGGAGAATCTCAAGAGCAGAGGGTGGAGCAAGCCAGGCCTCAAACCACGAGAAGCTCCAGCCCAAAAGGCAGCCAAAAAGCAGCCCACATCCGGGAGAATCTCAAGAGCAGGGGGTGGAGCAAGCCAGTCCACAAACCATGAGAAGCTCCTGCCCTAAATGCAGCCAAAATCCATCCCACATCCGGGAGAATCTCAAGAGCAGGGGGTGGAGCAAGCCAGGCCTCAAAGCACGAGAAGCTCCAGCCCAAAACGCAGCCAAAATTCAGCCCACATCCGGGAGAATCTCAAGAGCAGGGGTGGCGCAAGCCAGGCCTCAAACCACGAGAAGCTCCAGCCCAAAAGGCAGCCAAAATCCAGCCCGCATCCGGGACAATCTCAAGAGCAGGGGGTGGAGCAAGCCAGGCCTCAAACCACGAGAAGCTCCAGCCCAAAAGGCAGCCAAAATGCAGCCCACATCCGGGACAATTTCAAGAGCAGGGGGTGGAGCAAGCCAGGCCTCAAACCTCGAGAAGCTCCAGCCCGAAAGGCAGGCAAAATGCAGCCCACATCCGGGAGAATCTCAAGAGCAGGGGGTGGAGCAAGCCAGGCCTCAAACCATGAGAAGCTCCAGCCCTAAATGCAGCCAAAATGCAGCCCACATCCGGCAGAATCTCAAGAGCAGGGGGTGGAGCAAGCCAGGCCTCAAACCATGAGAAGCTCCTGCCCTAAACGCAGCCAAAATCCATCCCACATCCGGGAGAATCTCAAGAGCAGGGGGTGGAGCAAGCCAGGCCTCAAAGCACGAGAAGCTCCAGCCCAAAACGCAGCCAAAATTCAGCCCACATCCGGGAGAATCTCAAGAGCAGGGGTGGCGCAAGCCAGGCCTCAAACCACGAGAAGCTCCAGCCCAAAAGGCAGCCAAAATGCAGCCCACATCCGGGACAATTTCAAGAGCAGGGGGTGGAGCAAGCCAGGCCTCAAACCTCGAGAAGCTCCAGCCCGAAAGGCAGCCAAAATGCAGCCCACATCCGGGAGAATCTCAAGAGCAGGGGGTGGAGCAAGCCAGGCCTCAAACCACGAGAAGCTCCAGCCCAAAAGGCAGACAAAATGCAGCCCACCTCCGGGAGAATCTCAAGAGCAGGGGGTAGAGCAAGGCAGGCCTCAAACCTCGAGAAGCTCCAGCCCAAAAGGCAGCCAAAATGCAGCCCACATCCGGCAGAATCTCAAGAGCAGGGGGTGGAGCAAGCCAGGCCACAAACCTCGAGAAGCTCCAGCCCAAAACGCAGCCAAAATTCAGCCCACATCCGGGAGAATTTCAAGAGCAGGGGGTGGAGCAAGCCAGGCCTCAAACCACGAGAAGCTCCAGCCCAAAAGGCAGCCAAAATGCAGCCCACATGCGGGAGAATTTCAAGAGCAGGGGGTGGAGCAAGCCAGGCCTCAAACCACGAGAAGCTCCAGCCCAAGAATCAGCCAAAATGCAGCCCACCTCCCTGAGATTATCAAGAGCAGGGGGTGGAGCAAGCCAGGCCTCAAACCATGAGAAGCTCCAGCCCAAAAGGCAGCCAAAATGCAGCCCAAATCCGGGAGAATATCAAGAGCAGCGTGTGGAGCAAACCAGGCCTCAAACCACGAGAAGCTCCAGCCCAAAAGGCAGCCAAAATGCAGCCCACATCCAGGAGAATATCAAGAGCAGGGGGTGGAGCAAGACAGGCCTCAAACCTCGAGAAGCTCCAGCCCAAAAGGCAGCCAAAATGCAGCCCACATCCTGGAGAATATCAAGAGCAGGGGGTGGAGCAAGCCAGGCCTCAAACCATGAGAAGCTCCAGCCCAAAAGCAGCCAAAATGCAGCCCACATGCGGGAGAATTTCAAGAGCAGGGGGTGGAGCAAGCCAGGCCTCAAACCACGATAAGCTCCAGCCCAAGAATCAGCCAAAATGCAGCCCACATCCCTCAGATTATCAAGAGCAGGGGGTGGAGAAAGCCAGGCCTCAAACCACGAGAAGCTCCAGCCCAAAATACAGCCAAAATCCAGCCCACATCCCGGAGATTATCAAGAGCAGGGGGTGGAGCAAGCCAGGCCTCAAACCATGAGAAGCTCCAGCCCAAAAGGCAGCCAAAATGCAGCCCACATCCGGGAGAATCTCAAGAGCAGGGGGTGGAGCAAGCCAGGCCTCAAACCACGAGAAGCTCCAGCCCAAAAGGCAGCCAAAATGCAGACCACCTCTGGGAGAATCTCAAGAGCAGGGGGTGGAGCAAGGCAGGCCTCAAACCATGAGAAGCTCCAGCCCAAAAGGCAGCCAAAATCCAGCCCACATCCGGGAGAATCTCAAGAGCAGGGGGTGGAGCAAGCCAGGCCTCAAACCACGAGAAGCTCCAGCCCAAAAGGCAGACAAAATGCAGCCCACATCCAGGAGAATCTCAAGAGCAGGGTGTGGAGCAAGCCAGGCCTCAAAGCACGAGAAGCTCCAGCCCAAAACGCAGCCAAAATTCAGCCCACATCCGGGAGAATCTCAAGAGCAGGGGTGGCGCAAGCCAGGCCTCAAACCACGAGAAGCTCCAGCCCAAAAGGCAGCCAAAATCCAGCCCGCATCCGAGACAATCTCAAGAGCAGGGGGTGGAGCAAGCCAGGCCTCAAACCACGAGAAGCTCCAGCCCAAAAGGCAGCCAAAAAGCAGCCCACATCCGGGAGAATCTCAAGAGCAGGGGGTGGAGCAAGCCAGGCCTCAAACCATGAGAAGCTCCTGCCCTAAATGCAGCCAAAATCCATCCCACATCCGGGAGAATCTCAAGAGCAGGGGGTGGAGCAAGCCAGGCCTCAAAGCACGAGAAGCTCCAGCCCAAAACGCAGCCAAAATTCAGCCCACATCCGGGAGAATCTCAAGAGCAGGGGGTGGAGCAAGCCAGGCCTCAAACCACGAGAAGCTCCAGCCCAAAAGGCAGACAAAATGCAGCCCACATCCAGGAGAATCTCAAGAGCAGGGTGTGGAGCAAGCCAGGCCTCAAAGCACGAGAAGCTCCAGCCCAAAACGCAGCCAAAATTCAGCCCACATCCGGGAGAATCTCAAGAGCAGGGGTGGCGCAAGCCAGGCCTCAAACCACGAGAAGCTCCAGCCCAAAAGGCAGCCAAAATCCAGCCCGCATCCGGGACAATCTCAAGAGCAGGGGGTGGAGCAAGCCAGGCCTCAAACCACGAGAAGCTCCAGCCCAAAAGGCAGCCAAAAAGCAGCCCACATCCGGGAGAATCTCAAGAGCAGGGGGTGGAGCAAGCCAGGCCTCAAACCATGAGAAGCTCCTGCCCTAAATGCAGCCAAAATCCATCCCACATCCGGGAGAATCTCAAGAGCAGGGGGTGGAGCAAGCCAGGCCTCAAAGCACGAGAAGCTCCAGCCCAAAACGCAGCCAAAATTCAGCCCACATCCGGGAGAATCTCAAGAGCAGGGGTGGCGCAAGCCAGGCCTCAAACCACGAGAAGCTCCAGCCCAAAAGGCAGCCAAAATGCAGCCCACATCCGGGACAATTTCAAGAGCAGGGGGTGGAGCAAGCCAGGCCTCAAACCTCGAGAAGCTCCAGCCCGAAAGGCAGCCAAAATGCAGCCCACATCCGGGAGAATCTCAAGAGCAGGGGGTGGAGCAAGCCAGGCCTCAAACCACGAGAAGCTCCAGCCCAAAAGGCAGACAAAATGCAGCCCACATCCGGGAGAATCTCAAGAGCAGGGGGTGGAGCAAGCCAGGCCTCAAACCATGAGAAGCTCCAGCCCAAAAGGCAGCCAAAATGCAGCCCACCTCCGGGAGAATCTCAAGAGCAGGGGGTGGAGCAAGCCAGGCCTCAAACCATGAGAAGCTCCAGCCCAAAAGGCAGCCAAAATGCAGCCCACCTCCGGGAGAATCTCAAGAGCAGGGGGTGGAGCAAGCCAGGCCTCAAACCTCGAGAGGCTCCAGCCCAAAAGGCAGCCAAAATGCAGCCCACCTCCGGGAGAATCTCAAGAGCAGGGGGTAGAGCAAGGCAGGCCTCAAACCTCGAGAAGCTCCAGCCCAAAAGGCAGCCAAAATGCAGCCCACATCCGGCAGAATCTCAAGAGCAGGGGGTGGAGCAAGCCAGGCCACAAACCTCGAGAAGCTCCAGCCCAAAAGGCAGCCAAAATGCAGCCCACATCCAGGAGAATCTCAAGAGATGGGGTTGGAGTAAGCCAGGCCTCAAACCTCGAGAAGCTCCAGCCCAAAAGGCAGCCAAAATGCAGCCCACATGCGGGAGAATTTCAAGAGCAGGGGGTGGAGCAAGCCAGGCCTCAAACCACGAGAAGCTCCAGCCCAAGAATCAGCCAAAATGCAGCCCACCTCCCTGAGATTATCAAGAGCAGGGGGTGGAGCAAGCCAGGCCTCAAACCATGAGAAGCTCCAGCCCAAAAGGCAGCCAAAATCCAGCCCACATCCGGGAGAATCTCAAGAGCAGGGGGTGGAGCAAGCCAGGCCTCAAACCACGAGAAGCTCCAGCCCAAAATGCAGACAAAATGCAGCCCAAATCCGGGAGAATATCAAGACCAGCGGGTGGAGCAAGGCAGGCCTCAAACCATGAGAAGCTCCAGCCCAAAAGGCAGCCAAAATGCAGCCCAAATCCGGGAGAATATCAAGAGCAGCGTGTGGAGCAAACCAGGCCTCAAACCACGAGAAGCTCCAGCCCAAAAGGCAGCCAAAATGCAGCCCACATCCAGGAGAATATCAAGAGCAGGGGGTGGAGCAAGACAGGCCTCAAACCTCGAGAAGCTCCAGCCCAAAAGGCAGCCAAAATGCAGCCCACATCCTGGAGAATATCAAGAGCAGGGGGTGGAGCAAGCCAGGCCTCAAACCATGAGAAGCTCCAGCCCAAAAGCAGCCAAAATGCAGCCCACATGCGGGAGAATTTCAAGAGCAGGGGGTGGAGCAAGCCAGGCCTCAAACCACGATAAGCTCCAGCCCAAGAATCAGCCAAAATGCAGCCTACATCCCTCAGATTATCAAGAGCAGGGGGTGGAGAAAGCCAGGCCTCAAACCACGAGAAGCTCCAGCCCAAAATACAGCCAAAATCCAGCCCACATCCGGGAGAATCTCAAGAGCAGGGGGTGGAGCAAGCCAGGCCTCAAACCATGAGAAGCTCCAGCCCAAAAGGCAGCCAAAATGCAGCCCACATCCGGGAGAATCTCAAGAGCAGGGTGTGGAGCAAGCCAGGCCTCAAACCACGAGAAGCTCCAGCCCAAAAGGCAGCCAAAATGCAGACCACCTCTGGGAGAATCTCAAGAGCAGGGGGTGGAGCAAGGCAGGCCTCAAACCATGAGAAGCTCCAGCCCAAAAGGCAGCCAAAATCCAGCCCACATCCGGGAGAATCTCAAGAGCAGGGGGTGGAGCAAGCCAGGCCTCAAACCACGAGAAGCTCCAGCCCAAAAGGCAGCCAAAATGCAGCCCAAATCCGGGAGAATATCAAGAGCAGCGGGTGGAGCAAGGCAGGCCTCAAACCATGAGAAGCTCCAGCCCAAAAGGCAGCCAAAATGCAGGCCACATCCGGGAGAATCTCAAGAGCAGGGGGTGGAGCAAGCCAGGCCTCAAACCACGAGAAGCTCCAGCCCAAAAGGCAGCCAAAATGCAGCCCACATCCAGGAGAATATCAAGAGCAGGGGGTGGAGCAAGCCAGGCCTCAAACCTCGAGAAGCTCCAGCCCAAAAGGCAGCCAAAATGCAGTCCACCTCCCTCAGATTATCAAGAGCAGGGGGTGGAGCAAGCCAGGCCTCAAACCACGAGAAGCTCCAGCCCAAAAGGCAGCCAAAATGCAGCCCACATCCGGGAGAATCTCAAGAGCAGGGGGTGGAGCAAGCCAGGCCTCAAACCATGAGAAGCTCCAGCCCAAAATGCAGCCAAAATGCAGGCCACCTCCGGGAGAATCTCAAGAGCAGGGGTTGGAGCAAGCCAGGCCTCAAACCACGAGAAGCTCCAGCCCAAAAGGCAGCCAAAATGCAGCCCACATCCGGGAGAATCTCAAGAGCAGGGGGTGGAGCAAGCCAGGCCTCAAACCATGAGAAGCTCCAGCCCAAAAGGCAACCAAAATGCAGCCCACATCCGGGAGAATCTCAAGAGCAGGGGGTGGAGCAAGCCAGTCCTCAGACCACGAGAAGCTCCAGAACAAAAGGGAGCCAAAATGCAGCCCACATCCGGGAGAATCTCAAGAGCAGGGGGTGGAGCAAGCCAGGCCTCAAACCATGAGAAGCTCCAGCCCAAAAGGCAGCAAAAATCCAGCCCACATCGGGCAGAATCTCAAGAGCAGGGGGTGGAGCAAGCCAGGCCTCAAACCACGAGAAGCTCCAGCCCAAAATGCAGCCAAAATTCAGCCCACATCCGGGAGAATCTCAAGAGCAGGGGGTGGAGCAAGCCAGGCCTCAAACCTCGAGAAGCTCCAGCCCACAAGGCAGCCAAAATGCAGCCCAAATCCGGGAGAATATCAAGAGCAGGGGGTGGAGCAAGGCAGGCCTCAAACCATGAGAAGCTCCAGCCCTAAAGGCAGCCAAAATGCAGGCCACATCCGGGAGAATCTCAAGAGCAGGGGGTGGAGCAAACCAGGCCTCAAACCACGAGAAGCTCCAGCCCAAAAGGCAGCCAAAATGCAGCCCACATCCAGGAGAATATCAAGAGCAGGGGGTGGAGCAAGCCAGGCCTCAAACCACGAGAAGCTCCAGCCCAAAAGGCAGCCAAAATGCAGTCCACCTCCCTCAGATTATCAAGAGCAGGGGGTGGAGCAAGCCAGGCCTCAAACCACGAGAAGCTCCAGCCCAAAAGGCAGCCAAAATGCAGGCCACATCCGGGAGAATCTCAAGAGCAGGGGGTGGAGCAAGCCAGGCCTCAAACCACGAGAAGCTCCAGCCCAAAAGGCAGCCAAAATGCAGCCCACCTCCGGGAGAATCTCAAGAGCAGGGGGTGGAGCAAGCCAGTCCTCAGACCACGAGAAGCTCCAGAACAAAAGGCAGCCAAAATGCAGCCCACATGCGGGAGAATCTCAAGAGCAGGGGGTGGAGCAAGCCAGGCCTCAAACCGTGAGAAGCTCCAGCCCAAAAGGCAGCCAAAATCCAGCCCACATCCCGGAGAATCTCAAGAGCAGGGGGTGGAGCAAGCCAGGCCTCAAACCATGAGAAGCTCCAGCCCAAAAGGCAGCCAAAATGCAGCCCACATCCGGGAGAATCTCAAGAGCAGGGGGTGGAGCAAGCCAGGCCTCAAACCACGAGAAGCTGCAGCCCAAAAGGCAGCCAAAATGCAGCCCACATCCAGGACAATTTCAAGAGCAGGGGGTGGAGCAAGCCAGGCCTCAAACCTCGAGAAGCTCCAGCCCAAAAGGCAGCCAAAATGCAGCCCACCTCCGGGAGAATCTCAAGAGCAGGGGGTGGAGCAAGCCAGGCCTCAAACCATGAGAAGCTCCAGCCCAAAAGGCAGCCAAAATGCAGCCCACATCCAGGAGAATCTCAAGAGCTGGGGTTGGAGCAAGCCAGGCCTCAAACCTCGAGAAGCTCCAGCCCAAAAGGCAGCCAAAATGCAGCCCACATCCAGGAAAATTTCAAGAGCAGGGGGTGGAGCAAGCCAGGCCTCAAACCACGAGAAGCTCCAGCCCAAGAATCAGCCAAAATGCAGCCCACCTCCCTGAGATTATCAAGAGCAGGGGGTGGAGCAAGCCAGGCCTCAAACCACGAGAAGCTCCAGCCCAAAAGACAGCCAAAATCCAGCCCACATCCGGGAGAATCTGAAGAGTAGGGGGTGGAGCAAGCCAGGCCTCAAACCATGAGAAGCTCCAGCCCAAAATGCAGCCAAAATGCAGTCCACATCCGGGAGAATCTCAAGAGCAGGGTGTGGAGCAAGCCAGGCCTCAAACCATGAGAAGCTCCAGCCCAAAAGGCAGCCAAAATCCAGCCCACATCCGGGAGAATCTCAAGAGCAGGGGGTGGAGCAAGCCAGGCCTCAAACCACGAGAAGCTCCAGCCCAAAATGCAGACAAAATGCAGCCCAAATCCGGGAGAATATCAAGAGCAGGGGGTGGAGCAAGCCAGGCCTCAAACCTCGAGAAGCTCCAGCCCAAAAGGCAGCCAAAATGCAGCCCACCTCCCTGAGATTATCATGAGCAGTGGGTGGAGCAAGCCAGGCCTCAAACCACGAGAAGCTCCAGCCCAAAAGGCAGCCAAAATGCAGCCCACATCCGGGAGAATCTCAAGAGCAGGGGGTGGAGCAAGCCAGGCCTCAAACCATGAGAAGCTCCAGCCCAAAATGCAGCCAAAATGCAGGCCACATCCAGGAGAATCTCAAGAGCAGGGGGTGGAGCAAGCCAGGCCTCAAACCACGAGAAGCTCCAGCCCAAAAGGCAGCCAAATTGCAGCCCACCTCCAGGAGAATATCAAGAGCAGGGGGCGGAGCAAGCCAGGCCTCAAACCATGAGAAGCTCCAGCCCAAAAGGCAGCCAAAATGCAGGCCACATCCGGGAGAATCTCAAGAGCAGCGGGTGGAGCAAGGCAGGCCTCAAACCTCGAGAAGCTCCAGCCCAAAAGGCAGCCAAAATGCAGCCCACATCCGGGAGAATCTCTAGAGCAGATGGTGGAGCAAGCCAGGCCTCAAACCTCGAGAAGCTCCAGCCCAAAAGGCAGCCAAAATGCAGCCCACATCCGGGAGAATCTCAAGAGGAGGGGTTGGAGCAAGCCAGGCCTCAAACCTCGAGAAGCTCCAGCCCAAAAGGCAGCCAAAATGCAGCCTATATCCAGGAGAATTTCAAGAGCAGGAGGTGGAGCAAGCCAGGCCTCAAACCATGAGAAGATCCAGCCCAAAAGGCAGCCAAAATGCAGCCCACATCCAGGAGAATTTCAAGAGCAGGAGGTGGAGCAAGCCAGGCCTCAAACCTCGAGAAGCTCCTGCCCTAAATGCAGCCAAAATGCAGCCCACATCCGGCAGAATCTCAAGAGCAGGGGGTGGAGCAAGCCAGGCCTCAAACCACGAGAAGCTCCAGCCCAAAAGGCAGCCAAAATGCAGCCCACATCCGGGAGAATATCAAGAGCAGGGGGTGGAGCAAGCCAGGCCTCAAACCACGAGAAGCTCCAGCCCAAAATGCAGCCAAAATGCAGCCCACATCCGGGAGAATCTCAAGAGCAGGGGGTGGAGCAAGCCAGGCCTCAGACCACGAGAAACTCCAGCCCAAAAGGCAGCCAAAATGCAGCCCACATCCGGGAGAATCTCAAGAGCAGAGGGTGGAGCAAGCCAGGCCTCAAACCACGAGAAGCTCCAGCCCAAAAGGCAGCCAAAATGCAGCCCACATGCGGGAGAATCTCAAGAGCAGGGGGTGGAGCAAGCCAGTCCTCAAACCATGAGAAGCTCCTGCCCTAAATGCAGCCAAAATCCATCCCACATCCGGGAGAATCTCAAGAGCAGGGGGTGGAGCAAACCAGGACTCAAAGCACGAGAAGC
The DNA here is from genome assembly GCA_027574665.1 of Rhynochetos jubatus. NCBI lineage: Eukaryota > Metazoa > Chordata > Aves > Eurypygiformes > Rhynochetidae > Rhynochetos > Rhynochetos jubatus. The sequence goes on from JAQBHY010000070.1 coordinate 541,436, forward strand.
TCCAGCCCAAAATGCAGCCAAAATTCAGCCCACATCCGGGAGAATCTCAAGAGCAGGGGTGGAGCAAGCCAGGCCTCAAACCACGAGAAGCTCCAGCCAAAAAACAGCCAAAATCCAGCCCACATCCGGGAGAATCTCAAGAGCAGGGGGTGGAGCAAGCCAGGCCTCAAAGCATGAGAAGCTCCAGCCCAAAAGGCAGCCAAAATGCAGCCCACATCCGGGAGAATCTCAAGAGCAGGGTGTGGAGCAAGCCAGGCCTCAAACCACGAGAAGCTCCTGCCCAAAAGGCAGCCAAAATGCAGACCACCTCTGGGAGAATCTCAAGAGCAGGGGGTGGAGCAAGCCAGGCCTCAAACCTCGAGAAGCTCCTGCCCTAAATGCAGCCAAAATGCAGCCCACATCCGGCAGAATCTCAAGAGCAGGGGGTGGAGCAAGCCAGGCCTCAAACCACGAGAAGCTCCAGCCCAAAAGGCAGCCAAAATGCAGCCCACATCCGGGAGAATATCAAGAGCAGGGGGTGGAGCAAGCCAGTCCTCAAACCATGAGAAGCTCCTGCCCTAAATGCAGCCAAAATCCATCCCACATACGGGAGAATCTCAAGAGCAGGGGGTGGAGCAAACCAGGACTCAAAGCACGAGAAGCTCCAGCCCAAAATGCAGCCAAAATTCAGCCCACATCCGGGAGAATCTCAAGAGCAGGGGTGGAGCAAGCCAGGCCTCAAACCACGAGAAGCTCCAGCCAAAAAACAGCCAAAATCCAGCCCACATCCGGGAGAATCTCAAGAGCAGGGGGTGGAGCAAGCCAGGCCTCAAAGCATGAGAAGCTCCAGCCCAAAAGGCAGCCAAAATGCAGCCCACATCCGGGAGAATCTCAAGAGCAGGGTGTGGAGCAAGCCAGGCCTCAAACCACGAGAAGCTCCTGCCCAAAAGGCAGCCAAAATGCAGACCACCTCTGGGAGAATCTCAAGAGCAGGGGGTGGAGCAAGCCAGGCCTCAAACCATGAGAAGCTCCAGCCCAAAAGGCAGCCAAAATCCAGCCCACATCCGGGAGAATCTCAAGAGCAGGGGGTGGAGCAAGCCAGGCCTCAAACCACGAGAAGCTCCAGCCCAAAATGCAGACAAAATGCAGCCCAAATCCGGGAGAATATCAAGAGCAGCGGGTGGAGCAAGGCAGGCCTCAAACCATGAGAAGCTCCAGCCCAAAAGGCAGCCAAAATGCAGCCCAAATCCGGGAGAATATCAAGAGCAGCGTGTGGAGCAAACCAGGTCTCAAACCACGAGAAGCTCCAGCCCAAAAGGCAGGCAAAATCCAGCCCACATCCAGGAGAATATCAAGAGCAGGGGGTGGAGCAAGCCAGGCCTCAAACCTCGAGAAGCTCCAGCCCAAAAGGCAGCCAAAATGCAGCCCACCTCCCTGAGATTATCAAGAGCAGGGGGTAGAGCAAGCCAGGCCTCAAACCACGAGAAGCTCCAGCCCAAAAGCAGCCAAAATGCAGCCCACATGCGGGAGAATTTCAAGAGCAGGGGGTGGAGCAAGCCAGGCCTCAAACCACGAGAAGCTCCAGCCCAAGAATCAGCCAAAATGCAGCCCACCTCCCTGAGATTATCAAGAGCAGGGGGTGGAGCAAGCCAGGCCTCAAACCACGAGAAGCTCCAGCCCAAAAGACAGCCAAAATCCAGCCCACATGCGGGAGAATTTCAAGAGCAGGGGGTGGAGCAAGCCAGGCCTCAAACCACGAGAAGCTCCAGCCCAAGAATCAGCCAAAATGCAGCCCACCTCCCTGAGATTATCAAGAGCAGGGGTTGGAGCAAGCCAGGCCTCAAACCACGAGAAGCTCCAGCCCAAAAGACAGCCAAAATCCAGCCCACATCCGGGAGAATCTCAAGAGCAGGGGGTGGAGCAAGCCAGGCCTCAAACCATGGGAAGCTCCAGCCCAAAAGGCAGCCAAAATGCAGCCCACATCCGGGAGAATCTCAAGAGCAGGGGGTGGAGAAAGCCAGGCCTCAAACCACGAGAAGCTCCAGCCCAAAATGCAGACAAAATGCAGCCCACCTCCGGGAGAATCTCAAGAGCAGGGGGTGGAGCAAGCCAGGCCTCAGACCACGAGAAACTCCAGCCCAAAAGGCAGCCAAAATGCAGCCCACATCCGGGAGAATCTCAAGAGCAGAGGGTGGAGCAAGCCAGGCCTCAAACCACGAGAAGCTCCAGCCCAAAAGGCAGCCAAAATGCAGCCCACATCCGGGAGAATCTCAAGAGCAGGGGGTGGAGCAAGCCAGTCCTCAAACCATGAGAAGCTCCTGCCCTAAATGCAGCCAAAATCCATCCCACATACGGGAGAATCTCAAGAGCAGGGGGTGGAGCAAGCCAGGCCTCAAAGCACGAGAAGCTCCAGCCCAAAATGCAGCCAAAATGCAGCCCACATCCGGGAGAATCTCAAGAGCAGGGGGTGGAGCAAGCCAGGCCTCAAACCACGAGAAGCTCCAGCCAAAAAGACAGCCAAAATCGAGCCCACATCCGGGAGAATCTCAAGAGCAGGGGGTGGAGCAAGCCAGGCCTCAAACCATGAGAAGCTCCAGCCCAAAAGGCAGCCAAAATGCAGCCCACATCCGGGAGAATCTCAAGAGCAGGGGGTGGAGCAAGGCAGGCCTCAAACCACGAGAAGCTCCTGCCCAAAAGGCAGCCAAAATGCAGCCCACCTCCCTGAGAATCTCAAGATCAGGGGGTGGAGCAAGCCAGGCCTCAAACCATGAGAAGCTCCAGCCCAAAACGCAGCCAAAATGCAGCCCAAATCCGGGAGAATATCAAGAGCAGCGTGTGGAGCAAACCAGGCCTCAAACCACGAGAAGCTCCAGCCCAAAAGGCAGCCAAAATGCAGCCCACATCCAGGAGAATATCAAGAGCAGGGGGTGGAGCAAGCCAGGCCTCAAACCTCGAGAAGCTCCAGCCCAAAAGGCAGCCAAAATGCAGCCCACCTCCCTGAGATTATCAAGAGCAGGAGGTAGAGCAAGCCAGGCCTCAAACCACGAGAAGCTCCAGCCCAAAAGCAGCCAAAATGCAGCCCACATGCGGGAGAATTTCAAGAGCAGGGGGTGGAGCAAGCCAGGCCTCAAACCACGAGAAGCTCCAGCCCAAGAATCAGCCAAAATGCAGCCCACCTCCCTGAGATTATCTAGAGCAGGGGGTGGAGCAAGCCAGGCCTCAAACCACGAGAAGCTCCAGCCCAAAAACAGCCAAAATCCAGCCCACATCCGGGAGAATCTCAAGAGCAGGGGGTGGAGCAAGCCAGGCCTCAAACCATGAGAAGCTCCAGCCCAAAAGGCAGCCAAAATGCAGCCCACATCCGGGAGAATCTCAAGAGCAGGGTGTTTAGCAAGCCAGGCCTCAAACCACGAGAAGCTCCAGCCCAAAAGGCAGCCAAAATGCAGACCACCTCTGGGAGAATCTCAAGAGCAGGGGGTGGAGCAAGCCAGGCCTCAAACCATGAGAAGCTCCAGCCCAAAAGGCAGCCAAAATGCAGGCCACATCCGGGAGAATCTCAAGAGCAGGTGGTGGAGCAAGCCAGGCCTCAAACCACGAGAAGCTCCAGCCCAAAATGCAGACAAAATGCAGCCCAAATCCGGGAGAATATCAAGAGCAGCGGGTGGAGCAAGGCAGGCCTCAAACCATGAGAAGCTCCAGCCCAAAAGGCAGCCAAAATGCAGCCCACATCCGGGAGAATCTCAAGAGCAGGGGGTGGAGCAAGCCAGGCCTCAAACCACGAGAAGCTGCAGCCCAAAAGGCAGCCAAAATGCAGCCCACATCCGGGAGAATCTCAAGAGGAGGGGTTCGAGCAAGCCAGGCCTCAAACCTCGAGAAGCTCCAGCCCAAAAGGCAGCCAAAATGCAGCCCACATCCAGGAGAATTTCAAGAGCAGGAGGTGGAGCAAGCCAGGCCTCAAACCACGAGAAGCTCCAGCCCAAAAGGCAGCCAAAATGCAGCCCACATCCGGGAGAATCTCAAGAGCAGGGGGTGGAGCAAGCCAGGCCTCAAACCATGAGAAGATCCAGCCCAAAAGGCAGCCAAAATGCAGCCCACATCCAGGAGAATTTCAAGAGCAGGGGGTGGAGCAAGCCAGGCCTCAAACCTCGAGAAGCTCCAGCCCAAAAGGCAGCCAAAATGCAGCCCACATCCAGGAGAATATCAAGAGCAGGGGGTGGAGCAAGCCAGGCCTCAAACCTCGAGAAGCTCCAGCCCAAAAGGCAGCCAAAATGCAGCCCACCTCCCTGAGATTATCAAGAGCAGGGGGTGGAGCAAGCCAGGCCTCAAACCTCGAGAAGCTCCAGCCCAAAATGCAGCCAAAATGCAGCCCACATCCGGGAGAATCTCAAGAGCAGGGGGTGGAGCAAGCCAGGCCTCAAACCATGAGAAGCTCCAGCCCAAAAGGCAGCCAAAATGCAGGCCACATCCGGGAGAATCTCAAGAGCAGGGGGTGGAGCAAGCCAGGCCTCAAACCACGAGAAGCTCCAGCCCAAAATTCAGCCAAAATGCAGCCCACCTCCGGGAGAATTTCAAGAGCAGGGGGTGGAGCAAGCCAGGCCTCAAACCACGAGAAGCTCCAGCCCAAAAGGCAGCCAAAATGCAGCCCACATCCGGGAGAATATCAAGAGCAGGGGGTGGAGCAAGCCAGGCCTCAAACCATGAGAAGCTGCAGCCCAAAAGGCAGCCAAAATGCAGCCCACATCCGGGAGAATCTCAAGAGCAGGGGGTAGAGGAAAGCAGGCCTCAAACCTCGAGAAGCTCCAGCCCAAAATGCAGCCAAAATGCAGCCCACATCCGGGAGAATCTCAAGAGCAGGGGGTGGAGCAAGCCAGGCCTCAAACCTCGAGAAGCTCCAGCCCAAAAGGCAGCCAAAATGCAGCCCACATCCGGGAGAATCTCAAGAGCAGGGGGTGGAGCAAGCCAGGCCTCAAACCATGAGAAGCTCCAGCCCAAAAGGCAGCCAAAATGCAGGCCACATCCGGGAGAATCTCAAGAGCGGGGGTTGGAGCAAGACAGGCCTCAAACCACGAGAAGCTCCAGCCCAAAAGGCAGCCAAATTGCAGCCCACCTCCGGGAGAATCTCAAGAGCAGGGGGTGGAGCAAGCCAGGCCTCAAACCATGAGAAGCTCCAGCCCAAAAGGCAGCCAAAATCCAGCCCACATCCGGGAGAATCTCAAGAGCAGGGGGTAGAGCAAGCCAGGCCTCAAACCTCGAGAAGCTCCAGCCCAAAAGGCAGCCAAAATGCAGCCCACATCCGGGAGAATCTCAAGAGCAGGGTGTGGAGCAAGCCAGGCCTCAAACCTCGAGAAGCTCCAGCCCAAAAGGCAGCCAAAATGCAGCCCACATCCAGGAGAATTTCAAGAGCAGGAGGTGGAGCAAGCCAGGCCTAAACCTCGAGAAGCTCCAGCCCAAAATGCAGCCAAAATGCAGCCCACATCCAGGAGAATCTCAAGAGCAGGGGGTGGAGCAAGCCAGGCCTCAAACCACGAGAACCTCCAGCCCAAAAGGCAGCCAAAATGCAGCCCACATCCAGGAGAATCTCAAGAGCAGGGGGTGGAGCAAGCCAGGCCTCAAACCACGAGAAGCTCCAGCCCAAAAGGCAGCCAAAATGCAGCCCACATCCGGGAGAATCTCAAGAGCAGGGGGTGGAGCAAGCCAGGCCTCAAACCACGAGAAGCTCCAGCCCAAAATGCATACAAAATGCAGCCCACATCCGGGAGAATCTCAAGAGAAGGAGGTAGAGCAAGGCAGTCCTCAAACCTCGAGAAGCTCCAGCCCAAAAGGCAGCCAAAATGCAGCCCACATCCGGGAGAATCTCAAGAGCAGGGTGTGGAGCAAGCCAGGCCTCAAACCTCGAGAAGCTCCAGCCCAAAAGGCAGCCAAAATGCAGCCCACATCCGGGAGAATCTCAAGAGCAGGGGGTGGAGCAAGCCAGGCCTCAAACCTCGAGAAGCTCCAGCCCAAAATGCAGCCAAAATGCAGCCCACATCCGGGAGAATCTCAAGAGCAGAGGGTGGAGCAAGCCAGGCCTCAAACCACGAGAAGCTCCAGCCAAAAAGGCAGCCAAAATGCAGCCCACATCCGGGAGAATCTCAAGAGCAGGGGGTGGAGCAAGCCAGGCCTCAAACCACGAGATGCTCCAGCCCAAAAGGCAGCCAAAATCCAGCCCACATCCGGGAGAATCTCAAGAGCAGGGGGTGGAGCAAGCCAGGCCTCAAACCACGAGAAGCTCCAGCCCAAAAGGCAGCGAAAATGCAGTCCACATCCGGGAGAATCTCAAGAGCAGGGGGTGGAGCAAGCCAGGCCTCAAAGCACGAGAAGCTCCAGCCCTAAATGCAGCCAAAATTCAGCCCACATCCGGGAGAATCTCAAGAGCAGGGGGTGGAGCAAGCCAGGCCCCAAACCACGAGAAGCTCCAGCAAAAAATGCAGCCAAAATCCAGCCCACATCCCGGAGAATCTCAAGAGCAGGGGGTGGAGCAAGCCAGGCCTCAAACCATGAGAAGCTCCAGCCCAAAAGGCAGCCAAAATGCAGCCCAACTCCGGGAGAATCTCAAGAGCAGGGGGTGGAGCAAGCCAGGCCTCAAACCACGAGAAGCTCCAGCAAAAATGCAACCAAAATGCAGCCCACATCACGGAGAATCTCAAGAGCAGGGTATGGAGCAAGCCAGGCCTCAAACCATGAGAAGCTCCAGCCCAAAAGGCAGCCAAAATCCTACCCACATGCGGGAGAATCTCAAGAGCAGGGGGTGGAGCAAGCCAGGCCTCAAACCACGAGAAGCTCCAGCCCAAGAATCAGCCAAAATGCAGCCGAACTCCGGGAGAATCTCAATGGCAGAGTTTGGAGCAAGCCAGGCCTCAAACCTCGAGAAGCTCCAGCCCTAAATGCAGCCAAAATCCAGCCCACATCCAGGAGAATCTCAAGAGCAGGGGGTGGAGCAAGCCAGGCCTCAAACCACGAGAAGCTCCAGCCCAAAAGGCAGCCAAAATGCAGCCCACATCCGGGGGAATCTCAAGAGCAGGGGGTGGAGCAAGCCAGGCCTCAAACCTCGAGAAGCTCCAGCCCAAAAGGCAGCCAAAATGCAGCCCACATCCGGGAGAATCTCAAGAGCAGGGGGTGGAGCAAGCCAGGCCTCAAACCACGAGAAGCTCCAGCCCAAAAGGCAGCCAAAATGCAGCCCACATCCGGGAGAATCTCAAGAGCAGAGGGTGGAGCAAGCCAGGCCTCAAACCACGAGAAGCTCCAGCCCAAAAGGCAGCCAAAATGCAGCCCACATCCGGGAGAATCTCAAGAGCAGGGGGTGGAGCAAGCCAGTCCTCAGACCACGAGAAGTTCCAGAACAAAAGGGAGCCAAAATGCAGCCCACATCCGGGAGAATATCAAGAGCAGGGGGTGGAGCAAGCCAGGCCTCAAACCTTGAGAAGCTCCAGCCCTAAAGGCAGCCAAAATCCAGCCCACATCCGGCAGAATCTCAAGAGCAGGGGGTGGAGCAAGCCAGGCCTCAAACCACGAGAAGCTCCAGCCCAAAAGGCAGCCAAAATGCAGCCCACATCCGGGAGAATCTCAAGAGCAGGGGGTGGAGCAAGCCAGGCCTCAAACCACGAGAAGCTCCAGCCCAAAAGGCAGCCAAAATGCAGCCCACATCCGGGAGAATCTCAAGAGCAGAGGGTGGAGCAAGCCAGGCCTCAAACCACGAGAAGCTCCAGCCCAAAAGGCAGCCAAAATGCAGCCCACATCCGGGAGAATCTCAAGAGCAGGGGGTGGAGCAAGCCAGTCCTCAGACCACGAGAAGTTCCAGAACAAAAGGGAGCCAAAATGCAGCCCACATCCGGGAGAATATCAAGAGCAGGGGGTGGAGCAAGCCAGGCCTCAAACCTTGAGAAGCTCCAGCCCTAAACGCAGCCAAAATCCAGCCCACATCCGGCAGAATCTCAAGAGCAGGGGGTGGAGCAAGCCAGGCCTCAAACCACGAGAAGCTCCAGCCCAAAACGCAGCCAAAATGCAGGCCACATCCGGGAGAATCTCAAGAGCAGGGGGTGGAGCAAGCCAGGCCTCAAACCACGAGAAGCTCCAGCCCAAAAGGGAGCCAAAATGCAGCCCACATCCGGGAGAATCTCAAGAGCAGGGCGCGGAGCAAGCCAGGCCTCAAACCACGAGAAGCTCCAGCCCAAATGCAGCCAAAATGCAGCCCACATGCGGGAGAATCTCAAGAGCAGGGGGTGGAGCAAGGCAGGCCTCAAACCTCGAGAAGCTCCAGCCCAAAATGCAGCCAAAATGCAGCCCACATCCAGGAGAATCTCAAGAGCAGGGGGTGGAGCAAGCCAGGCCTCCAACCACGAGAAGCTCCAGCCCAAAAGGCAGCCAAAATGCAGCCCACATCCAGGAGAATCTCAAGAGCAGGGGGTGGAGCAAGCCAGGCCTCAAACCACGAGAAGCTCCAGCCCAAAAGGCAGCCAAAATGCAGCCCACATCCGGGAGAATCTCAAGAGCAGGGGGTGGAGCAAGCCAGGCCTCAAACCACGAGAAGCTCCAGCCCAAAATGCATACAAAATGCAGCCCACATCCGGGAGAATCTCAAGAGAAGGAGGTAGAGCAAGGCAGTCCTCAAACCTCGAGAAGCTCCAGCCCAAAAGGCAGCCAAAATGCAGCCCACATCCGGGAGAATCTCAAGAGAAGGGGGTGGAGCAAGCCAGGCCTCAAACCTCGAGAAGCTCCAGCCCAAAAGGCAGCCAAAATGCAGCCCACATCCGGGAGAATCTCAAGAGCAGGGGGTGGAGCAAGCCAGGCCTCAAACCTCGAGAAGCTCCAGCCCAAAATGCAGCCAAAATGCAGCCCACATCCGGGAGAATCTCAAGAGCAGAGGGTGGAGCAAGCCAGGCCTCAAACCACGAGAAGCTCCAGCCAAAAAGGCAGCCAAAATGCAGCCCACATCCGGGAGAATCTCAAGAGCAGGGGGTGGAGCAAGCCAGGCCTCAAACCACGAGAAGCTCCAGCCCAAAAGGCAGCCAAAATCCAGCCCACATCCGGGAGAATCTCAAGAGCAGGGGGTGGAGCAAGCCAGGCCTCAAACCACGAGAAGCTCCAGCCAAAAAGGCAGCCAAAATGCAGCCCACATCCGGGAGAATCTCAAGAGCAGGGGGTGGAGCAAGCCAGGCCTCAAAGCACGAGAAGCTCCAGCCCTAAATGCAGCCAAAATTCAGCCCACATCCGGGAGAATCTCAAGAGCAGGGGGTGGAGCAAGCCAGGCCCCAAACCACGAGAAGCTCCAGCAAAAAATGCAGCCAAAATCCAGCCCACATCCCGGAGAATCTCAAGAGCAGGAGGTGGAGCAAGCCAGGCCTCAAACCATGAGAAGCTCCAGCCCAAAAGGCAGCCAAAATGCAGCCCAACTCCGGGAGAATCTCAAGAGCAGGGGGTGGAGCAAGCCAGGCCTCAAACCACGAGAAGCTCCAGCAAAAATGCAACCAAAATGCAGCCCACATCCCGGAGAATCTCAAGAGCAGGGTATGGAGCAAGCCAGGCCTCAAACCATGAGAAGCTCCAGCCCACAAGGCAGCCAAAATCCTACCCACATGCGGGAGAATCTCAAGAGCAGGGGGTGGAGCAAGCCAGGCCTCAAACCACGAGAAGCTCCAGCCCAAAAGGCAGCCAAAATGCAGCCCACATCCGGGAGAATCTCAAGAGCAGGGGGTGGAGCAAGCCAGGCCTCAAACCTCGAGAAGCTCCAGCCCAAGAATCAGCCAAAATGCAGCCGAACTCCGGGAGAATCTCAATGGCAGAGTTTGGAGCAAGCCAGGCCTCAAACCTTGAGAAGCTCCAGCCCAAAAGGCAGCCAAAATGCAGCCCACATCCGGGAGAATCTCAAGAGCAGGGGGTGGAGCAAGCCAGGCCTCAAACCTCGAGAAGCTCCAGCCCAAAAGGCAGCGAAAATGCAGCCCACATCCGGGAGAATCTCAAGAGCAGGTGGTGGAGCAAGCCAGGCCTCAAACCACGAGAAGCTCCAGCCCAAAAGGCAGCCAAAATGCAGCCCACATCCGGGAGAATCTCAAGAGCAGGGGGTGGAGCAAGCCAGGCCTCAAACCACGAGAAGCTCCAGCCCAAAAGGCAGCCAAAATGCAGCCCACATGCGGGAGAATCTCAAGAGCAGGGGGTGGAGCAAGCCAGGCCTCAAACCTCGAGAAGCTCCAGCCCAAAAGGCAGCCAAAATGCAGCCCACATCTGGGAGAATCTCAAGAGCAGGGGGTGGAGCAAGCCAGGCCTCAAACCTCGAGAAGCTCCAGCCCAAAAGGCAGCGAAAATGCAGCCCACATCCGGGAGAATCTCAAGAGCAGGGGGTGGAGCAAGCCAGGCCTCAAACCATGAGAAGCTCCAGCCCAAAAGGCAGCCAAAATCCAGCCCACATCCAGGAGAATCTCAAGAGCAGGGGGTGTAGCAAGCCAGGCCTCAAACCATGAGAAGCTCCAGCCCAAAAGGCAGCCAAAATCCAGCCCACATCCGGGAGAATCTCAAGAGCAGGGGGTGGAGCAAGCCAGTCCTCAGACCACGAGAAGCTCCAGAACAAAAGGGAGCCAAAATGCAGCCCACATCCGGAGAATATCAAGAGCAGGGGGTGGAGCAAGCCAGGCCTCAAACCACGAGAAGCTCCAGCCCAAAAGGCAGCCAAAATGCAGCCCACATCCGGGAGAATCTCAAGAGCAGGGGGTGGAGCAAGCCAGGCCTCAAACCACGAGAAGCTCCAGCCCTAAAGGCAGCCAAAATCCAGCCCACATCCGGGAGAATCTCAAGAGCAGGGGGTGGAGCAAGCCAGGCCTCAAACCACGAGAAGCTCCAGCCCAAAAGGCAGCCAAAATGCAGCCCACATCCGGGGGAATCTCAAGAGCAGGGGGTGGAGCAAGCCAGGCCTCAAACCTCGAGAAGCTCCAGCCCAAAAGGCAGCCAAAATGCAGCCCACATCCGGGAGAATCTCAAGAGCAGGGGGTGGAGCAAGCCAGGCCTCAAACCACGAGAAGCTCCAGCCCAAAAGGCAGCCAAAATGCAGCCCACATCCGGGAGAATCTCAAGAGCAGGGGGTGGAGCAAGCCAGGCCTCAAACCACGAGAAGCTCCAGCCCAAAAGGCAGCCAAAATGCAGCCCACATCTGGGAGAATCTCAAGAGCAGGGGGTGGAGCAAGCCAGTCCTCAGACCACGAGAAGTTCCAGAACAAAAGGGAGCCAAAATGCAGCCCACATCCGGGAGAATATCAAGAGCAGGGGGTGGAGCAAGCCAGGCCTCAAACCTTGAGAAGCTCCAGCCCTAAAGGCAGCCAAAATCCAGCCCACATCCGGCAGAATCTCAAGAGCAGGGGGTGGAGCAAGCCAGGCCTCAAACCACGAGAAGCTCCAGCCCAAAACGCAGCCAAAATGCAGCCCACATCCGGGAGAATCTCAAGAGCAGGGGGTGGAGCAAGCCAGGCCTCAAACCACGAGAAGCTCCAGCCCAAAAGGGAGCCAAAATGCAGCCCACATCCGGGAGAATCTCAAGAGCAGGGCGCGGAGCAAGCCAGGCCTCAAACCACGAGAAGCTCCAGCCCAAATGCAGCCAAAATGCAGCCCACATGCGGGAGAATCTCAAGAGCAGGGGGTGGAGCAAGGCAGGCCTCAAACCTCGAGAAGCTCCAGCCCAAAATGCAGCCAAAATGCAGCCCACATCCGGGAGAATCTCAAGAGCAGGGGGTGGAGCAAGCCAGGCCTCAAACCTCGAGAAGCTCCAGCCCAAAAGGCAACCAAAATGCAGCCCACATCCGGGAGAATCTCAAGAGCAGAGTGTGGAGCAAGCCAGGCCTCAAACCACGAGAAGCTCCAGCCCAAAAGGCAGCCAAAATGCAGCCCACATCCAGGAGAATCTCAAGAGCAGGGTGTGGAGCAAGCCAGGCCTGAAACCATGAGAAGCTCCAGCCCAAAATGCAGCCAATATCCAGCCCACATCCGGGAGAATCTCAAGAGCAGGGGGTGGAGCAAGCCAGGCCTCAAACCACGAGAAGCTCCAGCCCAAAACGCAGCCAAAATGCAGCCCACATCCGGGAGAATCTCAAGAGCAGGTGGTGGAGCAAGGCAGGCCTCAAACCTCGAGAAGCTCCAGCCCAAAAGGGAGCCAAAATCCAGCCCACATCCGGGAGAATCTCAAGAGCAGGGGGTGGAGCAAGCCAGGCCTCAAACCACGAGAAGCTCCAGCCCAAAAGGCAGCCAAAATCCAGCCCACATCCGGGAGAATCTCAAGAGCAGGGGGTGGAGCAAGCCAGGCCTCAAACCACGAGAAGCTCCAGCCCAAAAGGCAGCCAAAATGCAGCCCACATCCGGGAGAATCTCAAGAGCAGGGGGTGGAGCAAGCCAGGCCTCAAACCATGAGAAGCTCCAGCCCAAAAGGCAGCCAAAATCCAGCCCACATCCGGGAGAATCTCAAGAGCAGGGGGTGGAGCAAGCAAGGCCTCAAATCACGAGAAGCTCCATCCCAAAATGCAGACAAAATGCAGCCCACATCCGGGAGAATCTCAAGAGCAGGGGGTGGAGCAAGCCAGGCCTCAAACCTCGAGAAGCTCCAGCCCAAGAATCAGCCAAAATGCAGCCCACCTCCGGGAGAATCTCAATGGCAGAGTTTGGAGCAAGCCAGGCCTCAAACCTTGAGAAGCTCCAGCCCAAAAGGCAGCCAAAATGCAGCCCACATCCGGGAGAATCTCAAGAGCAGGGGGTGGAGCAAGCCAGGCCTCAAACCTCGAGAAGCTCCAGCCCTAAAGGCAGCTAAAATGCAGCCCACATCCGAGAGAATCTCAAGAGCAGGGGGTGGAGCAAGCCAGGCCTCAAACCACGAGAAGCTCCAGCCCTAAAGGCAGCCATAATGCAGGCCACATCCGGGAGAATCTCAAGAGCAGGGGGTGGAGCAAGCCAGGCCTCAAACCACGAGAAGCTCCAGCCGAAAAGGCAGCCAAAATGCAGCCCACATGGAGGAGAATCTCAAGAGCAGGGGGTGGAGCAAGCCAGGCCTCAAACCACGAGAAGCTCCAGCCGAAAAGGCAGCCAAAATGCAGCCCACATCCGGGAGAATCTCAAGAGCAGGGGGTGGAGCAAGCCAGGCCTCAAACCACGAGAAGCTCCAGCCCAAAAGGGAGCCAAAATCCAGCCCACATCCGGGAGAATCTCAAGAGCAGGGGGTGGAGCAAGCCAGGCCTCAAACCACGAGAAGCTCCAGCCCAAAACGCAGCCAAAATGCAGCCCACATCCGGGAGAATCTCAAGAGCAGGTGGTGGAGCAAGCCAGGCCTCAAACCACGAGAAGCTCCAGCCCAAAAGGGAGCCAAAATCCAGCCCACATCCGGGAGAATCTCAAGAGCAGGGGGTGGAGCAAGCCAGGCCTCAAACCACGAGAAGCTCCAGCCCAAAAGGCAGCCAAAATCCAGCCCACATCCGGGACAATTTCAAGAGCAGGGGGGGGAGCAAGCCAGGCGTCAAACCACTAGAAGCTCCAGCCCAAAATGCAGACAAAATCCAGCCCATATCCTGGAGAATCTCAAGAGCAGGGGGTGGAGCAAGGCAGGCCTCAAACCACGAGAAGCTCCAGCCCAAAAGGCAGCCAAAATGCAGCCCACATCCGGGAGAATCTCAAGAGCAGGGGGTGGAGCAAGCCAGGCCTCAAACCTCGAGAAGCTCCAGCCCAAGAATCAGCCAAAATGCAGCCCAACTCCGGGAGAATCTCAATGGCAGAGTTTGGAGCAAGCCAGGCCTCAAACCTTGAGAAGCTCCAGCCCAAAAGGCAGCCAAAATGCAGCCCACATCCGGGAGAATCTCAAGAGCAGGGGGTGGAGCAAGCCAGGCCTCAAACCACGAGAAGCTCCAGCCCAAAAGGCAGCCAAAATGCAGGCCACATCCGGGAGAATCTCAAGAGCAGGGGGTGGAGCAAGCCAGGCCTCAAACCTCGAGAAGCTCCAGCCCAAGAATCAACCAAAATGCAGCCCAACTCCGGGAGAATCTCAATGGCAGAGTTTGGAGCAAGCCAGGCCTCAAACCACGAGAAGCTCCAGCCCAAAAGGCAGCCAAAATGCAGCCCAGATCCGGGAGAATCTCAAGAGCAGGGGGTGGAGCAAGCCAGGCCTCAAACCACGAGAAGTTCCAGCCCTAAAGGCAGCCAAAATCCAGCCCACATCCGGCAGAATCTCAAGAGCAGGGGGTGGAGCAAGCCAGGCCTCAAACCACGAGAAGCTCCAGCCCAAAAGGCAGCCAAAATGCAGCCCACATCCGGGAGAATATCAAGAGCAGGTGGTGGAGCAAGCCAGGCCTCAAACCACGAGAAGCTCCAGCCCAAAAGGGAGCCAAAATCCAGCCCACATCCGGGAGAATCTGAAGAGCAGGGGGTGGAGCAAGCCAGGCCTCAAACCACGAGAAGCTCCAGCCCAAAAGGCAGACAAATCCAGCCCATATCCGGGAGAATCTCAAGAGCAGGGGGTGGAGCAAGGCAGGCCTCAAACCACGAGAAGCTCCAGCCCAAAAGGCAGCCAAAATGCAGCCCACATCCGGGAGAATCTCAAGAGCAGGGGCTGGAGCAAGCCAGGCCTCAAACCTCGAGAAGCTCCAGCCCAAGAATCAGCCAAAATGCAGCCCAACTCCGGGAGAATCTCAATGGCAGAGTTTGGAGCAAGACAGGCCTCAAACCTTGAGAAGCTCCAGCCCAAAAGGCAGCCAAAATGCAGCCCACATCCGGGAGAATCTCAAGAGCAGGGGGTGGAGCAAGCCAGGCCTCAAACCACGAGAAGCTCCAGACCAAAATGCAGACAATATCCAGCCCACATCCGGGAGAATCTCAAGAGCAGTGGGTGGAGCAAACAAGGCCTCAAACCACGAGAAGCTCCAGCCCAAAATGCAGACAAAATGCAGCCCACATCCGGGAGAATCTCAAGAGCAGGGGGTGGAGCAAGCCAGGCCTCAAACCACGAGAAGCTCCAGCCCAAAAGGCAGCCAAAATGCAGCCCACATCCGGGAGAATCCCAAGAGCAGGGGGTGGAGCAAGCCAGGCCTCAAACCACGAGAAGCTCCAGCCCAAAAGGCAGCCAAAATCCAGCCCACATCCGGGAGAATCTCAAGAGCAGGTGGTGGAGCAAGCCAGGCCTCAAACCACGAGAAGCTCCAGCCCAAAAGGCAGCCAAAATGCAGCCCACCTCCGGGAGAATCTCAAGAGCAGGGGGTAGAGCAAGCCAGGCCTGAAACCTCGAGAAGCTCCAGCCCAAAAGGGAGCCAAAATGCAGCCCACATCCGGGAGAATCTCAAGAGCAGGGGGTGGAGCAAGCCAGGCCTCAAACCTCGAGAAGCTCCAGCCCAAAATGCAGCCAAAATGCAGCCCACATCCGGGAGAATCTCAAGAGCAGAGGGTGGAGCAAGCCAGGCGTCAAACCACGAGAAGCTCCAGCCCAAAAGGCAGCCAAAATGCAGCCCACATCTGGGAGAATCTCAAGAGCAGGGGGTGGAGCCAGCCAGTCCTCAGACCACGAGAAGCTCCAGAACAAAAGGGAGCCAAAATGCAGCCCACATCCGGGAGAATATCAAGAGCAGGGGGTGGAGCAAGCCAGGCCTCAAACCACGAGAAGCTCCAGCCCTAAAGGCAGCCAAAATCCAGCCCACATCCGGCAGAATCTCAAGAGCAGGGGGTGGAGCAAGGAGGCCTCAAACCACGAGAAGCTCCAGCCGAAAATGCAGCCAAAATGCAGCCCACATCCAGGAGAATCTCAAGAGCAGGGGGTGGAGCAAGCCAGGCCTCAAACCACGAGAAGCTCCAGCCCAAAAGGCAGCCAAAATGCAGCCCACATCCGGGAGTATATCAAGAGCAGGGGGTGGAGCAAGCCAGGCCTCAAACCACGAGAAGCTCCAGCCCAAAAGGCAGCCAAAATCCAGTCCACATCCGGGAGAATCTCAAGAGCAGGGGTTGGAGCAAGCCAGGCCTCAAAGCACGAGAATCTCCAGCCCAAAATGTAGCCACAATGCAGCCCACGTCCGGGAGAATCTCAAGAGCAGGGGGTGGAGCAAGCCAGGCCTCAAACCAGGAGAATCTCCAGCCCAAAAGGCAGCCAAAATGCAGCCCACATCCGGGAGAATCTCAAGAGCAGGGGGTGGAGCAAGCCAGGCCTCAAACCTCGAGAAACTCCAGCCCAAAAGGGAGCCAAAATGCAGCCCACATCCGGGAGAATCTCAAGAGCAGGGGTTGGAGCAAGCCAGGCCTCAAACCACGAGAAGCTCCAGCCCAAAAGGCAGCCAAAATGCAGCCCACATCCGGGAGAATCTCAAGAGCAGGGGGTGGAGCAAGGCAGGCCTCAAACCTCGAGAAGCTCCAGCCCAAAATTCAGCCAAAATGCAGCCCACATCCGGGAGAATCTCAAGAGCAGGGGGTGGAGCAAGCCAGGCCTCAAACCACGAGAAGCTCCAGCCCTAAAGGCAGCCAAAATGCAGCCCAAATCCGGGAGAATATCAAGAGCAGCGGGTGGAGCAAGCCAGGCCTCAAACCACGAGAAGCTCCAGCCCAAAACGCAGCCAAAATCCAGCCCACATCCGGGAGAATCTCAAGAGCAGGTGGTGGAGCAAGCCAGGCCTCAAACCACGAGAAGCTCCATCCCAAAAGGCAGACAAAATGCAGTCCACATGCGGGAGAATCTCAAGAGCAGGGGTTAGAGCAAGCCAGGCCTCAAACCTCGAGAAGCTCCAGCCCAAAAGGCAGCCAAAATGCAGCCCACATCCGGGAGAATCTCAAGAGCAGGGGTTGGAGCAAGCCAGGGCTCAAACCTCGAGAAGCTCCAGCCCAAGAGTCAGCCAAAATGCAGCCCACATCCGGGAGAATCTCAAGAGCAGAGGGTGGAGCAAGCCAGGCCTCAAACCACGAGAAGCTCCAGCCCAAAAGGCAGCCAAAATGCAGCCCACATCCGGGAGAATCTCAAGCCAGGGGGTGGAGCAAGCCAGTCCTCAGACCACGAGAAGCTCCAGAACAAAAGGGAGCCAAAATGCAGCCCACATCCGGGAGAATCTCAAGAGCAGGGGGTGGAGGAAGCCAGGCCTCAAACCACGAGAAGCTCCAGCCCAAAAGGGAGCCAACATGCAGCCCACATCCGGGAGAATATCAAGAGCAGGGCGTGGAGCAAGCCAGGCCTCAAACCACGAGAAGCTCCAGCCCAAAACGCAGCCAAAATGCAGCCCACATCCGGGAGAATCTCAAGAGCAGGGGGTGGAGCAAGCCAGGCCTCAAACCACGAGAAGCTCCAGCCCAAAAGGGAGCCAAAATGCAGCCCACATCCGGGAGAATATCAAGAGCAGGGGGTGGAGCAAGCCAGGCCTCAAACCACGAGAAGCTCCAGCCCAAAACGCAGCCAAAATGCAGCCCACATCCGGGAGAATCTCAAGAGCAGGGGGTGGAGCAAGCCAGGCCTGAAACCACGAGAAGCTCCAGCCCAAAAGGGAGCCAAAATGCAGCCCACATCCGGGAGAATATCAAGAGCAGGGCGTGGAGCAAGCCAGGCCTCAAACCACGAGAAGCTCCAGCCCAAAAGGCAGCCAAAATGCAGCCCACATCCGGGAGAATCTCAAGAGCAGGGGGTGGAGCAAGTCAGGCCTCAAACCTCGAGAAGCTCCAGCCCAAAAGGCAGCCAAAATGCAGCCCACATCCGGGAGAATCTCAAGAGCAGGGGGTGGAGCAAGTCAGGCCTCAAACCTCGAGAAGCTCCAGCCCAAAAGGCAGCCAAAATGCAGCCCACATCCGGGAGAATCTCAAGAGCAGGGGGTGGAGCAAGTCAGGCCTCAAACCTCGAGAAGCTCCAGCCCAAAAGGCAGCCAAAATGCAGCCCACATCCGGGAGAATCTCAAGAGCAGGGGGTGGAGCAAGCCAGGCCTCAAACCACGAGAAGCTCCAGCCCTAAAGGCAGCCAAAATCCAGCCCACATCCGGCAGAATCTCAAGAGCAGGGGGTGGAGCAAGCCAGGCCTCAAACCACGAGAAGCTCCAGCCCTAAAGGCAGCCAAAATCCAGCCCACATCCGGCAGAATCTCAAGAGCAGGGGGTGGAGCAAGCCAGGCCTCAAACCACGAGAAGCTCCAGCCCAAAACGCAGCCAAAATGCAGCCCACATCCGGGAGAATCTGAAGAGCAGGGGGTGGAGCAAGCCAGGCCTGAAACCACGAGAAGCTCCAGCCCAAGAATCAGCCAAAATGCAGCCCACATGCGGGAGAATCTCAAGACCAGGGGGTGGAGCAAGCCAGGCCTCAAACCTCGAGAAGCTCCAGCCCAAAAGGCAGCCAAAATGCAGCCCACATCCGGGAGAATCTCAAGAGCAGGGGGTGGAGCAAGACGGGCCTCAAACCTCGAGAAGCTCCAGCCCAAAAGGCAGCGAAAATGCAGCCCACATCCGGGAGAATCTCAAGAGCAGGGGGTGGAGGAAGCCAGGCCTCAAACCACGAGAAGCTCCAGCCCAAAAGGGAGCCAACATGCAGCCCACATCCGGGAGAATATCAAGAGCAGGGCGTGGAGCAAGCCAGGACTCAAACCACGAGAAGCTCCAGCCCAAAAGGGAGCCAAAATGCAGCCCACATCCGGGAGAATCTCAAGAGCAGGGGGTGGAGCAAGGCAGGCCTCAAACCTCGAGAAGCTCCAGCCCAAAAGGCAGCCAAAATCCAGCCCACATCCGGGAGAATCTCAAGAGCAGGGGGTGGAGCAAGCCAGGCCTCAAACCTCGAGAAGCTCCAGCCCAAAAGGCAGCCAAAATGCAGCCCACATCCGGGAGAATCTCAAGAGCAGGGGGTGGAGCAAGCCAGGCCTCAAACCATGAGAAGCTCCAGCCCAAAAGGCAGCCAAAATGCAGCCCACATCCGCAGAATCTCAAGAGCAGAGGGTGGAGCAAGCCAGGCCTCAAACCACGAGAAGCTCCAGCCCAAAAGGCAGCCAAAATGCAGCCCACATCCGCAGAATATCAAGAGCAGGGGGTGGAGCAAGCCAGGCCTCAAACCATGAGAAGCTCCAGCCCTAAAGGCAGCCAAAATCCAGCCCACATCCGGCAGAATCTCAAGAGCAGGGGGTGGAGCAAGCCAGGCCTCAAACCACGAGAAGCTCCAGCCCAAAAGGCAGCCAAAATGCAGCCCACATGCGGGAGAATCTCAAGAGCAGGGGGTGGAGCAAGCCAGGCCTCAAACCACGAGAAGCTCCAGCCCTAAAGGCAGCCATAATGCAGGCCATATCCGGGAGAATCTCAAGAGCAGGGGGTGGAGCAAGCCAGGCCTCAAACCACGAGAAGCTCCAGCCCAAAAGGCAGCCAAAATGCAGCCCACATCCGGGAGAATCTCAAGAGCAGAGGGTGGAGCAAGCCAGGCCTCAAACCACGAGAAGCTCCAGCCGAAAAGGCAGCCAAAATGCAGCCCACATGCGGGAGAATCTCAAGAGCAGGGGGTGGAGCAAGCCAGGCCTCAAACCTCGAGAAGCTCCAGCCCAAAAGGCAGCCAAAATGCAGCCCACATGCGGGAGAATCTCAAGAGCAGGGGGTGGAGCAAGCCAGGCCTCAAACATCGAGAAGCTCCAGCCCAAAAGGCAGCCAAAATGCAGCCCACATCCGGGAGAATCTCAAGAGCAGAGGGTGGAGCAAGCCAGGCCTCAAACCACGAGAAGCTCCAGCCCAAAACGCAGCCAAAATGCAGCCCACATCCGGGAGAATCTCAAGAGCAGGGGGTGGAGCAAGCCAGGCCCCAAACCTCGAGAAACTCCAGCCCAAAAGGCAGCGAAAATGCAGCCCACATCCGGGAGAATCTCAAGAGCAGGAGGTGGAGCAAGCCAGGCCTCAAACCACGAGAAGCTCCAGCCCAAAAGGCAGCCAAAATGCAGCCCACATCCAGGAGAATCTCAAGAGCAGGGGGTGTAGCAAGCCAGGCCTGAAACCATGAGAAGCTCCAGCCCAAAAGGCAGCCAAAATCCAGCCCACATCCGGGAGAATCTCAAGAGCAGGGGGTGGAGCAAGCCAGGCCTCAAACCACGAGAAGCTCCAGCCCAAAAGGCAGCCAAAATGCAGCCCACATCCGGGAGAATCTCAAGAGCAGGGGGTGGAGCAAGCCAGGCCTCAAACCTCGAGAAGCTCCAGCCCAAAGGGCAGCCAAAATGCAGCCCACATCCGGGAGAATCTCAAGAGCAGAGGGTGGAGCAAGCCAGGCCTCAAACCACGAGAAGCTCCAGCCCTAAAGGCAGCCAAAATGCAGCCCACATCCGGGAGAATCTCAAGAGCAGGGGGTGGAGCAAGCCAGTCCTCAGACCACGAGAAGCTCCAGAACAAAAGGGAGCCAAAATCCAGCCCACATCCGGGAGAATCTCAAGAGCAGGGGGTGGAGCAAGCCAGGCCTCAAACCACGAGAAGCTCCAGCCCTAAAGGCAGCCATAATGCAGCCCAACTCCGGGAGAATCTCAAGAGCAGGGGGTGGAGCAAGCCAGGCCTCAAACCACGAGAAGCTCCAGCCCAAAAGGCAGCCAAAATGCAGCCCACATCCGGGAGAATCTCAAGAGCAGGGGGTGGAGCAAGCCAGGCCCCAAACCATGAGAAGCTCCAGCCCAAAAGGCAGCCAAAATCCAGCCCACATCCGGGAGAATCTCAAGAGCAGGGGGTGGAGCAAGCCAGGCCTCAAACCACGAGAAGCTCCATCCCAAAATGCATACAAAATGCAGCCCACATCCGGCAGAATCTCAAGAGCAGGAGGTAGAGCAAGGCAGGCCTCAAACCTCGAGAAGCTCCAGCCCAAAATTCAGCCAAAATGCAGCCCACATCCAGGAGAATCTCAAGAGCAGGGGGTGGAGCAAGCCAGGCCTCAAACCTCGAGAAGCTCCAGCCCAAAATGCAGCCAAAATGCAGCCCACATCCAGGAGAATCTCAAGAGCAGAGGGTGGAGCAAGCCAGGCCTCAAACCACGAGAAGCTCCAGCCCAAAATGCAGCCAAAATGCAGCCCACATCCGGGAGAATTTCAAGAGCAGGGGGTGGAGCAAGCCAGTCCTCAGACCACGAGAAGCTCCAGAACAAAAGGGAGCCAAAATGCAGCCCACATCCGGGAGAATATCAAGAGCAGGGGGTGGAGCAAGCCAGGCCTCAAACCATGAGAAGCTCCAGCCCAAAACGCAGCCAAAATGCAGCCCACATCCGGGAGAATCTCAAGAGCAGGGGGTGGAGCAAGCCAGGCCTGAAACCACGAGAAGCTCCAGCCCAAAAGGGAGCCAAAATGCAGCCCACATCCGGGAGAATATCAAGAGCAGGGCGTGGAGCAAGCCAGGCCTCAAACCACGAGAAGCTCCAGCCCAAAAGGCAGCCAAAATGCAGCCCACATCCGGGAGAATATCAAGAGCAGGGCGTGGAGCAAGCCAGGCCTCAAACCACGAGAAGCTCCAGCCCAAAAGGCAGCCAAAATGCAGCCCACATCCGGGAGAATCTCAAGAGCAGGGGGTGGAGCAAGCCAGTCCTCAGACCACGAGAAGCTCCAGAACAAAAGGGAGCCAAAATGCAGCCCACATCCGGAGAATATCAAGAGCAGGGGGTGGAGCAAGCCAGGCCTCAAACCATGAGAAGCTCCAGCCCTAAAGGCAGCCAAAATCCAGCCCACATCCGGCAGAATCTCAAGAGCAGGGGGTGGAGCAAGCCAGGCCTCAAACCACGAGAAGCTCCAGCCCAAAACGCAGCCAAAATGCAGCCCACATCCGGGAGAATCTCAAGAGCAGGGGGTGGAGCAAGCCAGGCCTGAAACCACGAGAAGCTCCAGCCCAAAAGGCAGCCAAAATGCAGCCCACATCCGGGAGAATATCAAGAGCAGGGCGTGGAGCAAGCCAGGCCTCAAACCACGAGAAGCTCCAGCCCAAGAATCAGCCAAAATGCAGCCCACATCCGGGAGAATCTCAAGAGCAGGGGGTGGAGCAAGGCAGGCCTCAAACCTCGAGAAGCTCCAGCCCAAAAGGCAGCCAAAATGCAGCCCACATCCGGGAGAATCTCAAGAGCAGGGGGTGGAGCAAGCCGGGCCTCAAACCTCGAGAAGCTCCAGCCCAAAAGGCAGCCAAAATGCAGCCCACATCCAGGAGAATCTCAAGAGCAGGGGGTGGAGGAAGCCAGGCCTCAAACCACGAGAAGCTCCAGCCCAAAAGGGAGCCAAAATGCAGCCCACATCCGGGAGAATCTCAAGAGCAGGGGGTGGAGCAAGCCAGGCCTCAAACCTCGAGAAGCTCCAGCCCAAAAGGCAGCCAAAATGCAGCCCACATCCGGGAGAATCTCAAGAGCAGAGGGTGGAGCAAGCCAGGCCTCAAACCACGAGAAGCTCCAGCCCAAAAGGCAGCCAAAATGCAGCCCACATCCGCAGAATCTCAAGAGCAGAGGGTGGAGCAAGCCAGGCCTCAAACCACGAGAAGCTCCAGCCCAAAAGGCAGCCAAAATGCAGCCCACATCCGGAGAATATCAAGAGCAGGGGGTGGAGCAAGCCAGGCCTCAAACCATGAGAAGCTCCAGCCCTAAAGGCAGCCAAAATCCAGCCCACATCCGGCAGAATCTCAAGAGCAGGGGGTGGAGCAAGCCAGGCCTCAAACCACGAGAAGCTCCAGCCCAAAAGGCAGCCAAAATGCAGCCCACATGCGGGAGAATCTCAAGAGCAGGGGGTGGAGCAAGCCAGGCCTCAAACCACGAGAAGCTCCAGCCCTAAAGGCAGCCATAATGCAGGCCATATCCGGGAGAATCTCAAGAGCAGGGGGTGGAGCAAGCCAGGCCTCAAACCACGAGAAGTTCCAGCCCAAAAGGCAGCCAAAATGCAGCCCACATCCGGGAGAATCTCAAGAGCAGAGGGTGGAGCAAGCCAGGCCTCAAACCACGAGAAGCTCCAGCCCAAAAGGCAGCCAAAATGCAGCCCACATCCGGGAGAATCTCAAGAGCAGGGGGTGGAGCAAGCCAGGCCTCAAACCTCGAGAAGCTCCAGCCCAAAAGGCAGCCAAAATGCAGCCCACATCCGGGAGAATCTCAAGAGCAGGGGGTGGAGCAAGCCGGGCCTCAAACCTCGAGAAGCTCCAGCCCAAAAGGCAGCGAAAATGCAGCCCACATCCGGGAGAATCTCAAGAGCAGGGGGTGGAGGAAGCCAGGCCTCAAACCACGAGAAGCTCCAGCCCAAAAGGGAGCCAACATGCAGCCCACATCCGGGAGAATATCAAGAGCAGGGCGTGGAGCAAGCCAGGACTCAAACCACGAGAAGCTCCAGCCCAAAAGGGAGCCAAAATGCAGCCCACATCCGGGAGAATCTCAAGAGCAGGGGGTGGAGCAAGGCAGGCCTCAAACCTCGAGAAGCTCCAGCCCAAAAGGCAGCCAAAATGCAGCCCACATCCGGGAGAATCTCAAGAGCAGGGGGTGGAGCAAGCCAGGCCTCAAACCTCGAGAAGCTCCAGCCCAAAAGGCAGCCAAAATGCAGCCCACATCCGGGAGAATCTCAAGAGCAGGGGGTGGAGCAAGCCAGGCCTCAAACCATGAGAAGCTCCAGCCCAAAAGGCAGCCAAAATGCAGCCCACATCCGCAGAATCTCAAGAGCAGAGGGTGGAGCAAGCCAGGCCTCAAACCACGAGAAGCTCCAGCCCAAAAGGCAGCCAAAATGCAGCCCACATCCGGAGAATATCAAGAGCAGGGGGTGGAGCAAGCCAGGCCTCAAACCATGAGAAGCTCCAGCCCTAAAGGCAGCCAAAATCCAGCCCACATCCGGGAGAATCTCAAGAGCAGGGGTTGGAGCAAGCCAGGCCTCAAACCACGAGAAGCTCCAGCCCAAAAGGCAGCCAAAATGCAGCCCACATGCGGGAGAATCTCAAGAGCAGGGGGTGGAGCAAGCCAGGCCTCAAACCACGAGAAGCTCCAGCCCTAAAGGCAGCCATAATGCAGGCCATATCCGGGAGAATCTCAAGAGCAGGGGGTGGAGCAAGCCAGGCCTCAAACCACGAGAAGCTCCAGCCCAAAAGGCAGCCAAAATGCAGCCCACATCCGGGAGAATCTCAAGAGCAGAGGGTGGAGCAAGCCAGGCCTCAAACCACGAGAAGCTCCAGCCGAAAAGGCAGCCAAAATGCAGCCCACATGCGGGAGAATCTCAAGAGCAGGGGGTGGAGCAAGCCAGGCCTCAAACCTCGAGAAGCTCCAGCCCTAAAGGCAGCCAAAATGCAGCCCACATGCGGGAGAATCTCAAGAGCAGGGGGTGGAGCAAGCCAGGCCTCAAACCTCGAGAAGCTCCAGCCCAAAAGGCAGCCAAAATGCAGCCCACATCCGGGAGAATCTCAAGAGCAGAGGGTGGAGCAAGCCAGGCCTCAAACCACGAGAAGCCCCAGCCCAAAAGGCAGCCAAAATGCAGCCCACATCCGGGAGAATCTCAAGAGCAGGGGGTGGAGCAAGCCAGGCCCCAAACCTCGAGAAGCTCCAGCCCAAAAGGCAGCGAAAATGCAGCCCACATCCGGGAGAATCTCAAGAGCAGGAGGTGGAGCAAGCCAGGCCTGAAACCACGAGAAGCTCCAGCCCAAAAGGCAGCCAAAATGCAGCCCACATCCAGGAGAATCTCAAGAGCAGGGGGTGTAGCAAGCCAGGCCTGAAACCATGAGAAGCTCCAACCCAAAAGGCAGCCAAAATCCAGCCCACATCCGGGAGAATCTCAAGAGCAGGGGGTGGAGCAAGCCAGGCCTCAAACCACGAGAAGCTCCAGCCCAAAAGGCAGCCAAAATGCAGCCCACATCCGGGAGAATCTCAAGAGCAGGGGGTGGAGCAAGCCAGGCCTCAAACCTCGAGAAGCTCCAGCCCAAAGGGCAGCCAAAATGCAGCCCACATCCGGGAGAATCTCAAGAGCAGAGGGTGGAGCAAGCCAGGCCTCAAACCACGAGAAGCTCCAGCAAAATAGGCAGCCAAAATGCAGCCCACATCCGGGAGAATCTCAAGAGCAGGGGGTGGAGCAAGCCAGTCCTCAGACCACGAGAAGCTCCAGAACAAAAGGGAGCCAAAATGCAGCCCACATCCGGAGATTATCAAGAGCAGGGGGTGGAGCAAGCCAGGCCTCAAACCACGAGAAGCTCCAGCCCAAAAGACAGCCAAAATCCAGCCCACATCCGGGAGAATCTCAAGAGCAGGGGGTGGAGCAAGCCAGGCCTCAAACCACGAGAAGCTCCAGCCCTAAAGGCAGCCATAATGCAGCCCAACTCCGGGAGAATCTCAAGAGCAGGGGGTGGAGCAAGCCAGGCCTCAAACCACGAGAAGCTCCATCCCAAAATGCAGACAAAATGCAGCCCACATCCGGGAGAATCTCAAGAGCAGGGGGTGGAGCAAACAAGGCCTCAAACCACGAGAAGCTCCAGCCCAAAATGCAGACAAAATGCAGCCCACATCCGGGAGAATCTCAAGAGCAGGGGGTGGAGCAAGCCAGGCCCCAAACCATGAGAAGCTCCAGCCCAAAAGGCAGCCAAAATCCAGCCCACATCCGGGAGAATCTCAAGAGCAGGGGGTGGAGCAAGCCAGGCCTCAAACCACGAGAAGCTCCATCCCAAAATGCAGACAAAATGCAGCCCACATCCGGCAGAATCTCAAGAGCAGGAGGTAGAGCAAGGCAGGCCTCAAACCTCGAGAAGCTCCAGCCCAAAATTCAGCCAAAATGCAGCCCACATCCAGGAGAATCTCAAGAGCAGGGGGTGGAGCAAGCCAGGCCTCAAACCTCGAGAAGCTCCAGCCCAAAATGCAGCCAAAATGCAGCCCACATCCAGGAGAATCTCAAGAGCAGAGGGTGGAGCAAGCCAGGCCTCAAACCACGAGAAGCTCCAGCCCAAAAGGCAGCCAAAATGCAGCCCACATCCGGGAGAATTTCAAGAGCAGGGGGTGGAGCAAGCCAGTCCTCAGACCACGAGAAGCTCCAGAACAAAAGGGAGCCAAAATGCAGCCCACATCCGGGAGAATATCAAGAGCAGGGGGTGGAGCAAGCCAGGCCTCAAACCATGAGAAGCTCCAGCCCAAAAGGCAGCCAAAATCCAGCCCACATCCGGCAGAATCTCATGAGCAGGGGGTGGAGCAAGCCAGGCCTCAAACCACGAGAAGCTCCAGCCCAAAACGCAGCCAAAATGCAGCCCACATCCGGGAGAATCTCAAGAGCAGGGGGTGGAGCAAGACAGGCCTGAAACCACGAGAAGCTCCAGCCCAAAAGGGAGCCAAAATGCAGCCCACATCCGGGAGAATATCAAGAGCAGGGCGTGGAGCAAGCCAGGCCTCAAACCACGAGAAGCTCCAGCCTAAAAGGCAGCCAAAATGCAGCCCACATCCGGGAGAATCTCAAGAGCAGGGGGTGGAGCAAGCCAGTCCTCAGACCACGAGAAACTCCAGAACAAAAGGGAGCCAAAATGCAGCCCACATCCGGAGAATATCAAGAGCAGGGGGTGGAGCAAGCCAGGCCTCAAACCATGAGAAGCTCCAGCCCTAAAGGCAGCCAAAATCCAGCCCACATCCGGGAGAATCTCAAGAGCAGGGGGTGGAGCAAGCCAGGCCTCAAACCACGAGAAGCTCCAGCCCAAAACGCAGCCAAAATGCAGCCCACATCCGGGAGAATCTCAAGAGCAGGGGGTGGAGCAAGCCAGGCCTGAAACCACGAGAAGCTCCAGCCCAAAAGGCAGCCAAAATGCAGCCCACATCCGGGAGAATATCAAGAGCAGGGCGTGGAGCAAGCCAGGCCTCAAACCACGAGAAGCTCCAGCCCAAGAATCAGCCAAAATGCAGCCCACATCCGGGAGAATCTCAAGAGCAGGGGGTGGAGCAAGGCAGGCCTCAAACCTCGAGAAGCTCCAGCCCAAAAGGCAGCCAAAATGCAGCCCACATCCGGGAGAATCTCAAGAGCAGGGGGTGGAGCAAGCCGGGCCTCAAACCTCGAGAAGCTCCAGCCCAAAAGGCAGCGAAAATGCAGCCCACATCCGGGAGAATCTCAAGAGCAGGGGGTGGAGGAAGCCAGGCCTCAAACCACGAGAAGCTCCAGCCCAAAAGGGAGCCAAAATGCAGCCCACATCCGGGAGAATATCAAGAGCAGGGCGTGGAGCAAGCCAGGACTCAAACCACGAGAAGCTCCAGCCCAAAAGGGAGCCAAAATGCAGCCCACATCCGGGAGAATCTCAAGAGCAGGGGGTGGAGCAAGGCAGGCCTCAAACCTCGAGAAGCTCCAGCCCAAAAGGCAGCCAAAATGCAGCCCACATCCGGGAGAATCTCAAGAGCAGGGGGTGGAGCAAGCCAGGCCTCAAACCTCGAGAAGCTCCAGCCCAAAAGGCAGCCAAAATGCAGCCCACATCCGGGAGAATCTCAAGAGCAGGGGGTGGAGCAAGCCAGGCCTCAAACCACGAGAAGCTCCAGCCCAAAATGCAGCCAAAATGCAGCCCACATCCGCAGAATCTCAAGAGCAGAGGGTGGAGCAAGCCAGGCCTCAAACCACGAGAAGCTCCAGCCCAAAAGGCAGCCAAAATGCAGCCCACATCCGGAGAATCTCAAGAGCAGGGGGTGGAGCAAGCCAGGCCTCAAACCATGAGAAGCTCCAGCCCTAAAGGCAGCCAAAATCCAGCCCACATCCAGGAGAATCTCAAGAGCAGGGGGTGGAGCAAGCCAGGCCTCAAACCACGAGAAGCTCCAGCCCAAAAGGCAGCCAAAATGCAGCCCACATGCGGGAGAATCTCAAGAGCAGGGGGTGGAGCAAGCCAGGCCTCAAACCACGAGAAGCTCCAGCCCTAAAGGCAGCCATAATGCAGGCCATATCCGGGAGAATCTCAAGAGCAGGGGGTGGAGCAAGCCAGGCCTCAAACCACGAGAAGCTCCAGCCCAAAAGGCAGCCAAAATGCAGCCCACATCCGGGAGAATCTCAAGAGCAGAGGGTGGAGCAAGCCAGGCCTCAAACCACGAGAAGCTCCAGCCCAAAAGGCAGCCAAAATGCAGCCCACATCCGGGAGAATCTCAAGAGCAGGGGGTGGAGCAAGCCAGGCCTCAAACCTCGAGAAGCTCCAGCCCAAAATGCAGCCAAAATGCAGCCCACATCCGGGAGAATCTCAAGAGCAGAGGGTGGAGCAAGCCAGGCCTCAAACCACGAGAAGCTCCAGCCCAAAAGGCAGCCAAAATGCAGCCCACATGCGGGAGAATCTCAAGAGCAGGGGGTGGAGCAAGCCAGGCCTCAAACCACGAGAAGCTCCAGAAAAAAAGGGAGCCAAAATGCAGCCCACATCCGGGAGAATCTCAAGAGCAGGGGGTGGAGCAAGCCAGGCCTCAAACCATGAGAAGCTCCAGCCCAAAAGGCAGCCAAAATGCAGCCCACATGCGGGAGAATCTCAAGAGCAGGGGGTGGAGCAAGGCAGGCCTCAAACCTCGAGAAGCTCCAGCCCAAAAGGCAGCCAAAATGCAGCCCACATCCGGGAGAATCTCAAGAGCAGGGGGTGGAGCAAGCCAGGCCTCAAACCTCGAGAAACTCCAGCCCTAAATGCAGCGAAAATGCAGCCCACATCCGGGAGAATCTCAAGAGCAGGAGGTGGAGCAAGCCAGGCCTCAAACCACGAGAAGCTCCAGCCCAAAAGGCAGCCAAAATGCAGCCCACATCCAGGAGAATCTCAAGAGCAGGGGGTGGAGCAAGCCAGGCCTGAAACCATGAGAAGCTCCAGCCCAAAAGGCAGCCAAAATCCAGCCCACATCCGGGAGAATCTCAAGAGCAGGGGGTGGAGCAAGCCAGGCCTCAAACCACGAGAAGCTCCAGCCCAAAAGGCAGCCAAAATGCAGCCCACATCCGGGAGAATCTCAAGAGCAGGGGGTGGAGCAAGCCAGGCCTCAAACCTCGAGAAGCTCCAGCCCAAAGGGCAGCCAAAATGCAGCCCACATCCGGGAGAATCTCAAGAGCAGAGGGTGGAGCAAGCCAGGCCTCAAACCACGAGAAGCTCCAGCAAAATAGGCAGCCAAAATGCAGCCCACATCCGGGAGAATCTCAAGAGCAGAGGGTGGAGCAAGCCAGGCCTCAAACCACGAGAAGCTCCAGCCCAAAAGGCAGCCAAAATGCAGCCCACATGCGGGAGAATCTCAAGAGCAGGGGGTGGAGCAAGCCAGGCCTCAAACCACGAGAAGCTCCAGAAAAAAAGGGAGCCAAAATGCAGCCCACATCCGGGAGAATCTCAAGAGCAGGGGGTGGAGCAAGCCAGGCCTCAAACCATGAGAAGCTCCAGCCCAAAAGGCAGCCAAAATGCAGCCCACATGCGGGAGAATCTCAAGAGCAGGGGGTGGAGCAAGGCAGGCCTCAAACCTCGAGAAGCTCCAGCCCAAAAGGCAGCCAAAATGCAGCCCACATCCGGGAGAATCTCAAGAGCAGGGGGTGGAGCAAGCCAGGCCTCAAACCTCGAGAAACTCCAGCCCAAAAGGCAGCGAAAATGCAGCCCACATCCGGGAGAATCTCAAGAGCAGGAGGTGGAGCAAGCCAGGCCTCAAACCACGAGAAGCTCCAGCCCAAAAGGCAGCCAAAATGCAGCCCACATCCAGGAGAATCTCAAGAGCAGGGGGTGTAGCAAGCCAGGCCTGAAACCATGAGAAGCTCCAGCCCAAAAGGCAGCCAAAATCCAGCCCACATCCGGGAGAATCTCAAGAGCAGGGGGTGGAGCAAGCCAGGCCTCAAACCACGAGAAGCTCCAGCCCAAAAGGCAGCCAAAATGCAGCCCACATCCGGGAGAATCTCAAGAGCAGGGGGTGGAGCAAGCCAGGCCTCAAACCTCGAGAAGCTCCAGCCCAAAGGGCAGCCAAAATGCAGCCCACATCCGGGAGAATCTCAAGAGCAGAGGGTGGAGCAAGCCAGGCCTCAAACCACGAGAAGCTCCAGCAAAATAGGCAGCCAAAATGCAGCCCACATCCGGGAGAATCTCAAGAGCAGGGGGTGGAGCAAGCCAGTCCTCAGACCACGAGAAGCTCCAGAACAAAAGGGAGCCAAAATGCAGCCCACATCCGGAGATTATCAAGAGCAGGGGGTGGAGCAAGCCAGGCCTCAAACCACGAGAAGCTCCAGCCCAAAAGACAGCCAAAATCCAGCCCACATCCGGGAGAATCTCAAGAGCAGGGGGTGGAGCAAGCCAGGCCTCAAACCACGAGAAGCTCCAGCCCTAAAGGCAGCCATAATGCAGCCCAACTCCGGGAGAATCTCAAGAGCAGGGGGTGGAGCAAGCCAGGCCTCAAACCACGAGAAGCTCCAGCCCAAAAGGCAGCCAAAATGCAGCCCACATCCGGGAGAATCTCAAGAGCAGGGGGTGGAGCAAGCCAGGCCCCAAACCATGAGAAGCTCCAGCCCAAAAGGCAGCGAAAATGCAGCCCACATCCGGGAGAATCTCAAGAGCAGGGGGTGGAGCAAGCCAGGCCTCAAACCACGAGAAGCTCCATCCCAAAATGCAGACAAAATGCAGCCCACATCCGGCAGAATCTCAAGAGCAGGAGGTAGAGCAAGGCAGGCCTCAAACCTCGAGAAGCTCCAGCCCAAAAGGCAACCAAAATGCAGCCCACATCCAGGAGAATCTCAAGAGCAGGGGGTGGAGCAAGCCAGGCCTCAAACCACGAGAAGCTCCAGCCCTAAAGGCAGCCATAATGCAGCCCACATCGGGCAGAATCTCAAGAGCAGGGGGTGGAGCAAGCCAGGCCTCAAACCACGAGAAGCTCCAGCCCAAAATGCAGCCAAAATTCAGCCCACATCCGGGAGAATCTCAAGAGCAGGGGGTGGAGCAAGCCAGGCCTCAAACCCCGAAAAGCTCCAGCCCAAAAGGCAGCCAAAATGCAGCCCACATCCGGGAGAATCTGAAGAGCAGGGGGTGGAGCAAGCCAGGCCTCAAACCACGAGAAGCTCCAGCCCAAAAGCCAGCCAAAATGCAGCCCACATCCAGGAGAATCTCAAGAGCAGGGGGTGTAGCAAGCCAGGCCTCAAACCATGAGAAGCTCCAGCCCAAAAGGCAGCCAAAATCCAGCCCATATCCGGGAGAATCTCAAGAGCAGGGGGTGGAGCAAGGCAGGCCTCAAACCTCGAGAAGCTTCAGCCCAAAAGGCAGCCAAAATGCAGCCCATATCCAGGAGAATCTCAAGAGCAGGGGGTGGAGCAAGCCAGGCCTCAAACCACGAGAAGCTCCAGCCCAAAAGGCAGCCAAAATGCAGCCCACATCCGGGAGAATCTCAAGAGCAGAGGGTGGAGAAAGCCAGGCCTCAAACCATGAGAAGCTCCAGCCCAAGAATCAGCCAAAATGCAGCCCACATCCGTGAGAATCTCAAGAGCAGAGTCTGGAGCAAGCCAGGCCTGAAACCTTGAGAAGCTCCAGCCCAAAAGGCAGCCAAAATGCAGCCCACATGCGGGAGAATCTCAAGAGCAGGGGGTGGAGCAAGCCAGGCCTCAAACCACGAGAAGCTCCAGAACAAAAGGGAGCCAAAATGCAGCCCACATCCGGGAGAATCTCAAGAGCAGGGGGTGGAGTAAGCCAGGCCTCAAACCATGAGAAGCTCCAGCCCAAAAGGCAGCCAAAATGCAGCCCACATGCGGGAGAATCTCAAGAGCAGGGGGTGGAGCAAGGCAGGCCTCAAACCTCGAGAAGCTCCAGCCCAAAAGGCAGCCAAAATGCAGCCCACATCCGGGAGAATCTCAAGAGCAGGGGGTGGAGCAAGCCAGGCCTCAAACCTCGAGAAACTCCAGCCCAAAATGCAGCGAAAATGCAGCCCACATCCGGGAGAATCTCAAGAGCAGGAGGTGGAGCAAGCCAGGCCTCAAACCACGAGAAGCTCCAGCCCAAAAGGCAGCCAAAATGCAGCCCACATCCAGGAGAATCTCAAGAGCAGGGGGTGGAGCAAGCCAGGCCTGAAACCATGAGAAGCTCCAGCCCAAAAGGCAGCCAAAATCCAGCCCACATCCGGCAGAATCTCAAGAGCAGGAGGTAGAGCAAGGCAGGCCTCAAACCTCGAGAAGCTCCAGCCCAAAAGGCAACCACTATGCAGCCCACATCCAGGAGAATCTCAAGAGCAGGGGGTGGAGCAAGCCAGGCCTCAAACCACGAGAAGCTCCAGCCCTAAATGCAGCCATAATGCAGCCCAACTCCGGCAGAATCTCAAAAGCAGGGGGTGGAGCAAGCCAGGCCTCAAACCACGAGAAGCTCCAGCCCAAAAGGCAGCCAAAATGCAGCCCACATCCGGGAGAATCTCAAGAGCAGGGGGTGGAGCAAGCCAGGCCTCAAACCATGAGAAGCTCCAGCCCAAAAGGCAGCCAAAATCCAGCCCACATCCGGGAGAATCTCAAGAGCAGGGGGTGGAGCAAGCCAGGCCTCAAACCACGAGAAGCTCCAGCCCAAAATGCAGCCAAAATGCAGCCCACATCCGGCAGAATCTCAAGAGCAGGGGGTAGAGCAAGGCAGGCCTCAAACCTCGAGAAGCTCCAGCCCAAAATTCAGCCAAAATGCAGCCCACATCCAGGAGAATCTCAAGAGCAGAGGGTGGAGCAAGCCAGGCCTCAAACCATGAGAAGCTCCAGCCCTAAAGGCAGTCAAAATCCAGCCCACATCGGGCAGAATCTCAAGAGCAGTGGGTGGAGCAAGCCAGGCCTCAAACCACGAGAAGCTCCAGCCCAAAATGCAGCCAAAATTCAGCCCACATCCGGGAGAATCTCAAGAGCAGGGGGTGGAGCAAGCCAGGCCTCAAACCCCGAGAAGCTCCAGCCCACAAGGCAGCCAAAATGCAGCCCACATCCGGGAGAATCTCAAGAGCAGAGGGTGGAGCAAGCCAGGCCTCAAACCACGAGAAGCTCCAGCCCAAAAGGCAGCCAAAATGCAGCCCACATCCGGGAGAATCTGAAGAGCAGGGGGTGGAGCAAGCCAGGCCTCAAACCACGAGAAGCTCCAGCCCAAAAGGCAGCCAAAATGCAGCCCACATCCAGGAGAATCTCAAGAGCAGGGGGTGTAGCAAGCCAGGCCTCAAACCATGAGAAGCTCCAGCCCAAAAGGCAGCCAAAATGCAGCCCACATCCGGGAGAATCTCAAGAGCAGGGGGTGGAGCAAGGCAGGCCTCAAACCTCGAGAAGCTTCAGCAAAAAAAGGCAGCCAAAATGCAGCCCATATCCAGGAGAATCTCAAGAGCAGGGGGTGGAGCAAGCCAGGCCTCAAACCTCGAGAAGCTCCAGCCCAAAAGGCAGCCAAAATGCAGCCCACATCCGGGAGAATCTCAAGAGCAGAGGGTGGAGAAAGCCAGGCCTCAAACCATGAGAAGCTCCAGCCCAAGAATCAGCCAAAATGCAGCCCACATCCGTGAGAATCTCAATAGCAGAGTCTGGAGCAAGCCAGGCCTGAAACCTTGAGAAGCTCCAGCCCAAAAGGCAGCCAAAATGCAGCCCACATCCGCAGAATCTCAAGAGCAGGGGGTGGAGCAAGCCAGGCCTCAAACCACGAGAAGCTCCAGCCCTAAAGGCAGCCATAATGCAGCCCACATCCGGGAGAATCTCAAGAGCAGTGGTTGGAGCAAGGCAGGCCTCAAACCACGAGAAGCTCCAGCCCAAAAGGCAGCCAAAATGCAGCCCACATCCGGGACAATTTCAAGAGCAGGGGGTGGAGCAAGCCAGGCCTCAAACCACGAGAAGCTCCAGCCCAAAAGGCAGCCAAAATCCAGCCCACATCCGGGAGAATCTCAAGAGCAGGGGTTGGAGCAAGCCAGGCCTCAATCCTCGAGAAGCTCCAGCCCAAAACGCAGCCAAAATGCAGCCCACATCCGGGAGAATCTCAAGAGCAGGGGGTGGAGCAAGCCAGGCCTCAAACCACGAGAAGCTGCAGCCCAAAAGGCAGCCAAAATGCAGCCCACATGCGGGAGAATTTCAAGAGCAGGGGGTGGAGCAAGCCAGGCCTCAAACCACGAGAAGCTCCAGCCCAAGAATCAGCCAAAATGCAGCCCACCTCCCTGAGATTATCAAGAGCAGGGGGTGGAGCAAGCCAGGCCTCAAACCACGAGAAGCTCCAGCCCAAAAGGCAGCCAAAATCCAGCCCACATCCCGGAGAATCTCAAGAGCAGGGGGTGGAGCAAGCCAGGCCTCAAACCATGAGAAGCTCCAGCCCAAAAGGCAGCCAAAATGCAGCCCACATCCGGGAGAATCTCAAGAGCAGGGTGTGGAGCAAGCCAGGCCTCAAACCATGAGAAGCTCCAGCCCAAAAGGCAGCCAAAATGCAGCCCACATGCGGGAGAATCTCAAGAGCAGGGGGTGGAGCAAGCCAGGCCTCAAACCACGAGCAGCTCCAGCCCAAAATGCAGACAAAATGCAGCCCAAATCCGGGAGAATATCAAGAGCAGGGGGTGGAGCAAGCCAGGCCTCAAACCATGAGAAGCTCCAGCCCAAAAGGCAGCCAAAATGCAGGCCACATACGGGAGAATCTCAAGAGCAGGGGGTGGAGCAAACCAGGCCTCAAACCACGAGAAGCTCCAGACCAAAAGGCAGCCAAAATGCAGCCCACATCACGGAGAATCTCAAGAGCAGGGGGTGGAGCAAGCCAGGCCTCAAACCACGAGAAGCTCCAGCCCAAAAGGCAGCCAAAATGCAGCCCACCTCCGGGAGAATCTCAAGAGCAGGGGGTGGAGCAAGCCAGGCCTCAAACCATGAGAAGCTCCAGCCAAGAATCAGCCAAAATGCAGCCCACATCCGGGAGAATCTCAAGAGCAGGGGGTGGAGCAAGCCAGGCCTCAAACCACGAGAAGCTCCAGCCCAAAAGACAGCCAAAATCCAGCCCACATCCGGGAGAATCTCAAGAGCAGGGCGTGGAGCAAGCCAGGCCTCAAACCACGAGAAGCTCCAGCCCAAGAATCAGCCAAAATGCAGCCCACATGCGGGAGAATCTCAAGAGCAGGGGGTGGAGCAAGGCAGGCCTCAAACCTCGAGAAGCTCCAGCCCAAAAGGCAGCCAAAATGCAGCCCACATCCGGGAGAATCTCAAGAGCAGGGGGTGGAGCAAGCCGGGCCTCAAACCTCGAGAAGCTCCAGCCCAAAAGGCAGCGAAAATGCAGCCCACATCCGGGAGAATCTCAAGAGCAGGGGGTGGAGCAAGCCAGGCCTCAAACCACGAGAAGCTCCAGCCCAAAAGGCAGCCAAAATGCAGCCCACATGCGGGAGAATTTCAAGAGCAGGGGGTGGAGCAAGCCAGGCCTCAAACCACGAGAAGCTCCAGCCCAAAAGGCAGCCAAAATGCAGCCCACATCCGGGAGAATCTCAAGAGCAGGGGGTGGAGCAAGGCAGGCCTCAAACGTCGAGAAGCTCCAGCCCAAAAGGCAGCCAAAATGCAGCCCACATGCGGGAGAATCTCAAGAGCAGGGGGTGGAGCAAGGCAGGCCTCAAACCTCGAGAAGCTCCAGCACAAAAGGCAGCCAAAATGCAGCCCACATCCGGGAGAATCTCAAGAGCAGGGGGTGGAGCAAGCCAGGCCTCAAACCTCGAGAAGCTCCAGCCCAAAAGGCAGCCAAAATGCAGCCCACCTCCGGGAGAATCTCAAGAGCAGAGGGTGGAGCAAGCCAGGCCTCAAACCACGAGAAGCTCCAGCCCAAAAGGCAGCCAAAATGCAGCCCACATCCGCAGAATCTCAAGAGCAGAGGGTGGAGCAAGCCAGGCCTCAAACCACGAGAAGCTCCAGCCCAAAAGGCAGCCAAAATCCAGCCCACATCCGGAGAATATCAAGAGCAGGGGGTGGAGCAAGCCAGGCCTCAAACCATGAGAAGCTCCAGCCCTAAAGGCAGCCAAAATCCAGCCCACATCCGGGAGAATCTCAAGAGCAGGGGGTGGAGCAAGCCAGGCCTCAAACCACGAGAAGCTCCAGCCCAAAAGGCAGCCAAAATGCAGCCCACATCCGGGAGAATCTCAAGAGCAGGGGGTGGAGCAAGCCAGGCCTCAAACCACGAGAAGCTCCAGCCCTAAAGGCAGCCATAATGCAGGCCATATCCGGGAGAATCTCAAGAGCAGGGGGTGGAGCAAGCCAGGCCTCAAACCACGAGAAGCTCCAGCCCAAAAGGCAGCCAAAATGCAGCCCACATCCGGGAGAATCTCAAGAGCAGGGGGTGGAGCAAGGCAGGCCTCAAACGTCGAGAAGCTCCAGCCCAAAAGGCAGCCAAAATGCAGCCCACATGCGGGAGAATCTCAAGAGCAGGGGGTGGAGCAAGGCAGGCCTCAAACCTCGAGAAGCTCCAGCCCAAAAGGCAGCCAAAATGCAGCCCACATCCGGGAGAATCTCAAGAGCAGGGGGTGGAGCAAGCCAGGCCTCAAACCTCGAGAAACTCCAGCCCAAAAGGCAGCGAAAATGCAGCCCACATCCGGGAGAATCTCAAGAGCAGGAGGTGGAGCAAGGCAGGCCTCAAACCACGAGAAGCTCCAGCCCAAAAGGCAGCCAAAATGCAGCCCACATCCAGGAGAATCTCAAGAGCAGGGGGTGTAGCAAGCCAGGCCTGAAACCATGAGAAGCTCCAGCCCAAAAGGCAGCCAAAATCCAGCCCACATCCGGGAGAATCTCAAGAGCAGGGGGTGGAGCAAGCCAGGCCTCAAACCACGAGAAGCTCCAGCCCAAAAGGCAGCCAAAATCCAGCCCACATCCGGGAGAATCTCAAGAGCAGGGGGTGGAGCAAGCCAGGCCTCAAACCTCGAGAAGCTCCAGCC
Organism: Rhynochetos jubatus; assembly: GCA_027574665.1. Classification (NCBI taxonomy): domain Eukaryota; kingdom Metazoa; phylum Chordata; class Aves; order Eurypygiformes; family Rhynochetidae; genus Rhynochetos; species Rhynochetos jubatus. Next base: position 578,120 of record JAQBHY010000070.1, read on the forward strand.
CAAAGGGCAGCCAAAATGCAGCCCACATCCGGGAGAATCTCAAGAGCAGGGGGTGGAGCAAGCCAGGCCTCAAACCACGAGAAGCTCCAGCAAAATAGGCAGCCAAAATGCAGCCCACATCCGGGAGAATCTCAAGAGCAGGGGGTGGAGCAAGCCAGGCCTCAAACCACGAGAAGCTCCAGCCCAAAAGACAGCCAAAATCCAGCCCACATCCGGGAGAATCTCAAGAGCAGGGGGTGGAGCAAGCCAGGCCTCAAACCACGAGAAGCTCCAGCCCTAAAGGCAGCCATAATGCAGCCCAACTCCGGGAGAATCTCAAGAGCAGGGGGTGGAGCAAGCTAGGCCTCAAACCACGAGAAGCTCCAGCCCAAAAGGCAGCCAAAATGCAGCCCACATCCGGGAGAATCTCAAGAGCAGGGGGTGGAGCAAGCCAGGCCCCAAACCATGAGAAGCTCCAGCCCAAAAGGCAGCCAAACTCCAGCCCACATCCGGGAGAATATCAAGAGCAGGGGGTGGAGCAAGCCAGGCCTCAAACCACGAGAAGCTCCATCCCAAAATGCAGACAAAATGCAGCCCACATCCGGCAGAATCTCAAGAGCAGGAGGTAGAGCAAGGCAGGCCTCAAACCTCGAGAAGCTCCAGCCCAAAAGGCAACCAAAATGCAGCCCACATCCAGGAGAATCTCAAGAGCAGGGGGTGGAGCAAGCCAGGCCTCAAACCACGAGAAGCTCCAGCCCTAAAGGCAGCCATAATGCAGCCCAACTCCGGCAGAATCTCAAAAGCAGGGGGTGGAGCAAGCCAGGCCTCAAACCACGAGAAGCTCCAGCCCAAAAAGCAGCCAAAATGCAGCCCACATCCGGGAGAATCTCAAGAGCAGGGGGTGGAGCAAGCCAGGCCTCAAACCATGAGAAGCTCCAGCCCAAAAGGCAGCCAAAATCCAGCCCACATCCGGGAGAATCTCAAGAGCAGGGGGTGGAGCAAGCCAGGCCTCAAACCACGAGAAGCTCCAGCCCAAAATGCAGCCAAAATGCAGCCCACATCCGGCAGAATCTCAAGAGCAGGGGGTAGAGCAAGGCAGGCCTCAAACCTCGAGAAGCTCCAGCCCAAAAGGCAGCCAAAATGCAGCCCACATCCAGGAGAATCTCAAGAGCAGGGGGTGGAGCAAGCCAGGCCTCAAACCTCGAGAAGCTCCAGCCCAAAAGGCAGCCAAAATGCAGCCCACATCCAGGAGAATCTCAAGAGCAGAGGGTGGAGCAAGCCAGGCCTCAAACCACGAGAAGCTCCAGCCCAAAAGGCAGCCAAAATGCAGCCCACATCCGGGAGAATTTCAAGAGCAGGGGGTGGAGCAAGCCAGTCCTCAGACCACGAGAAGCTCCAGAACAAAAGGGAGCCAAAATGCAGCCCACATCCGGGAGAATCTCAAGAGCAGGGGGTGGAGCAAGCCAGGCCTCAAACCATGAGAAGCTCCATCCCTAAAGGCAGCCAAAATCCAGCCCACATCGGGCAGAATCTCAAGAGCAGGGGGTGGAGCAAGCCAGGCCTCAAACCACGAGAAGCTCCAGCCCAAAATGCAGCCAAAATTCAGCCCACATCCGGGAGAATCTCAAGAGCAGGGGGTGGAGCAAGCCAGGCCTCAAACCCCGAGAAGCTCCAGCCCACAAGGCAGCCAAAATGCAGCCCACATCCGGGAGAATCTCAAGAGCAGAGGGTGGAGCAAGCCAGGCCTCAAACCACGAGAAGCTCCAGCCCAAAAGGCAGCCAAAATGCAGCCCACATCCGGGAGAATCTGAAGAGCAGGGGGTGGAGCAAGGCAGGCCTCAAACCACGAGAAGCTCCAGCCCAAAAGGCAGCCAAAATGCAGCCCACATCCGGGAGAATCTCAAGAGCAGGGGGTGGAGCAAGGCAGGCCTCAAACCTCGAGAAACTTCAGCCCAAAAGGCAGCCAAAATGCAGCCCATATCCAGGAGAATCTCAAGAGCAGGGGGTGGAGCAAGCCAGGCCTCAAACCTCGAGAAGCTCCAGCCCAAAAGGCAGCCAAAATGCAGCCCACATTCCGGAGAATCTAAAGAGCAGGGGGTGGAGCAAGCCAGTCCTCAAACCATGAGAAGCTCCAGCCCAAAATGCAGCCAAAATCCTACCCACATCAGGGAGAATCTCAAGAGCAGGGGGTGGAGCAAGCCAGGCCTCAAACCACGAGAAGCTCCAGCAAAATAGGCAGCCAAAATGCAGCCCACATCCGGGACAATTTCAAGAGCAGGGGGTGGAGCAAGCCAGGCCTCAAACCTCGAGAAGCTCCAGCCCAAAAGGCAGCCAAAATGCAGCCCACCTACGGGAGAATCTCAAGAGCAGGGGGTGGAGCAAGCCAGGCCTCAAACCACGAGAAGCTCCAGCCCAAAAGGCAGCCAAAATGCAGCCCACATCCAGGAGAATATCAAGAGAAGGGAGTGGAGCAAGACAGGCCTCAAACCTCGAGAAGCTCCAGCCCAAAAGGCAGCCAAAATGCAGCCCACCTCCCTGAGATTATCAAGAGCAGGGGGTGGAGCAAGCCAGGACTCAAACCATGAGAAGCTCCAGCCCTAAATGCAGCCAAAATGCAGCCCACATCCGGCAGAATCTCAAGAGCAGGGGGTGGAGAAAGCCAGGCCTCAAACCACGAGAAGCTCCAGCCCAAAATGCAGCCAAAATGCAGCACATATCCGGGAGAATCTCAAGAGCAGGGGGTAGAGCAAGGCAGGCCTCAAACCACGAGAAGCTCCAGCCCAAAAGGCAGCCAAAATGCAGCCCACCTCCGGGAGAATCTCAAGAGCAGGGGTTGGAGCAAGCCAGGCCTCAAACCTCGAGAAGCTCCAGCCCAAAATGCAGCCAAAATGCAGCCCACCTCCGGGAGAATATCAAGAGCTGGGGTTGGAGCAAGCCAGGCCTCAAACCTCGAGAAGCTCCAGCCCAAAAATGCAGCCAAAATGCAGCCCACATCCAGGAGAATTTCAAGAGCAGGGGGTGGAGCAAGCCAGGCCTCAAACCACGAGAAGCTCCAGCCCAAGAATCAGCCAAAATGCAGCCCACCTCCCTGAGATTATCAAGAGCAGGGGGTGGAGCAAGCCAGGCCTCAAACCACGAGAAGCTCCAGCCCAAAAGACAGCCAAAATCCAGCCCACATCCGGGAGAATCTCAAGAGCAGGGGGTGGAGCAAGCCAGGCCTCAAACCATGAGAAGCTCCAGCCCAAAAGGCAGCCAAAATGCAGCCCACATCCGGGAGAATCTCAAGAGCAGGGTGTGGAGCAAGCCAGGCCTCAAACCATGAGAAGCTCCAGCCCAAAAGGCAGCCAAAATCCAGCCCACATCCGGGAGAATCTCAAGAGCAGGGGGTGGAGCAAGCCAGGCCTCAAACCACGAGAAGCTCCAGCCCAAAATGCAGACAAAATGCAGCCCAAATCCGGGAGAATCTCAAGAGCAGGGGGTGGAGCAAGCCAGGCCTCAAACCTCGAGAAGCTCCAGCCCAAAAGGCAGCGAAAATGCAGGCCACATACGGGAGAATCTCAAGAGCAGGGGGTGGAGCAAACCAGGCCTCAAACCACGAGAAGCTCCAGCCTAAAACGCAGCCAAAATGCAGCCCACATCACGGAGAATCTCAAGAGCAGGGGGTGGAGCAAGCCAGGCCTCAAACCACGAGAAGCTCCAGCCCAAAAGGCAGCCAAAATGCAGCCCACCTCCGGGAGAATCTCAAGAGCAGGGGGTGGAGCAAGCCAGGCCTCAAACCACGAGAAGCTCCAGCCCAAAATGCAGACAAAATGCAGCCCAAATCCGGGAGTATATCAAGAGCAGCGGGTGGAGCAAGGCAGGCCTCAAACCATGAGAAGCTCCAGCCCAAAAGGCAGCCAAAATGCAGCCCACATCCAGGAGAATATCAAGAGCAGGGCGTGGAGCAAGCCAGGCCTCAAACCTCGAGAAGCTCCAGCCCAAAAGGCAGCCAAAATGCAGCCCACATCCGGGAGAATATCAAGAGCAGGGGGTGGAGCAAGCCAGGCCTCAAACCATGAGAAGCTCCAGCCCAAAAACAGCCAAAATGCAGCCCACATCCGGGAGAATCTCAAGAGCAGGGGGTGGAGCAAGCCAGGCCTCAAACCACGAGAAGCTCCAGCCCAAAATGCATACAAAATGCAGCCCACATCCGGGAGAATCTCAAGAGCAGGGGGTAGAGCAAGGCAGGCCTCAAACCACGAGAAGCTCCAGCCCAAAAGGCAGCCAAAATGCAGCCCACCTCCGGGAGAATCTCAAGAGCAGGGGGTGGAGCAAGCCAGGCCTCAAACCATGAGAAGCTCCAGCCCAAAAGGCAGCCAAAATGCAGCCCACATCCGGGAGAATCTCAAGAGCAGGGGGTGGAGCAAGACAGCCCTCAAACCTCGAGAAGCTCCAGCCCAAAATGCAGCCAAAATGCAGCCCATATCCGGGAGAATCTCAAGAGCAGAGGGTAGAGCAAGGCAGGCCTCAAACCACGAGAAGCTCCAGCCCAAAAGGCAGCCAAAATGCAGCCCACATCCGGGAGAATCTCAAGAGCAGGGGGTGGAGCAAGCCAGGCCACAAACCTCGAGAAGCTCCAGCCCAAAAGGCAGCCAAAATGCAGCCCACATCCAGGAGAATCTCAAGAGATGGGGTTGGAGCAAGCCAGGCCTCAAACCTCGAGAAGCTCTAGCCCAAAAGGCAGCCAAAATGCAGCCCACATGCGGGAGAATTTCAAGAGCAGGGGGTGGAGCAAACCAGGCCTCAAACCACGAGAAGCTCCAGCCCAAGAATCAGCCAAAATGCAGCCCACCTCCCTGAGATTATCAAGAGCAGGGGGTGGAGCAAGCCAGGCCTCAAACCACGAGAAGCTCCAGACCAAAAGACAGCCAAAATCCAGCCCACCTCCGGGAGAATCTCAAGAGCAGGGGGTGGAGCAAGCCAGGCCTCAAACCATGAGAAGCTCCAGACCAAAAGGGAGCCAAAATGCAGCCCACCTACGGGAGAATCTCAAGAGCAGGGTGTGGAGCAAGCCAGGCCTCAAACCACGAGAAGCTCCAGCCCAAAAGGCAGCCAAAATGCAGACCACCTCCGGGAGAATCTCAAGAGCAGGGGGTGGAGCAAGCCAGGCCTCAAACCATGAGAAGCTCCAGCCAAGAATCAGCCAAAATGCAGCCCACATCCGGGAGAATCTCAAGAGCAGGGGGTGGAGCAAGCCAGGCCTCAAACCACGAGAAGCTCCAGCCCAAAATGCAGACAAAATGCAGCCCAAATCCGGGAGTATATCAAGAGCAGTGGGTGGAGCAAGGCAGGCCTCAAACCATGAGAAGCTCCAGCCCAAAAGGCAGCCAAAATGCAGGCCACATCCGGGAGAATCTCAAGAGAAGGGGGTGGAGCAAACCAGGCCTCAAACCACGAGAAGCTCCAGCCCAAAAGGCAGCCAAAATGCAACCCACATCCAGGAGAATATCAAGAGCAGGGGGTGGAGCAAGCCAGGCCTCAAACCTCGAGAAGCTCCAGCCCAAAAGGCAGCCAAAATCCAGCCCACCTCCCTGAGATTATCAAGAGCAGGGGGTGGAGCAAGCCAGGCCTCAAACCACGAGAAGCTCCAGCCCAAAAGGCAGCCAAAATGCAGCCCACATCCGGGAGAATCTCAAGAGCAGGGGGTGGAGCAAGCCAGGCCTCAAACCACGAGAAGCTCCAGCCCAAAAGGCAGCCAAATTGCAGCCCACCTCCGGGAGAATCTCAAGAGCAGAGGGTGGAGCAAGCCAGGCCTCAAACCACGAGAAACTCCAGCCCAAAACCAGCCAAAATGCAGCCCACATCCGGGAGAATATCAAGAGCAGGGGGTGGAGCAAGCCAGGCCTCAAACCACGAGAAGCTCCAGCCCAAAATGCATACAAAATGCAGCCCACATCCGGGAGAATCTCAAGAGCAGGGGGTAGAGCAAGGCAGTCCTCAAACTTCGAGAAGCTCCAGCCCAAAAGGCAGCCAAAATGCAGCCCACATCCGAGAGAATCCCAAGAGCAGGGGGTGGAGCAAGCCAGGCCTCAAACCTCGAGAAGCTCCAGCCCAAAAGGCAGCCAAAATGCAGCCCACATCCGGGAGAATCTCAAGAGCAGGGGGTGGAGCAAGCCAGGCCTCAAACCACGAGAAGCTCCAGCCCAAAATGCAGCCAAAATGCAGCCCATATCCGGGAGAACCTCAAGAGCAGGGGGTGGAGCAAGCCAGGCCTCAAACCACGAGAAGCTCCAGCCCAAAAGGCAGCCAAAATCCAGCCCACATCCGGGAGAATCTCAAGAGCAGGGGGTGGAGCAAGCCAGGCCTCAAACCACGAGAAGCTCCAGCCCTAAAGGCAGCCAAAATGCAGCCCACATCCGGGAGAATCTCAAGAGCAGGTGGTGGAGCAAGCCAGGCCTCAAACCACGAGAAGCTCCAGCCCATAAGGCAGCCAAAATGCAGCCCACATCCCGGAGAATCTCAAGAGCAGGGGGTGGAGCAAGGCAGGCCTCAAACCATGAGAAGCTCCAGCCCAAAATGCAGACAAAATCCAGCCCATATCCGGGAGAATATCAAGAGCAGGGGGTGGAGCAAGCCAGGCCTCAAACCTCGAGAAGCTCCAGCCCAAAAGGCAGCCAAAATGCAGCCCACATCCGGGACAATTTCAAGAGCAGGGGGTTGGAGCAAGCCAGGCCTCAAACCACAAGAAGCTCCAGCCCAAAAGGCAGCCAAAATCCAGCCCATATCCGGGAGAATCTCAAGAGCAGGGGGTGGAGCAAGCCAGGCCTCAAACCACGAGAAGCTCCAGTCCAAAATACAGACAAAATCCAGCCCACATCCGGGAGAATCTCAAGAGCAGGGGGTGGAGCAAGCCAGGCCTCAAACCACGAGAAGCTCCAGCCCAAAAGGCAGCCAAAATGCAGCCCACATCCGGGAGAATCTCAAGAGCAGGGGGTGGAGCAAGCCAGGCCTCAAACCACGAGAAGCTCCAGCCCAAAAGGCAGCCAAAATGCAGCCCACCTCCCTGAGAATCTCAAGAGCAGGGGGTGGAGCAAGCCAGGCCTCAAACCACGAGAAGCTCCAGCCCAAAAGGCAGCCAAAATGCAGCCCACCTCCGGGAGAATCTCAAGGGCAGGGGGTGGAGAAAGCCAGGCCTCAAACCACGAGAAGCTCCAGCCCTAAAGGCAGCCAAAATGCAGCCCACATCCGGGAGAATCTCAAGAGCAGGGGGTGGAGCAAGCCAGGCCTCAAACCACGAGAAGCTCCAGCCCAAAAGGCAGCCAAAATGCAGCCAACATCCAGGAGAATCTCAAGAGCAGGGGATGGAGCAAGCCAGGCCTCAAACCATGAGAAGCTCCAGCCCAAAATTCAGCCAAAATCCTACCCAAATCCGGGAGAATCTCAAGAGCAGGGGGTGGAGCAAGCCAGGCCTCAAACCACGAGAAGCTCCAGCCCAAAAGGCAGCCAAAATACAGCCCACATCCGGGAGAATCTCAAGAGCAGGGGGTGGAGCAAGCCAGGCCTCAAACCACAAGAAGCTCCAGCCCAAAAGGCAGGCAAAATGCAGCCCACATGCGGGAGAATCTCAAGAGCAGGGGGTGGAGCAAGCCAGGCCTCAAACCCCGAGAAGCTCCAGCCCAAAAGGCAGCCAAAATGCAGCCCACATCCGGGAGAATCTCAAGAGCAGGGGGTGGAGCAAGCCACGCCACAAACCACGAGAAGCTCCAGCCCTAAAGGCAGCCAAAATGCAGCCCACATCCGGGAGAATCTCAAGAGCAGGGGGTGGAGCAAGCCAGGCCTCAAACCACGAGAAGCTCCAGCCCAAAATGCAGACAAAATGCAGCCCATATCCGGGAGAATCTCAAGAGCAGGGGGTAGAGCAAGGCAGGCCTCAAACCTCGAGAAGCTCCAGCCCAAAAGGCAGCCAAAATGCAGCCCACATCCAGGAGAATTTCAAGAGCAGGAGGTGGAGCAAGCCAGGCCTCAAACCTCGAGAAGCTCGAGCCCAAAAGGCAGCCAAAATGCAGCCCACATCCGGGAGAATCTCAAGAGCAGGTGGTGGAGCAAGCCAGGCCTCAAACCACGAGAAGCTCCAGCCCTAAAGGCAGCCAAAATTCAGCCCACATCCGGGAGAATCTCAAGAGCAGGGGGTGGAGCAAGGCAGGCCTCAAACCACGAGAAGCTCCAGTCCAAAATACAGACAAAATCCAGCCCACATCCGGGAGAATCTCAAGAGCAGGGGGTGGAGCAAGCCAGGCCTCAAACCTCGAGAAGCTCCAGCCCAAAAGGCAGCCAAAATGCAGCCCACATCCGGGAGAATCTCAAGAGCAGGGGGTGGAGCAAGCCAGGCCTCAAACCACGAGAAGCTCCAGCCCAAAAGGCAGCCAAAATGCAGCCCACATCCCGGAGAATCTCAAGAGCAGGGGACGGAGCAAGCCAGGCCTCAAACCATGAGAAGCTCCAGCCCAAAAGGCAGCCAAAATCCTACCCACATCCGGGAGAATCTCAAGAGCAGGGGGTGGAGCAAGCCAGGCCTCAAACCACGAGAAGCTCCAGCCCAAAATACAGACAAAATCCAGCCCACATCCGGGAGAATCTCAAGAGCAGGGGGTGAGCAAGCCAGGCCTCAAACCTCGAGAAGCTCCAGCCCAAAAGGCAGCCAAAATCCAGCCCACATGCGGGAGAATCTCAAGAGCAGGGGGTGGAGCAAGCCAGGCCTCAAACCACGAGAAGCTCCAGCCCAAAAGGCAGCCAAAATGCAGCCCACATCCCGGAGAATCTCAAGAGCAGGTGATGGAGCAAGCCAGGCCTCAAACCATGAGAAGCTCCAGCCCAAAAGGCAGCCAAAATCCTACCCACATCCGGGAGAATCTCAAGAGCAGGGGGTGGAGCAAGCCAGGCCTCAAACCACGAGAAGCTCCAGCCCAAAAGGCAGCCAAAATGCAGCCCACCTCCGGGAGAATCTCAAGAGAAGGGGGTGGAGCAAGCCAGGCCTCAAACCACGAGAAGCTCCAGCCCAAAAGGCAGCCAAAATGCAGCCCACCTCCGGGAGAATCTCAAGAGCAGGGGGTGGAGCAAGCCAGGCCTCAAACCCCGAGAAGCTCCAGCCCAAAAGGCAGCGAAAATGCAGCCCACATCCGGGAGAATCTCAAGAGCAGGGGGTGGAGCAAGCCACGCCACAAACCACGAGAAGCTCCAGCCCTAAAGGCAGCCAAAATGCAGCCCACATCCCGGAGAATCTCAAGAGGAGGGGGTGGAGCAAGCCAGGCCTCAAACCATGAGAAGCTCCAGCAAAAAAGGCAGCCAAAATGCAGCCCACATCACGGAGAATCTCAAGAGCAGGGGATGGAGCAAGCCAGGCCTCAAACCATGAGAAGCTCCAGCCCAAAAGGCAGCCAAAATCCTACCCACATCCGGGAGAATCTCAAGAGCAGGGGGTGGAGCAAGATAGGCCTCAAACCACGAGAAGCTCCAGCCCAAAAGGCAGCCAAAATCCAGCCCACCTCCCTGAGGTTATCAAGAGCAGGGGGTGGAGCAAGCCAGGCCTCAAACCACGAGAAGCTCCAGCCCAAAAGGCAGCCAAAATCCAGCCCACATCCGGGAGAATCTCAAGAGCAGGGGGTGGAGCAAGCCAGGCCTCAAACCACAAGAAGCTCCAGCCCAAAAGGCAGCCAAAATGCAGCCCACATCCGGGAGAATCTCAAGAGCAGGGTGTGGAGCAAGGCAGGCCTCAAACCACGAGAAGCTCCAGCCCAAAAGGCAGCCAAAATGCAGCCCACATCCGGGAGAATCTCAAGAGCAGGGGGTGGAGCAAGCCAGGCCTCAAACCTCGAGAAGCTCCAGCCCAAAATGCATACAAAATGCAGCCCACATCCAGGAGAATTTCAAGAGCAGGAGGTGGAGCAAGCCAGGCCTCAAACCACGAGAAGCTCCAGCCCAAAAGACAGCCAAAATGCAGCCCACATCCAGGAGAATTTCAAGAGCAGGAGGTGGAGCAAGCCAGGCCTCAAACCTCGAGAAGCTCCAGCCCAAAAGGCAGCCAAAATGCAGCCCACATCCGGGAGAATCTCAAGAGCAGGGGGTGGAGCAAGCCAGGCCTCAAACCACGAGAAGCTCCAGCCCAAAAGGCAGCCAAAATGCAGCCCACATCCGGGAGAATATCAAGAGCAGGGGGTGGAGCAAGCCAGGCCTCAAACCACGAGAAGCTCCAGCCCAAAATGCAGCCAAACTCCAGCCCACATCCGGGAGAATCTCAAGAGCAGGGGTTAGAGCAAGCCAGGCCTCAAACCACGAGAAGCTCCAGCCCAAAAGGCAGCCAAAATGCAGCCCACATCCGGGAGAATCTCAAGAGCAGGGGGTGGAGCAAGCCAGGCCTCAAACCACGAGAAGCTCCAGCCCTAAAGGCAGCCAAAATGCAGCCCACATCCGGGAGAATCTCAAGAGCAGGGGGTGGAGCAAGGCAGGCCTCAAACCACGAGAAGCTCCAGCCCAAAAAGGAGCCAAAATGCAGCCCACATCCGGGAGAATCTCAAGAGCAGGGGGTGGAGCAAGCCAGGCCTCAAACCACGAGAAGCTCCAGCCCAAAATGCAGACAAAATCCAGCCCATATCCGGGAGAATATCAAGAGCAGGGGGTGGAGCAAGGCAGGCCTCAAACCACGAGAAGCTCCAGCCCAAAAGGCAGCCAAAATGCAGCCCACATCAGGGAGAATCTCAAGAGCAGGGGGTGGAGCAAGCCAGGCCTCAAACCATGAGAAGCTCCAGCCCAAAATACAGACAAAATCCATCCCACATCCGGGAGAATCTCAAGAGCAGGGGGTGGAGCAAGCCACGCCACAAACCACGAGAAGCTCCAGCAAAAAAGTCAGCCAAAATGCAGCCCACATCACGGAGAATCTCAAGAGCAGGGGATGGAGCAAGCCACGCCTCAAACCACGAGAAGCTCCAGCCCAAAAGGCAGCCAAAATGCAGCCAACATCCGGGAGAATCTCAAGAGCAGGGGATGGAGCAAGCCAGGCCTCAAACCATGAGAAGCTCCAGCCCAAAATTCAGCCAAAATCCTACCCTCATCCGGGAGAATCTCAAGAGCAGGGGGTGGAGCAAGCCAGGCCTCAAACCACGAGAAGCTCCAGCCCAAAAGGCAGCCAAAATGCAGCCAACATCCGGGAGAATCTCAAGAGCAGGGGATGGAGCAAGCCAGGCCTCAAACCATGAGAAGCTCCAGCCCAAAATTCAGCCAAAATCCTACCCAAATCCGGGAGAATCTCAAGAGCAGGGGGTGGAGCAAGCCAGGCCTCAAACCACGAGAAGCTCCAGCCCAAAAGGCAGCCAAAATGCAGCCCACCTCCCTGAGAATCTCAAGAGCAGGGGGTGGAGCAAGCCAGGCCTCAAACCACGAGAAGCTCCAGCCCAAAAGGCAGCCAAAATACAGCCCACATCCGGGAGAATCTCAAGAGCAGGGGGTGGAGCAAGCCAGGCCTCAAACCACAAGAAGCTCCAGCCTAAAATGCAGCCAAAATGCAGCCCACATCCAGGAGGATATCAAGAGCAGGGCATGGAGCAAGCCAGGCCTCAAACCACGAGAAGCTCCAGCCCAAAAGGCAGCCAAAATCCTACCCAAATCCGGGAGAATCTCAAGAGCAGGGGGTGGAGCAAGCCAGGCCTCAAACCACGAGAAGCTCCAGCCCAAAAGGCAGCCAAAATGCAGCCAACATCCCGGAGAATCTCAAGAGCAGGGGATGGAGCAAGCCAGGCCTCAAACCATGAGAAGCTCCAGCCCAAAATTCAGCCAAAATCCTACCCAAATCCGGGAGAATCTCAAGAGCAGGGGGTGGAGCAAGCCAGGCCTCAAACCTCGAGAAGCTCCAGCCCAAAAGGCAGCCAAAATGCAGCCCACCTCCCTGAGGTTATCAAGAGCAGGGGGTGGAGCAAGGCAGGCCTCAAACCACGAGAATCTCCAGCCCAAAAGGCAGCCAAAATGCAGCCCACATCCAGGAGAATCGCAAGAGCAGGGGGTGGAGCAAGCCAGGCCTCAAACCATGAGAAGCTCCAGCCCAAAAGGCAGCCAACATGCAGCCCACATCCGGGAGAATCTCAAGAGCAGGGGGTGGAGCAAGCCAGGCCTCAAACCATGAGAAGCTCCAGCCCAAAAGGCAGCCAAAATGCAGCCCAGATCCGGGAAAATTTCAAGAGCAGGGGGTGGAGCAAGCCAGGCCTCAAACCTCGAGAAGCTCCAGCCCAAAAGGCAGCCAAAATGCAGCCCACATCCCGGAGAATCTCAAGAGCAGGGGGTGGAGCAAGGCAGGCCTCAAACCATGAGAAGCTCCAGCCCAAAATGCAGACAAAATCCAGCCCACATCCGGGAGAATATCAAGAGCAGGGGGTGGAGCAAGGCAGGCCTCAAACCATGAGAAGCTCCAGCCCAAAATGCAGCCAAAATCCTACCCAAATCCGGGAGAATCTCAAGAGCAGGGGGTGGAGCAAGCCAGGCCTCAAACCACGAGAAGCTCCAGCCCAAAAGGCAGCCAAAATGCAGCCAACATCCGGGAGAATCTCAAGAGCAGGGGATGGAGCAAGCCAGGCCTCAAACCATGAGAAGCTCCAGCCCAAAATTCAGCCAAAATCCTACCCAAATCCGGGAGAATCTCAAGAGCAGGGGGTGGAGCAAGCCAGGCCTCAAACCACGAGAAGCTCCAGCCCAAAAGGCAGCCAAAATGCAGCCCACCTCCCTGAGAATCTCAAGAGCAGGGGGTGGAGCAAGCCAGGCCTCAAACCACGAGAAGCTCCAGCCCAAAAGGCAGCCAAAATACAGCCCACATCCGGGAGAATCTCAAGAGCAGGGGGTGGAGCAAGCCAGGCCTCAAACCACAAGAAGCTCCAGCCCAAAATGCAGCCAAAATGCAGCCCACATCCAGGAGGATATCAAGAGCAGGGCATGGAGCAAGCCAGGCCTCAAACCACGAGAAGCTCCAGCCCAAAAGGCAGCCAAAATGCAGCCCACATCCGGGAGAATCTCAAGAGCAGGAGATGGAGCAAGCCAGGCCTCAAACCATGAGAAGCTCCAGCCCAAAAGGCAGCCAAAATCCTACCCAAATCCGGGAGAATCTCAAGAGCAGGGGGTGGAGCAAGCCAGGCCTCAAACCACGAGAAGCTCCAGCCCAAAAGGCAGCCAAAATGCAGCCAACATCCCGGAGAATCTCAAGAGCAGGGGATGGAGCAAGCCAGGCCTCAAACCATGAGAAGCTCCAGCCCAAAATTCAGCCAAAATCCTACCCAAATCCGGGAGAATCTCAAGAGCAGGGGGTGGAGCAAGCCAGGCCTCAAACCTCGAGAAGCTCCAGCCCAAAAGGCAGCCAAAATGCAGCCCACCTCCCTGAGGTTATCAAGAGCAGGGGGTGGAGCAAGGCAGGCCTCAAACCACGAGAATCTCCAGCCCAAAAGGCAGCCAAAATGCAGCCCACATCCAGGAGAATCGCAAGAGCAGGGGGTGGAGCAAGCCAGGCCTCAAACCATGAGAAGCTCCAGCCCAAAAGGCAGCCAACATGCAGCCCACATCCGGGAGAATCTCAAGAGCAGGGGGTGGAGCAAGCCAGGCCTCAAACCATGAGAAGCTCCAGCCCAAAAGGCAGCCAAAATGCAGCCCAGATCCGGGAAAATTTCAAGAGCAGGGGGTGGAGCAAGCCAGGCCTCAAACCTCGAGAAGCTCCAGCCCAAAAGGCAGCCAAAATGCAGCCCACATCCCGGAGAATCTCAAGAGCAGGGGGTGGAGCAAGGCAGGCCTCAAACCATGAGAAGCTCCAGCCCAAAATGCAGACAAAATCCAGCCCATATCCGGGAGAATATCAAGAGCAGGGGGTGGAGCAAGGCAGGCCTCAAACCATGAGAAGCTCCAGCCCAAAAGGCAGCCAAAATGCAGCCCACATCCGGGACAATTTCAAGAGCAGGGGGTTGGAGCAAGCCAGGCCTCAAACCACAAGAAGCTCCAGCCCAAAAGGCAGCCAAAATCCAGCCCACATCCGGGAGAATCTCAAGAGCAGGGGGTGGAGCAAGCCAGGCCTCAAACCACGAGAAGCTCCAGTCCAAAATACAGACAAAATCCAGCCCACATCCGGGAGAATCTCAAGAGCAGGGGGTGGAGCAAGCCAGGCCTCAAACCACGAGAAGCTCCAGCCCAAAAGGCAGCCAAAATCCAGCCCACATGCGGGAGAATCTCAAGAGCAGGGGGTGGAGCAAGCCAGGCCTCAAACCATGAGAAGCTCCAGCCCAAAAGGCAGCCAAAATGCAGCCCACATCCCGGAGAATCTCAAGAGCAGGGGATGGAGCAAGCCAGGCCTCAAACCATGAGAAGCTCCAGCCCAAAAGGCAGCCAAAATCCTACCCACATCCGGGAGAATCTCAAGAGCAGGGGGTGGAGCAAGCCAGGCCTCAAACCACGAGAAGCTCCAGCCCAAAAGGCAGCCAAAATGCAGCCCACCTCCCTGAGAATCTCAAGAGCAGGGGGTGGAGCAAGCCAGGCCTCAAACCACGAGAAGCTCCAGCCCAAAAGGCAGCCAAAATGCAGCCCACATCCGGGAGAATCTCAAGAGCAGGGGGTGGAGCAAGCCAGGCCTCAAACCACGAGAAGCTCCAGCCCAAAAGGCAGCCAAAATGCAGCCAACATCCCGGAGAATCTCAAGAGCAGGGGATGGAGCAAGCCAGGCCTCAAACCATGAGAAGCTCCAGCCCAAAATTCAGCCAAAATCCTACCCAAATCCGGGAGAATCTCAAGAGCAGGGGGTGGAGCAAGCCAGGCCTCAAACCACGAGAAGCTCCAGCCCAAAAGGCAGCCAAAATACAGCCCACATCCGGGAGAATCTCAAGAGCAGGGGGTGGAGCAAGCCAGGCCTCAAACCACAAGAAGCTCCAGCCCAAAAGGCAGGCAAAATGCAGCCCACATGCGGGAGAATCTCAAGAGCAGGGGGTGGAGCAAGCCAGGCCTCAAACCCCGAGAAGCTCCAGCCCAAAAGGCAGCCAAAATGCAGCCCACATCCGGGAGAATCTCAAGAGCAGGGGGTGGAGCAAGCCACGCCACAAACCACGAGAAGCTCCAGCCCTAAAGGCAGCCAAAATGCAGCCCACATCCGGGAGAATCTCAAGAGCAGGGGGTCGAGCAAGCCAGGCGTCAAACCACGAGAAGCTCCAGCCCAAAATGCAGACAAAATGCAGCCCATATCCGGGAGAATATCAAGAGCAGGGGGTGGAGCAAGGCAGGCCTCAAACCACGAGAAGCTCCAGCCCAAAAGGCAGCCAAAATCCAGCCCACATCCGGGAGAATCTCAAGAGCAGGGGGTGGAGCAAGCCAGGCCTCAAACCACAAGAAGCTCCAGCCCAAAAGGCAGCCAAAATCCAGCCCACATGCGGGAGAATCTCAAGAGCAGGGGGTGGAGCAAGCCAGGCCTCAAACCACGAGAAGCTCCAGCCCAAAAGGCAGCCAAAATGCAGCCCACATCCCGGAGAATCTCAAGAGCAGGGGACGGAGCAAGCCAGGCCTCAAACCATGAGAAGCTCCAGCCCAAAAGGCAGCCAAAATCCTACCCACATCCGGGAGAATCTCAAGAGCAGGTGATGGAGCAAGCCAGGCCTCAAACCACGAGAAGCTCCAGCCCAAAATACAGACAAAATCCAGCCCACATCCGGGAGAATCTCAAGAGCAGGGGGTGGAGCAAGCCAGGCCTCAAACCTCGAGAAGCTCCAGCCCAAAAGGCAGCCAAAATGCAGCCCACATCCGGGAGAATCTCAAGAGCAGGGGGTGGAGCAAGCCAGGCCTCAAACCACGAGAAGCTCCAGCCCAAAAGGCAGCCAAAATGCAGCCCACATCCCGGAGAATCTCAAGAGCAGGTGATGGAGCAAGCCAGGCCTCAAACCATGAGAAGCTCCAGCCCAAAAGGCAGCCAAAATGCAGCCCACATCCCGGAGAATCTCAAGAGCAGGTGATGGAGCAAGCCAGGCCTCAAACCATGAGAAGCTCCAGCCCAAAAGGCAGCCAAAATCCTACCCACATCCGGGAGAATCTCAAGAGCAGGGGGTGGAGCAAGCCAGGCCTCAAACCACGAGAAGCTCCAGCCCAAAAGGCAGCCAAAATGCAGCCCACCTCCCTGAGAATCTCAAGAGAAGGGGGTGGAGCAAGCCAGGCCTCAAACCATGAGAAGCTCCAGCCCAAAAGGCAGCCAAAATGCAGCCCACCTCCGGGAGAATCTCAAGAGCAGGGGGTGGAGCAAGCCAGGCCTCAAACCACGAGAAGCTCCAGCCCAAAAGGCAGCCAAAATGCAGCCCACATCCGGGAGAATCTCAAGAGCAGGGGGTGGAGCAAGCCAGGCCTCAAACCTCGAGAAGCTTCAGCCCAAAATGCAGCCAAAATGCAGCCCACATGCGGGAGAATCTCAAGAGCAGGGGGTGGAGCAAGCCAGGCCTCAAACCCCGAGAAGCTCCAGCCCAAAAGGCAGCCAAAATGCAGCCCACATCCGGGAGAATCTCAAGAGCAGGGGGTGGAGCAAGCCACGCCACAAACCACGAGAAGCTCCAGCCCTAAAGGCAGCCAAAATGCAGCCCACATCCCGGAGAATGTCAAGAGGAGGGGGTGGAGCAAGCCAGGCCTCAAACCATGAGAAGCTCCAGCAAAAAAGGCAGCCAAAATGCAGCCCACATCACGGAGAATCTCAAGAGCAGGGGGTGGAGCAAGATAGGCCTCAAACAACGAGAAGCTCCAGCCCAAAAGGCAGCCAAAATGCAGCCCACCTCCCTGAGGTTATCAAGAGCAGGGGGTGGAGCAAGCCAGGCCTCAAACCACGAGAAGCTCCAGCCCAAAAGGCAGCCAAAATCCAGCCCACATCCGGGAGAATCTCAAGAGCAGGGGGTGGAGCAAGCCAGGCCTCAAACCACAAGAAGCTCCAGCCCAAAAGGCAGCCAAAATGCAGCCCACATCCGGGAGAATCTCAAGAGCAGGGGGTGGAGCAAGCCAGGCCTCAAACCACGAGAAGCTCCAGCCCAAAAGGCAGCCAAAATGCAGCCCACATCCGGGAGAATCTCAAGAGCAGGGGGTGGAGCAAGCCAGGCCTCAAACCTCGAGAAGCTCCAGCCCAAAATGCATACAAAATGCAGCCCACATCCAGGAGAATTTCAAGAGCAGGAGGTGGAGCAAGCCAGGCCTCAAACCACGAGAAGCTCCAGCCCAAAAGGCAGCCAAAATGCAGCCCACATCCAGGAGAATCTCAAGAGCAGGGGGTGGAGCAAGCCAGGCCTCAAACCACGAGAAGCTCCAGCCCAAAAGGCAGCCAAAATGCAGCCCACATCCGGGAGAATCTCAAGAGCAGGTGGTGGAGCAAGCCAGGCCTCAAACCACGAGAAGCTCCAGCCCTAAAGGCAGCCAAAATTCAGCCCACATCCGGGAGAATCTCAAGAGCAGGGGGTGGAGCAAGGCAGGCCTCAAACCACGAGAAGCTCCAGCCCAAAAAGGAACCAAACTCCAGCCCACATCACGGAGAATCTCAAGAGCAGGGGATGGAGCAAGCCAGGCCTCAAACCATGAGAAGCTCCAGCCCAAAAGGCAGCCAAAATCCTACCCAAATCTGGGAGAATCTCAAGAGCAGGGGGTGGAGCAAGCCAGGCGTCAAACCACGAGAAGCTCCAGCCCAAAAGGCAGCCAAAATGCAGCCCATCTCCCTGAGGTTATCAAGAGCAGGGGGTGGAGCAAGCCAGGCCTCAAACCACGAGAAGCTCCAGCCCAAAAGGCAGCCAAAATCCAGCCCACATCCGGGAGAATCTCAAGAGCAGGGGGTGGAGCAAGCCAGGCCTCAAACCACAAGAAGCTCCAGCCCAAAAGGCAGCCAAAATGCAGCCCACATCCCGGAGAATCTCAAGAGCAGGGTGTGGAGGAAGGCAGGCCTCAAACCACGAGAAGCTCCAGCCCAAAAGGCAGCCAAAATGCAGCCCACATCCGGGAGAATCTCAAGAGCAGGGGGTGGAGCAAGCCAGGCCTCAAACCTCGAGAAGCTCCAGCCCAAAATGCATACAAAATGCAGCCCACATCCGGGAGAATCTCAAGAGCAGGGGTTAGAGCAAGCCAGGCCTCAAACCTCGAGAAGCTCCAGCCCAAAAGGCAGCCAAAATGCAGCCCACATCCGGGAGAATCTCAAGAGCAGGGGGTGGAGCAAGCCAGGCCTCAAACCACGAGAAGCTCCAGCCCAAAAGGCAGCCAAAATGCAGCCCACATCCGGGAGAATATCAAGAGCAGGGGGTGGAGCAAGCCAGGCCTCAAACCACGAGAAGCTCCAGCCCAAAATGCAGACAAAATGCAGCCCACATCCGGGAGAATCTCAAGAGCAGGGGTTAGAGCAAGCCAGGCCTCAAACCTCGAGAAGCTCCAGCCCAAAAGGCAGCCAAAATGCAGCCCACATCCGGGAGAATCTCAAGAGCAGGGGGTGGAGCAAGCCAGGCCTCAAACCACGAGAAGCTCCAGCCCAAAAGGCAGCCAAAATGCAGCCCACATCCGGGAGAATATCAAGAGCAGGGGGTGGAGCAAGCCAGGCCTCAAACCACGAGAAGCTCCAGCCCAAAATGCAGACAAAATCCAGCCCACATCTGGGAGAATCTCAAGAGCAGTGGGTGGAGCAAGGCAGGCCTCAAACCACGAGAAGCTCCAGCCCAAAAGGCAGCCAAAATGCAGCCCACATCAGGGAGAATCTCAAGAGCAGGGGGTGGAGCAAGCCAGGCCTCAAACCATGAGAAGCTCCAGTCCAAAATACAGACAAAATCCATCCCACATCCGGGAGAATCTCAAGAGCAGGGGGTGGAGCAAGCCACGCCACAAACCACGAGAAGCTCCAGCAAAAAAGTCAGCCAAAATGCAGCCCACATCACGGAGAATCTCAAGAGCAGGGGATGGAGCAAGCCACGCCTCAAACCATGAGAAGCTCCAGCCCAAAATGCAGCCAAAATCCTACCCTCATCCGGGAGAATCTCAAGAGCAGGGGGTGGAGCAAGCCAGGCCTCAAACCACGAGAAGCTCCAGCCCAAAAGGCAGCCAAAATGCAGCCCACATCCAGGAGAATATCAAGAGCAGGGGGTGGAGCAAGCCAGGCCTCAAACCACGAGAAGCTCCAGCCCAAAAGGCAGGCACAATCCAGCCCACATCCGGGAGAATCTCAAGAGCAGGGGGTGGAGCAAGCCAGGCCTCAAACCATGAGAAGCTCCAGCCCATATGTCAGCCAAAATCCAGCCCACCTCAGGGAGAATCTCAAGAGCAGGGGGTGGAGCAAGCCAGGCCTCAAACCATGAGAAGCTCCAGCCCAAAATGCAGCCAAAATGCAGCCCACATCCAGGAGGATATCAAGAGCAGGGGGTGGAGCAAGCCAGGCCTCAAACCACGAGAAGCTCCAGCCCAAAAGGCAGCCAAAATGCAGCCCACATCCGGGAGAATCTCAAGAGCAGGGGATGGAGCAAGCCAGGCCTCAAACCATGAGAAGCTCCAGCCCAAAAGGCAGCCAAAATCCTACCCAAATCCGGGAGAATCTCAAGAGCAGGGGGTGGAGCAAGCCAGGCCTCAAACCACGAGAAGCTCCAGCCCAAAAGGCAGCCAAAATGCAGCCAACATCCCGGAGAATCTCAAGAGCAGGGGATGGAGCAAGCCAGGCCTCAAACCATGAGAAGCTCCAGCCCAAAAGGCAGCCAAAATGCAGCCCAGATCCGGGAAAATTTCAAGAGCAGGGGGTGGAGCAAGCCAGGCCTCAAACCTCGAGAAGCTCCAGCCCAAAAGGCAGGCAAAATGCAGCCCACATCCGGGAGAATCTCAAGAGCAGGGGGTGGAGCAAGCCAGGCCTCAAACCTCGAGAAGCTCCAGCCCAAAAGGCAGCCAAAATGTAGCCCACCTCCCTGAGAATCTCAAGAGCAGGGGGTGGAGCAAGCCAGGCCTCAAACCACGAGAAGCTCCAGCCCAAAAGGCAGCCAAAAGGCAGCCCACATCCAGGAGAATCTCAGGAGCAGGGGGTGGAGGAAGCCAGGCCTCAAACCACGAGAAGCTACAGCCCAAAAGGCAGCCAAAATGCAGGCCACCTCGGGGAGAATCTCAAGAGCAGGGGGTGGAGCAAGCCAGGCCTAAAACCTCGAGAAGCTCCAGCCCAAAAGGCAGCCAAAATGCAGCCCACCTCCCTGAGAATCTGAAGAGCAGGGGGTGGAGCAAGCCAGGCCTCAAACCACGAGAAGCTCCAGCCCAAAAGGCAGCCATAATACAGCCCACATCCGGGAGAATCTCAAGAGCAGGGGGTGGAGCAAGCCAGGCCTCAAACCTCGAGAAGCTCCAGCCCAAAAGGCAGCCAAAATCCAGCCCACATCCGGGAGAATCTCAAGAGCAGGGGGTGGAGCAAGCCAGGCCTCAAACCTCGAGAAGCTCCAGCCCAAAAGGCAGCCAAAATGCAGCCCACATCCGGGAGAATCTCAAGAGCAGGGGGTGGAGCAAGCCAGGCCTCAAACCTCGAGAAGCTCCAGCCCAAAAGGCAGCCAAAATGCAGCCCACATCCGGGAGAATCTCAAGAGCAGGGGGTGGAGAAAGTCAGGCCTCAAACCACAAGAAGCTCCAGCCCTAAAGGCAGCCAAAATGCAGCCCACATCCGGGAGAATCTCAAGACCAGGGGGTGGAGCAAGCCAGGCCTCAAACCATGAGAAGCTCCAGCCCAAAAGGCAGCCAAAATGCAGCCCACATCCGGGAGAATCTCAAGAGCAGGGGGTGGAGAAAGCCAGGCCTCAAACCACGAGAAGCTCCTGCCCAAAAGGCAGCCAAAATGCAGCCCAGATCCCGGACAATTTCAAGAGCAGGGGGTGGAGCAAGCCAGGCCTCAAACCTCGAGAAGCTCCAGCCCAAAAGGCAGCCAAAATGCAGCCCACCTCCGGGAGAATCTCAAGAGCAGGGGGTGGAGCAAGCCAGGCCTCAAACCATGAGAAGCTCCAGCCCATATGTCAGCCAAAATCCAGCCCACCTCAGGGAGAATCTCAAGAGCAGGGGGTGGAGCAAGCCAGGCCTCAAACCATGAGAAGCTCCAGCCCAAAATGCAGCCAAAATGCAGCCCACATCCAGGAGGATATCAAGAGCAGGGGGTGGAGCAAGCCAGGCCTCAAACCACGAGAAGCTCCAGCCCAAAAGGCAGCCAAAATGCAGCCCACATCCGGGAGAATCTCAAGAGCAGGGGATGGAGCAAGCCAGGCCTCAAACCATGAGAAGCTCCAGCCCAAAAGGCAGCCAAAATCCTACCCAAATCCGGGAGAATCTCAAGAGCAGGGGGTGGAGCAAGCCAGGCCTCAAACCACGAGAAGCTCCAGCCCAAAAGGCAGCCAAAATGCAGCCAACATCCCGGAGAATCTCAAGAGCAGGGGATGGAGCAAGCCAGGCCTCAAACCATGAGAAGCTCCAGCCCAAAAGGCAGCCAAAATGCAGCCCAGATCCGGGAAAATTTCAAGAGCAGGGGGTGGAGCAAGCCAGGCCTCAAACCTCGAGAAGCTCCAGCCCAAAAGGCAGGCAAAATGCAGCCCACATCCGGGAGAATCTCAAGAGCAGGGGGTGGAGCAAGCCAGGCCTCAAACCTCGAGAAGCTCCAGCCCAAAAGGCAGCCAAAATGTAGCCCACCTCCCTGAGAATCTCAAGAGCAGGGGGTGGAGCAAGCCAGGCCTCAAACCACGAGAAGCTCCAGCCCAAAAGGCAGCCAAAAGGCAGCCCACATCCAGGAGAATCTCAGGAGCAGGGGGTGGAGGAAGCCAGGCCTCAAACCACGAGAAGCTACAGCCCAAAAGGCAGCCAAAATGCAGGCCACCTCGGGGAGAATCTCAAGAGCAGGGGGTGGAGCAAGCCAGGCCTAAAACCTCGAGAAGCTCCAGCCCAAAAGGCAGCCAAAATGCAGCCCACCTCCCTGAGAATCTGAAGAGCAGGGGGTGGAGCAAGCCAGGCCTCAAACCACGAGAAGCTCCAGCCCAAAAGGCAGCCATAATACAGCCCACATCCGGGAGAATCTCAAGAGCAGGGGGTGGAGCAAGCCAGGCCTCAAACCTCGAGAAGCTCCAGCCCAAAAGGCAGCCAAAATCCAGCCCACATCCGGGAGAATCTCAAGAGCAGGGGGTGGAGCAAGCCAGGCCTCAAACCTCGAGAAGCTCCAGCCCAAAAGGCAGCCAAAATGCAGCCCACATCCGGGAGAATCTCAAGAGCAGGGGGTGGAGCAAGCCAGGCCTCAAACCTCGAGAAGCTCCAGCCCAAAAGGCAGCCAAAATGCAGCCCACATCCGGGAGAATCTCAAGAGCAGGGGGTGGAGAAAGTCAGGCCTCAAACCACAAGAAGCTCCAGCCCTAAAGGCAGCCAAAATGCAGCCCACATCCGGGAGAATCTCAAGACCAGGGGGTGGAGCAAGCCAGGCCTCAAACCATGAGAAGCTCCAGCCCAAAAGGCAGCCAAAATGCAGCCCACATCCGGGAGAATCTCAAGAGCAGGGGGTGGAGAAAGCCAGGCCTCAAACCACGAGAAGCTCCTGCCCAAAAGGCAGCCAAAATGCAGCCCAGATCCCGGACAATTTCAAGAGCAGGGGGTGGAGCAAGCCAGGCCTCAAACCTCGAGAAGCTCCAGCCCAAAAGGCAGCCAAAATGCAGCCCACCTCCGGGAGAATCTCAAGAGCAGGGGGTGGAGCAAGCCAGGCCTCAAACCATGAGAAGCTCCAGCCCAAAAGGCAGCCAAAATCCAGCCCACCTCCCTGAGAATATCAAGAGCAGGGGGTGGACCAAGCCAGGCCTCAAACCTCGAGAAGCTCCAGCCCTAAAGGCAGCCAAAATGCAGCCCACCTCCCTGAGGTTATCAAGAGCAGGGGGTGGAGCAAGTCAGGCCTCAAACCACGAGAATCTCCAGCCCAAAAGGCAGCCAAAATCCAGCCCACATCCAGGAGAATCGCAAGAGCAGGGGGTGGAGCAAGCCAGGCCTCAAACCATGAGAAGCTCCAGCCCAAAAGGCAGCCAACATGCAGCCCACATCCGGGAGAATCTCAAGAGCAGGGGGTGGAGCAAGCCAGGCCTCAAACCACGAGAAGCTCCAGCCCAAACGGCAGCCAAAATGCAGCCCAGATCCGGGAAAATTTCAAGAGCAGGGGGTGGAGCAAGCCAGGCCTCAAACCATGAGAAGCTCCAGCCCAAAAGGCAGCCAAAATGTAGCCCACCTCCCTGAGAATCTCAAGAGCAGGGGGTGGAGCAAGCCAGGCCTCAAACCTCGAGAATCTCCAGCCCAAAAGGCAGCCAAAATGCAGCCCACCTCCCTGAGAATATCAAGAGCAGGGGGTGGAGAAAGCCACGCCTCAAACCACGAGAAGCTCCAGCCCATAAGACAGCCAAAATCCAGCCCACCTCCGGGAGAATCTCAAGAGCAGGGGGTGGAGCAAGCCAGGCCTCAAACCATGAGAAGCTCCAGCCCAAAAGGCAGCCAAAATGCAGCCCACATCCAGGAGAATCTCAGGAGCAGGGGGTGGAGGAAGCCAGGCCTCAAACCACGAGAAGCTCCAGCCCAAAAGGCAGCCAAAATGCAGGCCACCTCGGGGAGAATCTCAAGAGCAGGGGGTGGAGCAAGCCAGGCCTCAAACCTCGAGAAGCTCCAGCCCAAAAGGCAGCCAAAATGCAGCCCACATGCGGGAGAATCTCAAGAGCAGGGGGTGGAGCAAGCCAGGCCTCAAACCAAGAGAAGCTCCAGCCCAAAAGGCAGCCAAAATCCAGCCCACATCCGGCAGAATCTCAAGAGCAGGGGGTGGAGCAAGCCAGGCCTCAAACCTCGAGAAGCTCCAGCCCAAAAGGCAGACAAAATCCAGCCCACATCCGGGAGAATCTCAAGAGCAGGGGGTGGAGCAAGGCAGGCCTCAAACCTCGAGAAGCTCCAGCCCAAAAGGCAGCCAAAATGCAGCCCACATCCGGGAGAATCTCAAGAGCAGGGGGTGGAGAAAGTCAGGCCTCAAACCACAAGAATCTCCAGCCCTAAAGGCAGCCAAAATGCAGCCCACATCCGGGAGAATCTCAAGACCACGGGGTGGAGCAAGCCAGGCCTCAAACCACGAGAAGCTCCAGCCCAAAAGGCAGCCAAAATGCAGCCCAGATCCCGGACAATTTCAAGAGCAGGGGGTGGAGTAAGCCAGGCCTCAAACCTCGAGAAGCTCCAGCCCAAAAGGCAGCCAAAATGCAGCCCACCTCCGGGAGAATCTCAAGATCAGGGGTGGAGCAAGCCAGGCCTCAAACCACGAGAAGCTCCAGCCCAAAAGGCAGCCAAAATCCAGCCCACATCCGGGAGAATATCAAGAGCAGGGGGTGGAGCAAGCCAGGCCTCAAACCACAAGAAGCTCCAGCCCAAAAGGCAGCCAAAATGCAGCCCACCTCCCTGAGAATCTCAAGAGCAGGGGGTGGAGCAAGCCAGGCCTCAAACCACGAGAAGCTCCAGCCCAAAATGCAGACAAAATCCAGCCCACATCCGGGAGAATCTCAAGAGCAGGGGGTGGAGGAAGCCAGGCCTCAAACCTCGAGAATCTCCAGCCCAAAAGGCAGCCAAAATGCAGCCCACCTCCCTGAGGTTATCAAGAGCAGGGGGTGGAGCAAGCCAGGCCTCAAACCACGAGAATCTCCAGCCCAAAAGGCAGCCAAAATGCAGCCCACATCCAGGAGAATCGCAAGAGCAGGGGGTGGAGCAAGCCAGGCCTCAAACCATGAGAAGCTCCAGCCCAAAAGGCAGCCAACATGCAGCCCACATCCGGGAGAATCTCAAGAGCAGGGGGTGGAGCAAGCCAGGCCTCAAACCACAAGAAGCTCCAGCCCAAAAGGCAGCCAAAATGCAGCCCACATCCCGGAGAATCTCAAGAGCAGGGTGTGGAGGAAGGCAGGCCTCAAACCACGAGAAGCTCCAGCCCAAAAGGCAGCCAAAATGCAGCCCACATCCGGGAGAATCTCAAGAGCAGGGGGTGGAGCAAGCCAGGCCTCAAACCTCGAGAAGCTCCAGCCCAAAATGCATACAAAATGCAGCCCACATCCGGGAGAATCTCAAGAGCAGGGGTTAGAGCAAGCCAGGCCTCAAACCTCGAGAAGCTCCAGCCCAAAAGGCAGCCAAAATGCAGCCCACATCCGGGAGAATCTCAAGAGCAGGG
Source organism: Rhynochetos jubatus (assembly GCA_027574665.1). NCBI lineage: Eukaryota > Metazoa > Chordata > Aves > Eurypygiformes > Rhynochetidae > Rhynochetos > Rhynochetos jubatus. The sequence goes on from JAQBHY010000070.1 coordinate 603,285, forward strand.
GGTGGAGCAAGCCAGGCCTCAAACCACGAGAAGCTCCAGCCCAAAAGGCAGCCAAAATGCAGCCCACATCCGGGAGAATATCAAGAGCAGGGGGTGGAGCAAGCCAGGCCTCAAACCACGAGAAGCTCCAGCCCAAAATGCAGACAAAATGCAGCCCACATCCGGGAGAATCTCAAGAGCAGGGGTTAGAGCAAGCCAGGCCTCAAACCTCGAGAAGCTCCAGCCCAAAAGGCAGCCAAAATGCAGCCCACATCCGGGAGAATCTCAAGAGCAGGGGGTGGAGCAAGCCAGGCCTCAAACCACGAGAAGCTCCAGCCCAAAAGGCAGCCAAAATGCAGCCCACATCCGGGAGAATATCAAGAGCAGGGGGTGGAGCAAGCCAGGCCTCAAACCACGAGAAGCTCCAGCCCAAAATGCAGACAAAATCCAGCCCACATCTGGGAGAATCTCAAGAGCAGTGGGTGGAGCAAGGCAGGCCTCAAACCACGAGAAGCTCCAGCCCAAAAGGCAGCCAAAATGCAGCCCACATCAGGGAGAATCTCAAGAGCAGGGGGTGGAGCAAGCCAGGCCTCAAACCATGAGAAGCTCCAGTCCAAAATACAGACAAAATCCATCCCACATCCGGGAGAATCTCAAGAGCAGGGGGTGGAGCAAGCCACGCCACAAACCACGAGAAGCTCCAGCAAAAAAGTCAGCCAAAATGCAGCCCACATCACGGAGAATCTCAAGAGCAGGGGATGGAGCAAGCCACGCCTCAAACCATGAGAAGCTCCAGCCCAAAATGCAGCCAAAATCCTACCCTCATCCGGGAGAATCTCAAGAGCAGGGGGTGGAGCAAGCCAGGCCTCAAACCACGAGAAGCTCCAGCCCAAAAGGCAGCCAAAATGCAGCCCACATCCAGGAGAATATCAAGAGCAGGGGGTGGAGCAAGCCAGGCCTCAAACCACGAGAAGCTCCAGCCCAAAAGGCAGGCACAATCCAGCCCACATCCGGGAGAATCTCAAGAGCAGGGGGTGGAGCAAGCCAGGCCTCAAACCATGAGAAGCTCCAGCCCATATGTCAGCCAAAATCCAGCCCACCTCAGGGAGAATCTCAAGAGCAGGGGGTGGAGCAAGCCAGGCCTCAAACCATGAGAAGCTCCAGCCCAAAATGCAGCCAAAATGCAGCCCACATCCAGGAGGATATCAAGAGCAGGGGGTGGAGCAAGCCAGGCCTCAAACCACGAGAAGCTCCAGCCCAAAAGGCAGCCAAAATGCAGCCCACATCCGGGAGAATCTCAAGAGCAGGGGATGGAGCAAGCCAGGCCTCAAACCATGAGAAGCTCCAGCCCAAAAGGCAGCCAAAATCCTACCCAAATCCGGGAGAATCTCAAGAGCAGGGGGTGGAGCAAGCCAGGCCTCAAACCACGAGAAGCTCCAGCCCAAAAGGCAGCCAAAATGCAGCCAACATCCCGGAGAATCTCAAGAGCAGGGGATGGAGCAAGCCAGGCCTCAAACCATGAGAAGCTCCAGCCCAAAAGGCAGCCAAAATGCAGCCCAGATCCGGGAAAATTTCAAGAGCAGGGGGTGGAGCAAGCCAGGCCTCAAACCTCGAGAAGCTCCAGCCCAAAAGGCAGGCAAAATGCAGCCCACATCCGGGAGAATCTCAAGAGCAGGGGGTGGAGCAAGCCAGGCCTCAAACCTCGAGAAGCTCCAGCCCAAAAGGCAGCCAAAATGTAGCCCACCTCCCTGAGAATCTCAAGAGCAGGGGGTGGAGCAAGCCAGGCCTCAAACCATGAGAAGCTCCAGCCCAAAAGGCAGCCAAAATCCAGCCCACCTCCCTGAGAATATCAAGAGCAGGGGGTGGACCAAGCCAGGCCTCAAACCTCGAGAAGCTCCAGCCCTAAAGGCAGCCAAAATGCAGCCCACCTCCCTGAGGTTATCAAGAGCAGGGGGTGGAGCAAGTCAGGCCTCAAACCACGAGAATCTCCAGCCCAAAAGGCAGCCAAAATCCAGCCCACATCCAGGAGAATCGCAAGAGCAGGGGGTGGAGCAAGCCAGGCCTCAAACCATGAGAAGCTCCAGCCCAAAAGGCAGCCAACATGCAGCCCACATCCGGGAGAATCTCAAGAGCAGGGGGTGGAGCAAGCCAGGCCTCAAACCACGAGAAGCTCCAGCCCAAACGGCAGCCAAAATGCAGCCCAGATCCGGGAAAATTTCAAGAGCAGGGGGTGGAGCAAGCCAGGCCTCAAACCATGAGAAGCTCCAGCCCAAAAGGCAGCCAAAATGTAGCCCACCTCCCTGAGAATCTCAAGAGCAGGGGGTGGAGCAAGCCAGGCCTCAAACCTCGAGAATCTCCAGCCCAAAAGGCAGCCAAAATGCAGCCCACCTCCCTGAGAATATCAAGAGCAGGGGGTGGAGAAAGCCACGCCTCAAACCACGAGAAGCTCCAGCCCATAAGACAGCCAAAATCCAGCCCACCTCCGGGAGAATCTCAAGAGCAGGGGGTGGAGCAAGCCAGGCCTCAAACCATGAGAAGCTCCAGCCCAAAAGGCAGCCAAAATGCAGCCCACATCCAGGAGAATCTCAGGAGCAGGGGGTGGAGGAAGCCAGGCCTCAAACCACGAGAAGCTCCAGCCCAAAAGGCAGCCAAAATGCAGGCCACCTCGGGGAGAATCTCAAGAGCAGGGGGTGGAGCAAGCCAGGCCTCAAACCTCGAGAAGCTCCAGCCCAAAAGGCAGCCAAAATGCAGCCCACATGCGGGAGAATCTCAAGAGCAGGGGGTGGAGCAAGCCAGGCCTCAAACCAAGAGAAGCTCCAGCCCAAAAGGCAGCCAAAATCCAGCCCACATCCGGCAGAATCTCAAGAGCAGGGGGTGGAGCAAGCCAGGCCTCAAACCTCGAGAAGCTCCAGCCCAAAAGGCAGACAAAATCCAGCCCACATCCGGGAGAATCTCAAGAGCAGGGGGTGGAGCAAGGCAGGCCTCAAACCTCGAGAAGCTCCAGCCCAAAAGGCAGCCAAAATGCAGCCCACATCCGGGAGAATCTCAAGAGCAGGGGGTGGAGAAAGTCAGGCCTCAAACCACAAGAATCTCCAGCCCTAAAGGCAGCCAAAATGCAGCCCACATCCGGGAGAATCTCAAGACCACGGGGTGGAGCAAGCCAGGCCTCAAACCACGAGAAGCTCCAGCCCAAAAGGCAGCCAAAATGCAGCCCAGATCCCGGACAATTTCAAGAGCAGGGGGTGGAGTAAGCCAGGCCTCAAACCTCGAGAAGCTCCAGCCCAAAAGGCAGCCAAAATGCAGCCCACCTCCGGGAGAATCTCAAGATCAGGGGTGGAGCAAGCCAGGCCTCAAACCACGAGAAGCTCCAGCCCAAAAGGCAGCCAAAATCCAGCCCACATCCGGGAGAATATCAAGAGCAGGGGGTGGAGCAAGCCAGGCCTCAAACCACAAGAAGCTCCAGCCCAAAAGGCAGCCAAAATGCAGCCCACCTCCCTGAGAATCTCAAGAGCAGGGGGTGGAGCAAGCCAGGCCTCAAACCACGAGAAGCTCCAGCCCAAAATGCAGACAAAATCCAGCCCACATCCGGGAGAATCTCAAGAGCAGGGGGTGGAGGAAGCCAGGCCTCAAACCTCGAGAATCTCCAGCCCAAAAGGCAGCCAAAATGCAGCCCACCTCCCTGAGGTTATCAAGAGCAGGGGGTGGAGCAAGCCAGTCCTCAAACCACGAGAATCTCCAGCCCAAAAGGCAGCCAAAATGCAGCCCACATCCAGGAGAATCGCAAGAGCAGGGGGTGGAGCAAGCCAGGCCTCAAACCATGAGAAGCTCCAGCCCAAAAGGCAGCCAACATGCAGCCCACATCCGGGAGAATCTCAAGAGCAGGGGGTGGAGCAAGCCAGGCCTCAAACCACAAGAAGCTCCAGCCCAAAAGGCAGCCAAAATGCAGCCCACATCCCGGAGAATCTCAAGAGCAGGGTGTGGAGGAAGGCAGGCCTCAAACCACGAGAAGCTCCAGCCCAAAAGGCAGCCAAAATGCAGCCCACATCCGGGAGAATCTCAAGAGCAGGGGGTGGAGCAAGCCAGGCCTCAAACCTCGAGAAGCTCCAGCCCAAAATGCATACAAAATGCAGCCCACATCCGGGAGAATCTCAAGAGCAGGGGTTAGAGCAAGCCAGGCCTCAAACCTCGAGAAGCTCCAGCCCAAAAGGCAGCCAAAATGCAGCCCACATCCGGGAGAATCTCAAGAGCAGGGGGTGGAGCAAGCCAGGCCTCAAACCACGAGAAGCTCCAGCCCAAAAGGCAGCCAAAATGCAGCCCACATCCGGGAGAATATCAAGAGCAGGGGGTGGAGCAAGCCAGGCCTCAAACCACGAGAAGCTCCAGCCCAAAATGCAGACAAAATGCAGCCCACATCCGGGAGAATCTCAAGAGCAGGGGGTGGAGCAAGCCAGGCCTCAAACCACGAGAAGCTCCAGCCCAAAAGGCAGCCAAAATGCAGCCCACATCCGGGAGAATCTCAAGAGCAGGGGGTGGAGCAAGCCAGGCCTCAAACCACGAGAAGCTCCAGCCCAAAAGGCAGCCAAAATGCAGCCCACATCCGGGAGAATATCAAGAGCAGGGGGTGGAGCAAGCCAGGCCTCAAACCACGAGAAGCTCCAGCCCAAAATGCAGACAAAATCCAGCCCACATCTGGGAGAATCTCAAGAGCAGTGGGTGGAGCAAGGCAGGCCTCAAACCACGAGAAGCTCCAGCCCAAAAGGCAGCCAAAATGCAGCCCACATCAGGGAGAATCTCAAGAGCAGGGGGTGGAGCAAGCCAGGCCTCAAACCATGAGAAGCTCCAGTCCAAAATACAGACAAAATCCATCCCACATCCGGGAGAATCTCAAGAGCAGGGGGTGGAGCAAGCCACGCCACAAACCACGAGAAGCTCCAGCAAAAAAGTCAGCCAAAATGCAGCCCACATCACGGAGAATCTCAAGAGCAGGGGATGGAGCAAGCCACGCCTCAAACCATGAGAAGCTCCAGCCCAAAATGCAGCCAAAATCCTACCCTCATCCGGGAGAATCTCAAGAGCAGGGGGTGGAGCAAGCCAGGCCTCAAACCACGAGAAGCTCCAGCCCAAAAGGCAGCCAAAATGCAGCCCACATCCAGGAGAATATCAAGAGCAGGGGGTGGAGCAAGCCAGGCCTCAAACCACGAGAAGCTCCAGCCCAAAAGGCAGGCACAATCCAGCCCACATCCGGGAGAATCTCAAGAGCAGGGGGTGGAGCAAGCCAGGCCTCAAACCATGAGAAGCTCCAGCCCATATGTCAGCCAAAATCCAGCCCACCTCAGGGAGAATCTCAAGAGCAGGGGGTGGAGCAAGCCAGGCCTCAAACCATGAGAAGCTCCAGCCCAAAATGCAGCCAAAATGCAGCCCACATCCAGGAGGATATCAAGAGCAGGGGGTGGAGCAAGCCAGGCCTCAAACCACGAGAAGCTCCAGCCCAAAAGGCAGCCAAAATGCAGCCCACATCCGGGAGAATCTCAAGAGCAGGGGATGGAGCAAGCCAGGCCTCAAACCATGAGAAGCTCCAGCCCAAAAGGCAGCCAAAATCCTACCCAAATCCGGGAGAATCTCAAGAGCAGGGGGTGGAGCAAGCCAGGCCTCAAACCACGAGAAGCTCCAGCCCAAAAGGCAGCCAAAATGCAGCCAACATCCCGGAGAATCTCAAGAGCAGGGGATGGAGCAAGCCAGGCCTCAAACCATGAGAAGCTCCAGCCCAAAAGGCAGCCAAAATGCAGCCCAGATCCGGGAAAATTTCAAGAGCAGGGGGTGGAGCAAGCCAGGCCTCAAACCTCGAGAAGCTCCAGCCCAAAAGGCAGGCAAAATGCAGCCCACATCCGGGAGAATCTCAAGAGCAGGGGTTGGAGCAAGCCAGGCCTCAAACCTCGAGAAGCTCCAGCCCAAAAGGCAGCCAAAATGTAGCCCACCTCCCTGAGAATCTCAAGAGCAGGGGGTGGAGCAAGCCAGGCCTCAAACCACGAGAAGCTCCAGCCCAAAAGGCAGCCAAAAGGCAGCCCACATCCAGGAGAATCTCAGGAGCAGGGGGTGGAGGAAGCCAGGCCTCAAACCACGAGAAGCTACAGCCCAAAAGGCAGCCAAAATGCAGGCCACCTCGGGGAGAATCTCAAGAGCAGGGGGTGGAGCAAGCCAGGCCTAAAACCTCGAGAAGCTCCAGCCCAAAAGGCAGCCAAAATGCAGCCCACCTCCCTGAGAATCTGAAGAGCAGGGGGTGGAGCAAGCCAGGCCTCAAACCACGAGAAGCTCCAGCCCAAAAGGCAGCCATAATACAGCCCACATCCGGGAGAATCTCAAGAGCAGGGGGTGGAGCAAGCCAGGCCTCAAACCTCGAGAAGCTCCAGCCCAAAAGGCAGCCAAAATCCAGCCCACATCCGGGAGAATCTCAAGAGCAGGGGGTGGAGCAAGCCAGGCCTCAAACCTCGAGAAGCTCCAGCCCAAAAGGCAGCCAAAATGCAGCCCACATCCGGGAGAATCTCAAGAGCAGGGGGTGGAGCAAGCCAGGCCTCAAACCTCGAGAAGCTCCAGCCCAAAAGGCAGCCAAAATGCAGCCCACATCCGGGAGAATCTCAAGAGCAGGGGGTGGAGAAAGTCAGGCCTCAAACCACAAGAAGCTCCAGCCCTAAAGGCAGCCAAAATGCAGCCCACATCCGGGAGAATCTCAAGACCAGGGGGTGGAGCAAGCCAGGCCTCAAACCATGAGAAGCTCCAGCCCAAAAGGCAGCCAAAATGCAGCCCACATCCGGGAGAATCTCAAGAGCAGGGGGTGGAGAAAGCCAGGCCTCAAACCACGAGAAGCTCCTGCCCAAAAGGCAGCCAAAATGCAGCCCAGATCCCGGACAATTTCAAGAGCAGGGGGTGGAGCAAGCCAGGCCTCAAACCTCGAGAAGCTCCAGCCCAAAAGGCAGCCAAAATGCAGCCCACCTCCGGGAGAATCTCAAGAGCAGGGGGTGGAGCAAGCCAGGCCTCAAACCATGAGAAGCTCCAGCCCAAAAGGCAGCCAAAATCCAGCCCACCTCCCTGAGAATATCAAGAGCAGGGGGTGGACCAAGCCAGGCCTCAAACCTCGAGAAGCTCCAGCCCTAAAGGCAGCCAAAATGCAGCCCACCTCCCTGAGGTTATCAAGAGCAGGGGGTGGAGCAAGTCAGGCCTCAAACCACGAGAATCTCCAGCCCAAAAGGCAGCCAAAATCCAGCCCACATCCAGGAGAATCGCAAGAGCAGGGGGTGGAGCAAGCCAGGCCTCAAACCATGAGAAGCTCCAGCCCAAAAGGCAGCCAACATGCAGCCCACATCCGGGAGAATCTCAAGAGCAGGGGGTGGAGCAAGCCAGGCCTCAAACCACGAGAAGCTCCAGCCCAAACGGCAGCCAAAATGCAGCCCACATCCGGGAAAATTTCAAGAGCAGGGGGTGGAGCAAGCCAGGCCTCAAACCATGAGAAGCTCCAGCCCAAAAGGCAGCCAAAATGTAGCCCACCTCCCTGAGAATCTCAAGAGCAGGGGGTGGAGCAAGCCAGGCCTCAAACCTCGAGAATCTCCAGCCCAAAAGGCAGCCAAAATGCAGCCCACCTCCCTGAGAATATCAAGAGCAGGGGGTGGAGAAAGCCACGCCTCAAACCACGAGAAGCTCCAGCCCATAAGACAGCCAAAATCCAGCCCACCTCCGGGAGAATCTCAAGAGCAGGGGGTGGAGCAAGCCAGGCCTCAAACCATGAGAAGCTCCAGCCCAAAAGGCAGCCAAAATGCAGCCCACATCCAGGAGAATCTCAGGAGCAGGGGGTGGAGGAAGCCAGGCCTCAAACCACGAGAAGCTCCAGCCCAAAAGGCAGCCAAAATGCAGGCCACCTCGGGGAGAATCTCAAGAGCAGGGGGTGGAGCAAGCCAGGCCTCAAACCTCGAGAAGCTCCAGCCCAAAAGGCAGCCAAAATGCAGCCCACATGCGGGAGAATCTCAAGAGCAGGGGGTGGAGCAAGCCAGGCCTCAAACCAAGAGAAGCTCCAGCCCAAAAGGCAGCCAAAATCCAGCCCACATCCGGCAGAATCTCAAGAGCAGGGGGTGGAGCAAGCCAGGCCTCAAACCTCGAGAAGCTCCAGCCCAAAAGGCAGACAAAATCCAGCCCACATCCGGGAGAATCTCAAGAGCAGGGGGTGGAGCAAGGCAGGCCTCAAACCTCGAGAAGCTCCAGCCCAAAAGGCAGCCAAAATGCAGCCCACATCCGGGAGAATCTCAAGAGCAGGGGGTGGAGAAAGTCAGGCCTCAAACCACAAGAATCTCCAGCCCTAAAGGCAGCCAAAATGCAGCCCACATCCGGGAGAATCTCAAGACCAGGGGGTGGAGCAAGCCAGGCCTCAAACCACGAGAAGCTCCAGCCCAAAAGGCAGCCAAAATGCAGCCCAGATCCCGGACAATTTCAAGAGCAGGGGGTGGAGTAAGCCAGGCCTCAAACCTCGAGAAGCTCCAGCCCAAAAGGCAGCCAAAATGCAGCCCACCTCCGGGAGAATCTCAAGATCAGGGGTGGAGCAAGCCAGGCCTCAAACCACGAGAAGCTCCAGCCCAAAAGGCAGCCAAAATCCAGCCCACATCCGGGAGAATATCAAGAGCAGGGGGTGGAGCAAGCCAGGCCTCAAACCACAAGAAGCTCCAGCCCAAAAGGCAGCCAAAATGCAGCCCACCTCCCTGAGAATATCAAGAGCAGGGGGTGGAGCAAGCCAGGCCTCAAACCACGAGAAGCTCCAGCCCAAAATGCAGACAAAATCCAGCCCACATCCGGGAGAATCTCAAGAGCAGGGGGTGGAGGAAGCCAGGCCTCAAACCTCGAGAAGCTCCAGCCCAAAAGGCAGCCAAAATGCAGCCCACCTCCCTGAGGTTATCAAGAGCAGGGGGTGGAGCAAGCCAGGCCTCAAACCACGAGAATCTCCAGCCCAAAAGGCAGCCAAAATGCAGCCCACATCCAGGAGAATCGCAAGAGCAGGGGGTGGAGCAAGCCAGGCCTCAAACCATGAGAAGCTCCAGCCCAAAAGGCAGCCAACATGCAGCCCACATCCGGGAGAATCTCAAGAGCAGGGGGTGGAGCAAGCCAGGCCTCAAACCACGAGAAGCTCCAGCCCAAAAGGCAGCCAAAATGCAGCCCAGATCCGGGAAAATTTCAAGAGCAGGGGGTGGAGCAAGCCAGGCCTCAAACCATGAGAAGCTCCAGCCCAAAAGGCAGCCAAAATGTAGCCCACCTCCCTGAGAATCTCAAGAGCAGGGGGTGGAGCAAGCCAGGCCTCAAACCTCGAGAATCTCCAGCCCAAAAGGCAGCCAAAATGCAGCCCACCTCCCTGAAAATATCAAGAGCAGGGGGTGGAGAAAGCCACGCCTCAAACCACGAGAAGCTCCAGCCCATAAGACAGCCAAAATCCAGCCCACCTCCGGGAGAATCTCAAGAGCAGGGGGTGGAGCAAGCCAGGCCTCAAACCTCGAGAAGCTCCAGCCCAAAAGGCAGCCAAAATGCAGCCCACATCCAGGAGAATCTCAGGAGCAGAGGGTGGAGCAAGCCAGGCCTCAAACCACGAGAAGCTCCAGCCCAAAAGGCAGCCAAAATGCAGGCCACCTCGGGGAGAATCTCAAGAGCAGGGGGTGGAGCAAGCCAGGCCTCAAACCTCGAGAAGCTCCAGCCCAAAAGGCAGCCAAAATGCAGAACACCTCCCTGAGAATCTCAAGAGCAGGGGGTGGAGCAAGCCAGGCCTCAAACCACGAGAAGCTCCAGCCCAAAAGGCAGCCATAATACAGCCCACATCCGGGAGAATCTCAAGAGCAGGGGGTGGAGCAAGCCAGGCCTCAAACCAAGAGAAGCTCCAGCCCAAAAGGCAGCCAAAATGCAGCCCACATCCGGAAGAATCTCAAGAGCAGGGGGTGGAGCAAGGCAGGCCTCAAACCTCGAGAAGCTCCAGCCCAAAAGGCAGACAAAATCCAGCCCACATCCGGGAGAATCTCAAGAGCAGGGGGTGGAGCAAGGCAGGCCTCAAACCTCGAGAAGCTCCAGCCCAAAAGGCAGCCAAAATGCAGCCCACATCCGGGAGAATCTCAAGAGCAGGGGGTGGAGAAAGTCAGGCCTCAAACCACAAGAATCTCCAGCCCTAAAGGCAGCCAAAATGCAGCCCACATCCGGGAGAATCTCAAGACCAGGGGGTGGAGCAAGCCAGGCCTCAAACCACGAGAAGCTCCAGCCCAAAAGGCAGCCAAAATCCAGCCCACATCCGGGAGAATCTCAAGAGCAGGGGGTGGAGCAAGCCAGGCCTCAAACCTCGAGAAGCTCCAGCCCAAAATGCAGACAAAATCCAGCCCACATCCGGGAGAATCTCAAGAGCAGGGGGTGGAGCAAGCCAGGCCTCAAACCACGAGAAGCTCCAGCCCAAAAGGCAGCCAAAATGCAGCCCACATCCGGGAGAATCTCAAGAGCAGGGGGTGGAGCAAGCCAGGCCTCAAACCACAAGAAGCTCCAGCCCTAAAGGCAGCCAAAATGCAGCCCACATCCGGGAGAATCTCAAGACCAGGGGGTGGAGCAAGCCAGGCCTCAAACCACGAGAAGCTCCAGCCCAAAAGGCAGCCAAAATCCAGCCCACCTCCCTGAGAATATCAAGAGCAGGGGGTGGAGCAAGCCAGGCCTCAAACCTCGAGAAGCTCCAGCCCAAAAGGCAGCCAAAATGCAGCCCACCTCCCTGAGAATATCAAGAGCAGGGGGTGGAGAAAGCCATGCCTCAAACCACGAGAAGCTCCAGCCCAAAAAACAGCCAAAATGCAGCCCACATCCGGGAGAATCTCAAGAGCAGAGGGTGGAGCAAGCCAGGCCTCAAACCACGAGAAGCTCCAGCCCAAAAGGCAGCCAAAATGCAGCCCACATCCGGGAGAATCTCAAGAGCAGAGGGTGGAGCAAGCCAGGCCTCAAACCATGAGAAGCTCCAGCCCACAAGGTAGCAAAAATGCAGCCCACATCCGGGAGAATCTCAAGAGCAGGGGGTGGAGCAAGCCAGGCCTCAAACCACGAGAAGCTCCAGCCCAAAAGGCAGCCAAAATGCAGCCCACATCCGGGAGAATCTCAAGAGCAGGGGGTGGAGCAAGCCAGGCCTCAAACCTCGAGAAGCTCCAGCCCAAAAGGCAGCCAAAATGCAGCCCACATCCGGCAGAATCTCAAGAGCAGGGGGTGGAGCAAGCCAGGCCTCAAACCACGAGAAGCTCCAGCCCAAAAGGCAGCCAAAATGCAGCCCACATCCGGGAGAATCTCAAGAGCAGGGGGTGGAGCAAGCCAGGCCTCAAACCACGAGAAGCTCCAGCCCAAAAGGCAGCCAAAATCCAGCCCACATCCGGGAGAATCTCAAGAGCAGGGGGTGGAGCAAGCCAGGCCTCAAACCTCGAGAAGCTCCAGCCCAAAAGGCAGACAAAATCCAGCCCACATGCGGGAGAATCTCAAGAGCAGGGGGTGGAGCAAGGCAGGCCTCAAACCTCGAGAAGCTCCAGCCCAAAAAGCAGCCAAAATGCAGCCAACATCCCGGAGAATCTCAAGAGCAGGGGGTGGAGAAAGCCAGGCCTCAAAGCACGAGAAGCTCCAGCCCTAAAAGCAGCCAAAATGCAGCCCACATCCGGGAGAATCTCAAGAGCAGGGAGTGGAGCAACCCAGGCCTCAAACCACGAGAAGCTCCAGCCCTAAAGGCAGCCAAAATGCAGCCCACATCCGGGAGAATATGAAGAGCAGGGGGTGGAGGAAGCCAGGCCTCAAACCACGAGAAGCTCCAGCCCAAAAGGCAGCCAAAATGCAGCCCACATGCGGGAGAATCTCAAGAGCAGGGGGTGGAGCAAGCCAGGCCTGAAACCACGAGAAGCTCCAGCCCAAAAGGCAGCCAAAATGCAGCCCACATCCGGGAGAATCTCAAGAGCAGGGGGTGGAGCAAGACAGGCCTCAAACCACAAGAAGCTCCAGCCCAAAAAGCAGCCAAAATGCAGCCAACATCCCGGAGAATCTCAAGAGCAGGGGGTGGAGAAAGCCAGGCCTCAAACCACGAGAAGCTCCAGCCCAAAATGCAGCCAAAATGCAGCCCACATGCGGGAGAATCTCAAGAGCAGGGGGTGGAGCAAGCCAGGCCTCAAACCACGAGAAGCTCCAGCCAAAAAGGCAGCCAAAATGCAGCCCACATCCGGGAGAATCTCAAGAGCAGGGGGTGAAGCAAGACAGGCCTCAAACCACAAGAAGCTCCAGCCCAAAATGCAGCCAAAATGCAGCCAACATCCCGGAGAATCTCAAGAGCAGGGGGTGGAGAAAGCCAGGCCTCAAACCACGAGAAGCTCCAGCCCAAAAGGCAGCCAAAATGCAGCCCACATCCGGGAGAATCTCAAGAGAAGGGGGTGGAGCAAGCCAGGCCTCAAACCTCGAGAAGATCCAGCCCAAAAGGCAGCCAAATTCCAGCCCACATCCGGCAGAATCTCAAGAGCAGGGGGTGGAGCAAGCCAGGCCTCAAACCATGAGAAGCTCCAGCCCTAAAAGCAGCCAAAATGCAGCCCACATCCGGGAGAATCTCAAGAGCAGGGAGTGGAGCAAGCCAGGCCTCAAACCACGAGAAGCTCCAGCCCTAAAGGCAGCCAAAATGCAGCCCACATCCGGGAGAATCTCAAGAGCAGGGGGTGGAGCAAGCCAGGCCTCAAACCACGAGAAGCTCCAGCCCAAAAGGCAGCCAAAATCCAGCCCACATCCGGGAGAATCTCAAGAGCAGGGGGTGGAGCAAGCCAGGCCTCAAACCACGAGAAGCTCCAGCCCAAAAGGCAGCCAAAATGCAGCCCACATCCGGGAGAATCTCAAGAGCAGGGGTTGGAGCAAGACAGGCCTCAAACCACAAGAAGCTCCAGCCCAAAATGTAGCCAAAATGCAGCCCACATCCCGCAGAATCTCAAGAGCAGGGAGTGGAGCAAGCCAGGCCTCAAACCACGAGAAGCTCCAGCCCTAAAGGCAGCCAAAATGCAGCCCACATCCGGGAGAATATGAAGAGCAGGGGGTGGAGGAAGCCAGGCCTCAAACCACGAGAAGCTCCAGCCCAAAAGGCAGCCAAAATGCAGCCCACATCCGGGAGAATCTCAAGAGCAGGGCGTGGAGTAATCCAGGCCTCAAACCATGAGAAGCTCCAGCCCAAAAGGCAGCCAAAATGCAGCCCACATCCAGGAGAATCTCAAGAGCAGAGGGTGGAGCAAGCCAGGCCTCAAACCTCGAGAAGCTCCAGCCCACAAGGCAGCCAAAATGCAGCCCACATCCGGGAGAATCTCAAGAGCAGGGGGTGGAGCAAGCCAGGCCTCAAACCACGAGAAGCTCCAGCCCAAAAGGCAGCCAAAATGCAGCCCACATCCGGGAGAATCTCAAGAGCAGGGGGTGGAACAAGCCAGGCCTCAAACCTCGAGAAGCTCCAGCCCAAAAGGCAGCCAAAATCCAGCCCACATCCGGCAGAATCTCAAGAGCAGGGGGTGGAGCAAGCCAGGCCTCAAACCACGAGAAGCTCCAGCCCTAAAAGCAGCCAAAATGCAGCCCACATCCGGGAGAATCTCAAGAGCAGGGAGTGGAGCAAGCCAGGCCTCAAACCACGAGAAGCTCCAGCCCAAAAGGCAGCCAAAATGCAGCCCACATCCGGGAGAATATGAAGAGCAGGGGGTGGAGGAAGGCAGGCCTCAAACCACGAGAAGCTCCAGCCCAAAAGGCAGCCAAAAGCCAGCCTACATGGAGGAGATTGTCAAGAGCAGGGGGTGGAGCAAGCCAGGCCTCAAACCACGAGAAGCTCCAGCCCAAAAGGCAGCCAAAATGCAGCCCACCTCCCTGATAATCTCAAGAGCAGGTGCTGGAGCAAGCCAGGCCTCAAACCACGAGAAGCTCCAGCCCAAAATGCAGCAAAAATACAGCCAAAATGCAGCCCACATCTGGGAGAATCTCAAGAGCAGGTGGTGGAGCAAGCCAGGCCTCACACCTCGAGAATCTCCAGCCCAAAAGGCAGCCAAAATGCAGCCCACATCCAGGAGAATCGCAAGAGCAGGGGGTGGAGGAAGCCAGGCCTCAAACCACGAGAAGTTCCAGCCCAAAAGGCAGCCAAAATGCAGCCCACATCCGGGAGAATCTCAAGAGCAGGGCGTGGAGTAAGCCAGGCCTCAAACCATGAGAAGCTCCAGCCCAAAAGGCAGCCAAAATGCAGCCCACATCCAGGAGAATATCAAGAGCAGAGGGTGGAGCAAGCCAGGCCTCAAACCATGAGAAGATCCAGCCCACAAGGCAGCCAAAATGCAGCCCACATCCGGGAGAATCTCAAGAGCAGGGGGTGGAGCAAGCCAGGCCTCAAACCACGAGAAGCTCCAGCCCAAAAGGCAGCCAAAATGCAGCCCACATCCGGGAGAATCTCAAGAGCAGGGGGTGGAGCAAGCCAGGCCTCAAACCACGAGCATCTGCAGCCCAAAATGCAACCAAATTCCAGCCCACATCCGGCAGAATCTCAAGAGCAGGGAGTGGAGCAAGCCAGGCCTCAAACCACGAGAAGCTCCAGCCCTAAAGGCAGCCAAAATGCAGCCCACATCCGGGAGAATATGAAGAGCAGGGGGTGGAGGAAGCCAGGCCTCAAACCACGAGAAGCTCCAGCCCAAAAGGCAGCCAAAATGCAGCCCACATCCGGGAGAATCTCAAGAGCAGGGGGTGGAGCAAGCCAGGCCTCAAACCACGAGAAGCTCCAGCCCAAAAGGCAGCCAAAATGCAGCCCACATCCGGGAGAATCTCAAGAGCAGGGGGTGGAGCAAGCCAGGCCTCAAACCACGACAAGCTCCAGCCCAAAAGGCAGCGAAAATGCAGCCCACATCCAGGACAAATTCAAGAGCAGGGGGTGGAGCAAGGCAGGCCTCAAACCACGAGAAGCTCCAGCCCAAATGTCAGCCAAAATCCAGCCCACATCCGGGAGAATATCAAGAGCAGGGGGTGGAGCAAGCCAGGCCTCAAACCACGAGAATCTTCAGCCCAAAATGCAGCCAAAATGCAGCCCACATCCGGGAGAATCTCAAGAGCAGGGTTTGGAGCAAGGCAGGCCTCAAACCACAAGAAGCTCCAGACAAAATGGCAGACAAATTCCAGCCCATATCCGGGAGAAACTCAATGGCTGGTGGTGGAGTAAGCCAGGCCTCATACCTCGAGAAGCTCCAGCCCAAGAATCAGTCAAAATCCAGATCACATCCGGGAGAATCTGAAGAGCAGGGGGTGGAGCAAGGCAGGCCTCAAACCTCGAGAAGCTCCAGCCCAAAAGGCAGCCAAAAGCCAGCCTACATGGAGGAGATTGTCAAGAGCAGGGGGTGGAGCAAGCCAGGCCTCAAACCACGAGAAGCTCCAGCCCTAAAGGCAGCCAAAATGCAGCCCACCTCCCTGATAATCTCAAGAGCAGGGGGTGGAGCAAGGCAGGCCTCAAACCACGAGAAGGTCCAGCCCAAAAGGCAGCCAAAATGCAGGCCACATCCGGGAGAATCTCAAGAGCAGGGGGTGGAGCAAGCCAGGCCTCAAACCATGAGATGCTCCAGCCCAAAAGGCAGCCAAAATGCAGCCCACATCCCGGAGAATCTCAAGAGCAGGGGGTGGAGCAAGCCAGGCCTCAAACCACGAGAAGCTCCAGCCCAAAAGGCAGCCAAAATCCAGCCCACATCCCTGATAATCTCAAGAGCAGGGGGTGGAGCAAACCAGGCCTCAAACCACGAGAAGCTCCAGCCCAAAATGCACCCAAATTCCAGCCCACATCCGGGAGAATCTCAAGAGCAGGGGGTGGAGCAAGCCAGGCCTCAAACCATGAGAAGCTCCAGCCCAAAAGGCAGCCAAAATGCAGCCCACATCCGGGAGAATCTCAAGAGCAGGGGGTGGAGCAAGCCAGGCCTCAAACCTCGAGAAGCTCCAGCCAAAAAGGCAGCCAAAATGCAGCCCACCTCCCTGATAATCTCAAGAGCAGGGGGTGGAGAAAGCCAGGCCTCAAACCACGAGAAGCTCCAGCCCAAAATGTAGAAAAAATCCAGCCCACATCCGGGAGAATCTCAAGAGCAGGGGGTGGAGCAAGCCAGGCCTCAAACCACGAGAAGCTCCAGCCCAAAAGGCAGCCAAAATCCAGCCCTCATCCCGGGAGAATATCAAGGGCAGGGGGTGGAGCAAGCCAGGCCTCAAACCTCGAGAAGCTCCAGCCCAAAAGGCAGCCAAAATGCAGCCCACATCCGGGAGAATATCAAGAGCAGAGGGTGGAGCAAGCCAGGCCTCAAACCACGAGAAGCTCCAGCCCAAAATGCAGCCAAATTCCAGCCCACCTCCGGGAGAATATCAAGGGCAGGGGTTGGAGCAAGCCAGGCCTCAAACCTCGAGAAGCTCCAGCCCAAAAGGCAGCCAAAATGCAGCCCACATCCGGGAGAATATCAAGAGCAGGGGGTGGAGCAAGCCAGGCCTCAAACCACGAGAAGCTCCAGGCCAAAAGGCAGCCAAAATGCAGCCCACATCCGGGAGAATCTCAAGAGCAGGGGGTGGAGCAAGCCAGGCCTCAAACCACGAGAAGCTCCAGCCCAAAAGGCAGCCAAAATGCAGCCCACAACCGGGAGAATCTCAAGAGCAGGGGGTGGAGCAAGCCAGGCCTCAAACCATGAGAAGCTCCAGCCCAAAATGCAGCCAAAATGCAGCCCACATCCGGGAGAATATCAAGAGCAGAGGGTGGAGCAAGCCAGGCCTCAAACCATGAGAAGCTCCAGCCCAAAAGGCAGCCAAAATGCAGCCCACATCCAGGAGAATCTCAAGAGCAGGGGGTGGAGCAAGCCAGGCCTCAAACCACGAGAAGCTCCAGACCAAAATGCAGACAAAGTTCAGCCCATATCCGGGAGAATCTCAAGAGCAGGGGGTGGAGCAAGGCAGGCCTCAAACCTCAAGATTCTCCAGCCCAAAAGGCAGCCAAAATGCAGCCCACATCCGGGAGAATCTCAAGAGCAGGGGGTGGAGCAAGCCAGGCCTCAAACCACGAGAAGCTCCAGCCCAAAAGGCAGCCAAAATGCAGCCCACATCCGGGAGAATCTCAAGAGCAGGGGGTGGAGCAAGCCAGGCCTCAAACCACGAGAAGCTCCAGCCCAAGAATCAGCCAAAATGCAGCCCATCTCCGGGACAATCTCAATGGCAGAGTTTGGAGCAAGCCAGGCCTCAAACCTTGTGAAGATCCAGCCCAAAAGGCAGCCAAAATGCAGCCCACATCCGGGAGAATCTCAAGAGCAGGGGGTGGAGCAAGCCAGGCCTCAAAAACAAGAAGGTCCAGCCCAAAATGTAGCCAAAATGCAGGCCACCTCGGGGAGAATCTCAAGAGCAGGGGGTGGAGCAAGCCAGGCCTCAAACCACGAGAAGCTCCAGCCCAAAAGGCAGCCAAAATGCAGCCCACATCCGGGAGAATCTCAAGAGCAGGGGGTGGAGCAACACAGGCCTCAAACCTCGAGAAGCTCCAGCCCAAGAATCAGCCAAAATGCAGCCCACCTCCGGGAGAATCTCAATGGCAGAGTTTGGAGCAAGCCAGGCCTCAAACCTTGTGAAGATCCAGCCCAAAAGGCAGCCAAAATCCAGCCCACCTCCGGGAGAATCTCAAGAGCAGGGGGTGGAGCAAGCCAGGCCTCAAACCACGAGAAGCTCCAGCCCAAAATGCAGCCAAAATCCAGCCCTCATCCGGGAGAATATCAAGGGCAGGGGGTGGAGCAAGCCAGGCCTCAAACCTCGAGAAGCTCCAGCCCAAAAGGTAGCCAAAATGCAGCCCACATCCAGGAGAATATAAAGAGCAGGGGGTGGAGTAAGCCAGGCCTCAAACCAGGAGAAGCTCCAGCCCAAAATGCAGCCAAAATGCAGCCCACATCCGGGAGAATCTCAAGAGCAGGGGGTGGAGCAAGCCAGGCCTCAAACCACGAGAAGCTCCAGCCCAAAATGCAGCCAAAATGCAGCCCACCTCCGGGAGATTATCAAGAGCAGGGGGTGGAGCAATCCAGGCCTCAAACCACGAGAAGCTCCAGCCCAAAAGGCAGCCAAAATGCAGCCCACATCCGGGAGAATCTCAAGAGCAGGGGGTGGAGCAAGCCAGGCCTGAAACCACGAGAAGCTCCAGCCCAAAATTCAGCCAAAATGCAGCCCACATCCGGGAGAATATCAAGAGCAGGGGGTGGAGGAAGCCAGGCCTCAAACCATGAGTAGCTCCAGCCCAAAAGGCAGCCAAAATGCAGCCCACATCCGGGAGAATCTCAAGAGCAGAGGGTGGAGCAAGCCAGGCCTCAAACCATGAGAAGCTCCAGCCCAAAAGACAGCCAAAATGCAGCCCACATCCGGGAGAATCTCAAGAGCAGGGGGTGGAGCAAGCCAGGCCTCAAACCACGAGAAGCTCCAGACCAAAATGCAGACAAAATCCAGCCCTATATCTGGGAGAATCTCAAGAGCAGGGGGTGGAGCAAGGCAGGCCTCAAACCTCAAGATTCTCCAGCCCAAAAGGCAGCCAAAATGCAGCCCACATCCGGGAGAATCTCAAGAGCAGGGGGTGGAGCAAGCCAGGCCTCAAACCATGAGAAGCTCCAGCCCAAAAGGGAGCCAAAATGCAGCCCACATCCGGGAGAATCTCAAGAGCAGGGGGTGGAGCAAGCCAGGCCTCAAATCACGAGAAGCTCCAGCCCAAAAGGCAGCCAAAATGCAGCCCACATCCCGGAGAATCTCAAGAGCAGAGGGTGGAGCAAGCCAGGCCTCAAACCACGAGAAGCTCCAGCCCTAAAGGCAGCCAAACTCCAGCCCACATCCAGGAGAATATCATGGGCAGGGGTTGGAGCAAGCCAGGCCTCAAATCACGAGAAGCTCCAGCCCAAAATGTAGCAAAATGCAGGCCACCTCGGGGAGAATCTCAAGAGCAGGGGGTGGAGCAAGCCAGGCCTCAAACCACGAGAAGCTCCAGCCCAAAATGCAGCCAAAATCCAGCCCACATCCGGGAGAATCTCAAGAGCAGGGGTTGGAGCAAGCCAGGCCTCAAACCACGAGAAGCTCCAGCCCAAAAGGCAGCCAAAATTCAGCCCACATCCGGGAGAATCTCAAGAGCAGGGGGTGGAGCAAGCCAGGCCTCAAACCTCGAGAAGCTCCAGCCCAAAAGGCAGCCAAAATGCAGCCCACCTCCCTGAGAATATCAAGAGCAGGGGGTGGAGCAAGCCAGGCCTCAAACCACGAGAAGCTCCAGCCCTAAAGGCAGCCAAAATGCATCCCACATCCGGGAGAATCTCAAGAGCAGGTGGTGGAGCAAGCCAGGCCTCAAACCACGAGAAGCTCCAGCCCAAAAGGCAGCCAAAATGCAGCCCACATCCGGGAGAATCTCAAGAGCAGGGGGTGGAGCAAGCCAGGCCTCAAACCACGAGAAGCTCCAGCCCAAAATGTAGAAAAAATCCAGCCCACATCCGGGAGAATCTCAAGAGCAGGGGGTGGAGCAAGCCAGGCCTCAAACCATGAGAAACTCCAGCCCAAAATGCAGCCAAAATCCAGCCCTCATCCGGGAGAATATCAAGGGCAGGGGGTGGAGCAAGCCAGGCCTCAAACCTCGAGAAGCTCCAGCCCAAAAGGCAGCCAAAATGCAGCCCACATCCAGGAGAATCTCAAGAGCAGAGGGTGGAGCAAGCCAGGCCTCAAACCACGAGAAGCTCCAGCCCAAAAGGCAGCCAAATTCCAGCCCACATCCGGGAGAATATCAAGGGCAGGGGGTGGAGCAAGCCAGGCCTCAAACCTCGAGAAGCTCCAGCCCAAAAGGCACCCAAAATGCAGCCCACTTCGGGGAGAATCTCAAGAGCAGGGGGTGGAGCAAGCCAGGCCTCAAACCACGAGAAGCTCCAGCCCAAAACGCAGCCAAAATGCAGCCCACATCCGGGACAATTTCAAGAGCAGGGGGTGGAGCAAGCCAGGCCTCAAACCATGAGAAGCTCCAGCCCAAAAGGG
The DNA here is from genome assembly GCA_027574665.1 of Rhynochetos jubatus. Taxonomy (NCBI): domain Eukaryota; kingdom Metazoa; phylum Chordata; class Aves; order Eurypygiformes; family Rhynochetidae; genus Rhynochetos; species Rhynochetos jubatus. The sequence continues at coordinate 623,307 of JAQBHY010000070.1, forward strand.
AGCCAAAATGCAGCCCACATCCGGGAGAATCTCAAGAGCAGGGGGTGGAGAAAGCCAGGCCTCAAACCACGAGAAGCTCCAGCCCAAGAATCAGCCAAAATGCAGCCCATCTCCGGGACAATCTCAATGGCAGAGTTTGGAGCAAGCCAGGCCTCAAACCTTGTGAAGATCCAGCCCAAAATGCAGCCAAAATGCAGCCCATATCCGGGAGAATCTCAAGAGCAGGGTGTGGAGCAAGCCAGGCCTCAAAGAACGAGAAGATCCAGCCCAAAAGGCAGCCAAACTCCAGCCCACATCCAGGAGAATATCATGGGCAGGGGTTGGAGCAAGCCAGGCCTCAAACCACGAGAAGCTCCAGCCCAAAAGGCAGCCAAAATGCAGCCCACATCCGGGAGAATCTCAAGAGCAGGGGGTGGAGCAAGCCAGGCCTCAAACCATGAGAAGCTCCAGCCCAAAAATAAGCCAAAATCCAGCCCACATCCTGGAGAATATCAAGAGCAGTGGCTGGAGCAAGGCAGGCCCCAAACCACGAGAAGCTCCACCCCAAAAGCAGCCAAAATGAAGCCCACATAAAAGATAATATCAAGAGCAGGGGTTGGAGCAAGCCAGGCCTCAAACCACGAGAAGCTCCAGCCCAAAAGGCAGCCAAAATGAAGCCCACATCTGGGACAATTTCAAGAGCAGGGGGTGGAGCAAGCCAGGCCTCAAACAACGAGAAGCTCCAGCCCTAAAAGCAGCCAAAATTCAGCCCAGATCCAGGAGAATATCAAGAGCAGAGGGTGGAGCAAGCCAGGCCTCAAAGCATGAGAAGCTCCAGCCCAAAAGGCAGCCAAAATGCAGCCCACATCCGGGACAATCTCAAGAGCAGGGGGTGGAGCAAGCCAGGCCTCAAACCTCGAGAAGCTCCAGCCCAAAAGGCAGCCAAAATGCAGCCCACATGCGGGAGAATCTCAAGAGCAGAGGGTGGAGCAAGCCAGGCCTCAAACCATGAGAAGCTCCAGCCCAAAAGGCAGCCAAAATGCAGCCCACATCCGGGAGAATCTCAAGAGCAGGGGGTGGAGCAAGCCAGGCCTCAAACCACGAGAAGCTCCAGACCAAAAAGCAGCCAAAATCCAGCCCACATCCCGGAGAATCTCAAGAGCAGGGGGTGGAGCAAGCCAGGCCTCAAACCATGAGAAGCTCCAGCCCAAAAGGCAGCCAAAATGCAGCCCACATCCAGGACAATTTCAAGAGCAGGGGGTGGAGCAAGCCAGGCCTCAAACCATGAGAAGCTCCAGCCCAAAAGGGAGCCAAAATGCAGCCCACATCCGGGAGAATCTCAAGAGCAGGGGGTGGAGAAAGCCAGGCCTCAAACCACGAGAAGCTCCAGCCCAAGAATCAGCCAAAATGCAGCCCATCTCCGGGACAATCTCAATGGCAGAGTTTGGAGCAAGCCAGGCCTCAAACCTTGTGAAGCTCCAGCCCAAAATGCAGCCAAAATGCAGCCCATATCCGGGAGAATCTCAAGAGCAGGGTGTGGAGCAAGCCAGGCCTCAAAGAACGAGAAGATCCAGCCCAAAAGGCAGCCAAACTCCAGCCCACATCCAGGAGAATATCATGGGCAGGGGTTGGAGCAAGCCAGGCCTCAAACCACGAGAAGCTCCAGCCCAAAAGGCAGCCAAAATGCAGCCCACATCCGGGAGAATCTCAAGAGCAGGGGGTGGAGCAAGCCAGGCCTCAAACCATGAGAAGCTCCAGCCCAAAAATAAGCCAAAATCCAGCCCACATCCTGGAGAATATCAAGAGCAGTGGCTGGAGCAAGGCAGGCCCCAAACCACGAGAAGCTCCACCCCAAAAGCAGCCAAAATGAAGCCCACATAAAAGATAATATCAAGAGCAGGGGTTGGAGCAAGCCAGGCCTCAAACCACGAGAAGCTCCAGCCCAAAAGGCAGCCAAAATTCAGCCCACATCTGGGACAATTTCAAGAGCAGGGGGTGGAGCAAGCCAGGCCTCAAACCACGAGAAGCTCCAGCCCTAAAAGCAGCCAAAATTCAGCCCAGATCCAGGAGAATATCAAGAGCAGAGGGTGGAGCAAGCCAGGCCTCAAAGCATGAGAAGCTCCAGCCCAAAAGGCAGCCAAAATGCAGCCCACATCCGGGACAATCTCAAGAGCAGGGGGTGGAGCAAGCCAGGCCTCAAACCTCGAGAAGCTCCAGCCCAAAAGGCAGCCAAAATGCAGCCCACATCCGGGAGAATCTCAAGAGCAGAGGGTGGAGCAAGCCAGGCCTCAAACCACGAGAAGCTCCAGCCCAAGAATCAGCCAAAATGCAGCCCATCTTGGGGACAATCTCAATGGCAGAGTTTGGAGCAAGCCAGGCCTCAAACCTTGTGAAGCTCCAGCCCAAAAGGCAGCCAAAATGCAGCCCACCTCCGGGAGAATCTCAAGAGCAGGGGGTGGAGCAAGCCAGGCCTCAAAGAACGAGAAGCTCCAGCCCAAAAGGCAGCCAAACTCCAGCCCACATCCAGGAGAATATCATGGGCAGGGGTTGGAGCAAGCCAGGCCTCAAACCACGAGAAGCTCCAGCCCAAAAGGCAGCCAAAATGCAGCCCACATCCGGGAGAATCTCAAGAGCAGGGGGTGGAGCAAGCCAGGCCTCAAACCATGAGAAGCTCCAGCCCAAAAATAAGCCAAAATCCAGCCCACATCCTGGAGAATATCAAGAGCAGGGGTTGGAGCAAGCCAGGCCTCAAACCACGAGAAGCTCCAGCCCAAAAGGCAGCCAAAATGCAGCCAACATCCGGGAGAATCTCAAGAGCAGGGGTTGGAGCAAGCCAGGCCTCAAACCTCGAGAAGCTCCAGCCCAAAAGGCAGCCAAAATGCAGCCCACATCCGGGAGAATCTCAAGAGCAGGGGGTGGAGCAAGCCAGGCCTCAAACCTCGAGAAGCTCCAGCCCAAAGGGCAGCCAAAATGCAGCCCACATCCGGGAGAATCTCAAGAGCAGAGGGTGGAGCAAGCCAGGCCTCAAACCATGAGAAGCTCCAGCCCAAAAGGCAGCCAAAATGCAGCCCACATCCGGGACAATTTCAAGAGCAGGGGGTGGAGCAAGCCAGGCCTCAAACCATGAGAAGCTCCAGCCCAAAAGGGAGCCAAAATGCAGCCCACATCCGGGAGAATCTCAAGAGCAGGGGGTGGAGAAAGCCAGGCCTCAAACCACGAGAAGCTCCAGCCCAAGAATCAGCCAAAATGCAGCCCATCTCCGGGAGAATCTCAAGAGCAGGGTGTGGAGCAAGCCAGGCCTCAAAGAACGAGAAGATCCAGCCCAAAAGGCAGCCAAACTCCAGCCCACATCCAGGAGAATATCATGGGCAGGGGTTGGAGCAAGCCAGGCCTCAAACCACGAGAAGCTCCAGCCCAAAAAGCAGCCAAAATGCAGCCCACATCCGGGAGAATCTCAAGAGCAGGGGGTGGAGCAAGCCAGGCCTCAAACCATGAGAAGCTCCAGCCCAAAAATAAGCCAAAATCCAGCCCACATCCTGGAGAATATCAAGAGCAGTGGCTGGAGCAAGGCAGGCCCCAAACCACGAGAAGCTCCACCCCAAAAGCAGCCAAAATGAAGCCCACATAAAAGATAATATCAAGAGCAGGGGGTGGAGCAAGCCAGGCCTCAAACCACGAGAAGCTCCAGCCCAAAAGGCAGCCAAAATTCAGCCCACATCTGGGACAATTTCAAGAGCAGGGGGTGGAGCAAGCCAGGCCTCAAACCTCGAGAAGCTCCAGCCCAAAATGCAGCCAAAATGCAGCCCACATCCGGGAGAATCTCAAGAGCAGAGGGTGGAGCAAGCCAGGCCTCAAACCATGAGAAGCTCCAGCCCAAAAGGCAGCCAAAATGCAGCCCACATCCGGGAGAATCTCAAGAGCAGGGGGTGGAGCAAGCCAGGCCTCAAACCACGAGAAGCTCCAGACCAAAATGCCGACAAAATCCAGCCCATATCCGGGAGAATCTCAAGAGCAGGGGGTGGAGCAAGCCAGGCCTCAAACCACGAGAAGCTCCAGCCCAAAAGGCAGCCAAAATGCAGCCCTTATCCGGGAGAATCTCAAGAGCAGGGGGTGGAGCAAGCCAGGCCTCAAACCATGAGAAGCTCCAGCCCAAAAGGCAGCCAAAATGCAGCCCACATCCGGGAGAATCTCAAGAGCAGGGGGTGGAGCAAGGCAGGCCTCAAACCATGAGAAGCTCCAGCCCAAAAGGGAGCCAAAATGCAGCCCACATCCGGGAGAATCTCAAGAGCAGGGGGTGGAGAAAGACAGGCCTCAAACCACGAGAAGCTCCAGCCCAAGATTCAGCCAAAATGCAGCCCATCTCGGGGACAATCTCAATGGCAGAGTTTGGAGCAAGCCAGGCCTCAAACCTTGTGAAGCTCCAGCCCAAAAGGCAGCCAAAATGCAGCCCACATCCGGGAGAATCTCAAGAGCAGGGGGTGGAGCAAGCCAGGCCTCAAACCTCGAGAAGCTCCAGCCCAAAAGGCAGCCAAACTCAAGCCCACATCCAGGAGAATATCATGGGCAGGGGTTGGAGCAAGCCAGGCCTGAAACCATGAGAAGCTCCAGCCCAAAAGGCAGCCAAAATGCAGCCCACATCCGGGAGAATCTCAAGAGCAGGGGGTGGAGCAAGCCAGGCCTCAAACCATGAGAAGCTCCAGCCCAAAAATAAGCCAAAATCCAGCCCACATCCTGGAGAATATCAAGAGCAGGGGTTGGAGCAAGCCAGGCCTCAAACCACGAGAAGCTCCAGCCCAAAAGGCAGCCAAAATGCAGCCCACATCCGGGAGAATCTCAAGAGCAGGGGGTGGAGCAAGCCAGGCCTCAAACCTCGAGAAGCTCCAGCCCAAAAGGCAGCCAAAATGCAGCCCACATCCGGGAGAATCTCAAGAGCAGAGGGTGGAGCAAGCCAGGCCTCAAACCATGAGAAGCTCCAGCCCAAAACACAGCCAAAATGCAGCCCACATCCGGGAGAATCTCAAGAGCAGGGGGTGGAGCAAGCCAGGCCTCAAACCACGAGAAGCTCCAGACCAAAATGCAGACAAAATCCAGCCCATATCCGGGAGAATATCAAGAGCAGGGGGTGGAGCAAGGCAGGCCTCAAACCTCAAGATTCTCCAGCCCAAAAGGCAGCCAAAATGCAGCCCACATCCGGGAGAATCTCAAGAGCAGGGGGTGGAGCAAGCCAGGCCTCAAACCACGAGAAGCTCCAGCCCAAAAGGCAGCCAAAATGCAGGCCACATCCGGGACAATTTCAAGAGCAGGGGGTGCAGCAAGCAAGGCCTCAAACCATGAGAAGCTCCAGCCCAAAAGGGAGCCAAAATCCAGCCCACATCCGGGAGAATCTCAAGAGCAGAGGGTGGAGAAAGCCAGGCCTCAAACCACGAGAAGCTCCAGCCCAAGAATGAGACAAAATGCAGCCCATCTCCGGGACAATCTCAATGGCAGAGTTTGGAGCAAGCCAGGCCTCAAACCTTGTGAAGATCCAGCCCAAAAGGCAGCCAAACTCCAGCCCACATGCGGGAGAATATCATGGCCAGGGGTTGGAGCAAGCCAGGCCTCAAATCACGAGAAGGTCCAGCCCAAAATGTAGCCAAAATGCAGGCCACCTCGGGGAGAATCTCAAGAGCAGGGGGTGGAGCAAGCCAGGCCTCGAACCACGAGAAGCTCCAGCCCAAAAGGCAGCCAAAATGCAGCCCACATCCAGGAGAATCTCAAGAGCAGGGGGCGGAGCAAGCCAGGCCTCAAACCATGAGAATCTCCAGCCCAAAAGGCAGCCAAAATGTAGCCCACATCCGGGAGAATATCAAGAGCAGGGGGTGGAGCAAGCCAGGCCTCAAACCTCGAGAAGCTCCAGCCCAAAAGGCAGCCAAAATGCAGCCCACATCCGGGAGAATCTCAAGAGCAGAGGGTGGAGCAAGCCAGGCCTCAAACCATGAGAAGCTCCAGCCCAAAAGGCAGCCAAAATGCAGCCCACATCCGGGAGAATCTCAAGAGCAGGGGGTGGAGCAAGCCAGGCCTCAAATCACGAGAAGCTCCAGACCAAAATGCAGACAAAATCCAGCCCATATCCGGGAGAATCTCAAGAGCAGGGGGTGGAGCAAGGCAGGCCTCAAACCTCCAGATTCTCCAGCCCAAAAGGCAGCCAAAATGCAGCCCACATCCGGGAGAATCTCAAGAGCAGGGGGTGGAGCAAGCCAGGCCTCAAACCACGAGAAGCTCCAGCCCAAAAGGCAGCCAAAATCCAGCCCACACCCGGGAGAATCTCAAGAGCAGGGGGTGGAGCAAGCCAGGCCTCAAACCATGAGAAGCTCCAGCCCAAAAGGCAGCCAAAATGCAGCCCACATCCGGGACAATTTCAAGAGCAGGGGGTGGAGCAAGCCAGGCCTCAAACCATGAGAAGCTCCAGCCCAAAAGGGAGCCAAAATGCAGCCCACATCCGGGAGAATCTCAAGAGCAGGGGGTGGAGAAAGCCAGGCCTCAAACCACGAGAAGCTCCAGCCCAAGAATCAGCCAAAATGCAGCCCATCTCCGGGACAATCTCAATGGCAGAGTTTGGAGCAAGCCAGGCCTCAAACCTTGTGAAGCTCCAGCCCAAAAGGCAGCCAAAATGCAGCCCATATCCGGGAGAATCTCAAGAGCAGGGTGTGGAGCAAGCCAGGCCTCAAAGAACGAGAAGATCCAGCCCAAAAGGCAGCCAAACTCCAGCCCACATCCAGGAGAATATCATGGGCAGGGGTTGGAGCAAGCCAGGCCTGAAACCACGAGAAGCTCCAGCCCAAAAGGCAGCCAAAATGCAGCCCACATCCGGGAGAATCTCAAGAGCAGGGGGTGGAGCAAGCCAGGCCTCAAACCATGAGAAGCTCCAGCCCAAAAATAAGCCAAAATCCAGCCCACATCCTGGAGAATATACCAGAGCAGTGGCTGGAGCAAGGCAGGCCCCAAACCACGAGAAGCTCCACCCCAAAAGCAGCCAAAATGAAGCCCACATAAAAGATAATATCAAGAGCAGGGGTTGGAGCAAGCCAGGCCTCAAACCACGAGAAGCTCCAGCCCAAAAGGCAGCCAAAATGCAGCCCACATCTGGGACAATTTCAAGAGCAGGGGGTGGAGCAAGCCAGGCCTCAAACCACGAGAAGCTCCAGCCCTAAAAGGCAGCCAAATTGCAGCCCACATCCTGGAGAATCTCAAGAGCAGGGGGTGGAGCAAGCCAGGCCTCAAACCACGAGAAGCTCCAGACCAAAATGCAGACAAAATCCAGCCCATATCCGGGAGAATCTCAAGAGAAGGGGGTGGAGCAACACAGGCCTCAAACCTCGAGAAGCTCCAGCCCAAGAATCAGCCAAAATGCAGCCCACCTCCGGGAGAATCTCAATGGCAGAGTTTGGAGCAAGCCAGGCCTCAAACCTTGTGAAGATCCAGCCCAAAATGCAGCCAAAATCCAGCCCACCTCCGGGAGAATCTCAAGAGCAGGGGGTGGAGCAAGCCAGGCCTCAAACCACGAGAAGCTCCAGCCCAAAAGGCAGCCAAAATGCAGCCCACCTCCGGGAGAATCTCAAGAGCAGGGGGTGGAGCAAGCCAGGCCTCAAACCATGAGAATCTCCAGCCCAAAAGGCAGCCAAAATGTAGCCCACATCCGGGAGAATATCAAGAGCAGGGGGTGGAGCAAGCCAGGCCTCAAACCACGAGACTCTCCAGCCCAAAATGCAGCCAAAATCCAGCCCTCATCCGGGAGAATATCAAGGGCAGGGGGTGGAGCAAGCCAGGCCTCAAACCTCGAGAAGCTCCAGCCCAAAAGGCAGCCAAATTGCAGCCCACATCCAGGAGAATATCAAGAGCAGAGGGTGGAGCAAGCCAGGCCTCAAACCTAGAGAAGCTCCAGCCCAAAAGGCAGCCAAATTGCAGCCCACATCCAGGAGAATATCAAGAGCAGAGGGTGGAGCAAGCCAGGCCTCAAACCTCGAGAAGCTCCAGCCGAAAATGCAGCCAAATTCCAGCCCACCTCCGGGAGAATATCAAGGGCAGGGGGTGGAGCAAGCCAGGCCTCAAACCTCGAGAAGCTCCAGCCCAAAATGCAGCCAAAATGCAGCCCACATCCGGAAGAATATCAAGAGCAGGGGGTGGAGCAAGCCAGGCCTCAAACCACGAGAAGCTCCAGCCCAAAAGGCAGCCAAAATGCAGCCCACATCCGGGAGAATCTCAAGAGCAGGGGGTGGAGCAAGCCAGGCCTCAAACCTCGAGAAGCTCCTGCCCAAAAGGCAGCCAAAATCCAGCCCACATCCGGGACAATCTCAAGAGCAGGGGGTGGAGCAAGCCAGGCCTCAAACCTCGAGAAGCTCCAGCCCAAAAGGCAGCCAAAATGCAGCCCACATCCGGGAGAATCTCAAGAGCAGGGGGTGGAGCAAGCAAGGCCTCAAACCTCGAGAAGCTCCAACCCAAAAGGCAGCCAAAATGCAGCCCACATCCGGGAGAATCTCAAGAGAAGGGGGTGGAGCAACACAGGCCTCAAACCTCGAGAAGCTCCAGCCCAAGATTCAGCCAAAATGCAGCCCACCTCCGGGAGAATCTCAATGGCAGAGTTTGGAGCAAGCCAGGCCTCAAACCTTGTGAAGATCCAGCCCAAAATGCAGCCAAAATCCAGCCCACCTCCGGGAGAATCTCAAGAGCAGGGGGTGGAGCAAGCCAGGCCTCAAACCACGAGAAGCTCCAGCCCAAAAGGCAGCCAAACTGCAGCCCACCTCCGGGAGAATCTCAAGAGCAGGGGGTGGAGCAAGCCAGGCCTCAAACCATGAGAATCTCCAGCCCAAAAGGCAGCCAAAATGTAGCCCACATCCGGGAGAATATCAAGAGCAGGGGGTGGAGCAAGCCAGGCCTCAAACCACGAGACTCTCCAGCCCAAAATGCAGCCAAAATCCAGCCCTCATCCGGGAGAATATCAAGGGCAGGGGGTGGAGCAAGCCAGGCCTCAAACCTCGAGAAGCTCCAGCCCAAAAGGCAGCCAAATTGCAGCCCACATCCAGGAGAATATCAAGAGCAGAGGGTGGAGCAAGCCAGGCCTCAAACCTCGAGAAGCTCCAGCCCAAAAGGCAGCCAAATTGCAGCCCACATCCAGGAGAATATCAAGAGCAGGGGGTGGAGCAAGCCAGGCCTCAAACCTCGAGAAGCTCCAGCCCAAAATGCAGCCAAATTCCAGCCCACCTCCGGGAGAATATCAAGGGCAGGGGGTGGAGCAAGCCAGGCCTCAAACCTCGAGAAGCTCCAGCCCAAAAGGCAGCCAAAATGCAGCCCACATCCGGGAGAATATCAAGAGCAGGGGGTGGAGCAAGCCAGGCCTCAAACCACGAGAAGCTCCAGCCCAAAAGGCAGCCAAAATGCAGCCCACATCCGGGAGAATCTCAAGAGCAGGGGGTGGAGCAAGCCAGGCCTCAAACCTCGAGAAGCTCCTGCCCAAAAGGCAGCCAAAATCCAGCCCACATCCGGGACAATCTCAAGAGCAGGGGGTGGAGCAAGCCAGGCCTCAAACCTCGAGAAGCTCCAGCCCAAAAGGCAGCCAAAATGCAGCCCACATCCGGGAGAATCTCAAGAGCAGGGGGTGGAGCAAGCAAGGCCTCAAACCTCGAGAATCTCCAACCCAAAAGGCAGCCAAAATGCAGCCCACATCCGGGAGAATCTCAAGAGAAGGGGGTGGAGCAACACAGGCCTCAAACCTCGAGAAGCTCCAGCCCAAGATTCAGCCAAAATGCAGCCCACCTCCGGGAGAATCTCAATGGCAGAGTTTGGAGCAAGCCAGGCCTCAAACCTTGTGAAGATCCAGCCCAAAATGCAGCCAAAATCCAGCCCACCTCCGGGAGAATCTCAAGAGCAGGGGGTGGAGCAAGCCAGGCCTCAAACCACGAGAAGCTCCAGCCCAAAAGGCAGCCAAAATGCAGCCCACCTCCGGGAGAATATCAAGAGCAGGGGGTGGAGCAAGCCAGGCCTCAAACCACGAGACTCTCCAGCCCAAAATGCAGCCAAAATCCAGCCCTCATCCGGGAGAATATCAAGGGCAGGGGGTGGAGCAAGCCAGGCCTCAAACCTCGAGAAGCTCCAGCCCAAAAGGCAGCCAAATTGCAGCCCACATCCAGGAGAATATCAAGAGCAGAGGGTGGAGCAAGCCAGGCCTCAAACCTCGAGAAGCTCCAGCCCAAAAGGCAGCCAAATTGCAGCCCACATGCAGGAGAATATCAAGAGCAGAGGGTGGAGCAAGCCAGGCCTCAAACCTCGAGAAGCTCCAGCCCAAAATGCAGCCAAATTCCAGCCCACCTCCGGGAGAATATCAAGGGCAGGGGGTGGAGCAAGCCAGGCCTCAAACCTCGAGAAGCTCCAGCCCAAAAGGCAGCCAAAATGCAGCCCACATCCGGGAGAATATCAAGAGCAGGGGGTGGAGCAAGCCAGGCCTCAAACCACGAGAAGCTCCAGCCCAAAAGGCAGCCAAAATGCAGCCCACATCCGGGAGAATCTCAAGAGAAGGGGGTGGAGCAAGCCAGGCCTCAAACCATGAGAATCTCCAGCCCAAAAGGCAGCCAAAATGTAGCCCACATCCGGGAGAATATCAAGAGCAGGGGGTGGAGCAAGCCAGGCCTCAAAACACGAGACTCTCCAGCCCAAAATGCAGCCAAAATCCAGCCCTCATCCGGGAGAATATCAAGGGCAGGGGGTGGAGCAAGCCAGGCCTCAAACCTCGAGAAGCTCCAGCCCAAAAGGCAGCCAAATTGCAGCCCACATCCAGGAGAATATCAAGAGCAGAGGGTGGAGCAAGCCAGGCCTCAAACCTCGAGAAGCTCCAGCCCAAAAGGCAGCCAAATTGCAGCCCACATCCAGGAGAATATCAAGAGCAGAGGGTGGAGCAAGCCAGGCCTCAAACCTCGAGAAGCTCCAGCCCAAAATGCAGCCAAATTCCAGCCCACATCCGGGAGAATATCAAGGGCAGGGGGTGGAGCAAGCCAGGCCTCAAACCTCGAGAAGCTCCAGCCCAAAAGGCAGCCAAAATGCAGCCCACATCCGGGAGAATATCAAGAGCAGGGGGTGGAGCAAGCCAGGCCTCAAACCACGAGAAGCTCCAGCCCTAAAGGCAGCCAAAATGCAGCCCACATCCGGGAGAATATCATGGGCAGGGGTTGGAGCAAGCCAGGCCTCAAATCACGAGAAGGTCCAGCCCAAAATGTAGCCAAAATGCAGGCCACCTCGGGGAGAATCTCAAGAGCAGGGGGTGGAGCAAGCCAGGCCTCGAACCACGAGAAGCTCCAGCCCAAAAGGCAGCCAAAATGCAGCCCACATCCAGGAGAATCTCAAGAGCAGGGGGCGGAGCAAGCCAGGCCTCAAACCATGAGAAGCTCCAGCCCAAAAGGCAGCCAAAATGCAGCCCACATCCGGGAGAATCTCAAGAGCAGGGGGTGGAGCAAGCCAGGCCTCAAACCACGAGAAGCTCCAGACCAAAATGCAGACAAAATCCAGGCATATCCGGGAGAATCTCAAGAGCAGGGGGTGGAGCAAGGCAGGCCTCAAACCTCAAGATTCTCCAGCCCAAAAGGCAGCCAAAATGCAGCCCACATCCGGGAGAATCTCAAGAGCAGGGGGTGGAGCAAGCCAGGCCTCAAACCACGAGAAGCTCCAGCCCAAAAGGCAGCCAAAATCCAGCCCACATCCGGGAGAATCTCAAGAGCAGGGGGTGGAGCAAGCCAGGCCTCAAACCATGAGAAGCTCCAGCCCAAAAGGCAGCCAAAATGCAGCCCACATCCGGGACAATTTCAAGAGCAGGGGGTGGAGCAAGCAAGGCCTCAAACCATGAGAAGCTCCAGCCCAAAAGGGAGCCAAAATGCAGCCCACATCCGGGAGAATCTCAAGAGCAGAGGGTGGAGAAAGCCAGGCCTCAAACCACGAGAAGCTCCAGCCCAAGAATCAGCCAAAATGCAGCCCATCTCCGGGACAATCTCAATGGCAGAGTTTGGAGCAAGCCAGGCCTCAAACCTTGTGAAGATCCAGCCCAAAAGGCAGCCAAAATGCAGCCCACATCCGGGAGAATCTCAAGAGCAGGGGGTGGAGCAAGCCAGGCCTCAAAGAACGAGAAGCTCCAGCCCAAAAGGCAGCCAAACTCCAGCCCACATCCAGGAGAATATCATGGGCAGGGGTTGGAGCAATCCAGGCCTCAAATCACGAGAAGGTCCAGCCCAAAATGTAGCCAAAATACAGGCCACCTCGGGGAGAATCTCAAGAGCAGGGGTTGGAGCAAGCCAGGCCTCAAACCACGAGAAGCTCCAGCCCAAAAGGCAGCCAAAATGCAGCCCACATCCGGGAGAATATCAAGAGAACGGGGTGGATCAAGGCAGGCCTCAAACCATGAGAAGCTCCAGCCCAAATTGCAGCCAAAATGCAGCCCACATCCGGGAGAATCTCAAGAGCAGGGGGTGGAGCAAGCCAGGCCTCAAACCATGACAAGCTCCAGCCCAAAAATAAGCCAAAATCCAGCCCACATCCTGGAGAATATCAAGAGCAGTGGCTGGAGCAAGGCAGGCCCCAAATCACGAGAAGCTCCAGCCCAAAAGGCAGCCAAAATGAAGCCCACATAAAAGATAATATCAAGAGCAGGGGTTGGAGCAAGCCAGGCCTCAAACCACGAGAAGCTCCAGCCCAAAAGGCAGCCAAAATGCAGCCCACATCTGGGACAATTTCAAGAGCAGGGGGTGGAGCAAGCCAGGCCTCAAACCACGAGAAGCTCCAGCCCTAAAAGCAGCCAAAATTCAGCCCACATCCAGGAGAATATCAAGAGCAGAGGGTGCAGCAAGCCAGGCCTCAAAGCATGAGAAGCTCCAGCCCAAAAGGCAGCCAAAATCCAGCCCACATCCGGGAGAATCTCAAGAGCAGGGGGTGGAGCAAGCCAGGCCTCAAACCTCGAGAAGCTCCAGCCCAAAAGGCAGCCAAAATGCAGCCCACATCCGGGAGAATCTCAAGAGCAGGGGGTGGAGCAAGCAAGGCCTCAAACCTCGAGAAGCTCCAGCCCAAGATTCAGCCAAAATGCAGCCCACCTCCGGGAGAATCTCAATGGCAGAGTTTGGAGCAAGCCAGGCCTCAAACCTTGTGAAGATCCAGCCCAAAATGCAGCCAAAATCCAGCCCACCTCCGGGAGAATCTCAAGAGCAGGGGGTGGAGCAAGCCAGGCCTCAAACCACGAGAAGCTCCAGCCCAAAAGGCAGACAAAATGCAGCCCACCTCCGGGAGAATATCAAGAGCAGGGGGTGGAGCAAGCCAGGCCTCAAACCACGAGACTCTCCAGCCCAAAATGCAGCCAAAATCCAGCCCTCATCCGGGAGAATATCAAGGGCAGGGGGTGGAGCAAGCCAGGCCTCAAACCTCGAGAAGCTCCAGCCCAAAAGGCAGCCAAATTGCAGCCCACATCCAGGAGAATATCAAGAGCAGAGGGTGGAGCAAGCCAGGCCTCAAACCTCGAGAAGCTCCAGCCCAAAAGGCAGCCAAATTGCAGCCCACATCCAGGAGAATATCAAGAGCAGAGGGTGGAGCAAGCCAGGCCTCAAACCTCGAGAAGCTCCAGCCCAAAATGCAGCCAAATTCCAGCCCACCTCCGGGAGAATATCAAGGGCAGGGGGTGGAGCAAGCCAGGCCTCAAACCTCGAGAAGCTCCAGCCCAAAAGGCAGCCAAAATGCAGCCCACATCCGGGAGAATATCAAGAGCAGGGGGTGGAGCAAGCCAGGCCTCAAACCACGAGAAGCTCCAGCCCAAAAGGCAGCCAAAATGCAGCCCACATCCGGGAGAATCTCAAGAGAAGGGGGTGGAGCAACACAGGCCTCAAACCTCGAGAAGCTCCAGCCCAAGATTCAGCCAAAATGCAGCCCACCTCCGGGAGAATCTCAATGGCAGAGTTTGGAGCAAGCCAGGCCTCAAACCTTGTGAAGATCCAGCCCAAAATGCAGCCAAAATCCAGCCCACCTCCGGGAGAATCTCAAGAGCAGGGGGTGGAGCAAGCCAGGCCTCAAACCACGAGAAGCTCCAGCCCAAAAGGCAGCCAAAATGCAGCCCACCTCCGGGAGAATCTCAAGAGCAGGGGGTGGAGCAAGCCAGGCCTCAAACCATGAGAATCTCCAGCCCAAAAGGCAGCCAAAATGTAGCCCACATCCGGGAGAATATCAAGAGCAGGGGGTGGAGCAAGCCAGGCCTCAAACCACGAGACTCTCCAGCCCAAAATGCAGCCAAAATCCAGCCCTCATCCGGGAGAATATCAAGGGCAGGGGGTGGAGCAAGCCAGGCCTCAAACCTCGAGAAGCTCCAGCCCAAAAGGCAGCCAAATTGCAGCCCACATCCAGGAGAATATCAAGAGCAGAGGGTGGAGCAAGCCAGGCCTCAAACCTCGAGAAGCTCCAGCCCAAAAGGCAGCCAAATTGCAGCCCACATCCAGGAGAATATCAAGAGCAGAGGGTGGAGCAAGCCAGGCCTCAAACCTCGAGAAGCTCCAGCCCAAAATGCAGCCAAATTCCAGCCCACCTCCGGGAGAATATCAAGGGCAGGGGGTGGAGCAAGCCAGGCCTCAAACCTCGAGAAGCTCCAGCCCAAAAGGCAGCCAAAATGCAGCCCACATCCGGGAGAATATCAAGAGCAGGGGGTGGAGCAAGCCAGGCCTGAAACCACGAGAAGCTCCAGCCCAAAAGGCAGCCAAAATGCAGCCCACATCCGGGAGAATCTCAAGAGCAGGGGGTGGAGCAAGCCAGGCCTCAAACCTCGAGAAGCTCCTGCCCAAAATGCAGCCAAAATGCAGCCCACATCCCGGAGAATCTCAAGAGCAGGGGGTGGAGCAAGCCAGGCCTCAAACCACGAGAAGCTCCAGCCCAAAAGGCAGCCAAAATGCAGCCCACCTCCGGGAGATTATCAAGAGCAGGGGGTGCAGCAATCCAGGCCTCAAACCACGAGAAGCTCCAGCCCAAAAGGCAGCCAAAATGCAGCCCACATCCAAGAGAATCTCAAGAGCAGGGGGTGGAGCAAGCCAGGCCTCAAACCATGAGAAGCTCCAGCCCAAAAATAAGCCAAAATCCAGCCCACATCCTGGAGAATATCAAGAGCAGTGGCTGGAGCAAGGCAGGCCCCAAACCACGAGAAGCTCCAGCCGAAAAGGCAGCCAAAATGAAGCCCACATAAAAGATAATATCAAGAGCAGGGGTTGGAGCAAGCCAGGCCTCAAACCACGACAAGCTCCAGCCCAAAAGCAGCCAAAATGCAGCCCACATCCGGGAGAATCTCAAGAGCAGGGGGTGGAGCAACACAGGCCTCAAACCTCGAGAAGCTCCAGCCCAAGAATCAGCCAAAAATGCAGCCCACCTCCGGGAGAATCTCAATGGCAGAGTTTGGAGCAAGCCAGGCCTCAAACCTTGTGAAGATCCAGCCCAAAATGCAGCCAAAATCCAGCCCACCTCCGGGAGAATCTCAAGAGCAGGGGGTGGAGCAAGCCAGGCCTCAAACCACGAGAAGCTCCAGCCCAAAAGGCAGCCAAAATGCAGCCCACATCCGGGACAATTTCAAGAGCAGGGGGTGGAGCAAGCCAGGCCTCAAACCATGAGAATCTCCAGCCCAAAATGCAGCCAAAATGCAGCCCACCTCCGGGAGAATCTCAAGAGCAGGGTGTGGAGGAAGGCAGGCCTCAAACCACGAGAAGCTCCAGCCCAAAAGGCAGCCAAAATGCAGCCCACATCCGGGACAATTTCAAGAGCAGGTGGTGGAGCAAGCAAGGCCTCAAACCATGAGAAGCTCCAGCCCAAAAGGGAGCCAAAATCCAGCCCACATCCGGGAGAATCTCAAGAGCAGAGGGTGGAGCAAGCCAGGCCTCAAACCACGAGAAGCTCCAGCCCAAGAATCAGCCAAAATGCAGCCCATCTCCGGGACAATCTCAATGGCAGAGTTTGGAGCAAGCCAGGCCTCAAACCTTGTGAAGATCCAGCCCAAAAGGCAGCCAAAATGCAGCCCACATCCGGGAGAATCTCAAGAGCAGGGGGTGGAGCAAGCCAGGCCTCAAACCATGAGAAGCTCCAGCCCACAAATAAGCCAAAATCCAGCCCACATCCTGGAGAATATCAAGAGCAGTGTCTGGAGCAAGACAGCCCCCAAACCACGAGAAGCTCCAGCCCAAAAGGCAGCCAAAATGCAACCCACGTCCGGGAGAATATAAAGAGCAGGGGGTGGAGCAAGCCAGGCCTCAGACCACGAGAAGCTCCAGCCCAAAAGGCAGCCAAAATGCAGCCCACATCCGGGAGAATCTCAAGAGCAGGGGGCGGAGCAAGCCAGGCCTCAAACCATGAGAATCTCCAGCCCAAAAGGCAGCCAAAATGTAGCCCACATCCGGGAGAATATCAAGAGCAGGGGGTGGAGCAAGCCAGGCCTCAAACCACGAGAAGCTCCAGCCCAAAATGCAGCCAAAATCCAGCCCTCATCCGGGAGAATATCAAGGGCAGGGGGTGGAGCAAGCCAGGCCTCAAACCTCGAGAAGCTCCAGCCCAAAAGGCAGCCAAAATGCAGCCCACATCCGGGAGAATATCAAGAGCAGAGGGTGGAGCAAGCCAGGCCTCAAACCACGAGAAGCTCCAGCCCAAAATGCAGCCAAATTCCAGCCCACCTCCGGGAGAATATCAAGGGCAGGGGGTGGAGCAAGCCAGGCCTCAAACCTCGAGAAGCTCCAGCCCAAAAGGCAGCCAAAATGCAGCCCACATCCGGGAGAATATAAAGAGCAGGGGGTGGAGCAAGCCAGGCCTCAAACCACGAGAAGCTCCAGCCCAAAATGCAGCCAAAATGCAGCCCACATCCGGGAGAATCTCAAGAGCAGAGGGTGGAGCAAGCCAGGCCTCAAACCACAAGAAGCTCCAGCCCAAAAGGCAGCCAAAATGCAGCCCACATCCGGGAGAATCTCAAGAGCAGGGGGTGGAGCAAGCCAGGCCTCAAACCACGAGAAGCTCCAGCCCAAAAGGCAGCCAAAATCCAGCCCACATCCGGGACAATTTCAAGAGCAGGGGGTGGAGCAAGCCAGGCCTCAAACCATGAGAAGCTCCAGCCCAAAAGGGAGCCAAAATCCAGCCCACATCCGGGAGAATCTCAAGAGCAGAGGGTGGAGAAAGCCAGGCCTCAAACCACGAGAAGCTCCAGCCCAAAAGGCAGCCAAAATGAAGCCCACATAAAAGATAATATCAAGAGCAGGGGTTGGAGCAAGCCAGGCCTCAAACCACGAGAAGCTCCAGCCCAAAAGGCAGCCAAAATGCAGCCCACATCTGGGACAATATCAAGTGCAGAGGGTGGAGCAAGCCAGGCCTCAAACCACGAGAAGCTCCAGCCCAAAAGGCAGCCAAAATGCAGCCCACATCTGGGACAATTTCAAGAGCAGGGGGTGGAGCAAGCCAGGCCTCAAACCACGAGAAGCTCCAGCCCTAAAAGCAGCCAAAATTCAGCCCACATCCAGGAGAATATCAAGAGCAGAGGGTGGAGCAAGCCAGGCCTCAAACCATGAGAAGCTCCAGCCCTAAAAGCAGCCAAAATCCAGCCCACATCTGGGAGAATATAAAGAGCAGGGGGTGGAGCAAGCCAGGCCTCAAACCTCGAGAAGCTCCAGCCCTAAAGGCAGCCAAAATGCAGCCCACATCCGGGAGAATATAAAGAGCAGGGGGTGGAGCAAGCCAGGCCTCAAACCACGAGAAGCTCCAGCCCAAAAGGCAGCCAAAATGCAGCCCACATCCGGGAGAATATCAAGAGAACGGGGTGGATCAAGGCAGGCCTCAAACCATGAGAAGCTCCAGCCCAAAAGGCAGCCAAAATGCAGCCCACATCCGGGAGAATCTCAAGAGCAGGGGGTGGAGCAAGCCAGGCCTCAAACCATGACAAGCTCCAGCCCAAAAATAAGCCAAAATCCAGCCCACATCCTGGAGAATATCAAGAGCAGTGGCTGGAGCAAGGCAGGCCCCAAATCACGAGAAGCTCCAGCCCAAAAGGCAGCCAAAATGAAGCCCACATAAAAGATAATATCAAGAGCAGGGGTTGGAGCAAGCCAGGCCTCAAACCACGAGAAGCTCCAGCCCAAAAGGCAGCCAAAATGCAGCCCACATCTGGGACAATTTCAAGAGCAGGGGGTGGAGCAAGCCAGGCCTCAAACCACGAGAAGCTCCAGCCCTAAAAGCAGCCAAAATTCAGCCCACATCCAGGAGAATATCAAGAGCAGAGGGTGCAGCAAGCCAGGCCTCAAAGCATGAGAAGCTCCAGCCCAAAAGGCAGCCAAAATCCAGCCCACATCCGGGAGAATCTCAAGAGCAGGGGGTGGAGCAAGCCAGGCCTCAAACCTCGAGAAGCTCCAGCCCAAAAGGCAGCCAAAATGCAGCCCACATCCGGGAGAATCTCAAGAGCAGGGGGTGGAGCAAGCAAGGCCTCAAACCTCGAGAAGCTCCAGCCCAAGATTCAGCCAAAATGCAGCCCACCTCCGGGAGAATCTCAATGGCAGAGTTTGGAGCAAGCCAGGCCTCAAACCTTGTGAAGATCCAGCCCAAAATGCAGCCAAAATCCAGCCCACCTCCGGGAGAATCTCAAGAGCAGGGGGTGGAGCAAGCCAGGCCTCAAACCACGAGAAGCTCCAGCCCAAAAGGCAGACAAAATGCAGCCCACCTCCGGGAGAATATCAAGAGCAGGGGGTGGAGCAAGCCAGGCCTCAAACCACGAGACTCTCCAGCCCAAAATGCAGCCAAAATCCAGCCCTCATCCGGGAGAATATCAAGGGCAGGGGGTGGAGCAAGCCAGGCCTCAAACCTCGAGAAGCTCCAGCCCAAAAGGCAGCCAAATTGCAGCCCACATCCAGGAGAATATCAAGAGCAGAGGGTGGAGCAAGCCAGGCCTCAAACCTCGAGAAGCTCCAGCCCAAAAGGCAGCCAAATTGCAGCCCACATGCAGGAGAATATCAAGAGCAGAGGGTGGAGCAAGCCAGGCCTCAAACCTCGAGAAGCTCCAGCCCAAAATGCAGCCAAATTCCAGCCCACCTCCGGGAGAATATCAAGGGCAGGGGGTGGAGCAAGCCAGGCCTCAAACCTCGAGAAGCTCCAGCCCAAAAGGCAGCCAAAATGCAGCCCACATCCGGGAGAATATCAAGAGCAGGGGGTGGAGCAAGCCAGGCCTCAAACCACGAGAAGCTCCAGCCCAAAAGGCAGCCAAAATGCAGCCCACATCCGGGAGAATCTCAAGAGAAGGGGGTGGAGCAACACAGGCCTCAAACCTCGAGAAGCTCCAGCCCAAGATTCAGCCAAAATGCAGCCCACCTCCGGGAGAATCTCAATGGCAGAGTTTGGAGCAAGCCAGGCCTCAAACCTTGTGAAGATCCAGCCCAAAATGCAGCCAAAATCCAGCCCACCTCCGGGAGAATCTCAAGAGCAGGGGGTGGAGCAAGCCAGGCCTCAAACCACGAGAAGCTCCAGCCCAAAAGGCAGCCAAAATGCAGCCCACCTCCGGGAGAATCTCAAGAGCAGGGGGTGGAGCAAGCCAGGCCTCAAACCATGAGAATCTCCAGCCCAAAAGGCAGCCAAAATGTAGCCCACATCCGGGAGAATATCAAGAGCAGGGGGTGGAGCAAGCCAGGCCTCAAACCACGAGACTCTCCAGCCCAAAATGCAGCCAAAATCCAGCCCTCATCCGGGAGAATATCAAGGGCAGGGGGTGGAGCAAGCCAGGCCTCAAACCTCGAGAAGCTCCAGCCCAAAAGGCAGCCAAATTGCAGCCCACATCCAGGAGAATATCAAGAGCAGAGGGTGGAGCAAGCCAGGCCTCAAACCTCGAGAAGCTCCAGCCCAAAAGGCAGCCAAATTGCAGCCCACATCCAGGAGAATATCAAGAGCAGAGGGTGGAGCAAGCCAGGCCTCAAACCTCGAGAAGCTCCAGCCCAAAATGCAGCCAAATTCCAGCCCACCTCCGGGAGAATATCAAGGGCAGGGGGTGGAGCAAGCCAGGCCTCAAACCTCGAGAAGCTCCAGCCCAAAAGGCAGCCAAATTGCAGCCCACATCCAGGAGAATATCAAGAGCAGAGGGTGGAGCAAGCCAGGCCTCAAACCTCGAGAAGCTCCAGCCCAAAATGCAGCCAAATTGCAGCCCACATGCAGGAGAATATCAAGAGCAGAGGGTGGAGCAAGCCAGGCCTCAAACCTCGAGAAGCTCCAGCCCAAAATGCAGCCAAATTCCAGCCCACCTAAGGGAGAATATCAAGGGCAGGGGGTGGAGCAAGCCAGGCCTCAAACCTCGAGAAGCTCCAGCCCAAAAGGCAGCCAAAATGCAGCCCACATCCGGGAGAATATCAAGAGCAGGGGGTGGAGCAAGCCAGGCCTCAAACCACGAGAAGCTCCAGCCCAAAAGGCAGCCAAAATGCAGCCCACATCCGGGAGAATCTCAAGAGAAGGGGGTGGAGCAACACAGGCCTCAAACCTCGAGAAGCTCCAGCCCAAGATTCAGCCAAAATGCAGCCCACCTCCGGGAGAATCTCAATGGCAGAGTTTGGAGCAAGCCAGGCCTCAAACCTTGTGAAGATCCAGCCCAAAATGCAGCCAAAATCCAGCCCACCTCCGGGAGAATCTCAAGAGCAGGGGGTGGAGCAAGCCAGGCCTCAAACCACGAGAAGCTCCAGCCCAAAAGGCAGCCAAAATGCAGCCCACCTCCGGGAGAATCTCAAGAGCAGGGGGTGGAGCAAGCCAGGCCTCAAACCATGAGAATCTCCAGCCCAAAAGGCAGCCAAAATGTAGCCCACATCCGGGAGAATATCAAGAGCAGGGGGTGGAGCAAGCCAGGCCTCAAACCACGAGACTCTCCAGCCCAAAATGCAGCCAAAATCCAGCCCTCATCCGGGAGAATATCAAGGGCAGGGGGTGGAGCAAGCCAGGCCTCAAACCTCGAGAAGCTCCAGCCCAAAAGGCAGCCAAATTGCAGCCCACATCCAGGAGAATATCAAGAGCAGAGGGTGGAGCAAGCCAGGCCTCAAACCTCGAGAAGCTCCAGCCCAAAAGGCAGCCAAATTGCAGCCCACATCCAGGAGAATATCAAGAGCAGAGGGTGGAGCAAGCCAGGCCTCAAACCTCGAGAAGCTCCAGCCCAAAATGCAGCCAAATTCCAGCCCACCTCCGGGAGAATATCAAGGG
This sequence comes from Rhynochetos jubatus, assembly GCA_027574665.1. Taxonomy (NCBI): domain Eukaryota; kingdom Metazoa; phylum Chordata; class Aves; order Eurypygiformes; family Rhynochetidae; genus Rhynochetos; species Rhynochetos jubatus. The sequence continues at coordinate 644,502 of JAQBHY010000070.1, forward strand.
CAGGGGGTGGAGCAAGCCAGGCCTCAAACCTCGAGAAGCTCCAGCCCAAAAGGCAGCCAAAATGCAGCCCACATCCGGGAGAATATCAAGAGCAGGGGGTGGAGCAAGCCAGGCCTGAAACCACGAGAAGCTCCAGCCCAAAAGGCAGCCAAAATGCAGCCCACATCCGGGAGAATCTCAAGAGCAGGGGGTGGAGCAAGCCAGGCCTCAAACCTCGAGAAGCTCCTGCCCAAAAGGCAGCCAAAATGCAGCCCACATCCCGGAGAATCTCAAGAGCAGGGGGTGGAGCAAGCCAGGCCTCAAACCACGAGAAGCTCCAGCCTAAAAGGCAGCCAAAATGCAGCCCACCTCCGGGAGATTATCAAGAGCAGGGGGTGCAGCAATCCAGGCCTCAAACCACGAGAAGCTCCAGCCCAAAAGGCAGCCAAAATGCAGCCCACATCCAAGAGAATCTCAAGAGCAGGGGGTGGAGCAAGCCAGGCCTCAAACCATGAGAAGCTCCAGCCCAAAAATAAGCCAAAATCCAGCCCACATCCTGGAGAATATCAAGAGCAGTGGCTGGAGCAAGGCAGGCCCCAAACCACGAGAAGCTCCAGCCGAAAAGGCAGCCAAAATGAAGCCCACATAAAAGATAATATCAAGAGCAGGGGTTGGAGCAAGCCAGGCCTCAAACCACGACAAGCTCCAGCCCAAAAGCAGCCAAAATGCAGCCCACATCCGGGAGAATCTCAAGAGCAGGGGGTGGAGCAACACAGGCCTCAAACCTCGAGAAGCTCCAGCCCAAGAATCAGCCAAAAATGCAGCCCACCTCCGGGAGAATCTCAATGGCAGAGTTTGGAGCAAGCCAGGCCTCAAACCTTGTGAAGATCCAGCCCAAAATGCAGCCAAAATCCAGCCCACCTCCGGGAGAATCTCAAGAGCAGGGGGTGGAGCAAGCCAGGCCTCAAACCACGAGAAGCTCCAGCCCAAAAGGCAGCCAAAATGCAGCCCACATCCGGGACAATTTCAAGAGCAGGGGGTGGAGCAAGCCAGGCCTCAAACCATGAGAATCTCCAGCCCAAAATGCAGCCAAAATGCAGCCCACATCCGGGAGAATCTCAAGAGCAGGGTGTGGAGGAAGGCAGGCCTCAAACCACGAGAAGCTCCAGCCCAAAAGGCAGCCAAAATGCAGCCCACATCCGGGACAATTTCAAGAGCAGGTGGTGGAGCAAGCAAGGCCTCAAACCATGAGAAGCTCCAGCCCAAAAGGGAGCCAAAATCCAGCCCACATCCGGGAGAATCTCAAGAGCAGAGGGTGGAGCAAGCCAGGCCTCAAACCACGAGAAGCTCCAGCCCAAGAATCAGCCAAAATGCAGCCCATCTCCGGGACAATCTCAATGGCAGAGTTTGGAGCAAGCCAGGCCTCAAACCTTGTGAAGATCCAGCCCAAAAGGCAGCCAAAATGCAGCCCACATCCGGGAGAATCTCAAGAGCAGGGGGTGGAGCAAGCCAGGCCTCAAACCATGAGAAGCTCCAGCCCACAAATAAGCCAAAATCCAGCCCACATCCTGGAGAATATCAAGAGCAGTGTCTGGAGCAAGACAGGCCCCAAACCACGAGAAGCTCCAGCCCAAAAGGCAGCCAAAATGCAACCCACGTCCGGGAGAATATAAAGAGCAGGGGGTGGAGCAAGCCAGGCCTCAGACCACGAGAAGCTCCAGCCCAAAAGGCAGCCAAAATGCAGCCCACATCCGGGACAATTTCAAGAGCAGGTGGTGGAGCAAGCAAGGCCTCAAACCTTGAGAAGCTCCAGCCCAAAAGGGAGCCAAAATCCAGCCCACATCCGGGAGAATTTCAAGAGCAGAGGGTGGAGAAAGCCAGGCCTCAAACCACGAGAAGCTCCAGCCCTAAAAGCAGCCAAAATTCAGCCCACATCCAGGAGAATATCAAGAGCAGAGGGTGGAGCAAGCCAGGCCTCAAACCTCGAGAAGCTCCAGCCCAAAATGCAGCCAAAATGCAGCCCACATCCGGGAGAATCTCAAGAGCAGGGGGCGGAGCAAGCCAGGCCTCAAACCATGAGAATCTCCAGCCCAAAAGGCAGCCAAAATGTAGCCCACATCCGGGAGAATATCAAGAGCAGGGGGTGGAGCAAGCCAGGCCTCAAACCACGAGAAGCTCCAGCCCAAAATGCAGCCAAAATCCAGCCCTCATCCGGGAGAATATCAAGGGCAGGGGGTGGAGCAAGCCAGGCCTCAAACCTCGAGAAGCTCCAGCCCAAAAGGCAGCCAAAATGCAGCCCACATCCGGGAGAATATCAAGAGCAGAGGGTGGAGCAAGCCAGGCCTCAAACCACGAGAAGCTCCAGCCCAAAATGCAGCCAAATTCCAGCCCACCTCCGGGAGAATATCAAGGGCAGGGGGTGGAGCAAGCCAGGCCTCAAACCTCGAGAAGCTCCAGCCCAAAAGGCAGCCAAAATGCAGCCCACATCCGGGAGAATATAAAGAGCAGGGGGTGGAGCAAGCCAGGCCTCAAACCACGAGAAGCTCCAGCCCAAAATGCAGCCAAAATGCAGCCCACATCCGGGAGAATCTCAAGAGCAGAGGGTGGAGCAAGCCAGGCCTCAAACCACAAGAAGCTCCAGCCCAAAAGGCAGCCAAAATGCAGCCCACATCCGGGAGAATCTCAAGAGCAGGGGGTGGAGCAAGCCAGGCCTCAAACCACGAGAAGCTCCAGCCCAAAAGGCAGCCAAAATGCAGCCCACCTCCGGGAGATTATCAAGAGCAGGGGGTGGAGCAATCCAGGCCTCAAACCACGAGAAGCTCCAGCCCAAAAGGCAGCCAAAATCCAGCCCACATCCGGGACAATTTCAAGAGCAGGGGGTGGAGCAAGCCAGGCCTCAAACCATGAGAAGCTCCAGCCCAAAAGGGAGCCAAACTCCAGCCCACATCCGGGAGAATATCTTGGGCAGGGGTTGGAGCAAGCCAGGCCTCAAACCATGAGAAGCTCCAGCCCAAAAATAAGCCAAAATCCAGCCCACATCCTGGAGAATATCAAGAGCAGTGGCTGGAGCAAGGCAGGCCCCAAACCACGAGAAGCTCCAGCCCAAAAGGCAGCCAAAATGAAGCCCACATAAAAGATAATATCAAGGGCAGGGTTTGGAGCAAGCCAGGCCTCAAACCACGAGAAGCTCCAGCCCAAAAGGCAGCCAAAATGCAGCCCACATCTGGGACAATTTCAAGAGCAGGGGGTGGAGCAAGCCAGGCCTCAAACCACGAGAAGCTCCAGCCCTAAAAGCAGCCAAAATTCAGCCCACATCCAGGAGAATATCAAGAGCAGAGGGTGGAGCAAGCCAGGCCTCAAACCATGAGAAGCTCCAGCCCTAAAAGCAGCCAAAATCCAGCCCACATCTGGGAGAATATAAAGAGCAGGGGGTGGAGCAAGCCAGGCCTCAAACCTCGAGAAGCTCCAGCCCTAAAGGCAGCCAAAATGCAGCCCACATCCGGGAGAATATAAAGAGCAGGGGGTGGAGCAAGCCAGGCCTCAAACCACGAGAAGCTCCAGCCCAAAAGGCAGCCAAAATGCAGCCCATATCCGGGAGAATCTCAAGAGCAGAGGGTGGAGCAAGCCAGGCCTCAAACCACAAGAAGCTCCAGCCCAAAAGGCAGCCAAAATGCAGCCCACATCCGGGAGAATCTCAAGAGCAGGGGGTGGAGCAAGCCAGGCCTCAAACCACGAGAAGCTCCAGCCCAAAATGCAGCCAAAATGCAGCCCACATCTGGGACAATTTCAAGAGCAGGGGGTGCAGCAAGCCAGGCCTCAAACCACGAGAAGCTCCAGCCCTAAAAGCAGCCAAAATTCAGCCCACATCCGGGAGAATATCAAGAGCAGAGGGTGGAGCAAGCCAGGCCTCAAACCATGAGAAGCTCCAGCCCTAAAGGCAGCCAAAATCCAGCCCACATGCGGGAGAATATAAAGAGCAGGGGGTGGAGCAAGCCAGGCCTCAAACCTCGAGAAGCTCCAGCCCTAAAGGCAGCCAAAATGCAGCCCACATCCGAGAGAATCTCAAGAGCAGAGGGTGGAGCAAGCCAGGCCTCAAACCTCGAGAAGCTCCAGCCCAAAAGGCAGCCAAAATGCAGCCCACATCCGGGAGAATCTCAAGAGCAGGGGTTGGAGCAAGCCAGGCCTCAAACCATGAGAAGCTCCAGCCCAAAAATAAGCCAAAATCCAGCCCACATCCTGGAGAATATCAAGAGCAGTGGCTGGAGCAAGGCAGGCCCCAAACCACGAGAAGCTCCAGCCCAAAAGGCAGCCAAAATGAAGCCCACATAAAAGATAATATCAAGGGCAGGGTTTGGAGCAAGGCAGGCCTCAAACCACGAGAAGCTCCAGCCCAAAAGGCAGCCAAAATGCAGCCCACATCTGGGACAATTTCAAGAGCAGGGGGTGGAGCAAGCCAGGCCTCAAACCACGAGAAGCTCCAGCCCTAAAAGCAGCCAAAATTCAGCCCACATCCAGGAGAATATCAAGAGCAGAGGGTGGAGCAAGCCAGGCCTCAAACCATGAGAAGCTCCAGCCCTAAAAGCAGCCAAAATCCAGCCCACATCTGGGAGAATATAAAGAGCAGGGGGTGGAGCAAGCCAGTCCTCAGACCTCGAGAAGCTCCAGCCCTAAAGGCAGCCAAAATGCAGCCCACATCCGGGAGAATATAAAGAGCAGGGGGTGGAGCAAGCCAGGCCTCAAACCACGAGAAGCTCCAGCCCAAAAGGCAGCCAAAATGCAGCCCATATCCGGGAGAATCTCAAGAGCAGAGGGTGGAGCAAGCCAGGCCTCAAACCACAAGAAGCTCCAGCCCAAAAGGCAGCCAAAATGCAGCCCACATCCGGGAGAATCTCAAGAGCAGGGGGTGGAGCAAGCCAGGCCTCAAACCACGAGAAGCTCCAGCCCAAAAGGCAGCCAAAATGCAGCCCACATCTGGGACAATTTCAAGAGCAGGGGGTGGAGCAAGCCAGGCCTCAAACCATGAGAAGCTCCAGCCCTAAAGGCAGCCAAAATCCAGCCCACATCCGGGAGAATATAAAGAGCAGGGGGTGGAGCAAGCCAGGCCTCAAACCTCGAGAAGCTCCAGCCCTAAAGGCAGCCAAAATGCAGCCCACATCCGAGAGAATCTCAAGAGCAGAGGGTGGAGCAAGCCAGGCCTCAAACCTCGAGAAGCTCCAGCCCAAAAGGCAGCCAAAATGCAGCCCACATCCGGGAGAATCTCAAGAGCAGGGGGTGGAGCAAGCCAGGCCTCAAACCACGAGAAGCTCCAGCCCAAAAGGCAGCCAAAATGCAGCCCATATCCGGGAGAATCTCAAGAGCAGAGGGTGGAGCAAGCCAGGCCTCAAACCACAAGAAGCTCCAGCCCAAAAGGCAGCCAAAATGCAGCCCACATCCGGGAGAATCTCAAGAGCAGGGGGTGGAGCAAGCCAGGCCTCAAACCACGAGAAGCTCCAGCCCAAAAGGCAGCCAAAATGCAGCCCACCTCCGGGAGATTATCAAGAGCAGGGGGTGCAGCAATCCAGGCCTCAAACCACGAGAAGCTCCAGCCCAAAAGGCAGCCAAAATGCAGCCCACATCCGGGAGAATATCAAGAGAAGGGGGTGGATCAAGGCAGGCCTCAAACCACGAGAAGCTCCAGCCCAAATTGCAGCCAAAATGCAGCCCACATCCGGGAGAATCTCAAGAGCAGGGAGTGGAGCAAGCCAGGCCTCAAACCATGAGAAGCTCCAGCCCAAAAATAAGCCAAAATCCAGCCCACATCCTGGAGAATATCAAGAGCAGTGGCTGGAGCAAGCCAGGCCTCAAACCACGAGAAGCTCCAGCCCAAAAGGCAGCCAAAATGAAGCCCACATAAAAGATAATATCAAGAGCAGGGGTTGGAGCAAGCCAGGCCTCAAACCACGAGAAGCTCCAGCCCAAAAGGCAGCCAAAATGCAGCCCACATCTGGGACAATTTCAAGAGCAGGGGGTGGAGCAAGCCAGGCCTCAAACCACGAGAAGCTCCAGCCCTAAAAGGCAGCCAAAATGCAGCCCACATCCAGGAGAATATCAAGAGCAGAGGGTGGAGCAAGCCAGGCCTCAAACCATGAGAAGCTCCAGCCCTAAACACAGCCAAAATCCAGCCCACATCTGGGAGAATATAAAGAGCAGGGGGTGGAGCAAGTCAGGCCTCAAACCTCGAGAAGCTCCAGCCCTAAAGGCAGCCAAAATGCAGCCCACATCCGGGAGAATATAAAGAGCAGGGGGTGGAGCAAGCCAGGCCTCAAACCACGAGAAGCTCCAGCCCAAAAGGCAGCCAAAATGCAGCCCATATCCGGGAGAATCTCAAGAGCAGAGGGTGGAGCAAGCCAGGCCTCAAACCACAAGAAGCTCCAGCCCAAAAGGCAGCCAAAATGCAGCCCACATCCGGGAGAATCTCAAGAGCAGAGGGTGGAGCAAGCCAGGCCTCAAACCATGAGAAGCTCCAGCCCTAAAGGCAGCCAAAATGCCGCCCACATCCGGGAGAATCTGAAGAGCAGGGGGTGGAGCAAGCCAGGCCTCAAACCTCGAGAAGCTCCAGCCCTAAAGGCAGCCAAAATGCAGCCCACATCCGAGAGAATCTCAAGAGCAGAGGGTGGAGCAAGCCAGGCCTCAAACCTCGAGAAGCTCCAGCCCAAAAGGCAGCCAAAATGCAGCCCACATCCGGGAGAATATCAAGAGCAGGGGGTGGAGCAAGCCAGGCCTCAAACCACGAGAAGCTCCAGCCCAAAAGGCAGCCAAAATGCAGCCCACATCTGGGACAATTTCAAGAGCATGGGGTTGAGCAAGCCAGGCCTCAAACCACGAGAAGCTCCAGCCCTAAAAGCAGCCAAAATGCAGTCCACATCCGGGAGAATCTCAAGAGCAGAGGGTGGAGCAAGCCAGGCCTCAAACCACAAGAAGCTCCAGCCCAAAAGGCAGCCAAAATGCAGCCCACATCCGGGAGAATCTCAAGAGCAGGGGGAGGGGCAAGCCAGGCCTCAAACCACGAGAAGCTCCAGCCCAAAAGGCAGCCAAAATGCAGCCCACATCCGGGAGATTATCAAGAGCAGGGGGTGCAGCAATCCAGGCCTCAAACCACGAGAAACTCCAGCCCAAAAGGCAGCCAAAATGCAGCCCACATCCGGGAGAATCTCAAGAGCAGGGGGTGGAGCAAGCCAGGCCTCAAACCACGAGAAGCTCCAGCCCAAAAGGCAGCCAAAATGCAGCCCACATCCAAGAGAATCTCAAGAGCAGGGGGTGGAGCAAGCCAGGCCTCAAACCATGAGAAGCTCCAGCCCAAGAATCAGCCAAAATGCAGCCCATCTCCGGGACAATCTCAATGGCAGAGTTTGGAGCAAGCCAGGCCTCAAACCTTGTGAAGATCCAGCCCAAAAGGCAGCCAAAATGCAGCCCACATCCGGGAGAATCTCAAGAGCAGAGGGTGGAGCAAGCCAGGCCTCAAACCACGAGAAGCTCCCCCCCAAGGATCAGCCAAAATGCAGCCCATCTCCGGGACAATCTCAATGGCAGAATTTGGAGCAAGCCAGGCCTCAAACCTTGTGAAGCTCCAGCCCAAAAGGCAGCCAAAATGCAACCCACGTCCGGGAGAATATCAAGAGCAGGGAGTGGAGCAAGCCAGGCCTCAAACCACGAGAAGCTCCAGCCCAAAAGGCAGCCAAAATGCAGCCCACATCCGGGAGAATCTCAAGAGCAGAGGGTGGAGCAAGCCAGGCCTCAAACCACGAGAAGCTCCAGCCCAAAAGGCAGCCAAAATGCAGCCCACATCCGGGAGAATCTCAAGAGCAGAGGGTGGAGCAAGCCAGGCCTCAAACCACGAGAAGCTCCAGCCCAAAAGGCAGCCAAAATGCAGGCCACATCCGGGAGAATCTCAAGAGCAGGGGGTGCAGCAATCCAGGCCTCAAACCACGAGAAGCTCCAGCCCAAAAGGCAGCCAAAATGCAGCCCACATCCGGGAGAATCTCAAGAGCAAGGGGTGGAGCAAGCCAGGCCTCAAACCACAAGAAGCTCCAGCCCAAGAGGCAGCCAAAATGCAGCCCACATCCGGGAGAATCTCAAGAGCAGGGGGTGGAGCAAGCCAGGCCTCAAACCATGAGAAGCTCCAGCCCAAAAGGCAGCCAAAATGGAGCCTACATCCGGGAGAATCTCAAGAGCAGAGGGTGGAGCAAGCCAGGCCTCAAACCATGAGAAGCTCCAGCCCAAAAGGCAGCCAAAATGCAGCCCACATCCGGGAGAATCTCAAGAGCAGGGGGTGGAGCAAGCCAGGCCTCAAACCACGAGAAGCTCCAGCCCAAAATGCAGACAATATCCAGCCCATATCCGGGAGAATCTCAAGAGCAGGGGGTGGAGCAAGGCAGGCCTCAAACCTCAAGATTCTCCAGCCCAAAAGGAAGCCAAAATGCAGCCCACATCCGGGAGAATCTCAAGAGCAGGGGGTGGAGCAAGCCAGGCCTCAAACCACGAGAAGCTCCAGCCCAAAAGGCAGCCAAAATGCAGCCCACATCCGGGACAATTTCAAGAGCAGGTGGTGGAGCAAGCAAGGCCTCAAACCATGAGAAGCTCCAGCCCAAAAGGGAGCCAAAATCCAGCCCACATCCGGGAGAATCTCAAGAGCAGAGGGTGGAGAAAGCCAGGCCTCAAACCACGAGAAGCTCCAGCCCAAGAATCAGCCAAAATGCAGCCCATCTCCGGGACAATCTCAATGGCAGAGTTTGGAGCAAGCCAGGCCTCAAACCTTGTGAAGATCCAGCCCAAAAGGCAGCCAAAATGCAGCCCACATCCGGGAGAATCTCAAGAGCAGGGGGTGGAGCAAGCCAGGCCTCAAACCACGAGAAGCTCCAGCCCAAAAGGCAGCCAAAATGCAGCCCACATCCGGGAGAATCTCAAGAGCAGAGGGTGGAGCAAGCCAGGCCTCAAACCACGAGAAGCTCCAGCCCAAAAGGCAGCCAAAATGCAGCCCACATCCGGGAGAATCTCAAGAGCAGAGGGTGGAGCAAGCCAGGCCTCAAACCACGAGAAGCTCCAGCCCAAAAGGCAGCCAAAATGCAGGCCACATCCGGGAGAATCTCAAGAGCAGGGGGTGCAGCAATCCAGGCCTCAAACCACGAGAAGCTCCAGCCCAAAAGGCAGCCAAAATGCAGCCCACATCCGGGAGAATCTCAAGAGCAAGGGGTGGAGCAAGCCAGGCCTCAAACCACAAGAAGCTCCAGCCCAAGAGGCAGCCAAAATGCAGCCCACATCCGGGAGAATCTCAAGAGCAGGGGGTGGAGCAAGCCAGGCCTCAAACCATGAGAAGCTCCAGCCCAAAAGGCAGCCAAAATGGAGCCCACATCCGGGAGAATCTCAAGAGCAGAGGGTGGAGCAAGCCAGGCCTCAAACCATGAGAAGCTCCAGCCCAAAAGGCAGCCAAAATGCAGCCCACATCCGGGAGAATCTCAAGAGCAGGGGGTGGAGCAAGCCAGGCCTCAAACCACGAGAAGCTCCAGACCAAAATGCAGACAATATCCAGCCCATATACGGGAGAATCTCAAGAGCAGGGGGTGGAGCAAGGCAGGCCTCAAACCTCAAGATTCTCCAGCCCAAAAGGAAGCCAAAATGCAGCCCACATCCGGGAGAATCTCAAGAGCAGGGGGTGGAGCAAGCCAGGCCTCAAACCACGAGAAGCTCCAGCCCAAAAGGCAGCCAAAATGCAGCCCACATCCGGGACAATTTCAAGAGCAGGTGGTGGAGCAAGCAAGGCCTCAAACCATGAGAAGCTCCAGCCCAAAAGGGAGCCAAAATCCAGCCCACATCCGGGAGAATCTCAAGAGCAGAGGGTGGAGAAAGCCAGGCCTCAAACCACGATAAGCTCCAGCCCAAGAATCAGCCAAAATGCAGCCCATCTCCGGGACAATCTCAATGGCAGAGTTTGGAGCAAGCCAGGCCTCAAACCTTGTGAAGATCCAGCCCAAAAGGCAGCCAAAATGCAGCCCACATCCGGGAGAATCTCAAGAGCAGGGGGTGGAGCAAGCCAGGCCTCAAACCATGAGAAGCTCCACACCAAAAATAAGCCAAAATCCAGCCCACATCCTGGAGAATATCAAGAGCAGTGGCTGGAGCAAGGCAGGCCCCAAACCTCGAGAACCTCCAGCCCAAAAGGCAGCCAAAATGCAGCCCAAATCTGGAACAATTTCAAGAGCAGGGGGTGGAGCAAGCCAGGCCTCAAACCACGAGAAGCTCCAGCCCTAAAAGCAGCCAAAATTCAGCCCACATCCGGGAGAATATCAAGAGCAGAGGGTGGAGCAAGCCAGGCCTCAAACCTCGAGAAGCTCCAGCCCAAAAGGCAGCCAAAATGCAGCCCACATCCGGGAGAATCTCAAGAGCAGGGGGCGGAGCAAGCCAGGCCTCAAACCATGAGAATCTCCAGCCCAAAAGGCAGCCAAAATGTAGCCCACATCCGGGAGAATATCAAGAGCAGGGGGTGGAGCAAGCCAGGCCTCAAACCACGAGAAGCTCCAGCCCAAAAGGCAGCCAAAATCCAGCCCTCATCCGGGAGAATATCAAGGGCAGGGGGTGGAGCAAGCCAGGCCTCAAACCTCGAGAAGCTCCAGCCCAAAAGGCAGCCAAAATGCAGCCCATATCCAGGAGAATCTCAAGAGCAGGGGGTGGAGCAAGCCAGGCCTGAAACCATGAGAAGCTCCAGCCCAAAATGCAGCCAAAATGGAGCCCATATCCGGGAGAATCTCAAGAGCAGAGGGTGGAGCAAGCCAGGCCTCAAACCATGAGAAGCTCCAGCCCAAAAGGCAGCCAAAATGCAGCCCACATCCGGGAGAATCTCAAGATCAGGGGGTGGAGCAAGCCAGGCCTCAAACCACGAGAAGCTCCAGCCCAAATTGCAGCCAAAATGCAGCCCACATCCGGGAGAATCTCAAGAGCAGGGAGTGGAGCAAGCCAGGCCTCAAACCATGAGAAGCTCCAGCCCAAAAATAAGCCAAAATGCAGCCCACATCCGGGAGAATATCAAGAGCAGTGGCTGGAGCAAGGCAGGCCCCAAACCACGAGAAGCTCCAGCCCAAAAGGCAGCCAAAATGAAGCCCACATAAAAGATAATATCAAGAGCAGGGGTTGGAGCAAGCCAGGCCTCAAACCACGAGAAGCTCCAGCCCAAAAGGCAGCCAAAATGCAGCCCACATCTGGGAGAATTTCAAGAGCAGGGGGTGGAGCAAGCCAGGCCTCAAACCACGAGTAGCTCCAGCCCTAAAAGCAGCCAAAATTCAGCCCACATCCAGGAGAATATCAAGAGCAGAGGGTGGAGCAAGCCAGGCCTCAAACCATGAGAAGCTCCAGCCCTAAAGGCAGCCAAAATCCAGCCCACATCCGGGAGAATATAAAGAGCAGGGGGTGGAGCAAGCCAGGCCTCAAACCACGAGAATCTCCAGCCCAAAAGGCAGCCAAAATTCAGCCCACAACCGGGAGAATATCAAGAGGAGGGATTGGAGCAAGGCAGGCCTCAAACCACGAGAAGCTCCAGCCCAAAAGGCAGCCAAAATCCAGCCCACATCCGGGAGAATATCAAGAGCAGGGGGTGGAGCAAGACAGGCCTCAAACCACGAGAAGCTCCAGCCCAAAAGTCAGGCACAATCCAGCCCACATCCGGGAGAATCTCAAGAGCAGGGGGTGGAGCAAGCCAAGCCTGAAACCACGAGAAGCTCCAGCCCAAATAGCACACAAAATCCAGCCCACCTGCGGGAGAATCTCAAGAGCAGGGGGTGGAGCAAGCCAGGCCTCAAACAACGAGAAGCTCCAGCCCAAAAGGCACCCAAAATGCAGCCCACATCCAGGAGAATCTCAAGAGCAGGGGGTGGAGAAAGCCAGGCCTCAAACCACGAGAAGCTCTAGCCCAAAAGGCAGCCAAAATCCAGCCCACATCCGGGAGAATATCAAGAGCAGGGGGTGGAGCAAGGCAGGCCTCAAACCACGAGAAGCTCCAGCCCAAAAGGAAGCCAAAATGCAGCCCACAACCGGGAGAATCTCAAGAGCAGGGGGTGGAGCAAGCCAGGCCTCAAACCACGAGCATCTGCAGCCCAAAAGGCAGACAAAATCCAGCCCACATCCGGGAGAATCTCAAGAGCAGGGGGTGGAGCAAGCCAGGCCTCAAACCACGAGAAGCTCCAGCCCAAAACGCAGCCAAAATCCAGCCGACATCAGGGAGAATATCAAGAGAAGGGGGTGGAGCAAGCCAGGCCCCAAACCATGAGAAGCTCCAGCCCAAAAGGCAGCCAAAATGCAGCCCACATCCGGGAGAATATCAAGAGCAGGGGGTGGAGCAAGCCAGGCCTCAAACCACGAGAAGCTCCACCCCAAAAGGCAGGCACAATCCAGCCCACATCCGGGAGAATCTCAAGAGCAGGGGGTGGAGCAAGCCAGGCCTCAAACCATGAGAAGCTCCAGCCCATAAGTCAGCCAAAATGCAGCCCACCTCAGGGAGAATATCAAGAGCAGGGGTTGGAGCAAGCCAGGCCTCAAACCACGAGAAGCTCCAGCCCAAAAGGCAGCCAAAATCCAGCCCACATCCGGGAGAATCTCAAGAGCAGGGGGTGGAGCAAGCCAGGCCTGAAACCACGAGAAGCTCCAGCCCAAAAGGCAGCCAAAATGCAGCCCACATCCGGGAGAATCTCTAGAGCAGGGGGTGGAGCAAGCCAGGCCTCAAACCGCGAAAAGCTCCAGCCCAAAAGGCAGCCAAAATGCCGCCCACATCCGGGAGAATCTGAAGAGCAGGGGGTGGAGCAATCCAGGCCTCAAACCATGAGAAGCTCCAGCCCAAAAGGCAACCAAAATGCAGCCCACACCCGGGAGAATCTCAAGAGCAAGGGGTGGAGCAAGCCAGGATTCAAACCACGAGAAGCTCCAGCCCACATGTCAGCAAAAATGCAGTCCACATCCCGGAGAATATCACGAGCACGGGGTGGAGCAAGCCAGGCCTCAAACCACGAGAAGCTCCTGCCCAAAAGGAAGCCAAATTCCAGCCCACATCTGGGAGAATCTCAACAGCAGGGGGTGGAGCAAGCCAGGCCTCAAACCACGAGGAGCTCCAGCCCAAAATGAAGCCAAATTCCAGCCCACATCAGGGACAATATCAAGAGCAGGGGGCGGAGCAAGCCAGGCCTCAAACCACGAGAAGCTCCAGCCCAAAAGGCAGCCAAAATGCAGCCCACATCCGGGAGAATATCAAGAGCAGGGGGTGGAGCAAGCCAGGCCTCAAACCACGAGAAGCTCCAGCCCAAAAGGCAGCCAAAATCCAGCCCACAACCGGGAGAATATCAAGAGCAGGGGGTGGAGAAAGCCAGGCCTCAAACCATGAGAAGCTCCAGCCCAAAAGGCAGCCAAAATGCAGGCCACATTCGGGAGAATCTCAAGAGCAGGGGGTGGAGCAAGCCAGGCCTCAAACCATGAGAAGCTCCAGCCCAAAAGACAGCCAAAATACAGCCACATGCGGAAGAATATCAAGAGCAGGGGGTGGAGAAAGCCAGGACTCAAACCACGAGAAGCTCCTGCCCAAAATGAAGCCAAATTCCAGCCCACATAGGAGAGATCTCAAGAGAAAGGGGGTGGAGCAAGCCAGGCCTCAAACCACGAGGAGCTCCAGCCCAAAAGGAAGCCAAATTCCAGCCCACATCTGGGAGAATCTCAAGAGCAGGGGGTGGAGCAAGCCAGGCCTCAAACCACGAGAAGCTCCAGCCCAAAAGGCAGCCAAAATGCAGCCCACATCCGGGAGAATCTCAAGAGCAGGGGGTGGAGCAAGGCAGGCCTCAAACCTCGAGAAGCTCCAGCCCAAAAGGCAGCCAAAAATGCAGCCCATATCCAGGAGAATCTCAAGAGCAGGGGGTGGAGCAAGCCAGGCCTCAAACCACAAGAAGCTCCAGCCCAAAAGGCAGCCAAAATGCAGCCCACATCCGGGAGAATATCAAGAGCAGGGGGTGGAGCAAGCCAGGCCTCAAACCACGAGAAGCTCCAGCCCAAAAGGCAGCCAAAATGCAGCCCACATCCGGGAGAATATCAAGAGCAGGGGGTGGAGCAAGCCAGGCCTCAAACCACGAGAAGCTCCAGCCCAAAAGGCAGCCAAAATGCAGCCCACATCCGGGAGAATATCAAGAGCAGGGGGTGGAGCAAGGCAGGCCTCAAACCGTGAGAAGCTCCAGCCCAAAAGGCAGCCAAAATCCAGCCGACATCCGGGAGAATCTCAAGAGCAGGGGGTGGAGCAAGCCAGGCCCCAAACCACGAGAAGCTCCAGCCCAAAAGGCAGCCAAAATGCAGCCCACATCCGGGAGAATCTCAAGAGCAGGGGGTAGAGCAAGCCAGGCCTCAAACCACGAGAAGCTCCAGCCCAAAAGGCAGGCACAATCCAGCCCACATCCGGGAGAATCTCAAGAGCAGGGGGTGGAGCAAGCCAGGCCTCAAACCATGAGAAACTCCAGCCCATAAGTCAGCCAAAATCCAGCCCACCTCAGGGAGAATCTCAAGAGCAGGGGGTGGAGCAAGCCAGGCCTCAAACCACGAGAAGCTCCAGCCCAAAAGGCAGCCAAAATCCAGCCCACATCCGGGAGAATCTCAAGAGCAGGGGGTGGAGCAAGCCAGGCCTGAAACCACGAGAAGCTCCAGCCCAAATAGCACACAAAATCCAGCCCACCTGCGGGAGAATCTCAAGAGCAGGGGGTGGAGCAAGGCAGGCCTCAAACCACGAGAAGCTCCAGCCCAACAGGCAGCCAAAATGCAGCCCACATCCGGGAGAATCTCAAGAGCAGGGGGTGGAGCAAGCCAGGCCTCAAACCACGAGAAGCTCCAGCCCAAAAGGCAGCCAAAATGCAGCCCACAACCGGGAGAATATCAAGAGCAGGGGGTGGAGCAAGGCAGGCCTCAAACCACGAGAAGCTCCAGCCCAAAAGGCAGCCAAAATGCAGCCCACATCCGGGAGAATCTCAAGAGCAGGGGGTGGAGCAAGCCAGGCCTCAAACCACGAGAAGCTCCACCCCAAAAGGCAGGCACAATCCAGCCCACATCCGCGAGAATCTCAAGAGCAGGGGGTGGAGCAAGCCAGGCCTCAAACCATGAGAAGCTCCAGCCCTAAAGGCAGCCAAAATGCAGCCCACCTCAGGGAGAATATCAAGAGCAGGGTTTGGAGCAAGCCAGGCCTCAAACCACGAGAAGCTCCAGCCCAAAAGGCAGCCAAATCCAGCCCATATCCGGGCAAATATCAAGAGCAGGGGGTGGAGCAAGCCAGGCCTGAAACCACGAGAAGCTCCAGCCCAAAAGGCAGCCAAAATGCAGCCCACACCCGGGAGAATCTCAAGAGCAAGGGTTGGAGCAAGCCAGGATCCAAACCACGAGAAGCTCCAGCCCACATGTCAGCAAAAATGCAGTTCACATCCGGGAGAATATCACGAGCACGGGGTGGAGCAAGCCAGGCCTCAAACCACGAGAAGCTCCTGCCCAAAAGGAAGCCAAATTCCAGCCCACATCTGGGAGAATCTCAACAGCAGGGGGTGGAGCAAGCCAGGCCTCAAACCACGAGGAGCTCCAGCCCAAAATGAAGCCAAATTCCAGCCCACATCAGGGACAATATCAAGAGCAGGGGGCGGAGCAAGCCAGGCCTCAAACCACGAGAAGCTCCAGCCCAAAAGGCAGCCAAAATCCAGCCCACATCCGGGAGAATATCAAGAGCAGGGGGTGGAGCAAGCCAGGCCTCAAACCACGAGAAGCTCCAGCCCAAAATGCAGCCAAAATCCAGCCCACAACCGGGAGAATATCAAGAGCAGGGGGTGGAGAAAGCCAGGCCTCAAACCATGAGAAGCTCCAGCCCAAAAGGCAGCCAAAATGCAGGCCACATGCCGGAGAATCTCAAGAGCAGGGGGTGGAGCAAGCCAGGCCTCAAACCATGAGAAGCTCCAGCCCAAAAGACAGCCAAAATACAGCCACATGCGGAAAAATATCAAGAGCAGGGGGTGGAGAAAGCCAGGACTCAAACCACGAGAAGCTCCTGCCCAAAACGAAGCCAAATTCCAGCCCACATAGGGGAGATCTCAAGAGAAAGGGGGTGGAGCAAGCCAGGCCTCAAACCACGAGAAGCTCCAGCCCAAAAGGCAGCCAAAATGCAGCCCACATCCGGGAGAATCTCAAGAGCAGGGGGTGGAGCAAGGCAGGCCTCAAACCTCGAGAAGCTCCAGCCCAAAAGGCAGCCAAAAATGCAGCCCACAACCGGGAGAATCTCAAGAGCAGGGGGTGGAGCAAGCCAGGCCTCAAACCACGAGAAGCTCCAGCCCAAAAACGCAGCCAAAATCCAGCCCACATCCGGGAGAATATCAAGAGCAGGGGGTGGAGTAAGGCAGGCCTCAAACCGTGAGAAGCTCCAGCCCAAATGGCAGCCAAAATCCAGCCGACATCCGGGAGAATCTCAAGAGCAGGGGGTGGAGCAAGCCAGGCCTCAAACCACGAGAAGCTCCAGCCCAAAATGCAGCCAAACTCCAGCCCACATCCGGGAGAATCTCAAGAGCAGGGGGTGGAGCAAGCCAGGCCCCAAACCACGAGAAGCTCCAGCCCAACAGGCAGCCAAAATGCAGCCCACATCCGGGAGAATCTCAAGAGCAGGGGGTGGAGCAAGCCAGGCCTCAAACCACGAGAAGCTCCAGCCCAAAAGTCAGCCAAAATCCAGCCCACATCCGGGAGAATCTCAAGAGCAGGGGGTGGAGCAAGCCAGGCCTGAAACCACGAGAAGCTCCAGCCCAAATAGCACACAAAATCCAGCCCACCCGCGGGAGAATCTCAAGAGCAGGGGGTGGAGCAATCCAGGCCTCAAACCACGAGAAGCTCCAGCCCAAAAGGCAGCCAAAATGCAGCCCACATGCGGGAGAATCTCAAGAGCAGGGGGTGGAGCAAGCCAGGCCTCAAACCACGAGAAGCTCCAGCCCAAAAGGCAGCCAAAATGCAGGCCACATCCGGGAGAATCTCAAGAGCAGGGGGTGGAGCAAGGCAGGCCTCAAACCACGAGAAGCTCCAGCCCAAAAGGCAGCCAAAATGCAGCCCACATCCAGGAGAATCTCAAGAGCAGGGGGTGGAGCAAGCCAGGCCTCAAACCACGAGAAGCTCCAGCCCAAAAGGCAGCCAAAATCCAGCCGACATCCGGGAGAATCTCAAGAGCAGGGGGTGGAGCAAGGCAGGCCCCAAACCACGAGAAGCTCCAGCCCAAAAGTCAGCCAAAATGCAGCCCACATCCGGGAGAATCTCAAGAGCAGGGGGTGGAGCAAGCCAGGCCTCAAACCACGAGAAGCTCCAGCCCAAAAGGCAGGCACAATCCAGCCCACATCCGGGAGAATCTCAAGAGCAGGGGGTGGAGCAAGCCAGGCCTCAAACCACAAGAAGCTCCAGCCCAAAAGGCAGCCAAAATGCAGCCCACATCCGGGAGAATCTCAAGAGCAGGGGGTGGAGCAAGCCAGGCCTCCAACCACGAGAAGCTCCAGCCCAAAATGCAGCCAAAATGCAGCCCACATCCGGGAGAATCTCAAGAGCAGGGGGTGGAGAAAGCCAGGCCTGAAACCACAAGAAGCTCCAGCCCAAAGAGCACACAAAATCCAGCCCACCTGCGGGAGAATCTCAAGAGCAGGGGGTGGAGCAAGCCAGGCCACAAACCACAAGAAGCTCCAGCCCAAAACGCAGCCACAATCCAACACTATATCTGGGAGAATCTCAAGAGCAGGGGGTGGAGCAAGCCAGGCCTCAAACCACGAGAAGCTCCAGCCCAAAAGGCAGCCAAAATGCCGCCCACATCCGGGAGAATCTCAAGAGGAGGGGGTGGAGCAAGCCAGGCCTCAAACCATGAGAAGCTCCAGCCCAAAAGGCAACCAAAATGCAGCCCACACCCGGGAGAATATCAAGAGCAGGGGGTGGAGCAAGCCAGGCCTCAAACCACGAGAAGCTCCAGCCCACATGGCAGCAAAAATGCAGCCCACATCCGGGAGAATATCACGAGCACGGGGTGGAGCAAGCCAGGCCTCAAACCACGAGGAGCTCCAGCCCAAAAGGAAGCCAAATTCCAGCCCACATCAGGGACAATATCAAGAGCAGGGGGCGGAGCAAGCCAGGCCTCAAACCACGGGAAGCTGCATCCCAAAAGTCAGCCAAAATGCAGCCCACATCCGGGAGAATCTCAAGAGCAGGGGGTGGAGCAAGCCAGGCCTCAAACCACGAGAAGCTCCAGCCCAAAAGGCAGCCAAAATCCAGCCCTATATCTGGGAGAATATCAAGAGCAGGGGGTGGAGCAAGCCAGGCCTCAAACCACGAGAAGCTCCAGCCCAAAAGGCAGCCAAAATGCAGCCCACATCCGGGAGAATCTCAAGAGCAGGGGGTGGAGCAAGCCAGGCCCCAAACCATGAGAAGCTCCAGCCCAAAAGGCAGCCAAAATCCAGCCCACCTCCGGGAGAATATCAAGAGTAGGGGCTGGAGCAAGCCAGGCCTCAAACCACAAGAAGCTCCAGCCCAAAAGGCAGCCAAAATGCAGCCCACCTCCGGGAGAATCTCAAGAGCAGGGGGTGGAGCAAGCCAGGCCTCAAACCACGAGAAGCTCCAGCCCAAAAGGCAGCCAAAATGCAGCCCACATCTGGGAGAATCTCAAGAGCAGGGGGTGGAGCAAGCCAGGCCCCAAACCACGACAAGCTCCAGCCCAAAAGGCAGGCACAATCCAGCCCACATCCGGGAGAATCTCAAGAGCAGGGGGTGGAGCAAGCCAGGCCTCAAACCTCGAGAAGCTCCAGCCCAAAAGGCAGCCAAAATGCAGCCCACATCCGGGAGAATATAAAGAGCAGGGGGTGGAGCAAGCCAGGCCTCAAACCGCGAAAAGCTCCAGCCCAAAAGGCAGCCAAAATGCAGCCCACCTCCCTGAGATTATCAAGAGCAGGGGGTGGAGCAAGCCAGGCCCCAAACCATGAGAAGCTCCAGCCCAAAAGGCAGCCAAATTCCAGCCCTATATCTGGGAGAATATCAAGAGTAGGGGCTGGAGCAAGCCAGGCCTCAAACCACAAGAAGCTCCAGCCCAAAAGGCAGCCAAAATGCAGCCCACATCCGGGAGAATCTCAAGAGCAGGGGGTGGAGCAAGCCAGGCCTCAAACCACGAGAAGCTCCAGCCCAAAAGGCAGCCAAAATGCAGCCCACATCTGGGAGAATCTCAAGAGCAGGGGGTGGAGCAAGCCAGGCCCCAAACCACGAGAAGCTCCAGCCCAAAAGGCAGCCAAAATGCAGCCCACCTCCGGGAGAATCTCAAGAGCAGGGGGTGGAGCAAGCCAGGCCTCAAACCACGAGAAGATCCAGCCCAAAAGGCAGGCACAATCCAGCCCACATCCGGGAGAATCTCAAGAGCAGGGGGTGGAGCAAGCCAGGCCTCAAACCACAAGAAGCTCCAGCCCAAAAGGCAGCCAAAATGCAGCCCACATCCGGGAGAATCTCAAGAGCAGGGGGTGGAGCAAGCCAGGCCTCAAACCACGAGAAGCTCCAGCCCAAAAGGCAGCCAAAATGCAGCCCACATCCGGGAGAATCTCAAGAGCAGGGGGTGGAGCAAGCCAGGCCTCAAACCACGAGAAGCTCCAGCCCAAAAGGCAGCCAAAATGCAGCCCACCTCCGGGAGATTATCAAGAGCAGGGGGTGCAGCAATCCAGGCCTCAAACCACGAGAAGCTCCAGCCCAAAAGGCAGCCAAAATGCAGCCCACATCCGGGAGAATCTCAAGAGCAAGGAGTGGAGCAAGCCAGGCCTCAAACCACAAGAAGCTCCAGCCCAAAAGGCAGCCAAAATGCAGCCCACATCCGGGAGAATCTCAAGAGCAGGGGGTGGAGCAAGCCAGGCCTCAAACCATGAGAAGCTCCAGCCCAAAAGGCAGCCAAAATGCAGCCCACATCCAAGAGAATCTCAAGAGCAGGGGGTGGAGCAAGCCAGGCCTCAAACCATGAGAACCTCCAGCCCAAAAGGGAGCCAAAATCCAGCCCACATCCGGGAGAATCTCAAGAGCAGAGGGTGGAGAAAGCCAGGCCTCAAACCACGAGAAGCTCCAGCCCAAGAATCAGCCAAAATGCAGCCCATCTATGGGACAATCTCAATGGCAGAGTTTAGAGCAAGCCAGGCCTCAAACCTTGTGAAGATCCAGCCCAAAAGGCAGCCAAAATGCAGCCCACATCCGGGAGAATCTCAAGAGCAGGGAGTGGAGCAAGCCAGGCCTGAAACCATGAGAAGCTCCAGCCCAAAAATAAGCCAAAATCCAGCCCACATCCTGGAGAATATCAAGAGCAGAGGGTGGAGCAAGGCAGGCCCCAAACCACGAGAAGCTCCAGCCCAAAAGGCAGCCAAAATGAAGCCCACAGAAAAGATAATATCAAGAGCAGAGGGTGGAGCAAGCCAGGCCCCAAACCATGAGAAGCTCCAGCCCTAAAGGCAGCCAAAATGCAGCCCACCTCCGGGAGAATATCAAGAGCAGGGGGTGGAGCAAGCCAGGCCTCAAACCACGAGAAGCTCCAGCCCAAAAGGCAGCCAAAATGCAGCCCACATCCGGGAGAATCTCAAGAGCAGGGGGTGGAGCAAGCCAGGCCTCAAACCATGAGAATCTCCAGCCCAAAAGGCAGCCAAAATGCAGCTCACATCCGGGAGACTCTCAAGAGGAAGGGGTGGAGCAAGCCAGGCCTCAAACCACAAGAATTTCCAGCCCAAAAGGCAGCCAAAATGCAGCCCACATCCGGGAGAATCTCAAGAGCAGGGGGTGGAGCAAGCCAGGCCTCAAACCATGAGAAGCTCCATCCCAAAAAGCAGCCAAAATGCAGCCCACCTCAGGGAGAATCTCAAGAGCAGGAGGTGGAGCAAGCAAGGCCTCAAACCATGAGAAGCTCCAGCCCAAAAGGGAGCCAAAATGCAGCCCACATCCGGGAGAATCTCAAGAGCAGAGGGTGGAGAAAGCCAGGCCTCAAACCACGAGAAGCTCCAGCCCAAGAATCAGCCAAAATGCAGCCCATCTCCGGGACTATCTCAATGGCAGAGTTTGGCGCAAGCCAGGCCTCAAAACTTGTGAAGATCCAGCCCAAAAGGCAGCCAAAATGCAGCCCACATCCGGGAGAATCTCAAGAGCAGGGGGTGGAGCAAGCCAGGCCTCAAACCCTGAGAAGCTCCAGCCCAAAAATAAGCCAAAATCCAGCCCACATCCTGGAGAATATCAAGAGCAGTGGCTGGAGCAAGGCAGGCCCCAAACCACGAGAAGCTCCAGCCCAAAAGGCAGCCAAAATGAAGCCCACATAAAAGATAATATCAAGAGCAGGGGTTGGAGCAAGCCAGGCCTCAAACCACGAGAAGCTCCAGCCCAAAAGGCAGCCAAAATGCAGCCCACATCTGGGACAATTTCAAGAGCAGGGGGTGGAGCAAGCCAGGCCTCAAACCACGAGAAGCTCCAGCCCTAAAAGCAGCCAAAATTCAGCCCACATCCAGGAGAATATCAAGAGCAGAGGGTGGAGCAAGCCAGGCCTCAAACCATGAGAAGCTCCAGCCCTAAAGGCAGCCAAAATCCAGCCCACATCCGGGAGAATATAAAGAGCAGGGGGTGGAGCAAGCCAGGCCTCAAACCACGAGAAGCTCCAGCCCAAAAGGCAGCCAAAATTCAGCCCACAACCGGGAGAATATCAAGAGCAGAGGGTGGAGCAAGCCAGGCCTCAAACCACGAGAAGCTCCAGCCCAAAATGCTACCAAAATCCAGCCCACATCCGGGAGAATATCAAGAGCAGGGGGTGGAGCAAGGCAGGCCTCAAACCGTGAAAAGCTCCAGCCCAAATGGCAGCCAAAATCCAGCCGACATCCGGGAGAATCTCAAGAGCAGGGGGTGGAGCAAGCCAGGCCCCAAACCACGAGAAGCTCCAGCCCAAAAGGCAGCCAAAATGCAGCCCACATCCGGGAGAATCTCAAGAGCAGGGGGTGGAGCAAGCCAGGCCCCAAACCACGAGAAGCTCCAGCCCAAAAGGCAGCCAAAATGCAGCCCACATCCGGGAGAATCTCAAGAGCAGGGGGTGGAGCAAGCCAAGCCTCAAACCACGAGAAGCTCCAGCCCAAAAGGCAGGCACAATCCGGCCCACATCCGGGAGAATCTCAAGAGCAGGGGGTGGAGCAAGCCAGGCCTGAAACCACGAGAAGCTCCAGCCCAAAAGGCAGCCAAAATGCAGCCCACATCCGGGAGAATATCAAGAGCAGGGGGTGGAGCAAGCCAGGCCTCAAAGCACGAGAAGCTCCAGCCCAACATGCAGCCAAAATCCAGCCCACAACCGGGAGAATATCAAGAGCAGGGGGTGGAGCAAGCCAGGCCTCAAACCACGAGAAGCTCCAGCCCAAAAGGCAGCCAAAATGCAGGCCACATTCGGGAGAATCTCAAGAGCAGGGGGTGGAGCAAGCCAGGCCTCAAACCACGAGAAGCTCCAGCCCAAAAGGCAGCCAAAATGCAGCCCACATCCGGGAGAATCTCAAGAGCAGGGGGTGGAGCAAGCCAGGCCTCAAACCACGAGAAGCTCCAGCCCAAAAGTCAGCCAAAATCCAGCCGACATCCGGGAGAATCTCAAGAGCAGGGGGTGGAGCAAGGCAGGCCCCAAACCACAAGAAGCTCCAGCCCAAAAGTCAGCCAAAATGCAGCCCACATCCGGGAGAATCTCAAGAGCAGGGGGTGGAGCAAGCCAGGCCTCAAACCACGAGAAGCTCCAGCCCAAAAGGCAGGCACAATCCAGCCCACATCCGGGAGAATCTCAAGAGCAGGGGGTGGAGCAAGCCAGGCCTCAAACCACAAGAAGCTCCAGCCCAAAAGGCAGCCAAAATGCAGCCCACATCCGGGAGAATCTCAAGAGCAGGGGGTGGAGCAAGCCAGGCCTCCAACCACGAGAAGCTCCAGCCCAAAATGCAGCCAAAATGCAGCCCACATCCGGGAGAATCTCAAGAGCAGGGGGTGGAGAAAGCCAGGCCTGAAACCACAAGAAGCTCCAGCCCAAATAGCACACAAAATCCAGCCCACCTGCGGGAGAATCTCAAGAGCAGGGGGTGGAGCAAGCCAGGCCACAAACCACAAGAAGCTCCAGCCCAAAACGCAGCCACAATCCAACACTATATGTGGGAGAATCTCAAGAGCAGGGGGTGGAGCAAGCCAGGCCTCAAACCACGAGAAGCTCCAGCCCAAAAGGCAGCCAAAATGCAGCCCACATCCGGGAGAATCTCAAGAGGAGGGGGTGGAGCAAGCCAGGCCTCAAACCATGAGAAGCTCCAGCCCAAAAGGCAACCAAAATGCAGCCCACACCCGGGAGAATATCAAGAGCAGGGGGTGGAGCAAGCCAGGCCTCAAACCACGAGAAGCTCCAGCCCACATGGCAGCAAAAATGCAGCCCACATCCGGGAGAATATCACGAGCACGGGGTGGAGCAAGCCAGGCCTCAAACCACGAGGAGCTCCAGCCCAAAAGGAAGCCAAATTACAGCCCACATCAGGGACAATATCAAGAGCAGGGGGCGGAGCAAGCCAGGCCTCAAACCACGGGAAGCTGCATCCCAAAAGTCAGCCAAAATGCAGCCCACATCTGGGAGAATCTCAAGAGCAGGGGGTGGAGCAAGCCAGGCCTCAAACCACGAGAAGCTCCAGCCCAAAAGGCAGCCAAAATCCAGCCCTATATCTGGGAGAATATCAAGAGCAGGGGGTGGAGCAAGCCAGGCCTCAAACCACGAGAAGCTCCAGCCCAAAAGGCAGCCAAAATGCAGCCCACATCCGGGAGAATCTCAAGAGCAGGGGGTGGAGCAAGCCAGGCCCCAAACCATGAGAAGCTCCAGCCCAAAAGGCAGCCAAAATCCAGCCCTATATCTGGGAGAATATCAAGAGTAGGGGCTGGAGCAAGCCAGGCCTCAAACCACAAGAAGCTCCAGCCCAAAAGGCAGCCAAAATGCAGCCCACCTCCGGGAGAATCTCAAGAGCAGGGGGTGGAGCAAGCCAGGCCTCAAACCACGAGAAGCTCCAGCCCAAAAGGCAGCCAAAATGCAGCCCACATCTGGGAGAATCTCAAGAGCAGGGGGTGGAGCAAGCCAGGCCCCAAACCACGAGAAGCTCCAGCCCAAAAGGCAGGCACAATCCAGCCCACATCCGGGAGAATCTCAAGAGCAGGGGGTGGAGCAAGCCAGGCCTCAAACCTCGAGAAGCTCCAGCCCAAAAGGCAGCCAAAATGCAGCCCACATCCGGGAGAATATAAAGAGCAGGGGGTGGAGCAAGCCAGGCCCCAAACCATGAGAAGCTCCAGCCCAAAAGGCAGCCAAATTCCAGCCCTATATCTGGGAGAATATCAAGAGTAGGGGCTGGAGCAAGCCAGGCCTCAAACCACAAGAAGCTCCAGCCCAAAATGCAGCCAAAATGCAGCCCACATCCGGGAGAATCTCAAGAGCAGGGGGTGGAGCAAGCCAGGCCTCAAACCACGAGAAGCTCCAGCCCAAAAGGCAGCCAAAATGCAGCCCACATCTGGGAGAATCTCAAGAGCAGGGGGTGGAGCAAGCCAGGCACCAAACCACGAGAAGCTCCAGCCCAAAAGGCAGCCAAAATGCAGCCCACATCCGGGAGAATCTCAAGAGCAGGGGGTGGAGCAAGCCAGGCCTCAAACCACGAGAAGATCCAGCCCAAAAGGCAGGCACAATCCAGCCCACATCCGGGAGAATCTCAAGAGCAGGGGGTGGAGCAAGCCAGGCCTCAAACCTCGAGAAGCTCCAGCCCAAAAGGCAGCCAAAATGCAGCCCACATCCGGGAGAATCTCAAGAGCAGGGGGTGGAGCAAGCCAGGCCCCAAACCACGAGGAGCTCCAGCCCAAAAGGCAGCCAAAATGCAGCCCACATCCGGGAGAATCTCAAGAGCAGGGGGTGGAGCAAGCCAGGCCCCAAACCACGAGGAGCTCCAGCCCAAAAGGCAGCCAAAATGCAGCCCACATCCGGGAGAATCTCAAGAGCAGGGGGTGGAGCAAGCCAGGCCTCAAACCACAAGAAGCTCCAGCCCAAAAGGCAGCCAAAATGCAGCCCACATCCGGGAGAATCTCAAGAGCAGGGGGTGGAGCAAGCCAGGCCCCAAACCATGAGAAGCTCCAGCCCAAAAGGCAGCCAAAATCCAGCCCTATATCTGGGAGAATATCAAGAGTAGGGGCTGGAGCAAGCCAGGCCTCAAACCACAAGAAGCTCCAGCCCAAAAGGCAGCCAAAATGCAGCCCACATCCGGGAGAATCTCAAGAGCAGGGGCTGGAGCAAGCCAGGCCTCAAACCACGAGAAGCTCCAGCCCAAAAGGCAGCCAAAATGCAGCCCACATCTGGGAGAATCTCAAGAGCAGGGGGTGGAGCAAGCCAGGCCCCAAACCACGAGAAGCTCCAGCCCAAAAGGCAGGCACAATCCAGCCCACATCCGGGAGAATCTCAAGAGCAGGGGGTGGAGCAAGCCAGGCCTCAGACCTCGAGAAGCTCCAGCCCAAAAGGCAGCCAAAATGCAGCCCACCTCTGGGAGAATATAAAGAGCAGGGGGTGGAGCAAGCCAGGCCCCAAACCATGAGAAGCTCCAGCCCAAAAGGCAGCCAAATTCCAGCCCTATATCTGGGAGAATATCAAGAGTAGGGGCTGGAGCAAGCCAGGCCTCAAACCACAAGAAGCTCCAGCCCAAAATGCAGCCAAAATGCAGCCCACATCCGGGAGAATCTCAAGAGCAGGGGGTGGAGCAAGCCAGGCCTCAAACCACGAGAAGCTCCAGCCCAAAAGGCAGCCAAAATGCAGCCCACATCTGGGAGAATCTCAAGAGCAGGGGGTGGAGGAAGCCAGGCACCAAACCACGAGAAGCTCCAGCCCAAAAGGCAGCCAAAATGCAGCCCACATCCGGGAGAATCTCAAGAGCAGGGGGTGGAGCAAGCCAGGCCTCAAACCACGAGAAGATCCAGCCCAAAAGGCAGGCACAATCCAGCCCACATCCGGGAGAATCTCAAGAGCAGGGGGTGGAGCAAGCCAGGCCTCAAACCTCGAGAAGCTCCAGCCCAAAAGGCAGCCAAAATGCAGCCCACATCCGGGAGAATCTCAAGAGCAGGGGGTGGAGCAAGCCAGGCCCCAAACCACGAGGAGCTCCAGCCCAAAAGGCAGCCAAAATGCAGCCCACATCCGGGAGAATCTCAAGAGCAGGGGGTGGAGCAAGCCAGGCCCCAAACCACGAGGAGCTCCAGCCCAAAAGGCAGCCAAAATGCAGCCCACATCCGGGAGAATCTCAAGAGCAGGGGGTGGAGCAAGCCAGGCCTCAAACCACGAGAAGATCCAGCCCAAAAGGCAGGCACAATCCAGCCCACATCTGGGAGAATCTCAAGAGCAGGGGGTGGAGCAAGCCAGGCCTCAAACCTCGAGAAGCTCCAGCCCAAAAGGCAGCCAAAATGCAGCCCACATCCGGGAGAATATAAAGAGCAGGGGGTGGAGCAAGCCAGGCCTCAAACCACGAGAAGCTCCAGCCCAAAAGGCAGCCAAAATGCAGCCCACCTCCGGGAGATTATCAAGAGCAGGGGGTGCAGCAATCCAGGCCTCAAACCACGAGAAGCTCCAGCCCAAAAGGCAGCCAAAATGCAGCCCACATCCAAGAGAATCTCAAGAGCAGGGGGTGGAGCAAGCCAGGCCTCAAACCACGAGAAGCTCCAGCCCAAAAGGCAGCCAAAATCCAGCCCTATATCTGGGAGAATATCAAGAGTAGGGGCTGGAGCAAGCCAGGCCTCAAACCACAAGAAGCTCCAGCCCAAAAGGCAGCCAAAATGCAGCCCACATCCGGGAGAATCTCAAGAGCAGGGGGTGGAGCAAGCCAGGCCTCAAACCACGAGAAGCTCCAGCCCAAAAGGCAGCCAAAATGCAGCCCACATCTGGGAGAATCTCAAGAGCAGGGGGTGGAGCAAGCCAGGCCTCAAACCACGAGAAGATCCAGCCCAAAAGGCAGGCACAATCCAGCCCACATGCGGGAGAATCTCAAGAGCAGGGGGTGGAGCAAGCCAGGCCTCAAACCTCGAGAAGCTCCAGCCCAAAAGGCAGCCAAAATGCAGCCCACATCCGGGAGAATATAAAGAGCAGGGGGTGGAGCAAGCCAGGCCTCAAACCACGAGAAGCTCCAGCCCAAAAGGCAGCCAAAATGCAGCCCACCTCCGGGAGATTATCAAGAGCAGGGGGTGCAGCAATCCAGGCCTCAAAACACGAGAAGCTCCAGCCCAAAAGGCAGCCAAAATGCAGCCCACATCCGGGAGAATCTCAAGAGCAGAGGGTGGAGAAAGCCAGGCCTCAAACCACGAGAAGCTCCAGCCCAAGAATCAGCCAAAATGCAGCCCATCTCCGGGACAAACTCAATGGCAGAGTTTAGAGCAAGCCAGGCCTCAAACCTTGTGAAGATCCAGCCCAAAAGGCAGCCAAAATGCAGCCCACATCCGGGAGAATCTCAAGAGCAGGGGGTGGAGCAAGCCAGGCCTGAAACCATGAGAAGCTCCAGCCCAAAAATAAGCCAAAATCCAGCCCACATCCTGGAGAATATCAAGAGCAGAGGGTGGAACAAGGCAGGCCCCAAACCACGAGAAGCTCCAGCCCAAAAGGCAGCCAAAATGAAGCCCACATAAAAGATAATATCAAGAGCAGGGGGTGGAGCAAGCCAGGCCTCAAACCATGAGAATCTCCAGCCCAAAAGGCAGCCAAAATGTAGCCCACATCCGGGAGAATCTCAAGAGCAGGGGGTGGAGCAAGCCAGGCCTCAAACCACGAGACTCTCCAGCCCAAAATGCAGCCAAAATCCAGCCCACCTCCGGGAGAATATCAAGGGCAGGGGGTGGAGCAAGCCAGGCCTCAAACCTCGAGAAGCTCCAGCCCAAAAGGCAGCCAAAATGCAGGCCACATCCGGGAGAATCTCAAGAGCAGGGGGTGGAGCAAGCCAGGCCTCAAACCACGAGAAGCTCCAGCCCAAAAGGCAGCCAAAATGCAGCCCACCTCCGGGAGATTATCAAGAGCAGGGAGTGCAGCAATCCAGGCCTCAAACCACGAGAAGCTCCAGGCCAAAAGGCAGCCAAAATGCAGCCCACATCCGGGAGAATCTCAAGAGCAGGGGGTGGAGCAAGCCAGGCCTCAAACCATGAGAATCTCCAGCCCAAAAGGCAGCCAAAATGTAGCCCACATCCGGGAGAATCTCAAGAGCAGGGGGTGGAGCAAGCCAGGCCTCAAACCACGAGACTCTCCAGCCCAAAATGCAGCCAAAATCCAGCCCACCTCCGGGAGAATATCAAGGGCAGGGGGTGGAGCAAGCCAGGCCTCAAACCTCGAGAAGCTCCAGCCCAAAAGGCAGCCAAAATGCAGGCCACATCCGGGAGAATCTCAAGAGCAGGGGGTGGAGCAAGCCAGGCCTCAAACCACGAGAAGCTCCAGCCCAAAAGGCAGCCAAAATGCAGCCCACCTCCGGGAGATTATCAAGAGCAGGGAGTGCAGCAATCCAGGCCTCAAACCACGAGAAGCTCCAGGCCAAAAGGCAGCCAAAATGCAGCTCACATCCGGGAGAATCTCAAGAGCAAGGGGTGGAGCAAGCCAGGCCTCAAACCACAGGAATTTCCAGCCCAAAAGGCAGCCAAAATGCAGCCCACATCCGGGAGAATCTCAAGAGCAGGGGGTGGAGCAAGCCAGGCCTCAAACCTCGAGAAGCTCCATCCCAAAAGGCAGCCAAAATGCAGCCCACCTCAGGGAGAATCTCAAGAGCAGGAGGTGGAGCAAGCAAGGCCTCAAACCATGAGAAGCTCCAGCCCAAAAGGGAGCCAAAATCCAGCCCACATCCGGGAGAATCTCAAGAGCAGAGGGTGGAGAAAGCCAGGCCTCAAACCACGAGAAGCTCCAGCCCAAAAGGCAGCCAAAATGAAGCCCACATAAAAGATAATATCAAGAGCAGGGGTTGGAGCAAGCCAGGCCTCAAACCACGAGAAGCTCCAGCCCAAAAGGCAGCCAAAATGCAGCCCACATCTGGGACAATATCAAGTGCAGAGGGTGGAGCAAGCCAGGCCTCAAACCACGAGAAGCTCCAGCCCAAAATGCTGCCAAAATCCAGCCCACATCCGGGAGAATATCAAGAGCAGGGGGTGGAGCAAGGCAGGCCTCAAACCACGAGAAGCTCCAGCCCAAAAGTCAGCCAAAATCCAGCCCACATCCGGGAGAATCTCAAGAGCAGGGGGTGGAGCAAGCCAGGCCTCAAACCACGAGAAGCTCCAGCCCAAAAGGCAGGCACAATCCAGCCCACATCCGGGAGAATATCAAGAGCAGGGGGTGGAGCAAGCCAGGCCTCAAACCATGAGAAGCTCCAGCCCATAAGTCAGCCAAAATCCAGCCCACCTCAGGGAGAATATCAAGAGCAGGGGGTGGAGCAAGCCAGGCCTCAAACCATGAGAAGCTCCAGCCCAAAAGGCACCCAAAATCCAGCCCACATCCGGGAGAATATCAAGAGCAGGGGGTGGAGCAAGGCAGGCCTCAAACCACGAGAAGCTCCAGCCCAAAAGGCAGCCAAAATGCAGCCCACAACCGGGAGAATCTCAAGAGCAGGGGGTGGAGCAAGCCAGGCCTCAAACCACGAGCATCTGCAGCCCAAAAGGCAGACAAAATCCAGCCCACATCCGGGAGAATCTCAAGAGCAGGGGGTGGAGCAAGCCAGGCCTCAAACCACGAGAAGCTCCAGCCCAAAACGCAGCCAAAATCCAGCCGACATCCGGGAGAATATCAAGAGCAGGGGGTGGAGCAAGCCAGGCCTCAAACCGCGAAAAGCTCCAGCCCAAAATGCAGCCAAAATGCAGCCCACATCCGAGAGAATCTCTAGAGCAGGGGGTGGAGCAAGCCAGGCCTCAAACCGCGAAAAGCTCCAGCCCAAAAGGCAGCCAAAATGCCGCCCACATCCGGGAGAATCTGAAGAGCAGGGGGTGGAGCAATCCAGGCCTCAAACCATGAGAAGCTCCAGCCCAAAAGGCAACCAAAATGCAGCCCACACCCGGGAGAATCTCAAGAGCAAGGGGTGGAGCAAGCCAGGATTCAAACCACGAGAAACTCCAGCCCACATGTCAGCAAAAATGCATTCCACATCTGGGAGAATCTCAAGAGCAGGGGGTGGAGCAAGCCAGGCCTCAAACCACGAGAAGATCCTGCCCAAAAGGAAGCCAAATTCCAGCCCACATCTGGGAGAATCTCAACAGCAGGGGGTGGAGCAAGCCAGGCCTCAAACCACGAGAAGCTCCAGCCCAAAATGAAGCCAAATTCCAGCCCACATCAGGGACAATATCAAGAGCAGGGGGCGGAGCAAGCCAGGCCTCAAACCATGAGAAGCTTCAGCCCAAAAGGCAGCCAAAATGCAGCCCACATCCGGGAGAATATCAAGAGCAGGGGGTGGAGAAAGCCAGGCCTCAAACCTCGAGAAGCTCCAGCCCAAAAGGCAGCCAAAATGCAGGCCACATGCGGGAGAATCTCAAGAGCAGGGAGTGGTGCAAGCCAGGCCTCAAACCATGAGAAGCTCCAGCCCAAAAGACAGCCAAAATACAGCCACATGCGGAAGAATATCAAGAGCAGGGGGTGGAGAAAGCCAGGACTCAAACCACGAGAAGCTCCTGCCCAAAACGAAGCCAAATTCCAGCCCACATAGGGGAGATCTCAAGAGAAAGGGGGTGGAGCAAGCCAGGCCTCAAACCACGAGGAGCTCCAGCCCAAAAGGAAGCCAAATTCCAGCCCACATCTGGGAGAATCTCAAGAGCAGGGGGTGGAGCAAGCCAGGCCTCAAACCACGAGAAGCTCCAGCCCAAAAGGCAGCCAAAATGCAGCCCACATCCGGGAGAATCTCAAGAGCAGGGGGTGGAGCAAGGCAGGCCTCAAACCTCGAGAAGCTCCAGCCCAAAAGGCAGCCAAAAATGCAGCCCATATCCAGGAGAATCTCAAGAGCAGGGGGTGGAGCAAGCCAGGCCTCAAACCACGAGAAGCTCCAGCCCAAAAGGCAGCCAAAATGCAGCCCACATCCGGGAGAATCTCAAGAGCAGGGGGTGGAGCAAGCCAGGCCTCAAACCACGAGAAGCTCCAGCCCAAAAGGCAGCCAAAATGCAGCCCACAACCGGGAGAATATCAAGAGCAGGGGGTGGAGCAAGCCAGGCGTCAAACCACGAGAAGCTCCAGCCCAAAAGGCAGCCAAAATCCAGCCCACATCCGGGAGAATATCAAGAGCAGGGGGTGGAGCAAGCCAGGCCTCAAACCGTGAGAAGCTCCAGCCCAAAAGGCAGCCAAAATGCAGCCCACATCCGGGAGAATCTCAAGAGCAGGGGGTGGAGCAAGCCAGGCCTCAAACCACGAGAAGCTCCAGCCCAAAAGGCAGGCACAATCCAGCCCACATACGGGAGAATCTCAAGAGCAGGGGGTGGAGCAAGCCAGGCCTCAAACCATGAGAAGCTCCAGCCCATAAGTCAGCCAAAATCCAGCCCACCTCAGGGAGAATCTCAAGAGCAGGGGGTGGAGCAAGCCAGGCCTCAAACCACGAGAAGCTCCAGCCCAAAAGGAAGCCAAAATGCAGCCCACATCCGGGAGAATCTCAAGAGCAGGGGGTGGAGCAAGCCAGGCCTCAAACCATGAGAAGCTCCAGCCCAAAAGGCAACCAAAATGCAGCCCACACCCGGGAGAATATCAAGAGCAGGGGGTGGAGCAAGCCAGGCCTCAAACCACGAGAAGCTCCAGCCCACATGGCAGCAAAAATGCAGCCCACATCCGGGAGAATATCACGAGCACGGGGTGGAGCAAGCCAGGCCTCAAACCACGAGGAGCTCCAGCCCAAAAGGAAGCCAAATTACAGCCCACATCAGGGACAATATCAAGAGCAGGGGGCGGAGCAAGCCAGGCCTCAAACCACGGGAAGCTGCATCCCAAAAGGCAGCCAAAATGCAGCCCTATATCTGGGAGAATATCAAGAGCAGGGGGTGGAGCAAGCCAGGCCTCAAACCACGAGAAGCTCCAGCCCAAAAGGCAGCCAAAATGCAGCCCACATCCGGGAGAATCTCAAGAGCAGGGGGTGGAGCAAGCCAGGCCCCAAACCATGAGAAGCTCCAGCCCAAAAGGCAGCCAAAATCCAGCCCTATATCTGGGAGAATATCAAGAGTAGGGGCTGGAGCAAGCCAGGCCTCAAACCACAAGAATCTCCAGCCCAAAAGGCAGCCAAAATGCAGCCCACATCCCGGAGAATCTCAAGAGCAGGGGGTGGAGCAAGCCAGGCCTCAAACCATGAGAAGCTCCAGCCCATATATCAGCCAAAATCCAGCCCACCTCAGGGAGAATCTCAAGAGCAGGGGGTGGAGCAAGCCAGGCCTCAAACCACGAGAAGCTCCAGCCCAAAAGGCAGCCAAAATGCAGCCCACATCCGGGAGAATCTCAAGAGCAGGGGGTGGAGCAAGCCAGGCCTCAAACCACGAGAAGCTCCAGCCCAAAAGGCAGCCAAATTCCAGCCCACATCCGGGAGAATATCAAGAGCAGGGGGTGGAGCAAGCCAGGCCCCAAACCAAGAGAAGCTCCAGCCCAAAAGGCAGCCAAAATGCAGCCCACATCCGGGAGAATCTGAAGAGCAGGGGGTGGAGCAAGCCAGGCCTCAAACCATGAGAAGCTCCAGCCCATAAGTCAGCCAAAATCCAGCCCACCTCAGGGAGAATCTCAAGAGCAGGGGGTGGAGCAAGCCAGGCCTCAAACCACGAGAAGCTCCAGCCCAAAAGGCAGCCAAAATGCAGCCCACATCCGGGAGAATCTCAAGAGCAGGGGGTGGAGCAAGCCAGGCCTCAAACCACGAGAAGCTCCAGCCCAAAAGGCAGGCACAATCCAGCCCACATCCGGGAGAATCTCAAGAGCAGGGGGTGGAGCAAGCCAGGCCTCAAACCACGAGAAGCTCCAGCCCAAAAGGCAGCCAAAATCCAGCCCACATCCGGGAGAATATCAAGAGCAGGGGGTGGAGCAAGCCAGGCCTCAAACCACGAGAAGCTCCAGCCCAAAAGGCAGCCAAAATCCAGCCGACATCCGGGAGAATATCAAGAGCAGGGGGTGGAGCAAGCCAGGCCCCAAACCACGAGAAGCTCCAGCCCAAAAGGCAGCCAAAATGCAGCCCACATCCGGGAGAATCTCAAGAGCAGGGGGTGGAGCAAGCCAGGCCTCAAACCACGAGAAGCTCCAGCCCAAAAGGCAGGCACAATCCAGCCCACATCCGGGAGAATCTCAAGAGCAGGGGGTGGAGCAAGCCAGGCCTCAAACCACGAGAAGCTCCAGCCCAAAAGGCAGGCACAATCCAGCCCACATCCGGGAGAATCTCAAGAGCAGGGGGTGGAGCAAGCCAGGCCTCAAACCATGAGAAGCTCCAGCCCGTAAGTCAGCCAAAATCCAGCCCACCTCAGGGAGAATCTCAAGAGCAGGGGGTGGAGCAAGCCAGGCCTCAAAGCACGAGAAGCTCCAGCCCAAAAGGCAGCCAAAATGCCGCCCACATCCGGGAGAATCTGAAGAGCAGGGGGTGGAGCAAGCCAGGCCTCAAACCATGAGAAGCTCCAGCCCAAAAGGCAACCAAAATGCAGCCCACACCCGGGAGAATATCAAGAGCAGGGGGTGGAGCAAGCCAGGCCTCAAACCACGAGAAGCTCCAGCCCACATGGCAGCAAAAATGCAGCCCACATCCGGGAGAATATCACGAGCACGGGGTGGAGCAAGCCAGGCCTCAAACCACGAGAAGCTCCAGCCCAAAAGGCAGCCAAATTCCAGCCCACATCTGGGAGAATCTCAAGAGCAGGGGGTGGAGCAAGCCAGGCCTCAAACCACGAGGAGCTGCAGCCCAAAAGGAAGCCAAATTCCAGCCCACATCAGGGACAATATCAAGAGCAGGGGGCGGAGCAAGCCAGGCCTCAAACCACGAGAACCTGCATCCCAAAAGGCAGCCAAAATGCAGCCCACATCCGGGAGAATCTCAAGAGCAGGTGGTGGAGCAAGCCAGGCCTCAAACCACGAGAACCTCCAGCCCAAAAGGCAGCAAAATCCAGCCCTATATCTGGGAAAATATCAAGAGTAGGGGCTGGAGCAAGCCAGGCCTCAAACCACAAGAAGCTCCAGCCCAAAAGGCAGCCAAAATGCAGCCCACATCCGGGAGAATCTCAAGAGCAGGGGGTGGAGCAAGCCAGGCCTCAAACCACGAGAAGCTCCAGCCCAAAAGGCAGCCAAAATGCAGCCCACATCCAGGAGAATCTCAAGAGCAGGGGGTGGAGTAAGGCAGGCCTCAAACCACGAGCATCTGCAGCCCAAAATGCAACCAAATTCCAGCCCACATCCGGGAGAATATCAAGAGCAGGGGGTGGAGCAAGCCAGGCCCCAAACCACGAGAAGCTCCAGCCCAAAAGGCAGCCAAAATGCAGCCCACAACCGGGAGAATCTCAAGAGCAGGGGGTGGAGCAAGCCAGGCCAAAAAACCACGAGAAGCTCCAGCCCTAAAGGCAGCCAAAAAGAAGCCCACATGCGGGAGAATCTCAAGAGCAGGGGGTGGAGCAAGGCAGGCCCCAAACCACAAGAAGCTCCAGCCCAAAACGCAGCCAAAATCCAGCCGACATCCGGGAGAATCTCAAGAGCAGGGGGTGGAGCAAGCCAGGCCTCAAACCACGAGAAGCTCCAGCCCAAAAGGCAGGCACAATCCAGCCCACATCCGGGAGAATCTCAAGAGCAGGGGGTGGAGCAAGCCAGGCCTCAAACCATGAGAAGCTCCAGCCCATAAGGCAGCCAAAATGCAGCCCACATCCGGGAGAATCTCAAGAGCAGAGGGTGGAGCAAGCCAGGCCTCAAACCACGAGAAGCTCCAGCCCAAAAGGAAGCCAAATTCCAGGCCACATCAGGGACAATATCAAGAGCAGGGGGTGGAGCAAGCCAGGCCTCAAACCATGAGAAGCTCCAGCCCAAAAGGCAGCCAAAATGCAGCCCACATCCGGGAGAATCTCAAGAGCAGGGGGTGGAGCAAGCCAGGCCTCAAACCACGAGAAGCTCCAGCCCAAAAGGCAGGCACAATCCAGCCCACATCCGGGAGAATCTCAAGAGCAGGGGGTGGAGCATGCCAGGCCTCAAACCACGAGAAGCTCCAGCCCAAAAGGCAGCCAAAATCCAGCCCACATCCGGGAGAATATCAAGAGCAGGGGGTGGAGCAAGCCAGGCCTCAAACCACGAGAAGCTCCAGCCCAAAAGGCAGCCAAAATCCAGCCCACAACCGGGAGAATATCAAGAGCAGGGGGTGGAGCAAGGCAGGCCTCAAACCACGAGAAGCTCCAGCCCAAAAGGCAGCCAAAATCCAGCCGACATCCGGGAGAATATCAAGAGCAGGGGGTGGAGGAAGCCAGGCCCCAAACCACGAGAAGCTCCAGCCCAAAAGGCAGCCAAAATGCAGCCCACATCCGGGAGAATCTCAAGAGCAGGGGGTGGAGCAAGCCAGGCCTCAAACCACGAGAAGCTCCAGCCCAAAAGGCAGGCACAATCCAGCCCACATCCGGGAGAATCTCAAGAGCAGGGGGTGGAGCAAGCCAGGCCTCAAACCATGAGAAGCTCCAGCCCAAAAGGCAGGCACAATCCAGCCCACATCCGGGAGAATCTCAAGAGCAGGGGGTGGAGCAAGCCAGGCCTCAAACCCTGAGAAGCTCCAGCCCATAAGTCAGCCAAAATCCAGCCCACCTCAGGGAGAATCTCAAGAGCAGGGGGTGGAGCAAGCCAGGCCTCAAAGCACGAGAAGCTCCAGCCCAAAAGGCAGCCAAAATGCCGCCCACATCCGGGAGAATCTGAAGAGCAGGGGGTGGAGCAAGCCAGGCCTCAAACCACGAGAAGCTCTAGCCCAAAAGGCAACCAAAATGCAGCCCACATCCGGGAGAATATCACGAGCACGGGGTGGAGCAAGCCAGGCCTCAAACCACGAGAAGCTCCAGCCCAAAAGGCAGCCAAATTCCAGCCCACATCTGGGAGAATCTCAACAGCAGGGGGTGGAGCAAGCCAGGCCTCAAACCACGAGGAGCTGCAGCCCAAAAGGAAGCCAAATTCCAGCCCACATCAGGGACAATATCAAGAGCAGGGGGCGGAGCAAGCCAGGCCTCAAACCACGAGAAGCTGCATCCCAAAAGGCAGCCAAAATGCAGCCCACATCCGGGAGAATCTCAAGAGCAGGTGGTGGAGCAAGCCAGGCCTCAAACCACGAGAACCTCCAGCCCAAAAGGCAGCCAAATCCAGCCCTATATCTGGGAGAATATCAAGAGCAGGGGGTGGAGCAAGCCAGGCCTCAAACCACGAGAAGCTCCACCCCAAAAGGCAGCCAAAATCCAGCCCTATATCTGGGAGAATATCAAGAGTAGGGGCTGGAGCAAGCCAGGCCTCAAACCACAAGAAGCTCCAGCCCAAAAGGCAGCCAATATGCAGCCCACATCCGGGAGAATCTCAAGAGCAGGGGGTGGAGCAAGCCAGGCCTCAAACCACGAGAAGCTCCAGCCCAAAAGGCAGCCAAAATGCAGCCCACATCCAGGAGAATCTCAAGAGCAGGGTGTGGAGTAAGGCAGGCCTCAAACCACGAGCATCTGCAGCCCAAAATGCAACCAAATTCCAGCCCACATCCGGGAGAATATCAAGAGCAGGGGGTGGAGCAAGCCAGGCCCCAAACCACGAGAAGCTCCAGCCCAAAAGGCAGCCAAAATGCAGCCCACATCCAGGAGAATA
Source organism: Rhynochetos jubatus (assembly GCA_027574665.1). Taxonomy (NCBI): domain Eukaryota; kingdom Metazoa; phylum Chordata; class Aves; order Eurypygiformes; family Rhynochetidae; genus Rhynochetos; species Rhynochetos jubatus. The sequence goes on from JAQBHY010000070.1 coordinate 681,310, forward strand.
TCAAGAGCAGGGGGTGGAGCAAGGCAGGCCTCAAACCACGAGAAGCTCCAGCCCAAAAGGCAGCCAAAATGCAGCCCACAACCGGGAGAATCTCAAGAGCAGGGGGTGGAGCAAGCCAGGCCTCAAACCACGAGAAGCTCCAGCCCAAAAGGCAGCCAAAATCCAGCCCACATCCGGGAGAATATCAAGAGCAGGGGGTGGAGCAAGCCAGGCCTCAAACCACGAGAAGCTCCAGCCCAAAAGGCAGCCAAAATGCAGCCCACATCTGGGAGAATCTCAAGAGCAGGGGGTGGAGCAAGCCAGGCCCCAAACCACGAGAAGCTCCAGCCCAAAAGGCAGGCACAATCCAGCCCACATCCGGGAGAATCTCAAGAGCAGGGGGTGGAGCAAGCCAGGACTCAAACCACGAGAAGCTCCAGCCCAAAAGGCAGGCACAATCCAGCCCACATCCGGGAGAATCTCAAGAGCAGGGGGTGGAGCAAGCCAGGACTCAAACCATGAGAAGCTCCAGCCCAAAAGGCAGCCAAAATGCAGCCCACATCTGGGAGAATCTCAAGAGCAGGTGGTGGAGCAAGCCAGGCCCCAAACCACGAGAAGCTCCAGCCCAAAAGGCAGGCACAATCCAGCCCACATCCGGGAGAATCTCAAGAACAGGGGGTGGAGCAAGCCAGGACTCAAACCACGAGAAGCTCCAGCCCAAAAGGCAGGCACAATCCAGCCCACCTGCGGGAGAATCTCAAGAGCAGGGGGTGGAGCAAGCCAGGCCTCAAACCACGAGAAGCTCCAGCCCAAAAGGCAGGCACAATCCAGCCCACATCCGGGAGAATCTCAAGAGCAGGGGGTGGAGCAAGCCAGGACTCAAACCATGAGAAGCTCCAGCCCATATGTCAGCCAAAATCCAGCCCACCTCAGGGAGAATATCAAGAGCAGGGGGTGGAGCAAGCCAGGCCTCAAACCACGAGAAGCTCCAGCCCAAAAGGCAGCCAAAATGCAGCCCACATCCGGGAGAATCTCAAGAGCAGGGGGTGGAGCAAGCCACGCCACAAACCACGAGAAGCTCCAGCCCAAAAGGCAGGCACAATCCAGCCCACATCCGGGAGAATCTCAAGAGCAGGGGGTGGAGCAAGCCAGGCCTCAAACCATGAGAAGCTCCAGCCCAAAAGGCAGGCACAATCCAGCCCACATCCGGGAGAATCTCAAGAGCAGGGGGTGGAGCAAGCCAGGCCTCAAACCATGAGAAGCTCCAGCCCATTATTCAGCCAAAATCCAGCCCACCTCAGGGAGAATCTCAAGAGCAGGGGGTGGAGCAAGCCAGGCCTCAAAGCACGAGAAGCTCCAGCCCAAAAGGCAGCCAAAATGCCGCCCACATCCGGGAGAATCTGAAGACCAGGGGGTGGAGCAAGCCAGGCCTCAAACCATGAGAAGCTCCAGCCCAAAAGGCAACCAAAATGCAGCCCACACCCGGGAGAATATCAAGAGCAGGGGGTGGAGCAAGCCAGGCCTCAAACCACGAGAAGCTCCAGCCCACATGGCAGCAAAAATGCAGCCCACATCCGGGAGAATATCACGAGCACGGGGTGGAGCAAGCCAGGACTCAAACCACGAGAAGCTCCAGCCCAAAAGGCAGCCAAATTCCAGCCCACATCTGGGAGAATCTCAACAGCAGGGGGTGGAGCAAGCCAGGCCTCAAACCACGAGGAGCTGCAGCCCAAAAGGAAGCCAAATTCCAGCCCACATCAGGGACAATATCAAGAGCAGGGGGCGGAGCAAGCCAGGCCTCAAACCACGAGAAGCTCCAGCCCAAAAGGCAACCAAAATGCAGCCCACACCCGGGAGAATATCAAGAGCAGGGGGTGGAGCAAGCCAGGCCTCAAACCACGAGAAGCTCCAGCCCACATGGCAGCAAAAATGCAGCCCACATCCGGGAGAATATCACGAGCACGGGGTGGAGCAAGCCAGGCCTGAAACCACAAGAAGCTCCAGCCCAAAACGCAGCCAAATTCCAGCCCACATCTGGGAGAATCTCAAGAGCAGGGGGTGGAGCAAGCCAGGCCTCAAACCACGAGGAGCTGCAGCCCAAAAGGAAGCCAAAATGCAGCCCACATCCGGGAGAATCTCAAGAGCAGGGGGTGGAGCAAGCCAGGCCTCAAACCACGAGAAGCTCCAGCCCAAAAGGCAGGCACAATCCAGCCCACATCCGAGAGAATCTCAAGAGCAGGGGGTGGAGCAAGCCAGGCCTCAAACCATGAGAAGCTCCAGCCCAAAAGGCAGGCACAATCCAGCCCACATCCGGGAGAATCTCAAGAGCAGGGGGTGGAGCAAGCCAGGCCTCAAACCATGAGAAGCTCCAGCCCATAAGTCAGCCAAAATCCAGCCCACAACAGGGAGAATCTCAAGAGCAGGGGGTGGAGCAAGCCAGGCCTCAAACCACGAGAACCTCCAGCCCAAAAGGCAGCCAAATTCCAGCCCACATCTGGGAGAATCTCAAGAGCAGGGGGTGGAGCAAGCCAGGCCTCAAACCGCGAAAAGCTCCAGCCCAAAATGCAGCCAAAATGCAGCCCACATCCGGGAGAATCTCAAGAGCAGGGGGTGGAGCAAGCCAGGCCTCAAACCATGAGAAGCTCCAGCCCAAAATGCAACCAAAATGCAGCCCACATCCGGGAGAATATCAAGAGCAGGGGGTGGAGCAAGCCAGGCCTCAAACAACGAGAAGCTCCAGCCCACATGGCAGCAAAAATGCAGCCCACATCCGGGAGAATATCACGAGCACGGGGTGGAGCAAGCCAGGCCTCAAACCACGAGGAGCTCCAGCCCAAAAGGAAGCCAAATTCCAGCCCACATCAGGGACAATATCAAGAGCAGGGGGTGGAGCAAGCCAGGCCTCAAACCATGAGAAGCTCCAGCCCATAAGGCAGCCAAAATGCAGCCCACATCCGGGAGAATCTCAAGAGCAGGGGGTGGAGCAATCCAGGCCTCAAAGCACGAGAAGCTCCAGCCCAAAAGGCAGCCAAAATGCAGCCCACATCCGGGAGAATCTCAAGAGCAGGGGGTGGAGCAAGCCAGGCCTCAAACCACGAGAAGCTCCAGCCCAAAAGGCAGGCACAATCCAGCCCACATCCGGGAGAATCTGAAGAGCAGGGGGTGGAGCAAGCCAGGCCTCAAACCACGAGAAGCTCCAGCCCAAAAGGCAGCCAAAATCCAGCCCACATCCGGGAGAATCTCAAGAGCAGGGGGTGGAGCAAGCCAGGCCTCAAACCACGAGAAGCTCCAGCCCAAAAGGCAGCCAAAATGCAGCCCACAACCGGGAGAATATCAAGAGCAGGGGGTGGAGCAAGCCAGGCCTCAAACCACGAGAAGCTCCAGCCCAAAAGGCAGCCAAAATCCAGCCCAAATCCGGGAGAATATCAAGAGCAGGGGGTGGAGCAAGCCAGGCCTCAAACCACGAGAAGCTCCAGCCCAAAAGGCAGCCAAAATCCAGCCGACATCTGGGAGAATATCAAGAGCAGGGGGTGGAGCAAGCCAGGCCCCAAACCACGAGAAGCTCCAGCCCAAAAGGCAGGCACAATCCAGCCCACATCCGGGAGAATCTCAAGAGCAGGGGGTGGAGCAAGCCAGGCCTCAAACCATGAGAAGCTCCAGCCCAAAAGGCAGGCACAATCCAGCCCACATCCGGGAGAATCTCAAGAGCAGGGGGTGGAGCAAGCCAGGCCTCAAAGCACGAGAAGCTCCAGCCCAAAAGGCAGCCAAAATGCCGCCCACATCCGGGAGAATCTGAAGAGCAGGGGGTGGAGCAAGCCAGGCCTCAAACCATGAGAAGCTCCAGCCCAAAAGGCAACCAAAATGCAGCCCACACCCGGGAGAATATCAAGAGCAGGGGGTGGAGCAAGCCAGGCCTCAAACCACGAGAAGCTCCAGCCCACATGGCAGCAAAAATGCAGCCCACATCCGGGAGAATATCACGAGCAGGGGGTGGAGCAAGCCAGGCCTCAAACCACGAGAAGCTCCAGCCCAAAAGGCAGCCAAATTCCAGCCCACATCTGGGAGAATCTCAACAGCAGGGGGTGGAGCAAGCCAGGCCTCAAACCATGAGAAGCTCCAGCCCAAAAGGCAGGCACAATCCAGCCCACATCCGGGAGAATCTCAAGAGCAGGGGGTGGAGCAAGCCAGGCCTCAAACCATGAGAAGCTCCAGCCCATAAGTCAGCCAAAATCCAGCCCACCTCAGGGAGAATCTCAAGAGCAGGGGGTGGAGCAAGCCAGGCCTCAAACCACGAGAACCTCCAGCCCAAAAGGCAGCCAAATTCCAGCCCACATCTGGGAGAATCTCAAGAGCAGGGGGTGGAGCAAGCCAGGCCTCAAACCGCGAAAAGCTCCAGCCCAAAATGCAGCCAAAATGCAGCCCACATCCGGGAGAATCTCAAGAGCAGGGGGTGGAGCAAGCCAGGCCTCAAACCATGAGAAGCTCCAGCCCAAAATGCAACCAAAATGCAGCCCACATCCGGGAGAATATCAAGAGCAGGGGGTGGAGCAAGCCAGGCCTCAAACAACGAGAAGCTCCAGCCCACATGGCAGCAAAAATGCAGCCCACATCCGGGAGAATATCACGAGCACGGGGTGGAGCAAGCCAGGCCTCAAACCACGAGGAGCTCCAGCCCAAAAGGAAGCCAAATTCCAGCCCACATCAGGGACAATATCAAGAGCAGGGGGTGGAGCAAGCCAGGCCTCAAACCATGAGAAGCTCCAGCCCATAAGGCAGCCAAAATGCAGCCCACATCCGGGAGAATCTCAAGAGCAGGGGGTGGAGCAATCCAGGCCTCAAAGCACGAGAAGCTCCAGCCCAAAAGGCAGCCAAAATGCAGCCCACATCCGGGAGAATCTCAAGAGCAGGGGGTGGAGCAAGCCAGGCCTCAAACCACGAGAAGCTCCAGCCCAAAAGGCAGGCACAATCCAGCCCACATCCGGGAGAATCTGAAGAGCAGGGGGTGGAGCAAGCCAGGCCTCAAACCACGAGAAGCTCCAGCCCAAAAGTCAGCCAAAATCCAGCCCACATCCGGGAGAATCTCAAGAGCAGGGGGTGGAGCAAGCCAGGCCTCAAACCACGAGAAGCTCCAGCCCAAAAGGCAGCCAAAATGCAGCCCACAACCGGGAGAATATCAAGAGCAGGGGGTGGAGCAAGGCAGGCCTCAAACCACGAGAAGCTCCAGCCCAAAAGGCAGCCAAAATCCAGCCCAAATCCGGGAGAATATCAAGAGCAGGGGGTGGAGCAAGCCAGGCCTCAAACCACGAGAAGCTCCAGCCCAAAAGGCAGCCAAAATCCAGCCGACATCTGGGAGAATATCAAGAGCAGGGGGTGGAGCAAGCCAGGCCCCAAACCACGAGAAGCTCCAGCCCAAAAGGCAGGCACAATCCAGCCCACATCCGGGAGAATCTCAAGAGCAGGGGGTGGAGCAAGCCAGGCCTCAAACCATGAGAAGCTCCAGCCCAAAAGGCAGGCACAATCCAGCCCACATCCGGGAGAATCTCAAGAGCAGGGGGTGGAGCAAGCCAGGCCTCAAAGCACGAGAAGCTCCAGCCCAAAAGGCAGCCAAAATGCCGCCCACATCCGGGAGAATCTGAAGAGCAGGGGGTGGAGCAAGCCAGGCCTCAAACCATGAGAAGCTCCAGCCCAAAAGGCAACCAAAATGCAGCCCACACCCGGGAGAATATCAAGAGCAGGGGGTGGAGCAAGCCAGGCCTCAAACCACGAGAAGCTCCAGCCCACATGGCAGCAAAAATGCAGCCCACATCCGGGAGAATATCACGAGCAGGGGGTGGAGCAAGCCAGGCCTCAAACCACGAGAAGCTCCAGCCCAAAAGGCAGCCAAATTCCAGCCCACATCTGGGAGAATCTCAACAGCAGGGGGTGGAGCAAGCCAGGCCTCAAACCACGAGGAGCTCCAGCCCAAAAGGAAGCCAAATTCCAGCCCACATCAGGGACAATATCAAGAGCAGGGGGCGGAGCAAGCCAGGCCTCAAACCACGAGAAGCTGCATCCCAAAAGGCAGCCAAAATGCAGCCCACATCCGGGAGAATCTCAAGAGCAGGTGGTGGAGCAAGCCAGGCCTCAAACCACGAGAAGCTCCAGCCCAAAAGGCAGCCAAATCCAGCCCTATATCTGGGAGAATATCAAGAGCAGGGGGTGGAGCAAGCCAGGCCTCAAACCACGAGAAGCTCCAGCCCAAAAGGCAGCCAAAATCCAGCCCACCTGCGGGAGAATCTCAAGAGCAGGGGGTGGAGCAAGCCAGGCCTCAAACCACGAGAAGCTCCAGCCCAAAAGGCAGCCAAAATCCAGCCCTATATCTGGGAGAATATCAAGAGTAGGGGCTGGAGCAAGCCAGGCCTCAAACCACAAGAAGCTCCAGCCCAAAAGGCAGCCAAAATGCAGCCCACATCCGGGAGAATCTCAAGAGCAGGGGGTGGAGCAAGCCAGGCCTCAAACCAAGAGAAGCTCCAGCCCAAAAGGCAGCCAAAATGCAGCCCACATCCAGGAGAATCTCAAGAGCAGGGTGTGGAGTAAGGCAGGCCTCAAACCACGAGCATCTGCAGCCCAAAATGCAACCAAATTCCAGCCCACATCCGGGAGAATATCAAGAGCAGGGGGTGGAGCAAGCCAGGCCTCAAACCACGAGAAGCTCCAGCATAAAGGCAGCCAAAATGCAGCCCACATCCAGGAGAATATCAAGAGCAGGGGGTGGAGCAAGGCAGGCCTCAAACCACGAGAAGCTCCAGCCCAAAAGGCAGCCAAAATGCAGCCCACAACCGGGAGAATCTCAAGAGCAGGGGGTGGAGCAAGCCAGGCCTCAAACCACGAGAAGCTCCAGCCCAAAAGGCAGCCAAAATCCAGCCCACATCCGGGAGAATATCAAGAGCAGGGGGTGGAGCAAGCCAGGCCTCAAACCACGAGAAGCTCCAGCCCAAAAGGCAGCCAAAATGCAGCCCACATCTGGGAGAATCTCAAGAGCAGGGGGTGGAGCAAGCCAGGCCCCAAACCACGAGAAGCTCCAGCCCACATGGCAGCAAAAATGCAGCCCACATCCGGGAGAATATCACGAGCACGGGGTGGAGCAAGCCAGGCCTGAAACCACGAGAAGCTCCAGCCCAAAAGGCAGCCAAATTCCAGCCCACATCTGGGAGAATCTCAAGAGCAGGGGGTGGAGCAAGCCAGGCCTCAAACCACGAGGAGCTGCAGCCCAAAAGGCAGCCAAAATGCAGCCCACATCCGGGAGAATCTCAAGAGCAGGGGGTGGAGCAAGCCAGGCCTCAAACCACGAGAAGCTCCAGCCCAAAAGGCAGGCACAATCCAGCCCACATCCGAGAGAATCTCAAGAGCAGGGGGTGGAGCAAGCCAGGCCTCAAACCATGAGAAGCTCCAGCCCAAAAGGCAGGCACAATCCAGCCCACATCCGGGAGAATCTCAAGAGCAGGGGGTGGAGCAAGCCAGGCCTCAAACCATGAGAAGCTCCAGCCCATAAGTCAGCCAAAATCCAGCCCACCTCAGGGAGAATCTCAAGAGCAGGGGGTGGAGCAAGCCAGGCCTCAAACCACGAGAACCTCCAGCCCAAAAGGCAGCCAAATTCCAGCCCACATCTGGGAGAATCTCAAGAGCAGGGGGTGGAGCAAGCCAGGCCTCAAACCGCGAAAAGCTCCAGCCCAAAATGCAGCCAAAATGCAGCCCACATCCGGGAGAATCTCAAGAGCAGGGGGTGGAGCAAGCCAGGCCTCAAACCATGAGAAGCTCCAGCCCAAAATGCAACCAAAATGCAGCCCACATCCGGGAGAATATCAAGAGCAGGGGGTGGAGCAAGCCAGGCCTCAAACAACGAGAAGCTCCAGCCCACATGGCAGCAAAAATGCAGCCCACATCCGGGAGAATATCACGAGCACGGGGTGGAGCAAGCCAGGCCTCAAACCACGAGGAGCTCCAGCCCAAAAGGAAGCCAAATTCCAGCCCACATCAGGGACAATATCAAGAGCAGGGGGTGGAGCAAGCCAGGCCTCAAACCATGAGAAGCTCCAGCCCATAAGGCAGCCAAAATGCAGCCCACATCCGGGAGAATCTCAAGAGCAGGGGGTGGAGCAATCCAGGCCTCAAAGCACGAGAAGCTCCAGCCCAAAAGGCAGCCAAAATGCAGCCCACATCCGGGAGAATCTCAAGAGCAGGGGGTGGAGCAAGCCAGGCCTCAAACCACGAGAAGCTCCAGCCCAAAAGGCAGGCACAATCCAGCCCACATCCGGGAGAATCTGAAGAGCAGGGGGTGGAGCAAGCCAGGCCTCAAACCACGAGAAGCTCCAGCCCAAAAGGCAGCCAAAATGCAGCCCACATCCGGGAGAATCTCAAGAGCAGGGGGTGGAGCAAGCCAGGCCTCAAACCACGAGAAGCTCCAGCCCAAAAGGCAGGCACAATCCAGCCCACATCCGGGAGAATCTCAAGAGCAGGGGGTGGAGCAAGCCAGGCCTCAAACCATGAGAAGCTCCAGCCCAAAAGGCAGGCACAATCCAGCCCACATCCGGGAGAATCTCAAGAGCAGGGGGTGGAGCAAGCCAGGCCTCAAAGCACGAGAAGCTCCAGCCCAAAAGGCAGCCAAAATGCCGCCCACATCCGGGAGAATCTGAAGAGCAGGGGGTGGAGCAAGCCAGGCCTCAAACCATGAGAAGCTCCAGCCCAAAAGGCAACCAAAATGCAGCCCACACCCGGGAGAATATCAAGAGCAGGGGGTGGAGCAAGCCAGGCCTCAAACCACGAGAAGCTCCAGCCCACATGGCAGCAAAAATGCAGCCCACATCCGGGAGAATATCACGAGCAGGGGGTGGAGCAAGCCAGGCCTCAAACCACGAGAAGCTCCAGCCCAAAAGGCAGCCAAATTCCAGCCCACATCTGGGAGAATCTCAACAGCAGGGGGTGGAGCAAGCCAGGCCTCAAACCACGAGGAGCTCCAGCCCAAAAGGAAGCCAAATTCCAGCCCACATCAGGGACAATATCAAGAGCAGGGGGCGGAGCAAGCCAGGCCTCAAACCACGAGAAGCTGCATCCCAAAAGGCAGCCAAAATGCAGCCCACATCCGGGAGAATCTCAAGAGCAGGTGGTGGAGCAAGCCAGGCCTCAAACCACGAGAAGCTCCAGCCCAAAAGGCAGCCAAATCCAGCCCTATATCTGGGAGAATATCAAGAGCAGGGGGTGGAGCAAGCCAGGCCTCAAACCACGAGAAGCTCCAGCCCAAAAGGCAGCCAAAATCCAGCCCACCTGCGGGAGAATCTCAAGAGCAGGGGGTGGAGCAAGCCAGGCCTCAAACCACGAGAAGCTCCAGCCCAAAATGCAGCCAAAATCCAGCCCTATATCTGGGAGAATATCAAGAGTAGGGGCTGGAGCAAGCCAGGCCTCAAACCACAAGAAGCTCCAGCCCAAAAGGCAGCCAAAATGCAGCCCACATCCGGGAGAATCTCAAGAGCAGGGGGTGGAGCAAGCCAGGCCTCAAACCACGAGAAGCTCCAGCCCAAAAGGCAGCCAAAATGCAGCCCACATCCAGGAGAATCTCAAGAGCAGGGTGTGGAGTAAGGCAGGCCTCAAACCACGAGCATCTGCAGCCCAAAATGCAACCAAATTCCAGCCCACATCCGGGAGAATATCAAGAGCAGGGGGTGGAGCAAGCCAGGCCTCAAACCACGAGAAGCTCCAGCATAAAGGCAGCCAAAATGCAGCCCACATCCAGGAGAATATCAAGAGCAGGGGGTGGAGCAAGGCAGGCCTCAAACCACGAGAAGCTCCAGCCCAAAAGGCAGCCAAAATGCAGCCCACAACCGGGAGAATCTCAAGAGCAGGGGGTGGAGCAAGCCAGGCCTCAAACCACGAGAAGCTCCAGCCCAAAAGGCAGCCAAAATCCAGCCCACATCCGGGAGAATATCAAGAGCAGGGGGTGGAGCAAGCCAGGCCTCAAACCACGAGAAGCTCCAGCCCAAAAGGCAGCCAAAATGCAGCCCACATCTGGGAGAATCTCAAGAGCAGGGGGTGGAGCAAGCCAGGCCCCAAACCACGAGAAGCTCCAGCCCAAAAGGCAGGCACAATCCAGCCCACATCCGGGAGAATCTCAAGAGCAGGGGGTGGAGCAAGCCAGGACTCAAACCACGAGGAGCTGCAGCCCAAAAGGCAGCCAAAATGCAGCCCACATCCGGGAGAATCTCAAGAGCAGGGGGTGGAGCAAGCCAGGCCTCAAACCACGAGAAGCTCCAGCCCAAAAGGCAGGCACAATCCAGCCCACATCCGGGAGAATCTCAAGAGCAGGGGGTGGAGCAAGCCAGGCCTCAAACCATGAGAAGCTCCAGCCCAAAAGGCAGGCACAATCCAGCCCACATCCGGGAGAATCTCCAGAGCAGGGGGTGGAGCAAGCCAGGCCTCAAACCATGAGAAGCTCCAGCCCATAAGTCAGCCAAAATCCAGCCCACCTCAGGGAGAATCTCAAGAGCAGGGGGTGGAGCAAGCCAGGCCTCAAAGCACGAGAAGCTCCAGCCCAAAAGGCAGCCAAAATGCAGCCCACATCCGGGAGAATCTGAAGAGCAGGGGGTGGAGCAAGCCAGGCCTCAAACCATGAGAAGCTCCAGCCCAAAAGGCAACCAAAATGCAGCCCACACCCGGGAGAATATCAAGAGCAGGGGGTGGAGCAAGCCAGGCCTCAAACCACGAGAAGCTCCAGCCCACATGGCAGCAAAAATGCAGCCCACATCCGGGAGAATATCACGAGCACGGGGTGGAGCAAGCCAGGCCTCAAACCACGAGAAGCTGCATCCCAAAAGGCAGCCAAAATGCAGCCCACATCCGGGAGAATCTCAAGAGCAGGGGGTGGAGCAAGCCAGGCCTCAAACCACGAGAAGCTCCAGCCCAAAAGGCAGCCAAAATCCAGCCCTATATCTGGGAGAATATCAAGAGTATGGGGTGGAGCAAGCCAGGCCTCAAACCACAAGAAGCTCCAGCCCAAAAGGCAGCCAAAATGCAGCCCACATCCGGGAGAATCTCAAGAGCAGGGGGTGGAGCAAGCCAGGCCTCAAACCACGAGAAGCTCCAGCCCAAAAGGCAGCCAAAATGCAGCCCACATCCAGGAGAATCTCAAGAGCAGGGTGTGGAGTAAGGCAGGCCTCAAACCACGAGCATCTGCAGCCCAAAATGCAACCAAATTCCAGCCCACATCCGGGAGAATATCAAGAGCAGGGGGTGGAGCAAGCCAGGCCCCAAACCACGAGAAGCTCCAGCCCAAAAGGCAGCCAAAATGCAGCCCACATCCAGGAGAATATCAAGAGCAGGGGGTGGAGCAAGCCAGGCCTCAAACCACGAGAAGCTCCAGCCCAAAAGGCAGGCACAATCCAGCCCACATCCGGGAGAATCTCAAGAGCAGGGGGTGGAGCAAGCCAGGCCTCAAACCATGAGAAGCTCCAGCCCATATGTCAGCCAAAATCCAGCCCACCTCAGGGAGAATCTCAAGAGCAGGGGGTGGAGCAAGCCAGGCCTCAAACCACGAGAAGCTCCAGCCCAAAAGGCAGCCAAAATGCAGCCCACATCCGGGAGAATCTCAAGAGCAGGGGGTGGAGCAAGCCAGGCCTGAAACCACGAGAAGCTCCAGCCCAAATAGCACACAAAATCCAGCCCACCTGCGGGAGAATCTCAAGAGCAGGGGGTGGAGCAAGCCAGGCCTCAAACCACAAGAAGCTCCAGCCCAAAACGCAGCCAAAATCCAACACTATATCTGGGAGAATCTCAAGAGCAGGGGGTGGAGCAAGCCAGGCCTCAAAGCACGAGAAGCTCCAGCCCAAAAGGCAGCCAAAATGCAGCCCACATCCGGGAGAATCTCAAGAGCAGGGGGTGGAGCAAGCCAGGCCTCAAACCACGAGAACCTCCAGCCCTAAAGGCAGCCAAAAATGCAGCCCATATCTAGGAGAATATCAAGAGCAGGGGGTGGAGCAAGCCAGGCCTCAAACCACGAGAAGCTCCAGCCCAAAAGGCAGCCAAAATGCAGCCCACAACCGGGAGAATCTCAAGAGCAGGGGGTGGAGCAAGCCAGGCCTCAAACCACGAGAAGCTCCAGCCCAAAATGTAGCCAAAATCCAGCCCACATCTGGGAGAATATCAAGAGCAGGGGGTGGCGCAAGGCAGGCCTCAAACCGTGAGAAGCTCCAGCCTAAAAGGCAGCCAAAATCCAGCCGACATCCGGGAGAATCTCAAGAGCAGGGGGTGGAGCAATCCAGGCCTCAAAGCACGAGAAGCTCCAGCCCAAAAGGCAGCCAAAATGCAGCCCACATCCGGGAGAATCTCAAGAGCAGGGGGTGGAGCAAGCCAGGCCTCAAACCACGAGAAGCTCCAGCCCAAAAGGCAGGCACAATCCAGCCCACATCCGGGAGAATCTCAAGAGCAGGGGGTGGAGCAATCCAGGCCTCAAACCACGAGAAGCTCCAGCCCAAAAGGCAGCCAAAATCCAGCCCACCTACGGGAGAATCTCAAGAGCAGGGGGTGGAGCAAGCCAGGCCCCAAACCACAAGAAGCTCCAGCCCAAAACGCAGCCAAAATCCAACACTATATCTGGGAGAATCTCAAGAGCAGGGGGTGGAGCAAGCCAGGCCTCAAACCACGAGAAGCTCCAGCCCAAAAGGCAGCCAAAATGCAGCCCACATCTGGGAGAATCTCAAGAGCAGGGGGTGGAGCAAGCCAGGCCTCAAAGCACGAGAATCTCCAGCCCAAAATGCAGCCAAAATGCAGGCCACATCCGGGAGAATCTCAAGAGCAGGGGGTGGAGCAAGCCAGGCCTCAAACCACGAGAAGCTCCAGCCCAAAAGGCAGCCAAAATGCAGCCCACATCTGGGAGAATCTCAAGAGCAGGGGGTGGAGCAAGCCAGGCCTCAAACCACGAGAACCTCCAGCCCAAAAGGCAGCCAAATTCCAGCCCACATCTGGGAGAATCTCAAGAGCAGGGGGTGGAGCAAGCCAGGCCTCAAACCGCGAAAAGCTCCAGCCCAAAATGCAGCCAAAATGCCGCCCACATCCGGGAGAATCTCAAGAGCAGGGGGTGGAGCAAGCCAGGCCTCAAACCACGAGAAGCTCCAGCCCACATGGCAGCAAAAATGCAGCCCACATCCGGGAGAATATCAAGAGCACGGGGTGGAGCAAGCCAGGCCTCAAACCACGAGGAGCTCCAGCCCAAAAGGAAGCCAAATTCCAGCCCACATCAGGGACAATATCAAGAGCAGGGGGCGGAGCAAGCCAGGCCTCAAACCACGAGAAGCTGCATCCCAAAATGCAGCCAAAATGCAGCCCACATCCGGGAGAATCTCAAGAGCAGGGGGTGGAGCAAGCCAGGCCTCAAACCACGAGAAGCTCCAGCCCAAAAGGCAGCCAAAATCCAGCCCTATATCTGGGAGAATATCAAGAGCAGGGGCTGGAGCAAGCCAGGCGTCAAACCCCAAGAAGCTCCAGCCCAAAAGGCAGCCAAAATGCACACACATCCGGGAGAATCTCAAGAGCAGGGGTTGGAGCAAGCCAGGCCTCCAACCACGAGAAGCTCCAGCCCAAAATGCAGCCAAAATCCAGCCCTATATCTGGGAGAATATCAAGAGTAGGGGCTGGAGCAAGCCAGGCCTCCAACCACGAGAAGCTCCAGCCCAAATAGCACACAAAATCCAGCCCACGTCTGGGAGAATCTCAAGAGCAGGGGGTGGAGCAAGCCAGGCCCCAAACCACGAGAAGCTCCAGCCCAAAACGCAGCCAAAATCCAACACTATATCTGGGAGAATCTCAAGAGCAGGGGGTGGAGCAAGCCAGGCCTCAGAGCACGAGAAGCTCCAGCCCAAAAGGCAGCCAAAATGCAGCCCACATCCGGGAGAATCTCAAGAGCAGGGGGTGGAGCAAGCCAGGCCTCAAACCACGAGAACCTCCAGCCCAAAAGGCAGCCAAAAATGCAGCCCATATCTAGGAGAATATCAAGAGCAGGGGGTGGAGCAAGCCAGGCCTCAAACCACGAGAACCTACAGCCCAAAAGGCAGCCAAATTCCAGCCAACATCTGGGAGAATCTCAAGAGCAGGGGGTGGAGCAAGCCAGGCCTCAAACCATGAAAATCTCCAGCCCAAAATGCAGCCAAAATGCCGCCCACATCCGGGAGAATCTCAAGAGCAGGGGGTGGAGCAAGCCAGGCCTCAAACCACGAGAAGCTCCAGCCCTAAAGGCAGCCAAAATGCAGCCCACATCCAGGAGAATCTCAAGAGCAGGGTGTGGAGTAAGGCAGGCCTCAAACCACGAGCATCTGCAGCCCAAAATGCAACCAAATTCCAGCCCACATCTGGGAGAATATCAAGAGCAGGGGGTGGAGCAAGCCAGGCCCCAAACCACGAGAAGCTCCAGCCCAAAAGGCAGCCAAAATGCAGCCCACATCCAGGAGAATATCAAGAGCAGGGGGTGGAGCAAGCCAGGCCTCAAACCACGAGAAGCTCCAGCCCAAAATGCAGCGAAAATGCAGCCCACAACCGGGAGAATCTCAAGAGCAGGGGGTGGAGCAAGCCAGGCCTCAAACCACGAGAAGCTCCAGCCCAAAAGGCAGGCACAATCCAGCCCACATCTGGGAGAATCTCAAGAGCAGGGGGTGGAGCAAGCCAGGACTCAAACCATGAGAAGCTCCAGCCCATATGTCAGCCAAAATCCAGCCCACCTCAGGGAGAATATCAAGAGCAGGGGGTGGAGCAAGCCAGGCCTCAAACCACGAGAAGCTCCAGCCCAAAAGGCAGCCAAAATGCAGCCCACATCCGGGAGAATCTCAAGAGCAGGGGGTGGAGCAAGCCAGGCCTCAAACCACGAGAAGCTCCAGCCCAAAAGGCAGCCAAAAATGCAGCCCATATCTAGGAGAATATCAAGAGCAGGGGGTGGAGCAAGCCAGGCCTCAAACCACGAGAAGCTCCAGCCCAAAAGGCAGCCAAAATGCAGCCCACAACCGGGAGAATCTCAAGAGCAGGGGGTGGAGCAAGCCAGGCCTCAAACCACGAGAAGCTCCAGCCCAAAATGTAGCTAAATCCAGCCCACATCTGGGAGAATATCAAGAGCAGGGGTTGGCGCAAGGCAGGCCTCAAACCATGAGAAGCTCCAGCCCAAAAGGCAGCCAAAATCCAGCCGACATCCGGGAGAATATCAAGAGCAGGGGGTGGAGAAAGCCAGGCCCCAAACCAATAGAAGCTCCAGCCCAAAAGGCAGCCAAAATGCAGCCCACCTCCGGGAGAATCTCAAGAGCAGGGGGTGGAGCAAGCCAGGCCTCAAACCACGAGAAGCTCCAGCCCAAAAGGCAGGCACAATCCAGCCCACATCCGGGAGAATCTCAAGAGCAGGGGGTGGAGCAATCCAGGCCTCAAACCACGAGAAGCTCCAGCCCAAAAGGCAGCCAAAATCCAGCCCACATCCGGGAGAATCTCAAGAGCAGGGGGTGGAGCAAGCCAGGCCTGAAACCACGAGAAGTTTCAGCCCAAATAGCACACAAAATCCAGCCCACCTGCGGGAGAATCTCAAGAGCAGGGGGTGGAGCAAGCCAGGCCCCAAACCACAAGAAGCTCCAGCCCAAAACGCAGCCAAAATCCAACACTATATCTGGGAGAATCTCAAGAGCAGGGGGTGGAGCAAGCCAGGCCTCAAAGCACGAGAAGCTCCAGCCCAAAAGGCAGCCAAAATGCAGCCCACAACCGGGAGAATCTCAAGACCAGGGGGTGGAGCAAGCCAGGCCTCAAACCACGAGAAGCTCCAGCCCAAAAGGCAGCCAAAATCCAGCCCCATCCGGGAGAATCTCAAGAGCAGGGGGTGGAGCAAGGCAGGCCTCAAACCACGAGAAGCTCCAGCCCAAAAGGCAGCCAAAATCCAGCCGACATCCGGGAGAATATCAAGAGCAGGGGGTGGAGCAAGCCAGGCCTCAAACCACGAGAAGCTCCAGCCCAAAAGGCAGCCAAAATGCAGCCCACATCCGGGAGAATATCAAGAGCAGGGGGTGGAGCAAGCCAGGCCTCAAACCTCGAGAAGCTCCAGCCCAAAAGGCAGCCAAAATCCAGCCCTATATCTGGGAGAATATCAAGAGTAGGGTCTGGAGCAAGCCAGGCGTCAAACCCCAAGAAGCTCCAGCCCAAAAGGCAGCCAAAATGCACACACATCCGGGAGAATCTCAAGAGCAGGGGTTGGAGCAAGCCAGGCCTCCAACCACGAGAACCTCCAGCCCAAAAGGCAGCCAAAATCCAGCCCACCTGCGGGAGAATCTCAAGAGCAGGGGGTGGAGCAAGCCAGGCCCCAAACCACAAGAAGCTCCAGCCCAAAACGCAGCCAAAATCCAACACTATATCTGGGAGAATCTCAAGAGCAGGGGGTGGAGCAAGCCAGGCCTCAAACCACGAGAACCTCCAGCCCAAAAGGCAGCCAAAAATGCAGCCCACATCCAGGAGAATCTCAAGAGCAGGGTGTGGAGTAAGGCAGGCCTCAAACCACGAGCATCTGCAGCCCAAAATGCAACCAAATTCCAGCCCACATCCGGGAGAATATCAAGAGCAGGGGGTGGAGCAAGCCAGGCCCCAAACCACGAGAAGCTCCAGCCCAAAAGGCAGCCAAAATGCAGCCCACATCCAGGAGAATCTCAAGAGCAGGGGGTGGAGCAAGGCAGGCCCCAAACCACGAGAAGCTCCAGCCCAAAAGGCAGCGAAAATGCAGCCCACAACCGGGAGAATCTCAAGAGCAGGGGGTGGAGCAAGCCAGGCCTCAAACCACGAGAAGCTCCAGCCCAAAAGGCAGCCAAAATGCAGCCCACATCCAGGAGAATATCAAGAGCAGGGGGTGGAGCAAGCCAGGCCTCAAACCTCGAGAAGCTCCAGCCCAAAAGGCAGCCAAAATGCAGCCCACATCCGGGAGAATCTCAAGAGCAGGGGGTGGAGCAAGCCAGGCCTCAAACCACGAGAAGCTCCAGCCCAAAAGGCAGCCAAAATGCAGCCCACATCCTGGAGAATCTCAAGAGCAGGGGGTGGAGCAAGCCAGGCCTGAAACCACGAGAAGCTCCAGCCCAAATAGCACACAAAATCCAGCCCACCTGCGGGAGAATCTCAAGAGCAGGGGGTGTAGCAAGCCAGGCCTCAAACCACAAGAAGCTCCAGCCCAAAACGCAGCCAAAATCCAACACTATATCTGGCAGAATCTCAAGAGCAGGGGGTGGCGCAAGGCAGGCCTCAAACCGTGAGAAGCTCCAGCCCAAAAGGCAGCCAAAATCCAGCCCACAACCGGGAGAATCTCAAGAGCAGGGGGTGGAGCAACACAGGCCTCAAACCACGAGAAGCTCCAGCCCAAAATGTAGCCAAAATCCAGCCCACATCCGGGAGAATATCAAGAGCAGGGGGTGGCGCAAGGCAGGCCTCAAACCGTGAGAAGCTCCAGCCCAAAATGCAGCCAAAATCGAGCCGACATCCGGGAGAATATCAAGAGCAGGGGGTGGAGCAAGCCAGGCCCCAAAACAATAGAAGCTCCAGCCCAAAAGGCAGCCAAAATGCAGGCCACATCCGGGAGAATCTCAAGAGCAGGGGGTGGAGCAAGCCAGGCCTCAAACCACGAGAAGCTCCAGCCCAAAAGGCAGCCAAAATGCAGCCCACATCTGGGAGAATCTCAAGAGCAGGGGGTGGAGCAAGCCAGGCCTCAAACCACGAGAACCTCCAGCCCAAAAGGCAGCCAAATTCCAGCCCACATCTGGGAGAATCTCAAGAGCAGGGGGTGGAGCAAGCCAGGCCTCAAACCGCGAAAAGCTCCAGCCCAAAATGCAGCCAAAATGCCGCCCACATCCGGGAGAATCTCAAGAGCAGGGGGTGGAGCAAGCCAGGCCTCAAACCATGAGAAGCTCCAGCCAAAAATGCAACCAAAATGCAGCCCACACCCGGGAGAATATCAAGAGCAGGGGGTGGAGCAAGCCAGGCCTCAAACCACGAGAAGCTCCAGCCCACATGGCAGCAAAAATCCAGCCCTATATCTGGGAGAATATCAAGAGTAGGGGCTGGAGCAAGCCAGGCGTCAAACCCCAAGAAGCTCCAGCCCAAAAGGCAGCCAAAATGCACACACATCCGGGAGAATCTCAAGAGCAGGGGTTGGAGCAAGCCAGGCCTCCAACCACGAGAAGCTCCAGCCCAAAAGGCAGCCAAAATCCAGCCCTATATCTGGGAGAATATCAAGAGTAGGGGCTGGAGCAAGCCAGGCCTCAAACCACAAGAAGCTCCAGCCCAAAAGGCAGCCAAAATGCAGCCCACATCCGGGAGAATCTCAAGAGCAGGGGTTGGAGCAAGCCAGGCCTCCAACCACGAGAAGCTCCAGCCCAAATAGCACACAAAATCCAGCCCACGTCTGGGAGAATCTCAAGAGCAGGGGGTGGAGCAAGCCAGGCTCCAAACCACAAGAAGCTCCAGCCCAAAATGCAGCCAAAATCCAACACTATATCTGGGAGAATCTCAAGAGCAGGGGGTGGAGCAAGCCAGGCCTCAAAGCACGAGAAGCTCCAGCCCAAAAGGCAGCCAAAATGCAGCCCACATCCGGGAGAATCTCAAGAGCAGGGGGTGGAGCAAGCCAGGCCTCAAACCACGAGAACCTCCAGCCCAAAAGGCAGCCAAAAATGCAGCCCATATCTAGGAGAATATCAAGAGCAGGGGGTGGAGCAAGCCAGGCCTCAAACCACGAGAACCTCCAGCCCAAAAGGCAGCCAAATTCCAGCCAACATCTGGGAGAATCTCAAGAGCAGGGGGTGGAGCAAGCCAGGCCTCAAACCGCGAAAATCTCCAGCCCAAAATGCAGCCAAAATGCCGCCCACATCCGGGAGAATCTCAAGAGCAGGGGGTGGAGCAAGCCAGGCCTCAAACCACGAGAAGCTCCAGCCCAAAAGGCAGCCAAAATGCAGCCCACATCCAGGAGAATCTCAAGAGCAGGGTGTGGAGTAAGGCAGGCCTCAAACCACGAGCATCTGCAGCCCAAAAATGCAACCAAATTCCAGCCCACATCTGGGAGAATATCAAGAGCAGGGGGTGGAGCAAGCCAGGCCCCAAACCACGAGAAGCTCCAGCCCAAAAGGCAGCCAAAATGCAGCCCACATCCAGGAGAATATCAAGAGCAGGGGGTGGAGCAAGGCAGGCCTCAAACCACGAGAAGCTCCAGCCCAAAATGCAGCGAAAATGCAGCCCACAACCGGGAGAATCTCAAGAGCAGGGGGTGGAGCAAGCCAGGCCTCAAACCACGAGAAGCTCCAGCCCAAAAGGCAGGCACAATCCAGCCCACATCTGGGAGAATCTCAAGAGCAGGGGGTGGAGCAAGCCAGGACTCAAACCATGAGAAGCTCCAGCCCAAAAGGCAGCCAAAATCCAGCCCTATATCTGGGAGAATATCAAGAGTAGGGTCTGGAGCAAGCCAGGCGTCAAACCCCAAGAAGCTCCAGCCCAAAAGGCAGCCAAAATGCACACACATCCGGGAGAATCTCAAGAGCAGGGTTTGGAGCAAGCCAGGCCTCCAACCACGAGAACCTCCAGCCCAAAAGGCAGCCAAAATCCAGCCCACCTGCGGGAGAATCTCAAGAGCAGGGGGTGGAGCAAGCCAGGCCCCAAACCACAAGAAGCTCCAGCCCAAAACGCAGCCAAAATCCAACACTATATCTGGGAGAATCTCAAGAGCAGGGGGTGGAGCAAGCCAGGCCTCAAACCACGAGAACCTCCAGCCCAAAAGGCAGCCAAAAATGCAGCCCACATCCAGGAGAATCTCAAGAGCAGGGTGTGGAGTAAGGCAGGCCTCAAACCACGAGCATCTGCAGCCCAAAATGCAACCAAATTCCAGCCCACATCCGGGAGAATATCAAGAGCAGGGGGTGGAGCAAGCCAGGCCCCAAACCACGAGAAGCTCCAGCCCAAAAGGCAGCCAAAATGCAGCCCACATCCAGGAGAATATCAAGAGCAGGGGGTGGAGCAAGGCAGGCCCCAAACCACGAGAAGCTCCAGCCCAAAAGGCAGCGAAAATGCAGCCCACAACCGGGAGAATCTCAAGAGCAGGGGGTGGAGCAAGCCAGGCCTCAAACCACGAGAAGCTCCAGCCCAAAAGGCAGCCAAAATGCAGCCCACATCTGGGAGAATCTCAAGAGCAGGGGGTGGAGCAAGCTAGGCCCCAAACCACGAGAAGCTCCAGCCCAAAAGGCAGCCAAAATGCAGCCCACATCCGGGAGAATCACAAGAGCAGGGGGTGGAGCAAGCCCGGCCCCAAACCACGAGAAGCTCCAGCCCAAAAGGCAGCCAAAATGCAGCCCACATCCTGGAGAATCTCAAGAGCAGGGGGTGGAGCAAGCCAGGCCTGAAACCACGAGAAGCTCCAGCCCAAATAGCACACAAAATCCAGCCCACCTGCGGGAGAATCTCAAGAGCAGGGGGTGGAGCAAGCCCGGCCCCAAACCACAAGAAGCTCCAGCCCAAAACGCAGCCAAAATCCAACACTATATCTGGCAGAATCTCAAGAGCAGGGGGTGGAGCAAGCCAGGCCTCAAAGCACGAGAAGCTCCAGCCCAAAAGGCAGCCAAAATGCAGCCCACATCCGGGAGAATCTCAAGAGCAGGGGGTGGAGCAAGCCAGGCCTCAAACCACGAGAACCTCCAGCCCAAAAGGCAGCCAAAAATGCAGCCCATATCTAGGAGAATATCAAGAGCAGGGGGTGGAGCAAGCCAGGCCTCAAACCACGAGAAGCTCCAGCCCAAAAGGCAGCCAAAATGCAGCCCACAACCGGGAGAATCTCAAGAGCAGGGGGTGGAGCAAGCCAGGCCTCAAACCACGAGAAGCTCCAGCCCAAAATGTAGCCAAAATCCAGCCCACATCCGGGAGAATATCAAGAGCAGGGGGTGGCGCAAGGCAGGCCTCAAACCGTGAGAAGCTCCAGCCCAAAAAGCAGCCAAAATCGAGCCGACATCCGGGAGAATATCAAGAGCAGGGGGTGGAGCAAGCCAGGCCCCAAAACAATAGAAGCTCCAGCCCAAAAGGCAGCCAAAATGCAGCCCACATCCGGGAGAATCTCAAGAGCAGGGGGTGGAGCAAGCCAGGCCTCAAACCACGAGAAGCTCCAGCCCAAAAGGCAGCCAAAATCCAGCCCACCTGCGGGAGAATCTCAAGAGCAGGGGGCGGAGCAAGCCAGGCCCCAAACCACAAGAAGCTCGAGCCCAAAACGCAGCCAAAATTCAACACTATATCTGGGAGAATCTCAAGAGCAGGGGGTGGAGCAAGCCCGGCCTCAAAGCACGAGAAGCTCCAGCCCAAAAGGCAGCCAAAATGCAGCCCACAACCGGGAGAATCTCAAGAGCAGGGGGTGGAGCAAGCGAGGCCTCAAACCACGAGAAGCTCCAGCCCAAAAGGCAGCCAAAATCCAGCCCACATCCGGGAGAATCTCAAGAGCAGGGGGTGGAGCAAGGCAGGCCTCAAACCATGAGAAGCTCCAGCCCAAAAGGCAGCCAAAATGCAGCCCACATCCGGGAGAATCTCAAGAGCAGGGGGTGGAGCAAGCCAGGCCTCAAACCATGAGAAGCTCCAGCCCATAAGGCAGCCAAAATGCAGCCCACATCCGGGAGAATCTCAAGAGCAGGGGGTGGAGCAAGCCAGGCCTCAAACCACGAGAAGCTCCAGCCCAAAAGGCAGCCAAAATGCAGCCCACATCTGGGAGAATCTCAAGAGCAGGGGGTGGAGCAAGCCAGGCCTCAAAGCACGAGAAGCTCCAGACCAAAAGGCAGCCAAAATGCAGGCCACATCCGGGAGAATCTCAAGAGCAGGGGGTGGAGCAAGCCAGGCCTCAAACCACGAGAACCTCCAGCCCAAAAGGCAGCCAAATTCCAGCCCACCTCCAGGAAAATCTCAAGAGCAGGGGGTGGAGCAAGCCAGGCCTGAAACCACGAGAAGCTCCAGCCCAAATAGCACACAAAATCCAGCCCACCTGCGGGAGAATCTCAAGAGCAGGGGGTGTAGCAAGCCAGGCCTCAAACCACAAGAAGCTCCAGCCCAAAACGCAGCCAAAATCCAACACTATATCTGGCAGAATCTCAAGAGCAGGGGGTGGAGCAAGCCAGGCCTCAAAGCACGAGAAGCTCCAGCCCAAAAGGCAGCCAAAATGCAGCCCACATCCGGGAGAATCTCAAGAGCAGGGGGTGGAGCAAGCCAGGCCTCAAACCACGAGAACCTCCAGCCCAAAAGGCAGCCAAAAATGCAGCCCATATCTAGGAGAATATCAAGAGCAGGGGGTGGAGCAAGCCAGGCCTCAAACCACGAGAAGCTCCAGCCCAAAAGGCAGCCAAAATGCAGCCCACAACCGGGAGAATCTCAAGAGCAGGGGGTGGAGCAAGCCAGGCCTCAAACCACGAGAAGCTCCAGCCCAAAATGTAGCCAAAATCCAGCCCACATCCGGGAGAATATCAAGAGCAGGGGGTGGCGCAAGGCAGGCCTCAAACCGTGAGAAGCTCCAGCCCAAAAGGCAGCCAAAATCGAGCCGACATCCGGGAGAATATCAAGAGCAGGGGGTGGAGCAAGCCAGGCCCCAAAACAATAGAAGCTCCAGCCCAAAAGGCAGCCAAAATGCAGCCCACATCCGGGAGAATCTCAAGAGCAGGGGGTGGAGCAAGCCAGGCCTCAAACCACGAGAAGCTCCAGCCCAAAAGGCAGCCAAAATCCAGCCCACCTGCGGGAGAATCTCAAGAGCAGGGGGTGGAGCAAGCCAGGCCCCAAACCACAAGAAGCTCCAGCCCAAAACGCAGCCAAAATTCAACACTATATCTGGGAGAATCTCAAGAGCAGGGGGTGGAGCAAGCCCGGCCTCAAAGCACGAGAAGCTCCAGCCCAAAAGGCAGCCAAAATGCAGCCCACAACCGGGAGAATCTCAAGAGCAGGGGGTGGAGCAAGGCAGGCCTCAAACCATGAGAAGCTCCAGCCCAAAAGGCAGCCAAAATCCAGCCCACATCCGGGAGAATATCAAGAGCAGGGGGTGGAGCAAGCCAGGCCTCAAACCATGAGAAGCTCCAGCCCATAAGGCAGCCAAAATGCAGCCCACATCCGGGAGAATCTCAAGAGCAGGGGGTGGAGCAAGCCAGGCCTCAAACCACGAGAAGCTCCAGCCCAAAAGGCAGCCAAAATGCAGCCCACATCCGGGAGAATCTCAAGAGCAGGGGGTGGAGCAAGCCAGGCCTCAAAGCACGAGAAGCTCCAGACCAAAAGGCAGCCAAAATGCAGGCCACATCCGGGAGAATCTCAAGAGCAGGGGGTGGAGCAAGCCAGGCCTCAAACCACGAGAACCTCCAGCCCAAAAGGCAGCCAAATTCCAGCCCACCTCCAGGAAAATCTCAAGAGCAGGGGGTGGAGCAAGCCAGGCCTCAAACCGCGAAAAGCTCCAGCCCAAAATGCAGCCAAAATGCCGCCCACATCCGGGAGAATCTCAAGAGCAGGGGGTGGAGCAAGCCAGGCCTCAAACCATGAGAAGCTCCAGCCCAAAATGCAACCAAAATGCAGCCCACACCCGGGAGAATCTCAAGAGCAGGGGGTGGAGCAAGCCAGGCCCCAAACCACAAGAAGCTCCAGCCCAAAACGCAGCCAAAATTCAACACTATATCTGGGAGAATCTCAAGAGCAGGGGGTGGAGCAAGCCCGGCCTCAAAGCACGAGAAGCTCCAGCCCAAAAGGCAGCCAAAATGCAGCCCACAACCGGGAGAATCTCAAGAGCAGGGGGTGGAGCAAGCCAGGCCTCAAACCACGAGAAGCTCCAGCCCAAAAGGCAGCCAAAATCCAGCCCACATCCGGGAGAATCTCAAGAGCAGGGGGTGGAGCAAGGCAGGCCTCAAACCATGAGAAGCTCCAGCCCAAAAGGCAGCCAAAATGCAGCCCACATCCGGGAGAATCTCAAGAGCAGGGGGTGGAGCAAGCCAGGCCTCAAACCATGAGAAGCTCCAGCCCATAAGGCAGCCAAAATGCAGCCCACATCCGGGAGAATCTCAAGAGCAGGGGGTGGAGCAAGCCAGGCCTCAAACCACGAGAAGCTCCAGCCCAAAAGGCAGCCAAAATGCAGCCCACATCTGGGAGAATCTCAAGAGCAGGGGGTGGAGCAAGCCAGGCCTCAAAGCACGAGAAGCTCCAGACCAAAAGGCAGTCAAAATGCATGCCACATCCGGGAGAATCTCAAGAGCAAGGGGTGGAGCAAGCCAGGCCTCAAACCACGAGAACCTCCAGCCCAAAAGGCAGCCAAATTCCAGCCCACCTCCAGGAAAATCTCAAGAGCAGGGGGTGGAGCAAGCCAGGCCTCAAACCGCGAAAAGCTCCAGCCCAAAATGCAGCCAAAATGCCGCCCACATCCGGGAGAATCTCAAGAGCAGGGGGTGGAGCAAGCCAGGCCTCAAACCATGAGAAGCTCCAGCCCAAAATGCAACCAAAATGCAGCCCACACCCGGGAGAATCTCAAGAGCAGGGGGTGGAGCAAGCCAGGCCTCAAACCACGAGAAGCTCCAGCCCACATGGCAGCAAAAATGCAGCCCACATCCGGGAGAATATCACGAGCACGGGGTGGAGCAAGCCAGGCCTCAAACCACGAGGAGCTCCAGCCCAAAAGGAAGCCAAATTCCAGCCCACATCAGGGACAATATCAAGAGCAGGGGCGGAGCAAGCCAGGCCTCAAACCACGAGAAGCTGCATCCCAAAATGCAGCCAAAATGCAGCCCACATCCGGGAGAATCTCAAGAGCAGGGGGTGGAGCAAGCCAGGCCTCAAACCACGAGAAGCTCCAGCCCAAAAGGCAGCCAAAATCCAGCACTATATCTGGGAGAATATCAAGAGTAGGGGCTGGAGCAAGCCAGCCCTCAAACCACAAGAAGCTCCAGCCCAAAACGCAGCCAAAATGCAGCCCACATCCGGGAGAATATCAAGAGCAGGGGGTGGAGCAAGCCAGGCCTCAAACCACGAGAAGCTCCAGCCCAAAAGGCAGCCAAAATGCAGCCCACATCCGGGAGAATCTCAAGAGCAGGGGTTGGAGCAAGCCAGGCCTCCAACCACGAGAAGCTCCAGCCCAAATAACACACAAAATCCAGCCCACCTGCGGGAGAATCTCAAGAGCAGGGGGTGGAGCAAGCCAGGCCCCAAACCACAAGAAGCTCCAGCCCAAAACGCAGCCAAAATCCAACACTATATCTGGGAGAATCTCAAGAGCAGGGGGTGGAGCAAGCCAGGCCTCAAAGCACGAGAAGCTCCAGCCCAAAAGGCAGCCAAAATGCAGCCCACATCCGGGAGAATCTCAAGAGCAGGGGGTGGAGCAAGCCAGGCCTCAAACCACGAGAAGCTCCAGCCCAAAAGGCAGCCAAAAATGCAGCCCATATCTAGGAGAATATCAAGAGCAGGGGGTGGAGCAAGCCAGGCCTCAAACCACGAGAAGCTCCAGCCCAAAAGGCAGCCAAAATGCAGCCCACAACCGGGAGAATCTCAAGAGCAGGGGGTGGAGCAAGCCAGGCCTCAAACCACGAGAACCTCCAGCCCAATAGGCAGCCAAATTCCAGCCAACATCTGGGAGAATCTCAAGAGCAGGGGGTGGAGCAAGCCAGGCCTCAAACCGCGAAAAGCTCCAGCCCAAAATGCAGCCAAAATGCCGCCCACATCCGGGAGAATCTCAAGAGCAGGGGGTGGAGCAAGCCAGGCCTCACACCATGAGAAGCTCCAGCCCAAAATGCAACCAAAATGCAGCCCACACCCGGGAGAATATCAAGAGCAGGGGGTGGAGCAAGCCAGGCCTCAAACCACGAGAAGCTCCAGCCCACATGGCAGCAAAAATGCAGCCCACATCCGGGAGAATATCACGAGCACAGGTTGGAGCAAGCCAGGCCTCAAACCACGAGAAGCTCCTGCCCTAAAGGAAGCCAAATTCCAGCCCACATCTGGGAGAATCTCAACAGCAGGGGGTGGAGCAAGCCAGGCCTCAAACCACGAGGAGTTCCAGCCCAAAAGGAAGCCAAATTCCAGCCCACATCAGGGACAATATCAAGAGCAGGGGGCGGAGCAAGCCAGGCCTCAAACCACGAGAAGCTGCATCCCAAAATGCAGCCAAAATGCAGCCCACATCCGGGAGAATCTCAAGAGCAGGGGGTGGAGCAAGCCAGGCCTCAAACCACGAGAAGCTCCAGCCCAAAAGGCAGCCAAAATCCAGCCCTATATCTGGGAGAATATCAAGAGTAGGGGCCGGAGCAAGCCAGGCGTCAAACCCCAAGAAGCTCCAGCCCAAAAGGCAGCCAAAATGCACACACATCCGGGAGAATCTCAAGAGCAGGGGTTGGAGCAAGCCAGGCCTCCAACCACGAGAACCTCCAGCCCAAAAGGCAGCCAAAATCCAGCCCTATATCTGGGAGAATATCAAGAGTAGGGGCTGGAGCAAGCCAGGCCTCAAACCACAAGAAGCTCCAGCCCAAAAGGCAGCCAAAATGCAGCCCACATCCGGGAGAATATCAAGAGCAAGGGGTGGAGCAAGCCAGGCCTCAAACCACGAGAAGCTCCAGCCCAAAAGGCAGCCAAAATGCAGCCCACATCCAGGAGAATCTCAAGAGCAGGGTGTGGAGTAAGGCAGGCCTCAAACCACGAGCATCTGCAGCCCAAAATGCAACCAAATTCCAGCCCACATCCGGGAGAATATCAAGAGCAGGGGGTGGAGCAAGCCAGGCCCCAAACCACGAGAAGCTCCAGCCCAAAAGGCAGCCAAAATGCAGCCCACATCCGGGAGAATCTCAAGAGCAGGGGGTGGAGCAAGCCAGGCCTCAAACCGCGAAAAGCTCCAGCCCAAAATGCAGCCAAAATGCCGCCCACATCCGGGAGAATCTCAAGAGCAGGGGGTGGAGCAAGCCAGGCCTCAAACCATGAGAAGCTCCAGCCCAAAATGCAACCAAAATGCAGCCCACACCCGGGAGAATCTCAAGAGCAGGGGGTGGAGCAAGCCAGGCCTCAAACCTCGAGAAGCTCCAGCCCACATGGCAGCAAAAATGCAGCCCACATCCGGGAGAATATCACGAGCACGGGGTGGAGCAAGCCAGGCCTCAAACCACGAGGAGCTCCAGCCCAAAAGGAAGCCAAATTCCAGCCCACATCAGGGACAATATCAAGAGCAGGGGCGGAGCAAGCCAGGCCTCAAACCACGAGAAGCTGCATCCCAAAATGCAGCCAAAATGCAGCCCACATCCGGGAGAATCTCAAGAGCAGGGGGTGGAGCAAGCCAGGCCTCAAACCACGAGAAGCTCCAGCCCAAAAGGCAGCCAAAATCCAGCACTATATCTGGGAGAATATCAAGAGTAGGGGCTGGAGCAAGCCAGGCCTCAAACCACAAGAAGCTCCAGCCCAAAACGCAGCCAAAATGCAGCCCACATCCGGGAGAATATCAAGAGCAGGGGGTGGAGCAAGCCAGGCCTCAAACCACGAGAAGCTCCAGCCCAAAAGGCAGCCAAAATGCAGCCCACATCCGGGAGAATCTCAAGAGCAGGGGTTGGAGCAAGCCAGGCCTCCAACCACGAGAAGCTCCAGCCCAAATAACACACAAAATCCAGCCCACCTGCGGGAGAATCTCAAGAGCAGGGGGTGGAGCAAGCCAGGCCCCAAACCACAAGAAGCTCCAGCCCAAAACGCAGCCAAAATCCAACACTATATCTGGGAGAATCTCAAGAGCAGGGGGTGGAGCAATCCAGGCCTCAAAGCACGAGAAGCTCCAGCCCAAAAGGCAGCCAAAATGCAGCCCACATCCGGGAGAATCTCAAGAGCAGGGGGTGGAGCAAGCCAGGCCTCAAACCACGAGAAGCTCCAGCCCAAAAGGCAGCCAAAATGCAGCCCACAACCGGGAGAATCTCAAGAGCAGGGGGTGGAGCAAGCCAGGCCTCAAACCACGAGAACCTCCAGCCCAATAGGCAGCCAAATTCCAGCCAACATCTGGGAGAATCTCAAGAGCAGGGGGTGGAGCAAGCCAGGCCTCAAACCGCGAAAAGCTCCAGCCCAAAATGCAGCCAAAATGCCGCCCACATCCGGGAGAATCTCAAGAGCAGGGGGTGGAGCAAGCCAGGCCTCACACCATGAGAAGCTCCAGCCCAAAATGCAACCAAAATGCAGCCCACACCCGGGAGAATATCAAGAGCAGGGGGTGGAGCAAGCCAGGCCTCAAACCACGAGAAGCTCCAGCCCACATGGCAGCAAAAATGCAGCCCACATCCGGGAGAATATCACGAGCACAGGTTGGAGCAAGCCAGGCCTCAAACCACGAGAAGCTCCTGCCCTAAAGGAAGCCAAATTCCAGCCCACATCTGGGAGAATCTCAACAGCAGGGGGTGGAGCAAGCCAGGCCTCAAACCACGAGGAGTTCCAGCCCAAAAGGAAGCCAAATTCCAGCCCACATCAGGGACAATATCAAGAGCAGGGGGCGGAGCAAGCCAGGCCTCAAACCACGAGAAGCTGCATCCCAAAATGCAGCCAAAATGCAGCCCACATCCGGGAGAATCTCAAGAGCAGGGGGTGGAGCAAGCCAGGCCTCAAACCACGAGAAGCTCCAGCCCAAAAGGCAGCCAAAATCCAGCCCTATATCTGGGAGAATATCAAGAGTAGGGGCCGGAGCAAGCCAGGCGTCAAACCCCAAGAAGCTCCAGCCCAAAAGGCAGCCAAAATGCACACACATCCGGGAGAATCTCAAGAGCAGGGGTTGGAGCAAGCCAGGCCTCCAACCACGAGAACCTCCAGCCCAAAAGGCAGCCAAAATCCAGCCCTATATCTGGGAGAATATCAAGAGTAGGGGCTGGAGCAAGCCAGGCCTCAAACCACAAGAAGCTCCAGCCCAAAAGGCAGCCAAAATGCAGCCCACATCCGGGAGAATATCAAGAGCAAGGGGTGGAGCAAGCCAGGCCTCAAACCACGAGAAGCTCCAGCCCAAAAGGCAGCCAAAATGCAGCCCACATCCAGGAGAATCTCAAGAGCAGGGTGTGGAGTAAGGCAGGCCTCAAACCACGAGCATCTGCAGCCCAAAATGCAACCAAATTCCAGCCCACATCCGGGAGAATATCAAGAGCAGGGGGTGGAGCAAGCCAGGCCCCAAACCACGAGAAGCTCCAGCCCAAAAGGCAGCCAAAATGCAGCCCACATCCGGGAGAATCTCAAGAGCAGGGGGTGGAGCAAGCCAGGCCTCAAACCACGAGAAGCTCCAGCCCAAAAGGCAGCCAAAATGCAGCCCACATCCGGGAGAATCTCAAGAGCAGGGGGTGGAGCAAGCCAGGCCTCAAACCATGAGAAGCTCCAGCCCATAAGTCAGCCAAAATGCAGCCCACCTCAGGGAGAATATCAAGAGCAGGGGGTGGAGCAAGCCAGGCCTCAAACCATGAGAAGCTCCAGCCCAAAAGGCAGCCAAAATGCAGCCCACATCCGAGAGAATCTCAAGAGCAGGGGGTGGAGCAAGCCAGGCCTGAAACCACGAGAAGCTCCAGCCCAAATAGCACACAAAATCCAGCCCACGTCCGGGAGAATCTCAAGAGCAGGGGGTGGAGCAAGCCAGGCCTCAAACCACGAGAAGCTCCAGCCCAAAAGGCAGCCAAAATCCAGCCCACATCTGGGAGAATCTCAAGAGCAGTGGGTGGAGAAAGCCAGGCCTCAAACCACGAGAACCTCTAGCCCAAAAGGCAGCCAAATTCCAGCCCACATCCAAGAGAATCTCTAGAGCAGGGGGTGGAGCAAGCCAGGCCTCAAACCGCGAAAAGCTCCAGCCCAAAAGGCAGCCAAAATGCCGCCCACATCCGGGAGAATCTCAAGAGCAGGGGGTGGAGCAATCCAGGCCTCAAACCACGAGAAGCTCCAGCCCAAAAGGCAACCAAAATGCAGCCCACACCCGGGAGAATATCAAGAGCAGGGGGTGGAGCAAGCCAGGATTCAAACCACGAGAAGCTCCAGCCCTAAAGGCAGCCAAAATGCAGCCCACATCCGGGAGAATCTCAAGAGCAGGGGGTGGAGCAAGCCAGGCCTCAAACCACGAGAAGCTCCAGCCCAAAAGGCAGCCAAAATCCAGCCCACAACCGGGAGAATATCAAGAGCAGGGGGTGGAGCAAGCCAGGCCTCAAACCATGAGAAGCTCCAGCCCAAAAGGCAGCCAAAATGCAGGCCACATCCGGGAGAATATCAAGAGCAGGGGGTGGAGCAAGCCAGGCCTCAAACCATGAGAAGCTCCAGCCCAAAATACAGCCAAAATACAGCCCACCTGCGGAAGAATATCAAGAGCAGGGGGTGGAGAAAGCCAGGACTCAAACCACGAGAAGCTCCTGCCCAAAACGAAGCCAAATTCCAGCCCACATAGGGGAGAATCTCAAGAGAAAGGGGGTGGAGCAAGCCAGGCCTCAAACCACGAGAAGCTCCAGCCCAAAAGGCAGCCAAAATCCAGACCACATCCGGGAGAATATCAAGAGCAGGGGGCGGAGCAAGCCAGGCCCCAAACCACGAGAAGCTCCAGCCCAAAATGCAGCCAAAATGCAGCCCACATCCGGGAGAATCTCAAGAGCAGGGGGTGGAGCAAGCCAGGCCTCAAACCACGAGAAGCTCCAGCCCAAAAGGCAGCCAAAATGCAGCCCACATCTGGGAGAATCTCAAGAGCAGGGGGTGGAGCAAGCCAGGCCTCAAACCACGAGAAGCTCCAGCCCAAAAGGCAGCCAAAATCCAGCCCACATCCGGGAGAATCTCAAGAGCAGGGGGTGGAGCAAGCCAGGCCTGAAACCACGAGAAGCTCCAGCCCAAATAGCACACAAAATCCAGCCCACCTGCGGGAGAATCTCAAGAGCAGGGGGTGGATCAAGCCAGGCCCCAAACCACAAGAATCTCCAGCCCAAAACGCAGCCAAAATCCAACACTATATCTGGGAGAAACTCAAGAGCAGGGGGTGGAGCAAGCCAGGCCTCAAACCACGAGAAGCTCCAGCCCAAAAGGCTGCCAAATTCCAGCCCACATAGGGGAGAATCTCAAGAGCAGGGGGTGGAGCAAGCCAGGCCTGAAACCACGAGGAGCTCCAGCCCTAAAGGAAGCCAAATTCCAGCCCACATCAGGGACAATCTCAAGAGCAGGGGGTGGAGCAAGCCAGGCCTCAAACCACGAGAAGCTCCAGCGCAAAAGTCAGCCAAAATCCAGCCCACATCCGGGAGAATATCAAGAGCAGGGGGTGGAGCAAGCCAGGCCTCAAACCACGAGAAGCTCCAGCCCAAAAGGCAGCCAAAATGCAGGCCACATCCGGGAGAATCTCAAGAGCAGGGGGTGGAGCAAGCCAGGCCTCAAACCACGAGAAGCTCCTGCCCAAAAGACAGCCAAAATACAGCCCACATCCGGAAGAATATCAAGAGCAGGGGGTGGAGCAAGCCAGGACTCAAACCACGAGAAGCTCCAGCCCAAAAGGCAGGCACAATCCAGCCCACATCCGGGAGAATCTCAAGAGCAGGAGGTGGAGCAAGCCAGGCCTCAAACCTCGAGAAGCTCCAGACCATAAGTCAGCCAAAATCCAGCCCACCTCCGGGAGAATATCAAGAGCAGGGGGTGGAGCAAGCCAGGCCTCAAACCACGAGAAGCTCCAGCCCAAAAGGCAGCCAAAATGCAGCCCACATCCGGGAGAATCTCAAGAGCAGGGGGAGGAGCAAGCCAGGCCTGAAACCACGAGAAGCTCCAGCCCAAATAGCACACAAAATCCAGCCCACCTGCGGGAGAATCTCAAGAGCAGGGGGTGGAGCAAGCCAGGCCCCAAACCACAAGAAGCTCCAGCCCAAAAGGCAGCCAAAATGCAGGCCACATCCGGGAGAATCTCAAGAGCAGGGGGTGGAGCAAGCCAGGCCTCAAACCATGAGAAGCTCCAGCCCAAAAGATAGCCAAAATACAGCCCACATCCGGAAGAATATCAAGAGCAGGGGGTGGAGCAAGCCAGGCCTCAAACCACGAGAACCTCCAGCCCAAAAGGCAGCCAAAATGCAGCCCACATCCGGGAGAATATCAAGAGCAGGGGGTGGAGCAAGCCAGGCCTCAAACCACGAGAAGCTCCAGCCCAAAAGGCAGCCAAAATGCAGCCCACATCCGGGAGAATCTCAAGAGCAGGGGGTGGAGCAAGCCAGGCCTCAAACCACGAGAAGCTCCAGCCCAAAAGGCAGCCAAAATCCAGCCCACATCCGGGAGAAGCTCAAGAGCAGGGGGTGGAACAAGCCAGGCCTCCAACCACGAGAAGCTCCTGCCCAAAACGAAGCCAAATTCCAGCCCACATATCGGAGAAACTCAAGAGCAGGGGGTGGAGCAAGACAGGCCTCAAACCACGAGAAGCTCCAGCCCAAAAGGCAGCCAAAATCCAGCCCACATCCGGGAGAATATCAAGAGCAGGGGGTGGAGCAAGCCAGGCCTCAAACCACGAGAAGCTCCAGCCCAAAATGCATCCAAAATCCAGCCCACATCCGGGAGAATATCAAGAGCAGGGGGTGGAGCAAGGCAGGCGTCAAACCACGACAAGCTCCAGCCCAAAAGGCAGCCAAAATGCAGCCCACATCCGGGAGAATCTCAAGAGCAGGGGGTGGAGCAAGCCAGGCCTCCAACCACGAGAAGCTCCAGCCCAAAAGGCAGCCAAATTCCAGCCCACATATCGGAGAAACTCAAGAGCAGGGGGTGGAGCAAGCCAGGCCTGAAACCACGAGAAGCTCCAGCCCAAAAGGCAGCAAAATTCAGGCCACCTCCTGGAGAATCTCAAGAGCAGGGGGTGGAGCAAGCCAGGCCTCAAACCACGAGGAGCTCCAGCCCAAAAGGAAGCGAAATTCCAGCCCACATCAGGGACAATCTCAAGAGCAGGGGGTGGAGCAAGCCAGGCCTCAAACCACGAGAAGCTCCAGCCCAAAAGGCAGCCAAAATGCAGCCCACATCCGGGAGAATCTCAAGAGCAGGGGATGGAGTAAGCCAGGCCTCAAACCACGAGAAGCTCCAGCCCAAAAGGCAGCAAAAATGCAGCCCACATCTGGGAGAATATCAAGAGCAGGGGGTGGAGCAAGCCAGGCCTCAAACCGCGAAAAGCTCCAGCCCAAAATGCAGCCAAAATGCAGACCATATCCGGGAGAATCTCAAGAGCAGGGGGTGGAGCAAGCCAGGCGTCAAACCACGAGAAGCTCCAGCCCAAAAGGCAGCCAAAATGCAGCCCACATCCGGGAGAATATCAAGAGCAAGGGGTGGAGCAAGCCAGGCTTCAAACCACGAGAAGCTCCAGCCCAAAAGGCAGCCAAAATGCAGCCCACATCCGGGAGAATCTCAAGAGCAGGGGGTGGAGCAAGCCAGGCCCCAAACCACGAGAAGCTCCAGCCCAAAAGGCAGCCAAAATCCAGCCCACATCTGGGAGAATGTCAAGAGCAGGGGGTGGAGTAAGGCAGGCCTCAAACCACGAGCATCTGCAGCCCAAAATGCAGCCAAATTCCAGCCCTCATCCGGGAGAATCTCAAGAGCAGGGGGTGGAGCAAGCCAGGCCTCAAACTACAAGAAGTTCCAGCCCAAAAGGCAGCCAAAATGCAGCCCACATCTGGGAGAATCTCAAGAGCAGGGGGTGGAGCAAGCCAGGCCTCCAACCATGAGAAGCTCCAGACCAAAAGGCAGCCAAAATCCAGCCCACCTCCGGTAGAATCTCAAGAGCAGGGGGTGGAGCAAGCCAGGCCTCAAACCATGAGAAGCTCCAGCCCAAAAGGAAGCCAAAATGCAGCCCACCTCCGGGAGAATCTCAAGAGCAGGGGGTGGAGCAAGCCAGGCCTTAAACCACGAAAATCTAAAGCCCAAAAGGCAGCCAAAATGCAGCCCAACTCCAGGAGAATCTCAAGAGCAGGGGTTGGAGCAAGCCAGCCCCCAAACCACGAGAAGCTCCAGCCCAAAATGCAGCCAAAATCCACCCCATTTCGGGGAGAATATCAAGAGCAGGGGGTGGAGCAAGCCAGGCCTCAAACCACGAGGAGCTCCAGCCCAAAAGGCAGACAAAATGCAGCCCACATCCGGGAGAATCTCAAGAGCAGGGGGTGGAGCAAGCCAGGCCTCAAACCACGAGAAACTCCAGCCCAAAATGCAGCCAAAATGCAGCCCACCTCCGGGAGAATCTCAAGAGCAGGGGGTGGAGCAAGCCAGGCCTTAAACCACGAAAATCTAAAGCCCAAAAGGCAGCCAAAATGCAGCCCAACTCCAGGAGAATCTCAAGAGCAGGGGTTGGAGCAAACCAGCCCCCAAACTACGAGAAGCTCCAGCCCAAAATGCAGCCAAAATCCACCCCATTTCGGGGAGAATCTCAAGAGCAGGGGGTGGAGCAAGCCAGGCCTCAAACCACGAGAAGCTCCAGCCCAAAAATTCAGCCAAAATGCAGCCCACATCCAGGAGATTATCAGGAGCAGGAGGTGGACCAAGGCAGGCCTCAAACCACGAGAAGCTCCAGCCCAAAAGGCAGCCAAAATGCAGCCCACATCCAGGAGAATCTCAAGAGCAGGGGGTGGAGCAAGCCAGCCCCCAAACCACGAGAAGCTCCAGCCCAAAAGGCAGCCAAAATCCAGCCCACTTCGGGGAGAATATCAAGAGCAGGGGCTGGAGCAAGCCAGGCCTCAAACCACGAGAAGCTCCAGCCCAAAAGGCAGCCAAAATGCAGCACACATCCGGGAGAATCTCAAGAGCAGGGGGTGGAGCAAGGCAGGCCTCAAACCACGAGAAGCTCCAGCCCAAAAGGCAGCCAAAATGCAGCCCAAATGTGGGAGAATCTCAAGAGCAGGGGGTGGAGCAAGCCAGGCCTCAAACCACGAGAAGCTCCAGCCCAAAATGCAGCCAAAAATGCAGCCCACCTCCGGGAGAATCTCAAGAGCAGGGGGTGGAGAAAGCCAGGCCTCAAACCACGAGAAGCTCCAGCCCAAAAGGCAGCCAAAATCCAGCCCACTTCGGGGAGAATATCAAGAGCAGGGGGTGGAGCAAGCCAGGCCTCAAACCACGAGAAGCTCCAGCCCAAAATGCAGCCAAAATACAGCCCACCTCCAGAAGAATTTCAAGAGCAGGGGGTGGAGCAAGCCAGGCCTCAAACCACGAGAATCTCCAGCCCAAAATGCAGCCAAAATCCAGCCCACTTCCGGGAGAATCTCAAGAGCAGGGGGTGGAGCAAGCCAGGCCTCAAACTACGAGAAGCTCCTGCCCAAAAGGCAGCCAAAATCCAGCCCTATATCCGGGAGAATCTCAAGAGCAGGGGGTGGAGCAAGGCAGGCCTCAAACCACGAGAAGCTCCAGCATAAAGGCAGCCAAAATGCAGCCCACATCCGGGAGAATCTCAAGAGCAGGGGGTGGAGCAAGCCAGGCCTCAAACCACGAGAAGCTCCAGCCCAAAAGGCAGCCAAAATGCAGCCCACATCCGGGAGAATATCAAGAGCAGGGGGTGGAGCAAGCCAGCCCCC
Organism: Rhynochetos jubatus; assembly: GCA_027574665.1. Classification (NCBI taxonomy): domain Eukaryota; kingdom Metazoa; phylum Chordata; class Aves; order Eurypygiformes; family Rhynochetidae; genus Rhynochetos; species Rhynochetos jubatus. Next base: position 716,793 of record JAQBHY010000070.1, read on the forward strand.
AAACCACGAGAAGCTCCAGCCCAAAAGGCAGCCAAAATCCAGCCCACTTCGGGGAGAATATCAAGAGCAGGGGGTGGAGCAAGCCAGGCCTCAAACCACGAGAAGCTCCAGCCCAAAAGGCAGCCAAAAGCCAGCCCACATCCAGGAAAATATCAAGAGCAGGGGGTGGAGCAAGCCAGGCCTCAAACCACGAGAAGCTCCAGCCCAAAAGGCAGCCAAAATGCAGCCCACATCCGGGAGAATATCAAGAGCAGGGGGTGGAGCAAGCCAGGCCTCAAACCACGAGGAGCTCCAGCCCAAAAGGCAGACAAAATGCAGCCCACATCCGGGAGAATCTCAAGAGCAGGGGGTGGAGCAAGCCAGGCCTCAAACCACGAGAAGCTCCAGCCCAAAAGTCAGCCAAAATGCAGCCCACATCCAGGAGAATATCAAGAGCAGGAGGTGGACCAAGGCAGGCCTCAAACCACGAGAAGCTCCAGCCCAAAAGGCAGCCAAAATGCAGCCCACATCCAGGAGAATATCAAGAGCAGGGGGTGGAGCAAGCCAGGCCTCAAACCACGAGAAGCTCCAGCCCAAAATGCAGCCAAACCCAGCCCACATCCGGGAGAATCTCAAGACCAGGGGCTGGAGCAAGCCAGGCCTCAAACCACGAGAAGCTCCAGCCCAAAAGGGAGCCAAAATGCAGCCCACATCCGGGAGAATCTCAAGAGCAGGGGGTGGAGCAAGCCAGGCCTCAAACCATGAGAAGCTCCAGCCCAAAAGGGAGCCAAAATGCAGCCCACATATGGGAGAATATCAAGAGCAGGGGGTGGAGCAAGCCAGGCCTCAAACCACGAGAAGCTCCAGTCCAAAAGGGAGCCAAAATGCAGCCCACATATGGGAGAATATCAAGAGCAGGGGGTGGAGCAAGCCAGGCCCCAAACCACGAGAAGCTCCAGTCCAAAAGGCAGCCAAAATGCAGCCCAACTGTGAGAGAATCTCAAGAGCAGGGGGTGGAGCAAGCCAGGCCTCAAACCACGAGAAGCTAAAGCCCAAAAGGCAGCCAAAATGCAGCCCACATCCGGGAGAATCTCAAGAGCAGGGGGTGGAGCAAGCCAGGCCTCAAACCATGAGAAGCTCCAGCCCAAAAGGCAGACAAAATCCAGCCCACTACGGGGAGAATATGAAGAGCAAGGCGTGGAGCAAGCCAGGCCTCAAACCACGAGAAGCTCCAGTCCGAAAGGCAGACAAAATTCAGCCCACCTCCAGAAAAATCTCAAGAGCAGGGGGTGGAGCAAGCCAGGCCTCAAACCACGAGAAGCTCCAGCCCAAAATGCAGCCAAAAATGCAGCCCACCTCCGGGAGAATATCAAGAGCAGGAGGTGGAGCAAGCCAGCCCCCAAACCACGAGAAGCTCCAGCCCAAAAGGCAGCCAAAATCCAGCCCACTTCGGGGAGAATATCAAGAGCAGGGGGTGGAGCAAGCCAGGCCTCAAACCACGAGAAGCTCCAGCCCAAAACTCACCCAAAAATGCAGCCCACGTCGGGAAGAATCTCAAGAGCAGGGGGTGGAGCAAGCCAGGCCTCAAACCACGAGAAGCTCCAGCCCAAAAGGCAGCCAAAAGCCAGCCCACATCCAGGAAAATATCAAGAGCAGGGGGTGGAGCAAGCCAGGCCTCAAACCACGAGAAGCTCCAGCACAAAAGGCAGCCAAAATGCAGCCCACATCCAGGAGAATATCAAGAGCAGGGGGTGAAGCAAGCCAGGCCCCAAACCACGAGAAGCTCCAGCCAAAAAGGCAGCCAAAATGCAGCCCACATCCGGGAGAATCTCAAGAGCAGGGGGTGGAGCAAGTCAGCCCCCAAACAACGAGAAGCTCCAGCCCAAAATGCATCCAAAAGCCAGCCCACATCCGGGAGAATCTCAAGAGCAGGGGGTGGAGAAAGCCAGGCCTCAAACCACGAGAAGCTCCAGCCCAAAATGCATCCAAAATGCAGCCCACTTCGGGGAGAATCTCAAGAGCAGGGGGTGGAGCAAGCCAGGCCTCAAACCACGAGAAGCTCCAGTCCAAAAGACAGCCAAAATGCAGCCCACATCCAGGAGAATCTCAAGAGCAGGAGGTGGAGCAAGGCAGGCCTCAAACCACGAGAAGCTCCAGCCCAAAAGGCAGCCAAAATGCAGCCCACATCTGGGAGAATCTCAAGAGCAGGGGGTGGAGCAAGCCAGGCCTCAAACCACGAGAAGCTCCAGCCCAAAATGCAGCCAAAATGCAGGCCACATCCGGGAGAATCTCAAGAGCAGGGGGTGGAGCAAGTCAGCCCCCAAACCACGAGAAGCTCCAGCCCAAAATGCATCCAAAAGCCAGCCCACATCCGGGAGAATCTCAAGAGCAGGGGGTGGAGAAAGCCAGGCCTCAAACCACGAGAAGCTCCAGCCCAAAATGCATCCAAAATGCAGCCCACTTCGGGGAGAATCTCAAGAGCAGGGGGTGGAGCAAGCCAGGCCTCAAACCACGAGAAGCTCCAGCCCAAAAGACAGCCATAATGCAGCCCACATCCAGGAGAATCTCAAGAGCAGGAGGTGGAGCAAGCCAGGCCTCAAACCACGAGAAGCTCCAGCCCAAAAGGCAGCCAAAATGCAGGCCACATCTGGGAGAATCTCAAGAGCAGGGGGTGGAGCAAGCCAGGCCTCAAACCACGAGAAGCTCCAGCCCAAAAGGCAGCCAAAATGCAGGCCACATCTGGGAGAATCTCAAGAGCAGGGGGTGGAGCAAGCCAGGCCTCAAACCACGAGAAGCTCCAGCCCAAAAGGCAGCCAAAATCCAGCCCACATCCAGGAGAATATCAAGAGCAGGGGGTGGAGCAAGCCAGGCCCCAAACCACGAGAAGCTCCAGCCCAAAAGGCAGCCAAAATCCAGCCCACCTCCGGGAGAATCTAAAGAGCAGGGGGTGGAGCAAGGCAGGCCTCAAACCACGAGAAGCTCCAGCCCAAAATTCAGCCAAAATGCAGCCCACATCCAGGAGAATATCAAGAGCAGGAGGTGGAGCAAGGCAATCCTCAAACCACGAGAAGCTCCAGCCCAAAAGGCAGCCAAAATGCAGCCCACATCCAGGAGAAACTCAAGAGCAGGGGGTGGAGCAAACCAGCAACCAAACCACAAGAAGCTCCAGCTAAAAAGGCAGCCAAAATGCAGCCCACATCCGGGAGAATCTCAAGAGCACGGGGTGGAGCAAGCCAGGCCTCAAACCCCGAAAAGCTGAAGCCGAAAAGGCAGCCAAAACGCAGCCCACATCCGGGAGAATCTCAAGAGCAGGGGGTGGAGCAAGCCAGGCCTCAAACCACGAGAAGCTCCAGCCCAAAAGGCAGCCAAAATGCAGGGCACATATGGGAGAATCTCAAGAGCAGGGGGTGGAGCAAGCCAGGCCTCAAACAACGAGAAACTCCAGCCCAAAAGGCAGCCAAAATCCAGCCCACATCCGGGAGAATCTCAAGAGCAGGGGGTGGAGCAAGCCAGGCCTCAAACCCCGAAAAGCTGAAGCCGAAAAGGCAGCCAAAACGTAGCCCACATCCGGGAGAATCTCAAGAGCAGGGGGTGGAGCAAGCCAGGCCTCAAACCACGAGAAGCTCCTGCCCAAAATGCAGCCAAAATGCAGGGCACATATGGGAGAATGTCAAGAGCAGGGGGTAGAGCAAGCCAGGCCTCAAACCACGAGAAGCTCCAGCCCAAAAGGCAGCCAAAATGCAGCCCACATCCGGGAGAATCTCAAGAACAGGGGGTGGAGCAAGCCAGCCCCCAAACCACGAGAAGCTCCAGCCGAAAATGCATCCAAAAGCCAGCCCACATCCGGGAGAATCTCAAGAGCAGGGGGTGGAGCAAGCCAGGCCTCAAACCACGAGAAGCTCCAGCCCAAAATGTATCCAAAATGCAGCCCACTTCGGGGAGAATCTCAAGAGCAGGGGGTGGAGCAAGCCAGGCCTCAAACCACGAGAAGCTCCAGTCCAAAAGGCAGCCAAAATCCAGCCCACATCCAGGAGAATCTCAAGAGCAGGGGGTGGAGCAAGCCAGGCCCCAAACCACGAGAAGCTCCAGCCCAAAAGGCAGCCAAAATCCAGCCCTCATCCGGGAGAATATCAAGAGCAGGGGGTGGAGCAAGCCAGGCCTCAAGCCACGAGAAGCTCCAGCCCAAAATGCAGCCAAAATCCAGCCCACTTCGGGGAGAATATCAAGAGCAGGGGGTGGAGCAAGCCAGGCCTCAAACCACGAAAAGCTGAAGCCCAGAAGGCAGCCAAAATGCAGAACACCTCCAGAAGAATCTCAAGAGCAGGGGGTGGAGCAAGCCAGGCCTCAAACCACGAGAAGCTCCAGCCCAAAAGGCAGCCACACTCCAGCCCACATCCGGGAGAATCTCAAGAGCAGGGGGTGGAGCAAGCCAGGCCTCAAACCACGAGAAGCTCCAGCCCAAAATGCAGCCAAAATCCAGACCACATCCGGGAGAATCTCAAGAGCAGGGGGTGGAGCAAGGCAGGCCTCAAACCACGAGAAGCTCCAGCCCAAAAGGCAGCCAAAATGCAGCCCACATCCAGGAGAAACTCAAGAGCAGGGGGTGGAGCAAGCCAGCCCCCAAACCACAAGAAGCTCCAGCCAAAAAGGCAGCCAAAATCCAGCCCACATCCGGGAGAATCTCAAGAGCAGGGGGTGGAGCAAGCCAGGCCTCAAACCCCGAAAAGCTGAAGCCGAAAAGGCAGCCAAAACGCAGCCCACATCCGGGAGAATCTCAAGAGCAGGGGGTGCAGCAAGCCAGGCCTCAAAACACGAAAAGCTGAAGCCCAAAAGGCAGCCAAAATGCAGAAGACCTCCAGAAGAATCTCAAGAGCAGGGGGTGGAGCAAGGCAGGCCTCAAACCACGAGAAGCTCCAGCCCAAAATGCAGCCAAAATCCTGCCCACCTCCGGGAGAATCTCAAGAGCAGGGGTTGGAGCAAGGCAGGCCTCAAACCACGAGAAGCTCCTGCCCAAAAGGCAGCCAAAATCCAGCCCACCTCCGGGAGAATCTCAAGAGCAGGGGATGAAGCAAGGCAGGCCTCAAACCACGAGAAGCTCCTGCCCAAAAGGCAGCCAAAATCCAGCCAACATCCGGGAGAATATCAAGAGCTGGAGGTGGAGCAAGGCAGGCCTCAAACCACGAGAAGCTCCAGCCCAAAAGGCAGCCAAAATGCAGCCCACATCCAGGAGAAACTCAAGAGCAGGGGTTGGAGCAAGCCAGCCCCCAAACCACGAGAAGCTCCAGCCAAAAAGGCAGCCAAAATCCAGCCCACATCCGGGAGAATCTCAAGAGCAGGGGGTGGAGCAAGCCAGGCCTCAAACCCCCAAAAGCTGAAGCCGAAAATGCAGCCAAAATGCAGCCCACATCCGGGAGAATCTCAAGAGCAGGGGGTGGAGCAAGCCAGGCCTCAAAACACGAAAATCTGAAGCCCAGAAGGCAGCCAAAATGCAGAAGACCTCCAGAAGAATCTCAAGAGCAGGGGGTGGAGCAAGCCAGGCCTCAAACCACGAGAAGCTCCAGCCCAAAAGGCAGCCAAAATGCAGCCCACATCCGGGAGAATATCAAGAGCAGGGGGTGGAGCAAGCCAGGCCTCAAACCACGAGAAGCTCCAGCCCAATAGGCAGCCAAAAGCCAGCCCACATCCGGGAGAATCTCAAGAGCAGGGGTTGGAGCAAGCCAGGCCTCAAACCACGAGAAGCTGCAGCCCAAAAGGCAGCCAAAATCCAGACCACATCCGGGAGAATCTCAAGAGCAGGGGGTGGAGCAAGCCAGGCCTCAAACCACGAGAAGCTCCAGCCCAAAAGGCAGCCAAAATCCAGCCCACTTCGGGGAGAATATCAAGAGCAGGGGGTGGAGCAAGCCAGGCCTCAAAACACGAGAAGCTCCAGCCCAAAAGGCAGCCAAAATACAGCCCACCTCCAGAAGAATCTCAAGAGCAGGGGGTGGAGCAAGCCAGGCCTCAAACCACGAGAAGCTCCAGCCCAAAAGGCAGACAAAATGCAGCCCACCTCCGGGAGAATCTCAAGAGAAGGGGGTGGAGCAAGCCAGGGCTCAAACCACGAGAGGCTCCAGCCCAAAAGGCAGCCAAAATGCAGCCCACATCCGGGAGAATCTCAAGAGCAGGGGGTGGAGCAAGCCAGGCCTCAAACCACGAGAAGCTCTAGCCCAAAAGGCAGCCAAAAGCCAGCCCACATCCAGGAGAATATCAAGAGCAGGAGGTGGAGCAAGGCAGGCCTCAAACCACGAGAAGCTCCAGCCCAAAAGGCAGCCAAAATGCAGCCCACCTCTGGGAGAATCTCAAGAGCAGGGGGTGGAGCAAGCCAGGCCTCAAAACACGAAAAACTGAAGCCCAGAAGGCAGCCAAAATGCAGAAGACCTCCAGAAGAATCTCAAGAGCAGGGGGTGGAGCAAGCCAGGCCTCAAACCACGAGAACCTCCAGCCCAAAAGGCAGCCAAAATGCAGCCCATATCCGGGAGAATATCAAGAGCAGGGGGTGGAGCAAGCCAGGCCTCAAACCACGAGAAGCTCCAGCCCAATAGGCAGCCAAAAGCCAGCCCACATCCGGGAGAATCTCAAGAGCAGGGGGTGGAGCAAGCCAGGCCTCAAACCACGAGAAGCTCCAGCCCAAAAGGCAGCCAAAATCCAGCCCACTTCGATGAGAATATCAAGAGCAGGGGGTGGAGCAAGCCAGGCCTCAAACCGCGAGAAGCTCCAGCCCAAAAGGCAGCCAAAATGCAGCCCACCTACGGGAGACTCTCAAGAGCAGGGGGTGGAGCAAGCCAGGCCTCAAACCACGAGAAGCTCCAGCCCAAAAGGCAGCCAAAAGCCAGCCCACATCCAGGAGAATCTCAAGAGCAGGGGGTGGAGCAAGCCAGGCCCCAAACCACGAGAAGCTCCAGCCCAAAATGCAGCCAAATTCCAGATCACATCAGGCAGAATATCAAGTGTAGGGGGTGGAGCAAGCCAGGCCTCAAACCACGAAAAGCTAAAGCCCAAAAGGCAGCCAAACTCCAGCCCACATCCCAGACAATCTCAAAAGCAGGGGGTGGAGCAAGCCAGGCCTCAAACCACGAGAAGCTCCAGCCCAAAAGGCAGACAAAATGCAGCCCACCTCCGGGAGAATCTCAAGAGAAGGGGGTGGAGCAAGCCAGGGCTCAAACCACGAGAGGCTCCAGCCCAAAAGGCAGCCAAAATGCAGCCCACATCCGGGAGAATCTCAAGAGCAGGGGGTGGAGCAAGCCAGGCCTCAAACCACGAGAAGCTCTAGCCCAAAAGGCAGCCAAAAGACAGCCCACATCCAGGAGAATATCAAGAGCAGGAGGTGGAGCAAGGCAGGCCTCAAACCACGAGAAGCTCCAGCCCAAAAGGCAGCCAAAATGCAGCCCACCTCTGGGAGAATCTCAAGAGCAGGGGGTGGAGCAAGCCAGGCCTCAAAACACGAAAAACTGAAGCCCAGAAGGCAGCCAAAATGCAGAAGACCTCCAGAAGAATCTCAAGAGCAGGGGGTGGAGCAAGCCAGGCCTCAAACCACGAGAAGCTCCAGCCCAAAAGGCAGCCAAAATGCAGCCCACATCCGGGAGAATCTCAAGAGCAGGGGGTGGAGCAAGCCAGGCCTCAAACCACGAGAAGCTCCAGCCCAAAAGGCAGCCAAAATCCAGCCCACTTCGATGAGACTATCAAGAGCAGGGGGTGGAGCAAGCCAGGCCTCAAACCACGAGAAGCTCCAGCCCAAAAGGCAGCCAAAATGCAGCCCACCTACGGGAGAATCTCAAGAGCAGGGGTTGGAGCAAGGCAGGCCTCAAACCACGAGAAGCTCCAGCATAAAGGCAGCTAAAATGCAGCCCACATCCGGGAGAATCTCAAGAGCAGGGGGTGGAGCAAGCCAGGCCTCAAACCACGAGAAGCTCCAGCCCAAAAGGCAGCCAAAAATGCAGCCCACGTCGGGAAGAATCTCAAGAGCAGGGGGTGGAGCAAGCCAGGCCTCAAACCACGAGAAGCTCCAGCCCAAAAGGCAGCCAAAAGCCAGCCCACCTCCGGGAGAATCTCAAGAGCAGGGGTTGGAGCAAGGCAGGCCTCAAACCACGAGAAGCTCCAGCCCAAAAGGCAGCCAAAATCCAGCCCACCTCCGGGAGAATCTCAAGAGCAGTGGTTGGAGAAAGGCAGGCCTCAAACCACGAGAAGCTCCTGCCCAAAAGGCAGCCAAAATCCAGCCAACATCCGGGAGAATATCAAGAGCAGGGGCTGGAGCAATCCAGGCTACAAACCACGATAAGCTCCAGCCCAAAAGGCAGCCAAAATGCAGCCCACATCCAGGAGAATATCAAGAGCAGGAGGTGGAGCAAGCCAGCCCCCAAACCACAAGAAGCTCCAGCCAAAAAGGCAGCCAAAATCCAGCCGACATCCGGGAGAATCTCAAGAGCAGGGGGTGGAGCAAGCCAGGCCTCAAACCCCGAAAAGCTGAAGCCGAAAAGGCAGCCAAAACGCAGCCCATTTCCGGGAGAATCTCAAGAGCAGGGGGTGGAGCAAGCCAGGCCTCAAAACACGAAAAGCTGAAGCCCAGAAGGCAGCCAAAATGCAGAAGACCTCCAGAAGAATCTCAAGAGCAGGGGGTGGAGCAAGCCAGGCCTCAAACCACGAGAAGCTCCAGCCCAATAGGCAGCCAAAAGCCAGCCCACATCCGGGAGAATCTCAAGAGCAGGGGTTGGAGCAAGCCAGGCCTCAAACCACGAGAAGCTCCAGCCCAAAAGGCAGCCAAAATCCAGACCAACTGCGGGAGAATCTCAAGAGCAGGGGGTGGAGCAAGCCAGGCCTCAAACCACGAGAAGCTCCAGCGCAAAAGGCAGCCAAAATCCAGACCAACTGCGGGAGAATATCAAGAGCAGGGGGTGGACCAAGCAAGGCCTCAAACCACAAGAATCTCCTGCCCAAAAATGCAGCCAAACTCCAGCCCACATCCGGGAGAATATCAAGAGCAGGGGGTGGAGCAAACCAGGCCTCAAACCACGAGAAGCTCCAGCCCAAAATGCAGCCAAAGTCCAGCCCACATCCGGGAGAATATCAAGAGCAGGGGGTGGAGCGAGTCAGGCCCCAAACCACGAGAAGCTCCAGCCCAAAAGGCAGCCAAAATAGAGCCCACATCCAGGAGAATCACAAGAGCAGAGGGTGGAGCAAGCCAGGCCTCAAACCACGAGAAGCTCCAGCCCAAAATCCAGCCAAAATCCAGCCCAAATCCGGGAGAATCTCAAGAGCAGGGAGTGGAGCAAGCCAGGCCTCAAACCACGAGAAGCTCCAGCCCAAAAGGCAGCCAAAAGCCAGCCCACATCCAGGAGAATCTCAAGAGCAGGGGGTGGAGCAAGCCAGGCCTCAAACCACGAGAAGCTCCAGTCCAAAAGGCAGCCAAAAATGCAGCAAACTTCAGGGAGAATCTCAAGAGAAGGGGTTGGAGGAAGCCAGGCCTGAAACCACGAAAAGCTGCAGCCCAAAAGGCAGCCAAAATGCATCCCAACTCCAGGAGAATCTCAAGAGCAGGGTGTGGAGCAAGCCAGGCCTCAAACCACGAGAAGCTCCAGCCCAAAAGGCAGCCAAAATGCAGCACACATCCAGGAGAATCTCAAGAGCAGGGGGTGGAGCAAGCCAGGCCTCAAACCACGAGAAGCTCCTGCCCAAAAGGCAGCCAAAATCCAGCCCACCTCCGGGAGAATCTGAAGAGCAGGGGGTGGAGCAAGCCAGGCCTCAAACCACGAGAAGCTCCAGCCCAAAAGGCAGCCAAAATGCAGCCCACATCCGGGAGAAAATCAAGAGCAGGGGGTGGAGCAAGCCAGGCCTCAAACCACGAGAAGCTCCAGCCCAAAAGGCAGCCAAAATGCAGCCCACCTCCAGGAAAATATCAAGAGCAGGGGGTGGAGCAAGCCAGGCCTCAAACCACGAGAAGCTCCAGCCCTAAAGGCAGCCAAAATCCAGCCCACCTCCAGGAAAATATCAAGAGCAGGGGGTGGAGCAAGCCAGGCCTCAAACCACGAGAAGCTCCAGCCCAAAATGCAGCCAAAATGCAGCCCACATCCGGGAGATTCTCAAGAGCAGGGGGTGGAGCAAGCCAGGCCTCAAACAACGAGAAGCTCCAGCCCAAAATGCAGCCAAAATGCAGCCCACATCCGGGAGAATCTCAAGAGCAGGGGGTGGAGCAAGCCAGGCCTCAAACCACGAGAAGCTCCAGCCCAAAAGGCAGCCAAAATCCAACCCTATATCTGGGAGAATATCAAGAGTAGGAGCTGGAGCAAACCAAGCCTCAAACCACGAGAAGCTCCAGCCCAAAAGGCAGCCAAAATCCAGCCAACATCCGGGAGAATATCAAGAGCAGGAGGTGGAGCAAGGCAGGCCTCAAACCACGAGAAGCTCCAGCCCAAAAGGCAGCCAAAATGCAGCCCACATCCAGGAGAAACTCAAGAGCAGGGGTTGGAGCAAGCCAGCCCCCAAACCACAAGAAGCTCCAGCCAAAAAGGCAGCCAAAATCCAGCCCACATCCGGGAGAATCTCAAGAGCAGGGGGTGGAGCAAGCCAGGCCTCAAACCCCGAAAAGCTGAAGCCGAAAAAGCAGCCAAAACGCAGCCCACATCCGGGAGAATCTCAAGAGCAGGGGGTGGAGCAAGCCAGGCCTCAAAACACGAAAAGCTGAAGCCCAGAATGCAGCCAAAATGCAGAAGACCTCCAGAAGAATCTCAGGAGCAGGGGGTGGAGCAAGCCAGGCCTCAAACCACGAGAAGCTCCAGCCCAAAAGGCAGCCAAAATGCAGCCCACATCCGGGAGAATATCAAGAGCAGGGGGTGGAGCAAGCCAGGCCTCAAACCACGAGAAGCTCCAGCCCAATAAGCAGCCAAAAGCCAGCCCACATCCGGGAGAATCTCAAGAGCAGGGGTTGGAGCAAGGCAGGCCTCAAACCACGAGAAGCTCCAGCCCAAAAGGCAGCCAAAATGCAGCCCACATCCGGGAGAATCTCAAGAGCAGGGGGTGGAGCAAGCCAGCCCCCAAACCACAAGAAGCTCCAGCCAAAAATGCAGCCAAAATCCAGCCCACATCCGGGAGAATCTCAAGAGCAGGGGGTGGAGCAAGCCAGGCCTCAAACCACGAGAAGCTCCAGCCCAAAAGGCAGCCAAAATGCAGCCCACCTCCTGGAGAATCTCAAGAGCAGGGGGTAGAGCAAGCCAGGGCTCAAACCACGAGAAACTCCAGCCCAAAAGGCAGCCAAATTGCAGCCCACATCTGGGAGAATCTCAAGAGCAGGGGGTGGAGCAAGCCAGGCCTCAAACCACGATAAGCTCCAGCCCAAAAGGAAGCCAAAAGCCAGCCCACATCCAGGAAAATATCAAGAGCAGGGGTTGGAGCAAGCCAGGCCTCAAACCATGAGAAGCTCCAGCCCAAAATGCAGCCAAAATCCAGCCCACCTCCGGGAGAATCTCAAGAGCAGGGGATGAAGCAAGGCAGGCCTCAAACCACGAGAAGCTCCTGCCCAAAAGGCAGCCAAAATCCAGCCAACATCCGGGAGAATATCAAGAGCAGGAGGTGGAGCAAGGCAGGCCTCAAACCACGAGAAGCTCCAGCCCAAAAGGCAGCCAAAATGCAGCCCACATCCAGGAGAAACTCAAGAGCAGGGGTTGGAGCAAGCCAGCCCCCAAACCACGAGAAGCTCCAGCCAAAAAGGCAGCCAAAATCCAGCCCACATCCGGGAGAATCTCAAGAGCAGGGGGTGGAGCAAGCCAGGCCTCAAACCCCGAAAAGCTGAAGCCGAAAATGCAGCCAAAATGCAGCCCACATCCGGGAGAATCTCAAGAGCAGGGGGTGGAGCAAGGCAGGCCTCAAAACACGAAAATCTGAAGCCCAGAAGGCAGCCAAAATGCAGAAGACCTCCAGAAGAATCTCAAGAGCAGGGGGTGGAGCAAGCCAGGCCTCAAACCACGAGAAGCTCCAGCCCAATAGGCAGCCAAAAGCCAGCCCACATCAGGGACAATACCAAGAGCAGGGGTTGGAGCAAGCCAGGCCTCAAACCACGAGAAGCTGCAGCCCAAAAGGCAGCCAAAATCCAGACCACATCCGGGAGAATCTCAAGAGCAGGGGGTAGAGCAAGCCAGCCCCCAAACCACGAGAAGCTCCAGCCCAAAAGGCAGCCAAAATCCAGCCCATATCCGGGAGAATATCAAGAGCAGGGGGTGGAGCAAGCCAGGCCTCAAACCACGAGAAGCTCCAGCCCAAAAGGCAGCCAAAATCCAGCCCACTTCGGGGAGAATATCAAGAGCAGGGGGTGGAACAAGCCAGGCCTCAAAACACGAGAAGCTCCAGCCCAAAAGGCAGCCAAAATCCAGCCCACCTCCAGAAGAATCTCAAGAGCAGGGGGTGGAGCAAGCCAGGCCTCAAACCACGAGAAGCTCCAGCCCAAAAGGCAGCCAAAATGCAGCCCACCTCCGGGAGAATCTCAAGAGCAGGGGGTGGAGCAAGCCAGGCCTCAAACCACGAGAAGCTCCTGCCCAAAAGGCAGCCAAAATCCAGCCAACATCCGGGAGAATATCAAGAGCAGGGGGTGGAGCAATCCAGGCTACAAACCACGATAAGCTCCAGCCCAAAAGGCAGCCAAATTGCAGCCCACATCCGGGAGAATCTCAAGAGCAGGGGGTGGAGCAAGCCAGGCCTCAAACCACGAGAAGCTCCAGCCCAAAAGGCAGCCAAAATGCAGCCCACATCCGGGAGAATATCAAGAGCAGGGGGTGGAGCAAGCCAGGCCTCAAACCACGAGAAGCTCCAGCCCAATAGGCAGCCAAAAGCCAGCCCACATCCGGGAGAATCTCAAGAGCAGGGGGTGGAGCAAGCCAGGCCTCAAACCACGAGAAGCTCCAGCCCAAAAGGCAGCCAAAATCCAGCCCACTTCGGTGAGAATATCAAGAGCAGGGGGTGGAGCAAGACAGGCCTCAAACCACGAGAAGCTCCAGCCCAAAAGGCAGCCAAAATCCAGCCCACCTCCAGAAGAATCTCAAGAGCAGGGGGTGGAGCAAGCCAGGCCTCAAACCACGAGAAGCTCCAGCCCAAAAGGCAGCCAAAATGCAGCCCACCTACGGGAGAATCTCAAGAGCAGTGGGTGGAGCAAGCCAGGCCTCAAACCACGAGAAGCTCCAGCATAAAGGCAGCTAAAATGCAGCCCACATCCGGGAGAATCTCAAGAGCAGGGGGTGGAGCAAGCCAGGCCTCAAACCACGAGAAGCTCCAGCCCAAAAGGCAGCCAAAAGCCAGCCCACCTCCGGGAGAATCTCAAGAGCAGGGGTTGGAGCAAGGCAGGCCTCAAACCACGAGAAGCTCCAGCCCAAAATGCAGCCAAAATCCAGCCCACCTCCGGGAGGATCTCAAGAGCAGGGGTTGGAGAAAGGCAGGCCTCAAACCACGAGAAGCTCCTGCCCAAAAGGCAGCCAAAATCCAGCCAACATCCGGGAGAATATCAAGAGCAGGGGCTGGAGCAATCCAGGCTACAAACCACGATAAGCTCCAGCCCAAAAGGCAGCCAAAATGCAGCCCACATCCAGGAGAATATCAAGAGCAGGAGGTGGAGCAAGCCAGCCCCAAACCACAAGAAGCTCCAGCCAAAAAGGCAGCCAAAATCCAGCCGACATCCGGGAGAATCTCAAGAGCAGGGGGTGGAGCAAGCCAGGCCTCAAACCCCGAAAAGCTGAAGCCGAAAAGGCAGCCAAAACGCAGCCCATTTCCGGGAGAATCTCAAGAGCAGGGGGTGGAGCAAGCCAGGCCTCAAAACACGAAAAGCTGAAGCCCAGAAGGCAGCCAAAATGCAGAAGACCTCCAGAAGAATCTCAAGAGCAGGGGGTGGAGCAAGCCAGGCCTCAAACCACGAGAAGCTCCAGCCCAATAGGCAGCCAAAAGCCAGCCCACATCCGGGAGAAACTCAAGAGCAGGGGTTGGAGCAAGCCAGGCCTCAAACCACGAGAAGCTCCAGCCCAAAAGGCAGCCAAAATCCAGCACACATCCGGGAGAATCTCAAGAGCAGGGGGTGGAGCAAGCCAGGCCTCAAACCACGAGAAGCTCCAGCGCTAAAGGCAGCCAAAATCCAGACCAACTGCGGGAGAATCTCAAGAGCAGGGGGTGGAGCAAGCCAGGCCTCAAACCACGAGAAGCTCCAGCCCAAAAGGAAGCCAAAATGCAGCCCACCTCTGGGAGAATATCAAGAGCAGCGGGTGGACCAAGCAAGGCCTCAAACCACAAGAATCTCCTGCCCAAAAATGCAGCCAAACTCCAGCCCACATCCGGGAGAATATCAAGAGCAGGGGGTGGAGCAAACCAGGCCTCAAACCACGAGAAGCTCCAGCCCAAAATGCAGCCAAAGTCCAGCCCACATCCGGGAGAATATCAAGAGCAGGGGGTGGAGCGAGTCAGGCCCCAAACCACGAGAAGCTCCAGCCCAAAAGGCAGCCAAAATAGAGCCCACATCCAGGAGAATCACAAGAGCAGAGGGTGGAGCAAGCCAGGCCCCAAACCACGAGAATCTCCAGCCCAAAAGGCAGCCAAAATGCAGCCCACATCCAGGAGAATCTCAAGAGCAGGGTGTGGAGCAAGCCAGGCCTCAAAACATGAGAAGCTCCAGCCCAAAAGGCAGCCAAAATGCAGCCAAATCCGGGAGAATCTCAAGCGCAGGGGGTGGAGTAAGCCAGGCCTCAAACCACGAGAAGCTCCAGCCCAAAAGGCAGACAAAATGCAGCCCTCCTCCAGGAGAATCTCAAGAGCAGGGGGTGGAGCAAGCCAGGCCTCAAACCACGAGAAGCTCCAGCCCAAAATCCAGCCAAAATCCAGCCCAAATCCGGGAGAATCTCAAGAGCAGGGAGTGGAGCAAGCCAGGCCTCAAACCACGAGAAGCTCCAGCCCAAAAGGCAGCCAAACTCCAGCCCACATCCCAGACAATCTCAAGAGCAGGGGGTGGAGAAAGCCAGGCCTCAAACCACGAGAAGCTCCAGCCCAAAAGGCAGCCAAAATCCAGCCCACATCCAGGAGAATCTCAAGAGCAGGGGGTGGAGCAAGCCAGGCCTCAAACCACGAGAAGCTCCAGTCCAAAAGGCAGCCAAAAATGCAGCAAACTTCAGGGAGAATCTCAAGAGAAGGGGTTGGAGGAAGCCAGGCCTGAAACCACGAAAAGCTCCAGCCCAAAAGGCAGCCAAAATGCAGCCCAACTCCGGGAGAATCTCAAGAGCAGGGTGTGGAGCAAGCCAGGCCTCAAACCACGAGAAGCTCCAGCCCAAAAGGCAGCCAAAATGCAGCACACATCCAGGAGAATCTCAAGAGCAGGGGGTGGAGCAAGCCAGGCCTCAAACCACGAGAAGCTCCTGCCCAAAAGGCAGCCAAAATCCAGCCCACCTCCGGGAGAATCTCAAGAGCAGGGGGTGGAGCAAGCCAGGCCTCAAACCACGAGAAGCTCCAGCCCAAAAGGCAGCCAAAATCCAGCCCACATCCGGGAGAAAATCAAGAGCAGGGGGTGGAGCAAGCCAGGCCTCAAACCACGAGAAGCTCCAGCCCAAAAGGCAGCCAAAATGCAGCCCACCTCCAGGAAAATATCAAGAGCAGGGGGTGGAGCAAGCCAGGCCTCAAACCACGAGAAGCTCCAGCCCTAAAGGCAGCCAAAATCCAGCCCACCTCCAGGAAAATATCAAGAGCAGGGGGTGGAGCAAGCCAGGCCTCAAACCACGAGAAGCTCCAGCCCAAAATGCAGCCAAAATGCAGCCCACATCCGGGAGATTCTCAAGAGCAGGGGGTGGAGCAAGCCAGGCCTCAAACAACGAGAAGCTCCAGCCCAAAATGCAGCCAAAATGCAGCCCACATCCGGGAGAATCTCAAGAGCAGGGGGTGGAGCAAGCCAGGCCTCAAACCACGAGAAGCTCCAGCCCAAAAGGCAGCCAAAATCCAACCCTATATCTGGGAGAATATCAAGAGTAGGAGCTGGAGCAAACCAAGCCTCAAACCACGAGAAGCTCCTGCCCAAAAGGCAGCCAAAATACAGCCCACATCCGGGAGAATATCAAGAGCAGGGGGTGGAGCAATCCAGGCTACAAACCACGAGAAGCTCCAGCCCAATAGGCAGCCAAAAGCCAGCCCACATCCGGGAGAATCTCAAGAGCAGGGGGTGGAGCAAGCCAGGCCTCAAACCACGAGAAGCTCCAGCCCAAAAGGCAGCCAAAATCCAGCCCACTTCGGTGAGAATATCAAGAGCAGGGGGTGGAGCAAGACAGGCCTCAAACCACGAGAAGCTCCAGCCCAAAAGGCAGCCAAAATCCAGCCCACCTCCAGAAGAATCTCAAGAGCAGGGGGTGGAGCAAGCCAGGCCTCAAACCACGAGAAGCTCCAGCCCAAAAGGCAGCCAAAATGCAGCCCACCTACGGGAGAATCTCAAGAGCAGTGGGTGGAGCAAGCCAGGCCTCAAACCACGAGAAGCTCCAGCATAAAGGCAGCTAAAATGCAGCCCACATCCGGGAGAATCTCAAGAGCAGGGGGTGGAGCAAGCCAGGCCTCAAACCACGAGAAGCTCCAGCCCAAAAGGCAGCCAAAAGCCAGCCCACCTCCGGGAGAATCTCAAGAGCAGGGGTTGGAGCAAGGCAGGCCTCAAACCACGAGAAGCTCCAGCCCAAAATGCAGCCAAAATCCAGCCCACCTCCGGGAGAATCTCAAGAGCAGGGGTTGGAGAAAGGCAGGCCTCAAACCACGAGAAGCTCCTGCCCAAAAGGCAGCCAAAATCCAGCCAACATCCGGGAGAATATCAAGAGCAGGGGCTGGAGCAATCCAGGCTACAAACCACGATAAGCTCCAGCCCAAAAGGCAGCCAAAATGCAGCCCACATCCAGGAGAATATCAAGAGCAGGAGGTGGAGCAAGCCAGCCCCAAACCACAAGAAGCTCCAGCCAAAAAGGCAGCCAAAATCCAGCCGACATCCGGGAGAATCTCAAGAGCAGGGGGTGGAGCAAGCCAGGCCTCAAACCCCGAAAAGCTGAAGCCGAAAAGGCAGCCAAAACGCAGCCCATTTCCAGAAGAATCTCAAGAGCAGGGGGTGGAGCAAGCCAGGCCTCAAACCACGAGAAGCTCCAGCCCAATAGGCAGCCAAAAGCCAGCCCACATCCGGGAGAAACTCAAGAGCAGGGGTTGGAGCAAGCCAGGCCTCAAACCACGAGAAGCTCCAGCCCAAAAGGTAGCCAAAATCCAGCACACATCCGGGAGAATCTCAAGAGCAGGGGGTGGAGCAAGCCAGGCCTCAAACCACGAGAAGCTCCAGCGCTAAAGGCAGCCAAAATCCAGACCAACTGCGGGAGAATCTCAAGAGCAGGGGGTGGAGCAAGCCAGGCCTCAAACCACGAGAAGCTCCAGCCCAAAAGGAAGCCAAAATGCAGCCCACCTCTGGGAGAATATCAAGAGCAGCGGGTGGACCAAGCAAGGCCTCAAACCACAAGAATCTCCTGCCCAAAAATGCAGCCAAACTCCAGCCCACATCCGGGAGAATATCAAGAGCAGGGGGTGGAGCAAACCAGGCCTCAAACCACGAGAAGCTCCAGCCCAAAATGCAGCCAAAGTCCAGCCCACATCCGGGAGAATATCAAGAGCAGGGGGTGGAGCGAGTCAGGCCCCAAACCACGAGAAGCTCCAGCCCAAAAGGCAGCCAAAATGCAGCCCACATCCAGGAGAATCACAAGAGCAGAGGGTGGAGCAAGCCAGGCCTCAAAACATGAGAAGCTCCAGCCCAAAAGGCAGCCAAAATGCAGCCCAAATCCGGGAGAATCTCAAGCGCAGGGGGTGGAGTAAGCCAGGCCTCAAAACATGAGAAGCTCCAGCCCAAAAGGCAGCCAAAATGCAGCTCAAATCCGGGAGAATCTCAAGCGCAGGGGGTGGAGTAAGCCAGGCCTCAAACCACGAGAAGCTCCAGCCCAAAAGGCAGACAAAATGCAGCCCTCCTCCAGGAGAATCTCAAGAGCAGGGGGTGGAGCAAGCCAGGCCTCAAACCACGAGAAGCTCCAGCCCAAAATCCAGCCAAAATCCAGCCCAAATCCGGGAGAATCTCAAGAGCAGGGAGTGGAGCAAGCCAGGCCTCAAACCACGAGAAGCTCCAGCCCAAAAGGCAGCCAAACTCCAGCCCACATCCCAGACAATCTCAAGAGCAGGGGGTGGAGAAAGCCAGGCCTCAAACCACGAGAAGCTCCAGCCCAAAAGGCAGCCAAAATCCAGCCCACATCCAGGAGAATCTCAAGAGCAGGGGGTGGAGCAAGCCAGGCCTCAAACCACGAGAAGCTCCAGTCCAAAAGGCAGCCAAAAATGCAGCAAACTTCAGGGAGAATCTCAAGAGAAGGGGTTGGAGGAAGCCAGGCCTGAAACCACGAAAAGCTCCAGCCCAAAAGGCAGCCAAAATGCAGCCCAACTCCGGGAGAATCTCAAGAGCAGGGTGTGGAGCAAGCCAGGCCTCAAACCACGAGAAGCTCCAGCCCAAAAGGCAGCCAAAATGCAGCACACATCCAGGAGAATCTCAAGAGCAGGGGGTGGAGCAAGCCAGGCCTCAAACCACGAGAAGCTCCTGCCCAAAAGGCAGCCAAAATCCAGCCCACCTCCGGGAGAATCTCAAGAGCAGGGGGTGGAGCAAGCCAGGCCTCAAACCACGAGAAGCTCCAGCCCAAAAGGCAGCCAAAATCCAGCCCACATCCGGGAGAAAATCAAGAGCAGGGGGTGGAGCAAGCCAGGCCTCAAACCACGAGAAGCTCCAGCCCAAAAGGCAGCCAAAATGCAGCCCACCTCCAGGAAAATATCAAGAGCAGGGGGTGGAGCAAGCCAGGCCTCAAACCACGAGAAGCTCCAGCCCTAAAGGCAGCCAAAATCCAGCCCACCTCCAGGAAAATATCAAGAGCAGGGGGTGGAGCAAGCCAGGCCTCAAACCACGAGAAGCTCCAGCCCAAAATGCAGCCAAAATGCAGCCCACATCCGGGAGATTCTCAAGAGCAGGGGGTGGAGCAAGCCAGGCCTCAAACAACGAGAAGCTCCAGCCCAAAATGCAGCCAAAATGCAGCCCACATCCGGGAGAATCTCAAGAGCAGGGGGTGGAGCAAGCCAGGCCTCAAACCACGAGAAGCTCCAGCCCAAAAGGCAGCCAAAATCCAACCCTATATCTGGGAGAATATCAAGAGTAGGAGCTGGAGCAAACCAAGCCTCAAACCACGAGAAGCTCCAGCCCAAAAGGCAGCCAAAATCCAGCCAACATCCGGGAGAATATCAAGAGCAGGAGGTGGAGCAAGGCAGGCCTCAAACCACGAGAAGCTCCAGCCCAAAAGGCAGCCAAAATGCAGCCCACATCCAGGAGAATATCAAGAGCAGGAGGTGGAGCAAGCCAGCCCCAAACCACAAGAAGCTCCAGCCAAAAAGGCAGCCAAAATCCAGCCGACATCCGGGAGAATCTCAAGAGCAGGGGGTTGAGCAAGCCAGGCCTCAAACCCCGAAAAGCTGAAGCCGAAAAGGCAGCCAAAACGCAGCCCATTTCCGGGAGAATCTCAAGAGCAGGGGGTGGAGCAAGCCAGGCCTCAAAACACGAAAAGCTGAAGCCCAGAAGGCAGCCAAAATGCAGAAGACCTCCAGAAGAATCTCAAGAGCAGGGGGTGGAGCAAGCCAGGCCTCAAACCACGAGAAGCTCCAGCCCAATAGGCAGCCAAAAGCCAGACCAACTGCGGGAGAATCTCAAGAGCAGGGGGTGGAGCAAGCCAGGCCTCAAACCACGAGAAGCTCCAGCGCAAAAGGCAGCCAAAATCCAGCCCACATGCGGGAGAATATCAAGAGCAGGGGGTGGAGCAAACCAGGCCTCAAACCATGAGAAGCTCCAGCCCAAAAGGAAGCCAAAATGCAGCCCACCTCTGGGAGAATATCAAGAGCAGCGGGTGGACCAAGCAAGGCCTCAAACCACAAGAATCTCCTGCCCAAAAATGCAGCCAAACTCCAGCCCACATCCGGGAGAATATCAAGAGCAGGGTGTGGAGCAAGCCAGGCCTCAAAACATGAGAAGCTCCAGCCCAAAAGGCAGCCAAAATGCAGCCCAAATCCGGGAGAATCTCAAGCGCAGGGGGTGGAGTAAGCCAGGCCTCAAACCACGAGAAGCTCCAGCCCAAAAGCAGACAAAATGCAGCCCTCCTCCAGGAGAATCTCAAGAGCAGGGGGTGGAGCAAGCCAGGCCTCAAACCACGAGAAGCTCCAGCCCAAAATCCAGCCAAAATCCAGCCCAAATCCGGGAGAATCTCAAGAGCAGGGAGTGGAGCAAACCAAGCCTCAAACCACGAGAAGCTCCAGCCCAAAAGGCAGCCAAAATCCAGCCCACATCCGGGAGAATATCAAGAGCAGGAGGTGGAGCAAGGCAGGCCTCAAACCACGAGAAGCTCCAGCCCAAAAGGCAGCCAAAATGCAGCCCACATCCAGGAGAAACTCAAGAGCAGGGGTTGGAGCAAGCCAGCCCCCAAACCACAAGAAGCTCCAGCCAAAAAGGCAGCCAAAATCCAGCCCACATCCGGGAGAATCTCACGAGCAGGGGGTGGAGCAAGCCAGGCCTCAAACCCCGAAAAGCTGAAGCCGAACAGGCAGCCAAAACGCAGCCCACATCCGGGAGAATCTCAAGAGCAGGGGGTGGAGCAAGCCAGGCCTCAAAACACGAAAAGCTGAAGCCCAGAATGCAGCCAAAATGCAGAAGACCTCCAGAAGAATCTCAAGAGCAGGGGGTGGAGCAAGCCAGGCCTCAAACCACGAGAAGCTCCAGCCCAAAAGGCAGCCAAAATGCAGCCCACATCCGGGAGAATATCAAGAGCAGGGGGTGGAGCAAGCCAGGCCTCAAACCACGAGAAGCTCCAGCCCAATAGGCAGCCAAAAGCCAGCCCACATCCGGGAGAATCTCAAGAGCAGGGGTTGGAGCAAGCCAGGCCTCAAACCACGAGAAGCTCCAGCCCAAAAGACAGCCAAAATCCAGACCACATCCGGGAGAATCTCAAGAGCAGGGGGTGGAGCAAGCCAGCCCCCAAACCACGAGAAGCTCCAGCCCAAAAGGCAGCCAAAATCCAGCCCACTTCGGGGAGAATCTCAAGAGCAGGGGGTGGAGCAAGCCAGCCCCCAAACCACAAGAAGCTCCAGCCAAAAATGCAGCCAAAATGCAGACCACATCCGGGAGAATCTCAAGAGCAGGGGGTGGAGCAAGCCAGGCCTCAAACCACGAGAAGCTCCAGCCCAAGAATCAGCCAATATGCAGCCCACATCCGGGAGAATCTCAGGAGCAGGGGGTGGAGCAAGCCAGGGCTCAAACCACGAGAAGCTCCAGCCCAAAAGGCAGCCAAATTGCAGCCCACATTCGGGAGAATCTCAAGAGCAGGGGGTGGAGCAAGCCAGGCCTCAAACCACGAGAAGCTCCAGCCCAAAAGGCAGCCAAAAGCCAGCCCACATCCAGGAAAATATCAAGAGCAGGGGTTGGAGCAAGCCAGGCCTCAAACCATGAGAAGCTCCAGCCCAAAATGCAGCCAAAATCCAGCCCACCTCCGGGAGAATCTCAAGAGCAGGGGTTGGAGCAAGGCAGGCCTCAAACCACGAGAAGCTCCTGCCCAAAAGGCAGCCAAAATGCAGCCAACATCCGGGAAAATATCAAGAGCAGGGGGTGGAGCAATCCAGGCTACAAACCACGATAAGCTCCAGCCCAAAAGGCAGCCAAAAATGCAGCCCACATCCGGGAGAATCTCAAGAGCAGGGGGTGGAGCAAGCCAGGCCTCAAACCACGAGAAGCTCCAGCCCAAAAGGCAGCCAAAATGCAGCCCACCTCCTGGAGAATCTCAAGAGCAGGGGTTGGAGCAAGCCAGGGCTCAAACCACGAGAGGCTCCAGCCCAAAAGGCAGCCAAATTGCAGCCCACATCCGGGAGAATCTCAAGAGCAGGGGGTGGAGCAAGCCAGGCCTCAAACCACGAGAAGCTCCAGCCCAAAAGGCAGCCAAAAGCCAGCCCACATCCAGGAGAATATCAAGAGCAGGGGGTGGAGCAAGGCAGGCCTCAAACCACGAGAAGCTCCAGCCCAAAAGGCAGCCAAAATGCAGCCCACATCCGGGAGAAACTCAAGAGCAGGGGGTGGAGCAAGCCAGGCCTCAAAACATGAAAAACTGAAGCCCAGAAGGCAGCCAAAATGCAGAAGACCTCCAGAAGAATCTCAAGAGCAGGGGGTGGAGCAAGCCAGGCCTCAAACCACGAGAAGCTCCAGCCCAAAAGGCAGCCAAAATGCAGCCCACATCCGGGAGAATATCAAGAGCAGGGGGTGGAGCAAGCCAGGCCTCAAACCACGAGAAGCTCCAGCCCAATAGGCAGCCAAAATCCAGACCACATCCGGGAGAATCTCAAGAGCAGGGGGTGGAGCAAGCCAGGCCCCAAACCACGAGAAGCTCCTGCCCAAAAGGCAGCCAAAATCCAGCCCTCATCCGGGAGAATATCAAGAGCAGGGGGTGGAGCAAGCCAGGCCTCAAACCACGAGAAGCTCCAGCCCAAAAGGCAGCCAAAATCCAGCCCACTTCGGTGAGAATATCAAGAGCAGGGGGTGGAGCAAGCCAGGCCTCAAACCACGAGAAGCTCCAGCATAAAGGCAGCTAAAATGCAGCCCACATCCGGGAGAATATCAAGAGCAGGGGGTGGAGCAAGCCAGGTCTCAAACCACGAGAAGCTCCAGCCCAAAAGGCGGCCAAAATCCAGCCCACCTCCAGAAGAATCTCAAGAGCAGGGGGTGGAGCAAGCCAGGCCTCAAACCACGAGAAGCTCCAGCATAAAGGCAGCTAAAATGCAGCCCACATCCGGGAGAATCTCAAGAGCAGGGGGTGGAGCAAGCCAGGCCTCAAAACACGAAAAGCTGAAGCCCAGAGGGCAGCCAAAATGCAGAAGACCTCCAGAAGAATCTCAAGAGCAGGGGGTGGAGCAAGCCAGGCCTCAAACCTCGAGAAGCTCCAGCCCAATAGGCAGCCAAAAGCCAGCCCACATCCGGGAGAATCTCAAGAGCAGGGGTTGGAGCAAGCCAGGCCTCAAACCATGAGAAGCTCCAGCCCAAAAGGCAGCCAAAATGCAGCCCACCTACGGGAGAATCTCAAGAGCAGAGGGTGGAGCAAGCCAGGCCTCAAACCACGAGAAGCTCCAGCATAAAGGCAGCTAAAATGCAGCCCACATCCGGGAGAATCTCAAGAGCAGGGGGTGGAGCAAGCCAGGCCTCAAACCACGAGAAGCTCCAGCCCAAAAGGCAGCCAAAAATGCAGCCCACGTCGGGAAGAATCTCAAGAGCAGGGGGTGGAGCAAGCCATGCCTCAAACCACGAGAAGCTCCAGCCCAAAAGGCAGCCAAAAGCCAGCCCACCTCCGGGAGAATCTCAAGAGCAGGGGTTGGAGCAAGGCAGGCCTCAAACCACGAGAAGCTCCAGCCCAAAAAGGAGCCAAAATCCAGCCCACCTCCGGGAGAATCTCAAGAGCAGGGGTTGGAGCAAGGCAGGCCTCAAACCACGAGAAGCTCCTGCCCAAAAGGCAGCCAAAATCCAGCCAACATGCGGGAGAATATCAAGAGCAGGGGCTGGAGCAATCCAGGCTACAAACCACGAGAAGCTCCAGCCCAAAAGGCAGCCAAAATGCAGCCCACATCCAGGAGAAACTCAAGAGCAGGGGGTGGAGCAAGCCAGCCCCCAAACCACAAGAAGCTCCAGCCAAAAAGGCAGCCAAAATCCAGCCGACATCCGGGAGAATCTCAAGAGCAGGGGGTGGAGCAAGCCAGGCCTCAAACCCCGAAAAGCTGAAGCCGAAAAGGCAGCCAAAACGCAGCCCACATCCGGGAGAATCTCAAGAGCAGGGGGTGGAGCAAGCCAGGCCTCAAAACACGAAAAGCTGAAGCCCAGAAGGCAGCCAAAATGCAGAAGACCTCCAGAAGAATCTCAAGAGCAGGGGGTGGAGCAAGCCAGGCCTCAAACCACGAGAAGCTCCAGCCCAATAGGCAGCCAAAAGCCAGCCCACATCCGGGAGAATCTCAAGAGCAGGGGTTGGAGCAAGCCAGGCCTCAAACCATGAGAAGCTCCAGCCCAAAAGGCAGCCAAAATGCAGCCCACATCCTGGAGAATCTCAAGAGCAGGGGGTGGAGCAAGCCAGGCCTCAAACCACGAGAAGCTCCAGCCCAAAAGGCAGCCAAAATCCAGACCACCTGCGGGAGAATCTCAAGAGCAGGGGGTGGACCAAGCAAGGCCTCAAACCACAAGAATCTCCTGCCCAAAAATGCAGCCAAAGTCCAGCCCACATCCGGGAGAATATCAAGAGCAGGGGGTGGAGCGAGTCAGGCCCCAAACCACGAGAAGCTCCAGCCCAAAAGGCAGCCAAAATAGAGCCCACATCCGGGAGAATATCAAGAGCAGAGGTTGGAGCAAGCCAGGCCCCAAACCACGAGAATCTCCAGCCCAAAAGGCAGCCAAAATGCAGCCCATATCCAGGAGAATCTCAAGAGCAGGGTGTGGAGCAACCCATGCCTCAAAACATGAGAAGCTCCAGCCCAAAAGGCAGCCAAAATGCAGCCCAAATCCGGGAGAATCTCAAGCGCAGGGGGTGGAGCAAGCCAGGCCTCAAACCACGAGAAGCTCCAGCCCAAAATGCAGACAAAATGCAGCCCTCCTCCAGGAGAATCTCAAGAGCAGGGGGTGGAGCAAGCCAGGCCCCAAACCACGAGAAGCTCCAGCCCAAAAGGCAGCCAAAATCCAGCCCACATCCGGGAGAATATCAAGAGCAGGGGGTGGAGCAAACCAGGCCTCAAACCACGAGAAGCTCCAGCCCAAAATGCAGCCAAAGTCCAGCCCACATCCGGGAGAATCTCAAGAGCAGGGGGTGGAGCAAGCCAGGCCTCAAACCACGAGAAGCTCCAGCCCAAAAGGAAGCCAAAATCCAGCCCACCTCTGGGAGAATATCAAGAGCAGCGGGTGGACCAAGCAAGGCCTCAAACCACAAGAATCTCCTGCCCAAAAATGCAGCCAAACTCCAGCCCACATCCGGGAGAATATCAAGAGCAGGGGGTGGAGCAAACCAGGCCTCAAACCACGAGAAGCTCCAGCCCAAAATGCAGCCAAAGTCCAGCCCACATCCGGGAGAATATCAAGAGCAGGGGGTGGAGCGAGTCAGGCCCCAAACCACGAGAAGCTCCAGCCCAAAAGGCAGCCAAAATAGAGCCCACATCCGGGAGAATATCAAGAGCAGAGGTTGGAGCAAGCCAGGCCCCAAACCACGAGAATCTCCAGCCCAAAAGGCAGCCAAAATGCAGCCCATATCCAGGAGAATCTCAAGAGCAGGGTGTGGAGCAACCCATGCCTCAAAACATGAGAAGCTCCAGCCCAAAAGGCAGCCAAAATGCAGCCCAAATCCGGGAGAATCTCAAGCGCAGGGGGTGGAGCAAGCCAGGCCTCAAACCACGAGAAGCTCCAGCCCAAAATGCAGACAAAATGCAGCCCTCCTCCAGGAGAATCTCAAGAGCAGGGGGTGGAGCAAGCCAGGCCCCAAACCACGAGAAGCTCCAGCCCAAAAGGCAGCCAAAATCCAGCCCACATCCGGGAGAATATCAAGAGCAGGGGGTGGAGCAAACCAGGCCTCAAACCACGAGAAGCTCCAGCCCAAAATGCAGCCAAAGTCCAGCCCACATCCGGGAGAATCTCAAGAGCAGGGGGTGGAGCAAGCCAGGCCTCAAACCACGAGAAGCTCCAGCCCAAAATCCAGCCAAAATCCAGCCCAAATCCGGGAGAATCTCAAGAGCAGGGAGTGGAGCAAGCCAGGCCTCAAACCACGAGAAGCTCCAGCCCAAAATGCAGCCAAAAGCCAGCCCACATCCGGGAGAATCTCAAGAGCAGGGGGTGGAGCAAGCCAGGCCCCAAACCACGAGAAGCTCCAGCCCAAAATGCAGCCAAATTCCAGCCCACATCCAGGAGAATCTCAAGAGCAGGGGGTGGAGCAAGCCAGGCCTCAAACCACGAGAAGCTCCAGTCCAAAAGCAGCCAAAAATGCAGCAAACTTCAGGGAGAATCTCAAGAGAAGGGGTTGGAGGAAGCCAGGCCTGAAACCACGAAAAGCTCCAGCCCAAAAGGCAGCCAAAATGCAGCCCAACTCCGGGAGAATCTCAAGAGCAGGGGGTGGAGCAAGCCAGGCCTCAAACCACGAGAAGCTCCTGCCCAAAAGGCAGCCAAAAATCCAGCCCACCCCCGGGAGAATCTGAAGAGCAGGGGGTGGAGCAAGCCAGGCCTCAAACCACGAGAAGCTCCAGCCCAAAAGGCAGCCAAAATCCAGCCCACATCCGGGAGAAAATCAAGAGCAGGGGGTGGAGCAAGCCAGGCCTCAAACCACGAGAAGCTCCAGCCCAAAAGGCAGCCAAAATGCAGCCCACCTCCAGGAAAATATCAAGAGCAGGGGGTGGAGCAAGCCAGTCCTCAAACCACGAGAAGCTCCAGCCCAAAAGGCAGCCAAAATCCAGACCACCTCCAGGAAAATATCAAGAGCAGGGGGTGGAGCAAGCCAGGCCTCAAACCACGAGAAGCTGCAGCCCAAAATGCAGCCAAAATGCAGCCCACATCCGGGAGAATCTCAAGAGCAGGGGGTGAAGCAAGCCAGGCCTCAAACCACGAGAAGCTCCAGCCCAAAATGCAGCCAAAATGCATCCCACATCCGGGAGAATCTCAAGAGCAGGGGGTGGAGCAAGCCAGGCCTCAAACCACGAGAAGCTCCAGCCCAAAAGGCAGCCAAAATCCAACCCTATATCTGGGAGAATATCAAGAGTAGGAGCTGGAGCAAACCAAGCCTCAAACCACGAGAAGCTCCAGCCCAAAATGCAGCCAAAATGCAGCCCACATCTGGGAGAATATCAAGAGCAGGAGGTGGAGCAAGCCAGGCCTCAAACAACGAGAAGCTCCAGCCCAAAAGGCAGCCAAATCGCAGCCCACATCCGGGAGAATCTCAAGAGCAGGGGGTGGAGCAAGCCAGGCCTCAAACCACGAGAAGCTCCAGCCCAAAGTCAGCCAAACTCCAGCCCACATCCGGGAGAATATCAAGAGCAGGGGGTGGAGCAAGCCAGGCCTCAAACCACGAGAAGCTCCAGCCCAAAATGCAGCCAAAATGCAGCCCACATCCGGGAGAATCTCAAGAGCAGGGGGTGGAGCAAGCCAGGCCTCAAACCACGAGAAGCTCCAGCCCAAAAGGCAGCCAAAATCCAACCCTATATCTGGGAGAATATCAAGAGTAGGAGCTGGAGCAAACCAAGCCTCAAACCACGAGAAGCTCCAGCCCAAAAGGCAGCCAAAATGCAGCCCACATCTGGGAGAATATCAAGAGCAGGGGGTGGAGCAAGCCAGGCCTCAAACCATGAGAAGCTCCAGCCCAAAAGGCAGCCAAAATCCAGCCCACATCCGGGAGAATATCAAGAGCAGGGGGTGGAGCAAGCCAGGCCTCAAACCACGAGAAGCTCCAGTCCAAAGTCAGCCAAACTCCAGCCCACATCCGGGAGAATATCAAGAGCAGGGGGTGGAGCAAGCCAGGCCTCAAACCACGAGAAGCTCCAGCCCAAAAGGCAGCCAAAATGCAGCCCACATCCGGGAGATTCTCAAGAGCAGGGGTTGGAGCAAGCCAGGCCTCAAACAACGAGAAGCTCCAGCCCAAAATGCAGCCAAAATGCAGCCCACATCCGGGAGAATTTCAAGAGCAGGGGGTGGAGCAAGCCGGGCCTCAAACCACGAAATATAAAGCCCAAAAGGCAGCCAAACTCCAGCCCACCTCCTGGAGAATCTCAAGAGCAGGGGGTGGAGCAAGCCAGGCCTCAAACCACGAGAAGCTCCAGCCCAAAAGGCAGCCAAAATGCAGCCCACATCCGGGAGAATCTCAAGAGCAGGGGGTGGAGCAAGCCAGGCCTCAAACCACAAAAAGCTCCAGCCCAAAAGGCAAACAAATTCCAGCCCACATCCGGGAGAATATCAAGAGCAGGGGGTGGAGCAAGCCAGGTCTCAAACCACGAGAATCTCCGGCCCAAAATGCAGCCAAAATCCAGCACTACATCTGGGAGAATCTCAAGAGCAGGCGGTGGAGCAAGCCAGGCCCCAAACCACGAGAAGCTCCAGCCCAAAAGGCAGCCAAAATCCAGCCCACATCCGGGAGAATCTCAAGAGCAGGGGGTGGAGCAAGCCAGGCCTCAAACCACGAGAAGCTCCAGCTCAAAAGCAGCCAAAATCCAAACCTATATCTTGGAGAATATCAAGAGTAGGAGCTGGAGCAAGCCAGGCCTCAAACCACGAGAAGCTCCAGCCCAAAATGCAGCCAAAATGCAGCCCACATCCGGGAGAATCTCAAGAGCAGGGGGTGGAGCAAGCCAGGCCTCAAACCACGTGAAGCTCCAGCCCAAAAGGCAGCCAAAATGCAGCCCACATCCGGGAGAATCTCAAGAGCAGGGGGTGGAGCAAGCCAGGCCTCAAACCACGAGAAGCTCCAGGCCAAAAGGCAGCCAAAATCCAGCCCACATCCAGGAGAATCTCAAGAGCAGGGGGTGGAGCAAGCCAGGCCTCAAACCACGAGAAGCTGCAGCCCAAAAGGCAGCCAAAATCCAGCCCACATACGGGAGAATCTCAAGAGCAGGGGGTGGAGCAAGCGAGGCCTCAAACCACGAGAAGCTCCAGTCGAAAAGTCAGCCAAAAATGCAGCCCACGTCCGGGAGAATCTCAAGAGCAGGGTTTGGAGCAAGCCAGGCCCCAAACCACGAGAAGCTCCAGCCCAAAAGGCAGCCAGAATTCAGGCCACCTGCGGGAGAATATCAAGAGCAGGGGGTGGAGCAACCAGGCCTCAAACCACGAGAAGCTCCAGCCCAAAAGGCAGCCAAAATCCAACCCTATATCTGGGAGAATATCAAGAGTAGGAGCTGGAGCAAACCAAGCCTCAAACCACGAGAAGCTCCAGCCCAAAATGCAGCCAAAATGCAGCCCACATCTGGGAGAATATCAAGAGCAGGAGGTGGAGCAAGCCAGGCCTCAAACAACGAGAAGCTCCAGCCCAAAAGGCAGCCAAATCGCAGCCCACATCCGGGAGAATCTCAAGAGCAGGGGGTGGAGCAAGCCAGGCCTCAAACCACGAGAAGCTCCAGCCCAAAGTCAGCCAAACTCCAGCCCACATCCGGGAGAATATCAAGAGCAGGGGGTGGAGCAAGCCAGGCCTCAAACCACGAGAAGCTCCAGCCCAAAATGCAGCCAAAATGCAGCCCACATCCGGGAGAATCTCAAGAGCAGGGGGTGGAGCAAGCCAGGCCTCAAACCACGAGAAGCTCCAGCCCAAAACGCAGCCAAAATCCAACCCTATATCTGGGAGAATATCAAGAGTAGGAGCTGGAGCAAACCAAGCCTCAAACCACGAGAAGCTCCAGCCCAAAAGGCAGCCAAAATCCAGCCCACCTCCAGGAAAATATCAAGAGCAGGGGGTGGAGCAAGCCAGGCCTCAAACCACGAGAAGCTCCAGCCCAAAAGGCAGCCAAAATCCAGCCCACATCCGGGAGAATATCAAGAGCAGGGGGTGGAGCAAGCCAGGCCTCAAACCACGAGAAGCTCCAGTCCAAAGTCAGCCAAACTCCAGCCCACATCCGGGAGAATATCAAGAGCAGGGGGTGGAGCAAGCCAGGCCTCAAACCACGAGAAGCTCCAGCCCAAAAGGCAGCCAAAATGCAGCCCACATCCGGGAGATTCTCAAGAGCAGGGGTTGGAGCAAGCCAGGCCTCAAACAACGAGAAGCTCCAGCCCAAAATGCAGCCAAAATGCAGCCCACATCCGGGAGAATTTCAAGAGCAGGGGGTGGAGCAAGCCGGGCCTCAAACCACGAAATATAAAGCCCAAAAGGCAGCCAAACTCCAGCCCACCTCCTGGAGAATCTCAAGAGCAGGGGGTGGAGCAAGCCAGGCCTCAAACCACGAGAAGCTCCAGCCCAAAAGGCAGCCAAAATGCAGCCCACATCCGGGAGAATCTCAAGAGCAGGGGGTGGAGCAAGCCAGGCCTCAAACCACAAAAAGCTCCAGCCCAAAAGGCAAACAAATTCCAGCCCACATCCGGGAAAATATCAAGAGCAGGGGGTGGAGCAAGCCAGGCCTCAAACCACGAGAAGCTCCAGCCCAAAAGGCAGCCAAAATCCAGCCCACATCCGGGAGAATATCAAGAGCAGGGGGTGGAGCAAGCCAGGCCTCAAACCACGAGAAGCTCCAGTCCAAAGTCAGCCAAACTCCAGCCCACATCCGGGAGAATATCAAGAGCAGGGGGTGGAGCAAGCCAGGCCTCAAACCACGAGAAGCTCCAGCCCAAAGGCAGCCAAAACGTAGCCCTACTGCGGGAGAATCTCAAGAGCAGGGGGTGGAGCAAGCCAGGCCTCAAACCACGAGAAGCTCCAGCCCAAAAGGAAGCCAAAATCCAGCCCACATGCGGGAGAATATCAAGAGCAGGGGGTGGAGCAAGCCAGGTCTCAAACCACGAGAATCTCCAGCCCAAAATGCAGCCAAAATCCAGCACTACATCTGGGAGAATCTCAAGAGCAGGCGGTGGAGCAAGCCAGGCCCCAAACCACGAGAAGCTCCAGCCCAAAAGGCAGCCAAAATCCAGCCCACATCCGGGAGAATCTCAAGAGCAGGGGGTGGAGCAAGCCAGGCCTCAAACCACGAGAAGCTCCAGCTCAAAAGCAGCCAAAATCCAAACCTATATCTTGGAGAATATCAAGAGTAGGAGCTGGAGCAAGCCAGGCCTCAAACCACGAGAAGCTCCAGCCCAAAATGCAGCCAAAATGCAGCCCACATCCGGGAGAATCTCAAGAGCAGGGGGTGGAGCAAGCCAGGCCTCAAACCACGTGAAGCTCCAGCCCAAAAGGCAGCCAAAATGCAGCCCACATCCGGGAGAATCTTAAGAGCAGGGGGTGGAGCAAGCCAGGCCCCAAACCACGAAAAGCTCCAGCCCAAAAATCAGCCAAAATGCAGCCCACATCCGGGAGAATCTCAAGAGCAGGGGGTGGAGCAAGCCAGGCCTCAAACCACGAGAAGCTCCAGGCCAAAAGGCAGCCAAAATCCAGCCCACATCCAGGAGAATCTCAAGAGCAGGGGGTGGAGCAAGCCAGGCCTCAAACCACGAGAAGCTGCAGCCCAAAAGGCAGCCAAAATCCAGCCCACATCCGGGAGAATATCAAGAGCAGGGGGTGGAGCAAGCGAGGCCTCAAACCACGAGAAGCTCCAGTCGAAAATTCAGCCAAAAATGCAGCCCACGTCCGGGAGAATCTCAAGAGCAGGGGGTGGAGCAACCAGGCCTCAAACCATGAGAAGATCCAGTCCAAATATCAGCCAAAATCCAGCCCACGTCCGGGAGAATCTCAAGAGCAGGGGCTGGAGCAAGCCAGGCCCCAAACCACGAGAAGCTCCAGCCCAAAGGCAGCCAAAATTCAGGCCACCTGCGGGAGAATATCAAGAGCAGGGGGTGGAGCAACCAGGCCTCAAACCACGAGAAGCTCCAGCACAAAAGGCAGCCAAAATGCAGCCCACATCCGGGAGAATCTCAAGAGCAGGGGGTGGAGCAAGCCAGGCCTCAAACCAGGAGAAGGTCCAACCCAAAGGCAGCCAAAATGCAGTCCAACTGCGGGAGAATATCAAGAGCAGGGGTTGGAGCAAGCCAGGTCTCAAACCACTAGAAGCTCCAGCCGAAAAGGCAGCCAAAATCCAGCCCACATCCGCGAGAGTCTTAAGAGCAGGGGGTGGAGCAAGCCAGGCCTCAAACCACGAGAAGTTCCAGCCCAAAAGGCAGGCAAAATCCAGCCCACATCCGGGAGAATCTCAAGAGCAGGGGCTGGGCAAACCAGGTCTCAAACCACGAGAAGCTCCAGCCCAAAAGGCAGCCAAAATGCAGGCCACATCTGGGAGAATCTCAAGAGCAGGGGGTGCAGCAAGCCAGGCCTCAAACCACGAAAAGCTCCAGCCCAAAAGGCAGCCAAAATGCAGGCCACATCTGGGAGAATCTCAAGAGCAGGGGTTGGAGTAAGCCAGGCCCCAAACCACGAGAAGGTCCAGCCCAAAGGCAGCCAAAATGCAGTCCAACTGCGGGAGAATATCAAGAGCAGGGGTTGGAGCAAGCCAGGCCCCAAACCACGAGAAGCTCCAGCCCAAAGGCAGCCAAAATGCAGCCCACATCCGGGAGAATATCAAGAGCAGGGGGTGGAGCAACCAGGCCTCAAACCACGAGAAGCTCCAGCACAAAAGGCAGCCAAAATGCAGCCCACATCCGGGAGAATCTCAAGAGCAGGGGGTGGAGCAAGCCAGGCCTCAAACCACGAGAAGGTCCAACCCAAAGGCAGCCAAAATGCAGTCCAACTGCGGGAGAATATCAAGAGCAGGGGTTGGAGCAAGCCAGGTCTCAAACCACTAGAAGCTCCAGCCGAAAAGGCAGCCAAAATCCAGCCCACATCCGCGAGAGTCTTAAGAGCAGGGGGTGGAGCAAGCCAGGCCTCAAACCACGAGAAGTTCCAGCCCAAAAGGCAGGCAAAATCCAGCCCACATCCGGGAGAATCTCAAGAGCAGGGGTTGGGCAAACCAGGTCTCAAACCACGAGAAGCTCCAGCCCAAAAGGCAGCCAAAATGCAGGCCACATCTGGGAGAATCTCAAGAGCAGGGGGTGCAGCAAGCCAGGCCTCAAACCACGAAAAGCTCCAGCCCAAAAGGCAGCCAAAATGCAGGCCACATCTGGGAGAATCTCAAGAGCAGGGGTTGGAGCAAGCCAGGCCCCAAACCACGAGAAGGTCCAGCCCAAAGGCAGCCAAAATGCAGTCCAACTGCGGGAGAATATCAAGAGCAGGGGTTGGAGCAAGCCAGGTCTCAAACCACTAGAAGCTCCAGCCGAAAAGGCAGCCAAAATCCAGCCCACATCCGCGAGAGTCTTAAGAGCAGGGGGTGGAGCAAGCCAGGCCTCAAACCACAAGAAGTTCCAGCCCAAAAGGCAGGCAAAATCCAGCCCACATCCGGGAGAATCTCAAGAGCAGGGGTTGGGCAAGCCAGGCCTCAAACCACGAGAAGCTCCAGCCCAAAAGGCAGCCAAAATGCAGGCCACTTCGGGGAGAATCTCAAGAGCATGGGGTGGAGCAAGCCAGGCGTCAAACCACGAGAAGATCCAGCCCAAAATGCAGCCCACATCCAGGAGAATCTCAAGAGCAGGGGGTGGAGCAAGCCAGGCCCCAAACCACGAGAAGCTCCAGCCCAAAAGTCAGCCAAAAATGCATCCCACTTCGGGGAGAATCTCAAGAGCAGGGGTTGGAGCAAGCCAGGCCTGAAACCACGAGAAGCTGCAGCCCAAAAGGCAGCCAAAATCCAGCCCACATACGGGAGAATCTCAAGAGCAGGGGGTGGAGCAAGCCAGGCCTCAAACCACGAGAAGCTCCAGGCCAAAAGGCAGCCAAAATCCAGCCCACATCCAGGAGAATCTCAAGAGCAGGGGGTGGAGCAAGCCAGGCCTCAAACCACGAGAAGCTGCAGCCCAAAAGGCAGCCAAAATCCAGCCCACATACGGGAGAATATCAAGAGCAGGGGGTGGAGCAAGCCAGGCCTCAAACCACGAGAAGCTCCAGTCGAAAAGTCAGCCAAAAATGCAGCCCACGTCCGGGAGAATCTCAAGAGCAGGGTTTGGAGCAAGCCAGGCCCCAAACCACGAGAAGCTCCAGCCCAAAAGGCAGCCAGAATTCAGGCCACCTGCGGGAGAATATCAAGAGCAGGGGGTGGAGCAACCAGGCCTCAAACCACGAGAAGCTCCAGCCCAAAAGGCAGCCAAAATGCAGACAACATCCGGGAGAATATCAAGAGCAGGGGGTGGAGCAACCAGGCCTCAAACCATGAGAAGATCCAGTCCAAATATCAGCCAAAATCCAGCCCACGTCCGGGAGAATCTCAAGACCAGGGGCTGGAGCAAGCCAGGCCCCAAACCACGAGAAGCTCCAGCCCAAAGGCAGCCAAAATTCAGGCCACCTGCGGGAGAATATCAAGAGCAGGGGGTGGAGCAACCAGGCCTCAAACCACGAGAAGCTCCAGCACAAAAGGCAGCCAAAATGCAGTCCAACTGCGGGAGAATATCAAGAGCAGGGGTTGGAGCAAGCCAGGCCTCAAACCACGAGAAGGTCCAACCCAAAGGCAGCCAAAATGCAGTCCAACTGCGGGAGAATATCAAGAGCAGGGGTTGGAGCAAGCCAGGTCTCAAACCACTAGAAGCTCCAGCCCAAAAGGCAGCCAAAATCCAGCCCACATCCGCGAGAGTCTTAAGAGCAGGGGGTGGAGCAAGCCAGGCCTCAAACCACGAGAAGTTCCAGCCCAAAAGGCAGGCAAAATCCAGCCCACATCCGGGAGAATCTCAAGAGCAGGGGTTGGGCAAGCCAGGTCTCAAACCACGAGAAGCTCCAGCCCAAAAGGCAGCCAAAATGCAGGCCACATCTGGGAGAATCTCAAGAGCAGGGGGTGCAGCAAGCCAGGCCTCAAACCACGAAAAGCTCCAGCCCAAAAGGCAGCCAAAATGCAGGCCACATCTGGGAGAATCTCAAGAGCAGGGGTTGGAGCAAGCCAGGCCCCAAACCACGAGAAGGTCCAGCCCAAAGTCAGCCAAAATGCAGTCCAACTGCGGGAGAATATCAAGAGCAGGGGTTGGAGCAAGCCAGGTCTCAAACCACTAGAAGCTCCAGCCGAAAAGGCAGCCAAAATCCAGCCCACATCCGCGAGAGTCTTAAGAGCAGGGGGTGGAGCAAGCCAGGCCTCAAACCACAAGAAGTTCCAGCCCAAAAGGCAGGCAAAATCCAGCCCACATCCGGGAGAATCTCAAGAGCAGGGGTTGGGCAAGCCAGGCCTCAAACCACGAGAAGCTCCAGCCCAAAATGCAGCCAAAATGCAGGCCACTTCGGGGAGAATCTCAAGAGCATGGGGTGGAGCAAGCCAGGCCTCAAACCACGAGAAGATCCAGCCCAAAATGCAGCCAAACTCCAGCCCACATCCGGGAGAATCTCAAGAGCAGGGGGTGGAGCAAGCCAGGCCTCAAACCACGAGAAGCTCCAGCCCAAATGGCACCCAAAATGCAGACCACATCCAGGAGAATATCAAGAGCAGGGGGTGGAGCAAGCCCGGCCCCAAACCACGAGAAGCTCCAGCCCAAAGGCATCCAAAATCCAACCCTATATATGGGAGAATATCAAGAGTAGGAGCTGGAGCAAGCCAGGCCTCAAACCACGAGAAGCTCCAGCCCAAAATGCAGCCAAAATGCAGCCCACATGGAAGAGAATCTCAAGAGCAGGGGGTGGAGCAAGCCAGGCCTCAAACCACGTGAAGCTCCAGCCCAAAAGGCAGCCAAAATGCAGCCCACATCCGCGAGAATCTGAAGAGCAGGGGGTGGAGCAAGCCAGGTCTCAAACCACGAGAAGCTCCAGCCCAAAAATCAGCCAAAATGCAGCTCACATCCGGGAGAATCTCAAGAGCAGGGGGTGGAGCAAGCCAGGTCTCAAACCACGAGAAGCTCCAGCCCAAAAGGCAGCCAAAATGCAGCCCTCATCCGGGAGAATATCAAGAGCAGTGGGTGGAGCAAGCCAGGCCTCAAACCACGAGAAGCTCCAGCCCAAAAGGCAGCCAAAATGCAGCCCACATCTGGGGGAATCTCAAGAGCAGGGGGTGGAGCAAGCCAGGCCTCAAACCACGAGAAGCTCCAGCCCAAAGGCAGCCAAATTGTAGCCCAAATGCGGGAGAATCTCAAGAGCAGGGGTTGGAGCAAGCCAGGCCCCAAACCACGAGAAGCTCCAGCCCAAAATGCAGCCAAAATGCAGCCCACATCCAGGAGAATCTCAAGAGCAGGGGGTGGAGCAAGCCAGGCCCCAAACCACGAGAAGCTCCAGCCCAAAAGGCAGCCAAAAATGCATCCCACTTCGGGGAGAATCTCAAGAGCAGGGGTTGGAGCAAGCCAGGCCTGAAACCACGAGAAGCTCCAGCCCTAAAGGCAGCCAAAATCCAGCCCTACATCTGGGAGAATCTCAAGAGCAGGGGGTGGAGCAAGCCAGGCCTCAAACCACGAGAAGCTCCAGCCCAAAAGGCAGCCGAAATGCAGCCAACATCCGGGAGAATCTCAAGAGCAGGGGGTGCAGCAAGCCAGGCCTCAAACCACGAGAAGCTCCAGCCCAAATAGCACCCAAAATGCAGACCACATCCAGGAGAATATCAAGAGCATGGGGTGGAGCAAGCCCGGCCCCAAACCACGAGAAGCTCCAGCCCAAAGGCAGCCAAAATCCAACCCTATATCTGGGAGAATATCAAGAGTAGGAGCTGGAGAAAGCCAGGCCTCAAACCACGAGAAGCTCCAGCCCAAAAGGCAGCCAAAATGCAGCCAACATCCGCGAGAATCTGAAGAGCAGGGGGTGGAGGAAGCCAGGCCTCAAACCACGAGAAGCTCCTGCCAAAAAGGAAGCCAAATTCCAGCCCACATCCTGGAGAATCTCAACAGCAGGTGGTGGAGGAATCCAGGTCGCAAACCACGAGAAGCTCCAGCCCAAAAGGCAGCCAAAATCCAGTCCTACATCCGGGAGAATATCAAGAGCAGGGGGTGGAGCAAGCCAGGCCTCAAACCATGAGAAGCTCCAGCCCAAAGTCAGCCAAAATGCAGCCCAACGGCGGGAGAATATCAAGAGCAGGGGGTGGAGCAAGCCAGGTCTCAAACCACGAGAAGCTCCAGCACAAAATGAGCCAAAATGCAGCCCACATCCGGGCAAATATCAAGAGCAGGGGGTGGAGCAAGCCAGGCCTCAAACCACGAGAAGCTCCAGCCCAAAAGGCAGCCAATATCCAGCCCACCTCAGGGAGAATCTCAAGAGCAGGGGGTGGAGCAAGCCAGGCCTCAAACCACGAGAAGCTCCAGCCCAAAAGTCAGCCAATATCCAGCTGACATCCGGTAGAATCTCAAGAGCAGGGGGTGGAGCAAGCCAGGCCCCAAAGCACGAGAAGCTCCAGCCCAAAAAGCAGCCAAAATCCAGTCCTAAATCTGGGAGAATCTCAAGAGCAGGGGGTGGAGCAAGCCAGGCCTCAAACCACGAGAAGCTCCAGCCCAAAAGGCAGCCAAAATGCAGCCCACATCCGGGAGAATCTCAAGAGCAGGGGGTGGAGCAAGCCAGGCCTCAAACCACGAGAAGCTCCAGCCCAAAATGCAGCCAAAATCCAGCCCACATCGGGGAAAATATCAAGAGCGGGGGGTGGAGCAAGGCAGGCCTCAAACCACGAGAAACTCCAGCCCTAAAGGCAGCCAAAATCCAGCCCTACATCTGGGAGAATCTCAAGAGCAGGGGGTGGAGCAAGCCAGGCCTCAAACCACGAGAAGCTCCAGCCCAAAGGGCAGCCAATATGCAGCCCACCTCCGGGAGAATATCAAGAGCAGGTGGTAGAGCAAGCCAGGCCTCAAACCACGAGAAGCTCCAGCCCAAAAGGCATCCAAAATCCAGCCCACATCCGGGAGAATCTCAAGAGCAGGGGGTGGAGCAAGCCAGGCCTCAAACCACGAGAAGCTCCAGCCCAAAAGGCAGCCAAAATGCAGCCCACATCTGGGAGAATCTCAAGAGCAGGGGGTGCAGCAAGCCAGGCCTCAAACCACGAGAAGCTCCTGCCAAAAAGGAAGCCAAATTACAGCCCACATCCTGGAGAATCTCAACAGCAGGGGGTGGAGGAATCCAGTTCGCAAACCACGAGAAACTCCAGCCCAAAAGGCAGCCAAAATCCAGCCCACCTCCAGGAAAATCTCAAGAGCAGGGGGTGGAGCAAGCCAGGCCTCAAACCACGAGAAGCTCCAGCCCAAAAGGCAGCCAAACTCCAGCCCACATCCGGAAGAATCTCAAGAGCAGGGGGTGGAGCAAGCCAGGCCTCAAACCACGAGAAGCTCCAGCCCAAAAGACAGCCAATATCCAGCTGACATCCGGGAGAATCTCAAGAGCAGGGAGTGGAGCAAGCCAGGCCCCAAAGCACGAGAAGCTCCAGCCCAAAAGGCAGCCAAAATCCAGTCCTACATCCGGGAGAATCTCAAGAGCAGGGGGTGGAGCAAGCCAGGCCTCAAACCACGAGAAGCTCCAGCCCAAAAGGCAGCCAAACTCCAGCCCACATCCGGAAGAATCTCAAGAGCAGGGGGTGGAGCAAGCCAGGCCTCAAACCACGAGAAGCTCCAGCCCAAAAGGCAGCCAATATCCAGCTGACATCCGGGAGAATCTCAAGAGCAGGGGGTGGAGCAAGCCAGGGTACAAACCACGAGAAGCTCCAGCCCAAAAGGCAGCCAAAATCCAGTCCTACATCCGGGAGAATATCAAGAGCACGGGGTGGAGCAAGCCAGTTCTCAAACCACGAGAAGCTCCAGCCCAAAATGAGCCAAAATGCAGCCCACATCCGGGCAAATATCAAGAGCAGGGGGTGGAGCAAGCCAGGCCTCAAACCACAAGAAGCTCCAGCCCAAAAGGCAGCCAAAAATGCAGCCCACTTCGGGGAGAATCTCAAGAGCAGGGGGTGGAGCAAGCCAGGCCCCAAACCACGAGAAGCTCCAGCCCAAAAGGCAGCCAAAATTCAGCCCACCTCCGGGAGAATCTCAAGAGCAGGGGGTGGAGCAAGCCAGGCCTCAAACCACGAGAAGCTCCTGACAAAAAAGAAGCGAAATTCCAGCCCACCTCCTGGAGAATCTCAAGAGCAGGGGGTGGAGCAAGCCAGGCCTCAAACCACGAGAAGCTCCAGCCCAAAATGCAGCTAAAATGCAGCCCACATCTGGGAGAATCTCAAGAGCAGGGGGTGCAGCAAGCCAGGCCTCAAACCACGAGAAGCTCCAGTCCAAAATGCAGCCAAAATCCAGCCCACATCCAGGAGAATCTCAAGAGCAGGGGGTGGAGCAAGCCAGGCCTCAAACCAAAAGAAGATCCAGCCCAAAAGGCAGCCAAATTGCAGCCCACATCCGGGCAAATATCAAGAGCAGGGGGTGGAGCAAGCCAGGCCTCAAACCACGAGAACCTCCAGCCCAAAATGCAGCCAAAAATGCAGCCCACTTCGGGGAGAATCTCAAGAGCAGGGGGTGGAGCAAGCCAGGCCCCAAAGCACGAGAAGCTCCAGCCCAAAAGGCAGCCAAAATCCAGTCCTACATCCGGGAGAATATCAAGAGCAGGGGGTGGAGCAAGCCAGGCCCCAAACCACGAGAAGCTCCAGCCCAAAAGTCAGCCAAAAATGCATCCCACATCGGGGAGAATCTCAAGAGCAGGGGGTGGAGCAAGCCAGGCCTCAAACCATGAGAAGCTCCAGCCCAAAAGTCAGCCAATATCCAGCTGACATCCGGGAGAATCTCAAGAGAAGGGGGTGGAGCAAGCCAGGTCTCAAACCACGAGAAGCTCCAGCCCAAAATGAGCCAAAATGCAGCCCACATCCGGGCAAATATCAAGAGCAGGGGGTGGAGCAAGCCAGGCCTCAAACCACGAGAAGCTCCAGCCCAAAATGCAGCCAAAAATGCAGCCCACATCCAGGAGAATATCAAGAGCAGGAGGTGGAGCAAGCCAGGCCCCAAACCACGAGAAGCTCCAGCCCAAAAGGCAGCCAAAATTCAGCCCACCTCCGGGAGAATCTCAAGAGCAGGGGGTGGAGCAAGCCAGGCCTCAAACCACGAGAAGTTCCTGCCAAAAAGGAAGCGAAATTCCAGCCCACCTCCTGGAGAATCTCAAGAGCAGGGGGTGGAGCAAGCCAGGCCTCAAACCACAAGAAGCTCCAGCCCAAAAGGCAGCCAAATTGCAGCCCACATCTGGGCAAATCTCAAGAGCAGAGGGTGGAGCAAGCCAGGCCTCAAACCACGAGAAGCTCCAGCCCAAAATGCAGACAAAAATGCAGCCCACTTCGGGGAGAATCTCAAGAGCAGGGGGTGGAGCAAGCCAGGCACCAAAGCACGAGAAGCTCCAGCCCAAAAGGCAGCCAAAATCCAGTCCTACATCCGGGAGAATCTCAAGAGCAGGGGGTGGAGCAAGCCAGGCCTCAAACCACAAGAAGCTCCAGCCCAAAAGGCAGCCAAACTCCAGCCCACATCCGGGAGAATCTCAAGAGCAGGGGGTGGAGCAAGCCAGGCCTCAAACCACGAGAAGCTCCAGCCCAAAAAGCAGCCAAAATCCAGTCCTAAATCTGGGAGAATCTCAAGAGAAGGGGGTGGAGCAAGCCAGGCCTCAAACCACGAGAAGCTCCTGCCCAAAATGAGCCAAAATCCAGACCACCTGCAGGAGAATATCAAGAGCAGGGGGAGGAGCAAGCCAGGCCTCAAACCACGAGAAACTCCAGCCCAAAAGGCAGCCAAAATGCAGCCCACATCCGGGAGAATCTCAAGAGCAGGGGGTGGAGCAAACCAGTCCTCAAACCACGAGAAGCTCCAGCCCAAAATGCAGCCAAAATCCAGCCCACATCGAGGAAAATATCAAGAGCGGGGGGTGGAGCAAGCCAGGTCTCAAACCATGAGAAGCTCCAGCCCAAAATGAGCCAAAATGCAGCCCACATCCGGGCAAATATCAAGAGCAGGGGGTGGAGCAAGCCAGGCCTCAAACCACGAGAAGCTCCAGCCCAAAATGCAGCCAAAAATGCAGCCCACTTCGGGGAGAAACTCAAGAGCAGGGGGTGGAGCAAGCCAGGCCCCAAACCACGAGAAGCTCCAGCCCAAAAGGCAGCCAAACTCCAGCCCACATCCGGGAGAATCTCAAGAGCAGGGGGTGGAGCAAGCCAGGCCTCAAACCACGAGAAGCTCCAGCCCAAAAGGCAGCCAAAATGCAGCCCACTTCGGGGAGAATATCAAGAGCAGGGGGTGGAGCAAGCCAGGCCTCAAACCACGAGAAGCTCCAGCCCAAAAAGCAGCCAAAATCCAGTCCTAAATCTGGGAGAATCTCAAGAGCAGGGGGTGGAGAAAGGCAGGCCTCAAACCACGAGAAGCTCCAGTCCAAAAGGCAGCCAAAATGCAGCCCACATCGGGGAGAATCTCAAGAGCAGGGGGTGGAGCAAGCCAGGCCTCAAACCACGAGAAGCTCCAGCCCAAAATGCAGCCAAAATCCAGCCCACATCCGGGAGAATATCAAGAGCAGGTGGTAGAGCAAGCCAGGATCCAAACCACGAGAAGCTCCAGTCCAAAAAGCAGCCAAAATTCAGCCCACATCTGGGAGAATCTCAAGAACAGGGGGTAGATCAAGCCAGGCCTCAAACCACGAGAAGCTCCAGCCGAAAAGGCATCCAAAATCCAGCCCACATCCGGGAGAATCTCAAGAGCAGGGGGTGGAGCAAGCCAGGCCTCAAACCACGAGAAGCTCCAGCCCAAAAGGCAGCCAAAATGCACACACATCTGGGAGAATCTCAAGAGCAGGGGGTGGAGCAAGCCAGGTCTCAAACCACGAGAAGCTCCAGCCCAAAATGAGCCAAAATGCAGCCCACATCCGGGCAAATATCAA
Organism: Rhynochetos jubatus; assembly: GCA_027574665.1. Taxonomy (NCBI): domain Eukaryota; kingdom Metazoa; phylum Chordata; class Aves; order Eurypygiformes; family Rhynochetidae; genus Rhynochetos; species Rhynochetos jubatus. The sequence continues at coordinate 758,333 of JAQBHY010000070.1, forward strand.
GAGCAGGGGGTGGAGCAAGCCAGGCCTCAAACCACGAGAAGCTCCAGCCCAAAAGGCAGCCAAAAATGCAGCCCACTTCGGGGAGAATCTCAAGAGCAGGGGGTGGAGCAAGCCAGGCCCCAAACCACGAGAAGCTCCAGCCCAAAAGGCAGCCAAAATTCAGCCCACCTCCGGGAGAATCTCAGGAGCAGGGGGTGGAGCAAGCCAGGCCTCAAACCACGAGAAACTCTTGACAAAAACGAAGCGAAATTCCAGCCCACCTCCTGGAGAATCTCAAGAGCAGGGGGTGGAGCAAGCCAGGCCCCAAACCACGAGAAGCTCCAGCCCAAAAGGCAGCCAAAATCCAGCCCTACATCTGGGAGAATCTCAAGAGCAGGGGGTGGAGCAAGACAGGCCTCAAACCACGAGAAGCTCCAGCCCAAAGGCAGCCAAAATGCAGCCCACCTCCGGGAAAATATCAAGAGCAGGGGGTGGAGCAAGCCAGGCTCCAAACCACGAGAAGCTCCAGCCCAAAATGCAGCCAAAATGCAGCCCACATCTGGGAGAATCTCAAGAGCAGGGGGTGCAGTAAGCCAGGCCTCAAACCATGAGAAGCTCCAGCCCAAAAGGCAGCCAAAATCCAGTCCTACATCCGGGAGAATATCAAGAGCAGAGGGTGGAGCAAGCCAGGCCCCAAACCACGAGAAGCTCCAGCCCAAAAGTCAGCCAAAAATGCATCCCACATCGGGGAGAATCTCAAGAGCAGGGGGTGGAGCAAGCCAGGCCTCAAACCACGAGAAGCTCCAGCCCAAAAGTCAGCCAATATCCAGCTAACATCCGGGAGAATCTCAAGAGAAGGGGGTGGAGCAAGCCAGGCCCCAAACCATGAGAAGCTCCAGTCCAAAAAGCAGCCAAAATCCAGTCCTACATCCGGGAGAATCTCAAGAGCAGGGGGTGGAGCAAGCCAGGTCTCAAACCACGAGAAGCTCCAGCCCAAAATGAGCCAAAATGCAGCCCACATCCGGGCAAATATCAAGAGCAGGGGATGGAGCAAGCCAGGCTCCAAACCACGAGAAGCTCCAGCCCAAAAGTCAGCCAAAAATGCATCCCACATCGGGGAGAATCTCAAGAGCAGGGGGTGGAGCAAGCCAGGCCTCAAACCACGAGAAGCTCCAGCACAAAAGGCAGCCAAAATCCAACCCTATATCTGGGAGAATATCCAGAGTAGGAGCTGGAGCAAGCCAGGCCTGAAACCACGAGAAGCTCCAGCCCAAAATGCAGGGAAAATCCAGCCTGCATGGAAGAGAATCTCAAGAGCAGGGGGTGGAGCAAGCCAGGCCTCAAACCACGAGAACCTCCAGCCCAAAAGGCAGCCAAACTCCAGCCCACATCCGGGAGAATCTCAAGAGCAGGGGGTGGAGCAAGCCAGGCCTCAAACCACGAGAAGCTCCAGCCCAAAAGGCAGCCAAAATGCAGCCCACATCCGGGCAAATATCAAGAGCAGGGGGTGGAGCAAGCCAGGCCTGAAACCACGAGAAGCTCCAGCCCAAAATGCAGCCAAAATCCAGCCCACATCGGGGAAAATATCAAGAGCGGGGGGTGGAGCAAGGCAGGCCTCAAACCACGAGAAACTCCAGCCCTAAAGGCAGCCAAAATCCAGCCCTACATCTGGGAGAATCTCAAGAGCAGGTGGTGGAGCAAGCCAGGCCGCAAACCACGAGAAGCTCCAGCAATAAGGCAGCCAAATTGCAGCCCACCTCCGGGAGAATATCAAGAGCAGGTGGTGGAGCAAGCCAGGATCCAAACCACGAGAAGCTCCAGTCCAAAAAGCAGCCAAAATTCAGCCCACATCCGGGAGAATCTCAAGAACAGGGGGTAGATCAAGCCAGGCCTCAAACCACGAGAAGCTCCAGCCCAAAAGGCAGCCAAAATGCAGCCCACATGTGGGAGAATCTCAAGAGCGGGGGGTGCAGCAAGCCAGGCCTCAAACCCCGAGAAGCTCCTGCCAAAAAGGAAGCCAAATTCCAGCCCACATCCTGGAGAATCTCAACAGCAGGGGGTGGAGGAATCCAGGTCGCAAACCACGAGAAACTCCAGCCCAAAAGGCAGCCAAAATCCAGCCCACCTCCAGGAAAATCTCAAGAGCAGGGGGTGGAGCAAGCCAGGCCTCAAACCACGAGAAGCTCCAGCCCAAAAGTCAGCCAATATCCAGCTGACATCCGGGAGAATCTCAAGAGCAGGGAGTGGAGCAAGCCAGGCCCCAAAGCACGAGAAGCTCCAGCCCAAAAGGCAGCCAAAATCCAGTCCTACATCCGGGAGAATATCAAGAGCAGGGGGTGGAGCAAGCCAGGCCTCAAACCACGAGAAGCTCCAGCCCAAAATCAGCCAAAAATGCAGCCCACTTCGGGGAGAATCTCAAGAGCAGGGGGTGGAGCAAGCCAGGCCTCAAACCACGAGAAGCTCCTGATAAAAACGAAGCGAAATTCCAGTCCACCTCCTGGAGAATCTCAAGAGCAGGGGGTGGAGCAAGCCAGGCCTCAAACCACGAGAAGCTCCAGCCCAAAAGGCAGCCAAAATGCAGCCCACATCTGGGAGAATCTCAAGAGCAGGGGGTGGAGCAAGCCAGGCCCCAAGCACGAGAAGCTCCAGCCCAAAAGGCAGCCAAAATCCAGTCCTACATCCGGGAGAATATCAAGAGCAGGGGGTGGAGCAAGCCAGGCCTGAAACCACGAGAAGCTCCAGCCCAAAATGCAGGGAAAATCCAGCCCGCATGGAAGAGAATCTCAAGAGCAGGGGGTGGAGCAAGCCAGGCCTCAAACCACGAGAACCTCCAGCCCAAAAGGCAGCCAAAATGCAGCCCACATCCGGGAGAATCTCAAGAGCAGGGGGTGGAGCAAGCCAGGCCTCAAACCACGAGAAGCTCCAGCCCAAAAGGCAGCCAAAATGCAGCCCACATCCGGGAGAATCTCAAGAGCAGGGGGTGGAGGAAGCCAGGCCTCAAACCACGAGAAGCTCCAGCCCAAAATGCAGCCAAAATCCAGCCCACATCGGGGAAAATATCAAGAGCGGGGGGTGGAGCAAGGCAGGACTCAAACCACGAGAAACTCCAGCCCTAAAGGCAGCCAAAATCCAGCCCTACATCTGGGAGAATCTCAAGAGCAGGGGGTGGAGCAAGCCAGGCCTCAAACCACGAGAAGCTCCAGCCCAAAGGCAGCCAAAATGCAGCCCACCTCCGGGAGAATCTCAAGAGCAGGTGGTGGAGCAAGCCAGGATCCAAACCACGAGAAGCTCCAGTCCAAAAAGCAGCCAAAATTCAGCCCACATCCGGGAGAATCTCAAGAACAGGGGGTAGATCAAGCCAGGCCTCAAACCACGAGAAGCTCCAGCCCAAAAGGCATCCAAAATCCAGCCCACATCCGGGAGAATCTCAAGAGCAGGGGGTGGAGCAAGCCAGGTCGCAAACCACGAGAAACTCCAGCCCAAAAGGCAGCCAAAATCCAGCCCACCTCCAGGAAAATCTCAAGAGCAGGGGGTGGAGCAAGCCAGGCCTCAAACCACGAGAAGCTCCAGCCCAAAAGGCAGCCAAACTCCAGCCCACATCCGGAAGAATCTCAAGAGCAGGGGGTGGAGCAAGCCAGGCCTCAAACCACGAGAAGCTCCAGCCCAAAAGGCAGCCAAAATGCAGCCCACATGTGGGAGAATCTCAAGAGCGGGGGGTGCAGCAAGCCAGGCCTCAAACCCCGAGAAGCTCCTGCCAAAAAGGAAGCCAAATTCCAGCCCACATCCTGGAGAATCTCAACAGCAGGGGGTGGAGGAATCCAGGTCGCAAACCACGAGAAACTCCAGCCCAAAAGGCAGCCAAAATCCAGCCCACCTCCAGGAAAATCTCAAGAGCAGGGGGTGGAGCAAGCCAGGCCTCAAACCACGAGAAGCTCCAGCCCAAAAGTCAGCCAATATCCAGCTGACATCCGGGAGAATCTCAAGAGCAGGGATTGGAGCAAGCCAGGCCCCAAAGCACGAGAAGCTCCAGCCCAAAAGGCAGCCAAAATCCAGTCCTACATCCGGGAGAATATCAAGAGCAGGGGGTGGAGCAAGCCAGGCCTCAAACCACGAGAAGCTCCAGCCCAAAATCAGCCAAAAATGCAGCCCACTTCGGGGAGAATCTCAAGAGCAGGGGGTGGAGCAAGCCAGGCCTCAAACCACGAGAAGCTCCTGATAAAAACGAAGCGAAATTCCAGTCCACCTCCTGGAGAATCTCAAGAGCAGGGGGTGGAGCAAGCCAGGCCTCAAACCACGAGAAGCTCCAGCCCAAAAGGCAGCCAAAATGCAGCCCACATCTGGGAGAATCTCAAGAGCAGGGGGTGGAGCAAGCCAGGCCCCAAGCACGAGAAGCTCCAGCCCAAAAGGCAGCCAAAATCCAGTCCTACATCCGGGAGAATATCAAGAGCAGGGGGTGGAGCAAGCCAGGCCTGAAACCACGAGAAGCTCCAGCCCAAAATGCAGGGAAAATCCAGCCCGCATGGAAGAGAATCTCAAGAGCAGGGGGTGGAGCAAGCCAGGCCTCAAACCACGAGAACCTCCAGCCCAAAAGGCAGCCAAAATGCAGCCCACATCCGGGAGAATCTCAAGAGCAGGGCGTGGAGCAAGCCAGGCCTCAAACCACGAGAAGCTCCAGCCCAAAAGGCAGCCAAAATGCAGCCCACATCCGGGAGAATCTCAAGAGCAGGGGGTGGAGGAAGCCAGGCCTGAAACCACGAGAAGCTCCAGCCCAAAATGCAGCCAAAATCCAGCCCACATCGGGGAAAATATCAAGAGCGGGGGGTGGAGCAAGGCAGGCCTCAAACCACGAGAAACTCCAGCCCTAAAGGCAGCCAAAATCCAGCCCTACATCTGGGAGAATCTCAAGAGCAGGGGGTGGAGCAAGCCAGGCCTCAAACCACGAGAAGCTCCAGCCCAAAGGCAGCCAAAATGCAGCCCACCTCCGGGAGAATCTCAAGAGCAGGTGGTGGAGCAAGCCAGGATCCAAACCACGAGAAGCTCCAGTCCAAAAAGCAGCCAAAATTCAGCCCACATCCGGGAGAATCTCAAGAACAGGGGGTAGATCAAGCCAGGCCTCAAACCACGAGAAGCTCCAGCCCAAAAGGCATCCAAAATCCAGCCCACATCCGGGAGAATCTCAAGAGCAGGGGGTGGAGCAAGCCAGGTCGCAAACCACGAGAAACTCCAGCCCAAAAGGCAGCCAAAATCCAGCCCACCTCCAGGAAAATCTCAAGAGCAGGGGGTGGAGCAAGCCAGGCCTCAAACCACGAGAAGCTCCAGCCCAAAAGGCAGCCAAACTCCAGCCCACATCCGGAAGAATCTCAAGAGCAGGGGGTGGAGCAAGCCAGGCCTCAAACCACGAGAAGCTCCAGCCCAAAAGTCAGCCAATATCCAGCTGACATCCGGGAGAATCTCAAGAGCAGGGGGTGGAGCAAGCCAGGCCCCAAAGCACGAGAAGCTCCAGCCCAAAAGGCAGCCAAAATCCAGTCCTACATCCGGGAGAATATCAAGAGCAGGGGGTGGAGCAAGCCAGGTCTCAAACCACGAGAAGCTCCAGCCCAAAATGAGCCAAAATGCAGCCCACATCCGGGCAAATATCAAGAGCAGGGGGTGGAGCAAGCCAGGCCCCAAACCACGAGAAGCTCCAGCCCAAAATGCAGCCAAAATTCAGCCCACCTCCCTGAGAATCTCAATGGCAGGGGGTGGAGCAAGCCAGGCCTCAAACCACGAGAAGCTCCTGACAAAAACGAAGCGAAATTCCAGTCCACCCCCTGGAGAATCTCAAGAGCAGGGGGTGGAGCAAGCCAGGCCTCAAACCACGAGAAGCTCCAGCCCAAAAGGCAGCCAAAATGCAGCCCACATCTGGGAGAATCTCAAGAGCAGGGGGTGCAGCAAGCCAGGCCTCAAACCACGAGAAGCTCCAGTCCAAAAGGCAGCCAAATTGCAGACCACATCCGGGCAAATATCAAGAGCAGGGGGTGGAGCAAGCCAGGCCTCAAACCACGAGAAGCTCCAGCCCAAAAGGCAGCCAAAAATGCAGCCCACTTCGGGGAGAATCTCAAGAGCAGGGGGTGGAGCAAGCCAGGCCCCAAAGCACGAGAAGCTCCAGCCCAAAAGGCAGCCAAAATCCAGCCCACCTGCGGGAGAATCTCAAGAGCAGGGGGTGGAGCAAGCCAGGCCCCAAACCACGAGAAGCTCCAGCCCAAACATCAGCCAAAAATGCATCCCACATCGGGGAGAATCTCAAGAGCAGGGGGTGGAGCAAGCCAGGCCTCAAACCACGAGAAGCTCCAGCCCAAAATGCAGCCAAAATGCAGCCCACATCCGGGCAAATATTAAGAGCAGGGGGTGGAGCAAGCCAGGCCTCAAACCACGAGAAGCTCCAGCCCAAAATGCAGCCAAAATCCAGCCCACATCGGGGAAAATACCAAGAGCGGGGGGTGGAGCAAGGCAGGCCTCAAACCACGAGAAACTCCAGCCCTAAAGGCAGCCAAAATCCAGCCCTACATCTGGGAGAATCTCAAGAGCAGGGGGTGGAGCAAGCCAGGCCTCAAACCACGAGAAGCTCCAGCCCAAAGGCAGCCAAAATGCAGCCCACCTCCGGGAGAATATCAAGAGCAGGTGGTGGAGCAAGCCAGGATCCAAACCACGAGAAGCTCCAGTCCAAAAAGCAGCCAAAATTCAGCCCACATCCGGGAGAATCTCAAGAACAGGGGGTAGATCAAGCCAGGCCTCAAACCACGAGAAGCTCCAGCCCAAAAGGCATCCAAAATCCAACCCACATCCGGGAGAATATCAAGAGCAGGGGGTGGAGCAAGCCAGGCCTCAAACCACGAGAAGCTCCAGCCCAAAAGGCAGCCAAAATGCAGCCCACATGTGGGAGAATCTCAAGAGCAGGGGGTGCAGCAAGCCAGGCCTCAAACCCCGAGAAGCTCCTGCCAAAAAGGAAGCCAAATTCCAGCCCACATCCTGGAGAATCTCAACAGCAGGGGGTGGAGGAATCCAGGTCGCAAACCACGAGAAACTCCAGCCCAAAAGGCAGCCAAAATCCAGCCCACCTCCAGGAAAATCTCAAGAGCAGGGGGTGGAGCAAGCCAGGCCTCAAACCACGAGAAGCTCCAGCCCAAAAGGCAGCCAAACTCCAGCCCACATCTGGGACAATCTCAAGAGCAGGGGGTGGAGCAAGCCAGGCCCCAAACCACGAGAAGCTCCAGCCCAAAAGGCAGCCAAAATGCAGCCCACATCCGGGAGAATATCAAGAGCAGGGGGTGGAGCAAGCCAGGCCTCAAACCACGAGAAGCTCCAGCCCAAAAAGCAGCCAAAATCCAGTCCTACATCCGGGAGAATATCAAGAGCAGGGGGTGGAGCAAGCCAGGCCTCAAACCACGAGAAGCTCCAGCCCAAAAGGCAGCCAAAAATGCAGCCCACTTCGGGGAGAATCTCAAGAGCAGGGGGTGGAGCAAGCCAGGCCCCAAACCACGAGAAGCTCCAGCCCAAAATGCAGCCAAAATTCAGCCCACCTCCGGGAGAATCTCAATGGCAGGGGGTGGAGCAAGCCAGGCCTCAAACCACGAGAAGCTCCAGCCCAAAGGCAGCCAAAATGCAGCCCACCTCCGGGAGAACATCAAGAGCAGGTGGTGGAGCAAGCCAGGCCTGAAACCACGAGAAGCTCCAGCCCAAAAGGCAGCCAAAATGCAGCCCAACTGCGGGAGAATCTCAAGAGCAGGGGGTGCAGCAAGCCAGGCCTCAAACCCCGAGAAGCTCCTGCCAAAAAGGAAGCCAAATTCCAGCCCTCATCCTGGAGAATCTCAACAGCAGGGGGTGGAGGAATCCAGGTCGCAAACCACGAGAAGCTCCAGCCCAAAATGAGCCAAAATCCAGCCCACATCCGGGCAAATATCAAGAGCAGGGGGTGGAGCAAGCCAGGCCCCAAAGCACGAGAAGCTCCAGCCCAAAATGCAGCCAAAATTCAGCCCACCTCCCTGAGAATCTCAATGGCAGGGGGTGGAGCAAGCCAGGCCTCAAACCACGAGAAGCTCCTGACAAAAACGAAGCGAAATTCCAGTCCACCTCCTGGAGAATCTCAAGAGCAGGGGGTGGAGCAAGCCAGGCCTCAAACCACGAGAAACTCCAGCCCAAAAGGCAGCCAAAATGCAGCCCACATCTGGGAGAATCTCAAGAGCAGGGGGTGCAGCAAGCCAGGCCTGAAACCACGAGAAGCTCCAGCCCAAAATGCAGGGAAAATCCAGCCCGCATGGAAGAGAATCTCAAGAGCAGGGGGTGGAGCAAGCCAGGCCTCAAACCACGAGAACCTCCAGCCCAAAAGGCAGCCAAAATGCAGCCCACATCCGGGAGAATCTCAAGAGCAGGGGGTGGAGCAAGCCAGGCCTCAAACCACGAGAACCTCCAGCCCAAAAGGCAGCCAAAATGCAGCCCACATCCGGGAGAATCTCAAGAGCAGGGGGTGGAGGAAGCCAGGCCTGAAACCACGAGAAGCTCCAGCCCAAAATGCAGCCAAAATCCAGCCCACATCGGGGAAAATATCAAGAGCGGGGGGTGGAGCAAGCCAGGCCTCAAACCACGAGAAACTCCAGCCCTAAAGGCAGCCAAAATCCAGCCCTACATCTGGGAGAATCTCAAGAGCAGGGGGTGGAGCAAGCCAGGCCTCAAACCACGAGAAGCTCCAGCCCAAAGGCAGCCAAAATGCAGCCCACCTCCGGGAGAATCTCAAGAGCAGGTGGTGGAGCAAGCCAGGATCCAAACCACGAGAAGCTCCAGTCCAAAAAGCAGCCAAAATTCAGCCCACATCCGGGAGAATCTCAAGAACAGGGGGTAGATCAAGCCAGGCCTCAAACCACGAGAAGCTCCAGCCCAAAAGGCATCCAAAATCCAGCCCACATCCGGGAGAATCTCAAGAGCAGGGGGTGGAGCAAGCCAGGTCGCAAACCACGAGAAACTCCAGCCCAAAAGGCAGCCAAAATCCAGCCCACCTCCAGGAAAATCTCAAGAGCAGGGGGTGGAGCAAGCCAGGCCCCAAAGCACGAGAAGCTCCAGACCAAAAGGCAGCCAAAATTCAGCCCACCTCCCTGAGAATCTCAATGGCAGGGGGTGGAGCAAGCCAGGCCTCAAACCACGAGAAGCTCCTGACAAAAACGAAGCGAAATTCCAGTCCACCCCCTGGAGAATCTCAAGAGCAGGGGGTGGAGCAAGCCAGGCCTCAAACCACGAGAAGCTCCAGCCCAAAAGGCAGCCAAAATGCAGCCCACATCTGGGAGAATCTCAAGAGCAGGGGGTGCAGCAAGCCAGGCCTCAAACCACGAGAAGCTCCAGTCCAAAAGGCAGCCAAAATCCAGCCCACATCCAGGAGAATCTCAAGAGCAGGGGGTGGAGCAAGCCAGGCCTCAAACCACAAGAAGATCCAGCCCAAAAGGCAGCCAAATTGCAGACCACATCCGGGCAAATATCAAGAGCAGGGGGTGGAGCAAGCCAGGCCTCAAACCACGAGAAGCTCCAGCCCAAAAGGCAGCCAAAAATGCAGCCCACTTCGGGGAGAATCTCAAGAGCAGGGGGTGGAGCAAGCCAGGCCCCAAAGCACGAGAAGCTCCAGCCCAAAAGGCAGCCAAAATCCAGTCCTACATCCGGGAGAATCTCAAGAGCAGGGGGTGGAGCAAGCCAGGCCCCAAACCACGAGAAGCTCCAGCCCAAACATCAGCCAAAAATGCATCCCACATCGGGGAGAATCTCAAGAGCAGGGGGTGGAGCAAGCCAGGCCTCAAACCACGAGAAGCTCCAGCCCAAAAGTCAGCCAAAATGCAGCCCACATCCGGGCAAATATCAAGAGCAGGGGGTGGAGCAAGCCAGGCCTCAAACCACGAGAAGCTCCAGCCCAAAATGCAGCCAAAATCCAGCCCACATCGGGGAAAATACCAAGAGCGGGGGGTGGAGCAAGGCAGGCCTCAAACCACGAGAAACTCCAGCCCTAAAGGCAGCCAAAATCCAGCCCTACATCTGGGAGAATCTCAAGAGCAGGGGGTGGAGCAAGCCAGGCCTCAAACCACGAGAAGCTCCAGCCCAAAGGCAGCCAAAATGCAGCCCACCTCCGGGAGAATATCAAGAGCAGGTGGTGGAGCAAGCCAGGATCCAAACCACGAGAAGCTCCAGTCCAAAAAGCAGCCAAAATTCAGCCCACATCCGGGAGAATCTCAAGAACAGGGGGTAGATCAAGCCAGGCCTCAAACCACGAGAAGCTCCAGCCCAAAAGGCATCCAAAATCCAACCGACATCCGGGAGAATGTCAAGAGCAGGGGGTGGAGCAAGCCAGGCCTCAAACCACGAGAAGCTCCAGCCCAAAAGGCAGCCAAAATGCAGCCCACATGTGGGAGAATCTCAAGAGCAGGGGGTGCAGCAAGCCAGGCCTCAAACCCCGAGAAGCTCCTGCCAAAAAGGAAGCCAAATTCCAGCCCACATCCTGGAGAATCTCAACAGCAGGGGGTGGAGGAATCCAGGTCGCAAACCACGAGAAACTCCAGCCCAAAAGGCAGCCAAAATCCAGCCCACCTCCAGGAAAATCTCAAGAGCAGGGGGTGGAGCAAGCCAGGCCTCAAACCACGAGAAGCTCCAGCCCAAAAGGCAGCCAAACTCCAGCCCACATCTGGGACAATCTCAAGAGCAGGGGGTGGAGCAAGCCAGGCCCCAAACCACGAGAAGCTCCAGCCCAAAAGGCAGCCAAAATGCAGCCCACATCCGGGAGAATATCAAGAGCAGGGGGTGGAGCAAGCCAGGCCTCAAACCACGAGAAGCTCCAGCCCAAAAAGCAGCCAAAATCCAGTCCTACATCCGGGAGAATATCAAGAGCAGGGGGTGGAGCAAGCCAGGCCTCAAACCACGAGAAGCTCCAGCCCAAAAGTCAGCCAAAAATGCAGCCCACTTCGGGGAGAATCTCAAGAGCAGGGGGTGGAGCAAGCCAGGCCCCAAAGCACGAGAAGCTCCAGCCCAAAAGGCAGCCAAAATCCAGTCCTACATCCGGGAGAATCTCAAGAGCAGGGGGTGGAGCAAGCCAGGCCTCAAACCACGAGAAGCTCCAGCCCAAAAGGCAGCCAAAATGCAGCCCACATCCGGGAGAATCTCAAGAGCGGGGGGTGGAGCAAGGCAGGCCTCAAACCACGAGAAACTCCAGCCCTAAAGGCAGCCAAAATCCAGCCCTACATCTGGGAGAATCTCAAGAGCAGGGGGTGGAGCAAGCCAGGCCTCAAACCACGAGAAGCTCCAGCCCAAAGGCAGCCAAAATGCAGCCCACCTCCGGGAGAATATCAAGAGCAGGTGGTGGAGCAAGCCAGGCCTGAAACCACGAGAAGCTCCAGCCCAAATGGCAGCCAAAATGCAGCCCAACTGCGGGAGAATCTCAAGAGCAGGGGGTGCAGCAAGCCAGGCCTCAAACCCCGAGAAGCTCCTGCCAAAAAGGAAGCCAAATTCCAGCCCTCATCCTGGAGAATCTCAACAGCAGGGGGTGGAGGAATCCAGGTCGCAAACCACGAGAAGCTCCAGCCCAAAATGAGCCAAAATGCAGCCCACATCCGGGCAAATATCAAGAGCAGGGGGTGGAGCAAGCCAGGCCCCAAACCACGAGAAGCTCCAGCCCAAAATGCAGCCAAAATTCAGCCCACCTCCCAGAGAATCTCAATGGCAGGGGGTGGAGCAAGCCAGGCCTCAAACCACGAGAAGCTCCTGACAAAAACGAAGCGAAATTCCAGTCCACCTCCTGGAGAATATCAAGAGCAGGGGGTGGAGCAAGCCAGGCCTCAAACCACGAGAAGCTCCAGCCCAAAAGGCAGCCAAAATGCAGCCCACATCTGGGAGAATCTCAAGAGCAGGGGGTGCAGCAAGCCAGGCCTCAAACCACGAGAAGCTCCAGCCCAAAAGGCAGCCAAAATGCAGCCCACATCTGGGAGAATCTCAAGAGCAGGGGGTGCAGCAAGCCAGGCCTCAAACCACGAGAAGCTCCAGTCCAAAAGGCAGCCAAAATCCAGCCCACATCCAGGAGAATATCAAGAGCAGGGGGTGGAGCAAGCCAGGCCTCAAACCACAAGAAGATCCAGCCCAAAAGGCAGCCAAATTGCAGACCACATCTGGGCAAATATCAAGAGCAGGGGGTGGAGCAAGCCAGGCCCCAAAGCACGAGAAGCTCCAGCCCAAAAGGCAGCCAAAATCCAGTCCTACATCCGGGAGAATCTCAAGAGCAGGGGGTGGAGCAAGCCAGGCCCCAAACCACGAGAAGCTCCAGCCCAAACATCAGCCAAAAATGCATCCCACATCGGGGAGAATCTCAAGAGCAGGGGGTGGAGAAAGCCAGGCCTCAAACCACGAGAAGCTCCAGCCCAAAATGCAGCCAAAATGCAGCCCACATCCGGGCAAATATCAAGAGCAGGGGGTGGAGCAAGCCAGGCCTCAAACCACGAGAAGCTCCAGCCCAAAATGCAGCCAAAATCCAGCCCACATCGGGGAAAATATCAAGAGCGGGGGGTGGAGCAAGGCAGGCCTCAAACCACGAGAAACTCCAGCCCTAAAGGCAGCCAAAATCCAGCCCTATATCTGGGAGAATCTCAAGAGCAGGGGGTGGAGCAAGCCAGGCCTCAAACCACGAGAAGCTCCAGCCCAAAGGCAGCCAAAATGCAGCCCACCTCCGGGAGAATATCAAGAGCAGGTGGTGGAGCAAGCCAGGATCCAAACCACGAGAAGCTCCAGTCCAAAAAGCAGCCAAAATTCAGCCCACATCCGGGAGAATCTCAAGAACAGGGGGTAGATCAAGCCAGGCCTCAAACCACGAGAAGCTCCAGCCCAAAAGGCATCCAAAATCCAACCCACATCCGGGAGAATATCAAGAGCAGGGGGTGGAGCAAGCCAGGCCTCAAACCACGAGAAGCTCCAGCCCAAAAGGCAGCCAAAATGCAGCCCACATCTGGGAGAATCTCAAGAGCAGGGGGTGCAGCAAGCCAGGCCTCAAACCCCGAGAAGCTCCTGCCAAAAAGGAAGCCAAATTCCAGCCCACATCCTGGAGAATCTCAACAGCAGGGGGTGGAGGAATCCAGGTCGCAAACCACGAGAAACTCCAGCCCAAAAGGCAGCCAAAATCCAGCCCACCTCCAGGAAAATCTCAAGAGCAGGGGGTGGAGCAAGCCAGGCCTCAAACCACGAGAAGCTCCAGCCCAAAATGCAGCCAAACTCCAGCCCACATCCGGAAGAATCTCAAGAGCAGGGGGTGGAGCAAGCCAGGCCTCAAACCACGAGAAGCTCCAGCCCAAAAGGCAGCCAAAATGCAGCCCACATCCGGGAGAATATCAAGAGCAGGGGGTGGAGTAAGCCAGGCCTCAAACCACGAGAAGCTCCAGCCCAAAAAGCAGCCAAAATCCAGTCCTACATCCGGGAGAATATCAAGAGCAGGGGGTGGAGCAAGCCAGGCCTCAAACCACGAGAAGCTCCAGCCCAAAAGTCAGCCAAAAATGCAGCCCACTTCGGGGAGAATCTCAAGAGCAGGGGGTGGAGCAAGCCAGGCCCCAAACCACGAGAAGCTCCAGCCCAAAATGCAGCCAAAATGCAGCCCACATCCGGGAGAATCTCAATGGCAGGGGGTGGAGCAAGCCAGGCCTCAAACCACGAGAAGCTCCTGACAAAAACGAAGCGAAATTCCAGTCCACCTCCTGGAGAATCTCAAGAGCAGGGGGTGGAGCAAGCCAGGCCTCAAACCACGAGAAGCTCCAGCCCAAAAGGCAGCCAAAATGCAGCCCACATCTGGGAGAATCTCAAGAGCAGGGGGTGCAGCCAGCCAGGCCTCAAACCACGAGAAGCTCCAGTCCAAAAGGCAGCCAAAATCCAGCCCACATCCAGGAGAATATCAAGAGCAGGGGGTGGAGCAAGCCAGGCCTCAAACCACAAGAAGATCCAGCCCAAAAGGCAGCCAAATTGCAGACCACATCCGGGCAAATATCAAGAGCAGGGGGTGGAGCAAGCCAGGCCTCAAACCACGAGAAGCTCCAGCCCAAAATGCAGCCAAAAATGCAGCCCACTTCGGGGAGAATCTCAAGAGCAGGGGGTGGAGCAAGCCAGGCCCCAAAGCACGAGAAGCTCCAGCCCAAAAGGCAGCCAAAATCCAGTCCTACATCCGGGAGAATATCAAGAGCAGGGGGTGGAGCAAGCCAGGCCTGAAACCACGAGAAGCTCCAGCCCAAAATGCAGGGAAAATCCAGCCCGCATGGAAGAGAATCTCAAGAGCAGGAGGTGGAGCAAGCCAGGCCTGAAACCACGAGAACCTCCAGCCCAAAAGGCAGCCAAAATGCAGCCCACATCCGGGAGAATCTCAAGAGCAGGGGGTGGAGCAAGCCAGGCCTCAAACCACGAGAAGCTCCAGCCCAAAAGGCAGCCAAAATGCAGCCCACATCCGGGAGAATCTCAAGAGCGGGGGGTGGAGCAAGGCAGGCCTCAAACCACGAGAAACTCCAGCCCTAAAGGCAGCCAAAATCCAGCCCTACATCTGGGAGAATCTCAAGAGCAGGGGGTGGAGCAAGCCAGGCCTCAAACCACGAGAAGCTCCAGCCCAAAGGCAGCCAAAATGCAGCCCACCTCCGGGAGAATATCAAGAGCAGGTGGTGGAGCAAGCCAGGATCCAAACCACGAGAAGCTCCAGTCCAAAAAGCAGCCCAAATGCAGCCCACATCCGGGAGAATCTCAAGAACAGGGGGTAGATCAAGCCAGGCCTCAAACCACGAGAAGCTCCAGCCCAAAAGGCATCCAAAATCCAGCCCACATCCGGGAGAATCTCAAGAGCAGGGGGTGGAGCAAGCCAGGCCTGAAACCACGAGAAGCTCCAGCCCAAAAGGCAGCCAAAATGCAGCCCAACTGCGGGAGAATCTCAAGAGCAGGGGGTGCAGCAAGCCAGGCCTCAAACCCCGAGAAGCTCCTGCCAAAAAGGAAGCCAAATTCCAGCCCTCATCCTGGAGAATCTCAACAGCAGGGGGTGGAGGAATCCAGGTCGCAAACCACGAGAAACTCCAGCCCAAAAGGCAGCCAAAATCCAGCCCACCTCCAGGAAAATCTCAAGAGCAGGGGGTGGAGCAAGCCAGGCCTCAAACCACGAGAAGCTCCAGCCCAAAAGGCAGCCAAACTCCAGCCCACATCCGGAAGAATCTCAAGAGCATGGGGTGGAGCAAGCCAGGCCTCAAACCACGAGAAGCTCCAGCCCAAAAGGCAGCCAAAATGCAGTCCACATCTGGGAGAATCTCAAGAGCAGGGGGTGCAGCAAGCCAGGCCTCAAACCACGAGAAGCTCCAGTCCAAAAGGCAGCCAAAATCCAGCCCACATCCAGGAGAATATCAAGAGCAGGGGGTGGAGCAAGCCAGGCCTCAAACCACAAGAAGATCCAGCCCAAAAGGCAGCCAAATTGCAGACCACATCCGGGCAAATATCAAGAGCAGGGGGTGGAGCAAGCCAGGCCTCAAACCACGAGAAGCTCCAGCCCAAAATGCAGCCAAAAATGCAGCCCACTTCGGGGAGAATCTCAAGAGCAGGGGGTGGAGCAAGCCAGGCCCCAAAGCACGAGAAGCTCCAGCCCAAAAGGCAGCCAAAATCCAGTCCTACGTCCGGGAGAATATCAAGAGCAGGGGGTGGAGCAAGCCAGGCCCCAAACCACGAGAAGCTCCAGCCCAAAAGTCAGCCAAAAATGCATCCCACATCGGGGAGAATCTCAAGAGCAGGGGGTGGAGCAAGCCAGGCCTCAAACCACGAGAAGCTCCAGCCCAAAAGTCAGCAAATATCCAGCTGACATCCGGGAGAATCTCAAGAGAAGGGGGTGGAGCAAGCCAGGCCCCAAAGCACGAGAAGCTCCTGCCCAAAAGGCAGCCAAAATCCAGTCCTACATCCGGGAGAATATCAAGAGCAGGGGGTGGAGCAAGCCAGGTCTCAAACCACGAGAAGCTCCAGCCCAAAATGAGCCAAAATGCAGCCCACATCCGGGCAAATATCAAGAGCAGGGGGTGGAGCAAGCCAGGCCTCAAACCACGAGAAGCTCCAGCCCAAAATGCAGCCAAAAATGCAGCCCACTTCGGGGAGAATCTCAAGAGCAGGGGGTGGAGCAAGCCAGGCCCCAAACCACGAGAAGCTCCAGCCCAAAAGGCAGCAAAATTCAGCCCACCTCCGGGAGAATCTCAAGAGCAGGGGGTGGAGCAAGCCAGGCCTCAAACCACGAGAAGCTCCAGCCCAAAAGTCAGCCAATATCCAGCCCACATCTGGGAGAATCTCAAGAGCAGGGGGTGGAGCAAGCCAGGCCTCAAACCACAAGAAGCTCCAGCCAAAAAGGCAGCCAAAATCCAGTCCTACATCCGGGAGAATATCAAGAGCAGGGGGTGGAGCAAGCCAGGCCTCAAACCACGAGAAGCTCCTGCCAAAAAGGAAGCGAAATTCCAGCCCACCTCCTGGAGAATCTCAAGAGCAGGGGGTGGAGCAAGCCAGGCCTCAAACCACGAGAAGCTCCAGCCCAAAATGCAGCCAAAATGCAGCCCACATCTGGGAGAATCTCAAGAGCAGGGGGTGCAGCAAGCCAGGCCTCAAACCACGAGAATCTCCAGCCCAAAGGCAGCCAAAATGTAGCCCAAATGCGGGACAATATCAAGAGCAGGGGGAGGAGCAAGCCAGGCCCCAAACCACGAGAAGCTGCAGCCCAAAAGTCAGCCAAAAATGCATCCCACCTCCGGGAGAATCTCAAGAGCAGGGGGTGGAGCAAGCCAGGCCCCAAAGCACGAGAAGCTCCAGCCCAAAATGCAGCCAAAATCCAGTCCTACATCCGGTAGAATATCAAGAGCAGGGGGTGGAGCAAGCCAGGTCTCAAACCACGAGAAGCTCCAGCCCAAAAGTCAGCCAAAAATGCATCCCACATCGGGGAGAATCTCAAGAGCAGGGGTTGGAGCAAGCCAGGCCTGAAACCACGAGAAGCTCCAGCCCAAAAGGCAGCCAAAATGCAGCCCACATCCGGGAGATTCTCAAGAGCGGGGGGTGGAGCAAGCCAGGCCTCAAACCACGAGAAGCTCCAGCCCAAAAGGCAGCCAAAATACAGCCCACATCCGGGAGAATCTCAAGAGCAGGGGGTGGAGCAAACCAGGCCTCAAACCACGAGAAGCTCCAGCCCCAAAGGCAGCCAAAATCCAACCCTATATCTGGGAGAATATCCAGAGTAGGAGCTGGAGCAAGCCAGGCCTCAAACCACGAGAAGCTCCAGCCCAAAATGCAGGGAAAATCCAGCCCGCATGGAAGAGAATCTCAAGAGCAGGGGGTGGAGCAAGCCAGGCCTCAAACCACGAGAACCTCCAGCCCAAAAGGCAGCCAAAATGCAGCCCACATCCGGGAGAATCTCAAGACCAGGGGGTGGAGCAAGCCAGGCCTCAAACCACGAGAAGCTCCAGCCCAAAAGGCAGCCAAAATGCAGCCCACATCCGGGAGAATCTCAAGACCAGGGGGTGGAGCAAGCCAGGCCTCAAACCACGAGAAGCTCCAGCCCAAAAGGCAGCCAAAATGCAGCCCACATCCGGGAGAATCTCAAGAGCAGGGGGTGGAGCAAGCCAGGCCTCAAACCACGAGAAGCTCCAGCCCAAAATTCAGCCAATATCCAGCTGACATCCGGGAGAATCTCAAGAGCAGGGGGTGGAGCAAGCCAGGCCCCAAAGCACGAGAAGCTCCAGCCCAAAATGCAGCCAAAATCCAGTCCTACATCCGGGAGAATATCAAGAGCAGGGGGTGGAGCAAGCCAGGTCTCAAACCACGAGAAGCTCCAGCCCAAAAGTCAGCCAAAAATGCATCCCACATCGGGGAGAATCTCAAGAGCAGGGGTTGGAGCAAGCCAGGCCTGAAACCACGAGAAGCTCCAGCCCAAAAGGCAGCCAAAATCCAGCCCACATCCGGGAGAATATCAAGAGCGGGGGGTGGAGCAAGCCAGGCCTCAAACCACGAGAAGCTCCAGCCCAAAAGGCAGCCAAAATGCAGCCCACATCCGGGAGAATCTCAAGAGCAGGGGGTGGAGCAAGCCAGGCCTCAAACCACGAGAAGCTCCAGCCCAAAAGGCAGCCAAAATCCAGCCCACATCCGGGAGAATCTCAAGAGCAGGGGGTGGAGCAAACCAGGCCTCAAACCACGAGAAGCTCCAGCACAAAAGGCAGCCAAAATCCAACCCTATATCTGGGAGAATATCCAGAGTAGGAGCTGGAGCAAGCCAGGCCTCAAACCACGAGAAGCTCCAGCCCAAAATGCAGGGAAAATCCAGCCCGCATGGAAGAGAATCTCAAGAGCAGGGGGTGGAGCAAGCCAGGCCTCAAACCACGAGAAGCTCCAGCCCAAAAGGCAGCCAAAATGCAGCCCACATCCGGGAGAATCTCAAGAGCAGGGGGTGGAGAAAGCCAGGCCTGAAACCACGAGAAGATCCAGCCCAAAATGCAGCCAAAATCCAGCCCACATCGGGGAAAATATCAAGAGCGGGGGGTGGAGCAAGGCAGGCCTCAAACCACGAGAAACTCCAGCCCAAAAGGCAGCCAAAATCCAGCCCTACATCTGGGAGAATCTCAAGAGCAGGGGGTGGAGCAAGCCAGGCCTCAAACCACGAGAAGCTCCAGCCCAAAGGCAGCCAAAATTCAGCCCACCTCCGGGAGAATATCAAGAGCAGGTGGTGGAGCAAGCCAGGATCCAAACCACGAGAAGCTCCAGTCCAAAAAGCAGCCAAAATTCAGCCCACATCCGGGAGAATCTCAAGAACAGGGGGTAGATCAAGCCAGGCCTCAAACCACGAGAAGCTCCAGCCCAAAAGGCATCCAAAATCCAGCCCACATCCGGGAGAATCTCAAGAGCAGGGGTTGGAGCAAGCCAGGCCTGAAACCACGAGAAGCTCCAGCCCAAAAGGCAGCCAAAATGCAGCCCACATGTGGGGGAATCTCAAGAGCAGGGGGTGGAGCAAGCCAGGCCTCAAACCCCGAGAAGCTCCTGCCAAAAAGGAAGCCAAATTCCAGACCACATCCTGGAGAATCTCAACAGCAGGGGGTGGAGGAATCCAGGTCGCAAACCACGAGAAACTCCAGCCCAAAAGGCAGCCAAAATCCAGCCCACCTCCAGGAAAATCTCAAGAGCAGGGGGTGGAGCAAGCCAGGCCTCAAACCACGAGAAGCTCCAGCCCAAAAGGCAGCCAAACTCCAGCCCACATCCGGAAGAATCTCAAGAGCAGGGGGTGGAGCAAGCCAGGCATCAAACCACGAGAAGCTCCAGCCCAAAAGTCAGCCAATATCCAGCTGACATCCGGGAGAATCTCAAGAGCAGGGGGTGGAGCAAGCCAGGCCCCAAAGCACGAGAAGCTCCAGCCCAAAAGGCAGCCAAAATCCAGTCCTACATCCGGGAGAATATCAAGAGCAGGGGGTGGAGCAAGCCAGGTCTCAAACCACGAGAAGCTCCAGCCCAAAAGGCAGCCAAAATGCAGCCCACATCCGGGCAAATATCAAGAGCAGGGGGTGGAGCAAGGCAGGCCTCAAACCACGAGAAGCTCCAGCCCAAAAGGAAGCCAAAAATGCAGCCCACTTCGGGGAGAATCTCAAGAGCAGGGGGTGGAGCAAGCCAGGCCCCAAACCACGAGAAGCTCCAGCCCAAAATGCAGCCAAAATTCAGCCCACCTCCGGGAGAATCTCAATGGCAGGGGGTGGAGCAAGCCAGGCCTCAAACCACGAGAAGCTCCTGACAAAATCGAAGCGAAATTCCAGTCCACCTCCTGGAGAATCTCAAGAGCAGGGGGTGGAGCAAGCCAGGCCTGAAACCACGAGAAGCTCCAGCCCAAAATGCAGCCAAAATCCAGCCCACATCGGGGAAAATATCAAGAGCGGGGGGTGGAGCAAGCCAGGTCTCAAACCATGAGAAGCTCCAGCCCAAAATGAGCCAAAATGCAGCCCACATCCGGGCAAATATCAAGAGCAGGGGGTGGAGCAAGCCAGGCCTCAAACCACGAGAAGCTCCAGCCCAAAATGCAGCCAAAAATGCAGCCCACTTCGGGGAGAAACTCAAGAGCAGGGGGTGGAGCAAGCCAGGCCCCAAACCACGAGAAGCTCCAGCCCAAAAGGCATCCAAAATCCAACCCTATATCTGGGAGAATATCCGGAGTAGGAGCTGGAGCAAGCCAGGCCTGAAACCACGAGAAGCTCCAGCCCAAAATGCAGCCAAAATCCAGCCCACATGGAAGAAAATCTCAAGAGCAGGGGGTGGAGCAAGCCAGGCCTCAAACCATGAGAACCTCCAGCCCAAAAGGCAGCCAAAATGTAGCCCACATCCGGGAGAATCTCAAGAGCAGGGTGTGGAGCAAGCCAGGCCTCAAACCACGAGAAGCTCCAGCCCAAAAGGCAGCCAAAATGCAGCCCACATCCGGGAGAATCTCAAGAGCAGGGGGTGGAGCAAGCCAGGCCCCAAACCACGAGAAGCTCCAGCCCAAAATGCAGCCAAAATCCAGCCCACATCGGGGAAAATATCAAGAGCGGGGGGTGGAGCAAGGCAGGCCTCAAACCACGAGAAACTCCAGCCCTAAAGGCAGCCAAAATCCAGCCCTACATCTGGGAGAACCTCAAGAGCAGGGGGTGGAGCAAGCCAGGCCTCAAACCACGAGAAGCTCCAGCCCAAAGGCAGCCAAAATGCAGCCCACCTCCGGTAGAATATCAAGAGCAGGTGTTGGAGCAAGCCAGGATCCAAACCACGAGGAACTCCAGTCCAAAAAGCAGCAAAAATTCAGCCCACATCCGGGAGAATCTCAAGAACACGGGGTAGATCAAGCCAGGCCTCAAACCACGAGAAGCTCCAGCCCAAAAGGCAGCCAAAATGCAGCCCACATCTGGGAGAATCTCAAGAGCAGGGGGTGGAGCAAGCCAGGCCTCAAACCACGAGAAGCTCCAGCCCAAAAGGCAGCCAAAATGCAGCCCACATCTGGGAGAATCTCAAGAGCAGGGGGTGCAGCAAGCCAGGCCTCAAACCCCGAGAAGTTCCTCCCAAAAAGGAAGCCAAATTCCAGCCCACATCCTGGAGAATCTCAACAGCAGGGGGTGGAGGAATCCAGGTCGCAAACCACGAGAAAATCCAGCCCAAAAGGCAGCCAAAATCCAGCCCACCTCCAGGGAAATCTCAGGAGCAGGGGGTGGAGCAAGCCAGGCCTCAAACCACGAGAAGCTCCAGCCCAAAAGGCAGCCAAAATCCAGCCCACATCCAGGAGAATATCAAGAGCAGGGGGTGGAGCAAGCCAGGCCTCAAACCACAAGAAGATCCAGCCCAAAAGGCAGCCAAATTGCAGCCCACTTCGGGGAGAATCTCAAGAGCAGGGGGTGGAGCAAGCCAGGCCCCAAACCACGAGAAGCTCCAGCCCAAAAGGCAGCCAAAATTCAGCCCACCTCTGGGAGAATCTCAAGAGCAGGGGGTGGAGCAAGCCAGACCTCAAACCACGAGAAGCTCCAGCCCAAAATGCAGCCAAAATGCAGCCCACATCTGGGAGAATCTCAAGAGCAGGGGGTGCAGCAAGCCAGGCCTCAAACCACGAGAAGCTCCAGCCCAAAGGCAGCCAAAATGTAGCAAAAATGCGGGAGAATATAAAGAGCAGGGGGAGGAGCAAGCCAGGCCCCAAACCACGAGAAGCTCCAGTCCAAAAGGCAGCCAAAATCCAGCCCACATCCAGGAGAATATCAAGAGCAGGGGGTGGAGCAAGCCAGGCCTCAAACCACAAGAAGATTCAGCCCAAAAGGCAGCCAAATTGCAGCCACATCCGGGCAAATATCAAGAGCAGGGGTTGGAGCAAGCCAGGCCTCATTACACGAGAAGCTCCAGCCCAAAATGCAGCCAAAAATGCAGCCCACTTCGGGGAGAATCTCAAGAGCAGGTGGTGGAGCAAGCCAGGCCCCAAATCTTGAGAAGCTCCAGCGCAAAAGGCAGCCAAAATCCAGTCCTACATCCGGGAGAATATCAAGAGCAGGGGGTGGAGCAAGCCAGGCCCCAAACCACGAGAAGCTCCAGCCCAAAATTCAGCCAAAAATGCATCCCACATCGGGGAGAATCTCAAGAGCAGGGGGTGGAGCAAGCCAGGCCTCAAACCACGAGAAGCTCCAGCCCAAAAGTCAGCCAATATCCAGCTGACATCCGGGAGAATCTCAAGAGAAGGGGGTGGAGCAAGCCAGGCCCCAAAGCACGAGAAGCTCCTGCCCAAAAGGCAGCCAAAATGCAGCCCACATCCGCGAGAATCTGAAGAGCAGGTGGTGGAGCAAGCCAGGTCTCAAACCACGAGAAGCTCCAGCCCAAAATGAGCCAAAATGCAGCCCACATCCGGGCAAATATCAAGAGCAGGTGGTGGAGCAAGCCAGGCCTCAAACCACGAGAAGCTCCAGCCCAAAAGGCAGCCAAAAATGCAGCCCACTTCGGGGAGAATCTCAAGAGCAGGGGGTGGAGCAAGCCAGGCCCCAAACCACGAGAAGCTCCAGCCCAAAAGGCAGCCAAAATTCAGCCCACCTCCGGGAGAATCTCAAGAGCAGGGGGTGGAGCAAGACAGGCCTCAAACCACGAGAAGCTCCTGCCAAAAAGGAAGCGAAATTCCAGCCCACCTCCTGGAGAATCTCAAGAGCAGGGGGTGGAGGAAGCCAGGCCCCAAACCACGAGAAGCTCCAGCCCAAAAGGCAGCCAAAATCCAGCCCTACATCTGGGAGAATCTCAAGAGCAGGGGGTGGAGCAAGCCAGGCCTCAAACCACGAGAAGCTCCAGCCCAAAAGGCATCCAAAATGCAGCCCACATCCGGGAGAATCTCAAGAGCAGGGGGTGGAGCAAGCCAGGCCTCAAACCACGAGAAGCTCCTGCCAAAAACGAAGCGAAATTCCAGCCCACCTCCGGGAGAATCTCAAGAGCAGGGGGTGGAGCAAGCCAGGCCTCAAACCACGAGAAGCTCCAGCACAAAATGCAGCCAAAATGCAGTCCAAATCTGGGAGAATCTCAAGAGCAGGGGGTGGAGCAAGCCAGGCCTCAAACCACGAGAAGCTCCAGCCCAAAATGCAGCCAAAATGCAGCCCAAATCTGGGAGAATCTCAAGAGCAGGGGGTGCAGCAAGCCAGGCCTCAAACCACGAGAATCTCCAGTCCAAAAGGCAGCCAAAATCCAGCCCACTTCCGGGAGAATATCAAGAGCAGGGAGTGGAGTAAGCCAGGTCTCAAACCACGAGAAGCTCCAGCCCAAAATGAGCCAAAATGCAGCCCACATCCGGGCAAACATCAAGAGCAGGGGGTGGAGCAAGCCAGGCCTCAAACCACGAGAAGCTCCAGCCCAAAAGGCAGCCAAAAATGCAGCCCACTTCGGGGAGAATCTCAAGAGCAGGGGGTGGAGCAAGCCAGGCCTCAAACCACGAGAAGCTCCAGCCCAAAATGCAGCCAAAATGCAGCCCACATCCGGGAGAATCTCAAGAGCAGGGGGTGCAGCAAGCCAGGCCTCAAACCACGAGAAGCTCCAGCCCAAAGGCAGCCAAAATGTAGCCCAAATGCGGGAGAATATCAAGAGCAGGGGGAGGAGCAAGCCAGGCCCCAAACCACGAGAAGCTCCAGTCCAAAAGGCAGCCAAAATCCAGCCCACATCCAGGAGAATATCAAGAGCAGGGGGTGGAGCAAGCCAGGCCTCAAACCACGAGAAGCTCCAGCCCAAAAGGCAGCCAAATTGCAGCCCACATCTGGGCAAATCTCAAGAGCAGGGGGTGGAGCAAGCCAGGCCTCAAACCACGAGAAGCTCCAGCCCAAAATGCAGCCAAAAATGCAGCCCACTTCGGGGAGAATCTCAAGAGCAGGGGGTGGAGCAAGCCAGGCCTCAAACCACGAGAAGCTCCAGCCCAAAAGGCAGCCAAACTCCAGCCCACATCCGGAAAAATCTCAAGAGCAGGGGGTGGAGCAAGCCAGGCCTCAAACCATGAGAAGCTCCAGCCCAAAAGGCAGCCAATATCCAGCTGACATCCGGTAGAATCTCAAGAGCAGGGGGTAGAGCAAGCCAGGCCCCAAAGCACGAGAAGCTCCAGCCCAAAAGGCAGCCAAATTCCAGTCCTACATCCGGGAGAATCTCAAGAGCAGGGGGTGGAGCAAGCCAGGCCCCAAACCACGAGAAGCTCCAGCCCTAAAGGCAGCCAAAATCCAGCCCTACATCTGGGAGAATCTCAAGAGCAGGGGGTGGAGCAAGCCAGGCCTCAAACCACGAGAAGCTCCAGCCCAAAGGCAGCCAAAATGTAGCAAAAATGCGGGAGAATATAAAGAGCAGGGGGAGGAGCAAGCCAGGCCCCAAACCACGAGAAGCTCCAGTCCAAAAGGCAGCCAAAATCCAGCCCACATCCAGGAGAATATCAAGAGCAGGGGGTGGAGCAAGCCAGGCCTCAAACCACAAGAAGATTCAGCCCAAAAGGCAGCCAAATTGCAGCCACATCCGGGCAAATATCAAGAGCAGGGGGTGGAGCAAGCCAGGCCTCATTACACGAGAAGCTCCAGCCCAAAATGCAGCCAAAAATGCAGCCCACTTCGGGGAGAATCTCAAGAGCAGGTGGTGGAGCAAGCCAGGCCCCAAATCTTGAGAAGCTCCAGCGCAAAAGGCAGCCAAAATCCAGTCCTACATCCGGGAGAATATCAAGAGCAGGGGGTGGAGCAAGCCAGGCACCAAAGCACGAGAAGCTCCTGCCCAAAAGGCAGCCAAAATGCAGCCCACATCCGCGAGAATCTGAAGAGCAGGTGGTGGAGCAAGCCAGGTCTCAAACCACGAGAAGCTCCAGCCCAAAATGAGCCAAAATGCAGCCCACATCCGGGCAAATATCAAGAGCAGGTGGTGGAGCAAGCCAGGCCTCAAACCACGAGAAGCTCCAGCCCAAAAGGCAGCCAAAAATGCAGCCCACTTCGGGGAGAATCTCAAGAGCAGGGGGTGGAGCAAGCCAGGCCCCAAACCACGAGAAGCTCCAGCCCAAAAGGCAGCCAAAATTCAGCCCACCTCCGGGAGAATCTCAAGAGCAGGGGGTGGAGCAAGACAGGCCTCAAACCACGAGAAGCTCCTGCCAAAAAGGAAGCGAAATTCCAGCCCACCTCCTGGAGAATCTCAAGAGCAGGGGGTGGAGGAAGCCAGGCCCCAAACCACGAGAAGCTCCAGCCCAAAAGGCAGCCAAAATCCAGCCCTACATCTGGGAGAATCTCAAGAGCAGGGGGTGGAGCAAGCCAGGCCTCAAACCACGAGAAGCTCCAGCCCAAAAGGCATCCAAAATGCAGCCCACATCCGGGAGAATCTCAAGAGCAGGGGGTGGAGCAAGCCAGGCCTCAAACCACGAGAAGCTCCTGCCAAAAACGAAGCGAAATTCCAGCCCACATCCGGGAGAATCTCAAGAGCAGGGGGTGGAGCAAGCCAGGCCTCAAACCACGAGAAGCTCCAGCACAAAATGCAGCCAAAATGCAGTCCAAATCTGGGAGAATCTCAAGAGCAGGGGGTGGAGCAAGCCAGGCCTCAAACCACGAGAAGCTCCAGCCCAAAATGCAGCCAAAATGCAGCCCAAATCTGGGAGAATCTCAAGAGCAGGGGGTGCAGCAAGCCAGGCCTCAAACCACGAGAATCTCCAGTCCAAAAGGCAGCCAAAATCCAGCCCACTTCCGGGAGAATATCAAGAGCAGGGAGTGGAGTAAGCCAGGTCTCAAACCACGAGAAGCTCCAGCCCAAAATGAGCCAAAATGCAGCCCACATCCGGGCAAACATCAAGAGCAGGGGGTGGAGCAAGCCAGGCCTCAAACCACGAGAAGCTCCAGCCCAAAAGGCAGCCAAAAATGCAGCCCACTTCGGGGAGAATCTCAAGAGCAGGGGGTGGAGCAAGCCAGGCCTCAAACCACGAGAAGCTCCAGCCCAAAATGCAGCCAAAATGCAGCCCACATCCGGGAGAATCTCAAGAGCAGGGGGTGCAGCAAGCCAGGCCTCAAACCACGAGAAGCTCCAGCCCAAAGGCAGCCAAAATGTAGCCCAAATGCGGGAGAATATCAAGAGCAGGGGGAGGAGCAAGCCAGGCCCCAAACCACGAGAAGCTCCAGTCCAAAAGGCAGCCAAAATCCAGCCCACATCCAGGAGAATATCAAGAGCAGGGGGTGGAGCAAGCCAGGCCTCAAACCACGAGAAGCTCCAGCCCAAAAGGCAGCCAAATTGCAGCCCACATCTGGGCAAATCTCAAGAGCAGGGGGTGGAGCAAGCCAGGCCTCAAACCACGAGAAGCTCCAGCCCAAAATGCAGCCAAAAATGCAGCCCACTTCGGGGAGAATCTCAAGAGCAGGGGGTGGAGCAAGCCAGGCCCCAAACCACGAGAAGCTCCAGCCCAAAAGGCAGCCAAACTCCAGCCCACATCCGGAAAAATCTCAAGAGCAGGAGGTGGAGCAAGCCAGGCCTCAAACCACGAGAAGCTCCAGCCCAAAAGGCAGCCAAAAATGCAGCCCACTTCGGGGAGAATCTCAAGAGCAGGGGGTGGAGCAAGCCAGGCCCCAAACCACGAGAAGCTCCAGCCCAAAAGGCAGCCAAAATTCAGCCCACCTCCGGGAGAATCTCAAGAGCAGGGGGTGGAGCAAGACAGGCCTCAAACCACGAGAAGCTCCTGCCAAAAAGGAAGCGAAATTCCAGCCCACCTCCTGGAGAATCTCAAGAGCAGGGGGTGGAGGAAGCCAGGCCCCAAACCACGAGAAGCTCCAGCCCAAAAGGCAGCCAAAATCCAGCCCTACATCTGGGAGAATCTCAAGAGCAGGGGGTGGAGCAAGCCAGGCCTCAAACCACGAGAAGCTCCAGCCCAAAAGGCATCCAAAATGCAGCCCACATCCGGGAGAATCTCAAGAGCAGGGGGTGGAGCAAGCCAGGCCTCAAACCACGAGAAGCTCCTGCCAAAAACGAAGCGAAATTCCAGCCCACATCCGGGAGAATCTCAAGAGCAGGGGGTGGAGCAAGCCAGGCCTCAAACCACGAGAAGCTCCAGCACAAAATGCAGCCAAAATGCAGTCCAAATCTGGGAGAATCTCAAGAGCAGGGGGTGGAGCAAGCCAGGCCTCAAACCACGAGAAGCTCCAGCCCAAAATGCAGCCAAAATGCAGCCCAAATCTGGGAGAATCTCAAGAGCAGGGGGTGCAGCAAGCCAGGCCTCAAACCACGAGAATCTCCAGTCCAAAAGGCAGCCAAAATCCAGCCCACTTCCGGGAGAATATCAAGAGCAGGGAGTGGAGTAAGCCAGGTCTCAAACCACGAGAAGCTCCAGCCCAAAATGAGCCAAAATGCAGCCCACATCCGGGCAAACATCAAGAGCAGGGGGTGGAGCAAGCCAGGCCTCAAACCACGAGAAGCTCCAGCCCAAAAGGCAGCCAAAAATGCAGCCCACTTCGGGGAGAATCTCAAGAGCAGGGGGTGGAGCAAGCCAGGCCTCAAACCACGAGAAGCTCCAGCCCAAAATGCAGCCAAAATGCAGCCCACATCCGGGAGAATCTCAAGAGCAGGGGGAGGAGCAAGCCAGGCCCCAAACCACGAGAAGCTCCAGTCCAAAAGGCAGCCAAAATCCAGCCCACATCCAGGAGAATATCAAGAGCAGGGGGTGGAGCAAGCCAGGCCTCGAACCACGAGAAGCTCCAGCCCAAAAGGCAGCCAAATTGCAGCCCACATCTGGGCAAATCTCAAGAGCAGGGGGTGGAGCAAGCCAGGCCTCAAACCACGAGAAGCTCCAGCCCAAAATGCAGCCAAAAATGCAGCCCACTTCGGGGAGAATCTCAAGAGCAGGGGGTGGAGCAAGCCAGGCCCCAAACCACGAGAAGCTCCAGCCCAAAAGGCAGCCAAACTCCAGCCCACATCCGGAAAAATCTCAAGAGCAGGGGGTGGAGCAAGCCAGGCCTCAAACCATGAGAAGCTCCAGCCCAAAAGGCAGCCAATATCCAGCTGACATCCGGTAGAATCTCAAGAGCAGGGGGTAGAGCAAGCCAGGCCCCAAAGCACGAGAAGCTCCAGCCCAAAAGGCAGCCAAATTCCAGTCCTACATCCGGGAGAATCTCAAGAGCAGGGGGTGGAGCAAGCCAGGCCCCAAACCACGAGAAGCTCCAGCCCTAAAGGCAGCCAAAATCCAGCCCTACATCTGGGAGAATCTCAAGAGCAGGGGGTGGAGCAAGCCAGGCCTCAAACCACGAGAAGCTCCAGCCCAAAAAGCAGCCAAAATGCAGCCCAACTGCGGGAGAATATCAAGAGCAGGGGGTGGAGCAAGCCAGGCCCCAAACCACGAGAAGCTCCAGTCCAAAAAGCAGCCAAAATTCAGCCCACCTCCGGGAGAATCTCAAGAGCAGGGGGTGGAGCAAGCCAGGCCTCAAACCACGAGAAGCTCCAGCCCAAAAGGCAGCCAAATTGCAGCCCACATCCGGGAGAATCTCAAGAGCAGGGGGTGGAGCAAGCCAGGCCCCAAACCACGAGAAGCTCCAGCCCAAAAGGCAGCCAAAATGCAGCCCACTTCGGGGAGAATATCAAGAGCAGGGGGTGGAGCAAGCCAGGCCTCAAACCACGAGAAGCTCCAGCCCAACAGGTAGCCAAATTGCAGCCCTCATCCGGGAGAATCTCAAGAGCAGGGGGTGGAGCAAGCCAGGCCCCAAACCACGAGAAGCTATAGCCCAAAAGGCAGCCAAAATGCAGCCCACCTCCGGGAGAATATCAAGAGCAGGGGGTGGAGCAAGCCAGGCCTCAAACCACGAGAAGCTCCAGCCCAAAACTCACCCAAAAATGCAGCCCACGTCGGGAAGAATCTCAAGAGCAGGGGGTGGAGCAAGCCAGGCCTCAAACCTCGAGAAGCTCCAGCCCAAAAGGCAGCCAAAAGCCAGCCCACATCCAGGAAAATATCAAGAGCAGGGGTTGGAGCAAGCCAGGCCTCAAACCATGAGAAGCTCCAGCCCAAAAGGCAGCCAAAATCCAGCCCACATCCAGGAGAATCTCAAGAGCAGGGGGTGGAGCAAGCCAGGCCTCAAACCACGAGAAGCTCCAGCCCAAAATGCATCCAAAATGCAGCCCACATCTGGGACAATCTCAAGAGCAGGGGGTGGAGCAAGCCAGGCCTCAAACCACGAGAAGCTCCAGCCCAAAAGGCAGCCAAAATGCAGCCCACATCCGGGAGAATCTCAAGAGCAGGGGGTGGAGCAAGCCAGGCCCCAAACCACGAGAAGCTCCAGCCCAAAAGGCAGCCAAAATCCAGCCCTCATCCGGGAGAATATCAAGAGCAGGGGGTGGAGCAAGCCAGGCCCCAAAGCACGAGAAGCTCCAGCCCATAATGCAGCCAAAATGCAGCCCATATCCGGGAGAATCTCAAGAGCAGGTGGTGGAGCAAGCCAGGCCTCAAAACACGAAAAGCTGAAGCCCAGAAGGCAGCCAAAATGCAGAACACCTCCAGAAGAATCTCAAGAGCAGGGGGTGGAGCAAGCCAGGCCTCAAACCACGAGAAGCTCCAGCCCAAAAGGCAGCCAAAATCCAGACCACATCCGGGAGAATATCAAGAGCAGGGGATGGAGCAAGCCAGGCCCCAAACCACGAGAAGCTCCAGCCCAAAAGGCAGCCAAAATCCAGCCCTCATCCGGGAGAAAATCAAGAGCAGGGGGTGGAGCAAGCCAGGCCTCAAACCACGAGAAGCTCCGGCCCAAAAGGCAGCCAAAATCCAGCCGACTTCGGGGAGAATCTCAAGAGCAGGGGGTGGAGCAAGCCAGGCCTCAAACCACGAGAAGCTCCAGCCCAAAAGGCAGCCAAAATGCAGCCCACCTCCAGAAGAATCTCAAGAGCAGGTGGTGGAGCAAACCAGGCCTCAAACCACAAGAAGCTCCAGCCCAAAAGGCAGCCAAAATGCAGCCCACCTCCGGGAGAATCTCAAGAGCAGGGGGTGGAGCAAGCCAGGCCTCAAACCACGAGAAGCTCCAGCATAAAGGCAGCTAAAATGCAGCCCACATCCGGGAGAATCTCAAGAGTAGGGAGTGGAGCAAGCCAGGCCTCAAACCACGAGAAGCTCCAGCCCAAAAGGCAGCCAAAATGCAGCCCACATCCGGGAGAATATCAAGAGCAGGGGGTGGAGCAAGCCAGGCCTCAAACCACGAGAAGCTCCAGCCCAAAAGGCAGCCAAAATGCAGCCCACATCCGGGAGAATCTCAAGAGCAGGGGGTGGAGCAAGCCAGGCCCCAAACCACGAGAAGCTGAAGCCCAGAAGGAAGCCAAAATGAAGCCCAAATCCAGGAGAATCTCAAGAGCAGGGAGTGGAGAAAGCCAGGCCTCAAACCACGAGAAGCTCCAGCCGAAAAGGCAGCCAAAAGCCAGCCCACATCCAGGAGAATCTCAAGAGTAGAGGGTGGAGCAAGCCAGGTCTCAAACCACGAGAAGCTCCAGCCCAAAATGCAGCCAAATTCCAGACCACATCCCAGAAAATCTCAAGAGCAGGGGGTAGAGCAATCCAGGCCTCAAACCACGAGAAGCTCCAGCCCAAAAGGCAGCCAAAATCCAGCCCACATCCAGGAGAATCTCAAGAGCAGGGGGTGGAGCAAGCCAGGCCTCAAACCACGAGAAGCTACAGCCCAAAAAGGCAGCCAAAATCCAGCCAACATCCGGGAAAATCTCAAGAGCAGGGGGTGGAGCAAGCCAGGCCCCAAACCACGAGAAGCTCCAGCCCAAAAGTCAGCCAAAATCTTACCCTCATCAGAGAGAATATCAAGAGCAGGGGGTGGAGCAAGCCAGGCCTCAAACCACGAGAAGCTCCAGCCCAAAATGCAGCCAAAATGCAGCCCACATCCGGGAGAATATCAAGAGGAGGGGGTGGAGCAAGCCAGGCCTCAAAACACGAAAAGCTGAAGCCCAGAAGGCAGCCAAAATGCAAAACACCTCCAGAAGAATCTCAAGAGCAGGGGGTGGAGCAAGCCAGGCCTCAAACCACGAGAAGCTCCAGCCCAAAATGCAGCCAAAATCCAGCCCACCTCCGGGAGAATCTCAAGAGCAGGGGGTGGAGCAAGCCAGGCCTCAAACCACGAGAAGCTCCAGCCCAATAGGCAGCCAAAAGCCAGCCCACATCCGGGAGAATCTCAAGAGCAGGGGTTGGAGCAAGCCAGGCCTCAAACCACGAGAAGCTCCAGCCCAAAAAGCAGCCAAAATCCAGACCACATCCGGGAGAATCTCAAGAGCAGGGGGTGGAGCAAGCCAGGCCCCAAACCACGAGAAGCTCCAGCCCAAAAGGCAGCCAAAATCCAGCCCTCATCCGGGAGAATATCAAGAGCAGGGGGTGGAGCAAGCCAGGCCTCAAACCACGAGAAGCTCCGGCCCAAAAGGCAGCCAAACTCCAGCCCACATCCGGGAGAATATCAAGAGCAGGGGGTGGAGCAAGCCAGGCCTGAAACCATGAGAAGCTCCAGCCCAAAATGCAGCCAAAATGCAGCCCACATCCGGGAGATTCTCAAGAGCAGGGGGTGGAGCAAGCCAGGCCTCAAACCACGAGAAACTCCAGCCGAAAAGGCAGCCAAAATGCAGACCACCTCCGGGAGAATCTCAAGAGCAGGGGGTGGAGCAAGCCAGGCCTCAAACCACGAGAAGCTCCAGCATAAAGGCAGCTAAAATGCAGCCCACATCCGGGAGAATCTCAAGAGCAGGGAGTGGAGCAAGCCAGGCCTCAAACCACGAGAAGCTCCAGCCCAAAAGGCAGCCAAAATGCAGCTCACATCCGGGAGATTCTCAAGAGCAGGGGGTGGAGCAAGCCAGGCCTCAAACAACGAGAAGCTCCAGCCCAAAATGCAGCCAAAATGCAGCCCACATCCGGGAGAATCTCAAGAGCAGGGGGTGGAGCAAGCCAGGCATCAAACCACGAGAAGCTCCAGCCCAAAATGCAGCCAAAATCCAACCCTATATCTGGGAGAATATCAAGAGTAGGAGCTGGAGCAAACCAAGCCTCAAACCACGAGAAGCTCCAGCCCAAAAGGCAGACAAAATACAGCCCACATCCGGGAGAATCTCAAGAGCAGGAGGTGGAGCAAGCCAGGCCTCAAACCACGAGAAGCTCCAGCCCAAAAGGCAGCCAAAATGCAGCTCACATCCGGGAGATTCTCAAGAGCAGGGGGTGGAGCAAGCCAGGCCTCAAACAACGAGAAGCTCCAGCCCAAAATGCAGCCAAAATGCAGCCCACATCCGGGAGAATCTCAAGAGCAGGGGGTGGAGCAAGCCAGGCCTCAAACCACGAGAAGCTTCAGCCCAAAAGGCAGCCAAAATCCAACCCTATATCTGGGAGAATATCAAGAGTAGGAGCTGGAGCAAACCAAGCCTCAAACCACGAGAAGCTCCAGCCCAAAAGGCAGACAAAATGCAGCCCACATCTGGCAGAATATCAAGAGCAGGAGGTGGAGCAAGCCAGGCCCCAAACCACGAGAAGCTCCAGCCCAAAAGGCAGCCAAACTCCAGCCCACATCCGGAAGAATCTCAAGAGCAGGGGGTGGAGCAAGCCAGGCCTCAAACCACGAGAAGCTCCAGCCCAAAATGGAAGCGAAATTCCAGCCCACCTCCTGGAGAATCTCAAGAGCAGGGGGTGGAGCAAGCCAGGCCTCAAACCACGAGAAGCTCCAGCCCAAAAGGCAGCCAAAATGCAGCCCACATCCGGGAGAATCTCAAGAGCAGGGGGTGGAGCAAGCCAGGCCCCAAACCACGAGAAGCTTCAGCCCAAAAGGCAGCCAAAATGCAGCCCACATCCGGGAGAATCTCAAGAGCAGGGGGTGGAGCAAGCCAGGCCTCAAACCACGAGAAGCTCCAGCCCAAAATGCAGCCAAAATCCAGCCCACTTCGGTGAGAATATCAAGGGCAGGGGGTGGAACAAGCCAGGCCTCAAACCACGAAAAGCTGAAGCCCAGAAGGAAGCCAAAATGAAGCCCACATCCGGGAGAATCTCAAGAGCAGGGGGTGGAGCAAGCCAGGCCTCAAACCACGAGAAGCTCCAGCCCAAAAGGCAGCCAAAATGCAGCCCACATCCGGGAGAATCTCAAGAGCAGGGGGTGGAGCAAGCCAGGCCTCAAACCACAAGAAGCTCCAGCCCAAAAGGCAGCCAAAATGCAGCTCACATCCGGGAGATTCTCAAGAGCAGGGGGTGGAGCAAGCCAGGCCTCAAACAACGAGAAGCTCCAGCCCAAAAGGACACCAAAATCCAACCCTATATCTGGGAGAATATCAAGAGTAGGAGCTGGAGCAAACCAAGCCTCAAACCACGAGAAGCTCCAGCCCAAAAGGCAGACAAAATACAGCCCACATCCGGGAGAATCTCAAGAGCAGGAGGTGGAGCAAGCCAGGCCTCAAACCACGAGAAGCTCCAGCCCAAAAGGCAGCCAAAATGCAGCTCACATCCGGGAGATTCTCAAGAGCAGGGGGTGGAGCAAGCCAGGCCTCAAACCACGAGAAGCTCCAGCCCAAAAAGGAAGCGAAATTCCAGCCCACCTCCTGGAGAATCTCAAGAGCAGGGGGTGGAGCAAGCCAGGCCTCAAACCACGAGAAGCTCCAGCCCAAAAGGCAGCCAAAATGCAGCCCACATCCGGGAGAATCTCAAGAGCAGGGGGTGGAGCAAGCCAGGCCCCAAACCACGAGAAGCTTCAGCCCAAAAGGCAGCCAAAATGCAGCCCACATCCGGGAGAATCTCAAGAGCAGGGGGTGGAGCAAGCCAGGCCTCAAACCACGAGAAGCTCCAGCCCAAAATGCAGCCAAAATCCAGCCCACTTCGGTGAGAATATCAAGGGCAGGGGGTGGAACAAGCCAGGCCTCAAACCACGAAAAGCTGAAGCCCAGAAGGAAGCCAAAATGAAGCCCACATCCGGGAGAATCTCAAGAGCAGGGGGTGGAGCAAGCCAGGCCTCAAACCACGAGAAGCTCCAGCCCAAAATCCAGCCAAAATCCAGCCCAAATCCGGGAGAATCTCAAGAGCAGGGAGTGGAGAAAGCCAGGCCTCAAACCACAAGAAGCTCCAGCCCAAAAGGCAGCCAAAAGCCAGCCCACATCCAGGAGGATCTCAAGAGCAGGGGGTGGAGCAAGCCAGGCCCCAAACCACGAGAAGCTCCAGCCCAAAATGCAGCCAAATTCCAGACCACATCAGGCAGAATATCAAGAGTAGAGGGTGGAGCAAGCCAGGTCTCAAACCACGAGAAGCTAAAGCCCAAAAGGCAGCCAAACTCCAGCCCACATCCCAGACAATCTCAAGAGCAGGGGGTAGAGCAATCCAGGCCTCAAACCACGAGAAGCTCCAGCCCAAAAGGCAGCCAAAATCCAGCCCACATCCAGGAGAATCTCAAGAGCAGGGGGTGGAGCAAGCCAGGCCTCAAAACACGAGAAGCTACAGCCCAAAAAGGCAGCCAAAATCCAGCCAACATCCGGGAGAATCTCAAGAGCAGGGGGTGGAGCAAGCCAGGCCCCAAACCACGAGAAGCTCCAGCCCAAAAGTCAGCCAAAATCTTACCCTCATCAGAGAGAATATCAAGAGCAGGGGGTGGAGCAAGCCAGGCCTCAAACCACGAGAAGCTCCAGCCCAAAATGCAGCCAAAATGCAGCCCACATCCGGGAGAATATCAAGAGCAGGGGGTGGAGCAAGCCAGGCCTCAAAACACGAAAAGCTGAAGCCCAAAAGGCAGCCAAAATCCAGACCACCTCCAGAAGAATCTCAAGAGCAGGGGGTGGAGCAAGCCAGGCCCCAAACCACGAGAAGCTCCAGCCCAAAAGGCAGCCAAAATCCAGCCCTCATCCGGGAGAATCTCAAGAGCAGGGGGTGGAGCAAGCCAGGCCTCAAACCACGAGAAGCTCCAGGCAAAAAGGCAGCCAAAATCCAGCCCACTTCGGGGAGAATATCAAGAGCAGGGGGTGGAGCAAGCCAGGCCTCAAACCACGAGAAGCTCCAGCCCAAAAGGCAGCCAAAATGCAGCCCACCTCCAGAAGAATCTCAAGAGCAGGGGGTGGAGCAAGCCAGGCCTCAAACCACGAGAAGCTCCAGCCCAAAATGCAGCCAAAATGCAGCCCACATCCGGGAGAATATCAAGAGCAGGGGGTGGAGCAAGCCAGGCCTCAAAACACGAAAAGCTGAAGCCCAGAAGGCAGCCAAAATGCAAAACACCTCCAGAAGAATCTCAAGAGCAGGGGGTGGAGCAAGCCAGGCCTCAAACCACGAGAAGCTCCAGCCCAAAAGGCAGCCAAAATCCAGCCCACCTCCGGGAGAATCTCAAGAGCAGGGGGTGGAGCAAGCCAGGCCTCAAACCACGAGAAGCTCCAGCCCAATAGGCAGCCAAAAGCCAGCCCACATCCGGGAGAATCTCAAGAGCAGGTGTTGGAGCAAGCCAGGCCTCAAACCACGAGAAGCTCCAGCCCAAAAGGCAGCCAAAATCCAGACCACATCCAGGAGAATCTCAAGAGCAGGGGGTGGAGCAAGCCAGGCCCCAAACCACGAGAAGCTCCAGCCCAAAAGGCAGCCAAAATCCAGCCCTCATCCGGGAGAATATCAAGAGCAGGGGGTGGAGCAAGCCAGGCCTCAAACCACGAGAATCTCCGGCCCAAAAGGCAGCCAAACTCCAGCCCACATCCGGGAGAATATCAAGAGCAGGGGGTGGAGCAAGCCAGGCCTGAAACCATGAGAAGCTCCAGCCCAAAATGCAGCCAAAATGCAGCCCACATCCGGGAGATTCTCAAGAGCAGGGGGTGGAGCAAGCCAGGCCTCAAACCACGAGAAGCTCCAGCCGAAAAGGCAGCCAAAATGCAGCCCACATCCGGGAGATTCTCAAGAGCAGGGGGTGGAGCAAGCCAGGCCTCAAACCACGAGAAGCTCCAGCCCAAAAGGCAGCCAAAATGCAGCTCACATCCGGGAGATTCTCAAGAGCAGGGGGTGGAGCAAGCCAGGCCTCAAACAACGAGAAGCTCCAGCCCAAAATGCAGCCAAAATGCAGCCCACATCCGGGAGAATCTCAAGAGCAGGGGGTGGAGCAAGCCAGGCATCAAACCACGAGAAGCTCCAGCCCAAAAGGCAGCCAAAATCCAACCCTATATCTGGGAGAATATCAAGAGTAGGAGCTGGAGCAAACCAAGCCTCAAACCACGAGAAGCTCCAGCCCAAAAGGCAGACAAAATACAGCCCACATCCGGGAGAATCTCAAGAGCAGGAGGTGGAGCAAGCCAGGCCTCAAACCACGAGAAGCTCCAGCCCAAAAGGCAGCCAAAATGCAGCTCACATCCGGGAGATTCTCAAGAGCAGGGGGTGGAGCAAGCCAGGCCTCAAACAACGAGAAGCTCCAGCCCAAAATGCAGCCAAAATGCAGCCCACATCCGGGAGAATCTCAAGAGCAGGGGGTGGAGCAAGCCAGGCCTCAAACCACGAGAAGCTCCAGCCCAAAATGCAGCCAAAATCCAACCCTATATCTGGGAGAATATCAAGAGTAGGAGCTGGAGCAAACCAAGCCTCAAACCACGAGAAGCTCCAGCCCAAAAGGCAGACAAAATGCAGCCCACATCTGGGAGAATATCAAGAGCAGGAGGTGGAGCAAGCCAGGCCCCAAACCACGAGAAGCTCCAGCCCAAAAGGCAGCCAAACTCCAGCCCACATCCGGAAGAATCTCAAGAGCAGGGGGTGGAGCAAGCCAGGCCTCAAACCACGAGAAGCTCCAGCCCAAAAACAGGAAGCGAAATTCCAGCCCACCTCCTGGAGAATCTCAAGAGCAGGGGGTGGAGCAAGCCAGGCCTCAAACCACGAGAAGCTCCAGCCCAAAAGGCAGCCAAAATGCAGCCCACATCCGGGAGAATCTCAAGAGCAGGGGGTGGAGCAAGCCAGGCCCCAAACCACGAGAAGCTTCAGCCCAAAAGGCAGCCAAAATGCAGCCCACATCCGGGAGAATCTCAAGAGCAGGGGGTGGAGCAAGCCAGGCCTCAAACCACGAGAAGCTCCAGCCCAAAATGCAGCCAAAATCCAGCCCACTTCGGTGAGAATATCAAGGGCAGGGGGTGGAACAAGCCAGGCCTCAAACCACGAAAAGCTGAAGCCCAGAAGGAAGCCAAAATGAAGCCCACATCCGGGAGAATCTCAAGAGCAGGGGGTGGAGCAAGCCAGGCCTCAAACCACGAGAAGCTCCAGCCCAAAAGGCAGCCAAAATGCAGCCCACATCCGGGAGAATCTCAAGAGCAGGGGGTGGAGCAAGCCAGGCCTCAAACCACGAGAAGCTCCAGCCCAAAAGGCAGCCAAAATGCAGCTCACATCCGGGAGATTCTCAAGAGCAGGGGGTGGAGCAAGCCAGGCCTCAAACAACGAGAAGCTCCAGCCCAAAATGCAGCCAAAATGCAGCCCACATCCGGGAGAATCTCAAGAGCAGGGGGTGGAGCAAGCCAGGCATCAAACCACGAGAAGCTCCAGCCCAAAAGGACACCAAAATCCAACCCTATATCTGGGAGAATATCAAGAGTAGGAGCTGGAGCAAACCAAGCCTCAAACCACGAGAAGCTCCAGCCCAAAAGGCAGACAAAATGCAGCCCACATCTGGGAGAATATCAAGAGCAGGAGGTGGAGCAAGCCAGGCCCCAAACCACGAGAAGCTCCAGCCCAAAAGGCAGCCAAACTCCAGCCCACATCCGGAAGAATCTCAAGAGCAGGGGGTGGAGCAAGCCAGGCCTCAAACCACGAGAAGCTCCAGCCCAAAAAGGAAGCGAAATTCCAGCCCACCTCCTGGAGAATCTCAAGAGCAGGGGGTGGAGCAAGCCAGGCCTCAAACCACGAGAAGCTCCAGCCCAAAAGGCAGCCAAAATGCAGCCCACATCCGGGAGAATCTCAAGAGCAGGGGGTGGAGCAAGCCAGGCCCCAAACCACGAGAAGCTTCAGCCCAAAAGGCAGCCAAAATGCAGCCCACATCCGGGAGAATCTCAAGAGCAGGGGGTGGAGCAAGCCAGGCCTCAAACCACGAGAAGCTCCAGCCCAAAATGCAGCCAAAATCCAGCCCACTTCGGTGAGAATATCAAGGGCAGGGGGTGGAACAAGCCAGGCCTCAAACCACGAAAAGCTGAAGCCCAGAAGGAAGCCAAAATGAAGCCCACATCCGGGAGAATCTCAAGAGCAGGGGGTGGAGCAAGCCAACCCTCAAACCACGAGAAGCTCCAGCCCAAAATCCAGCCAAAATCCAGCCCAAATCCGGGAGAATCTCAAGAGCAGGGAGTGGAGAAAGCCAGGCCTCAAACCACGAGAAGCTAAAGCCCAAAAGGCAGCCAAACTCCAGCCCACATCCCAGACAATCTCAAGAGCAGGGGGTAGAGCAATCCAGGCCTCAAACCACGAGAAGCTCCAGCCCAAAAGGCAGCCAAAATCCAGCCCACATCCAGGAGAATCTCAAGAGCAGGGGGTGGAGCAAGCCAGGCCTCAAACCACGAGAAGCTACAGCCCAAAAAGGCAGCCAAAATCCAGCCAACATCCGGGAGAATCTCAAGAGCAGGGGGTGGAGCAAGCCAGGCCCCAAACCACGAGAAGCTCCAGCCCAAAAGTCAGCCAAAATCTTACCCTCATCAGAGAGAATATCAAGAGCAGGGGGTGGAGCAAGCCAGGCCTCAAACCACGAGAAGCTCCAGCCCAAAATGCAGCCAAAATGCAGCCCACATCCGGGAGAATATCAAGAGCAGGGGGTGGAGCAAGCCAGGCCTCAAAACACGAAAAGCTCCAGCCCAAAAGGCAGCCAAAATCCAGACCACCTCCAGAAGAATCTCAAGAGCAGGGGGTGGAGCAAGCCAGGCCCCAAACCACGAGAAGCTCCAGCCCAAAAGGCAGCCAAAATCCAGCCCTCATCCGGGAGAATATCAAGAGCAGGGGGTGGAGCAAGCCAGGCCTCAAACCACGAGAATCTCCAGGCAAAAAGGCAGCCAAAATCCAGCCCACTTCGGGGAGAATATCAAGAGCAGGGGGTGGAGCAAGCCAGGCCTCAAACCACGAGAAGCTCCAGCCCAAAAGGCAGCCAAAATGCAGCCCACATCCGGGAGATTCTCAAGAGCAGGGGGTGGAGCAAGCCAGGCCTCAAACCACGAGAAGCTCCAGCCGAAAAGGCAGCCAAAATGCAGACCACCTCCGGGAGAATCTCAAGAGCAGGGGGTGGAGCAAGCCAGGCCTCAAACCACGAGAAGCTCCAGCATAAAGGCAGCCATAATGCAGCCCACATCCGGGAGAATCTCAAGAGCAGGGAGTGGAGCAAGCCAGGCCTCAAACCACGAGAAGCTCCAGCCCAAAAGGCAGCCAAAATGCAGCCCACATCCGGGAGATTCTCAAGAGCAGGGGGTGGAGCAAGCCAGGCCTCAAACCACGAGAAGCTCCAGCCCAAAATGCAGCCAAAATGCAGCCCACATCCGGGAGAATCTCAAGAGCAGGGGGTGGAGCAAGCCAGGCCTCAAACCACGAGAAGCTCCAGCCCAAAAGGCAGCCAAAATCCAACCCTATATCTGGGAGAATATCAAGAGTAGGAGCTGGAGCAAACCAAGCCTCAAACCACGAGAAGCTCCAGCCCAAAAGGCAGACAAAATGCAGCCCACATCTGGGAGAATATCAAGAGCAGGAGGTGGAGCAAGCCAGGCCTCAAACCACGAGAAGCTCCAGCCCAAAAGGCAGCCAAAATCCAGCCCACCTCCAGGAAAATATCAAGAGCAGGGTGTGGAGCAAGCCAGGCCTCAAACCACGAGAAGCTCCAGCCCAAAAGGCAGCCAAAATCCAGCACACATCCAGGAGAATCTCAAGAGCAGGGGGTGGAGCAAGCCAGGCCTCAAACCACGAGAAGCTCCAGCCCAAAAGGCAGCCAAAATCCAGCCCACCTCCGGGAGAATCTCAAGAGCAGGGGGTGGAGCAAGCCAGGCCTCAAACCACGAGAAACTCCAGCCCAAAAGGCAGCCAAAATCCAGCCCACATCCGGGATAAAATCAAGAGCAGGGGGTGGAGCAAGCCAGGCCTCAAACCACGAGAAGATCCAGCCCAAAAGGCAGCCAAAATCCAACCCTATATCTGGGAGAATATCAAGAGTAGGAGCTGGAGCAAACCAAGCCTCAAACCACGAGAAGCTCCAGCCCAAAATGCAGCCAAAATGCAGCCCACATCCGGGAGATTCTCAAGAGCAGGGGGTGGAGCAAGCCAGGCCTCAAACCACGAGAAGCTCCAGCCCAAAAGGCAGCCAATATGCAGACCATCTCCAGGAGAATCTCAAGAGCAGGGTGTGGAGCAAGCCAGGCCTCAAACCACGAGAAGCTCCAGCCCAATACGTGGCCAAAATGCAGCCCAAATCCGGGAGATATCACGAGAACGGGGTGGAGCAAGCCAGGCCTCAAACCACGAGAAGCTCCAGCCCAAAAGGCAGACAAAATGCAGCCCACCTCCAGGAGAATCTCAAGAACAGGGGGTGGAGCAAGCCAGGCCCCAAACCACGAGAAGCTCCAGCCCAAAAGGCAGCCAAAATCCAGCCCACATCTGGGACAATCTCAAGAGCAGGGGGTGGAGCAAGCCAGGCCTCAAACCACGAGAAGCTCCAGCCCAAAAGGCAGCCAAAATCCAGCCCACATCCAGGAGAATATCAAGAGCAGGGGGTGGAGCAAGCCAGGCCTCAAACCACGAGAAGCTCCAGCCCAAAGTCAGCCAAACTCCAGCCCACTTCGGGGAGAATATCAAGAGCAGGGGGTGGAGCAAGCCAGGCCTCAAACCACGAGAAGCTGCAGCCCAAAAGGCAGCCAAAATCCAGACAACCTCCTGGAGAATATCAAGATCAGGGGGTGGAGCAAGCCAGGCCTCAAACAACGAGAAGCTCCAGCCCAAAATGCAGCCAAAATGCAGCCCACATACGGGAGAATCTCAAGAGCAGGGGGTGGAGCAAGCCGGGCCTCAAACCACGAAAAGCTAAAGCCCAAAAGGCAGCCAAACTCCAGCCCACCTCCTGGAGAATCTCAAGAGCAGGGGGTGGAGCAAGCCAGGCCTCAAACCACGAGAAGCTCCAGCCCACAAGGCAGCCAAAATCCAGCCCACATCCGGGAGAAGCTCAAGAGCAGGGGGTGGAGCAATCCAGGCCTCAAACCACGAGAAGCTCCAGCCCAAAGGCAGCCAAAATGCAGCCCACATGCGGGAGAATATCAAGAGCAGGGGGTGGAGCAAGCCAGGTCCCAAAACACGAGAAGCTCCAGCCCAAAATGCAGCCTAAATCCAGCACTACATCCAGGAGAATCTCAAGAGCAGGGGGTGGAGCAAGCCAGGTCCCAAACCACGAGAAGCTCCAGCCCAAAATGCACCCAAAATGCAGTCCACATGGAGGAGAATCTCAAGAGCAGGGGGTGGAGCAAGCCAGGCCTCAAACCACGAGAAGCTCCAGCCCAAAAGGCAGCCAAAATGCAGCCCACCTCCGGGAGAATCTCAAGAGCAGGGGGTGGAGCAAGCCAGGCCTCAAACCACGAGAAGCTCCAGCCCAAAAGGCAGCCAAAATCCAGACCACATCCGGGAGAATCTCAAGAGCAGGGAGTGGAGCAAGCCAGGCCTCAAACCACGAGAAGCTCCAGCCCAAAATGCAGCCAAAATGCAGCTCACATCCGGGAGATTCTCAAGAGCAGGGGGTGGAGCAAGCCAGGCCTCAAACAACGAGAAGCTCCAGCCCAAAATGCAGCCAAAATGCAGCCCACATCCGGGAGAATCTCAAGAGCAGGGGGTGGAGCAAGCCAGGCATCAAACCACGAGAAGCTCCAGCCCAAAAGGCAGCCAAAATCCAACCCTATATCTGGGAGAATATCAAGAGTAGGAGCTGGAGCAAGCCAGGCCTCAAACCACGAGAAGCTCCAGCCCAAAAGGCAGACAAAATACAGCCCACATCCGGGAGAATCTCAAGAGCAGGAGGTGGAGCAAGCCAGGCCTCAAACCACGAGAAGCTCCAGCCCAAAAGGCAGCCAAAATGCAGCTCACATCCGGGAGATTCTCAAGAGCAGGGGGTGGAGCAAGCCAGGCCTCAAACAACGAGAAGCTCCAGCCCAAAATGCAGCCAAAATGCAGCCCACATCCGGGAGAATCTCAAGAGCAGGGGGTGGAGCAAGCCAGGCCTCAAACCACGAGAAGCTCCAGCCCAAAAGGCAGCCAAAATCCAACCCTATATCTGGGAGAATATCAAGAGTAGGAGCTGGAGCAAACCAAGCCTCAAACCACGAGAAGCTCCAGCCCAAAAGGCAGACAAAATGCAGCCCACATCTGGGAGAATATCAAGAGCAGGAGGTGGAGCAAGCCAGGCCCCAAACCACGAGAAGCTCCAGCCCAAAAGGCAGCCAAACTCCAGCCCACATCCGGAAGAATCTCAAGAGCAGGGGGTGGAGCAAGCCAGGCCTCAAACCACGAGAAGCTCCAGCCCAAAAGGCAGCCAAAATGCAGCCCACATCCGGGAGAATCTCAAGAGCAGGGGGTGGAGCAAGCCAGGCCCCAAACCACGAGAAGCTTCAGCCCAAAATGCAGCCAAAATGCAGCCCATATCCGGGAGAATCTCAAGAGCAGGGGGTGGAGCAAGCCAGGCCTCAAACCACGAGAAGCTCCAGCCCAAAATGCAGCCAAAATCCAGCCCACTTCGGTGAGAATATCAAGGGCAGGGGGTGGAACAAGCCAGGCCTCAAACCACGAAAAGCTGAAGCCCAGAAGGAAGCCAAAATGAAGCCCACATCCGGGAGAATCTCAAGAGCAGGGGGTGGAGCAAGCCAGGCCTCAAACCACGAGAAGCTCCAGCCCAAAAGGACACCAAAATCCAACCCTATATCTGGGAGAATATCAAGAGTAGGAGCTGGAGCAAACCAAGCCTCAAACCACGAGAAGCTCCAGCCCAAAAGGCAGACAAAATACAGCCCACATCCGGGAGAATCTCAAGAGCAGGAGGTGGAGCAAGCCAGGCCTCAAACCACGAGAAGCTCCAGCCCAAAAGGCAGCCAAAATGCAGCTCACATCCGGGAGATTCTCAAGAGCAGGGGGTGGAGCAAGCCAGGCCTCAAACAACGAGAAGCTCCAGCCCAAAATGCAGCCAAAATGCAGCCCACATCCGGGAGAAACTCAAGAGCAGGGGGTGGAGCAAGCCAGGCCTCAAACCACGAGAAGCTCCAGCCCAAAAGGCAGCCAAAATCCAACCCTATATCTGGGAGAATATCAAGAGTAGGAGCTGGAGAAAACCAAGCCTCAAACCACGAGAAGCTCCAGCCCAAAAGGCAGACAAAATGCAGCCCACATCTGGGAGAATATCAAGAGCAGGAGGTGGAGCAAGCCAGGCCCCAAACCACGAGAAGCTCCAGCCCAAAAGGCAGCCAAACTCCAGCCCACATCCGGAAGAATCTCAAGAGCAGGGGGTGGAGCAAGCCAGGCCTCAAACCACGAGAAGCTCCAGCCCAAAAAGGAAGCGAAATTCCAGCCCACCTCCTGGAGAATCTCAAGAGCAGGGGGTGGAGCAAGCCAGGCCTCAAACCACGAGAAGCTCCAGCCCAAAAGGCAGCCAAAATGCAGCCCACATCCGGGAGAATCTCAAGAGCAGGGGGTGGAGCAAGCCAGGCCCCAAACCACGAGAAGCTTCAGCCCAAAAGGCAGCCAAAATGCAGCCCACATCCGGGAGAATCTCAAGAGCAGGGGGTGGAGCAAGCCAGGCCTCAAACCACGAGAAGCTCCAGCCCAAAATGCAGCCAAAATCCAGCCCACTTCGGTGAGAATATCAAGGGCAGGGGGTGGAACAAGCCAGGCCTCAAACCACGAGAAGCTCCAGCCCAAAAGGCAGCCAAAATGCAGCCCACCTCCGGGAGAATCTCAAGAGCAGGGGGTGGAGCAAGCCAGGCCTCAAACCACGAGAAGCTCCAGCCCAAAAGGCAGCCAAAATCCAGACCACATCCGGGAGAATCTCAAGAGCAGGGAGTGGAGCAAGCCAGGCCTCAAACCACGAGAAGCTCCAGCCCAAAATGCAGCCAAAATGCAGCTCACATCCGGGAGATTCTCAAGAGCAGGGGGTGGAGCAAGCCAGGCCTCAAACAACGAGAAGCTCCAGCCCAAAATGCAGCCAAAATGCAGCCCACATCCGGGAGAATCTCAAGAGCAGGGGGTGGAGCAAGCCAGGCATCAAACCACGAGAAGCTCCAGCCCAAAAGGCAGCCAAAATCCAACCCTATATCTGGGAGAATATCAAG
The DNA here is from genome assembly GCA_027574665.1 of Rhynochetos jubatus. Classification (NCBI taxonomy): domain Eukaryota; kingdom Metazoa; phylum Chordata; class Aves; order Eurypygiformes; family Rhynochetidae; genus Rhynochetos; species Rhynochetos jubatus. The sequence goes on from JAQBHY010000070.1 coordinate 802,556, forward strand.
AGTAGGAGCTGGAGCAAGCCAGGCCTCAAACCACGAGAAGCTCCAGCCCAAAAGGCAGACAAAATACAGCCCACATCCGGGAGAATCTCAAGAGCAGGAGGTGGAGCAAGCCAGGCCTCAAACCACGAGAAGCTCCAGCCCAAAAGGCAGCCAAAATGCAGCTCACATCCGGGAGATTCTCAAGAGCAGGGGGTGGAGCAAGCCAGGCCTCAAACAACGAGAAGCTCCAGCCCAAAATGCAGCCAAAATGCAGCCCACATCCGGGAGAATCTCAAGAGCAGGGGGTGGAGCAAGCCAGGCCTCAAACCACGAGAAGCTCCAGCCCAAAAGGCAGCCAAAATCCAACCCTATATCTGGGAGAATATCAAGAGTAGGAGCTGGAGCAAACCAAGCCTCAAACCACGAGAAGCTCCAGCCCAAAAGGCAGACAAAATGCAGCCCACATCTGGGAGAATATCAAGAGCAGGAGGTGGAGCAAGCCAGGCCCCAAACCACGAGAAGCTCCAGCCCAAAAGGCAGCCAAACTCCAGCCCACATCCGGAAGAATCTCAAGAGCAGGGGGTGGAGCAAGCCAGGCCTCAAACCACGAGAAGCTCCAGCCCAAAAGGCAGCCAAAATGCAGCCCACATCCGGGAGAATCTCAAGAGCAGGGGGTGGAGCAAGCCAGGCCCCAAACCACGAGAAGCTTCAGCCCAAAATGCAGCCAAAATGCAGCCCATATCCGGGAGAATCTCAAGAGCAGGGGGTGGAGCAAGCCAGGCCTCAAACCACGAGAAGCTCCAGCCCAAAATGCAGCCAAAATCCAGCCCACTTCGGTGAGAATATCAAGGGCAGGGGGTGGAACAAGCCAGGCCTCAAACCACGAAAAGCTGAAGCCCAGAAGGAAGCCAAAATGAAGCCCACATCCGGGAGAATCTCAAGAGCAGGGGGTGGAGCAAGCCAGGCCTCAAACCACGAGAAGCTCCAGCCCAAAAGGACACCAAAATCCAACCCTATATCTGGGAGAATATCAAGAGTAGGAGCTGGAGCAAACCAAGCCTCAAACCACGAGAAGCTCCAGCCCAAAAGGCAGACAAAATACAGCCCACATCCGGGAGAATCTCAAGAGCAGGAGGTGGAGCAAGCCAGGCCTCAAACCACGAGAAGCTCCAGCCCAAAAGGCAGCCAAAATGCAGCTCACATCCGGGAGATTCTCAAGAGCAGGGGGTGGAGCAAGCCAGGCCTCAAACAACGAGAAGCTCCAGCCCAAAATGCAGCCAAAATGCAGCCCACATCCGGGAGAAACTCAAGAGCAGGGGGTGGAGCAAGCCAGGCCTCAAACCACGAGAAGCTCCAGCCCAAAAGGCAGCCAAAATCCAACCCTATATCTGGGAGAATATCAAGAGTAGGAGCTGGAGAAAACCAAGCCTCAAACCACGAGAAGCTCCAGCCCAAAAGGCAGACAAAATGCAGCCCACATCTGGGAGAATATCAAGAGCAGGAGGTGGAGCAAGCCAGGCCCCAAACCACGAGAAGCTCCAGCCCAAAAGGCAGCCAAACTCCAGCCCACATCCGGAAGAATCTCAAGAGCAGGGGGTGGAGCAAGCCAGGCCTCAAACCACGAGAAGCTCCAGCCCAAAAAGGAAGCGAAATTCCAGCCCACCTCCTGGAGAATCTCAAGAGCAGGGGGTGGAGCAAGCCAGGCCTCAAACCACGAGAAGCTCCAGCCCAAAAGGCAGCCAAAATGCAGCCCACATCCGGGAGAATCTCAAGAGCAGGGGGTGGAGCAAGCCAGGCCCCAAACCACGAGAAGCTTCAGCCCAAAAGGCAGCCAAAATGCAGCCCACATCCGGGAGAATCTCAAGAGCAGGGGGTGGAGCAAGCCAGGCCTCAAACCACGAGAAGCTCCAGCCCAAAATGCAGCCAAAATCCAGCCCACTTCGGTGAGAATATCAAGGGCAGGGGGTGGAACAAGCCAGGCCTCAAACCACGAAAAGCTGAAGCCCAGAAGGAAGCCAAAATGAAGCCCACATCCAGGAGAATCTCAAGAGCAGGGGGTGGAGCAAGCCAGGCCTCAAACCACGAGAAGCTCCAGCCCAAAATCCAGCCAAAATCCAGCCCAAATCCGGGAGAATCTCAAGAGCAGGGAGTGGAGAAAGCCAGGCCTCAAACCACAAGAAGCTCCAGCCCAAAAGGCAGCCAAAAGCCAGCCCACATCCAGGAGAATCTCAAGAGCAGGGGGTGGAGCAAGCCAGGCCTCAAACCACGAGAAGCTACAGCCCAAAAAGGCAGCCAAAATCCAGCCAACATCCGGGAGAATCTGAAGAGCAGGGGGTGGAGCAAGCCAGGCCCCAAACCACGAGAAGCTCCAGCCCAAAATGCAGCCAAATTCCAGACCACATCAGGCAGAATATCAAGAGTAGAGGGTGGAGCAAGCCAGGTCTCAAACCACGAGAAGCTAAAGCCCAAAAGGCAGCCAAACTCCAGCCCATATCCCAGACAATCTCAAGAGCAGGGGGTAGAGCAATCCAGGCCTCAAACCACGAGAAGCTCCAGCCCAAAAGGCAGCCAAAATCCAGCCCACATCCAGGAGAATCTCAAGAGCAGGGGGTGGAGCAAGCCAGGCCTCAAACCACGAGAAGCTACAGCCCAAAAAGGCAGCCAAAATCCAGCCAACATCCGGGAGAATCTCAAGAGCAGGGGGTGGAGCAAGCCAGGCCCCAAACCACGAGAAGCTCCAGCCCAAAAGTCAGCCAAAATCTTACCCTCATCAGAGAGAATATCAAGAGCAGGGGGTGGAGCAAGCCAGGCCTCAAACCACGAGAAGCTCCAGCCCAAAATGCAGCCAAAATGCAGCCCACATCCGGGAGAATCTCAAGAGCAGGGGGTGGAGCAAGCCAGGCCTCAAAACACGAAAAGCTGAAGCCCAAAAGGCAGCCAAAATCCAGACCACCTCCAGAAGAATCTCAAGAGCAGGGGGTGGAGCAAGCCAGGCCCCAAACCACGAGAAGCTCCAGCCCAAAAGGCAGCCAAAATCCAGCCCTCATCCGGGAGAATATCAAGAGCAGGGGGTGGAGCAAGCCAGGCCTCAAACCACGAGAAGCTCCAGGCAAAAAGGCAGCCAAAATCCAGCCCACTTCGGGGAGAATATCAAGAGCAGGGGGTGGAGCAAGCCAGGCCTCAAACCACGAGAAGCTCCAGCCCAAAAGGCAGCCAAAATGCAGCCCACCTCCAGAAGAATCTCAAGAGCAGGGGGTGGAGCAAGCCAGGCCTCAAACCACGAGAAGCTCCAGCCCAAAATGCAGCCAAAATGCAGCCCACATCCGGGAGAATCTCAAGAGCAGGGGGTGGAGCAAGCCAGGCCTCAAACCACGAGAAGCTCCAGCCCAAAAGGCAGCCAAAATCCAACCCTATATCTGGGAGAATATCAAGAGTAGGAGCTGGAGCAAACCAAGCCTCAAACCACGAGAAGCTCCAGCCCAAAAGGCAGACAAAATGCAGCCCACATCTGGGAGAATATCAAGAGCAGGAGGTGGAGCAAGCCAGGCCTCAAACCACGAGAAGCTCCAGCCCAAAAGGCAGCCAAAATCCAGCCCACCTCCAGGAAAATATCAAGAGCAGGGTGTGGAGCAAGCCAGGCCTCAAACCACGAGAAGCTCCAGCCCAAAAGGCAGCCAAAATCCAGCACACATCCAGGAGAATCTCAAGAGCAGGGGGTGGAGCAAGCCAGGTCCCAAACCACGAGAAGCTCCAGCCCAAAATGCACCCAAAATGCAGTCCACATGGAGGAGAATCTCAAGAGCAGGGGGTGGAGCAAGCCAGGCCTCAAACCACGAGAAGCTCCAGCCCAAAAGGCAGCCAAAATGCAGCCCACCTCCGGGAGAATCTCAAGAGCAGGGGGTGGAGCAAGCCAGGCCTCAAACCACGAGAAGCTCCAGCCCAAAAGGCAGCCAAAATCCAGACCACATCCGGGAGAATCTCAAGAGCAGGGAGTGGAGCAAGCCAGGCCTCAAACCACGAGAAGCTCCAGCCCAAAATGCAGCCAAAATGCAGCTCACATCCGGGAGATTCTCAAGAGCAGGGGGTGGAGCAAGCCAGGCCTCAAACAACGAGAAGCTCCAGCCCAAAATGCAGCCAAAATGCAGCCCACATCCGGGAGAATCTCAAGAGCAGGGGGTGGAGCAAGCCAGGCCTCAAACCACGAGAAGCTCCAGCCCAAAAGGCAGCCAAAATCCAACCCTATATCTGGGAGAATATCAAGAGTAGGAGCTGGAGCAAGCCAGGCCTCAAACCACGAGAAGCTCCAGCCCAAAAGGCAGACAAAATACAGCCCACATCCGGGAGAATCTCAAGAGCAGGAGGTGGAGCAAGCCAGGCCTCAAACCACGAGAAGCTCCAGCCCAAAAGGCAGCCAAAATGCAGCTCACATCCGGGAGATTCTCAAGAGCAGGGGGTGGAGCAAGCCAGGCCTCAAACAACGAGAAGCTCCAGCCCAAAATGCAGCCAAAATGCAGCCCACATCCGGGAGAATCTCAAGAGCAGGGGGTGGAGCAAGCCAGGCCTCAAACCACGAGAAGCTCCAGCCCAAAAGGCAGCCAAAATCCAACCCTATATCTGGGAGAATATCAAGAGTAGGAGCTGGAGCAAACCAAGCCTCAAACCACGAGAAGCTCCAGCCCAAAAGGCAGACAAAATGCAGCCCACATCTGGGAGAATATCAAGAGCAGGAGGTGGAGCAAGCCAGGCCCCAAACCACGAGAAGCTCCAGCCCAAAAGGCAGCCAAACTCCAGCCCACATCCGGAAGAATCTCAAGAGCAGGGGGTGGAGCAAGCCAGGCCTCAAACCACGAGAAGCTCCAGCCCAAAAAGGAAGCGAAATTCCAGCCCACCTCCTGGAGAATCTCAAGAGCAGGGGGTGGAGCAAGCCAGGCCTCAAACCACGAGAAGCTCCAGCCCAAAAGGCAGCCAAAATGCAGCCCACATCCGGGAGAATCTCAAGAGCAGGGGGTGGAGCAAGCCAGGCCCCAAACCACGAGAAGCTTCAGCCCAAAATGCAGCCAAAATGCAGCCCATATCCGGGAGAATCTCAAGAGCAGGGGGTGGAGCAAGCCAGGCCTCAAACCACGAGAAGCTCCAGCCCAAAATGCAGCCAAAATCCAGCCCACTTCGGTGAGAATATCAAGGGCAGGGGGTGGAACAAGCCAGGCCTCAAACCACGAAAAGCTGAAGCCCAGAAGGAAGCCAAAATGAAGCCCACATCCGGGAGAATCTCAAGAGCAGGGGGTGGAGCAAGCCAGGCCTCAAACCACGAGAAGCTCCAGCCCAAAAGGCAGCCAAAATGCAGCCCACATCCGGGAGAATCTCAAGAGCAGGGGGTGGAGCAAGCCAGGCCTCAAACCACGAGAAGCTCCAGCCCAAAAGGCAGCCAAAATGCAGCTCACATCCGGGAGATTCTCAAGAGCAGGGGGTGGAGCAAGCCAGGCCTCAAACAACGAGAAGCTCCAGCCCAAAATGCAGCCAAAATGCAGCCCACATCCGGGAGAATCTCAAGAGCAGGGGGTGGAGCAAGCCAGGCATCAAACCACGAGAAGCTCCAGCCCAAAAGGACACCAAAATCCAACCCTATATCTGGGAGAATATCAAGAGTAGGAGGTGGAGCAAACCAAGCCTCAAACCACGAGAAGCTCCAGCCCAAAAGGCAGACAAAATACAGCCCACATCCGGGAGAATCTCAAGAGCAGGAGGTGGAGCAAGCCAGGCCTCAAACCACGAGAAGCTCCAGCCCAAAAGGCAGCCAAAATGCAGCTCACATCCGGGAGATTCTCAAGAGCAGGGGGTGGAGCAAGCCAGGCCTCAAACAACGAGAAGCTCCAGCCCAAAATGCAGCCAAAATGCAGCCCACCTCCGGGAGAATCTCAAGAGCAGGGGGTGGAGCAAGCCAGGCCTCAAACCACGAGAAGCTCCAGCCCAAAAGGCAGCCAAAATCCAACCCTATATCTGGGAGAATATCAAGAGTAGGAGCTGGAGAAAACCAAGCCTCAAACCACGAGAAGCTCCAGCCCAAAAGGCAGACAAAATGCAGCCCACATCTGGGAGAATATCAAGAGCAGGAGGTGGAGCAAGCCAGGCCCCAAACCACGAGAAGCTCCAGCCCAAAAGGCAGCCAAACTCCAGCCCACATCCGGAAGAATCTCAAGAGCAGGGGGTGGAGCAAGCCAGGCCTCAAACCACGAGAAGCTCCAGCCCAAAAAGGAAGCGAAATTCCAGCCCACCTCCTGGAGAATCTCAAGAGCAGGGGGTGGAGCAAGCCAGGCCTCAAACCACGAGAAGCTCCAGCCCAAAAGGCAGCCAAAATGCAGCCCACATCCGGGAGAATCTCAAGAGCAGGGGGTGGAGCAAGCCAGGCCCCAAACCACGAGAAGCTTCAGCCCAAAAGGCAGCCAAAATGCAGCCCACATCCGGGAGAATCTCAAGAGCAGGGGGTGGAGCAAGCCAGGCCTCAAACCACGAGAAGCTCCAGCCCAAAATGCAGCCAAAATCCAGCCCACTTCGGTGAGAATATCAAGGGCAGGGGGTGGAACAAGCCAGGCCTCAAACCACGAAAAGCTGAAGCCCAGAAGGAAGCCAAAATGAAGCCCACATCCAGGAGAATCTCAAGAGCAGGGGGTGGAGCAAGCCAGGCCTCAAACCACGAGAAGCTCCAGCCCAAAATCCAGCCAAAATCCAGCCCAAATCCGGGAGAATCTCAAGAGCAGGGAGTGGAGAAAGCCAGGCCTCAAACCACAAGAAGCTTCAGCCCAAAAGGCAGCCAAAATGCAGCCCACATCCGGGAGAATCTCAAGAGCAGGGGGTGGAGCAAGCCAGGCCTCAAACCACGAGAAGCTCCAGCCCAAAATGCAGCCAAAATCCAGCCCACTTCGGTGAGAATATCAAGGGCAGGGGGTGGAACAAGCCAGGCCTCAAACCACGAAAAGCTGAAGCCCAGAAGGAAGCCAAAATGAAGCCCACATCCGGGAGAATCTCAAGAGCAGGGGGTGGAGCAAGCCAGGCCTCAAACCACGAGAAGCTCCAGCCCAAAAGGCAGCCAAAATGCAGCCCACATCCGGGAGAATCTCAAGAGCAGGGGGTGGAGCAAGCCAGGCCTCAAACCACGAGAAGCTCCAGCCCAAAAGGCAGCCAAAATGCAGCTCACATCCGGGAGATTCTCAAGAGCAGGGGGTGGAGCAAGCCAGGCCTCAAACAACGAGAAGCTCCAGCCCAAAATGCAGCCAAAATGCAGCCCACATCCGGGAGAATCTCAAGAGCAGGGGGTGGAGCAAGCCAGGCATCAAACCACGAGAAGCTCCAGCCCAAAAGGACACCAAAATCCAACCCTATATCTGGGAGAATATCAAGAGTAGGAGCTGGAGCAAACCAAGCCTCAAACCACGAGAAGCTCCAGCCCAAAAGGCAGACAAAATACAGCCCACATCCGGGAGAATCTCAAGAGCAGGAGGTGGAGCAAGCCAGGCCTCAAACCACGAGAAGCTCCAGCCCAAAAGGCAGCCAAAATGCAGCTCACATCCGGGAGATTCTCAAGAGCAGGGGGTGGAGCAAGCCAGGCCTCAAACAACGAGAAGCTCCAGCCCAAAATGCAGCCAAAATGCAGCCCACCTCCGGGAGAATCTCAAGAGCAGGGGGTGGAGCAAGCCAGGCCTCAAACCACGAGAAGCTCCAGCCCAAAAGGCAGCCAAAATCCAACCCTATATCTGGGAGAATATCAAGAGTAGGAGCTGGAGAAAACCAAGCCTCAAACCACGAGAAGCTCCAGCCCAAAAGGCAGACAAAATGCAGCCCACATCTGGGAGAATATCAAGAGCAGGAGGTGGAGCAAGCCAGGCCCCAAACCACGAGAAGCTCCAGCCCAAAAGGCAGCCAAACTCCAGCCCACATCCGGAAGAATCTCAAGAGCAGGGGGTGGAGCAAGCCAGGCCTCAAACCACGAGAAGCTCCAGCCCAAAAAGGAAGCGAAATTCCAGCCCACCTCCTGGAGAATCTCAAGAGCAGGGGGTGGAGCAAGCCAGGCCTCAAACCACGAGAAGCTCCAGCCCAAAAGGCAGCCAAAATGCAGCCCACATCCGGGAGAATCTCAAGAGCAGGGGGTGGAGCAAGCCAGGCCCCAAACCACGAGAAGCTTCAGCCCAAAAGGCAGCCAAAATGCAGCCCACATCCGGGAGAATCTCAAGAGCAGGGGGTGGAGCAAGCCAGGCCTCAAACCACGAGAAGCTCCAGCCCAAAATGCAGCCAAAATCCAGCCCACTTCGGTGAGAATATCAAGGGCAGGGGGTGGAACAAGCCAGGCCTCAAACCACGAAAAGCTGAAGCCCAGAAGGAAGCCAAAATGAAGCCCACATCCAGGAGAATCTCAAGAGCAGGGGGTGGAGCAAGCCAGGCCTCAAACCACGAGAAGCTCCAGCCCAAAATCCAGCCAAAATCCAGCCCAAATCCGGGAGAATCTCAAGAGCAGGGAGTGGAGAAAGCCAGGCCTCAAACCACAAGAAGCTCCAGCCCAAAAGGCAGCCAAAAGCCAGCCCACATCCAGGAGAATCTCAAGAGCAGGGGGTGGAGCAAGCCAGGCCTCAAACCACGAGAAGCTACAGCCCAAAAAGGCAGCCAAAATCCAGCCAACATCCGGGAGAATCTCAAGAGCAGGGGGTGGAGCAAGCCAGGCCCCAAACCACGAGAAGCTCCAGCCCAAAATGCAGCCAAATTCCAGACCACATCAGGCAGAATATCAAGAGTAGAGGGTGGAGCAAGCCAGGTCTCAAACCACGAGAAGCTAAAGCCCAAAAGGCAGCCAAACTCCAGCCCATATCCCAGACAATCTCAAGAGCAGGGGGTAGAGCAATCCAGGCCTCAAACCACGAGAAGCTCCAGCCCAAAAGGCAGCCAAAATCCAGCCCACATCCAGGAGAATCTCAAGAGCAGGGGGTGGAGCAAGCCAGGCCTCAAACCACGAGAAGCTACAGCCCAAAAAGGCAGCCAAAATCCAGCCAACATCCGGGAGAATCTCAAGAGCAGGGGGTGGAGCAAGCCAGGCCCCAAACCACGAGAAGCTCCAGCCCAAAAGGCAGCCAAAATCCAGCCCTCATCCGGGAGAATATCAAGAGCAGGGGGTGGAGCAAGCCAGGCCTCAAACCACGAGAAGCTCCAGGCAAAAAGGCAGCCAAAATCCAGCCCACTTCGGGGAGAATATCAAGAGCAGGGGGTGGAGCAAGCCAGGCCTCAAACCACGAGAAGCTCCAGCCCAAAAGGCAGCCAAAATGCAGCCCACCTCCAGAAGAATCTCAAGAGCAGGGGGTGGAGCAAGCCAGGCCTCAAACCACGAGAAGCTCCAGCCCAAAATGCAGCCAAAATGCAGCCCACATCCGGGAGAATCTCAAGAGCAGGGGGTGGAGCAAGCCAGGCCTCAAACCACGAGAAGCTCCAGCCCAAAAGGCAGCCAAAATCCAACCCTATATCTGGGAGAATATCAAGAGTAGGAGCTGGAGCAAACCAAGCCTCAAACCACGAGAAGCTCCAGCCCAAAAGGCAGACAAAATGCAGCCCACATCTGGGAGAATATCAAGAGCAGGAGGTGGAGCAAGCCAGGCCTCAAACCACGAGAAGCTCCAGCCCAAAAGGCAGCCAAAATCCAGCCCACCTCCAGGAAAATATCAAGAGCAGGGTGTGGAGCAAGCCAGGCCTCAAACCACGAGAAGCTCCAGCCCAAAAGGCAGCCAAAATCCAGCCCACATCCGGAAGAATCTCAAGAGCAGGGGGTGGAGCAAGCCAGGCCTCAAACCACGAGAAGCTCCAGCCCAAAAGGCAGCCAAAATCCAGCCCACCTCCGGGAGAATCTCAAGAGCAGGGGGTGGAGCAAGCCAGGCCTCAAACAACGAGAAACTCCAGCCCAAAAGGCAGCCAAAATGCAGCCCACATCCGGGATAAAATCAAGAGCAGGGGGTGGAGCAAGCCAGGCCTCAAACCACGAGAAGATCCAGCCCAAAATGCAGCCAAAATCCAACCCTATATCTGGGAGAATATCAAGAGTAGGAGCTGGAGCAAACCAAGCCTCAAACCACGAGAAGCTCCAGCCCAAAATGCAGCCAAAATGCAGCCCACATCCGGGAGATTCTCAAGAGCAGGGGGTGGAGCAAGCCAGGCCTCAAACCACGAGAAGCTCCAGCCCAAAAGGCAGCCAATATGCAGACCATCTCCAGGAGAATCTCAAGAGCAGGGTGTGGAACAAGCCAGGCCTCAAACCACGAGAAGCTCCAGCCCAATACGTGGCCAAAATGCAGCCCAAATCCGGGAGATATCACGAGAACGGGGTGGAGCAAGCCAGGCCTCAAACCACGAGAAGCTCCAGCCCAAAAGGCAGACAAAATGCAGCCCACCTCCAGGAGAATCTCAAGAACAGGGGGTGGAGCAAGCCAGGCCCCAAACCACGAGAAGCTCCAGCCCAAAAGGCAGCCAAAATCCAGCCCACATCTGGGACAATCTCAAGAGCAGGGGGTGGAGCAAGCCAGGCCTCAAACCACGAGAAGCTCCAGCCCAAAAGGCAGCCAAAATCCAGCCCACATCCAGGAGAATATCAAGAGCAGGGGGTGGAGCAAGCCAGGCCTCAAACCACGAGAAGCTCCAGCCCAAATTCAGCCAAACTCCAGCCCACTTCGGGGAGAATATCAAGAGCAGGGGGTGGAGCAAGCCAGGCCTCAAACCACGAGAAGCTGCAGCCCAAAAGGCAGCCAAAATCCAGACAACCTCCTGGAGAATCTCAAGAGCAGGGGTTGGAGCAAGCCAGGTCCCAAACCACGAGAAGCTCCAGCCCAAAATGCACCCAAAATGCAGTCCACATGGAGGAGAATCTCAAGAGCAGGGGGTGGAGCAAGCCAGGCCCCAAACCACGAGAAGCTCCAGCCCAAAAGGCAGCCAAAATGCAGCCCACCTCCGGGAGAATCTCAAGAGCAGGGGGTGGAGCAAGCCAGGCCTCAAACCACGAGAAGCTCCAGCCCAAAAGGCAGCCAAAATCCAGACCACATCCGGGAGAATCTCAAGAGCAGGGGGTGGAGCAAGCCAGGCCTCAAACCACGAGAATCTCCGGCCCAAAAGGCAGCCAAAATCCAGCCCACATCCGGGAGAATATCAAGAGCAGGGGGTGGAGCAAGCCAGGCCTCAAACCACGAGAAGCTCCAGCCCAAAAGGCAGCCAAAATGCAGCCCACTTCCAGAAGAATCTCAAGAGCAGGGGGTGGAGCAAGCCAGGCCTCAAACCACGAGAAGCTCCAGCCGAAAAGGCAGCCAAAATGCAGACCACCTCCGGGAGAATCTCAAGAGCAGGGGGTGGAGCAAGCCAGGCCTCAAACCACGAGAAGCTCCAGCATAAAGGCAGCTAAAATGCAGCCCACATCCGGGAGAATCTCAAGAGCAGGGAGTGGAGCAAGCCAGGCCTCAAACCACGAGAAGCTCCAGCCCAAAAGCCAGCCAAAATGCAGCACACATCCAGGAGAATCTCAAGAGCAGGGGGTGGAGCAAGCCAGACCTCAAACCACGAGAAGCTCCAGCCCAAAAGGCAGACAAAATCCAGCCCACCTCCGGGAGAATCTCAAGAGCAGGGGGTGGAGCAAGCCAGGCCTCAAACCACGAGAAACTCCAGCCCAAAAGGCAGCCAAAATCCAGCCCACATCCGGGATAAAATCAAGAGCAGGGGGTGGAGCAAGCCAGGCCTCAAACCACGAGAAGCTCCAGCCCAAAATCCAGCCAAAATCCAACCCTATATCTGGGAGAATATCAAGAGAAGGAGCTGGAGCAAACCAAGCCTCAAACCACGAGAAGCTCCAGCCCAAAATGCAGCCAAAATCCAGCACTACATCTGGGAGAATCTCAAGAGAAGGGGGTGGAGCAAGCCAGGTCTCAAACCACGAGAAGCTCCAGCCCAATACGTGGCCAAAATGCAGCCCAAATCCGGGAGATATCACGAGAACGGGGTGGAGCAAGCCAGGCCTCAAACCACGAGAAGCTCCAGCCCAAAAGGCAGACAAAATGCAGCCCACCTCCAGGAGAATCTCAAGAACAGGGGGTGGAGCAAGCCAGGCCCCAAACCACGAGAAGCTCCAGCCCAAAAGGCAGCCAAAATCCAGCCCACATCTGGGACAATCTCAAGAGCAGGGGGTGGAGCAAGCCAGGCCTCAAACCACGAGAAGCTCCAGCCCAAAAGGCAGCCAAAATCCAGCCCACATCCAGGAGAATATCAAGAGCAGGGGGTGGAGCAAGCCAGGCCTCAAACAACGAGAATCTCCAGCCCAAAATGCAGCCAAAATCCAGCCCACATACGGGAGAATCTCAAGAGCAGGGGGTGGAGCAAGCCGGGCCTCAAACCACGAAAAGCTAAAGCCCAAAAGGCAGCCAAACTCCAGCCCACCTCCTGGAGAATCTCAAGAGCAGGGGGTGGAGCAAGCCAGACCTCAAACCACGAGAAGCTCCAGCCCACAAGGCAGCCAAATTCCAGCCCACAACCGGGAGAAGCTCAAGAGCAGGGGGTGGAGCAATCCAGGCCTCAAACCACGAGAAGCTCCAGCCCAAAGGCAGCCAAAATGCAGCCCACATGCGGGAGAATATCAAGAGCAGGGGGTGGAGCAAGCCAGGTCCCAAAACACGAGAAGCTCCAGCCCAAAATGCAGCCAAAATCCAGCACTACATCCAGGAGAATCTCAAGAGCAGGGGGTGGAGCAAGCCAGGTCCCAAACCACGAGAAGCTCCAGCCCAAAATGCACCCAAAATGCAGTCCACATGGAGGAGAATCTCAAGAGCAGGGGGTGGAGCAAGCCAGGCCCCAAACCACGAGAAGCTCCAGCCCAAAAGGCAGCCAAAATGCAGCCCACTTCCAGAAGAATCTCAAGAGCAGGGGGTGGAGCAAGCCAGGCCTCAAACCACGAGAAGCTCCAGCCGAAAAGGCAGCCAAAATCCAGACCACCTCCGGGAGAATCTCAAGAGCAGGGGGTGGAGCAAGCCAGGCCTCAAACCACGAGAAGCTCCAGCCCAAAAGGCAGCCAAAATGCAGCCCACCTCCAGAAGAATCTCAAGAGCAGGGGGTGGAGCAAGCCAGGCCTCAAACCACGAGAAGCTCCAGCATAAAGGCAGCTAAAATCCAGCCCACATCCGGGAGAATCTCAAGAGCAGGGAGTGGAGCAAGCCAGGCCTCAAACCACGAGAAGCTCCAGCCCAAAAGCCAGCCAAAATGCAGCCCACATCCGGGAGATTCTCAAGAGCAGGGGGTGGAGCAAGCCAGGCCTCAAACAACGAGAAGCTCCAGCCCAAAATGCAGCCAAAATGCAGCCCACTTCCGGGAGAATCTCAAGAGTAGGAGCTGGAGCAAACCAAGCCTCAAACCACGAGAAGCTCCAGCCCAAAAGGCAGCCAAAATGCAGCCCACATCTGGGAGAATATCAAGAGCAGGAGGTGGAGCAAGCCAGGCCTCAAACCACGAGAAGCTCCAGCCCAAAAGGCAGCCAAAATCCAGCCCACCTCCAGGAAAATATCAAGAGCAGGGGGTGGAGCAAGCCAGGCCTCAAACCACGAGAAGCTCCAGCCCAAAATGCAGCCAAAATCCAGCACTACATCTGGGAGAATCTCAAGAGCAGGCGGTGGAGGAAGCCAGGCCTCAAACCACGAGAAGCTCCAGCCCAAAAGGCAGCCAATATGCAGACCATCTCCAGGAGAATATCAAGAGCAGGGGGTGGAGCAAGCCAGGCCTCAAAGCACGAGAAGCTCCAGCCCAAAATGCACCCAAAATCCAGCACACATCCAGGAGAATCTCAAGAGCAGGGGGTGGAGCAAGCCAGGCCTCAAACCACGAGAAGCTCCAGCCCAAATTCAGCCAAAATGCAGCCCACATCCAGGAGAATCTCAAGAGCAGGGGGTGGAGCAAGCCAGGCCTCAAACCACGAGAAACTCCAGCCCAAAAGGCAGCCAAAATCCAGCCCACATTAGGGATAAAATCAAGAGCAGGGGGTGGAGCAAGCCAGGCCTCAAACCACGAGTAGCTCCAGCCCAAAATGCAGCCAAAATCCAACCCTATATCTGGGAGAATATCAAGAGTAGGAGCTGGAGCAAACCAAGCCTCAAACCACGAGAAGTTCCAGCCCAAAATGCAGCCAAAATCCAGCACTACATCTGGGAGAATCTCAAGAGCAGGGGGTGGAGCAAGCCAGGCCTCAAACCACGAGAAGCTCCAGCCCAAAAGGCAGCCAAAATCCAGCCCACCTCCAGGAGAATCTCAAGAGCAGGGGGTGGAGCAAGCCAGGCCCCAAACCACAAGAAGCTCCAGCCCAAAAGGCAGCCAAAATCCAGCCCACATCTGGGACAATCTCAAGAGCAGGGGGTGGAGCAAGCCAGGCCTCAAACCACGAGAAGCTCCAGCCCAAAAGGCAGCCAAAATCCAGCCCACATCCAGGAGAATCTCAAGAGCAGGGGGTGGAGCAAGCCAGGCCTCAAACCACGAGAAGCTCCAGCCCAAAGTCAGCCAAACTCCAGCCCACTTCGGGGAGAATATCAAGAGCAGGGGGTGGAGCAAGCCAGGCCTCAAACCACGAGAAGCTCCAGCCCAAAAGGCAGCCAAAATCCAGACAACCTCCTGGAGAATATCAAGAGCAGGGGGTGGAGCAAGCCAGGCCTCAAACAACGAGAAGCTCCAGCCCAAAATGCAGCCAAAATGCAGCCCACATACGGGAGAATCTCAAGAGCAGGGGGTGGAGCAAGCCGGGCCTCAAACCACGAAAAGCTAAAGCCCAAAAGGCAGCCAAACTCCAGCCCACCTCCTGGAGAATCTCAAGAGCAGGGGGTGGAGCAAGCCAGGCCTCAAACCACGAGAAGCTCCAGCCCACAAGGCAGCCAAATTCCAGCCCACAACCGGGAGAAGCTCAAGAGCAGGGGGTGGAGCAATCCAGGCCTCAAACCACGAGAAGCTCCAGCCCAAAGGCAGCCAAAATGCAGCCCACATGCGGGAGAATATCAAGAGCAGGGGGTGGAGCAAGCCAGGTCCCAAAACACGAGAAGCTCCAGCCCAAAATGCAGCCAAAATCCAGCACTACATCCAGGAGAATCTCAAGAGCAGGGGGTGGAGCAAGCCAGGTCCCAAACCACGAGAAGCTCCAGCCCAAAATGCACCCAAAATGCAGTCCACATGGAGGAGAATCTCAAGAGCAGGGGGTGGAGCAAGCCAGGCCCCAAACCACGAGAAGCTCCAGCCCAAAAGGCAGCCAAAATGCAGCCCACCTCCGGGAGAATCTCAAGAGCAGGGGGTGGAGCAAGCCAGGCCTCAAACCACGAGAAGCTCCAGCCCAAAAGGCAGCCAAAATCCAGACCACATCCGGGAGAATCTCAAGAGCAGGGGGTGGAGCAAGCCAGGCCTCAAACCACGAGAATCTCCGGCCCAAAAGGCAGCCAAAATCCAGCCCACTTCGGGGAGAATATCAAGAGCAGGGGGTGGAGCAAGCCAGGCCTCAAACCACGAGAAGCTCCAGCCCAAAAGGCAGCCAAAATGCAGCCCACTTCCAGAAGAATCTCAAGAGCAGGGGGTGGAGCAAGCCAGGCCTCAAACCACGAGAAGCTCCAGCCGAAAAGGCAGCCAAAATGCAGACCACCTCCGGGAGAATCTCAAGAGCAGGGGGTGGAGCAAGCCAGGCCTCAAACCACGAGAAGCTCCAGCATAAAGGCAGCTAAAATGCAGCCCACATCCGGGAGAATCTCAAGAGCAGGGAGTGGAGCAAGCCAGGCCTCAAACCACGAGAAGCTCCAGCCCAAAAGCCAGCCAAAATGCAGCACACATCCAGGAGAATCTCAAGAGCAGGGGGTGGAGCAAGCCAGGCCTCAAACCACGAGAAGCTCCAGCCCAAAAGGCAGCCAAAATCCAGCCCACCTCCGGGAGAATCTCAAGAGCAGGGGGTGGAGCAAGCCAGGCCTCAAACCACGAGAAACTCCAGCCCAAAAGGCAGCCAAAATCCAGCCCACATCCGGGATAAAATCAAGAGCAGGGGGTGGAGCAAGCCAGGCCTCAAACCACGAGAAGCTCCAGCCCAAAATCCAGCCAAAATCCAACCCTATATCTGGGAGAATATCAAGAGTAGGAGCTGGAGCAAACCAAGCCTCAAACCACGAGAAGCTCCAGCCCAAAATGCAGCCAAAATCCAGCACTACATCTGAGAGAATCTCAAGAGAAGGGGGTGGAGCAAGCCAGGCCTCAAACCACGAGAAGCTCCAGCCCAATACGTGGCCAAAATGCAGCCCAAATCCGGGAGATATCACGAGAACGGGGTGGAGCAAGCCAGGCCTCAAACCACGAGAAGCTCCAGCCCAAAAGGCAGACAAAATGCAGCCCACCTCCAGGAGAATCTCAAGAACAGGGGGTGGAGCAAGCCAGGCTCCAAACCACGAGAAGCTCCAGCCCAAAAGGCAGCCAAAATCCAGCCCACATCTGGGACAATCTCAAGAGCAGGGGGTGGAGCAAGCCAGGCCTCAAACCACGAGAAGCTCCAGCCCAAAAGGCAGCCAAAATCCAGCCCACATCCAGGAGAATATCAAGAGCAGGGGGTGGAGCAAGCCAGGCCTCAAACCACGAGAAGCTCCAGCCCAAAGTCAGCCAAACTCCAGCCCACTTCGGGGAGAATCTCAAGAGCAGGGGGTGGAGCAAGCCAGGCCTCAAACCACGAGAAGCTCCAGCCCAAAAGGCAGCCAAAATGCAGCCCACATGCGGGAGAATATCAAGAGCAGGGGGTGGAGCAAGCCAGGTCCCAAAACACGAGAAGCTCCAGCCCAAAATGCAGCCAAAATCCAGCACTACATCCAGGAGAATCTCAAGAGCAGGGGGTGGAGCAAGCCAGGTCCCAAACCACGAGAAGCTCCAGCCCAAAATGCACCCAAAATGCAGTCCACATGGAGGAGAATCTCAAGAGCAGGGGGTGGAGCAAGCCAGGCCCCAAACCACGAGAAGCTCCAGCCCAAAAGGCAGCCAAAATGCAGCCCACATCCAGGAGAATCTCAAGAGCAGGGGGTGGAGCAAGCCAGGCCTCAAACCACGAGAAGCTCCAGCCCAATAGGCAGCCAAAAGCCAGCCCACATCCGGGAGAATCTCAAGAGCAGGGGGTGGAGCAAGCCAGGCCTCAAACCACGAGAAGCTCCAGCCCAAAAGGCAGCCAAAATGCAGCCCACCTCCAGAAGAATCTCAAGAGCAGGGGGTGGAGCAAGCCAGGCCTCAAACCACGAGAAGCTCCAGCCCAAAAGCCAGCCAAAATGCAGCCCACATCCGGGAGATTCTCAAGAGCAGGGGGTGGAGCAAGCCAGGCCTCAAACAACGAGAAGCTCCAGCCCAAAATGCAGCCAAAATGCAGCCCACATCCGGGAGAATCTCAAGAGCAGGGGGTGGAGCAAGCCAGGCCTCAAACCACGAGAAGCTCCAGCCCAAAAGGCAGCCAAAATCCAACCCTATATCTGGGAGAATTTCAAGAGTAGGAGCTGGAGCAAACCAAGCCTCAAACCACGAGAAGCTCCAGCCCAAAAGGCAGCCAAAATGCAGCCCACATCTGGGAGAATATCAAGAGCAGGAGGTGGAGCAAGCCAGGCCTCAAACCACGAGAAGCTCCAGCCCAAAAGGCAGCCAAAATCCAGCCCACCTCCAGGAAAATATCAAGAGCAGGGGGTGGAGCAAGCCAGGCCTCAAACCACGAGAAGCTCCAGCCCAAAATGCAGCCAAAATCCAGCACTACATCTGGGAGAATCTCAAGAGCAGGCGGTGGAGGAAGCCAGGCCTCAAACCACGAGAAGCTCCAGCCCAAAAGGCAGCCAATATGCAGACCATCTCCAGGAGAATATCAAGAGCAGGGGGTGGAGCAAGCCAGGCCTCAAAGCACGAGAAGCTCCAGCCCAAAATGCACCCAAAATCCAGCACACATCCAGGAGAATCTCAAGAGCAGAGGGTGGAGCAAGCCAGGCCTCAAACCACGAGAAGCTCCAGCCCAAATTCAGCCAAAATGCAGCCCACATCCAGGAGAATCTCAAGAGCAGGGGGTGGAGCAAGCCAGGCCTCAAACCACGAGAAACTCCAGCCCAAAAGGCAGCCAAAATCCAGCCCACATTAGGGATAAAATCAAGAGCAGGGGGTGGAGCAAGCCAGGCCTCAAACCACGAGAAGCTCCAGCCCAAAATGCAGCCAAAATCCAACCCTATATCTGGGAGAATATCAAGAGTAGGAGCTGGAGCAAACCAAGCCTCAAACCACGAGAAGTTCCAGCCCAAAATGCAGCCAAAATCCAGCACTACATCTGGGAGAATCTCAAGAGCAGGGGGTGGAGCAAGCCAGGCCTCA
Organism: Rhynochetos jubatus; assembly: GCA_027574665.1. Taxonomy (NCBI): domain Eukaryota; kingdom Metazoa; phylum Chordata; class Aves; order Eurypygiformes; family Rhynochetidae; genus Rhynochetos; species Rhynochetos jubatus. The sequence continues at coordinate 820,913 of JAQBHY010000070.1, forward strand.
AACCACGAGAAGCTCCAGCCCAAAAGGCAGCCAAAATCCAGCCCACCTCCAGGAGAATCTCAAGAGCAGGGGGTGGAGCAAGCCAGGCCTCAAACCACGAGAAGCTCCAGCCCAAAATGCAGCCAAAATCCAGCACTACATCTGGGAGAATCTCAAGAGCAGGCGGTGGAGGAAGCCAGGCCTCAAACCACGAGAAGCTCCAGCCCAAAAGGCAGCCAATATGCAGACCATCTCCAGGAGAATATCAAGAGCAGGGGGTGGAGCAAGCCAGGCCTCAAAGCACGAGAAGCTCCAGCCCAAAATGCACCCAAAATCCAGCACACATCCAGGAGAATCTCAAGAGCAGGGGGTGGAGCAAGCCAGGCCTCAAACCACGAGAAGCTCCAGCCCAAATTCAGCCAAAATGCAGCCCACATCCGGGAGAATCTCAAGAGCAGGGGGTGGAGCAAGCCAGGCCTCAAACCACGAGAAACTCCAGCCCAAAAGGCAGCCAAAATCCAGCCCACATTAGGGATAAAATCAAGAGCAGGGGGTGGAGCAAGCCAGGCCTCAAACCACGAGAAGCTCCAGCCCAAAATGCAGCCAAAATCCAACCCTATATCTGGGAGAATATCAAGAGTAGGAGCTGGAGCAAACCAAGCCTCAAACCACGAGAAGTTCCAGCCCAAAATGCAGCCAAAATCCAGCACTACATCTGGGAGAATCTCAAGAGCAGGGGGTGGAGCAAGCCAGGCCTCAAACCACGAGAAGCTCCAGCCCAAAAGGCAGCCAAAATCCAGCCCACCTCCAGGAGAATCTCAAGAGCAGGGGGTGGAGCAAGCCAGGCCCCAAACCACAAGAAGCTCCAGCCCAAAAGGCAGCCAAAATCCAGCCCACATCTGGGACAATCTCAAGAGCAGGGGGTGGAGCAAGCCAGGCCTCAAACCACGAGAAGCTCCAGCCCAAAAGGCAGCCAAAATCCAGCCCACATCCAGGAGAATATCAAGAGCAGGGGGTGGAGCAAGCCAGGCCTCAAACCACGAGAAGCTCCAGCCCAAAGTCAGCCAAACTCCAGCCCACATCCGGGAGAATATCAAGAGCAGGGGGTGGAGCAAGCCAGGCCTCAAACCACGAGAAGCTCCAGCCCAAAAGGCAGCCAAAATCCAGACAACCTCCTGGAGAATATCAAGAGCAGGGGGTGGAGCAAGCCAGGCCTCAAACAACGAGAAGCTCCAGCCCAAAATGCAGCCAAAATGCAGCCCACATACGGGAGAATCTCAAGAGCAGGGGGTGGAGCAAGCCGGGCCTCAAACCACGAAAAGCTAAAGCCCAAAAGGCAGCCAAACTCCAGGACACCTCCTGGAGAATCTCAAGAGCAGGGGGTGGAGCAAGCCAGGCCTCAAACCACGAGAAGCTCCAGCCCAAAAGGCAGCCAAATTCCAGCCCACATCCGGGAGAAGCTCAAGAGCAGGGGGTGGAGCAATCCAGGCCTCAAACCACGAGAAGCTCCAGCCCAAAGGCAGCCAAAATGCAGCCCACATGCGGGAGAATATCAAGAGCAGGGGGTGGAGCAAGCCAGGTCCCAAAACACGAGAAGCTCCAGCCCAAAATGCAGCCAAAATCCAGCACTACATCCAGGAGAATCTCAAGAGCAGGGGGTGGAGCAAGCCAGGTCCCAAACCACGAGAAGCTCCAGCCCAAAATGCACCCAAAATGCAGTCCACATGGAGGAGAATCTCAAGAGCAGGGGGTGGAGCAAGCCAGGCCCCAAACCACGAGAAGCTCCAGCCCAAAATGCAGCCAAAATGCAGGCCACATCCGGGAGAATCTCAAGAGCCGGGGGTGGAGCAAGACAGGCCTCAAACCACGAGAAGCTCCAGCCCAAAAGCCAGCCAAAATCCAGCCCACATCCAGGAGAATCTCAAGAGCAGGGGTGGAGCAAGCCAGGCCTCAAACCACGAGAAGCTCCAGCCCAAAAGGCAGCCAAAATCCAGCCCACATCCAGGAGAATCTCAAGAGCAGGGGGTGGAGCAAGCCAGGCCTCAAACCACGAGAAGCTCCAGCCCTAATTCAGCCAAAATGCAGCCCACATCCGGGAGAATCTCAAGAGCAGGGTTTGGAGCAAGCCAGGCCCCAAACCACGAAAAGCTCCAGCCCAAAATGCAGCCAAACTCCAGACCACATCAGGCAGAATATCAAGAGTTGAGGGTGGAGCAAGCCAGGTCTCAAACCACGAAAAGCTAAAGCCCAAAAGGCAGCCAAACTCCAGCCCACATCCCAGACAATCTCAAGAGCAGGGGGTAGAGCAATCCAGGCCTCAAACCACGAGAAGCTCCAGCCCAAAAGGCAGCCAAAATCCAGCCCACATCCAGGAGAATCTCAAGAGCAGGGGGTGGAGCAAGCCAGGCCTCAAACCACGAGAAGCTACAGCCCAAAAAGGCAGCCAAAATCCAGCCAACATCCGGGAGAATCTCAAGAGCAGGGGGTGGAGCAAGCCAGGCCCCAAACCACGAGAAGCTCCAGCCCAAAAGTCAGCCAAAATCTTACCCTCATCAGAGAGAATATCAAGAGCAGGGGGTGGAGCAAGCCAGGCCTCAAACAACGAGAAGCTCCAGCCCAAAATGCAGCCAAAATGCAGCCCACATCCGGGAGAATCTCAAGAGCAGGGGGTGGAGCAAGCCAGGCCTCAAACCACGAGAAGCTCCAGCCCAAAAGGCAGCCAAAATCCAACCCTATATCTGGGAGAATTTCAAGAGTAGGAGCTGGAGCAAACCAAGCCTCAAACCACGAGAAGCTCCAGCCCAAAAGGCAGCCAAAATGCAGCCCACATCTGGGAGAATATCAAGAGAAGGAGGTGGAGCAAGCCAGGCCTCAAACCACGAGAAGCTCCAGCCCAAAATGCAGCCAAAATCCAGCACTACATCTGGGAGAATCTCAAGAGCAGGCGGTGGAGGAAGCCAGGCCTCAAACCACGAGAAGCTCCAGCCCAAAAGGCAGCCAATATGCAGACCATCTCCAGGAGAATATCAAGAGCAGGGGGTGGAGCAAGCCAGGCCTCAAAGCACGAGAAGCTCCAGCCCAAAATGCACCCAAAATCCAGCACACATCCAGGAGAATCTCAAGAGCAGGGGGTGGAGCAAGCCAGGCCTCAAACCACGAGAAGCTCCAGCCCAAATTCAGCCAAAATGCAGCCCACATCCAGGAGAATCTCAAGAGCAGGGGGTGGAGCAAGCCAGGCCTCAAACCACGAGAAACTCCAGCCCAAAAGGCAGACAAAATACAGCCCACATTAGGGATAAAATCAAGAGCAGGGGGTGGAGCAAGCCAGGCCTCAAACCACGAGAAGCTCCAGCCCAAAAGGCAGCCAAAATCCAGCCCACATCCAGGAGAATATCAAGAGCAGGGGGTGGAGCAAGCCAGGCCTCAAACCACGAGAAGCTCCAGCCCAAAGTCAGCCAAACTCCAGCCCACTTCGGGGAGAATATCAAGAGCAGGGGGTGGAGCAAGCCAGGCCTCAAACCACGAGAAGCTCCAGCCCAAAAGGCAGCCAAAATCCAGACAACCTCCTGGAGAATATCAAGAGCAGGGGGTGGAGCAAGCCAGGCCTCAAACAACGAGAAGCTCCAGCCCAAAATGCAGCCAAAATGCAGCCCACATACGGGAGAATCTCAAGAGCAGGGGGTGGAGCAAGCCGGGCCTCAAACCACGAAAAGCTAAAGCCCAAAAGGCAGCCAAACTCCAGCCCACCTCCTGGAGAATCTCAAGAGCAGGGGGTGGAGCAAGCCAGGCCTCAAACCACGAGAAGCTCCAGCCCAAAAGGCAGCCAAATTCCAGCCCACATCCGGGAGAAGCTCAAGAGCAGGGGGTGGAGCAATCCAGGCCTCAAACCACGAGAAGCTCCAGCCCAAAGGCAGCCAAAATGCAGCCCACATGCGGGAGAATATCAAGAGCAGGGGGTGGAGCAAGCCAGGTCCCAAAACACGAGAAGCTCCAGCCCAAAATGCAGCCAAAATCCAGCACTACATCTGGGAGAATCTCAAGAGCAGGGGGTGGAGCAAGCCAGGTCCCAAACCACGAGAAGCTCCAGCCCAAAATGCACCCAAAATGCAGTCCACATGGAGGAGAATCTCAAGAGCAGGGGGTGGAGCAAGCCAGGCCCCAAACCACGAGAAGCTCCAGCCCAAAATGCAGCCAAAATGCAGCCCACATCCGGGAGAATCTCAAGAGCAGGGGGTGGAGCAAGACAGGCCTCAAACCACGAGAAGCTCCAGCCCAAAAGCCAGCCAAAATCCAGCCCACATCCAGGAGAATCTCAAGAGCAGGGGTGGAGCAAGCCAGGCCTCAAACCACGAGAAGCTCCAGCCCAAAAGGCAGCCAAAATCCAGCCCACATCCAGGAGAATCTCAAGAGCAGGGGGTGGAGCAAGCCAGGCCTCAAACCACGAGAAGCTCCAGCCCTAATTCAGCCAAAATGCAGCCCACATCCGGGAGAATCTCAAGAGCAGGGTTTGGAGCAAGCCAGGCCCCAAACCACGAAAAGCTCCAGCCCAAAATGCAGCCAAACTCCAGACCACATCAGGCAGAATATCAAGAGTTGAGGGTGGAGCAAGCCAGGTCTCAAACCACGAAAAGCTAAAGCCCAAAAGGCAGCCAAACTCCAGCCCACATCCCAGACAATCTCAAGAGCAGGGGGTAGAGCAATCCAGGCCTCAAACCACGAGAAGCTCCAGCCCAAAAGGCAGCCAAAATCCAGCCCACATCCAGGAGAATCTCAAGAGCAGGGGGTGGAGCAAGCCAGGCCTCAAACCACGAGAAGCTACAGCCCAAAAAGGCAGCCAAAATCCAGCCAACATCCGGGAGAATCTCAAGAGCAGGGGGTGGAGCAAGCCAGGCCCCAAACCACGAGAAGCTCCAGCCCAAAAGTCAGCCAAAATCTTACCCTCATCAGAGAGAATATCAAGAGCAGGGGGTGGAGCAAGCCAGGCCTCAAACCACGAGAAGCTCCAGCCCAAAATGCAGCCAAAATGCAGCCCAGATCCGGGAGAATATCAAGAGCAGGGGGTGGAGCAAGGCAGGCCTCAAAACACGAAAAGCTGAAGCCCAGAAGGCAGCCAAAATGCAGAACACCTCCAGAAGAATCTCAAGAGCAGGGGGTGGAGCAAGCCAGGCCTCAAACCACGAGAAGCTCCAGCCCAAAAGGCAGCCAAAATGCAGCCCACATCCAGGAGAATCTCAAGAGCAGGGGGTGGAGCAAGCCAGGCCTCAAACCACGAGAAGCTCCAGCATAAAGGCAGCTAAAATGCAGCCCACATCCGGGAGAATCTCAAGAGCAGGGGGTGGAGCAAGCCAGGCCTCAAACCACGAGAAGCTCCAGCCCAAAATGCAGCCAAATTCCAGACCACATCAGGCAGAATATCAAGAGTAGAGGGTGGAGCAAGCCAGGTCTCAAACCACGAAAAGCTAAAGCCCAAAAGGCAGCCAAACTCCAGCCCACATCCCAGACAATCTCAAGAGCAGGGGGTAGAGCAATCCAGGCCTCAAACCACGAGAAGCTCCAGCCCAAAAGGCAGCCAAAATCCAGCCCACATCCAGGAGAATCTCAAGAGCAGGGTGTGGAGCAAGCCAGGCCTCAAAGCATGAGAAGCTCCAGCCCAAAATGCAGCCAAAATCCAGCCCACCTCCGGGAGAATATCAAGAGCAGGGGGTGGAGCAAGCCAGGCCTCAAACCACGAGAAGCTCCAGCCCAAAAGGCAGCCAAAATCCAGACAACATCCTGGAGAATCTCAAGAGCAGGGGGTGGAGCAAGCCAGGCCTCAAACCACGAGAAGCTCCAGCCCAAAAGGCAGCCAAAATCCAGCCCACCTCCAGGAAAATATCAAGAGCAGGGGGTGGAGCAAGCCAGGCCTCAAACCACGAGAAGCTCCAGCCCAAAAGGCAGCCAAAAATGCAGCAAACTTCAGGGAGAATCTCAAGAGAAGGGGTTGGAGGAATCCAGGCCTCAAACCACGAGAAGCTCCAGCCCAAAAGGCAGCCAAAATGCAGCCCACATCCGGGAGATTCTCAAGAGCAGGGGGTGGAGCAAGCCAGGCCTCAAACAACGAGAAGCTCCAGCCCAAAATGCAGCCAAAATGCAGCCCACCTCCGGGAGAATCTCAAGAGCAGGGGGTGGAGCAAGCCAGGCCTCAAACCACGAGAAGCTCCAGCCCAAAAGGCAGCCAAAATCCAACCCTATATCTGGGAGAATATCAAGAGTAGGAGCTGGAGCAAACCAAGCCTCAAACCACGAGAAGCTCCAGCCCAAAAGGCAGCCAAAATGCAGCCCACATCTGGGAGAATATCAAGAGCAGGAGGTGGAGCAAGCCAGGCCTCAAACCACGAGAAGCTCCAGCCCAAAAGGCAGCCAAAATCCAGCCCACCTCCAGGAAAATATCAAGAGCAGGGGGTGGAGCAAGCCAGGCCTCAAACCACGAGAAGCTCCAGCCCAAAATGCAGCCAAAATCCAGCACTACATCTGGGAGAATCTCAAGAGCAGGGGGTGGAGGAAGCCAGGCCTCAAACCACGAGAAGCTCCAGCCCAAAAGGCAGCCAATATGCAGACCATCTCCAGGAGAATCTCAAGAGCAGGGTGTGGAGCAAGCCAGGCCTCAAACCACGAGAAGCTCCAGCCCAAAAGGCAGCCAAAATCCAGCACACATCCAGGAGAATCTCAAGAGCAGGGGGTGGAGCAAGCCAGGCCTCAAACCACGAGAAGCTCCAGCCCAAAAGGCAGCCAAAATCCAGCCCACCTCCGGGAGAATCTCAAGAGCAGGGGGTGGAGCAAGCCAGGCCTCAAACCACGAGAAACTCCAGCCCAAAAGGCAGCCAAAATCCAGCCCACATCCGGGATAAAATCAAGAGCAGGGGGTGGAGCAAGCCAGGCCTCAAACCACGAGAAGCTCCAGCATAAAGGCAGCTAAAATGCAGCCCACATCCGGGAGAATCTCAAGAGCAGGGGGTGGAGCAAGCCAGGCCTCAAACCACGAGAAGCTCCAGCCCAAAATGCAGCCAAATTCCAGACCACATCAGGCAGAATATCAAGAGTAGAGGGTGGAGCAAGCCAGGTCTCAAACCACGAAAAGCTAAAGCCCAAAAGGCAGCCAAACTCCAGCCCACATCCCAGACAATCTCAAGAGCAGGGGGTAGAGCAATCCAGGCCTCAAACCACGAGAAGCTCCAGCCCAAAAGGCAGCCAAAATCCAGCCCACATCCAGGAGAATCTCAAGAGCAGGGTGTGGAGCAAGCCAGGCCTCAAAGCATGAGAAGCTCCAGCCCAAAATGCAGCCAAAATCCAGCCCACCTCCGGGAGAATATCAAGAGCAGGGGGTGGAGCAAGCCAGGCCTCAAACCACGAGAAGCTCCAGCCCAAAAGGCAGCCAAAATCCAGACAACATCCTGGAGAATCTCAAGAGCAGGGGGTGGAGCAAGCCAGGCCTCAAACCACGAGAAGCTCCAGCCCAAAAGGCAGCCAAAATCCAGCCCACCTCCAGGAAAATATCAAGAGCAGGGGGTGGAGCAAGCCAGGCCTCAAACCACGAGAAGCTCCAGCCCAAAAGGCAGCCAAAAATGCAGCAAACTTCAGGGAGAATCTCAAGAGAAGGGGTTGGAGGAATCCAGGCCTCAAACCACGAGAAGCTCCAGCCCAAAAGGCAGCCAAAATGCAGCCCACATCCGGGAGATTCTCAAGAGCAGGGGGTGGAGCAAGCCAGGCCTCAAACAACGAGAAGCTCCAGCCCAAAATGCAGCCAAAATGCAGCCCACCTCCGGGAGAATCTCAAGAGCAGGGGGTGGAGCAAGCCGGGCCTCAAACCACGAAAAGCTAAAGCCCAAAAGGCAGCCAAACTCCAGCCCACCTCCTGGAGGATCTCAAGAGCAGGGGGTGGAGCAAGCCAGGCCTCAAACCACGAGAAGCTCCAGCCCAAAAGGCAGCCAAAATGCAGCCCACATCCGGGAGAAGCTCAAGAGCAGGGGGTGGAGCAAGCCAGGCCTCAAACCACGAGAAGCTCCAGCCCAAAGGCAGCCAAAATGCAGCCCACATGCGGGAGAATATCAAGAGCAGGGGGTGGAGCAAGCCAGGTCCCAAACCACGAGAAGCTCCAGCCCAAAATGCAGCCAAAATCCAGCACTACATCCAGGAGAATCTCAAGAGCAGGGGGTGGAGCAAGCCAGGTCCCAAACCACGAGAAGCTCCAGCCCAAAAGGCAGCCAAAATGCAGTCCACATGGAGGAGAATCTCAAGAGCAGGGGTTGGAGCAAGCCAGGCCCCAAACCACGAGAAGCTCCAACCCAAAATGCAGCCAAAATGCAGCCCACATCCGGGAGAATCTCAAGAGCAGGGGGTGGAGCAAGCCAGGCCTCAAACCACGAGAAGCTCCAGCCCAAAAGGCAGCCAAAAATGCAGCAAACTTCAGGGAGAATCTCAAGAGAAGGGGTTGGAGGAATCCAGGCCTCAAACCACGAGAAGCTCCAGCCCAAAATGCAGCCAAAATGCAGCCCACCTCCGGGAGAATCTCAAGAGCAGGGGGTGGAGCAAGCCAGGCCTCAAACCACGAGAAGCTCCAGCCCAAAAGGCAGCCAAAATCCAACCCTATATCTGGGAGAATATCAAGAGTAGGAGCTGGAGCAAACCAAGCCTCAAACCACGAGAAGCTCCAGCCCAAAAGGCAGCCAAAATGCAGCCCACATCTGGGAGAATATCAAGAGCAGGAGGTGGAGCAAGCCAGGCCTCAAACCACGAGAAGCTCCAGCCCAAAAGGCAGCCAAAATCCAGCCCACCTCCAGGAAAATATCAAGAGCAGGGGGTGGAGCAAGCCAGGCCTCAAACCACGAGAAGCTCCAGCCCAAAATGCAGCCAAAATCCAGCACTACATCTGGGAGAATCTCAAGAGCAGGGGGTGGAGGAAGCCAGGCCTCAAACCACGAGAAGCTCCAGCCCAAAAGGCAGCCAATATGCAGACCATCTCCAGGAGAATCTCAAGAGCAGGGTGTGGAGCAAGCCAGGCCTCAAACCACGAGAAGCTCCAGCCCAAAAGGCAGCCAAAATCCAGCACACATCCAGGAGAATCTCAAGAGCAGGGGGTGGAGCAAGCCAGGCCTCAAACCACGAGAAGCTCCAGCCCAAAAGGCAGCCAAAATCCAGCCCACCTCCGGGAGAATCTCAAGAGCAGGGGGTGGAGCAAGCCAGGCCTCAAACCTCGAGAAACTCCAGCCCAAAAGGCAGCCAAAATCCAGCCCACATCCGGGATAAAATCAAGAGCAGGGGGTGGAGCAAGCCAGGCCTCAAACCACGAGAAGCTCCAGCCCAAAAGGCAGCCAAAATCCAACCCTATATCTGGGAGAATATCAAGAGTAGGAGCTGGAGCAAACCAAGCCTCAAACCACGAGAAGCTCCAGCCCAAAATGCAGCCAAAATCCAGCACTACATCTGGGAGAATCTCAAGAGCAGGGTGTGGTGCAAGCCAGGCCTCAAACCACGAGAAGCTCCAGCCCAATACGTGGCCAAAATGAAGCCCAAATCCGGGAGATATCACGAGAACGGGGTGGAGCAAGCCAGGCCTCAAACCACGAGAAGCTCCAGCCCAAAAGGCAGCCAAAATCCAGCCCACCTCCAGGAGAATCTCAAGAACAGGGGGTGGAGCAAGCCAGGCCCCAAACCACGAGAAGCTCCAGCCCAAAAGGCAGCCAAACTCCAGCCCACTTCGGGGAGAATATCAAGAGCAGGGGGTGGAGCAAGCCAGGCCTCAAACAACGAGAAGCTCCAGCCCAAAATGCAGCCAAAATGCAGCCCACATCGGGGAGAATCTCAAGAGCAGGGGGTGGAGCAAGCCGGGCCTCAAACCACGAAAAGCTAAAGCCCAAAAGGCAGCCAAACTCCAGCCCACCTCCTGGAGGATCTCAAGAGCAGGGGGTGGAGCAAGCCAGGCCTCAAACCACGAGAAGCTCCAGCCCAAAAGGCAGCCAAAATGCAGCCCACATCCGGGAGAAGCTCAAGAGCAGGGGGTGGAGAAAGCCAGGCCTCAAACCACGAGAAGCTCCAGCCCAAAGGCAGCCAAAATGCAGCCCACATGCGGGAGAATATCAAGAGCAGGGGGTGGAGCAAGCCAGGTCCCAAACCACGAGAAGCTCCAGCCCAAAATGCAGCCAAAATCCAGCACTACATCCAGGAGAATCTCAAGAGCAGGGGGTGGAGCAAGCCAGGTCCCAAACCACGAGAAGCTCCAGCCCAAAAGGCAGCCAAAATGCAGTCCACATGGAGGAGAATCTCAAGAGCAGGGGTTGGAGCAAGCCAGGCCCCAAACCACGAGAAGCTCCAACCCAAAATGCAGCCAAAATGCAGCCCACATCCGGGAGAATCTCAAGAGCAGGGGGTGGAGCAAGCCAGGCCTCAAACCACGAGAAGCTCCAGCCCAAAAGGCAGCCAAAAATGCAGCAAACTTCAGGGAGAATCTCAAGAGAAGGGGTTGGAGGAATCCAGGCCTCAAACCACGAGAAGCTCCAGCCCAAAAGGCAGCCAAAATGCAGCCCACATCCGGGAGATTCTCAAGAGCAGGGGGTGGAGCAAGCCAGGCCTCAAACAACGAGAAGCTCCAGCCCAAAATGCAGCCAAAATGCAGCCCACATCCGGGAGAATCTCAAGAGCAGGGGGTGGAGCAAGCCAGGCCTCAAACCACGAGAAGCTCCAGACCAAAAGGGAGCCAAAATGCAGCCCACATCCGGGAGAATCTCAATGACAGAGTTTGGAGCAAGCCAGGCCTCAAACCACGAGAAGCTCCACCCTAAAAGGCAGCCAAAATGCAGCCCACCTCCGGGAGAATCTCAAGAGCAGGGGGTGGAGCAAGCCAGGCCTCAAACCACGAGAAGCTCCAGCCCAAAAGGCAGCCAAAATCCAACCCTATATCTGGGAGAATATCAAGAGTAGGAGCTGGAGCAAACCAAGCCTCAAACCACGAGAAGCTCCAGCCCAAAAGGCAGCCAAAATGCAGCCCACATCTGGGAGAATATCAAGAGCAGGAGGTGGAGCAAGCCAGGCCTCAAACCACGAGAAGCTCCAGCCCAAAAGGCAGCCAAAATCCAGCCCACCTCCAGGAAAATATCAAGAGCAGGGGGTGGAGCAAGCCAGGCCTCAAACCACGAGAAGCTCCAGCCCAAAATGCAGCCAAAATCCAGCACTACATCTGGGAGAATCTCAAGAGCAGGGTGTGGAGCAAGCCAGGCCTCAAACCACGAGAAGCTCCAGCCCAAAAGGCAGCCAAAATCCAGCACACATCCAGGAGAATCTCAAGAGCAGGGGGTGGAGCAAGCCAGGCCTCAAACCACGAGAAGCTCCAGCCCAAAAGGCAGCCAAAATCCAGCCCACCTCCGGGAGAATCTCAAGAGCAGGGGGTGGAGCAAGCCAGGCCTCAAACCACGAGAAACTCCAGCCCAAAAGGCAGCCAAAATCCAGCCCACATCCGGGATAAAATCAAGAGCAGGGGGTGGAGCAAGCCAGGCCTCAAACCACGAGAAGCTCCAGCCCAAAAGGCAGCCAAAATCCAACCCTATATCTGGGAGAATATCAAGAGTAGGAGCTGGAGCAAACCAAGCCTCAAACCACGAGAAGCTCCAGCCCAAAATGCAGCCAAAATCCAGCACTACATCTGGGAGAATCTCAAGAGCAGGGTGTGGTGCAAGCCAGGCCTCAAACCACGAGAAGCTCCAGCCCAATACGTGGCCAAAATGAAGCCCAAATCCGGGAGATATCACGAGAACGGGGTGGAGCAAGCCAGGCCTCAAACCACGAGAAGCTCCAGCCCGAAAGGCAGACAAAATGCAGCCCACCTCCAGGAGAATCTCAAGAACAGGGGGTGGAGCAAGCCAGGCCCCAAACCACGAGAAGCTCCAGCCCAAAAGGCAGCCAAACTCCAGCCCACTTCGGGGAGAATCTCAAGAGCAGGGGGTGGAGCAAGCCAGGCCTCAAACAACGAGAAGCTCCAGCCCAAAATGCAGCCAAAATGCAGCCCACATCGGGGAGAATCTCAAGAGCAGGGGGTGGAGCAAGCCGGGCCTCAAACCACGAAAAGCTAAAGCCCAAAAGGCAGCCAAAATGCAGCCCACATCCGGGAGAAGCTCAAGAGCAGGGGGTGGAGCAAGCCAGGCCTCAAACCACGAGAAGCTCCAGCCCAAAGGCAGCCAAAATGCAGCCCACATGCGGGAGAATATCAAGAGCAGGGGGTGGAGCAAGCCAGGTCCCAAACCACGAGAAGCTCCAGCCCAAAATGCAGCCAAAATCCAGCACTACATCCAGGAGAATCTCAAGAGCAGGGGGTGGAGCAAGCCAGGTCCCAAACCACGAGAAGCTCCAGCCCAAAAGGCAGCCAAAATGCAGTCCACATGGAGGAGAATCTCAAGAGCAGGGGTTGGAGCAAGCCAGGCCCCAAACCACGAGAAGCTCCAACCCAAAATGCAGCCAAAATGCAGCCCACATCCGGGAGAATCTCAAGAGCAGGGGGTGGAGCAAGCCAGGCCTCAAACCACGAGAAGCTCCAGCCCAAAAGCCAGCCAAAATCCAGCCCACATCCAGGAGAATCTCAAGAGCAGGGGTGGAGCAAGCCAGGCCTCAAACCACGAGAAGCTCCAGCCCAAAATGCAGCCAAACTCCAGCCAACCTCCTGGAGAATCTCAAGAGCAGGGGGTGGAGCAAGCCAGGCCTCAAACCACGAGAAGCTCCAGCCCAAATTCAGCCAAAATGCAGCCCACATCCGGGAGAATCTCAAGAGCAGGGGGTAGAGCAATCCAGGCCTCAAACCACGAGAAGCTCCAGCCCAAAAGGCATCCAAAATGCAGCCCAACTGCGGGAGAATATCAAGAGTAGGGGGTGGAGCAACCAGGCCTCAAACCACGAGAAGCTCCAGTCCAAAAATCAGCCAAATTGCAGCCCACATCCGGGAGAATCTCAAGAGCAGAGGGTGTAGCAAGCCAGGTCTCAAACCACGAGAAGCTCCAGCCCAAAATGCAGCCAAAATCCAGCCCTACATCTGGGAGAATCTCAAGAGCAGGGGGTGGAGAAAGCCAGGCCTCAAACCACGAGAAGCTCCAGCCCAAAGGCAGCCAAAGTGCAGCCCAACTGCGGGAGAATATCAAGAGCAGGGGGTGGAGCAAGCCAGGCCTCAAACCACGAGAAGCTCCAGCCCAAAAGGCAGCCAAAATCCAACCCTATATATGGGAGAATATCAAGAGTAGGAGCTGGAGCAAACCAAGCCTCAAACCACGAGAAGCTCCAGCCCAAAAGGCAGCCAAAATTCAGCCCACATCTGGGAGAATATCAAGAGCAGGAGGTGGAGCAAGCCAGGCCTCAAACCACGAGAAGCTCCAGCCCAAAAGGCAGCCAAAATCCAGCCCACCTCCAGGAAAATATCAAGAGCAGGGGGTGGAGCAAGCCAGGCCTCAAACCACGAGAAGCTCCAGCCCAAAATGCAGCCAAAATCCAGCACTACATCTGGGAGAATCTCAAGAGCAGGGGGTGGAGGAAGCCAGGCCTCAAACCACGAGAAGCTCCAGCCCAAAAGGCAGCCAATATGCAGACCATCTCCAGGAGAATCTCAAGAGCAGGGTGTGGAGCAAGCCAGGCCTCAAACAACGAGAAGCTCCAGCCCAAAAGGCAGCCAAAATCCAGCACACATCCAGGAGAATCTCAAGAGCAGGGGGTGGAGCAAGCCAGGCCTCAAACCACGAGAAGCTCCAGCCCAAAAGGCAGCCAAAATCCAGCCCACCTCCGGGAGAATCTCAAGAGCAGGGGGTGGAGCAAGCCAGGCCTCAAACCACGAGAAACTCCAGCCCAAGAGTCAGCCAAAATCCAGCCCACATCCGGGATAAAATCAAGAGCAGGGGGTGGAGCAAGCCAGGCCTCAAACCACGAGAAGATCCAGCCCAAAAGACAGCCAAAATCCAACCCTATATCTTGGAGAATATCAAGAGTAGGAGCTGGAGCAAACCAAGCCTCAAACCACGAGAAGCTCCAGCCCAAAATGCAGCCAAAATCCAGCACTACATCTGGGATAATCTCAAGAGCAGGGTGTGGTGCAAGCCAGGCCTCAAACCACGAGAAGCTCCAGCCCAATACGTGGCCAAAATGCAGCCCAAATCCGGGAGATATCACAAGAACGGGGTGGAGCAAGCCAGGCCTCAAACCACGAGAAGCTCCAGCCCAACAGGCAGACAAAATGCAGCCCACCTCCAGGAGAATCTCAAGAACAGGGGGTGGAGCAAGCCAGGCCCCAAACCACGAGAAGCTCCAGCCCAAAAGGCAGCCAAAATCCAGCCCACATCTGGGACAATCTCAAGAGCAGGGGGTGGAGCAAGCCAGGCCTCAAACCACGAGAAGCTCCAGCCCAAAAGGCAGCCAAAATCCAGCCCACATCCAGGAGAATATCAAGAGCAGGGGGTGGAGCAAGCCAGGCCTCAAACCACGAGAAGCTCCAGCCCAAAGTCAGCCAAACTCCAGCCCACTTCGGGGAGAATATCAAGAGCAGGGGGTGGAGCAAGCCAGGCCTCAAACAACGAGAAGCTCCAGCCCAAAATGCAGCCAAAATGCAGCCCACATCCGGGAGAATCTCAAGAGCAGGGGGTGGAGCAAGACAGGCCTCAAACCACGAGAAGCTCCAGCCCAAAAGGCAGCCAAAATCCAGCCCACATCCGGGAGAAGCTCAAGAGCAGAGGGTGGAGCAATCCAGGCCTCAAACCACGAGAAGCTCCAGCCCAAAGGCAGCCAAAATGCAGCCCACATGCGGGAGAATATCAAGAGCAGGGGGTGGAGCAAGCCAGGTCCCAAACCACGAGAAGCTCCAGCCCAAAATGCAGCCAAAATCCAGCACTACATCCAGGAGAATCTCAAGAGCAGGGGGTGGAGCAAGCCAGGTCCCAAACCACGAGAAGCTCCAGCCCAAAATGCACCCAAAATGCAGTCCACATGGAGGAGAATCTCAAGAGCAGGGGGTGGAGCAAGCCAGGCCCCAAACCACGAGAACCTCCAACCCAAAATGCAGCCAAAATGCAGCCCACATCCGGGAGAATCTCAAGAGCAGGGGGTGGAGCAAGCCAGGCCTCAAACCACGAGAAGCTCCAGCCCAAAAGCCAGCCAAAATCCAGCCCACATCCAGGAGAATCTCAAGAGCAGGGGTGGAGCAAGCCAGGCCTCAAACCACGAGAAGCTCCAGCCCAAAATGCAGCCAAACTCCAGCCAACCTCCTGGAGAATCTCAAGAGCAGGGGGTGGAGCAAGCCAGGCCTCAAACCACGAGAAGCTCCAGCCCAAATTCAGCCAAAATGCAGCCCACATCCGGGACAATCTCAAGAGCAGGGGGTAGAGCAATCCAGGCCTCAAACCACGAGAAGCTCCAGCCCAAAAGGCAGCCAAAATGCAGCCCAACTGCGGGAGAATATCAAGAGTAGGGGGTGGAGCAACCAGGCCTCAAACCACGAGAAGCTCCAGTCCAAAAATCAGCCAAATTGCAGCCCACATCCGGGAGAATCTCAAGAGCAGAGGGTGTAGCAAGCCAGGTCTCAAACCACGAGAAGCTCCAGCCCAAAATGCAGCCAAAATCCAGCCCTACATCTGGGAGAATCTCAAGAGCAGGGGGTGGAGAAAGCCAGGCCTCAAACCACGAGAAGCTCCAGCCCAAAGGCAGCCAAAGTGCAGCCCAACTGCGGGAGAATATCAAGAGCAGGGGGTGGAGCAAGCCAGGCCTCAAACCACGAGAAGCTCCAGCCCAAAAGGCAGCCAAAATGCAGCCCACATCCGGGAGAATCTCAAGAGCAGGGGTTGGAGGAAGCCAGGCCTCAAACCACGAGAAGCTCCAGCCCAAAAGGCAGCCAAAATGCAGCCCACGTCCGGGAGAATCTCAAGAGCAGGGGGTGGAGCAAGCCAGGCATCAAACCACGAGAAGCTCCAGCCCAAAAGGCAGCCAAAATCCAACCCTATATCTGGGAGAATCTCAAGAGCAGGCGGTGGAGCAAGCCACTCCTCAAACCACGAGAAGCTCCAGCCCAAAACGCAGCCAAAATCCAGCCCACATCCAGGAGAATCTCAAGAGCAGGGGGTGGAGCAAGCCAGGCCTCAAACCACGAGAAGCTCCAGCCCAATACGTGGCCAAAATGCAGCCCAAATCCGGGAGATATCACGAGAACGGGGTGGAGCAAGCCAGGCCTCAAACCACTAGAAGCTCCAGCCCAAAAGGCAGCCAAAATCCAGCCCACATCCAGGAGAATATCAAGAGCAGGGGGTGGAGAAAGCCAGGCCTCAAACCACGAGAAGCTCCAGCCCAAAGTCAGCCAAACTCCAGCCCACATCCGGGAGAATATCAAGAGCAGGGGGTGGAGCAAGCCAGGCCTGAAACCATGAGAAGCTCCAGCCCAAAATGCAGCCAAAATGCAGCCCACATCCGGGAGATTCTCAAGAGCAGGGGGTGGAGCAAGCCAGGCCTCAATCAACGAGAAGCTCCAGCCCAAAATGCAGCCAAAATGCAGCCCACATCCGGGAGAATCTCAAGAGCAGGGCGTGGAGCAAGCCGGGCCACAAACCACGAAAAGCTAAAGCCCAAAAGGCAGCCAAACTCCAGCCCACCTCCTGGAGAATCTCAAGAGCAGGGGGTGGAGCAAGCCAGGCCTCAAACCACGAGAAGCTCCAGCCCAAACTGCAGCCAAAATCCAGCACTACATCTGGGAGAATCTCAAGAGCAGGTGGTGGAGCAAGCCAGGCCTCAAACAACGAGAAGCTCCAGCCCAAAAGGCAGCCAAAATGCAGCCCACATCCAGGAGAATATCAAGAGCAGAGGGTGGAGCAAGCCAGGCCTCAAACCACGAGAAGATCCAGCCCAAAAGGCAGCCAAAATCCAGCCCACATCTGGGACAATCTCAAGAGCAGGGGGTGGAGCAAGCCAGGCCTCAAACCACGAGAAGCTCCAGCCCAAAAGGAAGCCAAAATCCAGCCCACATGCGGGAGAATATCAAGAGCAGGGGGTGGAGCAAGCCAGGTCCCAAACCACGAGAATCTCCAGCCCAAAATGCAGCCAAAATCCAGCACTACATCTGGGAGAATCTCAAGAGCAGGGGGTGGAGCAAGCCAGGCCCCAAACCACGAGAATCTCCAGCACAAAAGGCAGCCAAAATCCAGCCCACATCCGGGAGAATCTCAAGAGCAGGGGGTGGAGCAAGGCAGGCTTCAAACCACGAGAAGCTCCAGCTCAACAGGCAGCCAAAATCCAAACCTATATCTTAGAGAATATCAAGAGTAGGAGCTGGAGCAAGCCAGGCCTCAAACCACGAGAAGCTCCAGCCCAAAATGCACCCAAAATGTAGTCCACATGGAGGAGAATCTCAAGAGCAGGGGGTGGAGCAAGCCAGGCCCCAAACCACGAGAAGCTCCAGCCCAAAATGCAGCCAAAATGCAGCCCACATCCGGGAGAATCTCAAGAGCAGGGGGTGCAGGAAGCCAGGCCTCAAACCACGTGAAGCTGCAGCCCAAAAGGCAGCCAAAATGCAGCCCACCTCCGGGAGAATCTCAAGAGCAGGGGGTGGAGCAAGCCAGGTCTCAAACCACTAGAAGCTCCAGCCCAAAAGGCAGCCAAACTCCAGCCCACATCCGGGAGAATATCAAGAGCAGGGGGTGGAGCAAGCGAGGCCTGAAACCACGAGAAGCTCCAGCCCAAAATGCAGCCAAAAATGCAGCCCACTTCGGGAGAATCTCAAGAGCAGGGGGTGGAGCAAGCCAGGCCCCAAACCACGAGAAGCTCCAGCCCAAAAGTCAGCCAATATCCAGCTGACATCCGGTAGAATCTCAAGAGCAGGGGGTGGAGCAAGCCATGCCTCATACCACGAGAAGCTCCAGCCCAAAAGGCAGCCAAAATCCAACCCAATATCTTGGAGAATATCAAGAGTAGGAGCTGGAGCAAGCCAGGCCTCAAACCACGAGAAGCTCCAGCCCAAAATCCAGCCAAAATGCAGCCCACATCCAGGAGAATATCAAGAGCAGGGGGTGGAGCAAGCCAGGCCTCAAACCACGAGAAGCTCCAGCCCAAAAGGCAGCCAAACTCCAGCCCACATCCGGGAGAATATCAAGAGCAGGGGGTGGAGCACGCCAGGCCTGAAACCATGAGAAGCTCCAGCCCAAAATGCAGCCAAAATGCAGCCCACATCCGGGAGATTCTCAAGAGCAGGGGGTGGAGCAAGCCAGGCCTCAAACAACGAGAAGCTCCAGCCCAAAATGCAGCCAAAATGCAGCCCACATCCGGGAGTATCTCAAGAGCAGGGGGTGGAGCAACCCGGGCCTCAAACCACGAGAAGCTCCAGCCCAAAAGGCAGCCAAATTGCAGCCCACCTCCTGGAGAATCTCAAGAGCAGGGGGTGGAGCAAGCCAGGCCTCAAACCACGAGAAGCTCCAGCCAAAAGGCAGCCAAAAGCCAGCCCACATCCAGGACAATATCAAGAGCAGGGAGTGGAGTAAGCCAGGCCTCAAACCACGAGAAGCTCCAGCCAAAAGGCAGCCAAAATCCAGCCCACCTCCAGGAAAATATCAAGAGCAGGGGGTGGAGCAAGCCAGGCCTCAAACCACGAGAAGCTCCAGCCCAAAAGGCAGCCAAAATCCAGCCCACCTCCAGGAAAATATCAAGAGCAGGGGGTGGAGCAAGCCAGGCCTCAAACCACGAGAAGCTCCAGCCCAAAATGCAGCCAAAATGCAGCCCACATCCGGGAGATTCTCAAGAGCAGGGGGTGGAGCAAGCCAGGCCTCAAACAACGAGAAGCTCCAGCCCAAAATGCAGCCAAAATGCAGCCCACATCCGGGAGAATCTCAAGAGCAGGGGCTGGAGCAAGCCAGGCATCAAACCACGAGAAGCTCCAGCCCAAAAGGCAGCCAAAATCCAACCCTATATCTGGGAGAATATCAAGAGTAGGAGCTGGAGCAAACCAAGCCTCAAACCACGAGAAGCTCCAGCCCAAAAGGCAGCCAAAATTCAGCCCACATCTGGGAGAATATCAAGAGCAGGAGGTGGAGCAAGCCAGGCCTCAAACCACGAGAAGCTCCAGCCCAAAAGGCAGCCAAATTCCAGGGCACATCCAGGAGAATATTAACAGCAGGGGGTGGAACAAGCCAGGTCCCAAACCACGAGAAGCTCCAGCCCAAAACGCAGCCAAAATGCAGCCCACCTCCGGGAGAATCTCAAGAGCAGGGGGTGGAGCAAGCCAGGCCTCAAACCACGAGAAGCTGCAGCCCAAAAGGCAGCCAAAATCCAGCCCACATACGGGAGAATCTCAAGAGCAGGGGGTGGAGCAAGCCAGGCCTCAAACCACCAGAAGCTCCAGTCGAAATGTCAGCCAAAAATGCAGCCCACATCCGGGAGAATCTCAAGAGCAGGGGGTGGAGCAAGCCAGGCCTCAAACCACGAGAAGCTGCAGCACAAAAGGCAGCCAAAATGCAGACAATATCCGGGAGAATATCAGGAGCAGGGGGTGGAGCAACCAGGCCTCAAACCACGAGAAGATCCAGTCCAAATATCAGCCAAAATCCAGCCCACGTCCGGGAGAATCTCAAGAGCAGGGGGTGGAGCAAGCCAGGCCTCAAACCATGAGAAGCTCCAGGCCAAAGGAAGCCAAAATGCAGCCCAACTGCGGGAGAATCTCAAGAGCAGGGGGTGGAGCAAGCCAGGCTCCAAACCACGAGAAGCTCCAGTCCAAAAAGCAGCCAAAATTCAGCCCACATCCGGGACAATCTCAAGAACAGGTGGTAGATCAAACCAGGCCTCAAACCACGAGAAGCTCCAGCCCAAAAGGCAGCCAAAATGCAGCCCACGTCTGGGAGAATTCCAAGAGCAGGGGGTGCAGCAAGCCAGGCCTCAAACCACGAGAAGCTCCAGCCCAAAATGAGCCAAAATGCAGCCCACATTCAGGAAAGTATCAAGAGAAGGGGGTGGAGCAAGCCAGGCCTCAAACCACGAGAAGCTCCAGCCCAAAATGCATCCAAAATCCAGCCCACATCCGGGAGAATCTCAAGAGCAGGGAGTGGAGCAAGCCAGGTCTCAAACCACGAGAAGCTCCAGCCCAAAATGAGCCAAAATGCAGCCCACATCCGGGAGAATCTCAAGAGCAGGGGGTGGAGCAAGCCAGGCCCCAAACCACGAGAAGCTAAAGCCCAAAAGGCAGCCAAAATGCAGCCCACATCTGGGAGAATCTCAAGAGCAGGGGGTGGAGCAAGCCAGGCCTCAAACCACAAGAAGCTCCAGCCCAAAGGCAGCCAAATTGTAGCCCAAATGCGGGAGAATCTCAAGAGCAGGGGTTGGAGCAAGCCAGGCCCCAAACCACGAGAAGCTCCAGCCCAAAATGCAGCCAAAATGCAGCCCACATCCAGGAGAATCTCAAGAGCAGGGGGTGGAGCAAGCCAGGCCCCAAACCACGAGAAGCTCCAGCCCAAAACGCAGCCAAAAATGCAGCCCACTTCCGGCAGAATCTCAAGAGCAGGGGGTGGAGCAAGCCAGGCCCCAAACCACGAGAAGCTCCAGCCCAAAAGTCAGCCAATATCCAGCTGACATCCGGTAGAATCTCAAGAGCAGGGGGTGCAGCAAGCCAGGCCTCAAACCACGAGAAGCTCCAGCCCAAAAGGCAGCCAAATTCCAGCCCACATCCAGGAGAATATTAACAGCAGGGGGTGGAACAAGCCAGGTCCCAAACCACGAGAAGCTCCAGCCCAAAATGCAGCCAAAATCCAGCACTACATCTGGGAGAATCTCAAGAGCAGGGGGTGGAGCAAGCCAGGCCTCAAACCACGAGTAGCTCCAGCCCAAAAGGCAGCCAAAATGCAGCCCACATGGAGGAGAATATCAAGACAGGGGGTGGAGCAAGCCAGGCCTCAAACCACAAGAAGCTCCAGCCCAAAAGGCAGCCAAAATCCAGCCCACATCCAGGAGAATCTCAAGAGCAGGGGGTGGAACAAGCCAGGCCTCAAACCACGAGAAGCTCCAGCCCAAAAGGCAGCCAAAATCCAGCCCAAATCCGGGAGATATCACGAGAACGGGGTGGAGCAAGCCAGGCCTCAAACCACTAGAAGCTCCAGCCCAAAAGGCAGCCAAAATCCAGCCCACATCTGGGACAATCTCAAGAGCAGGGGGTGGAGAAAGCCAGGCCTCAAACCACGAGAAGCTCCAGCCCAAAAGGCAGCCAAAATCCAGCCCACATCCAGGAGAATATCAAGAGCAGGGGGTGGAGCAAGCCAGGCCTCAAACCACGAGAAGCTCCAGCCCAAAGTCAGCCAAACTCCAGCCCACTTCCAGGAGAATATCAAGAGCAGGGGGTGGAGCAAGCCAGGCCTGAAACCACGAGAAGCTCCAGCCAAAAGGCAGCCAAAAGCCAACCCACATCTAGGACAATATCAAGAGCAGGGAGTGGAGTAAGCCAGGCCTCAAACCACGAGAAGCTCCAGCCCAAAGGCAGCGAAAACATAGCCCTACTGCGGGAGAATATCAAGAGCAGGGGGTGGAGAAAGCCAGGCCTCAAACCACGAGAAGCTGCAGCCCAAAAGTCAGCCAAAATGCAGCTGACATCCGGTAGAATCTCAAGAGCAGGGGGTGGAGCAAGCCATGCCTCACACGACGAGAATCTCCAGCCCAAAAGGCAGCCAAAATCCAGCCCACCTCCGGGAGAATCTCAAGAGCAGGGGGTGCAGCAAGCCAGGCCTCAAACCACGAGAAGCTCCAGCCCAAAAGGCAGCCAAATTCCAGCCCACATCCAGGAGAATATTAACAGCAGGGGGTGGAACAACCCAGGTCCCAAACCACGAGAAGCTCCAGCCCAAAATGCAGCCAAAATCCAGCCCACATCTGGGACAATCTCAAGAGCAGGGGGTGGAGCAAGCCAGGCCTCAAACCACGAGAAGCTCCAGCCCAAAAGGCAGCCAAAATCCAGCCCACATCTGGGACAATCTCAAGAGCAGGGGGTGGAGCAAGCCAGGCCTCAAACCACGAGAAGCTCCAGCCCAAAGGCAGCGAAAACATAGCCCTACTGCGAGAGAATATCAAGAGCAGGGGGTGGAGAAAGCCAGGCCTCAAACCACGAGAAGCTCCAGCCCAAAAGGCAGCCAAAATCCAGCCCACCTCCGGGAGAATATCAAGAGCAGGGGGTGGAGCAAGCCAGGTCCCAAACCACGAGAATCTCCAGCACAAAATGCAGCCAAAATCCAGCACTACATCTGGGAAAATCTCAAGAGCAGGCGGTGGAGCAAGCCAGGCCCCAAACCACGAGAATCTCCAGCACAAAAGGCAGCCAAAATCCAGCCCACATCCGGGAGAATCTCAAGAGCAGGGGGTGGAGCAAGGCAGGACTCAAACCACGAGAAGCTCCAGCTCAACATGCAGCCAAAATCCAAACCTATATCTTGGAGAATATCAAGAGTAGGAGCTGGAGCAAGCCAGGCCTCAAACCACGAGAAGCTTCAGCCCAAAATGCAACCAAAATGCAGTCCACATGGAGGAGAATCTCAAGAGCAGGGGCTGGAGCAAGCCAGGCCCCAAACCACGAGAAGCTCCAGCCCAAAATGCAGCCAAAATGCAGCCCACATCCGGGAGAATCTCAAGAGCAGGGGGTGCAGGAAGCCATTCCTCAAACCACGTGAAGCTGCAGCCCAAAAGGCAGCCAAAATCCAGCCCACATCCGCGAGAATCTCAAGAGCAGGGGGTGGAGCAATCCAGGTCTCAAACCACTAGAAGCTCCAGCCCAAAAGGCAGCCAAAATGCAGTCCACATCCGGGAGAATATCAAGAGCAGGGGGTGGAGCAAGCGAGGCCTCAAACCACGAGAAGCTCCAGCCCAAAATGCAGCCAAAAATGCAGGCCACTTCGGGAGAATCTCAAGAGCAGGGGGTGGAGCAAGCCAGGCCCCAAACCACGAGAAGCTCCAGCCCAAAAGTCAGCCAATATCCAGCTGACATCCGGTAGAATCTCAAGAGCAGGGGCTAGAGCAAGCCATGCCTCATACCACGAGAAGTTCCAGCCCAAAAGGCAGCCAAAATCCAACCCAATATCTGGGAGAATATCAAGAGTAGGAGCTGGAGCAAGCCAGGCCTCAAACCACGTGAAGCTCCAGCCCAAAAGGTAGCCAAAATGCAGCCCAAATCCGCGAGAATCTTAAGAGCAGGGTTGGAGCAAGCCAGGCCCCAAACCACGAAAAGCTCCAGCCCAAAAATCAGCCAAAATGCAGCCCACATCCGCGAGAATCTCAAGAGCAGGGGGTGGAGCAAGCCAGGCCTCAAACCACGAGAAGCTCCAGCCCAGAAGGCAGCCAAACTCCAGCCAACCTCCTGGAGAATCTCAAGAGCAGGGGGTGGAGCAAGGCAGGCCTCAAACCACCAGAAGCTCCAGTCGAAAATTCAGCCAAAAATGCAGCCCACATCGGGGAGAATCTCAAGAGCAGGGGGTGGAGCAAGCCAGGCCTCAAACCACGAGAAGCTGCAGCACAAAAGGCAGCCAAAATGCAGACAACATCCGGGAGAATATCAGGAGCAGGGAGTGGAGCAACCAGGCCTCAAACCACGAGAAGATCCAGTCCAAATATCAGCCAAAATCCAGCCCACGTCCGGGAGAATATCAAGAGCAGGGTTTGGAGAAAGCCAGGTCTCAAACCACTAGAAGCTCCAGCCGAAAAGGCAGCCAAAATCCAGCCCACATCCGCGAGAGTCTTAAGAGCAGGGGGTGGAGCAAGCCAGGCCTCAAACCACGAGAAGCTCCAGACCAAAAGGCAGCCAAAATGCAGGCCACATCTGGGAGAATCTCAAGAGCAGGGGGTGGAGCAAGCCAGGCCTCAAACCACGAGAACCTCCAGCCCAAAAGGCAGCCAAAATGCAGCCCACATCTGGGAGAATC
The DNA here is from genome assembly GCA_027574665.1 of Rhynochetos jubatus. NCBI lineage: Eukaryota > Metazoa > Chordata > Aves > Eurypygiformes > Rhynochetidae > Rhynochetos > Rhynochetos jubatus. Next base: position 844,801 of record JAQBHY010000070.1, read on the forward strand.
TCAAGAGCAGGGGGTGGAGCAAGCCAGGCCCCAAACCACGAGAAGCTCCAGCCGAAAACTCAGACAAAAATGCAGCCCACTTCCAGGAGAATATCAAGAGCAGGGGGTGGAGCAAGCCATGCCTCATACCACAAGAAGCTCCAGCCCAAAAGGCAGCCAAAATCCAGCCCACCTCCAGGAGAATCTCAAGAGCAGGGGGTGGAGCAAGCCAGGCCTCAAACCATGAGAAGCTCCAGCACAAAAGGCGGCCAAAATCCAACCCTATATCTGGGAGAATATCAAGAGTAGGAGCTGGAGCAAGCCAGGCCTCAAACCACGAGAAGCTCCAGCCCAAAATGCAGCCAAAATGCAGCCCACATGGAAGAGAATCTCAAGAGCAGGGGGTGGAGCAAGCCAGGCCTCAAACCACGTGAAACTCCAGCCCAAAAGGCAGCCAAAATGCAGCCCACATCCGCGAGAATCTCAAGAGCAGGGGGTGGAGCAAGCCAGGCCCCAAACCATGAAAAGCTCCAGCCCAAAAATCAGCCAAAATGCAGCCCACATCCGGGAGAATCTCAAGAGCAGGGGGTGGATCAAGCCAGGTCTCAAACCACGAGAAGCTCCAGCCCAAAAGGCAGCCAAAATCCAGCCCACATCCGGGAGAATCTCAAGAGCAGGGGGTGGAGCAAGCCAGGCCTGAAACCACGAGAAGCTCCAGCCCAAAAGGCAGCCAAAATGCAGCCCACATCCGGGAGAATCTCAAGAGCAGGGGGTGGAGCAAGCCAGGCCTCAAACCACGAGAAGCTCCAGCCCAAAATGCAGCCAAAATGCAGCCCACATCCGGGAGAATCTCAAGAGCAGGGGGTGGAGCAAGCCAGGCCTCAAACCACGAAAAGCTAAAACCCAAAGGGCAGCCAAACTCCAGCCAACCTCCTGGAGAATCTCAAGAGCAGGGGGTGGAGCAAGGCAGGCCTCAAACCACCAGAAGCTCCAGTCGAAAAGTCAGCCAAAAATGCAGCCCACATCCGGGAGAATCTCAAGAGCAGGGGGTGGAGCAAGCCAGGCCTCAAACCACGAGAAGCTGCAGCACAAAAGGCAGCCAAAATGCAGACAACATCCGGGAGAATATCAGGAGCAGGGGGTGGAGCAACCAGGCCTCAAACCACGAGAAGATCCAGTCCAAATATCAGCCAAAATCCAGCCCACGTCCGGAAGAATATCAAGAGCAGGGTTTGGAGCAAGAGAGGTCTCAAACCACTAGAAGCTCCAGCCGAAAAGGCTGCCAAAATCCAGCCCACATCCGCGAGAGTCTTAAGAGCAGGGGGTGGAGCAAGCCAGGCCTCAAACCACGAGAAGCTCCAGACCAAAAGGCAGCCAAAATGCAGCCCACATGGAAGAGAATCTCAAGAGCAGGGGGTGGAGCAAGCCAGGCCTCAAACCACGTGAAGCTCCAGCCCAAAAGGCAGCCAAAATGTAGCCCACATCCGCGAGAATCTCAAGAGTAGGGGGTGGAGCAAGCCAGGCCCCAAACCACGAAAAGCTCCAGCCCAAAAATCAGCCAAAATGCAGCCCACATCCGGGAGAATCTCAAGAGCAGGGGGTGGATCAACCCAGGTCTCAAACCACGAGAAGCTCCAGCAAAAAGTCAGCCAAAATCCAGCCCTACATCTGGGAGAATCTCAAGAGCAGGGGGTGGAGCAAGCCAGGCTCCAAACCACGAGAAGCTCCAGTCCAAAAAGCAGCCAAAATTCAGCCCACATCCGGGAGAATCTCAAGAACAGGTGGTAGATCAAACCAGGCCTCAAACCACGAGAAGCTCCAGCCCAAAAGGCAGCCAAAATGCAGCCCACGTCTGGGAGAATCTCAAGAGCAGGGGGTGCAGCAAGCCAGGCCTCAAACCACGAGAAGCTCCAGCCCAAAATGAGCCAAAATGCAGCCCACATCCAGGAAAGTATCAAGAGAAGGGGGTGGAGCAAGCCAGGCCTCAAACCACGAGAAGCTCCAGCCCAAAATGCATCCAAAATCCAGCCCACATCCGGGAGAATCTCAAGAGCAGGGAGTGGAGCAAGCCAGGTCTCAAACCACGAGAAGCTCCAGCCCAAAAGGCAGCCAAAATGCAGCCCACATCCGGGAGAATCTCAAGAGCAGGGGGTGGAGCAAGCCAGGCCCCAAACCACGAGAAGCTCCAGCCCAAAAGGCAGCCAAAATGCAGCCCACATCTGGGAGAATCTCAAGAGCAGGGGGTGGAGCAACCAGGCCTCAAACCACGAGAAGCTCCAGCCCAAAAGGCAGCCAAATTCCAGCCCACATCCAGGAGAATATTAACAGCAGGGGGTGGAGCAAGCCAGGTCCCAAACCACGAGAAGCTCCAGCACAAAAGGCAGCCAAAATCCAGCACTACATCCAGGAGAATATCAAGAGCAGGGGGTGGAGCAAGCCAGGCCTCAAACCACGAGAAGCTCCAGCCAAAGTCAGCCAAAATGCAGCCCACATGGAGGAGAATATCAAGACAGGGGGTGGAGCAAGCCAGGCCTCAAACCACGAGAAGCTCCAGCCCAAAAGGCAGCCAAAATCCAGCCCACATCCAGGAGAATCTCAAGAGCAGGGGGTGGAGCAAGCCAGGCCTCAAACCACGAGAAGCTCCAGCCCAAAAGGCAGCCAAAATCCAGCCCACATCTGGGACAATCTCAAGAGCAGGGGTTGGAGCAAGCCAGGCCTCAAACCATGAGAAGCTCCAGCCCAAAAGGCAGCCAAAATCCAGCCCACATCCAGGAGAATATCAAGAGCAGGGGGTGGAGCAAGCCAGGCCTCAAACCACGAGAAGCTCCAGCCCAAAGTCAGCCAAACTCCAGCCCACTTCCAGGAGAATATCAAGAGCAGGGGGTGGAGCAAGCCAGGCCTGAAACCACGAGAAGCTCCAGCCAAAAGGCAGCCAAAATGCAGCCCACATCCAGGACAATATCAAGAGCAGGGAGTGGAGTAAGCCAGGCCTCAAACCACGAGAAGCTCCAGCCCAAAGGCAGCGAAAACATAGCCCTACTGCGGGAGAATATCAAGAGCAGGGGGTGGAGAAAGCCAGGCCTCAAACCACGAGAAGCTCCAGCCCAAACGGAAGCCAAAATCCAGCCCACATGCGGGAGAATATCAAGAGCAGGGGGGGGAGCAAGCCAGGTCCCAAACCACGAGAATCTCCAGCCCAAAATGCAGCCAAAATCCAGCACTACATCTGGGAGAATCTCAAGAGCAGGCGGTGGAGCAAGCCAGGCCCCAAACCACGAGAATCTCCAGCACAAAAGGCAGCCAAAATCCAGCCCACATCCGGGAGAATCTCAAGAGCAGGGGGTGGAGCAAGGCAGGCCTCAAACCATGAGAAGCTCCAGCCCAAAGGAAGCCAAAATGCAGCCCAACTGCGGGAGAATATCAAGAGCAGGGGGTGGAGCAAGCCAGGCTCCAAACCACGAGAAGCTCCAGTCCAAAAAGCAGCCAAAATTCAGCCCACATCCGGGAGAATCTCAAGAACAGGTGGTAGATCAAACCAGGCCTCAAACCACGAGAAGCTCCAGCCCAAAAGGCAGCCAAAATGCAGCCCACGTCTGTGAGAATCTCAAGAGCAGGGGGTGCAGCAAGCCAGGCCTCAAACCACGAGAAGCTCCAGCCCAAAATGAGCCAAAATGCAGCCCACATCCAGGAAAGTATCAAGAGAAGGGGGTGGAGCAAGCCAGGCCTCAAACCACGAGAAGCTCCAGCCCAAAATGCATCCAAAATCCAGCCCACATCCGGGAGAATCTCAAGAGCAGGGAGTGGAGCAAGCCAGGTCTCAAACCACGAGAAGCTCCAGCCCAAAATGAGCCAAAATGCAGCCCACATCCGGGAGAATCTCAAGAGCAGGGGGTGGAGCAAGCCAGGCCTCAAACCACGAGAAGCTCCAGCCCAAAAAGCAGCCAAAATGCAGCCCACATCTGGGAGAATCTCAAGAGCAGGGGGTGGAGCAAGCCAGGCCTCAAACCACGAGAAGCTCCAGCCCAAAGGCAGCCAAATTGTAGCCCAAATGCGGGAGAATCTCAAGAGCAGGGGGTGGAGCAAGCCAGGCCCCAAACCACGAGAAGCTCCAGCCCAAAATGCAGCCAAAATGCAGCCCACATCCAGGAGAATCTCAAGAGCAGGGGGTGGAACAAGCCAGGCCCCAAACCACGAGAAGCTCCAGCCCAAAATGCAGCCAAAAATGCAGCCCACTTCGGGGAGAATCTCAAGAGCAGGGGGTGGAGCAAGCCAGGCCCCAAACCACGAGAAGCTCCAGCCCAAAAGTCAGCCAATATCCAGCTGACATCCGGTAGAATCTCAAGAGCAGGGAGTGGAGCAAGCCAGGCCTCAAACCACGAGAAGCTCCAGCCCAAAAGGCAGCCAAAATCCAGCCCACATCCGGGAGAATCTCAAGAGCAGGGGGTGGAGCAAGCCAGGTCTCAAACCACGAGAAGCTCCAGCCCAAAAGGCAGCCAAAATGCAGCCAACATCCGGGAGAATCTCAAGAGCAGGGGGTGGAGCAAGCCAGGCCCCAAACCACGAGAAGCTCCAGCCCAAAAGGCAGCCAAAATGCAGCCCACATCTGGGAGAATCTCAAGAGCAGGGGGTGGAGCAACCAGGCCTCAAACCACGAGAAGCTCCAGCCCAAAAGGCAGCCATATTCCAGCCCACATCCAGGAGAATATTAACAGCAGGGGGTGGAGCAAGCCAGGTCCCAAACCACGAGAAGCTCCAGCCCAAAAGGCAGCCAAAATCCAGCACTACATCCAGGAGAATCTCAAGAGCAGGGGGTGGAGCAAGCCAGGCCTCAAACCACGAGAAGCTCCAGCCAAAGTCAGCCAAAATGCAGCCCACATGGAGGAGAATATCAAGACAGGGGGTGGAGCAAGCCAGGCCTCAAACCACGAGAAGCTCCAGCCCAAAAGGCAGCCAAAATCCAGCCCACATCCAGGAGAATCTCAAGAGCAGGGGGTGGAGCAAGCCAGGCCTCAAACCACGAGAAGCTCCAGCCCAAAAGGCAGCCAAAATCCAGCCCACATCTGGGACAATCTCAAGAGCAGGGGTTGGAGCAAGCCAGGCCTCAAACCATGAGAAGCTCCAGCCCAAAAGGCAGCCAAAATCCAGCCCACATCCAGGAGAATATCAAGAGCAGGGGGTGGAGCAAGCCAGGCCTCAAACCACGAGAAGCTCCAGCCCAAAGTCAGCCAAACTCCAGCCCACTTCCAGGAGAATATCAAGAGCAGGGGGTGGAGCAAGCCAGGCCTGAAACCACGAGAAGCTCCAGCCAAAAGGCAGCCAAAATGCAGCCCACATCCAGGACAATATCAAGAGCAGGGAGTGGAGTAAGCCAGGCCTCAAACCACGAGAAGCTCCAGCCCAAAGGCAGCGAAAACATAGCCCTACTGCGGGAGAATATCAAGAGCAGGGGGTGGAGAAAGCCAGGCCTCAAACCACGAGAAGCTCCAGCCCAAACGGAAGCCAAAATCCAGCCCACATGCGGGAGAATATCAAGAGCAGGGGGGGGAGCAAGCCAGGTCCCAAACCACGAGAATCTCCAGCCCAAAAGGCAGCCAAAATCCAGCCCACATCCGGGAGAATCTCAAGAGCAGGGGGTGGAGCAAGGCAGGCCTCAAACCACGAGAAGCTCCAGCCCAAAGGAAGCCAAAATGCAGCCCAACTGCGGGAGAATATCAAGAGCAGGGGGTGGAGCAAGCCAGGCTCCAAACCACGAGAAGCTCCAGTCCAAAAAGCAGCCAAAATTCAGCCCACATCCGGGAGAATCTCAAGAACAGGTGGTAGATCAAACCAGGCCTCAAACCACGAGAAGCTCCAGCCCAAAATGCAGCCAAAATGCAGCCCACATCCAGGAGAATCTCAAGAGCAGGGGGTGGAGCAAGCCAGGCCCCAAACCACGAGAAGCTCCAGCCCAAAATGCAGCCAAAAATGCAGCCCACTTCGGGGAGAATCTCAAGAGCAGGGGGTGGAGCAAGCCAGGCCCCAAACCACGAGAAGCTCCAGCCCAAAAGTCAGCCAATATCCAGCTGACATCCGGTAGAATCTCAAGAGCAGGGAGTGGAGCAAGCCAGGCCTCAAACCACGAGAAGCTCCAGCCCAAAAGGCAGCCAAAATCCAGCCCACATCCGGGAGAATCTCAAGAGCAGGGGGTGGAGCAAGCCAGGTCTCAAACCACGAGAAGCTCCAGCCCAAAAGGCAGCCAAAATGCAGCCAACATCCGGGAGAATCTCAAGAGCAGGGGGTGGAGCAAGCCAGGCCCCAAACCACGAGAAGCTCCAGCCCAAAAGGCAGCCAAAATGCAGCCCACATCTGGGAGAATCTCAAGAGCAGGGGGTGGAGCAACCAGGCCTCAAACCACGAGAAGCTCCAGCCCAAAAGGCAGCCATATTCCAGCCCACATCCAGGAGAATATTAACAGCAGGGGGTGGAGCAAGCCAGGTCCCAAACCACGAGAAGCTCCAGCCCAAAAGGCAGCCAAAATCCAGCACTACATCCAGGAGAATCTCAAGAGCAGGGGGTGGAGCAAGCCAGGCCTCAAACCACGAGAAGCTCCAGCCAAAGTCAGCCAAAATGCAGCCCACATGGAGGAGAATATCAAGACAGGGGGTGGAGCAAGCCAGGCCTCAAACCACGAGAAGCTCCAGCCCAAAAGGCAGCCAAAATCCAGCCCACATCCAGGAGAATCTCAAGAGCAGGGGGTGGAGCAAGCCAGGCCTCAAACCACGAGAAGCTCCAGCCCAAAAGGCAGCCAAAATCCAGCCCACATCTGGGACAATCTCAAGAGCAGGGGTTGGAGCAAGCCAGGCCTCAAACCATGAGAAGCTCCAGCCCAAAAGGCAGCCAAAATCCAGCCCACATCCAGGAGAATATCAAGAGCAGGGGGTGGAGCAAGCCAGGCCTCAAACCACGAGAAGCTCCAGCCCAAAGTCAGCCAAACTCCAGCCCACTTCCAGGAGAATATCAAGAGCAGGGGGTGGAGCAAGCCAGGCCTGAAACCACGAGAAGCTCCAGCCAAAAGGCAGCCAAAATGCAGCCCACATCCAGGACAATATCAAGAGCAGGGAGTGGAGTAAGCCAGGCCTCAAACCACGAGAAGCTCCAGCCCAAAGGCAGCGAAAACATAGCCCTACTGCGGGAGAATATCAAGAGCAGGGGGTGGAGAAAGCCAGGCCTCAAACCACGAGAAGCTCCAGCCCAAACGGAAGCCAAAATCCAGCCCACATGCGGGAGAATATCAAGAGCAGGGGGGGGAGCAAGCCAGGTCCCAAACCACGAGAATCTCCAGCCCAAAATGCAGCCAAAATCCAGCACTACATCTGGGAGAATCTCAAGAGCAGGCGGTGGAGCAAGCCAGGCCCCAAACCACGAGAATCTCCAGCACAAAAGGCAGCCAAAATCCAGCCCACATCCGGGAGAATCTCAAGAGCAGGGGGTGGAGCAAGGCAGGCCTCAAACCACGAGAAGCTCCAGCCCAAAGGAAGCCAAAATGCAGCCCAACTGCGGGAGAATATCAAGAGCAGGGGGTGGAGCAAGCCAGGCTCCAAACCACGAGAAGCTCCAGTCCAAAAAGCAGCCAAAATTCAGCCCACATCCGGGAGAATCTCAAGAACAGGTGGTAGATCAAACCAGGCCTCAAACCACGAGAAGCTCCAGCCCAAAAGGCAGCCAAAATGCAGCCCACGTCTGTGAGAATCTCAAGAGCAGGGGGTGCAGCAAGCCAGGCCTCAAACCACGAGAAGCTCCAGCCCAAAATGAGCCAAAATGCAGCCCACATCCAGGAAAGTATCAAGAGAAGGGGGTGGAGCAAGCCAGGCCTCAAACCACGAGAAGCTCCAGCCCAAAATGCATCCAAAATCCAGCCCACATCCGGGAGAATCTCAAGAGCAGGGAGTGGAGCAAGCCAGGTCTCAAACCACGAGAAGCTCCAGCCCAAAATGAGCCAAAATGCAGCCCACATCCGGGAGAATCTCAAGAGCAGGGGGTGGAGCAAGCCAGGCCTCAAACCACGAGAAGCTCCAGCCCAAAAAGCAGCCAAAATGCAGCCCACATCTGGGAGAATCTCAAGAGCAGGGGGTGGAGCAAGCCAGGCCTCAAACCACGAGAAGCTCCAGCCCAAAGGCAGCCAAATTGTAGCCCAAATGCGGGAGAATCTCAAGAGCAGGGGGTGGAGCAAGCCAGGCCCCAAACCACGAGAAGCTCCAGCCCAAAATGCAGCCAAAATGCAGCCCACATCCAGGAGAATCTCAAGAGCAGGGGGTGGAGCAAGCCAGGCCCCAAACCACGAGAAGCTCCAGCCCAAAATGCAGCCAAAAATGCAGCCCACTTCGGGGAGAATCTCAAGAGCAGGGGGTGGAGCAAGCCAGGCCCCAAACCACGAGAAGCTCCAGCCCAAAAGTCAGCCAATATCCAGCTGACATCCGGTAGAATCTCAAGAGCAGGGAGTGGAGCAAGCCAGGCCTCAAACCACGAGAAGCTCCAGCCCAAAAGGCAGCCAAAATCCAGCCCACATCCGGGAGAATCTCAAGAGCAGGGGGTGCAGCAAGCCAGGCCTCAAACCACGAGAAGCTCCAGCCCAAAAGGCAGCCAAATTCCAGCCCACATCCAGGAGAATATTAACAGCAGGGGGTGGAACAAGCCAGGTCCCAAACCACGAGAAGCTCCAGCCCAAAATGCAGCCAAAATCCAGCCCACATCTGGGACAATCTCAAGAGCAGGGGGTGGAGCAAGCCAGGCCTCAAACCACGAGAAGCTCCAGCCCAAAAGGCAGCCAAAATCCAGCCCACATCCAGGAGAATATCAAGAGCAGGGGGTGGAGCAAGCCAGGCCTCAAACCACGAGAAGCTCCAGCCCAAAAGCAGCGAAAACATAGCCCTACTGCGGGAGAATATCAAGAGCAGGGGGTGGAGAAAGCCAGGCCTCAAACCACGAGAAGCTCCAGCCCAAAAGGAAGCCAAAATCCAGCCCACATGCGGGAGAATATCAAGAGCAGGGGTGGAGCAAGCCAGGTCCCAAACCACGAGAAGCTCCAGCCCAAAATGCAGCCAAAATCCAGCACTACATCTGGGAGAATCTCAAGAGCAGGCGGTGGAGCAAGCCAGGCCCCAAACCACGAGAATCTCCAGCACAAAAGGCAGCCAAAATCCAGCCCACATCCGGGAGAATCTCAAGAGCAGGGGGTGCAGCAAGCCAGGCCTCAAACCACGAGAAGCTCCAGCTCAACAGGCAGCCAAAATCCAAACCTATATCTTGGAGAATATCAAGAGTAGGAGCTGGAGAAAGCCAGGCCTCAAACCACGAGAAGCTCCAGCCCAAAATGCACCCAAAATGCAGTCCACATGGAGGAGAATCTCAAGAGCAGGGGGTGGAGAAAGCCAGGCCCCAAACCACGAGAAGCTCCAGCCCAAAATGCAGCCAAAATGCAGCCCACCTCCGGGAGAATCTCAAGAGCAGGGGGTGGAGCAAGCCAGGCCCCAAACCACGAGAAGCTCCAGCCCAAAACTCAGCCAATATCCAGCTGACATCCGGTAGAATCTCAAGAGCAGGGGGTAGAGCAAGCCATGCCTCATACCACGAGAAGCTCCAGCCCATATGTCAGCCAAAATCCAGCCCACATCCGGGAGAATCTCAAGAGCAGGGGGTGGAGCAAACCAGGCCTCAAACCATGAGAAGCTCCAGCCCAAAAGGCAGCCAAAATCCAACCCAGTATCTGGGAGAATATCAAGAGTAGGAGCTGGAGCAAGCCAGGCCTCAAACCACGAGAAGCTCCAGCCCAAAATCCAGCCAAAATGCAGCCCACATGGAAGAGAATCTCAAGAGCAGGGGGTGGAGCAAGCCAGGCCTCAAACCACGTGAAGCTCCAGCCCAAAATGCAGCCAAAATGCAGCCCACATCCGCGAGAATCTTAAGAGCAGGGGGTGGAGCAAGCAAGCCCCAAACCACGAAAAGCTCCAGCCCAAAAATCAGCCAAAATGCAGCCCACATCCGGGAGAATCTCAAGAGCAGGGGGTGGAGCAAGCCAGGCCTCAAACCACGAGAAGCTGCAGCCCAAAAGGCAGCCAAAATCCAGCCCACATACGGGAGAATCTCAAGAGCAGGGGGTGGAGCAAGCCAGGCCTCAAACCACGAAAAGCTAAAACCCAAAGCGCAGCCAAACTCCAGCCAACCTCCTGGAGAATCTCAAGAGCAGGGGGTGGAGCAAGGCAGGCCTCAAACCACCAGAAGCTCCAGTCGAAAAGTCAGCCAAAAATGCAGCCCACATCCGGGAGAATCTCAAGAGCAGGGGGTGGAGCAAGCCAGGCCTCAAACCACGAGAAGCTGCAGCACAAAAGGCAGCCAAAATGCAGACAATATCCGGGAGAATATCAGGAGCAGGGGGTGGAGCAACCAGGCCTCAAACCACGAGAAGATCCAGTCCAAATATCAGCCAAAATCCAGCCCACGTCCGGGAGAATATCAAGAGCAGGGTTTGGAGCAAGCCAGGTGTCAAACCACTAGAAGCTCCAGCCCAAATGAGCCAAAATGCAGCCCACATCCAGGAAAGTATCAAGAGAAGGGGGTGGAGCAAGCCAGGCCTCAAACCACGAGAAGCTCCAGCCCAAAATGCATCCAAAATCCAGCCCACATCCGGGAGAATCTCAAGAGCAGGGAGTGGAGCAAGCCAGGTCTCAAACCACGAGAAGCTCCAGCCCAAAATGAGCCAAAATGCAGCCCACATCCGGGAGAATCTCAAGAGCAGGGGGTGGAGCAAGCCAGGCCCCAAACCACGAGAAGCTCCAGCCCAAAAGGCAGCCAAAATGCAGCCCACATCTGGGAGAATCTCAAGAGCAGGGGGTGGAGCAAGCCAGGCCTCAAACCACGAGAAGCTCCAGCCCAATAGGCAGCCAAATTGTAGCCCAAATGCGGGAGAATCTCAAGAGCAGGGGTTGGAGCAAGCCAGGCCCCAAACCACGAGAAGCTCCAGCCCAAAATGCAGCCAAAATGCAGCCCACATCCAGGAGAATCTCAAGAGCAGGGGGTGGAGCAAGCCAGGCCCCAAACCACGAGAAGCTCCTGCCCAAAAGTCAGCCAAAAATGCATCCCACTTCGGGGAGAAGCTCAAGAGCAGGGGTTGGAGCAAGCCAGGGCTCAAACCACGAGAAGCTCCAGCCAAAATGCAGCCAAAATGCAGCCCACTTAGCAGAGAATATCAAGAGCAGGGGGTGGAGCAAGCCAGGCCCCAAACCACGAGAAGCTCCAGTCCAAAAGGCAGCCAAAATCCAGCCCACATCCGGAAAAATCTCAAGAGCAGGGGGTGGAGCAAGCCAGGCCCCAAACCACGAGAACCTCCAGCCCAAAAGTCAGCCAATATCCAGCTGACATCCGGTAGAATCTCAAGAGCAGGGGGTGGAGCAATCCAGGCCTCAAACCACGAGAAGCTCCAGCCCTAAAGGCAGCCAAAATCCAGCATTACATCTGGGAGAATCTCAAGAGCAGGGGGTGGAGCAAGCCAGGCCTCAAACCACGAGAAGCTCCAGCCCAAAGGCAGCCAAAATGCAGCCCAACTGCGGGAGAATATCAAGAGCAGGCGGTGGAGCAATCCAGGCTCCAAACCATGAGAAGCTCCAGTCCAAAAAGCAGCCAAAATTCAGACCACATCCGGGAGAATCTCAAGAACAGGGGGTAGATCAAGCCAGGCCTCAAACCACGAGAAGCTCCAGCCCAAAAGGCATCCAAAATCCAGCCCACATCCGGGAGAATCTCAAGAGCAGGGGGTGGAGCAAGCCAGGCCTCAAACCACGAGAAGCTCCAGCCCAAAATGAGCCAAAATGCAGCCCACATCCTGGCAAATATCAAGAGCAGGGAGTGGAGCAAGCCAGGCCCCAAAGCACGAGAAGCTCCAGCCCAAAAGGCAGCCAAAATCCAGTCCTACATCCGGGAGAATCTCAAGAGCAGGGGGTGGAGCAAGCCAGGTCTCAAACCACGAGAAGCTCCAGCCCAAAATGAGCCAAAATGCAGCCCACATCCGGGCAAATATCAAGAGCAGGGAGTGGAGCAAGCCAGGCCCCAAACCACGAGAAGCTCCAGCCCAAAAGGCAGCCAAAATTCAGCCCACATCCGGGAGAATCTCAAGAGCAGGGGGTGCAGCAAGCCAGGCCTCAAACCACGAGAAGCTCCAGCCCAAAGGCAGCCAAAATGTAGCCCAAATGCGGGAGAATATCAAGAGCAGGGGGAGGAGCAAGCCAGGCCCCAAACCACGAGAAGCTCCAGTCCAAAAGGCAGCCAAAATCCAGCCCACATCCGGAAAAATCTCAAGAGCAGGGGGTGGAGCAAGCCAGGCCCCAAACCACGAGAACCTCCAGCCCAAAAGTCAGCCAATATCCAGCTGACATCCGGTAGAATCTCAAGAGCAGGGGGTGGAGCAATCCAGGCCTCAAACCACGAGAAGCTCCAGCCCTAAAGGCAGCCAAAATCCAGCCCTACATCTGGGAGAATCTCAAGAGCAGGGGGTGGAGCAAGCCAGGCCTCAAACCACGAGAAGCTCCAGCCCAAAGGCAGCAAAAATGCAGCCCAACTGCGGGAGAATATCAAGAGCAGGGGGTGGAGCAATCCAGGCTCCAAACCATGAGAAGCTCCAGTCCAAAAAGCAGCCAAAATTCAGCCCACATCCGGGAGAATCTCAAGAACAGGGGGTAGATCAAGCCAGGCCTCAAACCACGAGAAGATCCAGCCCAAAAGGCATCCAAAATCCAGCCCACTTCGGGGACAATCTCAAGAGCAGGGGTTGGAGCAAGCCAGGCCCCAAACCACGAGAAGCTCCAGTCAAAAAGGCAGCCAAAATGCAGCCCACCTCCGGGAGAATCTCAAGAGCAGGGGGTGGAGCAAGCCAGGCCTCAAACCACGAGAAGATCCTGCCAAAAAGGAAGCGAAATTCCAGCCCACCTCCTGGAGAATCTCAAGAGCAGGGGGTGGAGCAAGCCAGGCCTCAAACCACGAGAAGCTCCAGCCCAAAAGGCAGCCAAAATGCAGCCCACATCTGGGAGAATCTCAAGAGCAGGGGGTGGAGCAAGCCAGGCCTCAAACCACGAGAAGCTCCAGCCCAAAAGTCAGCCAAAAATGCATCCCACATCGGGGAGAATCTCAAGAGCGGGGGGTGGAGCCAGCCAGGCCTCAAACCACGAGAAGCTCCAGCCCAAAAGGCAGCCAATATCCAGCTGACATCCGGGAGAATCTCAAGAGCAGGGGGTGGAGCAAGCCAGGCCCCAAAGCACGAGAAGCTCCAGCCCAAAATGCAGCCAAAATCCAGTCCTACATCCGGGAGAATCTCAAGAGCAGGGGGTGGAGCAAGCCAGGTCTCAAACCACGAGAAGCTCCAGCCCAAAATGAGCCAAAATGCAGCCCACATCCGGGTGAATATCAAGAGCAGGGAGTGGAGCAAGCCAGGCCCCAAACCACGAGAAGCTCCAGCCCAAAAGGCAGCCAAAATTCAGCCCACCTCCGGGAGAATCTCAAGAGCAGGGGGTGGAGCAAGCCAGGCCTCAAACCACGAGAAGCTCCAGCCCAAAATGAAGCGAAATTCCAGCCCACCTCCTGTAGAATCTCAAGAGCAGGGGGTGGAGCAAGCCAGGTCTCAAACCACGAGAAGCTCCAGCCCAAAATGAGCCAAAATGCAGCCCACATCCGGGCAAATATCAAGAGCAGGGAGTGGAGCAAGCCAGGCCCCAAACCACGAGAAGCTCCAGCCCAAAAGGCAGCCAAAATTCAGCCCACATCCGGGAGAATCTCAAGAGCAGGGGGTGCAGCAAGCCAGGCCTCAAACCACGAGAAGCTCCAGCCCAAAGGCAGCCAAAATGTAGCCCAAATGCGGGAGAATATCAAGAGCAGGGGGAGGAGCAAGCCAGGCCCCAAACCACGAGAAGCTCCAGTCCAAAAGGCAGCCAAAATCCAGCCCACATCCGGAAAAATCTCAAGAGCAGGGGGTGGAGCAAGCCAGGCCCCAAACCACGAGAACCTCCAGCCCAAAAGTCAGCCAATATCCAGCTGACATCCGGTAGAATCTCAAGAGCAGGGGGTGGAGCAATCCAGGCCTCAAACCACGAGAAGCTCCAGCCCTAAAGGCAGCCAAAATCCAGCCCTACATCTGGGAGAATCTCAAGAGCAGGGGGTGGAGCAAGCCAGGCCTCAAACCACGAGAAGCTCCAGCCCAAAGGCAGCAAAAATGCAGCCCAACTGCGGGAGAATATCAAGAGCAGGGGGTGGAGCAATCCAGGCTCCAAACCATGAGAAGCTCCAGTCCAAAAAGCAGCCAAAATTCAGCCCACATCCGGGAGAATCTCAAGAACAGGGGGTAGATCAAGCCAGGCCTCAAACCACGAGAAGATCCAGCCCAAAAGGCATCCAAAATCCAGCCCACTTCGGGGACAATCTCAAGAGCAGGGGTTGGAGCAAGCCAGGCCCCAAACCACGAGAAGCTCCAGTCAAAAAGGCAGCCAAAATGCAGCCCACCTCCGGGAGAATCTCAAGAGCAGGGGGTGGAGCAAGCCAGGCCTCAAACCACGAGAAGATCCTGCCAAAAAGGAAGCGAAATTCCAGCCCACCTCCTGGAGAATCTCAAGAGCAGGGGGTGGAGCAAGCCAGGCCTCAAACCACGAGAAGCTCCAGCCCAAAAGGCAGCCAAAATGCAGCCCACATCCGGGAGAATCTCAAGAGCAGGGGGTGGAGCAAGCCAGGCCTCAAACCACGAGAAGCTCCAGCCCAAAAGGCAGCCAAAAATGCATCCCACATCGGGGAGAATCTCAAGAGCGGGGGGTGGAGCCAGCCAGGCCTCAAACCACGAGAAGCTCCAGCCCAAAAGGCAGCCAATATCCAGCTGATATCCGGGAGAATCTCAAGAGCAGGGGGTGGAGCAAGCCAGGCCCCAAAGCACGAGAAGCTCCAGCCCAAAATGCAGCCAAAATCCAGTCCTACATCCGGGAGAATCTCAAGAGCAGGGGGTGGAGCAAGCCAGGCCTCAAACCACGAGAAGCTCCAGCCCAAAATGAAGCGAAATTCCAGCCCACCTCCTGTAGAATCTCAAGAGCAGGGGGTGGAGCAAGCCAGGCCTCAAACCACGAGAAGCTCCAGCCCAAAATGCAGCCAAAATGCAGCCCACATCTGGGAGAATCTCAAGAGCAGGGGGTGCAGGAAGCCAGGCCTCAAACCACGAGAAGCTCCAGCCCAAAGGCAGCCAAAATGTAGCCCAAATGCGGGAGAATATCAAGAGCAGGGGGAGGAGCAAGACAGGCCCCAAACCACGAGAAGCTCCAGTCCAAAAGGCAGCCAAAATCCAGCCTTACATCTGGGAGAATCTCAAGAGCAGGGGGTGGAGCAAGCCAGGCCTCAAACCACGAGAAGCTCCAGCCCAAAGGCAGCCAAAATGCAGCCCACCTCCGGGAGAATATCAAGAGCAGGGGGTGGAGCAATCCAGGCTCCAAACCATGAGAAGCTCCAGTCCAAAAAGCAGCCAAAATTCAGCCCACATCCGGGAGAATCTCAAGAACAGGGGGTAGATCAAGCCAGGCCTCAAACCACGAGAAGCTCCAGCCCAAAAGGCATCCAAAATCCAGCCCACATCTGGGAGAATCTCAAGAGCAGGGGGTGCAGCAAGCCAGGCCTCAAACCACGAGAAGCTCCTGCCAAAAAGGAAGCCAAATTCCAGCCCACATCCTGGAGAATCTCAAGAGAAGGGGGTGGAGGAATCCAGGTCGCAAACCACGAGAAGCTCCAGCCCAAAAGGCAGCCAAAATCCAGCCCTACATCTGGGAGAATATCAAGAGCAGGGGGTGGAGCAAGCCAGGCCTCAAACCATGAGAAGCTCCAGCCCAAAGTCAGCCAAAATGCAGCCCAACGGCGGGAGAATCTCAAGAGCAGGGGGTGGAGCAAGCCAGGCCTCAAACCATGAGAAGCTCCAGCCCAAAAGGCAGCCAAAATCCAGCCCACATCCAGGAAAATATCAAGAGCAGGGAGTGGAGCAAGCCAGGCCTCAAACCACGAGAAGATCCAGCCCAAAAGGCAGCCAAAATCCAGCCCACTTCGGGGAGAATTTCAAGAGCAGGGGGTGGAGCAAGCCAGGCCCCAAACCACGAGAAGCTCCAGCCCAAAAGGCAGCCAAAATTCAGCCCACCTCCGGGAGAATCTCAAGAGCAGGGGGTGGAGCAAGCCAGGCCTCAAACCACGAGAAGCTCCAGCCCAAAAGGCAGCCAAATTCCAGCCTACATCCAGGAGAATATTAAGAGCAAGGGGTGGAGCAAGCCAGGCCCCAAACCACGATAAGCTCCAGCCCAAAGGCAGCCAAAATTCAGCCCACATCTGGGAGAATCTCAAGAGCAGGGGGTGGAGCAAGCCAGGCCTCAAACCACGAGAAGCTCCAGCCCAAAATGTAGCCAAAATGCAGCCCACATCCAGGAGAATATCAAGAGCAGGGGGTGGAGCAAGCCAGGCCCCAAACCACGAGAAGCTCCTGCCAAAAAGGAAGCCAAATTCCAGCCCACATCCGGGAGAATCACAAGAGCAGGGGGTGGAGCAAGCCAGGCCTCAAACCACGAGAAGCTGCAGCCCAAAAGGCAGCCAAAATGCAGCCCACATCCCGGAGAATCTCAAGAGCAGGGGGTGGAGCAAGCCAGGCCTCAAAAAACGGAAATTTCCAGCCTAAAGGCAGCCAAAATGCAGGCCACATGCGGGAGAATATCAAGGGCAGGAGGTGGAGCAAGCCAGGCCTCAAACCATGAGAAGCTCCAGCCCACGAGGCAGCCAAAATGCAGCCCACATCCGGGAGAGTCTCAAGAGCAGGGGGTGGAGCAAGCCAGGCCTCAAACCACGAGAAGCTCCAGCCCAAAATTCAGCCATAATGAAGCCCATCTCCGGGAGAATCTCAAGAGCAGGGGGTGGAGCAAGCCAGGCCTCAAGCCACGAGAAGCTCCAGCCCAAAGGCAGCCCAACTCCAGCCCACACCCGGGAGAATATCATGCAGAGGGGGTGGAGCAAGCCAGGCCTCAAACCACGAGAAGCTCCAGCTCAAAAGGCAGCCAAAAATGCAGCCCATATCCACGAGAATATCAAGAGCAAGGGGTGGAGCAAGCCAGGTCTCAAACCACGAGAAGCTCCAGCCCAAAAAGCAGCCAAAATGAAGCCCACATCTGGGAGAATATCAAGAGGAAGTGGTGGAATAAGCCAGGCCTCAAACCACAAGAAGCTCCAGCCCATAAGGCAGCCAAAATCCAGCCCACATCCAGGAGAATATCAAGAGCAAGTGGTGGAACAAGCCAGGCCCCAAACCACAAGAAGCTCCAGCCCAAAAGGCAGCCAAAATCCAGCCCACATCCAAGAGAATATCAAGAGTAGGGGGTCGAGCAATCCAGGCCTCAAACCACGAGAAGCTCCAGCCCAAAAGGCAGCCAAATTCCAGCCCACATCCGGGAGAATCTCAAGAGCAGGGGGTGGAGCAAGCGAGGTCTCAAAAGACGGAAATTTCCAGCCCAAAAGGCAACCAAAATGCAGGCCACTTGCGGGAGAATATCAAGAGCAAGGGGTGGAGCAAGCCAAGCCTCAAACCACGAGAAGCTCCAACCCAAAATGCAGCCAAAATCCAGCCCACATTAGGGAGAATATCAAGAGCAGGGGTGGAGCAAGCCAGGCCTCAAACCACGAGAAGCTCCAACCCAATATGCAGCCAAACTCCAGCCCACATCCGGGAGAATATCATGCACAGGGGGTGGAGCAAGCCAGGCCTCAAACCACGAGAAGCTCCAGCCCAAATGGCAGCCAAAATGCAGCCCACATCCGGGAGAATCTCAAGAGCATGGGGTGGAGCAAGCCAGGTCTCAAACCACAAGAAGTTCCAGCCCAAAAGGCAACCAAAATGCAGCCCACATCCGGGAGAATCTCAAGAGCAGGGGGTGGAGCAAGCCATGCCTCAAACTACAAGAAGCTCCAGCCCAAAAGGCAGCCAAATTCCAGCCGTATATCTGGGAGAATATCAAGAATAGGGGCTGGAGCAAGGCAGGCCTCAAACCATGAGAAGCTCCAGCCCAAAAGGCAGCCAAAATCCAGCCCACATCCAGGACAATATCAAGAGCAGGGGGCGGAGCAAGCCAGGCCTCAAACCACGAATAGTTAAAGCCCAAAAGGCAGTCAAATTCCAGCCTAACTCCCGGAGAATATCAAGAGCAGGGGGTGGAGCAAGCCAGGCCTCAAACCACGAGAAGCTCCAGCCCAAAAGGCAGCCAAAAATGCAGCCCATATCCAGGAGAATATCAAGAGCAGGGGGTGGAGCAAGCCAGGCTTCAAACCACAAGAAGCTCCAGCCCAAAAGGCAGCCAAAATGCAGCCCACATCCGGGAGAATCTCAAGAGCAGGGGGTGGAGCAAGCCAGGCCTCAAACCACAAGAAGCTCCAGACCAAAAGGCAGCAAAAATGCAACCCACATCCGGGAGAATATCAAGAGCAGGGGGCGGAACAAGCCAGGCCTCAAACCACAAGAAGCTCCATCCCAAAAGGCAGGCAAAAATGCAGCCCACATGTGGGAGAATATCAAGAGCAGGGGGTGGAGCAAGCCAGGCCTCAAAACACGAGAAGTTCCAGCCCAAAAGGCAGCCAAAATCCAGCCCACATCCGGGAGAATCTCAAGAGCAGGGGGTGGAGCAAGCCAGGCCTCAAACCACGAGAAGCTCCAGCCCAAAATGCAGCCAAAAATGTAGCCCATAGCCACGAGAATATCAAGAGCAAGGGGTGGAGCAAGCCAGGTCTCAAACTACGAGAAGCTCCAGCCCAAAATGCAGCCAAAATGAAGCCCACATGTGGGAGAATATCAAGAGCAGGGGGTGGAGCAAGCCAGGCCTCAAACCACAAGAAGCTCCAGACCAAAAGGCAGCAAAAATGCAACCCACATCCGGGAGAATATCAAGAGCAGGGGGCGGAACAAGCCAGGCCTCAAACCACAAGAAGCTCCATCCCAAAATGCAGCAAAAATGCAGCCCACATGTGGGAGAATATCAAGAGCAGGGGGTGGAGCAAGCCAGGCCTCAAAACACGAGAAGTTCCAGCCCAAAAGGCAGCCAAAATCCAGCCCACATCCGGGAGAATCTCAAGAGCAGGGGGTGGAGCAAGCCAGGTCTCAAACCACGAGAAGCTCCAGCCCAAAAACCAGCCAAAATGAAGCCCACATGCGGGAGAATCTCAAGAGCAGGGGGTGGAGCAAGCCAGGCCTCAAACTACAAGAACCTCCAGCCCAAAAGGCGGCCAAATTCCAGCCCTATTACTGGGAGAATATCAAGAATAGGGGCTGGAGGAAGGCAGGCCTCAAACCATGAGAAGCTCTAGCCCAAAATGCAGCCAAAATCCAGCCCACATCCAGGACAATATCAAGAGCAGGGGGTGGAGCAAGCCAGGCCTCAAACCACGAGAAGCTCCAGCCCAAAAGGCAGCCAAAATGCAGCCCAAATCCGGGAGAATCTCAAGAGCAGGCGGTGGAGCAAGCCAGGCCTCAAACCACGAAAAGTTAAAGCCCAAAGGGCAGTCAAACTCCAGCCCAACTCCCGGAGAATATCAAGAGCAGGGGGTGGAGTAAGCCAGGCCTGGAACCACGAGAAGCTCCAGCCCAAAAGGCAGCCAAAAATGCAGCCCATATCCAGGAGAATATCAAGAGCAGCGGCTGAAGCAAGGAACGCCCCAATCCACGAGAAGCTCCAGCCCAAAAGGCAGCCAAAATGCAGCCCACATCCAGGAGAATCTCAAGAGCAGGGGGTGGAGCAAGCCAGGCCTCAAACCACGAGAAGCTCCAGCCTAAAAGGCAGCCATAGTCCAGCCCACATAAAAGATAATATCAAGAGCAGGGTTTGGAGCAGGCCAGGACTCAAACCACGAGAAGCTCCAGCCCAAAAGGCAGCCAAAATGCAGCCCACACACGGGAGAATATCAAGAGCAAGGGGTGGCGCAAGCCAGGCCTCAAAAACGGAAATTTCCAGCCTAAAGGCAACCAAAATTCAGGCCACATGCGGGAGAATATCAAGGGCAGGGGGTGGAGCAAGCCAGGCCTCAAACCACGAGAAGCTCCAGCCCACAAGGCAGCCAAAATGCAGCCCACATCCGGGAGAATCTCAAGAGCAGGGGGTGGAGCAAGCGAGGTCTCAAAAAACGGAAATTTCCAGCCCAAAAGGCAACCAAAATGCAGGCCACATGCGGGAGAATCTCAAGAGCAAGGGGTGGAGCAAGCCAAGCCTCAAACCACGAGAATCTCCAGCCCAAAAGGCTCCCAAAATCCAACCAACCCATGGGAGAATCTCAAGAGCAGGGGGTGGAGCAAGCCAGGCCTCAAACCATGAGAAGCTCCAGCCCAAAAGGCAGCCAAAATGCAGCGCACATTCGGGAGAATCTCAAGAGCAGGGGGTGGAGCAAGCCAGGCCTCAAACCACGAGAAGCTCCAGCCCAAATGGCAGCCAAAATGCAGCCCACATCCGGGAGAATCTCAAGAGCATGGGGTGGAGCAAGCCAGGCCTCAAACCACAAGAAGTTCCAGCCCAAAAGGCAACCAAAATCCAGGCAACATCCGGGAGAATCTCAAGAGCAGGGGGTGGAGCAAGGCAGGCCCCAATCCACGAGAAGCTCCAGCCCAAAAGGCAACCAAAATGCAGCCCACATCCGGGAGAATATCAAGAGCAGCGGCTGGAGCAAGCCAGGCCTCAAACCTCGAGAAGCTCCAGCCCAAAATGCAGCCAAAATGCAGCCCGCATCTGGGAGAATCTCAAGAGCAGGGGGTGGAGCAAGCCAGGTCTCAAAAAACGGTATTTCCAGTCCAAAAGGCAACCAAAATGCAGGCCACATGTGGGAGAATATCAAGAGCAGCGGCTGCAGGAAGCCAAGCCTCAAACCACGAGAAGCTCCAGCCCATAAGGCAGCCAAAATCCAGCCCACATCCAGGAGAATATCAAGAGCAAGTGGTGGAGCAAGCCAGTCCTCAAACCCCGAGAAGCTCCTGCCCAAAATGCAGCCAAAATACAGCCCACATCAGGGAGAATATCAAGAGCAGGGGGTGGACCAAGCCAGGCCCCAAACCACGAGAAGCTCCAGCCCAAAATGCAGCCAAAATGCAGCCCACATCGGGAAGAATCTCAAGAGCAGGGGGTGGAGCAAGCCAGGCCTCAAACCACGAGAAGGTCCAGCACAAAAGGCAGCCAAACTCCACACCACATCTGGGAGAATATCGAGAGCAGGGGGTGGAGCAAGCCAGGTCTCAAACTACGAGAAGCTCCAGCCCAAAATGCAGCCAAAATGAAGCCCACATGTGGGAGAATATCAAGAGCAGGGGGTGGAGCAAGCCAGGCCTCAAACCACAAGAAGCTCCAGACCAAAAGGCAGCAAAAATGTAACCCACATCCGGGAGAATATCAAGAGCAGGGGGCGGAACAAGCCAGGCCTCAAACCACAAGAAGCTCCATCCCAAAATGCAGCAAAAATGCAGCCCACATGTGGGAGAATATCAAGAGCAGGGGGTGGAGCAAGCCAGGCCTCAAAACACGAGAAGTTCCAGCCCAAAAGGCAGCCAAAATCCAGCCCACATCCGGGAGAATCTCAAGAGCAGGGGGTGGAGCAAGCCAGGTCTCAAACCACGAGAAGCTCCAGCCCAAAAACCAGCCAAAATGAAGCCCACATGCGGGAGAATCTCAAGAGCAGGGGGTGGAGCAAGCCAGGCCTCAAACTACAAGAAGCTCCAGCCCAAAAGGCGGCCAAATTCCAGCCCTATTACTGGGAGAATATCAAGAATAGGGGCTGGAGGAAGGCAGGCCTCAAACCATGAGAAGCTCTAGCCCAAAATGCAGCCAAAATCCAGCCCACATCCAGGACAATATCAAGAGCAGGGGGTGGAGCAAGCCAGGCCTCAAACCACGAGAAGCTCCAGCCCAAAAGGCAGCCAAAATGCAGCCCAAATCCGGGAGAATCTCAAGAGCAGGCGGTGGAGCAAGCCAGGCCTCAAACCACGAAAAGTTAAAGCCCAAAGGGCAGTCAAACTCCAGCCCAACTCCCGGAGAATATCAAGAGCAGGGGGTGGAGTAAGCCAGGCCTGGAACCACGAGAAGCTCCAGCCCAAAAGGCAGCCAAAAATGCAGCCCATATCCAGGAGAATATCAAGAGCAGCGGCTGAAGCAAGGAACGCCCCAATCCACGAGAAGCTCCAGCCCAAAAGGCAGCCAAAATGCAGCCCACATAAAAGATAATATCAAGAGCAGGGTTTGGAGCAGGCCAGGACTCAAACCACGAGAAGCTCCAGCCCAAAAGGCAGCCAAAATGCAGCCCACACACGGGAGAATATCAAGAGCAAGGGGTGGCGCAAGCCAGGCCTCAAAAACGGAAATTTCCAGCCTAAAGGCAACCAAAATTCAGGCCACATGCGGGAGAATATCAAGGGCAGGGGGTGGAGCAAGCCAGGCCTCAAACCACGAGAAGCTCCAGCCCACAAGACAGCCAAAATGCAGCCCACATCCGGGAGAATCTCAAGAGCAGGGGGTGGAGCAAGCGAGGTCTCAAAAAACGGAAATTTCCAGCCCAAAAGGCAACCAAAATGCAGGCCACATGCGGGAGAATATCAAGAGCAAGGGGTGGAGCAAGCCAAGCCTCAAACCACGAGAATCTCCAGCCCAAAAGGCTCCCAAAATCCAACCAACCCATGGGAGAATCTCAAGAGCAGGGGGTGGAGCAAGCCAGGCCTCAAACCATGAGAAGCTCCAACCCAAAAGGCAGCCAAAATGCAGCGCACATTCGGGAGAATCTCAAGAGCAGGGGGTGGAGCAAGCCAGGCCTCAAACCACGAGAAGCTCCAGCCCAAATGGCAGCCAAAATCCAGCCCACATCCGGGAGAATCTCAAGAGCATGGGGTGGAGCAAGCCAGGCCTCAAACCACAAGAAGTTCCAGCCCAAAAGGCAACCAAAATCCAGGCAACATCCGGGAGAATCTCAAGAGCAGGGGGTGGAGCAAGGCAGGCCCCAATCCACGAGAAGCTCCAGCCCAAAAGGCAACCAAAATGCAGCCCACATCCGGGAGAATCTCAAGAGCAGGGGGTGGAGCAAGGCAGGCCCCAAACCACGAGAAGCTCCAGCCCAAAAGGCAACCAAAATGCAGCCCACATCCGGGAGAATATCAAGAGCAGCGGCTGGAGCAAGCCAGGCCTCAAACCTCGAGAAGCTCCAGCCCAAAATGCAGCCCAAATGCAGCCCGCATCTGGGAGAATCTCAAGAGCAGGGGGTGGAGCAAGCCAGGCCTCAAACCACGAGAATCTACAGCCCAAAAGACAGCCAAAATGCAGCCCACATCCAGGAGAATCTCAAGAGCAGGGGGTGGAGCAAGCCAGGTCTCAAAAAACGGTATTTCCAGTCCAAAAGGCAACCAAAATGCAGGCCACATGTGGGAGAATATCAAGAGCAGCGGCTGCAGCAAGCCAAGCCTCAAACCACGAGAAGCTCCAGCCCATAAGGCAGCCAAAATCCAGCCCACATCTGGGAGAATATCAAGAGCAAGTGGTGGAGCAAGCCAGTCCTCAAACCCCGAGAAGCTCCTGCCCAAAATGCAGCCAAAATACAGCCCACATCAGGGAGAATATCAAGAGCAGGGGGTGGACCAAGCCAGGCCCCAAACCACGAGAAGCTCCAGCCCAAAATGCAGCCAAAATGCAGCCCACATCGGGAAGAATCTCAAGAGCAGGGGGTGGAGCAAGCCAGGCCTCAAACCACGAGAAGGTCCAGCACAAAAGGCAGCCAAACTCCAGACCACATCTGGGAGAATATCGAGAGCAGGGGGTGGAGCAAGCCAGGCCACAAACCACGGGAAGCTCCTGCCAAAATGCAGCCAAAATGCAGACCACATCCGGGAGAATCTCAAGAGCAGGGGGTGGAGCAAGCCAGGCCTCAAAACAGGACTAAATCTAGCCTAAAATGTGGTCCATGTCCAGGAGAAATTCCAGCCCAAGTGCCACAGGAATTCCAGTCCAAATCCCGGAGATAGTCCACCCGATCTCTAGGAGAAATTTGGGCCCAAGTCCAGGAGAATTTCCATTCTAAAATGCAGCCCACATCCAGGAGAAACTCAAGAAGAGGTCCGAGACCTGTCCCTCAGATCTCTCCAACGCTGGGACGTCAGATTCCCACGCCTTTCTACACTCCGCCGAAGAGAAATGCACCTGCGGCTGGGTCCACCGCAGGCCCCACTCCAGACTAACGCTTTATGCCTAAGGAACTGGGGACAGGAGCACAACCTGTGGAGTTTGGGCTTTGAACTGATGCTGCCCCCAAGTTTTGCACAAAGTCCCTTCACACTATTCCCATCTGGCCCACAGTCAGATCACACCATTCCCCAGCGGGTCCCGACTCTCCATCCATCAGCGCAGCAACTCCAGCAAAGGGTTAACACAGTTCCCAGCACGCAGCTGCACGCACACGCTCCCCCCGCCAGAGACAGAAATGGCCGTGGAGATACGCATCTTGCTAGGAAGGTACCTGTTCAAACGCTTCTGGAGCCCGGTGCAAGCCTTCCCGTCACATGTCAGCATGTCTCAACAGGAGCAGAGCTGAGCCTCCAGGAGGCTTTTCAGCCCAGGCCGTGTCGACCGCTCTCTCCTTTCCCAGACTGGGGGGTGTGGAGCTCTGAGTGCCATCCCACTCCAAGGGACATGCTGGGTGCAGCCCCTGCAGACCAGGAGAAAGCAAGGGTCAGCCATGGAGCCTCCCTCTATTTAGAGAGTCATGAGATAATTGACTTCAGGCCTAAGCAATCTCCCAGCCTGGCCTTAATTGGGGCAGGCTCTTGTTGGCATTCCCAGCTGGTGCTGATCTCCCCAGACTGCCAGAAGGGTCAGGGCTGGCAGGGCATGTCTTAGTTCCCTCTCATCCCTAACTGGAATGAGGAAATGTCATGAGGCCCACTGAATTGGGCCTGAATTTCATAGGGACTTGGGTCTGAATTTCACCAGGATTTGGGTGAGAATTTCTCGTGCACTTGGGTCTGAATTTCCCCTGGATTCTGGCCCAAATTTCCCCTGTAGTAGAGCCCGAATTTCTCCTCAACGTGCCCTCTAATTTCTCTTGAACTCTGGCCAAAATTTCTCCTGCACTGCAACCTTCAATTTCTGCTGGACTCCCTGAAATTTCTCCTGCACGTGACCTCCAATTTCTCCTGCGCGGAATCCCAGATTTGACCTGCGCTGGAGCCCAGGTTTCCCCTGGAAGTGACCTCGAATTTGGCCTGCATTGTGGCCTGCATCTCTCCAGCTTTAAGGCACGCCCCCTCGCAACTGAAAGCACTCCCCCTCACCCCTGAAGGCACACCTTCTCGCCCCTGTAGCCAGGAGAAATTGCAGCCCAAGTGCAGCAGAAATTCCAGTCCAAGTCCAGGAGATAGTCCACCTGAACTCCAAAAGATATTTAGGCCTAAGTCCAGGAGAAATTCCAGCATAAATCCAGACCATGTCCAGGAGAAATTCAGCCCCAAGCCCAACAGAAATTCCAGCCTGCGTGCAGAAGAAATTCAGGCCCAAGTCCAGGAGAAAATCCAGCCTAAAATGCAGCCCAAGTCCAGCAGAAATTTTAGCCTAAGAGCAGCCAAACTCCACTCCAGTTTCAGGAGATAGTCAACCCGAACTGCAGGAGAAAATTATGCCCAAGTCCAGGAGAAATTCCAGCATAAATCCAGCCCATATCCAGGAGAAATTCCAGCCTAAAATGTAGCCAAAGTCGAGGAGAAATTTTAGCACAAGAGCAGACAAAATCCAGTCCATATTGAGGAGAATTTCAAGAACAGGGCCTAGAGAAATTCAGGCCTCAAACCAGGAGTAATTCCAGCCTAAAATGAGGCCCAAGTCCAGGAGAAATTCCAGCCCAAATCCTGCAGAAATTCCAGTCCAACTCCAGGAGATACTCTACCTGAACTCCAGGAGAAATTTGGACCCAAGTCCAGGAGAAATTGAAGTCCAAATCTAGGAAAAATTTGAACCAAAATGCAGGTGATATTGCGGCCAAGTCTAGGAGAAATTCTGGCCTAAAATTCAGCGCAAGTCCAGCAGAAGCTTTAGATCAAGGGCAGCCAAAATCCAGCCCACATCCAGGAGAAATTCAAGAACAAGGCCTAGAGAAATTCAGGCCTCAAACCAGGAGTAATTCTAGCCTAAATTGAGGCCCAAGTCCAAGAGAAATTCCAGCCCAAGTGCAGCAGTAATTCCAGTCCAAGTCCCGGAGATAGTCCACCCGAACTCTAGGAGAAATTTGAGCCCAAGTCCAGGAGAAATTACAGCCTAAATGCAGTCCAAGTGGAGGAGAAATTTGGGCCCAGATCCAGGAGAAAATCCAGCCTAAAATGCAGCCCAAGTCCAGCAGAAATTTTAGCCCAAGAGCAGGCAAAATCCAGTCCAATTTCAGGAGATAGTCCAACCGAACTCCAGGAGAAAATTAGGCCTATGTCCAGGAGGCATTCCAGCCCAAATGTTGCAGAAATTCCAGTCCAAGTCATGGAGATAGTCCACCCAAACTCCAGGAGAAATTTGGGTCCAAGTCCAGGAGAAATTCCAGCCCAAGAGCAGCCAAAATCCAGCCCACATCCAGGAGAAATTCAAGAACAGGGCCTAGAGAAATTCAGGCCTCAAACCAAGAGTTATTCCAGCCTAAAATGAAGCCCAAGTCCAGGAGAAATTCCAGCCCAAATCCTGCAGAAATTCCAGTCCAAGTCCAGGAGATAGTCCATCTGAACTCCAGGAGAATTTTGGGCCCAAGTCCAGGAGAAATTGCAGCAAAAATCCAGTTCACGTGCAGGAGAAATTCAGGCCCAAGTCCAGAGGAAAATCCAGCCTAAAATGCAGCCCAAGTCCAGGAGACATTCAGGCCCAAGGGCAGCCAAAATCCAGCCCACATTCAGGAGAAATTCAAGAACAGGGCCTAGAGAAATTCAGGCCTGAAACCAGGAGTAATCCCAGCCTAAAATTAGGCCCAAGTCCAGGAGAAATTACAGCCTAAATCCAGACCAAGAAGAGGAGAAATTTGGGCCCTGCTCCAGGAGAAATTCCAGGCTAAAATGCAGCCCAAGTCCAGGAGAAATTCAGCCCTAAACCCAATAGAAATTCCAGCCCACGTGCAGGAGAAATTCAGGCCAAGTCCAGGAGAAAATCCAGCCTAAAATGCAGCCCAAGTCCAGCAGAAATTTTAGCCCAAGAGCAGCCGAAATCCAGTCCAATTTCAGGACATAGTCCACCCGAACTCCAAAAGAAATTTAGACCTATGTGCAGGAGAAATTCAAGCCAAAAGTCAAGAGAAATTCAGCCCTGAGCCCAATAGAAATTCTAGCCCACGTGCAGGAGAAATTCAGGCCCAAGTCCAGGAGAAAATCCAGCCTAAAATACAGCCCAAGTCCAGCAGAAATTTTAGCCCAAGAGCAGCCAACATCCCGTCCAATTTCAGGAGATAGTCCCCCCGAAATCCAGAAGAAAATTAGGCCTAAGTCCAGGAGACATTCCAGCCTAAAATGCAGGCCAGGTCCAGGAGAAATTCCAGCCCAAGAGCTGCCAAAATCCAGCCCACATCCAGGAGAAATTCAAGAACAGGGCCTAGAGAAATTCAGGCCTCAAACCAGGAGTAATTCCAGCCTAAAATGAAGCCCAAGTCCAGGAGAAATTCCAGCCCAAGAGCAGCAGAAATTCCAGTCCAATTCCAGGAGAAATTCAAGTCAAATCTAGGAAAAATTTGAGCCAAAGTGCAGGTGATATTGTGACCAAGTCTAGGAGAAATTCCATCCAAACTGCAGCAGTAATTCCAGTCCGATTCCCGGAGATAGTCCACCCGAATTCTAGGAGAAAATTGGGCCCAAGTCCAGGACAAATTACAGCCTAAATCCAGCCCAAGTGGAGGAGAAATTTGGGCCCAGATCCAGGAGAAATTACAGCAAAAATGCAGTCCAAGTGGAGGAGAAATTTGGGCCCAGATCCAGGAGAAAATCCAGCCTAAAATGCAGCCCAAGTCCAGCAGAAATTTTAGCCCAAGAGCAGGCAAAATCCAGTCCAATTTCAGGAGATAGTCCAACCAAACTCCAGGAGAAAATAAGGCCTATGTCCAGGAGAAATTCCAGCCTAAAATGCAGGCCAGGTCCAGGAGAAATTCCAGCCCAAGAACATCCAAAATCCAGCCCACATCCAGGAGAAATTAAAGATCAGAGCCTAGAGAAATTCAGGCCTCAAACCAGGACTAATTCCAGCCTAAAATGAGGCCCAAGTCCAGGAGAAATTCCAGCCCAAATGCCGCAGAAATTCCAGTCCAAGAGGCGGAGATAGTCCACCCAAACTCCAGGAAAAATTTGGGCTCACGTGCAGGAGAAATTAAAGCCTAAATCCAGTCCATGTGGAGGAGAAATTTCGTCCCAGCTCCAGCAGACATTCCAGCCTAAAATGCAGACTAAGTCCAGGAGAAATTCAAGTACAGGGCTAAGAGAAATTCAGGCCTCAAACCAGGTGTAATTCCAGCCAAAATAGAGGCACAAGCCCAGGAGAAATTCCAGCCCAAGTGCAGCAGAAATTCCAGTCCAAGTCCAGGAGAAATTCAAGCCAAAAGTCAAGAGAAATTCAGCCCCGAGCCCAATAGAAATTCCAGCCCACATGCAGGAGAAATTTCAGTCCAAATCCAGGAGATATTCCACCCAAACACCAGGAGAAATTTGGGCCCAAGTCCAGGAGAAATTACAGCCTAAATCCAGTCCAAGAAGAGGAGAAATTTGGCCCAAGCGCAGCAGAAATTCCAGCCTAAAATGCAGCCCAAGTCCAGGAGAAATTCAGCCCTAAACCCAATAGAAATTCAGGCCCACGTGCAGGAGAAATTCGGGCCCAAGTCCAGGAGAAAATCCAGCCTAAAATGCAGCCCAAGACCAGCAGAAATTTTAGCCCAAGAGCAGCCAACATCCCGTTCAATTTCAGGAGATAGTCCCCCCGAAATCCAGGAGAAAATTAGGCCTAAGTCCAGGAGACATTCCAGCCTAAAATGCAGGCCAGGTCCAGGAGAAATTCCAGCCCAAGAGCTGCCAAAATCCAGCCCACATCCAGGAGAAATTCAAGAACAGGGCCTAGAGAAATTCAGGCCTCAAACCAGGAGTAATTCCAGCCTAAAATGAGGCCCAAGTCCAGGAGAAATTCCAGCCCAAGAGCAGCAGAAATTCCAGTCCAATTCCAGGAGAGAGTCTACACGAACTCCAGGAGAAATTCAGCCCCAGGTCCAGGAGAAATTCAAGTCCAAATCTAGGAAAAATTTGAGCCAAAGTGCAGGTGATATTATGGGCAAGACTAGGAGAAATTCAAGCCTGCATTCAGGACAAATTCAAGCCTGCATTCAGGAGAAATTTGGGACTGAATTCAGCCCAATTTCAATAGAAATCCCCCCTCGCCCCTTAAGCCCCGCCCCCTCGCCCCTTAAGCCCCGCCCCCTCGCCCCTTAAGCCCCGCCCCCTCGCCCCTTAAGCCCCGCCCCCTCGCCCCTTAAGCCCCGCCCCCTCGCCCCTTAAGCCCCGCCCCCTCGCCCCTTAAGCCCCGCCCCCTCGCCCCTTAAGCCCCGCCCCCTCGCCCCTTAAGCCCCGCCCCCTCGCCCCTTAAGCCCCGCCCCCTCGCCCCTTAAGCCCCGCCCCCTCGCCCCTTAAGCCCCGCCCCCTCGCCCCTTAAGCCCCGCCCCCTCGCCCCTTAAGCCCCGCCCCCTCGCCCCTTAAGCCCCGCCCCCTCGCCCCTTAAGCCCCGCCCCCTCGCCCCTTAAGCCCCGCCCCCTCGCCCCTTAAGCCCCGCCCCCTCGCCCCTTAAGCCCCGCCCCCTCGCCCCTTAAGCCCCGCCCCCTCGCCCCTTAAGCCCCGCCCCCTCGCCCCTTAAGCCCCGCCCCCTCGCCCCTTAAGCCCCGCCCCCTCGCCCCTTAAGCCCCGCCCCCTCGCCCCTTAAGCCCCGCCCCCTCGCCCCTTAAGCCCCGCCCCCTCGCCCCTTAAGCCCCGCCCCCTCGCCCCCTAAGCCCCGCCCCCTCGCCCCCTAAGCCCCGCCCCCTCGCCCCCTAAGCCCCGCCCCCTCGCCCCCTAAGCCCCGCCCCCTCGCCCCCTAAGCCCCGCCCCCTCGCCCCCTAAGCCCCGCCCCCTCGCCCCCTAAGCCCCGCCCCCTCGCCCCCTAAGCCCCGCCCCCTCGCCCCCTAAGCCCCGCCCCCTCGCCCCCTAAGCCCCGCCCCCTCGCCCCCTAAGCCCCGCCCCCTCGCCCCCTAAGCCCCGCCCCCTCGCCCCCTAAGCCCCGCCCCCTCGCCCCCTAAGCCCCGCCCCCTCGCCCCCTAAGCCCCGCCCCCTCGCCCCTTTAGCCCCGCCCCCTCGCCCCTTTAGCCCCGCCCCCTCGCCCCTTTAGCCCCGCCCCCTCGCCCCTTTAGCCCCGCCCCCTCGCCCCTTAAGCCCCGCCCCCTCGCCCCTTAAGCCCCGCCCCCTCGCCCCTTAAGCCCCGCCCCCTCGCCCCTTAAGCCCCGCCCCCTCGCCCCTTAAGCCCCGCCCCCTCGCCCCTTAAGCCCCGCCCCCTCGCCCCTTTAGCCCCGCCCCCTCGCCCCTTTAGCCCCGCCCCCTCGCCCCTTTAGCCCCGCCCCCTCGCCCCTTTAGCCCCGCCCCCTCGCCCCTTTAGCCCCGCCCCCTCGCCCCTTTAGCCCCGCCCCCTCGCCCCTTTAGCCCCGCCCCCTCGCCCCTTTAGCCCCGCCCCCTCGCCCCTTTAGCCCCGCCCCCTCGCCCCTTTAGCCCCGCCCCCTCGCCCCTTTAGCCCCGCCCCCTCGCCCCTTTAGCCCCGCCCCCTCGCCCCTTAAGCCCCGCCCCCTCGCCCCTTAAGCCCCGCCCCCTCGCCCCTTAAGCCCCGCCCCCTCGCCCCTTAAGCCCCGCCCCCTCGCCCCTTAAGCCCCGCCCCCTCGCCCCTTAAGCCCCGCCCCCTCGCCCCTTAAGCCCCGCCCCCTCGCCCCTTAAGCCCCGCCCCCTCGCCCCTTAAGCCCCGCCCCCTCGCCCCTTAAGCCCCGCCCCCTCGCCCCTTAAGCCCCGCCCCCTCGCCCCTTAAGCCCCGCCCCCTCGCCCCTTAAGCCCCGCCCCCTCGCCCCTTAAGCCCCGCCCCCTCGCCCCTTTAGCCCCGCCCCCTCGCCCCTTTAGCCCCGCCCCCTCGCCCCTTTAGCCCCGCCCCCTCGCCCCTTTAGCCCCGCCCCCTCGCCCCTTTAGCCCCGCCCCCTCGCCCCTTTAGCCCCGCCCCCTCGCCCCTTTAGCCCCGCCCCCTCGCCCCTTTAGCCCCGCCCCCTCGCCCCTTTAGCCCCGCCCCCTCGCCCCTTTAGCCCCGCCCCCTCGCCCCTTTAGCCCCGCCCCCTCGCCCCTTTAGCCCCGCCCCCTCGCCCCTTTAGCCCCGCCCCCTCGCCCCTTTAGCCCCGCCCCCTCGCCCCTTTAGCCCCGCCCCCTCGCCCCTTTAGCCCCGCCCCCTCGCCCCTTAAGCCCCGCCCCCTCGCCCCTTAAGCCCCGCCCCCTCGCCCCTTAAGCCCCGCCCCCTCGCCCCTTAAGCCCCGCCCCCTCGCCCCTTAAGCCCCGCCCCCTCGCCCCTTAAGCCCCGCCCCCTCGCCCCTTAAGCCCCGCCCCCTCGCCCCTTAAGCCCCGCCCCCTCGCCCCTTAAGCCCCGCCCCCTCGCCCCTTAAGCCCCGCCCCCTCGCCCCTTAAGCCCCGCCCCCTCGCCCCTTAAGCCCCGCCCCCTCGCCCCTTAAGCCCCGCCCCCTCGCCCCTTAAGCCCCGCCCCCTCGCCCCTTAAGCCCCGCCCCCTCGCCCCTTAAGCCCCGCCCCCTCGCCCCTTAAGCCCCGCCCCCTCGCCCCTTAAGCCCCGCCCCCTCGCCCCTTAAGCCCCGCCCCCTCGCCCCTTAAGCCCCGCCCCCTCGCCCCTTAAGCCCCGCCCCCTCGCCCCTTAAGCCCCGCCCCCTCGCCCCTTAAGCCCCGCCCCCTCGCCCCTTAAGCCCCGCCCCCTCGCCCCTTAAGCCCCGCCCCCTCGCCCCTTAAGCCCCGCCCCCTCGCCCCTTAAGCCCCGCCCCCTCGCCCCTTAAGCCCCGCCCCCTCGCCCCTTAAGCCCCGCCCCCTCGCCCCTTAAGCCCCGCCCCCTCGCCCCTTAAGCCCCGCCCCCTCGCCCCTTAAGCCCCGCCCCCTCGCCCCTTAAGCCCCGCCCCCTCGCCCCTTAAGCCCCGCCCCCTCGCCCCTTAAGCCCCGCCCCCTCGCCCCTTAAGCCCCGCCCCCTCGCCCCTTAAGCCCCGCCCCCTCGCCCCTTAAGCCCCGCCCCCTCGCCCCTTAAGCCCCGCCCCCTCGCCCCTTAAGCCCCGCCCCCTCGCCCCTTAAGCCCCGCCCCCTCGCCCGGAAAGGAAATAGGCTCGGACTTCGGCTCTACTCGTCTCGGCCTCGCACGTTAAGATGCATTGCGTCCAAAGCATGGGGGCAGCACACTACGCCGGGGCCTCTTTCGCTGCAGGCTAGCAGCGCTGCCAAGGAAAGAATGCCTCTTACCTTCCAAGTCCGAGGCCAATGTGAATCAAAGTCCAAAGCGGTGGGGCCGTGTGTCAAGCTGGGGCCCCTTTCGAGGCAGGACAGCGATGCTGCAATGGCAGGAATGCCTCTTACCTTCACAGTCAGAGGCAAGTCTGAGGCGGAGCAAATTGAAGTCTGAAGCAGCAGGGTGGCATGCCGAGCTGGGGCTGCTTGCGAGGCAGGCCCGCGTCCCACTAAAGGAAGAAATGACTCTTACCTTAAGAGTGCAGGGACGCCCCAAATCCTAGGGGGCCAGAAGGCACCACGAGACCAAGAGGGGGCCAGAAGGCACCACGAGACCAAGAGGGGCAGCGAAGTGCAGCACCACACCAAGGGCGGCGGCGAGACCCACAGCGGCGGCACGATCCCCAAAGCGGCACCGAGGCGCGCCGACTCCAAGGGCGGCGGCGAGACCCACAGCGGCGGCGCAAAGCTAACAGCGGCGGCACGACCCCCAGAGCGGCACCGAGGCGCACCGACTCCAAGGGCAGCGGTGAGACCCACAGCGGCGGCACGACCCCCAGAGCGGCACCGAGACCCACAGCGGCGGCACGACCCCCAGAGCGGCACCGAGGGGCGGCGGCGAGACCCACAGCGGCGGCGCAACGCTAACAGCAGCGGCACGACCCCCAGAGCGGCACCGAGGCGTGCCGACTCCAAGGGCGGCGGCGAGACCCACAGCGGCGGCGCAAAGCTAACAGTGGCGGCACGACCCCCAGAGCGGCACCGAGGCGCACCGACTCCAAGGGCAGCGGTGAGACCCACAGCGGCGGCACGACCCCCAGAGCGGCACCGAGACCCACAGCGGCGGCACGACCCCCAGAGCGGCACCGAGGGGCGGCGGCGAGACCCACAGCGGCGGCGCAACGCTAACAGCGGCGGCACGACCCCCAGAGCGGCACCGAGGCGCGGCGGCGGGACCCACAGCAGCGGCGCAACGCTAACAGCAGCGGCACGACCCCCCAGAGCGGCACCGAGGCGTGCCGACTCCAAGGGCGGCGGCAAGACCCACAGCGGCGGCACAACGCTAACAGCGGCGGCACGACCCCCAGAGCGGCACCGAGGCGCACCGACTCCAAGGGCGGCGGCGCAACGCTAACAGCGGCGGCACCACCCCCCAGAGCGGCACCGAGGCGCGGCGGCGAGACCCACAGCGGCAGCGCAACGCTAACAGCGGCGGCACGACCCCCCAGAGCGGCACCGAGGCGCGCCGACTCCAAGGGCGGCGGCGAGACCCACAGCGGCGGCGCAACGCTAACAGCGGCGGCACGACCCCCCAGAGCGGCACCGAGGCGCGCCGACTCCAAGGGCGGCGGCGAGACCCACAGCGGCGGCGCAACGCTAACAGCGGCGGCACGTCCCCCAGAGCGGCACCGAGGCGCGGCGGCGGGACCCACAGCAGCGGCGCAACGCTAACAGCGGCGGCACGACCCCCAGAGCGGCACCGAGGCGTGCCGACTCCAAGGGCGGCGGCAAGACCCACAGCGGCGGCACAACGCTAACAGCGGCGGCACGACCCCCAGAGCGGCACCGAGGCGCGCCGACTCCAAGGGCGGCGGCGCAACGCTAACAGCGGCGGCACCACCCCCCAGAGCGGCACCGAGGCGCGGCGGCGAGACCCACAGCGGCAGCGCAACGCTAACAGCGGCGGCACGACCCCCCAGAGCGGCACCGAGGCGCGCCGACTCCAAGGGCGGCGGCGAGACCCACAGCGGCGGCGCAACGCTAACAGCGGCGGCACGACCCCCCAGAGCGGCACCGAGGCGCGCCGACTCCAAGGGCGGCGGCGAGACCCACAGCGGCGGCACGACCCCCCAGAGCGGCACCGAGGCGCGGCAGCGAGACCCATAGCGGCGGCGCAACGCTAACAGCGGCGGCACGACCCCCAGAGCGGCACCGAGAGCAACAAGAGACCCAGATAGCCGAGCCGGGGCCCCTTTCGAGGCAGGCCGGCGCCCCTGCGAAGGAAGGAACGCCTCTTACCTTGCGAGTCCGAGGCGGAGGCGAGTGCGAGTCCGAAGCGGCGCGAGGCGTGCCGAGCCGGGGCCCCCTTCGAGGCAGGCCGGCGCCCCTGCGAAGGAAGGAACGCCTCTTACCTTGCGAGTCCGAGGCGGCGCGAGGCGTACCGAGCCGGGGCCCCCTTCGAGGCAGGCCGGCGCCCCTGCGAAGGAAGGAACGCCTCTTACCTTGCGAGTCCAAGGCGGAGGCGAGTGCGAGTCCGATGCGGCGCGAGGCGTGCCGAGCCGGGGCCCCCTTCGAGGCAGGCCGGCGCCCCTGCGAAGGAAGGAACGCCTCTTACCTTGCGAGTCCGAGGCGGAGGCGAGTGCGAGTCCGAAGCGGCGCGAGGCGTGCCGAGCCGGGGCCCCCTTCGAGGCAGGCCGGCGCCCCTGCGAAGGAAGGAACGCCTCTTACCTTGCGAGTCCGAAGCGGCGCGAGGCGTGCCGAGCCGGGGCCCCTTTCGAGGCAGGCCGGCGCCCCTGCGAAGGAAGGAACGCCTCTTACCTTGCGAGTCCGAGGCGGAGGCGAGTGCGAGTCCGAAGCGGCGCGAGGCGTGCCGAGCCGGGGCCCCCTTCGAGGCAGGCCGGCGCCCCTGCGAAGGAAGGAACGCCTCTTACCTTGCGAGTCCGAAGCGGCGCGAGGCGTGCCGAGCCGGGGCCCCTTTCGAGGCAGGCCCGCGCCCCTGCGAAGGAAGGAATGCCTCTTACCTTAAGAGTAAAGGGACGCCCCAAGTCTGAGGGGGCCAGGAGGCGCCACGACACAAAGAGTAGCACCCAGACCAAGAGTGGCAGTGAAGCGCACCACCACACCACGAGCGGCGCAACGCTAACAGCGGCGGCGAGGCCCCCAGAGCGGCAACGAGGCGCGCCGGCTCCAAGAGCGGCGCGAGACCCCCCGGAGCGGCGGCGCAACGCTAACAGCGACGGCGAGACCCCCCAGAGCGGCAACGAGGCGCGCCGGCTCCAAGAGCGGCGCGAGACCCCCCAGAGTGGCAGCGAGACCCCCGGAGTGGCGGCGAGGCGCGCCGGCTCCAAGAGCGGCGCGAGACCCCCGGAGCGGCGGCGCAACGCTAACAGCGGCGGCGAGACCCCCAGAGCGGCAACGAGGCGCGCCGGCTCCAAGAGCGGCGCGAGACCCCCCGGAGCGGCGGCGCAACGCTAACAGCGACGGCGAGACCCCCCAGAGCGGCAACGAGGCGCGCCGGCTCCAAGAGCGGCGCGAGACCCCCCAGAGTGGCGGCGAGACCCCCGGAGTGGCGGCGAGGCGCGCCGGCTCCAAGAGCGGCGCGAGACCCCCGGAGCGGCGGCGCAACGCTAACAGCGGCGGCGAGACCCCCAGAGCGGCAACGGGGCGCGCCGGCTCCAAGAGCGGCGCGAGACCCCCGGAGCGGCGGCGCAACGCTAACAGCGACGGCGAGACCCCCAGAGCGGCAACGAGGCGCGCCGGCTCCAAGAGCGGCGCGCGGCAGCACAACGCTAACAGCGGCGGCGAGACCCCCAGAGCGGCACCGAGGCGCACCGACTCCAAGGGCAGCGGTGAGACCCACAGCGGCGGCACGACCCCCAGAGCGGCACCGAGACCCACAGCGGCGGCACGACCCCCAGAGCGGCACCGAGACCCACAGCGGCGGCGCAACGCTAACAGTGGCGGCACGACCCCCAGAGCGGCACCGAGGCGCACCGACTCCAAGGGCAGCGGTGAGACCCACAGCGGCGGCACGACCCCCAGAGCGGCACCGAGACCCACAGCGGCGGCACGACCCCCAGAGCGGCACCGAGACCCACAGCGGCGGCGAGACCCACAGCGGCGGCGCAACGCTAACAGCGGCGGCACGACCCCCAGAGCGGCACCGAGGCGCGGCGGCGGGACCCACAGCAGCGGCGCAACGCTAACAGCAGCGGCACGACCCCCAGAGCGGCACCGAGGCGTGCCGACTCCAAGGGCGGCGGCAAGACCCACAGCGGCGGCACGACCCCCAGAGCGGCACCGAGGCGCGCCGACTCCAAGGGCGGCGGCGCAACGCTAACAGCGGCGGCACCACCCCCCAGAGCGGCACCGAGGCGCGGCGGCGAGACCCACAGCGGCAGCGCAACGCTAACAGCGGCGGCACGACCCCCCAGAGCGGCACCGAGGCGCGCCGACTCCAAGGGCGGCGGCGAGACCCACAGCGGCGGCGCAACGCTAACAGCGGCGGCGAGACCCCCAGAGCGGCAACGAGGCACGCCGGCTCCAAGAGCGGCGCGCGGCGGCACAACGCTAACAGCGGCGGCGAGACCCCCAGAGCGGCAACGGGGCGCGCCGGCTCCAAGAGCGGCGCGAGACCCCCCGGAGCGGCGGCGCAACGCTAACAGCGACGGCGAGACCCCCCAGAGCGGCAACGAGGCACGCCGGCTCCAAGAGCGGCGCGAGACCCCCCAGAGTGGCGGCGAGACCCCCGGAGTGGCGGCGAGGCGCGCCGGCTCCAAGAGCGGCGCGAGACCCCCGGAGCGGCGGCGCAACGCTAACAGCGACGGCGAGACCCCCAGAGCGGCAACGAGGCGCGCCGGCTCCAAGAGCGGCGCGCGGCAGCACAACGCTAACAGCGGCGGCGAGACCCCCAGAGCGGCAACGAGGCGCGCCGGCTCCAAGAGCGGCGCGCGGCGGCGCAATGCTAACAGCGACGGCGAGACCCCCAGAGCGGCGGCGCAATGCTAACAGCGACGGCGAGACCCCCAGAGCGGCGGCACAACGCTAACAGCGGCGGCGAGACCCCCAGAGCGGCAACGGGGCGCGCCGGCTCCAAGAGCGGCGCGAGACCCCCAGAGCGGCGGCGCAACGCTAACAGCGACGGCGAGACCCCCAGAGCGGCAACGAGGCGCGCCGGCTCCAAGAGCGGCGCGCGGCAGCACAACGCTAACAGCGGCGGCGAGACCCCCAGAGCGGCAACGAGGCGCGCCGGCTCCAAGAGCGGCGCGCGGCGGCGCAATGCTAACAGCGACGGCGAGACCCCCAGAGCGGCGGCGCAACGCTAACAGCGACGGCGAGACCCCCAGAGCGGCAATGAGGCGCGCCGGCTCCAAGAGCGGCGCGAGACCCCCAGCAGCGACATAACGCTAACAGCAGCGGCAAGACAGCAGCAGCACGACACCCAGAGCAGCAACGAGGCGTGCCGACTCCAAGAGTGGCGCGAGACCCACAATGGCGGCGCAACACCCAGAGCAGCAGCGAGGCACACCACAGCACCAAGAGCAACAAGAGACCCAGATCGCCAAGCCGTGGCCCCTTTCGAGGCAGGCCTGCATCCGTGGAAAGGAAGGAATGCCTCTTACCTTAAGAGTGCAGGGACACCCCAAGTCTGAGGGGGCCAAGGGGCTCCATGAGACCAAGAGCACTGCCACACCAAGAGTGGCGTGAGACTCACAATGGCGGCGCAACCACAAGAGCAGCACGACATCAAGGGCAGCGGCGAGGCACACCACCACACTAAGGAGCAGCGTGACAGCCAGAGTGGCAGCGAGCCATGCCACACCACCTATAGAGTTGCAAGTCCAAGTGCATTGCAACAAGAGCAGCACAAAACCCAGAGCAGCAGCGAGGTGTGCAGCAACAGCGAGAGCGGCAGTGAGAGCCAGACCATCGAGCCGGGGCACCTTTCGAGGTGGACCAGCGTCCCTGCAAAGGAAGGAATGCGTCCTACCTTCAGAGTCCAGGGATGCCCAAAGTCCGAAGCAGCAAGTAGGTGCCGCGACACCAAGAGCAGCGGGCCAGAATGCCGAGCTGGGGCCCCTTTTGAGGTGGGCCAGCATCCCTGCAAACAAAGGAATACCTCTTACCTTCAGAGTCCAGTAACGCCCTGGGCCCCAGGCGGCAAGGAGGTGCGCCGAGACCAAGAGCAGCAGTGAGTCGCACCACCACACCAACAGCGGTGCAAGACCCAGAGCGGCAGCGAGGCACGCAGACTCCAAGAGAGGCGTGAAACCCAAAGCACCGCAACAAGAGCGGCACGACACCCAGAGCGGTGGCGAGGCGCACCAACTCCAAGAGCAGCGCGACGGCGAGACACAGAGCACCAAGCCAGTGAGCCTTTCGCGGCTGGCCAGCGTCCCTGCAAAGAAGGAAAGCCTCCTACCTTCAGAGTCCAGGGACACCCCAAGTCCCAGGCGGCAAGGAGGCGCCGTGACACCAAGAGCGACGGGGCAGCACGCCGAGCCAGGGTTCCTTTCGAGGTAGGTCAGCGTCCCTGCAAAAGAAGGAACGCCTCCTACCTTCAGAGTCCACGGATGCCCCAAGTCCGAGGTGGCGAGGAGGCGCCACGAGATCAAGAGCAGCACTGAGACCAAGAGCAGCGGCGAGGCACACTGCGACACCCAGAGCGGCAGCAACGCCCAGAGTGGTGAGCCAGGGGCCCCTTTCAAGGCACCCCAGTGTCTCTGCAAAGGAAGGAATGCCTCGTACCTTCAGAGTCCAGGGGTGCCCCAAGTCCCAGGCAGCACGAGACCAAGAGTGGTGCGAGTGTTAAAAATTCTTCCCCGGACAAAGCGGGTTGCTCGAGGTATGCTATTTATTTAATCAAAACTCAGAGTTGGGTCACCACCTCAGTGAGTGGCCAATGGCCCAAGATCTCACACATTTTTTACACCGTTCAATCAATACCCATTACAAAAGGTCCAAAGTCTTTGTATATTTCCACTTGGCCTTTCAGTCCCCAAACTTCACCGTTTCCCAAAGACCACCACAATCCCCCGTCTCAGCTGCATTCTTCTGTTCTGGTTCCGAGCCTCGGTTCAGTTACAGGGTCTTCTTTGGGTCGCCGTCTCCGTAATCACTCTTCTGCCATTTCTGTCCTGCGCAATTCTGAGACAGACTTTGAGATGTACTATTAAGGGTTTACCTTCATTAATTAATCGCTCTTTGTTCAAACCGTCTCTGCGTGATTAGCTTGACTGGGTTTGAAACCGGCCTTGGGTGGGTCCGTACAAGGAGCAGGCTGAGAGCAAACATTCTGGGCCTGTCGAGCGGTATTTCTGCACTTTACAACACCCCAAACCTCAGACCTAAACCTGCACTAGGGACTAGGAAAGATTCCTTTACAGAGATTCAGAAGCACTGTCCCACCCAGGTCACCAAAACAAGGGATAACCCTCTTCGCACCAACACAACATTAAGAAACAGCATCCACTCGATTGCAGACAGTGCTGTTCAGGGGATCGCTCCACCTCTCGTGCCTGCCATACGTTGCATCAGCCAAGGCTTCTATCCTCCCCTCACATACATATGGTAGGCGTGGCATTTCCCAGAATGTTTGTCCATCTTCACTCTAATTCCTGGAACTAATTATCATACTTACGTGGTCATGACAAATGCAGCCTGCGTCTCTCAGGGCCTTCGTGGGCGTTCTTCCGTGGTCTCTGGCGGTGGCTTAAGAGGTGACTCTGTGTCCTTTCCATGAACGCCCAGTCTTCTTTCCATATATGGTTTTGCCACGTCACCGCCCTCTGCGTGCGGAATTCCTTAAGCACCTTGTCCTGCTTTCCACTGGCATCTGTTGATCCGCGCTCCCTGAGGATGTGCCCGTCACACTTGACAAAGCTACGTTGTCACAGTCTTCTTGATCTGTGGACCTTGCATTCTCGCCCGAGGCCCCTGATAACACACTCTTGGCCTTGGCCCTGTAGAGGAGGGTAAAAAGTGGGACAAGTATTCATCTATAACAGTTTCTCTGAGGTGAGAAGTTGAAAGGTTTGTGAGTAGTCTCCAGGAGATGGCACCCAAAGCACCCGGGTGATGACAATACCAGACGCACGTAGCAGATTGCTCCTACCACCTCTGTTAGGTCACCCAGCCAAGCAACACCCTTCAGCCAGGCTAATACAGTAACGATCGGCACATTAAGGAACTCGTAGGGCAGAACATCCCACCGTTCTGATCACAACTCTGAGAGCAAAGGGGTTGACATCCTGACCAGCCACCACCAAAATACTACAGTGAACACTTCTCATCAGTCCATTCTAACATGCAGGAATCGGATGATCTGTCACTATCTCAACCCCTCGGGCCCCACCTGGGGCACAAGACAGGACTGTCGTCATTTAACCCAGCCAGCAACAGAGCTCTGAACGGCCACTCGCTCACCTCCCCCTCCTATACAGGGGCAGGAGAGCCAGAGAAAAAGACGAGAAAGCTCACAAGGTAAGAGAGTAGCAACTTAAAAGTCAAAGAATAAAGTAACAATACTAATAATACTACTGATAACATGCAATAGAAAAGTCCACCACGACTACTCGTAGATTTTGAGAAAACTGTGTTAAACACCGGTGTAATCAGCACAAACCCAAAACACAACCTCTTACTGGCTGTCCTTAAGGAATTTAACACTTTAAAAATACCTTGAAAATGCAAATAGCAATAAGGCAGAAGAAATACAGAGAAGATGTAAGGAATGAAGACGTTGAAATAAATTCAAGAAAGGGCGCTAAAGAGAGGGAGAAGTGGAAGGAATTTTAAAAAGAAACCGAGTACAAGAAACAGACCAGAATTACAACATCAAAACAGGGAAATGGATAAGGGACAACACACGACAAGAGTTTGAAAAGTGATTTGATGCAAGAAACAGAGGATTACAGAACAGGGAGACAGCTAGAAAGGACCCTGATAATATGGAACAGGAAGCTAACGGCATGGAAACACAGACTAGAAATTTCTAAATCACCCAAGTACAGGACAGAGAGAGATGGAGGGAAACCAAAAATAATGAATGGGTGAAGAGGCAGAGAGCAGAGTCAGCAGAAAAGAATCAAACGTCAGGGAGCCAGCCAGGCCAGTGAACACCACAGAAGGAGGCAGAAGCAGAGACCAAGGGCAAGAAAGCAGAGAAAGTGGGGTGTGCAGGAGACATGACAGGACTCACCACAGCTCTGAAGAGCAGGAACCCTTTACCACTCCTTCCATCTCTGAACTTCCCCTGCTCCCTCAACAGCACTGCTTCCCAGGCAGCCCCTTTGTAGCTGGAGCCCCACCCCGTGCAGGGCTGGCCCCATCCTCAGCCTCACGGGCCACACCTGGGGCTGCCCCAGCCCCAGCTGGAACCCATGAGGAACAGGGGCAATGGCCAAAGCCCCACAGCATATCAACCCTCACCTGAGGGCTGAGATGGTGGCTTTGCAGCAGGAACTTGAGGCTTAATGCAATAAAAGCTGCTGGCTCACAGCAATCCAGAAGGAGATAACGGTGACAGGCAATGTTGAGAAACACCCCAGCAATTTTTTGGGAGCTTCTGCCCTTCCTGCAAAGTGGCAGGACCAGACGCTCCTGTCTTTGCTTACAGAACTCTACACCAACACCCAGGAGGGCACAGCTGAGCAACTCTGTCCTTTGCCAGTGACACCCTGGGTCCCTGGAGGACAGTTGAAGATGATCAGCGTAAGTTTAAGGGGAAAACTGTTGTCTGGGTGGGAATGGGCTTCTTCACTGTGGGCTCAGTGGGTGGGTGGGAAATGCTGCTGCTGCTGAACAACGGGGGATCAACTGATCCCTGAGGACAGGAGAAGACATTACAGCTGCCTTTAATCTCACCTGGTGTTGGACATGTGGGGTCCTTTGGGAGCAGAATCCTGGCTGTGGGTAGCAGGGTAGGGAAAAGCAGAGGGACAGGAAAAGGAAAAGAAGGAGAGATAAAGGGGAGGACGGGGAGCAGCAGAGAGAGACGGGGAATGACAAAATAGAGCCGGGCTAAGCGGAACTCCAGACAACAACTAAATCCTGCCAGGGAGCAGCCAGAGGGATAGAGCGAGGGGAAACGTCCTCAGAGAGGACGGGGAAGAGCCAGCAGGACACTGGGGGAGAGGACAGCCAGCAGGGGAGGGCACGGGGAGAGGGAAAACATCAGGGGCAAGAACAGCAGCAGAGCCACCAAGAGAGGAGAAAACACCCCAAACAAGTCCGGAAAAGGAACCGGCCAGCACTGGGCAGCAGGACAGGCATGGAGCAAGGAAAACCAGGCACGAGGCCAGGGACAGAGGGATGGAGTGGCACAGAGAGGGACAGGGACCGGGACATGAGACTGCAGAGAGAGGGGCACAGGGAACTGGGAAGGGTGACAGAGAGAAACAGAGAGGGGTGGGGAGTGGGTCGGAGCTGGGGAAAGGGAAAATCCCTCCAGGGAGCAGGCCAGGAGGACTGAGCCAGAGGAGACGAACGGGAAGCAGGGCGGTGGGATGCAGCTGGCAAAACTAACAATGGGCAACAGGCCAGAGGGACTGACGGCCGTAAGGGCCAGGGAGTGGGACAAAGGAACGGATGGAAAGCACTGAGGAGCAGCAGGAGAGAGGAACGCGGAGATAAAGAAGGAAGGAAAAGGAAGGCTCGAGGGCAGAGAGAGAGACGGGAACAGAGTGTGGGACGTGCAGAGACAAAGAGCAGGGAAAGGAAGAGGACAGAGGGACTGGGGGTGGGGCTGGGGGGACCAAATGCAGGTGAAGACAAAGAGATGGAGAAGGAAAAAAGATGCTGATGGGCTGCGGGACAGAGAGGGAGCAGGAGAAAGTAGGGCTGGAGCAGGGAAGAGAAGGAGGAGAATGGGGACAGCTGGACGGACCGGGGGATACTCCTAGAAAGCAGCAAACAGGCACCAGGACAGAGGGACAAAGGCAGAATAACGGGAGAGGGAGCGGGACAGAAGGACAGCGAGAGGAGGAAAGGGGCAGGGAGCAGGACTGAGAGATGGAGAAAGGAGCAATGGGAGCAGAGGGATGGAGAGAGGAAAATCCAGGTGGGAGGAAGAAGAGAGGGATAGAGGGGAGGGACAGGGAGCAAGAAAATGGGATCCAGAGAAACACAGGGGGATGAGGAGCATCACACTGGGATAGAGAGCAAGCGAGAGCAACAGGAACAAGGACAGGGAGATGGAGCCAGAGGAAAAACAGGGCCCGAAAGCCACACAGAGAAATGGAATAGGAAAATCAGGGATGGGGAGTGGGACAGAGAGGTGGAGAGATGACAAGGGACAAAAGGATAATGATGGAGGGGTGGAGGGTGGGGAAGGAAGGCCAGAGAGCAGTGCAGCGGGGTGGAGAAAGAAAAAG
Organism: Rhynochetos jubatus; assembly: GCA_027574665.1. NCBI lineage: Eukaryota > Metazoa > Chordata > Aves > Eurypygiformes > Rhynochetidae > Rhynochetos > Rhynochetos jubatus. The sequence goes on from JAQBHY010000070.1 coordinate 888,421, forward strand.
AGGGATGGGGAGTGGGGCAGAGAAAGGGAAGAAGAAAATGCTGTGATGGGAGCAGGACAGAGGACAGGAGAGAGGAAAAGAAGCCAAGGGAGGAAACCGAGGAGCAGAGACAGAAAGGTCAGAAATGGCCAGAGAGGGAGAGAAGCCAAGAAAAATGGGGCCGAGGGGCCCTGCAGAGCTGGAGCGAGAACATGTAGGGTCAGTGAGCAGGACAGAAGGAGAGAGAGGCGGCAAGGGGAAGGAGAGGAAGGACAAAGGAGGGACAGAGATGGTGACAGGGTGCAGCACATACAGCCAGGGAGAAAAACAGCATCTGGAGAACGAGAAAGCCCCCAGGTCTAGGGATAGTTGGGATTGCAAAGGCCTGCCAAGAGCAGCATGACACTGCACTGGCATTGCTCCTACCGCAGCTGTCATAGCTGGAATGCAGGGGGGGCGTTGCCGGAAAGCATGACCTGCCATTCTTAGGGTTAGGGCTAGGGTTAGTGTCTGGAGAAGCAGAAAGAGCACAGCTCCAGGGATAATTGGGATTGCAAAGGCCTGCTAAGAGGAGCACGGCATTGCACCAAAATTGCTCCTTCCTCAGCATTCCTGGGGAATTAGCGTGGTTGATCCCCCGTTGTTCAGCAGCAGCAGCATTTCCCACCCACCCACTGAGCCCACAGTGAAGAAGCCCATTCCCACCCAGACAACAGTTTTCCCCTTAAACTTACGCTGATCATCTTCAACTGTCCTCCAGGGACCCAGGGTGTCACTGGCAAAGGACAGAGTTGCTCAGCTGTGCCCTCCTGGGTGTTGGTGTAGAGTTCTGTAAGCAAAGACAGGAGAGTCTGGTCCTGCCACTTTGCAGGAAGGGCAGAAGCTCCCAAAAAATTGCTGGGGTGTTTCTCAACATTGCCTGTCACCGTTATCTCCTTCTGGATTGCTGTGAGCCAGCAGCTTTTATTGCATTAAGCCTCGAGTTCCTGCTGCAAAGCCACCATCTCAGCCCTCAGGTGAGGGTTGATATGCTGTGGGGCTTTGGCCATTGCCCCTGTTCCTCATGGGTTCCAGCTGGGGCTGGGGCAGCCCCAGGTGTGGCCCGTGAGGCTGAGGATGGGGCCAGCCCTGCACGGGGTGGGGCTCCAGCTACAAAGGGGCTGCCTGGGAAGCAGTGCTGTTGAGGGAGCAGGGGAAGTTCAGAGATGGAAGGAGTGGTAAAGGGTTCCTGCTCTTCAGAGCTGTGGTGAGTCCTGTCATGTCTCCTGCACACCCCACTTTCTCTGCTTTCTTGCCCTTGGTCTCTGCTTCTGCCTCCTTCTGTGGTGTTCACTGGCCTGGCTGGCTCCCTGACGTTTGATTCTTTTCTGCTGACTCTGCTCTCTGCCTCTTCACCCATTCATTATTTTTGGTTTCCCTCCATCTCTCTCTGTCCTGTACTTGGGTGATTTAGAAATTTCTAGTCTGTGTTTCCATGCCGTTAGCTTCCTGTTCCATATTATCAGGGTCCTTTCTAGCTGTCTCCCTGTTCTGTAATCCTCTGTTTCTTGCATCAAATCACTTTTCAAACTCTTGTCGTGTGTTGTCCCTTATCCATTTCCCTGTTTTGATGTTGTAATTCTGGTCTGTTTCTTGTACTCGGTTTCTTTTTAAAATTCCTTCCACTTCTCCCTCTCTTTAGCGCCCTTTCTTGAATTTATTTCAACGTCTTCATTCCTTACATCTTCTCTGTATTTCTTCTGCCTTATTGCTATTTGCATTTTCAAGGTATTTTTAAAGTGTTAAATTCCTTAAGGACAGCCAGTAAGAGGTTGTGTTTTGGGTTTGTGCTGATTACACCGGTGTTTAACACAGTTTTCTCAAAATCTACGAGTAGTCGTGGTGGACTTTTCTATTGCATGTTATCAGTAGTATTATTAGTATTGTTACTTTATTCTTTGACTTTTAAGTTGCTACTCTCTTACCTTGTGAGCTTTCTCGTCTTTTTCTCTGGCTCTCCTGCCCCTGTATAGGAGGGGGAGGTGAGCGAGTGGCCGTTCAGAGCTCTGTTGCTGGCTGGGTTAAATGACGACAGTCCTGTCTTGTGCCCCAGGTGGGGCCCGAGGGGTTGAGATAGTGACAGATCATCCGATTCCTGCATGTTAGAATGGACTGATGAGAAGTGTTCACTGTAGTATTTTGGTGGTGGCTGGTCAGGATGTCAACCCCTTTGCTCTCAGAGTTGTGATCAGAACGGTGGGATGTTCTGCCCTACGAGTTCCTTAATGTGCCGATCGTTACTGTATTAGCCTGGCTGAAGGGTGTTGCTTGGCTGGGTGACCTAACAGAGGTGGTAGGAGCAATCTGCTACGTGCGTCTGGTATTGTCATCACCCGGGTGCTTTGGGTGCCATCTCCTGGAGACTACTCACAAACCTTTCAACTTCTCACCTCAGAGAAACTGTTATAGATGAATACTTGTCCCACTTTTTACCCTCCTCTACAGGGCCAAGGCCAAGAGTGTGTTATCAGGGGCCTCGGGCGAGAATGCAAGGTCCACAGATCAAGAAGACTGTGACAACGTAGCTTTGTCAAGTGTGACGGGCACATCCTCAGGGAGCGCGGATCAACAGATGCCAGTGGAAAGCAGGACAAGGTGCTTAAGGAATTCCGCACGCAGAGGGCGGTGACGTGGCAAAACCATATATGGAAAGAAGACTGGGCGTTCATGGAAAGGACACAGAGTCACCTCTTAAGCCACCGCCAGAGACCACGGAAGAACGCCCACGAAGGCCCTGAGAGACGCAGGCTGCATTTGTCATGACCACGTAAGTATGATAATTAGTTCCAGGAATTAGAGTGAAGATGGACAAACATTCTGGGAAATGCCACGCCTACCATATGTATGTGAGGGGAGGATAGAAGCCTTGGCTGATGCAACGTATGGCAGGCACGAGAGGTGGAGCGATCCCCTGAACAGCACTGTCTGCAATCGAGTGGATGCTGTTTCTTAATGTTGTGTTGGTGCGAAGAGGGTTATCCCTTGTTTTGGTGACCTGGGTGGGACAGTGCTTCTGAATCTCTGTAAAGGAATCTTTCCTAGTCCCTAGTGCAGGTTTAGGTCTGAGGTTTGGGGTGTTGTAAAGTGCAGAAATACCGCTCGACAGGCCCAGAATGTTTGCTCTCAGCCTGCTCCTTGTACGGACCCACCCAAGGCCGGTTTCAAACCCAGTCAAGCTAATCACGCAGAGACGGTTTGAACAAAGAGCGATTAATTAATGAAGGTAAACCCTTAATAGTACATCTCAAAGTCTGTCTCAGAATTGCGCAGGACAGAAATGGCAGAAGAGTGATTACGGAGACGGCGACCCAAAGAAGACCCTGTAACTGAACCGAGGCTCGGAACCAGAACAGAAGAATGCAGCTGAGACGGGGGATTGTGGTGGTCTTTGGGAAACGGTGAAGTTTGGGGACTGAAAGGCCAAGTGGAAATATACAAAGACTTTGGACCTTTTGTAATGGGTATTGATTGAACGGTGTAAAAAATGTGTGAGATCTTGGGCCATTGGCCACTCACTGAGGTGGTGACCCAACTCTGAGTTTTGATTAAATAAATAGCATACCTCGAGCAACCCGCTTTGTCCGGGGAAGAATTTTTAACACTCGCACCACTCTTGGTCTCGTGCTGCCTGGGACTTGGGGCACCCCTGGACTCTGAAGGTACGAGGCATTCCTTCCTTTGCAGAGACACTGGGGTGCCTTGAAAGGGGCCCCTGGCTCACCACTCTGGGCGTTGCTGCCGCTCTGGGTGTCGCAGTGTGCCTCGCCGCTGCTCTTGGTCTCAGTGCTGCTCTTGATCTCGTGGCGCCTCCTCGCCACCTCGGACTTGGGGCATCCGTGGACTCTGAAGGTAGGAGGCGTTCCTTCTTTTGCAGGGACGCTGACCTACCTCGAAAGGAACCCTGGCTCGGCGTGCTGCCCCGTCGCTCTTGGTGTCACGGCGCCTCCTTGCCGCCTGGGACTTGGGGTGTCCCTGGACTCTGAAGGTAGGAGGCTTTCCTTCTTTGCAGGGACGCTGGCCAGCCGCGAAAGGCTCACTGGCTTGGTGCTCTGTGTCTCGCCGTCGCGCTGCTCTTGGAGTTGGTGCGCCTCGCCACCGCTCTGGGTGTCGTGCCGCTCTTGTTGCGGTGCTTTGGGTTTCACGCCTCTCTTGGAGTCTGCGTGCCTCGCTGCCGCTCTGGGTCTTGCACCGCTGTTGGTGTGGTGGTGCGACTCACTGCTGCTCTTGGTCTCGGCGCACCTCCTTGCCGCCTGGGGCCCAGGGCGTTACTGGACTCTGAAGGTAAGAGGTATTCCTTTGTTTGCAGGGATGCTGGCCCACCTCAAAAGGGGCCCCAGCTCGGCATTCTGGCCCGCTGCTCTTGGTGTCGCGGCACCTACTTGCTGCTTCGGACTTTGGGCATCCCTGGACTCTGAAGGTAGGACGCATTCCTTCCTTTGCAGGGACGCTGGTCCACCTCGAAAGGTGCCCCGGCTCGATGGTCTGGCTCTCACTGCCGCTCTCGCTGTTGCTGCACACCTCGCTGCTGCTCTGGGTTTTGTGCTGCTCTTGTTGCAATGCACTTGGACTTGCAACTCTATAGGTGGTGTGGCATGGCTCGCTGCCACTCTGGCTGTCACGCTGCTCCTTAGTGTGGTGGTGTGCCTCGCCGCTGCCCTTGATGTCGTGCTGCTCTTGTGGTTGCGCCGCCATTGTGAGTCTCACGCCACTCTTGGTGTGGCAGTGCTCTTGGTCTCATGGAGCCCCTTGGCCCCCTCAGACTTGGGGTGTCCCTGCACTCTTAAGGTAAGAGGCATTCCTTCCTTTCCACGGATGCAGGCCTGCCTCGAAAGGGGCCACGGCTTGGCGATCTGGGTCTCTTGTTGCTCTTGGTGCTGTGGTGTGCCTCGCTGCTGCTCTGGGTGTTGCGCCGCCATTGTGGGTCTCGCGCCACTCTTGGAGTCGGCACGCCTCGTTGCTGCTCTGGGTGTCGTGCTGCTGCTGTCTTGCCGCTGCTGTTAGCGTTATGTCGCTGCTGGGGGTCTCGCGCCGCTCTTGGAGCCGGCGCGCCTCATTGCCGCTCTGGGGGTCTCGCCGTCGCTGTTAGCGTTGCGCCGCCGCTCTGGGGGTCTCGCCGTCGCTGTTAGCATTGCGCCGCCGCGCGCCGCTCTTGGAGCCGGCGCGCCTCGTTGCCGCTCTGGGGGTCTCGCCGCCGCTGTTAGCGTTGTGCTGCCGCGCGCCGCTCTTGGAGCCGGCGCGCCTCGTTGCCGCTCTGGGGGTCTCGCCGTCGCTGTTAGCGTTGCGCCGCCGCTCTGGGGGTCTCGCGCCGCTCTTGGAGCCGGCGCGCCCCGTTGCCGCTCTGGGGGTCTCGCCGCCGCTGTTAGCGTTGTGCCGCCGCTCTGGGGGTCTCGCCGTCGCTGTTAGCATTGCGCCGCCGCTCTGGGGGTCTCGCCGTCGCTGTTAGCATTGCGCCGCCGCGCGCCGCTCTTGGAGCCGGCGCGCCTCGTTGCCGCTCTGGGGGTCTCGCCGCCGCTGTTAGCGTTGTGCTGCCGCGCGCCGCTCTTGGAGCCGGCGCGCCTCGTTGCCGCTCTGGGGGTCTCGCCGTCGCTGTTAGCGTTGCGCCGCCGCTCTGGGGGTCTCGCGCCGCTCTTGGAGCCGGCGCGCCCCGTTGCCGCTCTGGGGGTCTCGCCGCCGCTGTTAGCGTTGTGCCGCCGCGCGCCGCTCTTGGAGCCGGCGCGCCTCGTTGCCGCTCTGGGGGTCTCGCCGTCGCTGTTAGCGTTGCGCCGCCGCTCCGGGGGTCTCGCGCCGCTCTTGGAGCCGGCGCGCCTCGCCGCCACTCCGGGGGTCTCGCCGCCACTCTGGGGGGTCTCGCGCCGCTCTTGGAGCCGGCGTGCCTCGTTGCCGCTCTGGGGGGTCTCGCCGTCGCTGTTAGCGTTGCGCCGCCGCTCCGGGGGGTCTCGCGCCGCTCTTGGAGCCGGCGCGCCTCGTTGCCGCTCTGGGGGCCTCGCCGCCGCTGTTAGCGTTGCGCCGCTCGTGGTGTGGTGGTGCGCTTCACTGCCACTCTTGGTCTGGGTGCTACTCTTTGTGTCGTGGCGCCTCCTGGCCCCCTCAGACTTGGGGCGTCCCTTTACTCTTAAGGTAAGAGGCATTCCTTCCTTCGCAGGGGCGCGGGCCTGCCTCGAAAGGGGCCCCGGCTCGGCACGCCTCGCGCCGCTTCGGACTCGCAAGGTAAGAGGCGTTCCTTCCTTCGCAGGGGCGCCGGCCTGCCTCGAAGGGGGCCCCGGCTCGGCACGCCTCGCGCCGCTTCGGACTCGCACTCGCCTCCGCCTCGGACTCGCAAGGTAAGAGGCGTTCCTTCCTTCGCAGGGGCGCCGGCCTGCCTCGAAAGGGGCCCCGGCTCGGCACGCCTCGCGCCGCTTCGGACTCGCACTCGCCTCCGCCTCGGACTCGCAAGGTAAGAGGCGTTCCTTCCTTCGCAGGGGCGCCGGCCTGCCTCGAAGGGGGCCCCGGCTCGGCACGCCTCGCGCCGCATCGGACTCGCACTCGCCTCCGCCTCGGACTCGCAAGGTAAGAGGCGTTCCTTCCTTCGCAGGGGCGCCGGCCTGCCTCGAAGGGGGCCCCGGCTCGGTACGCCTCGCGCCGCCTCGGACTCGCAAGGTAAGAGGCGTTCCTTCCTTCGCAGGGGCGCCGGCCTGCCTCGAAGGGGGCCCCGGCTCGGCACGCCTCGCGCCGCTTCGGACTCGCACTCGCCTCCGCCTCGGACTCGCAAGGTAAGAGGCGTTCCTTCCTTCGCAGGGGCGCCGGCCTGCCTCGAAAGGGGCCCCGGCTCGGCTATCTGGGTCTCTTGTTGCTCTCGGTGCCGCTCTGGGGGTCGTGCCGCCGCTGTTAGCGTTGCGCCGCCGCTATGGGTCTCGCTGCCGCGCCTCGGTGCCGCTCTGGGGGGTCGTGCCGCCGCTGTGGGTCTCGCCGCCGCCCTTGGAGTCGGCGCGCCTCGGTGCCGCTCTGGGGGGTCGTGCCGCCGCTGTTAGCGTTGCGCCGCCGCTGTGGGTCTCGCCGCCGCCCTTGGAGTCGGCGCGCCTCGGTGCCGCTCTGGGGGGTCGTGCCGCCGCTGTTAGCGTTGCGCTGCCGCTGTGGGTCTCGCCGCCGCGCCTCGGTGCCGCTCTGGGGGGTGGTGCCGCCGCTGTTAGCGTTGCGCCGCCGCCCTTGGAGTCGGCGCGCCTCGGTGCCGCTCTGGGGGTCGTGCCGCCGCTGTTAGCGTTGTGCCGCCGCTGTGGGTCTTGCCGCCGCCCTTGGAGTCGGCACGCCTCGGTGCCGCTCTGGGGGTCGTGCCGCCGCTGTTAGCGTTGCGCCGCTGCTGTGGGTCCCGCCGCCGCGCCTCGGTGCCGCTCTGGGGGTCGTGCCGCCGCTGTTAGCGTTGCGCCGCCGCTGTGGGTCTCGCCGCCGCTGTGGGTCTCGGTGCCGCTCTGGGGGTCGTGCCGCCGCTGTGGGTCTCGGTGCCGCTCTGGGGGTCGTGCCGCCGCTGTGGGTCTCACCGCTGCCCTTGGAGTCGGTGCGCCTCGGTGCCGCTCTGGGGGTCGTGCCGCCACTGTTAGCTTTGCGCCGCCGCTGTGGGTCTCGCCGCCGCCCTTGGAGTCGGCGCGCCTCGGTGCCGCTTTGGGGATCGTGCCGCCGCTGTGGGTCTCGCCGCCGCCCTTGGTGTGGTGCTGCACTTCGCTGCCCCTCTTGGTCTCGTGGTGCCTTCTGGCCCCCTCTTGGTCTCGTGGTGCCTTCTGGCCCCCTAGGATTTGGGGCGTCCCTGCACTCTTAAGGTAAGAGTCATTTCTTCCTTTAGTGGGACGCGGGCCTGCCTCGCAAGCAGCCCCAGCTCGGCATGCCACCCTGCTGCTTCAGACTTCAATTTGCTCCGCCTCAGACTTGCCTCTGACTGTGAAGGTAAGAGGCATTCCTGCCATTGCAGCATCGCTGTCCTGCCTCGAAAGGGGCCCCAGCTTGACACACGGCCCCACCGCTTTGGACTTTGATTCACATTGGCCTCGGACTTGGAAGGTAAGAGGCATTCTTTCCTTGGCAGCGCTGCTAGCCTGCAGCGAAAGAGGCCCCGGCGTAGTGTGCTGCCCCCATGCTTTGGACGCAATGCATCTTAACGTGCGAGGCCGAGACGAGTAGAGCCGAAGTCCGAGCCTATTTCCTTTCCGGGCGAGGGGGCGGGGCTTAAGGGGCGAGGGGGCGGGGCTTAAGGGGCGAGGGGGCGGGGCTTAAGGGGCGAGGGGGCGGGGCTTAAGGGGCGAGGGGGCGGGGCTTAAGGGGCGAGGGGGCGGGGCTTAAGGGGCGAGGGGGCGGGGCTTAAGGGGCGAGGGGGCGGGGCTTAAGGGGCGAGGGGGCGGGGCTTAAGGGGCGAGGGGGCGGGGCTTAAGGGGCGAGGGGGCGGGGCTAAAGGGGCGAGGGGGCGGGGCTAAAGGGGCGAGGGGGCGGGGCTAAAGGGGCGAGGGGGCGGGCTAAAGGGGCGAGGGGGCGGGGCTAAAGGGGCGAGGGGGCGGGGCTAAAGGGGCGAGGGGGCGGGGCTAAAGGGGCGAGGGGGCGGGGCTAAAGGGGCGAGGGGGCGGGGCTAAAGGGGCGAGGGGGCGGGGCTAAAGGGGCGAGGGGGCGGGGCTAAAGGGGCGAGGGGGCGGGGCTAAAGGGGCGAGGGGGCGGGGCTAAAGGGGCGAGGGGGCGGGGCTAAAGGGGCGAGGGGGCGGGGCTAAAGGGGCGAGGGGGCGGGGCTAAAGGGGCGAGGGGGCGGGGCTAAAGGGGCGAGGGGGCGGGGCTAAAGGGGCGAGGGGGCGGGGCTAAAGGGGCGAGGGGGCGGGGCTAAAGGGGCGAGGGGGCGGGGCTAAAGGGGCGAGGGGGCGGGGCTAAAGGGGCGAGGGGGCGGGGCTAAAGGGGCGAGGGGGCGGGGCTAAAGGGGCGAGGGGGCGGGGCTAAAGGGGCGAGGGGGCGGGGCTAAAGGGGCGAGGGGGCGGGGCTAAAGGGGCGAGGGGGCGGGGCTAAAGGGGCGAGGGGGCGGGGCTAAAGGGGCGAGGGGGCGGGGCTAAAGGGGCGAGGGGGCGGGGCTAAAGGGGCGAGGGGGCGGGGCTAAAGGGGCGAGGGGGCGGGGCTAAAGGGGCGAGGGGGCGGGGCTAAAGGGGCGAGGGGGCGGGGCTAAAGGGGCGAGGGGGCGGGGCTAAAGGGGCGAGGGCGGGGCTAAAGGGCGAGGGGGCGGGGCTAAAGGGGCGAGGGGGCGGGGCTAAAGGGGCGAGGGGGCGGGGCTTAAGGGGCGAGGGGGCGGGGCTTAAGGGGCGAGGGGGCGGGGCTTAAGGGGCGAGGGGGCGGGGCTAAAGGGGCGAGGGGGCGGGGCTTAAGGGGCGAGGGGGCGGGGCTTAAGGGGCGAGGGGGCGGGGCTTAAGGGGCGAGGGGGCGGGGCTTAAGGGGCGAGGGGGCGGGGCTTAAGGGGCGAGGGGGCGGGGCTTAAGGGGCGAGGGGGCGGGGCTTAAGGGGCGAGGGGGCGGGGCTTAAGGGGCGAGGGGGCGGGGCTTAAGGGGCGAGGGGGCGGGGCTTAAGGGGCGAGGGGGCGGGGCTTAAGGGGCGAGGGGGCGGGGCTTAAGGGGCGAGGGGGCGGGGCTTAAGGGGCGAGGGGGCGGGGCTTAAGGGGCGAGGGGGCGGGGCTTAAGGGGCGAGGGGGCGGGGCTTAAGGGGCGAGGGGGCGGGGCTAAAGGGGCGAGGGGGCGGGGCTAAAGGGGCGAGGGGGCGGGGCTAAAGGGGCGAGGGGGCGGGGCTAAAGGGGCGAGGGGGCGGGGCTAAAGGGGCGAGGGGGCGGGGCTAAAGGGGCGAGGGGGCGGGGCTAAAGGGGCGAGGGGGCGGGGCTAAAGGGGCGAGGGGGCGGGGCTAAAGGGGCGAGGGGGCGGGGCTAAAGGGGCGAGGGGGCGGGGCTAAAGGGGCGAGGGGGCGGGGCTAAAGGGGCGAGGGGGCGGGGCTAAAGGGGCGAGGGGGCGGGGCTAAAGGGGCGAGGGGGCGGGGCTAAAGGGGCGAGGGGGCGGGGCTAAAGGGGCGAGGGGGCGGGGCTAAAGGGGCGAGGGGGCGGGGCTAAAGGGGCGAGGGGGCGGGGCTAAAGGGGCGAGGGGGCGGGGCTAAAGGGGCGAGGGGGCGGGGCTAAAGGGGCGAGGGGGCGGGGCTAAAGGGGCGAGGGGGCGGGGCTTAAGGGGCGAGGGGGCGGGGCTAAAGGGGCGAGGGGGCGGGGCTTAAGGGGCGAGGGGGCGGGGCTAAAGGGGCGAGGGGGCGGGGCTAAAGGGGCGAGGGGGCGGGGCTAAAGGGGCGAGGGGGCGGGGCTAAAGGGGCGAGGGGGCGGGGCTTAAGGGGCGAGGGGGCGGGGCTTAAGGGGCGAGGGGGCGGGGCTTAAGGGGCGAGGGGGCGGGGCTAAAGGGGCGAGGGGGCGGGGCTTAAGGGGCGAGGGGGCGGGGCTTAAGGGGCGAGGGGGCGGGGCTTAAGGGGCGAGGGGGCGGGGCTTAAGGGGCGAGGGGGCGGGGCTTAAGGGGCGAGGGGGCGGGGCTTAAGGGGCGAGGGGGCGGGGCTTAAGGGGCGAGGGGGCGGGGCTTAAGGGGCGAGGGGGCGGGGCTTAAGGGGCGAGGGGGCGGGGCTTAAGGGGCGAGGGGGCGGGGCTTAAGGGGCGAGGGGGCGGGGCTTAAGGGGCGAGGGGGCGGGGCTTAAGGGGCGAGGGGGCGGGGCTTAAGGGGCGAGGGGGCGGGGCTTAAGGGGCGAGGGGGCGGGGCTTAAGGGGCGAGGGGGCGGGGCTTAAGGGGCGAGGGGGCGGGGCTTAAGGGGCGAGGGGGCGGGGCTTAAGGGGCGAGGGGGCGGGGCTTAAGGGGCGAGGGGGCGGGGCTTAAGGGGCGAGGGGGCGGGGCTTAAGGGGCGAGGGGGCGGGGCTTAAGGGGCGAGGGGGCGGGGCTTAAGGGGCGAGGGGGCGGGGCTTAAGGGGCGAGGGGGCGGGGCTTAAGGGGCGAGGGGGCGGGGCTTAAGGGGCGAGGGGGCGGGGCTTAAGGGGCGAGGGGGCGGGGCTTAAGGGGCGAGGGGGCGGGGCTTAAGGGGCGAGGGGGCGGGGCTTAAGGGGCGAGGGGGCGGGGCTTAAGGGGCGAGGGGGCGGGGCTTAAGGGGCGAGGGGGCGGGGCTTAAGGGGCGAGGGGGCGGGGCTTAAGGGGCGAGGGGGCGGGGCTTAAGGGGCGAGGGGGCGGGGCTTAAGGGGCGAGGGGGCGGGGCTTAAGGGGCGAGGGGGCGGGGCTTAAGGGGCGAGGGGGCGGGGCTTAAGGGGCGAGGGGGCGGGGCTTAAGGGGCGAGGGGGCGGGGCTTAAGGGGCGAGGGGGCGGGGCTTAAGGGGCGAGGGGGCGGGGCTTAAGGGGCGAGGGGGCGGGGCTTAAGGGGCGAGGGGGCGGGGCTTAAGGGGCGAGGGGGCGGGGCTTAAGGGGCGAGGGGGCGGGGCTTAAGGGGCGAGGGGGCGGGGCTTAAGGGGCGAGGGGGCGGGGCTTAAGGGGCGAGGGGGGATTTCTATTGAAATTTGGCTGAATTCAGTCCCAAATTTCTCCTGAATGCAGGCTTGAATTTGTCCTGAATGCAGGCTTGAATTTCTCCTAGTCTTGCCCATAATATCACCTGCACTTTGGCTCAAATTTTTCCTAGATTTGGACTTGAATTTCTCCTGGACCTGGGGCTGAATTTCTCCTGGAGTTCGTGTAGACTCTCTCCTGGAATTGGACTGGAATTTCTGCTGCTCTTGGGCTGGAATTTCTCCTGGACTTGGGCCTCATTTTAGGCTGGAATTACTCCTGGTTTGAGGCCTGAATTTCTCTAGGCCCTGTTCTTGAATTTCTCCTGGATGTGGGCTGGATTTTGGCAGCTCTTGGGCTGGAATTTCTCCTGGACCTGGCCTGCATTTTAGGCTGGAATGTCTCCTGGACTTAGGCCTAATTTTCTTCTGGATTTCGGGGGGACTATCTCCTGAAATTGGACGGGATGTTGGCTGCTCTTGGGCTAAAATTTCTGCTGGACTTGGGCTGTATTTTAGGCTGGATTTTCTCCTGGACTTGGGCCTGAATTTCTCCTGCACGTGGGCTAGAATTTCTATTGGGCTCAGGGCTGAATTTCTCTTGACTTTTGGCTTGAATTTCTCCTGCACATAGGTCTAAATTTCTTTTGGAGTTCGGGTGGACTATGTCCTGAAATTGGACTGGATTTCGGCTGCTCTTGGGCTAAAATTTCTGCTGGACTTGGGCTGCATTTTAGGCTGGATTTTCTCCTGGACTTGGCCTGAATTTCTCCTGCACGTGGGCTGGAATTTCTATTGGGTTTAGGGCTGAATTTCTCCTGGACTTGGGCTGCATTTTAGCCTGGAATTTCTCCTGGAGCAGGGCCCAAATTTCTCCTCTTCTTGGTCTGGATTTAGGCTGTAATTTCTCCTGGATTTGGGCCTAATTTTAGGCTGGGATTACTCCTGGTTTCAGGCCTGAATTTCTCTAGGCCCTGTTCTTGAATTTCTCCTGAATGTGGGCTGGATTTTGGCTGCCCTTGGGCCTGAATGTCTCCTGGACTTGGGCTGCATTTTAGGCTGGATTTTCCTCTGGACTTGGGCCTGAATTTCTCCTGCACGTGAACTGGATTTTTGCTGCAATTTCTCCTGGACTTGGGCCCAAAATTCTCCTGGAGTTCAGATGGACTATCTCCTGGACTTGGACTGGAATTTCTGCAGGATTTGGGCTGGAATTTCTCCTGGACTTGGGCTTCATTTTAGGCTGGAATAACTCTTGGTTTGAGGCCTGAATTTCTCTAGGCCCTGTTCTTGAATTTCTCCTGGATGTGGGCTGGATTTTGGCTGCTCTTGGGCTGGAATTTCTCCTGGACTTGGACCCAAATTTCTCCTGGAGTTTGGGTGGACTATCTCCATGACTTGGACTGGAATTTCTGCAACATTTGGGCTGGAATGCCTCCTGGACATAGGCCTAATTTTCTCCTGGAGTTCGGTTGGACTATCTCCTGAAATTGGACTGGATTTTGCCTGCTCTTGGGCTAAAATTTCTGCTGGACTTGGGCTGCATTTTAGGCTGGATTTTCTCCTGGATCTGGGCCCAAATTTCTCCTCCACTTGGACTGCATTTAGGCTGTAATTTCTCCTGGACTTGGGCTCAAATTTCTCCTAGAGTTCGGGTGGACTATCTCCGGGACTTGGACTGGAATTACTGCTGCACTTGGGCTGGAATTTCTCTTGGACTTGGGCCTCAATTTAGGCTAGAATTACTCCTGGTTTGAGGCCTGAATTTCTCTAGGCCTTGTTCTTGAATTTCTCCTGGATGTGGGCTGGATTTTGGCTGCCCTTGATCTAAAGCTTCTGCTGGACTTGCGCTGAATTTTAGGCCAGAATTTCTCCTAGACTTGGCCGCAATATCACCTGCATTTTGGTTCAAATTTTTCCTAGATTTGGACTTCAATTTCTCCTGGACTTGGGTCCAAATTTCTCCTGGAGTTCAGGTAGAGTATCTCCTGGAGTTGGACTGGAATTTCTGCAGGATTTGGGCTGGAATTTCTCCTGGACTTGGGCCTCATTTTAGGCTGGAATTACTCCTGGTTTGAGGCCTGAATTTCTCTAGGCCCTGTTCTTGAAATTCTCCTCAATATGGACTGGATTTTGTCTGCTCTTGTGCTAAAATTTCTCCTCGACTTTGGCTACATTTTAGGCTGGAATTTCTCCTGGATATGGGCTGGATTTATGCTGGAATTTCTCCTGGACTTGGGCATAATTTTCTCCTGCAGTTCGGGTTGACTATCTCCTGAAACTGGAGTGGAGTTTGGCTGCTCTTAGGCTAAAATTTCTGCTGGACTTGGGCTGCATTTTAGGCTGGATTTTCTCCTGGACTTGGGCCTGAATTTCTTCTGCACGCGGGCTGGAATTTCTGTTGGGCTTGGGGCTGAATTTCTCCTGGACATGGTCTGGATTTATGCTGGAATTTCTCCTGGACTTAGGCCTAAATATCTTTTGGAGTTCAGGTGGACTATCTCCTGGACTTGGACTGGAATTTCTGCTGCACTTGGGCTGCAATTTCTCCTGGCTACAGGGGCGAGAAGGTGTGCCTTCAGGGGTGAGGGGGAGTGCTTTCAGTTGCGAGGGGGCGTGCCTTAAAGCTGGAGAGATGCAGGCCACAATGCAGGCCAAATTCGAGGTCACTTCCAGGGGAAACCTGGGCTCCAGCGCAGGTCAAATCTGGGATTCCGCGCAGGAGAAATTGGAGGTCACGTGCAGGAGAAATTTCAGGGAGTCCAGCAGAAATTGAAGGTTGCAGTGCAGGAGAAATTTTGGCCAGAGTTCAAGAGAAATTAGAGGGCACGTTGAGGAGAAATTCGGGCTCTACTACAGGGGAAATTTGGGCCAGAATCCAGGGGAAATTCAGACCCAAGTGCACGAGAAATTCTCACCCAAATCCTGGTGAAATTCAGACCCAAGTCCCTATGAAATTCAGGCCCAATTCAGTGGGCCTCATGACATTTCCTCATTCCAGTTAGGGATGAGAGGGAACTAAGACATGCCCTGCCAGCCCTGACCCTTCTGGCAGTCTGGGGAGATCAGCACCAGCTGGGAATGCCAACAAGAGCCTGCCCCAATTAAGGCCAGGCTGGGAGATTGCTTAGGCCTGAAGTCAATTATCTCATGACTCTCTAAATAGAGGGAGGCTCCATGGCTGACCCTTGCTTTCTCCTGGTCTGCAGGGGCTGCACCCAGCATGTCCCTTGGAGTGGGATGGCACTCAGAGCTCCACACCCCCCAGTCTGGGAAAGGAGAGAGCGGTCGACACGGCCTGGGCTGAAAAGCCTCCTGGAGGCTCAGCTCTGCTCCTGTTGAGACATGCTGACATGTGACGGGAAGGCTTGCACCGGGCTCCAGAAGCGTTTGAACAGGTACCTTCCTAGCAAGATGCGTATCTCCACGGCCATTTCTGTCTCTGGCGGGGGGAGCGTGTGCGTGCAGCTGCGTGCTGGGAACTGTGTTAACCCTTTGCTGGAGTTGCTGCGCTGATGGATGGAGAGTCGGGACCCGCTGGGGAATGGTGTGATCTGACTGTGGGCCAGATGGGAATAGTGTGAAGGGACTTTGTGCAAAACTTGGGGGCAGCATCAGTTCAAAGCCCAAACTCCACAGGTTGTGCTCCTGTCCCCAGTTCCTTAGGCATAAAGCGTTAGTCTGGAGTGGGGCCTGCGGTGGACCCAGCCGCAGGTGCATTTCTCTTCGGCGGAGTGTAGAAAGGCGTGGGAATCTGACGTCCCAGCGTTGGAGAGATCTGAGGGACAGGTCTCGGACCTCTTCTTGAGTTTCTCCTGGATGTGGGCTGCATTTTAGAATGGAAATTCTCCTGGACTTGGGCCCAAATTTCTCCTAGAGATCGGGTGGACTATCTCCGGGATTTGGACTGGAATTCCTGTGGCACTTGGGCTGGAATTTCTCCTGGACATGGACCATATTTTAGGCTAGATTTAGTCCTGTTTTGAGGCCTGGCTTGCTCCACCCCCTGCTCTTGAGATTCTCCCGGATGTGGTCTGCATTTTGGCTGCATTTTGGCAGGAGCTTCCCGTGGTTTGTGGCCTGGCTTGCTCCACCCCCTGCTCTCGATATTCTCCCAGATGTGGTCTGGAGTTTGGCTGCCTTTTGTGCTGGACCTTCTCGTGGTTTGAGGCCTGGCTTGCTCCACCCCCTGCTCTTGAGATTCTTCCCGATGTGGGCTGCATTTTGGCTGCATTTTGGGCTGGAGCTTCTCGTGGTTTGGGGCCTGGCTTGGTCCACCCCCTGCTCTTGATATTCTCCCTGATGTGGGCTGTATTTTGGCTGCATTTTGGGCAGGAGCTTCTCGGGGTTTGAGGACTGGCTTGCTCCACCACTTGCTCTTGATATTCTCCCAGATGTGGGCTGGATTTTGGCTGCCTTATGGGCTGGAGCTTCTCGTGGTTTGAGGCTTGGCTTGCTGCAGCCGCTGCTCTTGATATTCTCCCACATGTGGCCTGCATTTTGGTTGCCTTTTGGACTGGAAATACCGTTTTTTGAGACCTGGCTTGCTCCACCCCCTGCTCTTGAGATTCTCCTGGATGTGGGCTGCATTTTGGCTGTCTTTTGGGCTGTAGATTCTCGTGGTTTGAGGCCTGGCTTGCTCCACCCCCTGCTCTTGAGATTCTCCCAGATGCGGGCTGCATTTTGGCTGCATTTTGGGCTGGAGCTTCTCGAGGTTTGAGGCCTGGCTTGCTCCAGCCGCTGCTCTTGATATTCTCCCGGATGTGGGCTGCATTTTGGTTGCCTTTTGGGCTGGAGCTTCTCGTGGTTTGGGGCCTGCCTTGCTCCACCCCCTGCTCTTGAGATTCTCCCGGATGTGGGCTGCATTTTGGTTGCCTTTTGGGCTGGAGCTTCTCGTGGATTGGGGCCTGCCTTGCTCCACCCCCTGCTCTTGAGATTCTCCCGGATGTTGCCTGGATTTTGGTTGCCTTTTGGGCTGGAGCTTCTTGTGGTTTGAGGCCTGGCTTGCTCCACCCCATGCTCTTGAGATTCTCCCGGATGTGGGCTGCATTTTGGCTGCCATTTGGGCTGGAGCTTCTCGTGGTTTGAGGCCTGGCTTGCTCCACCCCCTGCTCTTGAGATTCTCCCGAATGTGCGCTGCATTTTGGCTGCCTTTTGGGCTGGAGCTTCTCATGGTTTGAGGCCTGGCTTGCTCCACCCCCTGCTCTTGAGATTCTCCCATGGGTTGGTTGGATTTTGGGAGCCTTTTGGGCTGGAGATTCTCGTGGTTTGAGGCTTGGCTTGCTCCACCCCTTGCTCTTGATATTCTCCCGCATGTGGCCTGCATTTTGGTTGCCTTTTGGGCTGGAAATTTCCGTTTTTTGAGACCTCGCTTGCTCCACCCCCTGCTCTTGAGATTCTCCCGGATGTGGGCTGCATTTTGGCTGCCTTGTGGGCTGGAGCTTCTCGTGGTTTGAGGCCTGGCTTGCTCCACCCCCTGCCCTTGATATTCTCCCGCATGTGGCCTGCATTTTGGTTGCCTTTAGGCTGGAAATTTCCGTTTTTGAGGCCTGGCTTGCGCCACCCCTTGCTCTTGATATTCTCCCGTGTGTGGGCTGCATTTTGGCTGCCTTTTGGGCTGGAGCTTCTCGTGGTTTGAGTCCTGGCCTGCTCCAAACCCTGCTCTTGATATTATCTTTTATGTGGGCTGGACTATGGCTGCCTTTTAGGCTGGAGCTTCTCGTGGTTTGAGGCCTGGCTTGCTCCACACCCTGCTCTTGAGATTCTCCTGGATGTGGGCTGCATTTTGGCTGCCTTTTGGGCTGGAGCTTCTCGTGGATTGGGGCGTTCCTTGCTTCAGCCGCTGCTCTTGATATTCTCCTGGATATGGGCTGCATTTTTGGCTGCCTTTTGGGCTGGAGCTTCTCGTGGTTCCAGGCCTGGCTTACTCCACCCCCTGCTCTTGATATTCTCCGGGAGTTGGGCTGGAGTTTGACTGCCCTTTGGGCTTTAACTTTTCGTGGTTTGAGGCCTGGCTTGCTCCACCCCCTGCTCTTGAGATTCTCCCGGATGTGGGCTGGATTTTGGCTGCCTTTTGGGCTGGAGCTTCTCGTGGTTTGAAGCCTGCCTTGCTCCACCCCCTGCTCTTGATATTCTCCTGGATGTGGGCTGGATTTTTGGCTGCCTTTTGGGCTGGAGCTTCTCGTGGTTTGAGGCCTGGCTTGCTCCACCCCCTGCTCTTGATATTCTCCGGGAGTTAGGCTGGAATTTGACTGCCTTTTGGGCTTTAACTTTTCGTGGTTTGAGGCCTGGCTTGCTCCGCCCCCTGCTCTTGATATTGTCCTGGATGTGGGCTGGATTTTGGCTGCATTTTGGGCTAGAGCTTCTCATGGTTTGAGGCCTGCCTTCCTCCAGCCCCTATTCTTGATATTCTCCCAGTAATAGGGCTGGAATTTGGCTGCCTTTTGGGCTGGAGCTTCTTGTAGTTTGAGGCCTGGCTTGCTCCACCCCCTGCTCTTGAGATTCTCCCGGATGTGGGCTTCATTTTGGCTGGTTTTTGGGCTGGAGCTTCTCGTGGTTTGAGACCTGGCTTGCTCCACCCCCTGCTCTTGAGATTCTCCCGGATGTGGGCTGGATTTTGGCTGCCTTTTGGGCTGGAACTTCTCGTGTTTTGAGGCCTGGCTTGCTCCACCCCCTGCTCTTGATATTCTCCCACATGTGGGCTGCATTTTTGCTGCATTTTGGGATGGAGCTTCTTGTGGTTTGAAGCCTGGCTTGTTCCGCCCCCTGCTCTTGATATTCTCCCGGATGTGGGTTGCATTTTTGCTGCCTTTTGGTCTGGAGCTTCTTGTGGTTTGAGGCCTGGCTTGCTCCACCCCCTGCTCTTGAGATTCTCCCGGATGTGGGCTGGATTTTGGCTGCCTTTTGGGCTGGAGCTTCTCGTGTTTTGAGGCCTGGCTTGCTCCACCCCCTGCTCTTGAGATTCTCCCGGATGTGGGCTGCATTTTGGCTGCCTTTTGGGCTGGAGCTTCTCGTGTTTTGAGGCCTGGCTTGCTCCACCCCCTGCTCTTGAGATTCTCCCGGATGTGGGCTGCATTTTGGCTGCCTTTTGGGCTGGAGCTTCTCGTGGTTTGAAGCCTGCCTTGCTCCACCCCCTGCTCTTGATATTCTCCTGGATATGGGCTGCATTTTTGGCTGCCTTTTGGGCTGGAGCTTCTCGTGGTTTGAGGCCTGGCTTGCTCCACCCCCTGCTCTTGATATTCTCCGGGAGTTAGGCTGGAATTTGACTGCCTTTTGGGCTTTAACTTTTCGTGGTTTGAGGCCTGGCTTGCTCCGCCCCCTGCTCTTGATATTGTCCTGGATGTGGGCTGGATTTTGGCTGCCTTTTGGGCTGGAGCTTCTCATGGTTTGAGGCCTGCCTTGCTCCAGCCCCTATTCTTGATATTCTCCCAGATATACGGCTGGAATTTGGCTGCTTTTTGGGCTGGAGCTTCTTGTAGTTTGAGGCATGGCTTGCTCCACCCCCTGCTCTTGAGATTCTCCCGGATGTGGGCTGCATTTTGGTTGCCTTTTGGGCTGGAACTTCTTGTGGTTTGAGGCCTGGCTTGCTCCACCCCATGCTCTTGAGATTCTCCCGGATGTGGGCTGCATTTTGGCTGCCATTTGGGCTGGAGCTTCTCGTGGTTTGAGGCCTGGCTTGCTCCACCCCCTGTGCATGATATTCTCCCGGATGTGGGCTGGAGTTTGGCTGCATATTGGGTTTGAGCTTCTCGTGGTTTGAGGCCTGGCTTGCTCCACCCCCTGCTCTTGATATTCTCCCTGATGTGGGCTGGATTTTGGCTGCCTTTTGGGCTGGAGCTTCTCGTGGTTTGAGGCTTGGCTTGCTCCACCCCTTGCTCTTGATATTCTCCCGCAAGTGGCCTGCATTTTGGTTGCCTTTTGGGCTGGAAATTTCCGTCTTTTGAGACCTCGCTTGCTCCACCCCCTGCTCTTGAGATTCTCCCGGATGTCGGCTGGAATTTGCCTGCCTTTTGGGCTGGAGCTTCTCGTGGTTTGAGGCCTGGATTGCTCGACCCCCTACTCTTGATATTCTCTTGGATGTGGGCTGGATTTTGGTTGCCTTTTGGGCTGGAGCTTCTTGTGGTTTGAGGCCTGGCTTGTTCCACCACTTGCTCTTGATATTCTCCTGGATGTGGGCTGGATTTTGGCTGCCTTTTGGGCTGGAGCTTCTTGTGGTTTGAGACCTGGCTTGCTCCACCCCTTGCTCTTGATATTCTCGTGGATATGGGCTGCATTTTTGGCTGCCTTTTGAGCTGGAGCTTCTCGTGGTTTGAGGCCTGGCTTGCTCCACCCCCTCTGCATGATATTCTCCTGGGTGTGGGCTGGAGTTGGGCTGCCTTTGGGCTGGAGCTTCTCGAGGTTTGAGGCCTGGCTTGCTCCACCCCCTGCTCTTGAGATTCTCCCGGAGATGGGCTTCATTATGGCTGAATTTTGGGCTGGAGCTTCTCGTGGTTTGAGGCCTGGCTTGCTCCAGCCCCTGCTCTTGAGACTCTCCCGGATGTGGGCTGCATTTTGGCTGCCTCGTGGGCTGGAGCTTCTCGTGGTTTGAGGCCTGGCTTGCTCCACCCCCTGCCCTTGATATTCTCCCGCATGTGGCCTGCATTTTGGCTGCCTTTAGGCTGGAAATTTCCGTTTTTTGAGGCCTGGCTTGCTCCACCCCTTGCTCTTGAGATTCTCCCGGATGTGGGCTGCATTTTGGCTGCCTTTTGGGCTGGAGCTTCTCGTGGTTTGAGTCCTGGCCTGCTCCAACCCCTGCTCTTGATATTATCTTTTATGTGGGCTGGACTATGGCTGCCTTTTGGGCTGGAACTTCTCGTGGTTTGAGGCCTGGCTTGCTCCGCCCCCTGCTCTTGATATTCTCCCGGATGTGGGCTGCATTTTGGCTGCCTTTTGGGCTGGAGCTTCTTGTGGTTTGAAGCCTGGCTTGCTCCGCCCCCTGCTCTTGATATTCTCCCGGATGTGGGCTGCATTTTGGCTGCATTTTGGGCTGGAGCTTCTCGTGGTTTGAGGCCTGCCTTGCTCCACCCCCTGCTCTTGATATTCTCCCGGAGATGGGCTTCATTATGGCTGAATTTTGGGCTGGAGCTTCTCGTGGTTTGAGGCCTGGCTTGCTCCAGCCCCTGCTCTTGAGACTCTCCCGGATGTGGGCTGCATTTTGGCTGCCTCGTGGGCTGGAGCTTCTCGTGGTTTGAGGCCTGGCTTGCTCCACCCCCTGCCCTTGATATTCTCCCGCATGTGGCCTGCATTTTGGCTGCCTTTAGGCTGGAAATTTCCGTTTTTTGAGGCCTGGCTTGCTCCACCCCTTGCTCTTGAGATTCTCCCGGATGTGGGCTGCATTTTGGCTGCCTTTTGGGCTGGAGCTTCTCGTGGTTTGAGTCCTGGCCTGCTCCAACCCCTGCTCTTGATATTATCTTTTATGTGGGCTGGACTATGGCTGCCTTTTGGGCTGGAACTTCTCGTGGTTTGAGGCCTGGCTTGCTCCGCCCCCTGCTCTTGATATTCTCCCGGATGTGGGCTGCATTTTGGCTGCCTTTTGGGCTGGAGCTTCTTGTGGTTTGAAGCCTGGCTTGCTCCGCCCCCTGCTGTTGATATTCTCCCGGATGTGGGCTGCATTTTGGCTGCATTTTGGGCTGGAGCTTCTCGTGGTTTGAGGCCTGCCTTGCTCCACCCCCTGCTCTTGATATTCTCCCGGATGTGGGCTGCATTTTGGCTGCCTTTTGGGCTGGAGCTTCTCGTGGTTTGAGGCCTGGCTTGCTCCACCCCCTTCTCTTGATATCCTCCCGCATGTGGGCTGGAATTTTGGCTGCCTTTTGGGCTGGAGCTTCTCGTGGTTTGAGGCCTGGCTTGCTCCACACCCTTCTCTTGAGATTCTCCCGGATGTGGGATGCATTTTGGCTGATTCTTGGGCTGGAGCTTCTCGTGGTTTGAGGCCTGCCTTGCTCCAACCCCCTGCTCTTGATATTTTCCGGGAGTTGGGCTGGAGTTTGGCTGCCTTTTGGGCTGGAGCTTCTCGTGGTTTGAGGCCTGGCTTGCTCCACCCCCTGCTCTTGAGATTCTCCCGGATGTGGGCTGTATTTTGGCTGCCTATTGGGCTGGATCTTCTCGTGGTTTGAGGCCTGGCTTGCTCCACCCCCTGCTCTTGATATTCTCCCTGATGTGGGCTGCATTTTGGCTGCCTTTTGGGCTGGAGCTTCTCATGGTTGGAGGCCTGGCTTGCTCCACCCCCTGCTCTTGATATTCTCCCGGATGTGGTCTGCGTTTTTGCTGCCTTTTGGGCTGGAGCTTCTTGTGGTTTGAGGCCTGGCTTGCTCCACCCCCTGCTCTCGATATTCTCCCGGATGTGTGCTGGAATTTGGCTGCCTTTTGGGCTGGAGCTTCTCGTGATTTGAGGCCTGGCTTGCTCCACCCACTGCTCTTGAGATTCTCCCTGATGTGGTCTGGATTTAGGCTGCCTTTTGGGCTTTAGCTTTTCGCGGTTTGAGGCCTGGCTTGCTCCACCCCCTGCTCTTGAGATTCTCCCGGATTTGGGCTGGAATTTGGCTTCCTTTTGGGCAGGAGCTTCTCGTGGTTTGAGGCCTGGCTTGCTCCACCCCCTGCTCTTGAGATTCTCCCGGATGTGGCCTGCATTTTGGCTCTATTTTGGGCTTTAGATTTTCGTGGTTTGAGGCCTGGCTTGCTCCACCCCCTGCTCTTGATATTCTCCCGGATGTGGTCTGTATTTTGGCTGCATTTTGGGCTGGAGCTTCTCGTGGTTTGAGGCCTGGCTTGCTCCACCCCCTGCTCTTGAGATTCTCCCGGATGTGGGCTGGAGTTTGGCTGCCTTTTGGGCTGGAGCTTCTCGTGGTTTGAGGCCTGGCTTGCTCCATCCCCTGCTCTTGAGATTCTCCCGGATGTGGGCTGCATTTTGGCTGCCTTTTGGGCTGGAGCTTCTCGTGGTTTGAGGCCTGGCTTGCTCCAGCCCCTACTCTTGATATTCTCCCAGATATAGGGCTAGATTTTGGCTGCATTTTGGGCTGGAGCTTCTCGTGGTTTGAGGCCTGGCTTGCTCCACCCCCTGCTCTTGAGATTCTCCCGGATGTGGGCTGCATTTTGGCTGCCTTTTGGGCTGGAGCTTCTCGTGGTTTGAGGCCTGGCTTGCTCCACACCCTGCTCTTGAGATTCTCCCGAATGTGTGCTGGAATTTGGCTTCCGTTTGGGCAGGAGCTTCTTGTGGTTTGAGGCCTGGCTTGCTCCACTCCCTGCTCTTGAGATTCTCCCGGATGTGGGCTGCATTTTTGCTGCCTTTTGGGCTGGAGCTTCTCGTGGTTTGAGGCCTGGCTTTCTCCACCCCCTGCTCTTGATATTCTCCCGGATGTGGGCTGCATTTTGCTGCATTTTGGGCTGGAGCTTCTCGTGGTTTCAGGCCTGGCTTGCTCCACCCCCTGCTCTTGAGATTCTCCCGGATGTGGGCTGTATTTTGGCTGCATTTGGGGCTGGATCTTCTCGTGGTTTGAGGCCTGGCTTGCTCCACCCCCTGCTCTTGATATTCTCCCTGATGTGGACTGCATTTTGGCTGCATTTTGGGCTGGAGCTTCTCACGGTTGGAGGCCTGGCTTGCTCCACAGCCTGCTCTTGATATTCTGCCGGATGTGGGCTGGAATTTGGCTGCCTTTTGGGCTGGAGCTTCTCGTGGTTTGAGGCCTTGCTTGCTCCACCCACTGCTCTTGATATTCTCCCGGATGTCGGCTGGATTTTGGTTGCCATTTGGGCTGGAGCTTCTCGTGGTTTGAGGCCTGGCTTGCTCCACCCCCTGCGCTTGAGATTCTCCCGGATGTGGGCTGCATTTTGGCTGCCTTTTGGGCTGGAGCTTCTCATGGATTGAGGCCTGGCTTGCTCCAGCCCCTACTCTTGATATTCTGCCAGATATAGGGCTGGATTTTGGCTGCCTTTTGGGCTGGAGATTCTCGTGGTTTGAGGCCTGGCTTGCTCCACCCCCTGCTCTTGAGATTCTCCCGAAGGTGTGCTGGAATTTGGCTTCCGTTTGGGCAGGAGCTTCTTGTGGTTTGAGGCCTGGCTTGCTCCACTCCCTGCTCTTGAGATTCTCCCGGATGTGGGCTGCATTTTTGCTGCCTTTTGGGCTGGAGCTTCTCGTGGTTTGAGGCCTGGCTTTCTCCACCCCCTGCTCTTGATATTCTCCCGGATGTGGGCTGCATTTTGCTGCATTTTGGGCTGGAGCTTCTCGTGGTTTGAGGCCTGGCTTGCTCCACCCCCTGCTCTTGAGATTCTCCCGGATGTGGGCTGTATTTTGGCTGCATTTGGGGCTGGATCTTCTCGTGGTTTGAGGCCTGGCTTGCTCCACCCCCTGCTCTTGATATTCTCCCTGATGTGGACTGCATTTTGGCTGCATTTTGGGCTGGAGCTTCTCATGGTTGGAGGCCTGGCTTGCTCCACCCCCTGCTCTTGATATTCTCCCGGATGTGGTCTGCATTTTTGCTGCCTTTTGGGCTGGAGCTTCTCGTGGGTTGAAGCCTGGCTTGCTCCACAGCCTGCTCTTGATATTCTGCCGGATGTGGGCTGGAATTTGGCTGCCTTTTGGGCTGGAGCTTCTCGTGGTTTGAGGCCTTGCTTGCTCCACCCACTGCTCTTGATATTCTCCCGGATGTCGGCTGGATTTTGGTTGCCATTTGGGCTGGAGCTTCTCGTGGTTTGAGGCCTGCCTTGCTCCACCCCCTGCTCTTGAGATTCTCCCGGATTTTGGCTGGAATTTGGCTGCCTTTTGGGCAGGAGCTTCTCGTGGTTTGAGGCCTGGCTTGCTCCACCCCCTGCTCTTGATATTCTCCCAGATATAGGGCTGGATTTTGGCTGCCTTTTGGGCTTGAGCTTCTCGTGGTTTGAGGCCTGCCTTGCTCCACCCCCTGCTCTTGAGATTCTCCCGGATGTGGTCTGCATTTTTCCTGCCGTTTGGGCTGGAGCTCCTCGTGGTTTGAGGCCTGGCTTGCTCCACCCCCTGCTCTTGATATTCTCCCGGAGGTGGTCTGCATTTTTGTTGCTTTTTGGGCTTTAGCTTCTTGTGGTTTGAAGCCTGGCTTGCTCCACCCCCTGCTCTTGAGATTGTCCCGGATGTGGGCTGCATTTTGGCTGCATTTTGGGCTGGAGCTTCTCGTGGTTTGAGGCCTGGCTTGCTCCACCCCCTGCTCTTGAGATTCTCCCGGATGTGGGCTGCATTTTGGCTGCCTTTTGGGCTGGAGGTTCTCGTGGTTTGAGGCCTGCCTTGCTCCACCCTCTGCTCCTGATATTCTCCCGGATGTGGGCTGGATTTTGGCTGCCTTTTGGGCTGGAGCTTCTCGTGGTTGGAGGCCTGGCTTGCTCCACCCCCTGCTCTTGATATTCTCCCGGATGTGGTCTGCGTTTTTGCTGCCTTTTGGGCTGGAGCTTCTTGTGGTTTGAAGCCTGGATTGCTCCACCCCCTGCTCTTGATATTCTCCCGGATGTGGTCTGGATTTAGGCTGCCTTTTGGGCTGGAGCTTTTCGCGGTTTGAGGCCTGGCTTGCTCCACCCCCTGCTCTTGAGATTCTCCCGGATTTGGGCTGGAATTTGGCTTCCTTTTGGGCAGGAGCTTCTCGAGGTTTGAGGCGTGGCTTGCTCCATCCCCTGCTCTTGATACTGTTCCGGATGTGGGCTGTATTTTGGCTGCATTTTGGGCTGGAGCTTCTCGTGGTTTGAGGCCTGGCTTGCTCCACCCCCTGCTCTTGAGATTCTCCCGGATGTGGCCTGCATTTTGGCTGTATTTTGGGCTGTAGCTTCTCATGGTTTGAGGCCTGGCTTGCTCCACCCCCTGCGCTTGAGATTCTCCCAGATGTGGGCTGTATTTTGGCTGCCTTTTGGGCTGGAGCTTCTCGTGGTTTGAGGCCTGGCTTGCTCCACCCCCTGCTCTTGAGATTCTCCCGGATGTGGGCTGCATTTTGGCTGCCTTTTGGGCTGGAGCTTCTCATGGTTTGAGGCCTGGCTTTCTCCAGCCCCTACTCTTGATATTCTCCCAGATATAGGGCTGGATTTTGGCTGCCTTTTGGGCTGGAGCTTCTCGTGGTTTGAGGCCTGGCTTGCTCCACCCCCTGCTCTTGATATTCTCCCGGAGGTGGTCTGCATTTTTCCTGCTGTTTGGGCTGGAGCTCCTCGTGGTTTGAGGCCTGGCTTGCTCCACCCCCTGCTCTTGAGATTCTCCCGAAGGTGGGCTGGAATTTGGCTTCTGTTTGGGCAGGAGCTTCTTGTGGTTTGAGGCCTGGCTTGCTCCACTCCCTGCTCTTGAGATTCTCCCGGCTGTGGTCTGTATTTTTGATGCTTTTTGGGCTTTAGATTCTTTTGGTTTGAAGCCTGGCTTGCTCCACCCCCTGCTCTTGAGATTGTCCCGCATGTGGGCTGCATTTTGGCTGCATTTTGGGCTGGAGCTTCTCGTGGTTTGAGGCCTGGCTTGCTCCACCCCCTGCTCTTGAGATTCTCCCGGATGTGGGCTGCATTTTGGCTGCCTTTTGGGCTGGAGCTTCTCGTGGTTTGAGGCCTGCCTTGCTCCACCTCCTGCTCCTGGTATTCTCCCGGATGTGGGCTGGATTTTGGCTGCCTTTTGGGCTGGAGCTTCTCGTGGTTTGAGGCCTGCCTTTCTCCACCCCCTGCTCTTGAGATTCTCCCGGATGTGGACTGTATTTTGGCTGCCTTTTGGGCTGGATCTTCTCGTGGTTTGAGGCCTGGCTTGCTCCACCCCCTGCTCTTGAGATTCTCCCTGATGTGGGCTGCATTTTGGCTGCCTTTTGGGCTGGAGCTTCTCATGGTTGGAGGCCTGGCTTGCTCCACCCCCTGCTCTTGATATTCTCCCGGATGTGGGCTGCATTTTTGCTGCCTTTTGGGCTGGAGCTTCTCGTGGTTTGAAGCCTGGCTTGCTCCACCCCCTGCTCTTGATATTCTCCCGGATGTGGGCTGGAATTTGGCTGCCTTTTGGGCTGGAGCTTCTCGTGGTTTGAGGCCTGGCTTGCTCCACCCACTGCTCTTGAGATTCTCCCGGAGGTGGGCTGCATTTTGGCTGCCTTTTGGGCTGGAGCTTCTCGTGGTTTGAGGCCTGCCTTGCTCCACCCCCTGCTCCTGATATTCTCCCGGATGTGGTCTGGATTTAGGCTGCCTTTTGGGCTGGAGCTTTTCGCGGTTTGAGGCCTGGCTTGCTCCACTCC
The DNA here is from genome assembly GCA_027574665.1 of Rhynochetos jubatus. NCBI lineage: Eukaryota > Metazoa > Chordata > Aves > Eurypygiformes > Rhynochetidae > Rhynochetos > Rhynochetos jubatus. The sequence continues at coordinate 915,199 of JAQBHY010000070.1, forward strand.
CTGCTCTTGAGATTCTCCCGGATTTGGGCTGGAATTTGGCTTCATTTTGGGGAGGAGCTTCTCGTGGTTTGAGGCCTGGCTTGCTCCATCCCCTGCTCTTGATACTCTTCCGGATGTGGGATGTATTTTGGCTGCCTTTTGGGCTGGAGCTTCTCGTGGTTTGAGGCCTGTCTTGCTCCACACCCTGCTCTTGAGATTCTCCCGGATGTGGCCTGTATTTTGGCTGCCTTTTGGGCTGGAGCTTCTCGTGGTTTGAGGCCTGGCTTGCTCCACCCCCTGCTCTTGAGATTCTCCCGGATGTGGGCTGCATTTTGGCTGCCTTTTGGGCTGGAGCTTCCCGTGGTTTGAGGCCTGCCTTGCTCCACCCCCTGCTCCTGATATTCTCCCGGATGTGGTCTGGATTTAGGCTGCCTTTTGGGCTGGAGCTTTTCGTTTTTTGAGGCCTGGCTTGCTCCACTCCCTGCTCTTGAGATTCTCCCGGATTTGGGCTGGAATTTGGCTTCATTTTGGGCAGGAGCTTCTCGTGGTTTGAGGCCTGGCTTGCTCCATCCCCTGCTCTTGATACTCTTCCGGATGTGGGATGTATTTTGGCTGCATTTTGGGCTGGAGCTTCTCGTGGTTTGAGGCCTGGCTTGCTCCACCCCCTGCTCTTGAGATTCTCCCGGATGTGGCCTGTATTTTGGCTGCCTTTTGGGCTGGAGCTTCTCGTGGTTTGAGGCCTGGCTTGCTCCACCCCCTGCGCTTGAGATTCTCCCGGATGTGGGCTGCATTTTGGCTGCCTTTTGGGCTGGAGCTTCTCATGGTTTGAGGCCTGGCTTGCTCCAGCCCCTGCTCTTGATATTCTCCCAGATATAGGGCTGGATTTTGGCTGCCTTTTGGGCTTTAGCTTCTCGTGGTTTGAGGCCTGGCTTGCTCCACCCCCTGCTCTTGAGATTCTCCCGGAGGTGGGCTGCATTTTTCCTGCCGTTTGGGCTGGAGGTTCTTGTGGTTTGAGGCCTGGCTTGCTCCACCCCCTGCTCTTGAGATTCTCCCGGATGTGGGCTGGAATTTGGCTTCCTTTTGGGCTGGAGCTCCTCGTGGTTTGAGGCCTGGCTTGCTCCACCCCCTGCTCTTGAGATTCTCCCGAAGGTGGGCTGGAATTTGGCTTCCGTTTGGGCAGGAGCTTCTTGTGGTTTGAGGCCTGGCTTGCTCCACTCCCTGCTCTTGATATTCTACCGGATGTAGGACTGGATTTTGCTGCATTTTCGGCTGGAGCTTCTCTTGGTTTGAGGCCTGGCTTGCTCCACCCCCTGCTCTTGAGATTCTCCCGGATGTGGGCTGTATTTTGGCTGCCTTTGGGGCTGGATCTTCTCGTGGTTTGAGGCCTGGCTTGCTCCACCCACTGCTCTTGATATTCTCCCTGATGTGGGCTGCATTTTGGCTGCTTTTTGGGCTGGAGCTTCTCGTGGTTTGAGGCCTTGCTTGCTCCACCCACTGCTCTTGATATTCTCCCGGATGTCGGCTGGATTTTGGCTGCCTTTTGGGCTGGAGCTTCTCGTGGTTTGAGGCCTGCCTTGCTCCACCCCCTGCTCTTGAGATTCTCCCGGATTTTGGCTGGAATTTGGCTTCCTTTTGGGCAGGAGCTTCTCGTGGTTTGAGGCCTGGCTTGCTCCACCCCCTGCTCTTGATATTCTCCCGGATGTGGTCTGCATTTTTGCTGCATTTTGGGCTGGAGCTTCTCGTGGTTTGAGGCCTGGCTTGCTCCACCCCCTGCTCTTGATATTCTCCCGGATGTGGGCTGGAATTTGGCTGCCTTTTGGGCTGGAGCTTCTCGTGGTTTGAGGCCTTGCTTGCTCCACCCACTGCTCTTGATATTCTCCCGGATGTCGGCTGGATTTTGGCTGCCTTTTGGGCTGGAGCTTCTCGTGGTTTGAGGCCTGCCTTGCTCCACCCCCTGCTCTTGAGATTCTCCCGGATTTTGGCTGGAATTTGGCTTCCTTTTGGGCAGGAGCTTCTCGTGGTTTGAGGCCTGGCTTGCTCCACCCCCTGCTCTTGATACTCTCCCGGATGTGGGCTGGAATTTGGCTGCCTTTTGGGCTGGAGCTTCTCGTGGTTTGAGCCCTGGCTTGCTCCACCCCCTGCTCTTGATATTCTCCGGGAGTTGGGCTGGAGTTTGGCTCCCTTTTGGGCTTTAGCTTTTCGTGGTTTGAGGCCTGGCTTGCTCCACCCCCTGCTCTTGAGATTCTCCCGGAGGTGGTCTGCATTTTTCCTGCCGTTTGGGCTGGAGCTCCTCGTGGTTTGAGGCCTGGCTTGCTCCACCCCCTGCTCTTGAGATTGTCCCGGATGTGGGCTGCATTTTGGCTGCATTTTGGGCCGGAGCTTCTCGTGGTTTGAGGCCTGCCTTGCTCCACCCCCTGCTCTTGAGATTCTCCCGGATGTGGGCTGCATTTTGGCTGCCTTTTGGGCTGGAGCTTCTCGTGGTTTGAGGCCTGCCTTGCTCCACCTCCTGCTCCTGATATTCTCCCGGATGTGGGCTGGATTTTGGCTGCCTTTTGGGCTGGAGCTTCTCGTGGTTTGAGGCCTGCCTTGCTCCACCCCCTGCTCTTGAGATTCTCCCGGATGTGGGCTGTATTTTGGCTGCCTTTTGGGCTGGATCTTCTCGTGGTTTGAGGCCTGGCTTGCTCCACCCCCTGCTCTTGAGATTCTCCCTGATGTGGGCTGCATTTTGGCTGCCTTTTGGGCTGGAGCTTCTCATGGTTGGAGGCCTGGCTTGCTCCACCCCCTGCTCTTGAGATTCTCCCGGATGTGGTCTGCATTTTTGCTGCCTTTTGGGCTGGAGCTTCTTGAGGTTTGAAGCCTGGCTTGCTCCACCCCCTGCTCTTGATATTCTCCCGGATGTGGGCTGGAATTTGGCTGCCTTTTGGGCTGGAGCTTCTCGTGGTTTGAGGCCTGGCTTGCTCCACCCACCGCTCTTGAGAGTCTCCCGGAGGTGGGCTGCATTTTGGCTGCATTTTGGGCTGGAGCTTCTCGTGGTTTGAGGCCTGGCTTGTTCCACCCCCTGCGCTTGAGATTCTCCCGGATGTGGGCTGCATTTTGGTTGCCTTTTGGGCTGGAGCTTCTCATGGTTTGAGGCCTGGCTTGCTCCAGCCCCTACTCTTGATATTCTCCCAGATATAGGGCTGGATTTTGGCTGCCTTTTGGGCTTTAGCTTCTCGTGGTTTGAGGCCTGGCTTGCTCCACCCCCTGCTCTTGATATTCTCCCGGAGGTGGTCTGCATTTTTCCTGCCGTTTGGGCTGGAGCTTCTTGTGGTTTGAGGCCTGGCTTGGTCCACCCCCTGCTCTTGATATTCTCCGGGAGTTGGGCTGGAGTTTGGCTCCCTTTTGGGCTTTAGCTTTTCGTGGTTTCCGGCCTGGCTTGCTCCACCCCCTGCTCTTGATATTCTCCCTGATGTGGGCTGCATTTTGGCTGCCTTTTGGGCTGGAGCTTCTCATGGTTGGAGGCCTGGCTTGCTCCACCCCCTGCTCTTGAGATTCTCCTGGATGTGGTCTGCATTTTGGCTGCCTTTTGGGCTGGAGCTTCTCGTGGTTTGAGGCCTGGCTTGCTCCAGCCCCTACTCTTGATATTCTCCCAAATATAGGGCTGGATTTTGGCTGCCTTTTGGGCTGGAGCTTCTCGTGGTTTGAGGCCTGCCTTGCTCCACCCCCTGCTCTTGAAATTCTCCGGATGTGGTCTGCATTTTTCCTGCCGTTTGGGCTGGAGCTTCTCATGGTTTGAGGCCTGGCTTGCTCCACCCCCTGCTCTTGAGATTCTCCCGGATGTGGTCTGCATTTTTGCTGCTTTTTGGGCTTTAGCTTCTTGTGGTTTGAAGCCTGGTTTGCTCCACCCCCTGCTCTTGAGATTCTCCCGGATTTGGGCTGCATTTTGGCTGCCTTTTGGGCTGGAGCTTCTCATGGTTTGAGGCCTGGCTTGCTCCGTCCCCTGCTCCTGATATTGTCCCTGATGTGGGCAGGAATTTGGCTTCCTTTTGGGCTGGAGCTCCTCGTGGTTTGAGGCCTGTCTTGCTCCACCCCCTGCTCTTGAGATTCTCCCGGATGTGGGCTGGATTTTGGCTGCCTTTGGGGCTGGAGCTTCTCGTGGTTTGAGGCCTGGCTTGCTCCACCCCCTGCTCTTGATATTCTCCCTGATGTGGGCTGCATTTTGGCTGCCTTTTGGGCTGGAGCTTCTCATGGTTGGAGGCCTGGCTTGCTCCACAGCCTGCTCTTGATATTCTCCCGGATGTGGGCTGGAATTTTGGCTGCCTTTTGGGCTGGAGCTTCTCGTGGTTTGAGACCTTGCTTGCTCCACCCACTGCTCTTGATATTCTCCCGGATGTCGGCTGGATTTTGGCTGCATTTTGGGCTGGAGCTTCTCGTGGTTTGAGGCCTGCCTTGCTCCACCCCCTGCTCTTGAGATTCTCCCGGATTTTGGCTGGAATTTGGCTTCGTTTTGGGCAGGAGATTCTCGTGGTTTGAGGCCTGGCTTGCTCCACCTCCTGCTCTTGATACTCTTCTGGATGTGGGCTGTATTTTGGCTGCATTTTGGGCTGGAGCTTCTCGTGGTTTGAGGCCTGGCTTGCTCCACCCCCTGCTCTTGAGATTCTCCAGGATGTGGCCTGCATTTTGGCTGTATTTTGGGCTGGAGCTTCTCGTGGTTTGGGGCCTGGCTTGCTCCACCCCCTGCTCTTGAGATTCTCCCGGATGTGGGCTGGAATTTGGCTGCCTTTTGGGCTGGAGCTTCTCGTGGTGAGGCCTGGCTTGCTCCACCCCCTGCTCTTGAGATTCTCCCGGATGTGGGCTGCATTTTGGCTGCCTTTTGGGCTGGAGCTTCTCGTGGTTTGAGGCCTGGCTTGCTCCACCCCCTGCTCTTGAGATTCTCCGGGAGTTGGGCTGGAGTTTGGCTCCATTTTGGGCTTTAGCTTTTCGTGGTTTGAGGCCTGGCTTGCTCCACCCCCTGCTCTTGAGATTCTCCCGGATGTGGTCTGTATTTTGGCTGCATTTTGGGCTGGAGCTTCTCGTGGTTTGAGGCCTGGCTTGCTCCACCCCCTGCTCTTGAGATTCTCCCGGATGTGGTCTGTATTTTGGCTGCATTTTGGGCTGGAGCTTCTCGAGGTTTGAGGCCTGGCTTGCTCCATCCCCTGCTCTTGAGATTCTCCCGGATGTGGCCTGCATTTTGGCTGCCTTTAGGGCTGGAGCTTTTCGCAGTTTGAGGCCTGGCTTGCTCCAACCCCTGCTCCTGAGATTCTCCCGGATTTGGGCTGGATTTTGGCTGCCTTTTGGGCTAGAGCTTCTCGTGGTTTGGGGCCTGGCTTGCTCCACCCACTGCTCTTGAGATTCTCCCGGATGTGGGCTGGATTTTGGCTGCCTTTTGGGCTGGAGCTTCTCGTGGTTTGAGGCCTGGCTTGATCCACCCCTGCTCTTGATATTCTACAGGATATGGGCTGCATTTTGGCTGCCTTTTGGGCTGGAGCTTCTCATGGTTGGAGGCCTGGCTTGCTCCACCCCCTGCTCTTGATATTCTCCTGGATGTGGTCTGTATTTTTGCTGCTTTTTGGGCTTTAGCTTCTTGTGGTTTGAAGCCTGGCTTGCTCCACCCCCTGCTCTTGAGATTGTCCCAGATGTGGGCTGCATTTTGGCTGCCTTTTGGGCTGGAGCTTCTCGTGGTTTGAGGCCTGGCTTGCTCCACCCCCTGCTCCTGATATTCTCCCGGATGTGGGCTGGATTTTGGCTGCCTTTTGGGCTGGAGCTTCTCGTGGTTTGAGGCCTGCCTTGCTCCACCCCCTGCTCCTGATATTCTCCCGGATGTGGGCTGGATTTTGGCTGCCTTTTGGGCTGGAGCTTTTCGCGGTTTGAGGCCTGGCTTGCTCCACCCCCTGCTCTTGAGATTCTCCCGGATGTGGGCTGCATTTTGGCTGCCTTTTGGGCTGGAGCTTCTCGTGGTTTGAGGCCTGGCTTGCTCCACCCCCTGCTCTTGAGATTCTCCGGGAGTTGGGCTGGAGTTTGGCTCCCTTTTGGTCTTTAGCTTTTCGTGGTTTCAGGCCTGGCTTGCTCCACCCCCTGCTCTTGAGATTCTCCCGGATGTGGTCTGCATTTTTCCTGCCGTTTGGGCTGGAGCTTCTCATGGTTGGAGGCCTGGCTTGCTCCACCCCCTGCTCTTGATATTCTCCCGGATGTGGGCTGCATTTTTGCTGCTTTTTGGGCTTTAGCTTCTTGTGGTTTGAAGCCTGGTTTGCTCCACCCCCTGCTCTTGAGATTCTCCCGGATGTGGGCTGCATTTTGGCTGCCTGTTGGGCTGGAGCTTCTCGTGGTTTGAGGCCTGGCTTGCTCCACCGCCTGCTCTTTATATTCTCCTGGATATGGGCTGCATTTTTGGCTGCATTTTGTTCTGGAGCTTCTCGTGGTTTGAGGCCTGGCTTGCTCCGCCCCCTGCTCTTGATATTCTCCCGGATGTGGGATGCATTTTGGCTGCCTTTTGGGCTGGAGCTTCTCGTGGTTTGAGGCCTTGCTTGCTCCACCCACTGCTCTTGATATTCTCCCGGATGTGGGCTGGAATTTGGCTGCCTTTTGCGCTGGATCTTCTCGTGGTGAGGCCTGGCTTGCTCCACCCCCTGCTCTTGAGATTCTCCCGGATGTGGGCTGCATTTTGGCTGCCTTTTGGGCTGGAGCTTCTCGTGGTTTGAGCCCTGGCTTGCTCCACCCCCTGCTCTTGATATTCTCCGGGAGTTGGGCTGGAGTTTGGCTCCCTTTTGGGCTTTAGCTTTTCGTGGTTTCAGGCCTGGCTTGCTCCACCCCCTGCTCTTGAGATTCTCCCGGATGTGGCCTGCATTTTGGCTGCATTTTTGGCTGGAGCTTTTCGCGGTTTGAGGCCTGGCTTGCTCCACCCCCTGCTCCTGAGATTCTCCCGGATTTGGGCTGGATTTTGGCTGCCTTTTGGGCTGGAGCTTCTCGTGGTTTGGGGCCTGGCTTGCTCCACCCCCTGCTCTTGAGATTCTCCCAGATGTGGGCTGGATTTTGGCTGATTCTTGGGCTGGAGCTTCTCGTGGTTTGAGGACTGGCTTGCTCCAAACCCTGCTCTTGAAATTCTCCCAGATGTGGGCTGGATTTGGCTGCCTTGTGGGCTGGAGCTTCTCGTGGTTTGAGGCCTGGCTTGCTCCACCCCCTGCTCTTGAGATTCTCCCGGATGTGGGCTGGATTTTGGCTGCCTTTTGGGCTGGAGCTTCTCGTGGTTTGAGGCCTGGCTTGATCCACCCCTGCTCTTGATATTCTGCAGGATATGGGCTGCATTTTGGCTGCCTTTTGGGCTGGAGCTTCTCATGGTTGGAGGCCTGGCTTGCTCCACCCCCTGCTCTTGATATTCTCCCCGATGTGGTCTGTATTTTTGCTGCTTTTTGGGCTTTAGCTTCTTGTGGTTTGAAGCCTGGCTTGCTCCACCCCCTGCTCTTGAGATTGTCCCAGATGTGGGCTGCATTTTGGCTGCCTTTTGGGCTGGAGCTTCTCGTGGTTTGAGGCCTGGCTTGCTCCACCCCCTGCTCCTGATATTCTCCTGGATGTGGGCTGGATTTTGGCTGATTCTTGGGCTGGAGCTTCTCGTGGTTTGAGGCCGGCCTTGCTCCACCCCCTGCTCCTGATATTCTCCCGGATGTGGGCTGGATTTTGGCTGCCTTTTGGGCTGGAGCTTTTCGCGTTTTGAGGCCTGGCTTGCTCCAGCCCCTACTCTTGATATTCTCCCAGATATAGGGCTGGATTTTGGCTGCCTTTTGGGCTGGAGCTTCTCGTGATTTGAGGCCTGCCTTGCTCCACCCCCTGCTCTTGAGATTCTCCCGGATGTGGTCTGCATTTTTCCTGCCGTTTGGGCTGGAGCTTCTCATGGTTGGAGGCCTGGCTTGCTCCACCCCCTGCTCTTGATATTCTCCCAGATGTGGGCTGCATTTTTGCTGCTTTTTGGGCTTTAGCTTCTTGTGGTTTGAAGCCTGGTTTGCTCCACCCCCTGCTCTTGAGATTCTCCCGGATGTGGGCTGCATTTTGGCTGCCTTTTGGGCTGGAGCTTCTCATGGTTTGAGGCCTGCCTTGCTCCACCCCCTGCTCTTGAGATTCTCCCGGATGTGGGCTGCATTTTGGCTGCCTTTTGGGCTGGAGCTTCTCATGGTTGGAGGCCTGGCTTGCTCCACCCCCTGCTCTTGATATTCTCCCAGATGTGGGCTGCATTTTTGCTGCTTTTTGGGCTGGAGCTCCTCGTGGTTTGAGGCCTGTCTTGTTCCACCCCCTGCTCTTGAGATTCTCCCGGATGTGGGCTGCATTTTGGCTGCCTTTTGGGCTGGAGCTTTTCGCGGTTTGAGGCCTGGCTTGCTCCATCCCCTGCTCTTGAGATTCTCCCGGATGTGGGCTGCATTTTGGCTGCCTTTTGGGCTGGAGCTTCTCGTGGTTTGAGGCCTGGCTTGCTCCAGCCCCTACTCTTGATATTCTCCCAGATATAGGGCTGGATTTTGGCTGCCTTTTGGGCTGGAGCTTCTCGTGGTTTGAGGCCTGGCTTGCTCCACCCCCTGCTCTTGAGATTCTCCCGGATGTGGTCTGCATTTTTCCTGCCGTTTGGGCTGGAGCTTCTCATGGTTGGAGGCCTGGCTTGCTCCACCCCCTGCTCTTGATATTCTCCCAGATGTGGGCTGCATTTTTGCTGCTTTTTGGGCTTTAGCTTCTTGTGGTTTGAAGCCTGGTTTGCTCCACCCCCTGCTCTTGAGATTCTCCCGGATGTGGGCTGCATTTTGGCTGCCTTTTGGGCTGGAGCTTCTCATGGTTTGAGGCCTGCCTTGCTCCACCCCCTGCTCTTGAGATTCTCCCGGATGTGGGCTGCATTTTGGCTGCCTTTTGGGCTGGAGCTTCTCATGGTTGGAGGCCTGGCTTGCTCCACCCCCTGCTCTTGATATTCTCCCAGATGTGGGCTGCATTTTTGCTGCTTTTTGGGCTGGAGCTCCTCGTGGTTTGAGGCCTGTCTTGTTCCACCCCCTGCTCTTGAGATTCTCCCGGATGTGGGCTGCATTTTGGCTGCCTTTTGGGCTGGAGCTTTTCGCGGTTTGAGGCCTGGCTTGCTCCACCCCCTGCTCTTGAGATTCTCCCGGATGTGGGCTGCATTTTGGCTGCCTTTTGGGCTGGAGCTTCTCATGGTTGGAGGCCTGGCTTGCTCCACCCCCTGCTCTTGAGATTCTCCCGGATGTGGTCTGCATTTTTGCTGCTTTTTGGGCTGGAGCTTCTTGTGGTTTGAGGCCTGGCTTGCTCCAAACCCTGCTCTTGAAATTCTCCCAGATGTGGGCTGGATTTTGGCTGCCTTGTGGGCTGGAGCTTCTCGTGGTTTGAGGCCTGGCTTGCTCCACCCCCTGCTCTTGAGATTCTCCCGGATGTGGGCTGCATTTTTGCTGCTTTTTGGGCTGGAGCTTCTTGTGGATTGAGGCCTGGCTTACTCCAACCCCTGCTCTTGAGATTCTCCCGGATGTGGGCTGTATTTTGGCTGCCTTTTGGGCTGGAGCTTCTCGTGGTTTGAGGCCTGGCTTGCTCCACCCCCTGCTCTTGAGATTCTTCTGTAGGTGGCCTGCATTTTGGCTGCCTTTTGGGCTGGAGCTTTTCGCGGTTTGAGGCCTGGCTTGCTCCACCCCCTGCTCTTGAGATTCTCCCGGATTTGGGCTGGATTTTGGCTGCCTTTTGGGCTGGAGATTCTCGTGGTTTGAGGCCTGGCTTGCTCCACCCCCTGCTCTTGAGATTCTCCCGGATGTGGGCTGCATTTTGGCTGCCTTTTGGGCTGGAGCTTCTCGTGGTTTGAGGCCTGCCTGGCTCCACCCCCTGCTCTTGAAATTCTCCTGGATGTGGGCTGGATTTTGGCTGCCTTTTGGGCTGGAGCTTCTCGTGGTTTGAGGCCTGGCTTGCTCCACCCCCTGCTCTTGAGATTCTCCGGGAGTTGGGCTGGAGTTTGGCTCCCTTTTGGGCTTTAGCTTTTCGCGGTTTCAGGCCTGGCTTGCTCCAGCCCCTGCTCTTGAGATTCTCCCGGATGTGGTCTGTATTTTGGCTGCATTTTGGGCTGGAGCTTCTCGTGGTTTGAGGCCTGGCTTGCTCCACCCCCTGCTCTTGAGATTCTCCTGGATGTGGGCTGCATTTTGGCTGCCTTTTGGGCTGGAGGTTCTCGAGGTTTGAGGCCTGGCTTGCTCCATCCCCTGCTCTTGAGATTCTCCCGGATGTGGGCTGCATTTTGGCTGCCTTTTGGGCTGGAGCTTCTCGTGGTTTGTGGCCTGGCTTGCTCCACCCCCTGCTCTTGATATTCTCCTGGATATAGGGCTGGATTTTGGCTGCCTTTTGGGCTGGAGCTTCTCGTGGTTTGAGGCCTGGCTTGCTCCACCCCCTGCTCTTGAGATTCTCCCGGATGTGGGCTGCATTTTGGCTGCCTTTTGGGCTGGAGCTTCTCATGGTTGGAGGCCTGGCTTGCTCCACCCCCTGCTCTTGAGATTCTCCCGGATGTGGTCTGCATTTTGGCTGCCTTTTGGGCTGGAGCTTCTTGTGGTTTGAGACCTGGCTTGCTCCAAACCCTGCTCTTGAAATTCTCCCAGATGTGGGCTGGATTTTGGCTGCCTTGTGGGCTGGAGCTTCTCGTGGTTTGAGGCCTGGTTTGCTCCACCCCCTGCTCTTGAGATTCTCCCAGATGTGGGCTGCATTTTGGCTGCCTTTTGGGCTGGAGCTTCTCATGGTTGGAGGCCTGGCTTGCTCCACCCCCTGCTCTTGAGATTCTCCCGGATGTGGTCTGCATTTTTGCTGCTTTTTGGGCTGGAGCTTCTTGTGGTTTGAGGCCTGGCTTACTCCAACCCCTGCTCTTGAGATTCTCCCGGATGTGGGCTGGATTTTGGCTGCCTTTTGGGCTGGAGCTTCTCGTGGTTTGAGGCCTGGCTTGCTCCACCCCCTGCTCTTGAGATTCTTCTGTAGGTGGCCTGCATTTTGGCTGCCTTTTGGGCTGGAGCTTTTCGCGGTTTGAGGCCTGCCTTGCTCCACCCGCTGCTCTTGATATTCTCCCGGATGTGGGCTGCATTTTGGCTGCCTTTTGGGCTGGAGCTTCTCATGGTTGGAGGCCTGGCTTGCTCCACCCCCTGCTCTTGATATTCTCCCGGATGTGGTCTGCATTTTTGCTGCTTTTTGGGCTTTAGCTTCTTGTGGTTTGAAGCCTGGCTTGCTCCACCCCCTGCTCTTGAGATTCTCCCGGATGTGGGCTGCATTTTGGCTGCCTTTTGGGCTGGAGCTTCTCGTGGTTTGAGGCCTGGCTTGCTCCACCCCCTGCTCTTGAGATTCTCCCGGATGTGGGTTGGATTTTGGCTGCCTTTTGGGCTGGAGCTTCTCGTGGTTTGAGGCCTGGCTTGCTCCACCCCCTGCTCTTGATATTCTCCTGGATATGGGCTGCATTTTTGGCTGCCTTTTGGTCTGGAGCTCCTGGTGGTTTGAGACCTGTCTTGCTCCACCCCCTGCTCTTGAGATTCTCCCGGATGTGGGCTGGAATTTGGCTTCCTTTTGGGCTGGAGCTTCTCGTGGTTTGAGGCCTGGCTTGCTCCACCCCCTGCTCTTGAGATTCTCCCGGATGTGGCCTGCATTTTGGCTGCCTTTTGGGCTGGAGCTTTTCGCGGTTTGAGGCCTGGCTTGCTCCACCCCCTGCTCTTGAGATTCTCCTGGATTTGGGCTGGATTTTGGCTGCCTTTTGGGCTGGAGCTTCTCGTGGTTTGGGGCCTGGCTTGCTCCACCCCCTGCTCTTGAGATTCTCCCGGATGTGGGCTGGAATTTGGCTGCCTTTTGGGCTGGAGCTTCTCCTGGTTTGAGGCCTGGCTTGCTCCACTCCCTGCTCTTGATATTCTCCCGGAGGTGGGCTGCATTTTTGCTGCATTTTGGGCTGGAGCTTCTTGTAGTTTGAGGCCTGGCTTGCTCCACCCCCTGCTCTTGAGATTCTCCCGGATATGGGCTGCATTTTGGCTGATTCTTGGGCTGGAGCTTCTCGTGGTTTGGGGCCTGGCTTGCTCCACCCCCTGCTCTTGAGATTCTCCCGGATTTGGGCTGCATTTTGGCTGCCTTTTGGGCTGGAGCTTCTCGTGGTTTGAGGCCTGGCTTGCTCCACCCCCTGCTCCTGATATTGTCACTGATGTGGGCTGGAATTTGGCTGCCTTATGGGCTGGAGCTTCTCGTGGTTTGAGGCCTGGCTTGCTCCACCCCCTGCTCTTGAGATTCTCCCGGATGTGGGCTGCATTTTGGCTGATTCTTGGGCTGGAGCTTCCCGTGGTTTGAGGCCTGGCTTGCTCCACCCTCTGCTCTTGAGATTCTCCCGGAGGTGGGCTGCATTTTGGCTGCCTTTTGGGCTGGAGCTTCTCGTGGTTTGAGGCCTGGTTTGTTCAACCCCCTGCTCTTGAGATTCTCCCGGATGTGGTCTGCATTTTTGCTGCTTTTTGGGCTGGAGCTTCTTGTGGTTTGAGGCCTGGCTTACTCCACCCCCTGCTCTTGAGATTCTCCCGGATGTGGGCTGGATTTTGGCTGCCTTTTGGGCTGGAGCTTCTCGTGGTTTGAGGCCTGGTTTGCTCCACCCCCTGCTCTTGAGATTCTCCCAGATGTGGGCTGCATTTTGGCTGCCTTTTGGGCTGGAGCTTCTCATGGTTGGAGGCCTGGCTTGCTCCACCCCCTGCTCTTGAGATTCTCCCGGATGTGGTCTGCATTTTTGCTGCTTTTTGGGCTGGAGCTTCTTGTGGTTTGAGGCCTGGCTTACTCCACCCCCTGCTCTTGAGATTGTCCCGGATGTGGGCTGGACTTTGGCTGCCTTTTGGGCTGGAGCTTCTCGTGGTTTGAGGCCTGGCTTGCTCCACCCCCTGCTCTTGAGATTCTTCTGTAGGTGGCCTGCATTTTGGCTGCCTTTTGGGCTGGAGCTTTTCGCGGTTTGGGGCCTGGCTTGCTCCACCCCCTGCTCTTGAGATTCTCCCGGAGGTTGTCTGCATTTTTCCTGCCGTTTGGGCTGGAACATCTTGTGGTTTGAGGCCTGCCTTGCTCCACCCGCTGCTCTTGATATTCTCCCGGATGTGGGCTGCATTTTGGCTGCCTTTTGGGCTGGAGCTTCTCATGGTTGGAGGCCTGGCTTGCTCCACCCCCTGCTCTTGATATTCTCCCAGATGTGGTCTGCATTTTTGCTGCTTTTTGGGCTTTAGCTTCTTGTGGTTTGAAGCCTGGCTTGCTCCACCCCCTGCTCTTGAGATTCTCCCGGATGTGTGCTGCATTTTGGCTGCCTTTTGGGCTGGAGCTTCTCGTGGTTTGAGGCCTGGCTTGCTCCACCCCCTGCTCTTGAGATTCTCCCGGATGTGGGCTGGATGTTGGCTGCCTTTTGGGCTGGAGCTTCTCGTGGTTTGAGGCCTGCCTTGCTCCACCCCCTGCTCCTGATATTCTCCCGGATGTGGGCTGGATTTTGGCTGCCTTTTGGGCTGGAGCTTCTCATGGTTTGAGGCCTGGCTTGCTCCACCCCCTGCTCTTGAGATTCTCCCGGATGTGGGTTGGATTTTGGCTGCATTTTGGTCTGGAGCTTCTCGTGGCTTGAGGCCTGGCTTGCTCCACCCCCTGCTCTTGATATTCTCCTGGATATGGGCTGCATTTTTGGCTGCCTTTTGGTCTGGAGCTCCTCGTGGTTTGAGACCTGGCTTGCTCCACCCCCTCCACTTGAGATTCTCCCGGATGTGGGCTGGAATTTGGCTTCCTTTTGGGCTGGAGCTTCTCGTGGTTTGAGGCCTGGCTTGCTCCACCCCCTGCTCTTGAGATTCTCCCGGAGGTGGGCTGCATTTTGGCTGCCTTTTGGGCTGGAGCTTCTCGTGGTTTGAGGCCTGGTTTGCTCAACCCCCTGCTCTTGAGATTCTCCCGGATGTGGTCTGCATTTTTGCTGCTTTTTGGGCTGGAGCTTCTTGTGGTTTGAGGCCTGGCTTACTCCACCCCCTGCTCTTGAGATTCTCCCGGATGTGGGCTGGATTTTGGCTGCCTTTTGGGCTGGAGCTTCTCGTGGTTTGAGGCCTGGTTTGCTCCACCCCCTGCTCTTGAGATTCTCCCAGAGGTGGGCTGCATTTTGGCTGCCTTTTGGGCTGGAGCTTCTCATGGTTGGAGGCCTGGCTTGCTCCACCCCCTGCTCTTGAGATTCTCCCGGATGTGGTCTGCATTTTTGCTGCTTTTTGGGCTGGAGCTTCTTGTGGTTTGAGGCCTGGCTTACTCCAACCCCTGCTCTTGAGATTCTCCCGGATGTGGGCTGGACTTTGGCTGCCTTTTGGGCTGGAGCTTCTCGTGGTTTGAGGCCTGGCTTGCTCCACCCCCTGCTCTTGAGATTCTTCTGTAGGTGGCCTGCATTTTGGCTGCCTTTTGGGCTGGAGCTTTTCGCGGTTTGGGGCCTGGCTTGCTCCACCCCCTGCTCTTGAGATTCTCCCGGAGGTGGTCTGCATTTTTCCTGCCGTTTGGGCTGGAACTTCTTGTGGTTTGAGGCCTGCCTTGCTCCACCCGCTGCTCTTGATATTCTCCCGGATGTGGGCTGCATTTTGGCTGCCTTTTGGGCTGGAGCTTCTCATGGTTGGAGGCCTGGCTTGCTCCACCCCCTGCTCTTGATATTCTCCCAGATGTGGTCTGCATTTTTGCTGCTTTTTGGGCTTTAGCTTCTTGTGGTTTGAAGCCTGGCTTGCTCCACCCCCTGCTCTTGAGATTCTCCCGGATGTGTGCTGCATTTTGGCTGCCTTTTGGGCTGGAGCTTCTCGTGGTTTGAGGCCTGGCTTGCTCCACCCCCTGCTCTTGAGATTCTCCCGGATGTGGGCTGGATGTTGGCTGCCTTTTGGTCTGGAGCTTCTCGTGGCTTGAGGCCTGGCTTGCTCCACCCCCTGCTCTTGATATTCTCCTGGATATGGGCTGCATTTTTGGCTGCCTTTTGGTCTGGAGCTCCTCGTGGTTTGAGACCTGTCTTGCTCCACCCCCTGCTCTTGAGATTCTCCCGGATGTGGGCTGGAATTTGGCTTCCTTTTGGGCTGGAGCTTCTCGTGGTTTGAGGCCTGGCTTGCTCCACCCCCTGCTCTTGAGATTCTCCCGGATGTGGCCTGCATTTTGGCTGCCTTTTGGGCTGGAGCTTTTCGCGGTTTGAGGCCTGGCTTGCTCCACCTCCTGCTCTTGAGATTCTCCTGGATTTGGGCTGGATTTTGGCTGCCTTTTGGGCTGGAGCTTCTCGTGGTTTGGGGCCTGGCTTGCTCCACCCCCTGCTCTTGAGATTCTCCCAGATGTGGGCTGGAATTTGGCTGCCTTTTGGGCTGGAGCTTCTCGTGGTTTGAGGCCTGGCTTGCTCCACCCCCTGCTCTTGAGATTCTCCCGGAGGTGGGCTGCATTTTGGCTGCCTTTTGGGCTGGAGCTTCTCGTGGTTTGAGGCCTGGCTTGCTCAACCCCCTGCTCTTGAGATTCTCCCGGATGTGGGCTGCAGTTTGGCTGCATTTTGGGCTGGAGCTTCTCGTGGTTTGAGGCCTGGCTTGCTCCACCCCCTGCTCTTGAGATTCTCCCGGATGTGGGCTGCATTTTGGCTGCCTTTTGGGCTGGAGCTTCTCGTGGTTTGAGGCCTGGCTTGCTCCAGCCCTTGCTTTTGAGATTTTCCTGGAGTTGGGCTGCATTTTGGCTTCATTTTGGGCTGGAGCTTCTCGAGGTTTGTGGCCTGGCTTGCTCCACCCCCTGCTCTTGAGATTCTCCCAGATGTGGGCTGCATTTTGGCTGCCTTTTGGGCTGGAGCTTCTCGTGGTTTGAGGCCTGGCTTGCTCCACCCCCTGCTCTTGATATTCTCCCGGATGTGGGCTGGATTTTGGCTTCTTTTTGGGCTGGAGCTTCTCGAGGTTTGAGGCCTGGCTTACTCCACCCCGTGCTCTTGATGTTCTCCTGGATGTGGGCTGCATTTTGGCTGCCTGTTGGGCTGGAGCTTCTCGTGGTTTGAGGCCTGGCTTGCTCCGCCCCCTGCTCTTGATATTGTCCCTGATGTGGGCTGGAATTTGGCTGCCTTTTGGGCTGGAGCTCCTCGTGGTTTGAGACCTGTCTTGCTCCACCCCCTGCTCTTGAGATTCTCCCGGATGTGGGCTGGAATTGGCTTCCTTTTGGGCTGGAGCTTCTCGTGGTTTGAGGCCTGGCTTGCTCCACCCCCTGCTCTTGAGGTTCTCCCGGTTGTGGCCTGCATTTTGGCTGCCTTTTGGGCTGGAGCTTTTCGCGGTTTGAGGCCTGGCTTTCTCCACCCCCTGCTCTTGAGATTCTCCTGGATTTGGGCTGGATTTTGGCTGCCTTTTGGGCTGGAGCTTCTCGTGGTTTGGGGCCTGGCTTGCTCCACCCCCTGCTCTTGAGATTCTCCCAGATGTGGGCTGGAATTTGGCTGCCTTTTGGGCTGGAGCGTCTCGTGGTTTGAGGACTGGCTTGCTCCAACCCCTGCTCTTGATATTGTCCCTGATGTGGGCCGGAAATTGGCTTCCTTTTGGGCTGGAGCTCCTCGTGGTTTGAGGCCTGGCTTGCTCCACCCCCTGCCCTTGATATTCTCCCGCATGTGGCCTGCATTTTGGTTGCCTTTGGGCTGGAAATTTCCGTTTTTTGAGGCCTGGCTTGCTCCACCCCTTGCTCTTGATATTCTCCCGTATGTGGGCTGCATTTTGGCTGCCTTTTGGGCTGGAGCTTCTCGTGGTTTGAGTCCTGGCCTGCTCCAACCCCTGCTCTTGATATTATCCTTTATGTGGGCTGGACTATGGCTGCCTTTTAGGCTGGAGCTTCTCGTGGTTTGAGGCCTGGCTTGCTCCACCCCCTGCTCTTGAGATTCTCCTGGATGTGGGCTGCGTTATGGCTGCCTTTTGGGCTGGAGCTTCTCGTGCTTTGGGGCGTTCCTTGCTTCAGCCGCTGCTCTTGATATTCTCCTGGATATGGGCTGCATTTTTGGCTGCCTTTTGGGCTGGAGCTTCTCGTGGTTCCAGGCCTGGCTTGCTCCACCCCCTGCTCTTGATATTCTCCGGGAGTTGGGCTGGAATTTGACTGCCTTTTGGGCTTTAACTTTTCGTGGTTTGAGGCCTGTCTTGCTCCGCCCCCTGCTCTTGATATTGTCCTGGATGTGGGCTGGATTTTGGCTGCCTTTTGGGCGGGAGCTTCTTGTAGTTTGAGGCCTGGATTGCTCCACCCCCTGCTCTTGAGATTCTCCCGTATGTGGGCTTCATTTTGGCTGCTTTTTGGGCTGGAGCTTCTCGTGGTTTGAGACCTGGCTTGCTCCACCCCTTGCTCTTGATATTCTCGTGGATATGGGCTGCATTTTTGGCTGCCTTTTGGGCTGGAGCTTCTCGTGGTTTGAGGCCTGGCTTGCTCCACCCCCTGCTCTTGAGATTCTCCCGGATGTGGGCTTCATTTTGGCTGGTTTTTGGGCTGGAGCTTCTCGTGGTTTGAGACCTGGCTTGCTCCATTCCCTGCTCTTGAGATTCTCCCGGATGTGGGCTGGATTTTGGCTGCCTTTTGGGCTGGAACTTCTCGTGTTTTGAGGCCTGGCTTGCTCCACCCCCTGCTCTTGAGATTCTCCCGGATGTGGGCTGCATTTTTGCTGCCTTTTGGGCTGGAGCTTCTCGAGGTTTGAGGCCTGGCTTGCTCCACCCCCTGCTCTTGATATTCTCCCGGAGGTGGCCTGGAATTTGGCTGCCTTTTGGTCTGGAGCTTTTCGCGGTTTGAGGCCTGGCTTGCTCCACCTCCTGCTCTTGAGATTCTCCTGGATTTGGGCTGGATTTTGGGTGCCTTTTGGGCTGGAGCTTCTCGTGGTTTGGGGCCTGGCTTGCTCCACCCCCTGCTCTTGAGATTCTCCCAGATGTGGGCTGGAATTTGGCTGCCTTTTGGGCTGGAGCTTCTCGTGGTTTGAGGCCTGGCTTGCTCCACCCCCTGCTCTTGAGATTCTCCCGGAGGTGGGCTGCATTTTGGCTGCCTTTTGGGCTGGAGCTTCTCGTGGTTTGAGGCCTGGCTTGCTCAACCCCCTGCTCTTGAGATTCTCCCGGATGTGGGCTGCAGTTTGGCTGCCTTTTGGGCTGGAGCTTCTCGTGGTTTGAGGCCTGGCTTGCTCCACCCCCTGCTCTTGAGATTCTCCCGGCTGTGGGCTGCATTTTGGCTGCCTTTTGGGCTGGAGATTCTCGTGGTTTGAGGCCTGGCTTGCTCCACCCCCTGCTCTTGAGATTCTCCCGGATGTGGGCTGCATTTTGGCTGCCTTTTGGGCTGGAGCTTCTCGTGGTTTGAGGCCTGGCTTGCTCCAGCCCTTGCTTTTGAGATTTTCCTGGAGTTGGGCTGCATTTTGGCTTCATTTTGGGCTGGAGCTTCTCGAGGTTTGTGGCCTGGCTTGCTCCACCCCCTGCTCTTGAGATTCTCCCAGATGTGGGCTGCATTTTGGCTGCCTTTTGGGCTGGAGCTTCTCGTGGTTTGAGGCCTGGCTTGCTCCACCCCCTGCTCTTGATATTCTCCCGG
The DNA here is from genome assembly GCA_027574665.1 of Rhynochetos jubatus. Classification (NCBI taxonomy): domain Eukaryota; kingdom Metazoa; phylum Chordata; class Aves; order Eurypygiformes; family Rhynochetidae; genus Rhynochetos; species Rhynochetos jubatus. Next base: position 933,715 of record JAQBHY010000070.1, read on the forward strand.
ATGTGGGCTGGATTTTGGCTTCTTTTTGGGCTGGAGCTTCTCGAGGTTTGAGGCCTGGCTTACTCCACCCCGTGCTCTTGATGTTCTCCTGGATGTGGGCTGCATTTTGGCTGCCTGTTGGGCTGGAGCTTCTCGTGGTTTGAGGCCTGGCTTGCTCCGCCCCCTGCTCTTGATATTGTCCCTGATGTGGGCTGGAATTTGGCTGCCTTTTGGGCTGGAGCTCCTCGTGGTTTGAGACCTGTCTTGCTCCACCCCCTGCTCTTGAGATTCTCCCGGATGTGGGCTGGAATTGGCTTCCTTTTGGGCTGGAGCTTCTCGTGGTTTGAGGCCTGGCTTGCTCCACCCCCTGCTCTTGAGGTTCTCCCGGTTGTGGCCTGCATTTTGGCTGCCTTTTGGGCTGGAGCTTTTCGCGGTTTGAGGCCTGGCTTTCTCCACCCCCTGCTCTTGAGATTCTCCTGGATTTGGGCTGGATTTTGGCTGCCTTTTGGGCTGGAGCTTCTCGTGGTTTGGGGCCTGGCTTGCTCCACCCCCTGCTCTTGAGATTCTCCCAGATGTGGGCCGGAAATTGGCTTCCTTTTGGGCTGGAGCTCCTCGTGGTTTGAGGCCTGGCTTGCTCCACCCCCTGCCCTTGATATTCTCCCGCATGTGGCCTGCATTTTGGTTGCCTTTGGGCTGGAAATTTCCGTTTTTTGAGGCCTGGCTTGCTCCACCCCTTGCTCTTGATATTCTCCCGTATGTGGGCTGCATTTTGGCTGCCTTTTGGGCTGGAGCTTCTCGTGGTTTGAGTCCTGGCCTGCTCCAACCCCTGCTCTTGATATTATCCTTTATGTGGGCTGGACTATGGCTGCCTTTTAGGCTGGAGCTTCTCGTGGTTTGAGGCCTGGCTTGCTCTACCCCCTGCTCTTGAGATTCTCCTGGATGTGGGCTGCGTTATGGCTGCCTTTTGGGCTGGAGCTTCTCGTGCTTTGGGGCGTTCCTTGCTTCAGCCGCTGCTCTTGATATTCTCCTGGATATGGGCTGCATTTTTGGCTGCCTTTTGGGCTGGAGCTTCTCGTGGTTCCAGGCCTGGCTTGCTCCACCCCCTGCTCTTGATATTCTCCGGGAGTTGGGCTGGAATTTGACTGCCTTTTGGGCTTTAACTTTTCGTGGTTTGAGGCCTGTCTTGCTCCGCCCCCTGCTCTTGATATTGTCCTGGATGTGGGCTGGATTTTGGCTGCCTTTTGGGCGGGAGCTTCTTGTAGTTTGAGGCCTGGATTGCTCCACCCCCTGCTCTTGAGATTCTCCCGTATGTGGGCTTCATTTTGGCTGCTTTTTGGGCTGGAGCTTCTCGTGGTTTGAGACCTGGCTTGCTCCACCCCTTGCTCTTGATATTCTCGTGGATATGGGCTGCATTTTTGGTGCCTTTTGGGCTGGAGCTTCTCGTGGTTTGAGGCCTGGCTTGCTCCACCCCCTGCTCTTGAGATTCTCCCGGATGTGGGCTTCATTTTGGCTGGTTTTTGGGCTGGAGCTTCTCGTGGTTTGAGACCTGGCTTGCTCCATTCCCTGCTCTTGAGATTCTCCCGGATGTGGGCTGGATTTTGGCTGCCTTTTGGGCTGGAACTTCTCGTGTTTTGAGGCCTGGCTTGCTCCACCCCCTGCTCTTGAGATTCTCCCGGATGTGGGCTGCATTTTTGCTGCCTTTTGGGCTGGAGCTTCTCGAGGTTTGAGGCCTGGCTTGCTCCACCCCCTGCTCTTGATATTCTCCCAGAGGTGGCCTGGAATTTGGCTGCCTTTTGGTCTGGAGCTTCTCGTGGTTTGAGGCCTGGCTTGCTCCACCCCCTGCTCTTGATATTCTCCTGGATATGGGCTGCATTTTTGGCTGCATTTTGGGCTGGAGGTTCTCGTGGTTCCAGGCCTGGCTTGCTCCACCCCCTTCTCTTGATATTCTCCGGGAGTTGGGCTGGAATTTGACTGCATTTTGGGCTGGAGCTTCTTGTGGTTTAAGGCCTGGCTTGCTCCACCCCCTGCTCTTGAGATTCTCCCGGATGTGGGCTGCATTTTTGCTGCATTTTGGGCTGGAGCTTCTCGTGGTTTGAGGCCTGGCTTGCTCCACTCCCTGCTCTTGAGATTCTCCCTGATGTGGGCTGCATTTTGGCTGCCTTTTGGGCTGGAGCTTCTCATGGTTGCAGGCCTGGCTTGCTCCACCCCCTGCTCTTGTTATTCTCCCGGATGTGGTCTGCATTTTTGCTGCTTTTTGGGCTGGAGCTTCTTGTGGTTTGAAGCCTGCCTTGCTCCACCCCCTGCTCTTGATATTCTCCCCGATGTGGGCTGGAATTTGGCTGCCTTTTGGGCTGGAGCTCCTCGTGGTTTGAGGCCTGGCTTGCTCCACCCCCTGCTCTTGAGATTCTCCCGGATGTCGGCTGGATTTTGGCTGCCTTTTGGGCTGGAGCTTCTCGTGGTTTGAGGCCTGGCTTGCTCCACCCCCTGCTCTTGAGATTCTCCCAGAGGTGGTCTGCATTTTTCCTGCCGTTTGGGCTGGAGCTTCTTGTGGTTTGAGGCCTGGCTTGCTCCACCCCCTACTCTTGAGATTCTCCCAGATGTGGGCTGCATTTTTGCTGCATTTTGGGCTGGAGCTTCTCGTGGTTTGAGGCCTGGCTTGCTCCACCCCCTGCTCTTGATATTGTCCCTGACGTGGGCTGGAATTTGGCTTATTTTTGGGCTGGAGCTCCTCGTGGTTTGAGGCCTGGCTTGCTCCACCCCCTGCTCTTGAGATTCTCCGGGAGTTGGGCTGGAGTTTGGCTGCCTTTTGGGCTTTAGCTTTTCGTGGTTTCAGGCCTGGCTTGCTCCACCCCCTGCTCTTGATATTCTCCCGGATGTGGGCTGCATTTTGGCTGCCTTTTGGGCTGGAGCTTCTCATGGTTGGAGGCCTGGCTTGCTCCACCCCCTGCTCTTGATATTCTCCCGGATGTGGTCTGCATTTTTGCTGCCTTTTGGACTGGAGATTCTTGTGGTTTGAAGCCTGGCTTGCTCCACCCCCTGCTCTTGAGATTCTCCCGGATTTGGGCTGGAATTTGGCTTCCTTTTGGGCAGGAGCTTCTCGTGGTTTGAGGCCTGGCTTGCTCCATCCCCTGCTCTTGAGATTCTCCCGCATGTGGCCTGCATTTTTGCTGCCTTTTGGGCTGGAGCTTCTCGAGGTTTGAGGCCTGGCTTGCTCCACCCCCTGCTCTTGATATTCTCCCGGAGGTGGCCTGGAATTTGGCTGCCTTTTGGGCTGGAGCTTCTCGTGGTTTGAGGCCTGCCTTGCTCCAACCCCTGCTCTTGAGATTCTCCCGGATGTGGGCTGGATTTTGGCTGAATTTTGGGCTGGAGCTTTCGCGGTTTGAGGCCTGGCTTGCTCCACCCCCTGCTCTTGAGATTCTCCCGGAGGTGGTCTGCATTTTTCCTGCCGTTTGGGCTGGAGCTTCTTGTGGTTTGAGGCCTGGCTTGCTCCACCCCCTGCTCTTGAGATTCTCCCGGAGGTGGGCTGCATTTTGGCTGCCTTTTGGGCTGGAGCTTCTCGTGGTTTGAGGCCTGGCTTGCTCCACTCCCTGCTCTTGAGATTCTCCCTGATGTGGGCTGCATTTTGGCTGCCTTTTGGGCTGGAGCTTCTCATGGTTGCAGGCCTGGCTTGCTCCACCCCCTGCTCTTGATATTCTCCCGGATGTGGTCTGCATTTTTGCTGCTTTTTGGGCTGGAGCTTCTTGTGGTTTGAAGCCTGCCTTGCTCCACCCCCTGCTCTTGATATTGTCCCTGACGTGGGCTGGAATTTGGCTTATTTTTGGGCTGGAGCTCCTCGTGGTTTGAGGCCTGGCTTGCTCCACCCCCTGCTCTTGAGATTCTCCGGGAGTTGGGCTGGAGTTTGGCTGCCTTTTGGGCTTTAGCTTTTCGTGGTTTCAGGCCTGGCTTGCTCCACCCCCTGCTCTTGATATTCTCCCGGATGTGGGCTGCATTTTGGCTGCCTTTTGGGCTGGAGCTTCTCATGGTTGGAGGCCTGGCTTGCTCCACCCCCTGCTCTTGATATTCTCCCGGATGTGGTCTGCATTTTTGCTGCCTTTTGGACTGGAGATTCTTGTGGTTTGAAGCCTGGCTTGCTCCACCCCCTGCTCTTGAGATTCTCCCGGATTTGGGCTGGAATTTGGCTTCCTTTTGGGCAGGAGCTTCTCGTGGTTTGAGGCCTGGCTTGCTCCATCCCCTGCTCTTGAGATTCTCCCGGATGTGGCCTGCATTTTTGCTGCCTTTTGGGCTGGAGCTTCTCGTGGTTTGAGGCCTGGCTTGCTCCACCCCCTGCTCTTGAGATTCTCCCGGATGTGGTCTGTATTTTGGCTGCATTTTGGGCTGGAGCTTCTCGTGGTTTGAGGCCTGGCTTGCTCCACCCCCTGCTCTTGAGATTCTCCCGGATGTGGGCTGTATTTTGGCTGCCTTTTGGGCTGGAGCTTCTCGTGGTTTGAGGCCTGGCTTGCTCCACCCCCTGCTCTTGAGATTCTCCCGGATGTGGGCTGCATTTTGGCTGTATTTTGGGCTGGAGCTTCTCATGGTTTGAGGCCTGGCTTGCTCCAGCCCCTACTCTTGATATTCTCCCAGATATAGGGCTGGATTTTGGCTGCCTTTTGGGCTGGAGCTTCTCGTGGTTTGAGGCCTGGCTTGCTCCACGCCCTGCTCTTGAGTTTCTCCCGGATGTCGGCTGGATTTTGGCTGCCTTTTGGGCTGGATCTTCTCGTGGTTTGAGGCCTGCCTTGCTCCACCCCCTGCTCCTGATATTCTCCCGGAGGTGGTCTGCATTTGTCCTGCCGTTTGGGCTGGAGCTTCTTGTGGTTTGAGGCCTGGCTTGCTCCACCCCCTGCTCTTGAGATTCTCCCGGATGTGGGCTGCATTTTTGCTGCCTTTTGGGCTGGAGCTTCTCGTGGTTTGAGGCCTGGCTTGCTCCACCCCCTGCTCTTGAGATTCTCCGGGAGTTGGGCTGGAGTTTGGCTGCCTTTTGGGCTTTAGCTTTTCGTGGTTTGAGGCCTGGCTTGCTCCACCCCCTGCTCTTGAGATTCTCCCGGATGTGGTCTGTATTTTGGCTGCATTTTGGGCTGGAGCTTCTCGTGGTTTGAGGCCTGGCTTGCTCCACCCCCTGCTCTTGAGATTCTCCCGGATGTGGTCTGTATTTTGGCTGCATTTTGGGCTGGAGCTTCTCATGGTTTGAGGCCTGGCTTGCTCCATCCCCTGCTCTTGAGATTCTCCCGGATGTGGGCTGCATTTTGGCTGCCTTTTGGGCTGGAGCTTCTCGTGGTTTGAGGCCTGGCTTGCTCCAGCCCCTGCTCTTGAGATTCTCCCGGATATAGGGCTGGATTTTGGCTGCCTTTTGGGCTGGAGCTTCTCATGGCTGGAGGCCTGGCTTGCTCCACCCCCTGCTCTTGATATTCTCCCGGATGTGGGCTGCATTTTTGCTGTTTTTTGGGCTTTAGCTTCTTGTGGTTTGAAGCCTGGCTTGCTCCACCCCCTGCTCTTGAGATTCTCCCGGATGTGGGCTGGATTTTGGCTGCCTTTTGGGCTGGAGCTTCTCGTGGTTTGAGGCCTGCCTTGCTCCAACCCCTGCTCTTGAGATTCTCCCGGATGTGGGCTGGATTTTGGCTGAATTTTGGGCTGGAGCTTTCGCGGTTTGAGGCCTGGCTTGCTCCACCCCCTGCTCTTGAGATTCTCCCGGAGGTGGTCTGCATTTTTCCTGCCGTTTGGGCTGGAGCTTCTTGTGGTTTGAGGCCTGGCTTGCTCCACCACCTGCTCTTGAGATTCTCCCGGATGTGGGCTGTATTTTGCCTGCCTTTTGGGCTGGAACTTCTCGTGGTTTGAGGCCTGGCTTGCTCCACCCCCTGCTCTTGAGATTCTCCCGGAGCTGGTCTGCATTTTTCCTGCCGTTTGGGCTGGAGCTTCTTGTGGTTTGAAGCCTGGCTTGCTCCACCACCTGCTCTTGAGATTCTCCCGGATGTGGGCTGTATTTTGGCTGCCTTTTGGGCTGGAGCTTCTCGTGGTTTGAGGCCTGGCTTGCTCCACCCCCTGCTCTTGAGATTCTCCCGGAGGTGGCCTGCATTTTTGCTGCCTTTTGGGCTGGATCTTCTCGTGGTTTGGGGCCTGGCTTGCTCCACCCCCTGCTCTTGAGATTCTCCCAGATGTGGGCTGGATTTTGGCTGCCTTTTGGGCTGGAGCTTCTCGTGGTTTGGGGCCTGGCTTGCTCCACCCCCTGCTCTTGAGATTCTCCCAGATGTGGGCTGGATTTTGGCTGATTCTTGGGCTGGATCTTCTCGTGGTTTGGGGCCTGGCTTGCTCCACCCCCTGCTCTTGAGATTCTCCCGGAGGTGGGCTGCATTTTGGCTGCCTTTTGGGCTGGAGCTTCTCGTGGTTTGAGGCCTGGCTTGCTCCACTCCCTGCTCTTGAGATTCTCCCTGATGTGGGCTGCATTTTGGCTGCCTTTTGGGCTGGAGCTTCTCATGGTTGCAGGCCTGGCTTGCTCCACCCCCTGCTCTTGATATTCTCCCGGATGTGGTCTGCATTTTTGCTGCTTTTTGGGCTGGAGCTTCTTGTGGTTTGAAGCCTGCCTTGCTCCACCCCCTGCTCTTGATATTGTCCCTGACGTGGGCTGGAATTTGGCTTATTTTTGGGCTGGAGCTCCTCGTGGTTTGAGGCCTGGCTTGCTCCACCCCCTGCTCTTGAGATTCTCCGGGAGTTGGGCTGGAGTTTGGCTGCCTTTTGGGCTTTAGCTTTTCGTGGTTTCAGGCCTGGCTTGCTCCACCCCCTGCTCTTGATATTCTCCCGGATGTGGGCTGCATTTTGGCTGCCTTTTGGGCTGGAGCTTCTCATGGTTGGAGGCCTGGCTTGCTCCACCCCCTGCTCTTGATATTCTCCCGGATGTGGTCTGCATTTTTGCTGCCTTTTGGACTGGAGATTCTTGTGGTTTGAAGCCTGGCTTGCTCCACCCCCTGCTCTTGAGATTCTCCCGGATTTGGGCTGGAATTTGGCTTCCTTTTGGGCAGGAGCTTCTCGTGGTTTGAGGCCTGGCTTGCTCCATCCCCTGCTCTTGAGATTCTCCCGGATGTGGCCTGCATTTTTGCTGCCTTTTGGGCTGGAGCTTCTCGTGGTTTGAGGCCTGGCTTGCTCCACCCCCTGCTCTTGAGATTCTCCCGGATGTGGTCTGTATTTTGGCTGCATTTTGGGCTGGAGCTTCTCGTGGTTTGAGGCCTGGCTTGCTCCACCCCCTGCTCTTGAGATTCTCCCGGATGTGGGCTGTATTTTGGCTGCCTTTTGGGCTGGAGCTTCTCGTGGTTTGAGGCCTGGCTTGCTCCACCCCCTGCTCTTGAGATTCTCCCGGATGTGGGCTGCATTTTGGCTGTATTTTGGGCTGGAGCTTCTCATGGTTTGAGGCCTGGCTTGCTCCAGCCCCTACTCTTGATATTCTCCCAGATATAGGGCTGGATTTTGGCTGCCTTTTGGGCTGGAGCTTCTCGTGGTTTGAGGCCTGGCTTGCTCCACGCCCTGCTCTTGAGTTTCTCCCGGATGTCGGCTGGATTTTGGCTGCCTTTTGGGCTGGATCTTCTCGTGGTTTGAGGCCTGCCTTGCTCCACCCCCTGCTCCTGATATTCTCCCGGAGGTGGTCTGCATTTGTCCTGCCGTTTGGGCTGGAGCTTCTTGTGGTTTGAGGCCTGGCTTGCTCCACCCCCTGCTCTTGAGATTCTCCCGGATGTGGGCTGCATTTTTGCTGCCTTTTGGGCTGGAGCTTCTCGTGGTTTGAGGCCTGGCTTGCTCCACCCCCTGCTCTTGAGATTCTCCGGGAGTTGGGCTGGAGTTTGGCTGCCTTTTGGGCTTTAGCTTTTCGTGGTTTGAGGCCTGGCTTGCTCCACCCCCTGCTCTTGAGATTCTCCCGGATGTGGTCTGTATTTTGGCTGCATTTTGGGCTGGAGCTTCTCGTGGTTTGAGGCCTGGCTTGCTCCACCCCCTGCTCTTGAGATTCTCCCGGATGTGGTCTGTATTTTGGCTGCATTTTGGGCTGGAGCTTCTCATGGTTTGAGGCCTGGCTTGCTCCATCCCCTGCTCTTGAGATTCTCCCGGATGTGGGCTGCATTTTGGCTGCCTTTTGGGCTGGAGCTTCTCGTGGTTTGAGGCCTGGCTTGCTCCAGCCCCTGCTCTTGAGATTCTCCCGGATATAGGGCTGGATTTTGGCTGCCTTTTGGGCTGGAGCTTCTCATGGCTGGAGGCCTGGCTTGCTCCACCCCCTGCTCTTGATATTCTCCCGGATGTGGGCTGCATTTTTGCTGTTTTTTGGGCTTTAGCTTCTTGTGGTTTGAAGCCTGGCTTGCTCCACCCCCTGCTCTTGAGATTCTCCCGGATGTGGGCTGGATTTTGGCTGCCTTTTGGGCTGGAGCTTCTCGTGGTTTGAGGCCTGCCTTGCTCCAACCCCTGCTCTTGAGATTCTCCCGGATGTGGGCTGGATTTTGGCTGAATTTTGGGCTGGAGCTTTCGCGGTTTGAGGCCTGGCTTGCTCCACCCCCTGCTCTTGAGATTCTCCCGGAGGTGGTCTGCATTTTTCCTGCCGTTTGGGCTGGAGCTTCTTGTGGTTTGAGGCCTGGCTTGCTCCACCACCTGCTCTTGAGATTCTCCCGGATGTGGGCTGTATTTTGCCTGCCTTTTGGGCTGGAACTTCTCGTGGTTTGAGGCCTGGCTTGCTCCACCCCCTGCTCTTGAGATTCTCCCGGAGCTGGTCTGCATTTTTCCTGCCGTTTGGGCTGGAGCTTCTTGTGGTTTGAAGCCTGGCTTGCTCCACCACCTGCTCTTGAGATTCTCCCGGATGTGGGCTGTATTTTGGCTGCCTTTTGGGCTGGAGCTTCTCGTGGTTTGAGGCCTGGCTTGCTCCACCCCCTGCTCTTGAGATTCTCCCGGAGGTGGCCTGCATTTTTGCTGCCTTTTGGGCTGGATCTTCTCGTGGTTTGGGGCCTGGCTTGCTCCACCCCCTGCTCTTGAGATTCTCCCAGATGTGGGCTGGATTTTGGCTGCCTTTTGGGCTGGAGCTTCTCGTGGTTTGGGGCCTGGCTTGCTCCACCCCCTGCTCTTGAGATTCTCCCAGATGTGGGCTGGATTTTGGCTGATTCTTGGGCTCGAGCTTCTCGTGGTTTGGGGCCTGGCTTGCTCCACCCCCTGCTCTTGAGATTCTCCCGGATGTGGGCTGGAATTTGGCTTCCTTTTGGGCTGGAGCTTCTCGTGGTTTGAGGCCTGGCTTGCTCCAACCCCTGCTCTTGAGATTCTCCCGGATTTGGGCTGGATTTTGGCTGCCATTTGGGCTGGAGCTTCTCGTGGTTTGAGGCCTGGCTTGCTCCATCCCCTGCTCTTGAGATTCTCCCGGATGTGGGCTGCATTTTGGCTGCCTTTTGGGCTGGAGCTTCTCGTGGTTTGAGGCCTGGCTTGCTCCAGCCCCTGCTCTTGAGATTCTCCCGGATATAGGGCTGGATTTTGGCTGCCTTTTGGGCTGGAGCTTCTCATGGCTGGAGGCCTGGCTTGCTCCACCCCCTGCTCTTGATATTCTCCCGGATGTGGGCTGCATTTTTGCTGTTTTTTGGGCTTTAGCTTCTTGTGGTTTGAAGCCTGGCTTGCTCCACCCCCTGCTCTTGAGATTCTCCCGGATGTGGGCTGGATTTTGACTGCCTTTTGGGCTGGAGCTTCTCGTGGTTTGAGGCCTGCCTTGCTCCAACCCCTGCTCTTGAGATTCTCCCGGATGTGGGCTGGATTTTGGCTGAATTTTGGGCTGGAGCTTTCGCGGTTTGAGGCCTGGCTTGCTCCACCCCCTGCTCTTGAGATTCTCCCGGAGGTGGTCTGCATTTTTCCTGCCGTTTGGGCTGGAGCTTCTTGTGGTTTGAGGCCTGGCTTGCTCCACCACCTGCTCTTGAGATTCTCCCGGATGTGGGCTGTATTTTGCCTGCCTTTTGGGCTGGAACTTCTCGTGGTTTGAGGCCTGGCTTGCTCCACCCCCTGCTCTTGAGATTCTCCCGGAGCTGGTCTGCATTTTTCCTGCCGTTTGGGCTGGAGCTTCTTGTGGTTTGAAGCCTGGCTTGCTCCACCACCTGCTCTTGAGATTCTCCCGGATGTGGGCTGTATTTTGGCTGCCTTTTGGGCTGGAGCTTCTCGTGGTTTGAGGCCTGGCTTGCTCCACCCCCTGCTCTTGAGATTCTCCCGGAGGTGGCCTGCATTTTTGCTGCCTTTTGGGCTGGATCTTCTCGTGGTTTGGGGCCTGGCTTGCTCCACCCCCTGCTCTTGAGATTCTCCCAGATGTGGGCTGGATTTTGGCTGCCTTTTGGGCTGGAGCTTCTCGTGGTTTGGGGCCTGGCTTGCTCCACCCCCTGCTCTTGAGATTCTCCCAGATGTGGGCTGGATTTTGGCTGATTCTTGGGCTCGAGCTTCTCGTGGTTTGGGGCCTGGCTTGCTCCACCCCCTGCTCTTGAGATTCTCCCGGATGTGGGCTGGAATTTGGCTTCCTTTTGGGCTGGAGCTTCTCGTGGTTTGAGGCCTGGCTTGCTCCAACCCCTGCTCTTGAGATTCTCCCGGATTTGGGCTGGATTTTGGCTGCCATTTGGGCTGGAGCTTCTCGTGGTTTGGGGCCTGGCTTGCTCCACCCCCTGCTCTTGAGATTCTCCCAGATGTGGGCTGGAATTTGGCTGCATTTTGGGCTGGAGCTTCTCGTGGTTTGAGGCCTGGCTTGCTCCACCCCCTGCTCTTGAGATTCTCCCTGAGGTGGGCTGCATTTTTCCTGCCGTTTGGGCTGGAGCTTCTTGTGGTTTGAGGCCTGGCTTGCTCCACCCCCTGCTCTTGAGTTTCTCCCCGAAGTGGGCTGCATTTTGGCTGCCTTTTGGGCTGGAGCTTCTCGTGCTTTGAGGCCTGGCTTGCTCCACCCCCTGCTCTTGAGATTCTCCCGTATGTGGGCTGCATTTTGGCTGATTCTTGGGCTGGAGCTTCCCGTGGTTTGAGGCCTGGCTTGCTCCACCCCCTGCTCTTGAGATTCTCCCAGAGGTGGGCTGCATTTTGGCTGCCTTTTGGGCTGGAGCTTCTCGTGGTTTGAGGCCTGGCTTGCTCCACCCCCTGCTCTTGATATTCTCCCGGATGTGGGCTGGATTTTGGCTGCCTTTTGGGCTGGAGCTTCTCGTGTTTTGAGGCCTGGCTTGCTCCACCCCCTGCTCTTGAGATTCTCCCGGATGTGGGCTGGATTTTGGCTTCCTTTTGGGCTGGAGCTTCTCGTGGTTTGAGGCCTGGCTTGCTCCACACCCTGCTCTTGAGATTCTCCCGGATGTGGGCTGCATTTTGGCTGATTCTTGGGCTGGAGCTTCCCGTGGTTTGAGGCCTGGCTTGCTCCAACCCCTGCTCTTGATATTCTCCGGGATGTGGGCTTCATTTTGGCTGCATTTTGGGCTGGAGCTTCTCGTGGTTTGAGGCCTGGCTTGCTCCACCCCCTGCTCTTGAGATTCTCCCGGATGTGGGCTGCATTTTGGCTGCCTTTTGGGCTGGAGCTTCTCGTGGTTTGAGGCCTGGCTTGCTCCACCCCCTGCTCTTGAGATTCTCCCCGAAGTGGGCTGCATTTTGGCTGCCTTTTGGGCTGGAGCTTCTCGTGGTTTGAGGCCTGGCTTGCTCCACCCCCTGGTCTTGAGATTCTCCCGGATGTGGGCTGCATTTTGGCTTCATTTTGGGCTGCAGCTTCTCGTGGTTTGAGGCCTGGCTTGCTCCACCCCCTGCTCTTGAGATTCTCCCGGATGTGGCCTGCATTTTGGCTGCCTTTTGGGCTGGAGCTTCTCGAGGTTTGGGGCCTGGCTTGCTCCACCCCCTGCTCTTGATATTCTCCTGGATGTGGGCTGCATTTTGGCTGATTCTTGGGCTGGAGCTTCCCGTGGTTTGAGGCCTGGCTTTCTCCACCCCCTGCTCTTGAGATTCTCCCGGATGTGGGCTGCATTTTGGCTGCGTTTTGGGCTGGAGCTTCTCTTGGTTTGAGGCCTGTCTTACTCCACCACCTGCTCTTGAGATTCTCCCGGATGTGGGCTGGATTTTGGCTTCATTTTGGGCTGGAGCTTCTCGAGGTTTGTGGCCTGGCTTGCTCCACCCGCTGCTCTTGAGATTCTCCCAGATGTGGGCTGAATTTTGGCTGAATCTTGGGCTGGAGCTTCCCGTGGTTTGAGGCCTGGCTTGCTCCACCCCCTGCTCTTGAGATTCTCCCGGAGGTGGCCTGCAGTTTGGCTGCCTTTCGGGCTGGAGCTTCTCGTGGTTTGAGGCCTGGCTTGCTCCAACTCCTGCTCTTGAGATTCTCCCGGATGTGGGCTTAATTTTGGCTGCCTTTGGGGCTGGAGCTTCTCGTGGTTTGAGGCCTGGCTTGCTCCAGCCCCTGCTCTTGAGATTCTCCCAGATGTGGGCTGCATTTTGGCTGCCTTTTGGGCTGGAGCTTCTCGTGGTTTGAGGCCTGGCTTGCTCCACCCCCTGCTCTTGATATTCTCCCGGATGTGGGCTGGATTTTGGCTTCTTTTTGGGCTGGAGCTTCTCGAGGTTTGAGGCCTGGCTTACTCCACCCCGTGCTCTTGATGTTCTCCTGGATGTGGGCTGCATTTTGGCTGCCTGTTGGGCTGGAGCTTCTCGTGGTTTGAGGCCTGGCTTGCTCCGCCCCCTGCTCTTGATATTGTCCCTGATGTGGGCTGGAATTTGGCTGCCTTTTGGGCTGGAGCTCCTCGTGGTTTGAGACCTGTCTTGCTCCACCCCCTGCTCTTGAGATTCTCCCGGATGTGGGCTGGAATTGGCTTCCTTTTGGGCTGGAGCTTCTCGTGGTTTGAGGCCTGGCTTGCTCCACCCCCTGCTCTTGAGGTTCTCCCGGTTGTGGCCTGCATTTTGGCTGCCTTTTGGGCTGGAGCTTTTCGCGGTATGAGGCCTGGCTTTCTCCACCCCCTGCTCTTGAGATTCTCCTGGATTTGGGCTGGATTTTGGCTGCCTTTTGGGCTGGAGCTTCTCGTGGTTTGGGGCCTGGCTTGCTCCACCCCCTGCTCTTGAGATTCTCCCAGATGTGGGCTGGAATTTGGCTGCCTTTTGGGCTGGAGCGTCTCGTGGTTTGAGGACTGGCTTGCTCCAACCCCTGCTCTTGATATTGTCCCTGATGTGGGCCGGAAATTGGCTTCCTTTTGGGCTGGAGCTCCTCGTGGTTTGAGGCCTGGCTTGCTCCACCCCCTGCCCTTGATATTCTCCCGCATGTGGCCTGCATTTTGGTTGCCTTTGGGCTGGAAATTTCCGTTTTTTGAGGCCTGGCTTGCTCCACCCCTTGCTCTTGATATTCTCCCGTATGTGGGCTGCATTTTGGCTGCCTTTTGGGCTGGAGCTTCTCGTGGTTTGAGTCCTGGCCTGCTCCAACCCCTGCTCTTGATATTATCCTTTATGTGGGCTGGACTATGGCTGCCTTTTAGGCTGGAGCTTCTCGTGGTTTGAGGCCTGGCTTGCTCCACCCCCTGCTCTTGAGATTCTCCCTGATGTGGGCTGCGTTATGGCTGCCTTTTGGGCTGGAGCTTCTCGTGCTTTGGGGCGTTCCTTGCTTCAGCCGCTGCTCTTGATATTCTCCTGGATATGGGCTGCATTTTTGGCTGCCTTTTGGGCTGGAGCTTCTCGTGGTTCCAGGCCTGGCTTGCTCCACCCCCTGCTCTTGATATTCTCCGGGAGTTGGGCTGGAATTTGACTGCCTTTTGGGCTTTAACTTTTCGTGGTTTGAGGCCTGTCTTGCTCCGCCCCCTGCTCTTGATATTGTCCTGGATGTGGGCTGGATTTTGGCTGCCTTTTGGGCGGGAGCTTCTTGTAGTTTGAGGCCTGGATTGCTCCACCCCCTGCTCTTGAGATTCTCCCGGATGTGGGCTTCATTTTGGCTGCTTTTTGGGCTGGAGCTTCTCGTGGTTTGAGACCTGGCTTGCTCCACCCCTTGCTCTTGATATTCTCGTGGATATGGGCTGCATTTTTGGTGCCTTTTGGGCTGGAGCTTCTCGTGGTTTGAGGCCTGGCTTGCTCCACCCCCTGCTCTTGAGATTCTCCCGGATGTGGGCTTCATTTTGGCTGGTTTTTGGGCTGGAGCTTCTCGTGGTTTGAGACCTGGCTTGCTCCATTCCCTGCTCTTGAGATTCTCCCGGATGTGGGCTGGATTTTGGCTGCCTTTTGGGCTGGAACTTCTCGTGTTTTGAGGCCTGGCTTGCTCCACCCCCTGCTCTTGAGATTCTCCCGGATGTGGGCTGCATTTTTGCTGCCTTTTGGGCTGGAGCTTCTCGAGGTTTGAGGCCTGGCTTGCTCCACCCCCTGCTCTTGATATTCTCCCGGAGGTGGCCTGGAATTTGGCTGCCTTTTGGTCTGGAGCTTCTCGTGGTTTGAGGCCTGGCTTGCTCCACCCCCTGCTCTTGATATTCTCCTGGATATGGGCTGCATTTTTGGCTGGAGGTTCTCGTGGTTCCAGGCCTGGCTTGCTCCACCCCCTTCTCTTGATATTCTCCGGGAGTTGGGCTGGAATTTGACTGCATTTTGGGCTGGAGATTCTTGTGGTTTAAGGCCTGGCTTGCTCCACCCCCTGCTCTTGAGATTCTCCCGGATGTGGGCTGCATTTTTGCTGCATTTTGGGCTGGAGCTTCTCGTGGTTTGAGGCCTGGCTTGCTCCACTCCCTGCTCTTGAGATTCTCCCTGATGTGGGCTGCATTTTGGCTGCCTTTTGGGCTGGAGCTTCTCATGGTTGCAGGCCTGGCTTGCTCCACCCCCTGCTCTTGTTATTCTCCCGGATGTGGTCTGCATTTTTGCTGCTTTTTGGGCTGGAGCTTCTTGTGGTTTGAAGCCTGCCTTGCTCCACCCCCTGCTCTTGATATTCTCCCCGATGTGGGCTGGAATTTGGCTGCCTTTTGGGCTGGAGCTCCTCGTGGTTTGAGGCCTGGCTTGCTCCACCCCCTGCTCTTGAGATTCTCCCGGATGTCGGCTGGATTTTGGCTGCCTTTTGGGCTGGAGCTTCTCGTGGTTTGAGGCCTGGCTTGCTCCACCCCCTACTCTTGAGATTCTCCCAGATGTGGGCTGCATTTTTGCTGCATTTTGGGCTGGAGCTTCTCGTGGTTTGAGGCCTGGCTTGCTCCACCCCCTGCTCTTGATATTGTCCCTGACGTGGGCTGGAATTTGGCTTATTTTTGGGCTGGAGCTCCTCGTGGTTTGAGGCCTGGCTTGCTCCACCCCCTGCTCTTGAGATTCTCCGGGAGTTGGGCTGGAGTTTGGCTGCCTTTTGGGCTTTAGCTTTTCGTGGTTTCAGGCCTGGCTTGCTCCACCCCCTGCTCTTGATATTCTCCCGGATGTGGGCTGCATTTTGGCTGCCTTTTGGGCTGGAGCTTCTCATGGTTGGAGGCCTGGCTTGCTCCACCCCCTGCTCTTGATATTCTCCCGGATGTGGTCTGCATTTTTGCTGCCTTTTGGACTGGAGATTCTTGTGGTTTGAAGCCTGGCTTGCTCCACCCCCTGCTCTTGAGATTCTCCCGGATTTGGGCTGGAATTTGGCTTCCTTTTGGGCAGGAGCTTCTCGTGGTTTGAGGCCTGGCTTGCTCCATCCCCTGCTCTTGAGATTCTCCCGGATGTGGCCTGCATTTTTGCTGCCTTTTGGGCTGGAGCTTCTCGAGGTTTGAGGCCTGGCTTGCTCCACCCCCTGCTCTTGATATTCTCCCGGAGGTGGCCTGGAATTTGGCTGCCTTTTGGTCTGGAGCTTCTCGTGGTTTGAGGCCTGGCTTGCTCCACCCCCTGCTCTTGATATTCTCCTGGATATGGGCTGCATTTTTGGCTGCATTTTGGGCTGGAGGTTCTCGTGGTTCCAGGCCTGGCTTGGTCCACCCCCTTCTCTTGATATTCTCCGGGAGTTGGGCTGGAATTTGACTGCATTTTGGGCTGGAGCTTCTTGTGGTTTAAGGCCTGGCTTGCTCCACCCCCTGCTCTTGAGATTCTCCCGGAGGTGGGCTGCATTTTTGCTGCATTTTGGGCTGGAGCTTCTCGTGGTTTGAGGCCTGGCTTGCTCCACTCCCTGCTCTTGAGATTCTCCCTGATGTGGGCTGCATTTTGGCTGCCTTTTGGGCTGGAGCTTCTCATGGTTGCAGGCCTGGCTTGCTCCACCCCCTGCTCTTGATATTCTCCCGGATGTGGTCTGCATTTTTGCTGCTTTTTGGGCTGGAGCTTCTTGTGGTTTGAAGCCTGCCTTGCTCCACCCCCTGCTCTTGATATTGTCCCTGACGTGGGCTGGAATTTGGCTTATTTTTGGGCTGGAGCTCCTCGTGGTTTGAGGCCTGGCTTGCTCCACCCCCTGCTCTTGAGATTCTCCGGGAGTTGGGCTGGAGTTTGGCTGCCTTTTGGGCTTTAGCTTTTCTTGGTTTCAGGCCTGGCTTGCTCCACCCCCTGCTCTTGATATTCTCCCGGATGTGGGCTGCATTTTGGCTGCCTTTTGGGCTGGAGCTTCTCATGGTTGGAGGCCTGGCTTGCTCCACCCCCTGCTCTTGATATTCTCCCGGATGTGGTCTGCATTTTTGCTGCCTTTTGGACTGGAGATTCTTGTGGTTTGAAGCCTGGCTTGCTCCACCCCCTGCTCTTGAGATTCTCCCGGATTTGGGCTGGAATTTGGCTTCCTTTTGGGCAGGAGCTTCTCGTGGTTTGAGGCCTGGCTTGCTCCATCCCCTGCTCTTGAGGTTCTCCCGGTTGTGGCCTGCATTTTGGCTGCCTTTTGGGCTGGAGCTTTTCGCGGTATGAGGCCTGGCTTTCTCCACCCCCTGCTCTTGAGATTCTCCTGGATTTGGGCTGGATTTTGGCTGCCTTTTGGGCTGGAGCTTCTCGTGGTTTGGGGCCTGGCTTGCTCCACCCCCTGCTCTTGAGATTCTCCCAGATGTGGGCTGGAATTTGGCTGCCTTTTGGGCTGGAGCGTCTCGTGGTTTGAGGACTGGCTTGCTCCAACCCCTGCTCTTGATATTGTCCCTGATGTGGGCCGGAAATTGGCTTCCTTTTGGGCTGGAGCTCCTCGTGGTTTGAGGCCTGGCTTGCTCCACCCCCTGCCCTTGATATTCTCCCGCATGTGGCCTGCATTTTGGTTGCCTTTGGGCTGGAAATTTCCGTTTTTTGAGGCCTGGCTTGCTCCACCCCTTGCTCTTGATATTCTCCCGTATGTGGGCTGCATTTTGGCTGCCTTTTGGGCTGGAGCTTCTCGTGGTTTGAGTCCTGGCCTGCTCCAACCCCTGCTCTTGATATTATCCTTTATGTGGGCTGGACTATGGCTGCCTTTTAGGCTGGAGCTTCTCGTGGTTTGAGGCCTGGCTTGCTCCACCCCCTGCTCTTGAGATTCTCCTGGATGTGGGCTGCGTTATGGCTGCCTTTTGGGCTGGAGCTTCTCGTGCTTTGGGGCGTTCCTTGCTTCAGCCGCTGCTCTTGATATTCTCCTGGATATGGGCTGCATTTTTGGCTGCCTTTTGGGCTGGAGCTTCTCGTGGTTCCAGGCCTGGCTTGCTCCACCCCCTGCTCTTGATATTCTCCGGGAGTTGGGCTGGAATTTGACTGCCTTTTGGGCTTTAACTTTTCGTGGTTTGAGGCCTGTCTTGCTCCGCCCCCTGCTCTTGATATTGTCCTGGATGTGGGCTGGATTTTGGCTGCCTTTTGGGCGGGAGCTTCTTGTAGTTTGAGGCCTGGATTGCTCCACCCCCTGCTCTTGAGATTCTCCCGGATGTGGGCTTCATTTTGGCTGCTTTTTGGGCTGGAGCTTCTCGTGGTTTGAGACCTGGCTTGCTCCACCCCTTGCTCTTGATATTCTCGTGGATATGGGCTGCATTTTTGGTGCCTTTTGGGCTGGAGCTTCTCGTGGTTTGAGGCCTGGCTTGCTCCACCCCCTGCTCTTGAGATTCTCCCGGATGTGGGCTTCATTTTTGCTGCCTTTTGGACTGGAGATTCTTGTGGTTTGAAGCCTGGCTTGCTCCACCCCCTGCTCTTGAGATTCTCCCGGATTTGGGCTGGAATTTGGCTTCCTTTTGGGCAGGAGCTTCTCGTGGTTTGAGGCCTGGCTTGCTCCATCCCCTGCTCTTGATATTCTCCTGGATATGGGCTGCATTTTTGGCTGCATTTTGGGCTGGAGGTTCTCGTGGTTCCAGGCCTGGCTTGCTCCACCCCCTTCTCTTGATATTCTCCGGGAGTTGGGCTGGAATTTGACTGCATTTTGGGCTGGAGCTTCTTGTGGTTTAAGGCCTGGCTTGCTCCACCCCCTGCTCTTGAGATTCTCCCGGAGGTGGGCTGCATTTTTGCTGCATTTTGGGCTGGAGCTTCTCGTGGTTTGAGGCCTGGCTTGCTCCACTCCCTGCTCTTGAGATTCTCCCTGATGTGGGCTGCATTTTGGCTGCCTTTTGGGCTGGAGCTTCTCATGGTTGCAGGCCTGGCTTGCTCCACCCCCTGCTCTTGAGATTCTCCCGGATGTGGTCTGCATTTTTGCTGCTTTTTGGGCTGGAGCTTCTTGTGGTTTGAAGCCTGCCTTGCTCCACCCCCTGCTCTTGATATTGTCCCTGACGTGGGCTGGAATTTGGCTTATTTTTGGGCTGGAGCTCCTCGTGGTTTGAGGCCTGGCTTGCTCCACCCCCTGCTCTTGAGATTCTCCGGGAGTTGGGCTGGAGTTTGGCTGCCTTTTGGGCTTTAGCTTTTCGTGGTTTCAGGCCTGGCTTGCTCCACCCCCTGCTCTTGATATTCTCCCGGATGTGGGCTGCATTTTGGCTGCCTTTTGGGCTGGAGCTTCTCATGGTTGGAGGCCTGGCTTGCTCCACCCCCTGCTCTTGATATTCTCCCGGATGTGGTCTGCATTTTTGCTGCCTTTTGGACTGGAGATTCTTGTGGTTTGAAGCCTGGCTTGCTCCACCCCCTGCTCTTGAGATTCTCCCGGATTTGGGCTGGAATTTGGCTTCCTTTTGGGCAGGAGCTTCTCGTGGTTTGAGGCCTGGCTTGCTCCATCCCCTGCTCTTGAGATTCTCCCGGATGTGGCCTGCATTTTTGCTGCCTTTTGGGCTGGAGCTTCTCGTGGTTTGAGGCCTGGCTTGCTCCACCCCCTGCTCTTGAGATTCTCCCGGATGTGGTCTGTATTTTGGCTGCATTTTGGGCTGGAGCTTCTCGTGGTTTGAGGCCTGGCTTGCTCCACCCCCTGCTCTTGAGATTCTCCCGGATGTGGGCTGTATTTTGGCTGCCTTTTGGGCTGGAGCTTCTCGTGGTTTGAGGCCTGGCTTGCTCCACCCCCTGCTCTTGAGATTCTCCCGGATGTGGGCTGCATTTTGGCTGTATTTTGGGCTGGAGCTTCTCATGGTTTGAGGCCTGGCTTGCTCCAGCCCCTACTCTTGATATTCTCCCAGATATAGGGCTGGATTTTGGCTGCCTTTTGGGCTGGAGCTTCTCGTGGTTTGAGGCCTGGCTTGCTCCACGCCCTGCTCTTGAGTTTCTCCCGGATGTCGGCTGGATTTTGGCTGCCTTTTGGGCTGGATCTTCTCGTGGTTTGAGGCCTGCCTTGCTCCACCCCCTGCTCCTGATATTCTCCCGGAGGTGGTCTGCATTTTTCCTGCCGTTTGGGCTGGAGCTTCTTGTGGTTTGAGGCCTGGCTTGCTCCACCCCCTGCTCTTGAGATTCTCCCGGATGTGGGCTGCATTTTTGCTGCCTTTTGGGCTGGAGCTTCTCGTGGTTTGAGGCCTGGCTTGCTCCACCCCCTGCTCTTGAGATTCTCCGGGAGTTGGGCTGGAGTTTGGCTGCCTTTTGGGCTTTAGCTTTTCGTGGTTTGAGGCCTGGCTTGCTCCACCCCCTGCTCTTGAGATTCTCCCGGATGTGGTCTGTATTTTGGCTGCATTTTGGGCTGGAGCTTCTCGTGGTTTGAGGCCTGGCTTGCTCCACCCCCTGCTCTTGAGATTCTCCCGGATGTGGTCTGTATTTTGGCTGCATTTTGGGCTGGAGCTTCTCATGGTTTGAGGCCTGGCTTGCTCCATCCCCTGCTCTTGAGATTCTCCCGGATGTGGGCTGCATTTTGGCTGCCTTTTGGGCTGGAGCTTCTCGTGGTTTGAGGCCTGGCTTGCTCCAGCCCCTGCTCTTGAGATTCTCCCGGATATAGGGCTGGATTTTGGCTGCCTTTTGGGCTGGAGCTTCTCATGGCTGGAGGCCTGGCTTGCTCCACCCCCTGCTCTTGATATTCTCCCGGATGTGGGCTGCATTTTTGCTGTTTTTTGGGCTTTAGCTTCTTGTGGTTTGAAGCCTGGCTTGCTCCACCCCCTGCTCTTGAGATTCTCCCGGATGTGGGCTGGATTTTGGCTGCCTTTTGGGCTGGAGCTTCTCGTGGTTTGAGGCCTGCCTTGCTCCAACCCCTGCTCTTGAGATTCTCCCGGATGTGGGCTGGATTTTGGCTGAATATTGGGCTGGAGCTTTCGCGGTTTGAGGCCTGGCTTGCTCCACCCCCTGCTCTTGAGATTCTCCCGGAGGTGGTCTGCATTTTTCCTGCCGTTTGGGCTGGAGCTTCTTGTGGTTTGAGGCCTGGCTTGCTCCACCACCTGCTCTTGAGATTCTCCCGGATGTGGGCTGTATTTTGCCTGCCTTTTGGGCTGGAACTTCTCGTGGTTTGAGGCCTGGCTTGCTCCACCCCCTGCTCTTGAGATTCTCCCGGAGCTGGTCTGCATTTTTCCTGCCGTTTGGGCTGGAGCTTCTTGTGGTTTGAAGCCTGGCTTGCTCCACCACCTGCTCTTGAGATTCTCCCGGATGTGGGCTGTATTTTGGCTGCCTTTTGGGCTGGAGCTTCTCGTGGTTTGAGGCCTGGCTTGCTCCACCCCCTGCTCTTGAGATTCTCCCGGAGGTGGCCTGCATTTTTGCTGCCTTTTGGGCTGGATCTTCTCGTGGTTTGGGGCCTGGCTTGCTCCACCCCCTGCTCTTGAGATTCTCCCAGATGTGGGCTGGATTTTGGCTGCCTTTTGGGCTGGAGCTTCTCGTGGTTTGGGGCCTGGCTTGCTCCACCCCCTGCTCTTGAGATTCTCCCAGATGTGGGCTGGATTTTGGCTGATTCTTGGGCTCGAGCTTCTCGTGGTTTGGGGCCTGGCTTGCTCCACCCCCTGCTCTTGAGATTCTCCCGGATGTGGGCTGGAATTTGGCTTCCTTTTGGGCTGGAGCTTCTCGTGGTTTGAGGCCTGGCTTGCTCCAACCCCTGCTCTTGAGATTCTCCCGGATTTGGGCTGGATTTTGGCTGCCATTTGGGCTGGAGCTTCTCGTGGTTTGAGGCCTGGCTTGCTCCATCCCCTGCTCTTGAGATTCTCCCGGATGTGGGCTGCATTTTGGCTGCCTTTTGGGCTGGAGCTTCTCGTGGTTTGAGGCCTGGCTTGCTCCAGCCCCTGCTCTTGAGATTCTCCCGGATATAGGGCTGGATTTTGGCTGCCTTTTGGGCTGGAGCTTCTCATGGCTGGAGGCCTGGCTTGCTCCACCCCCTGCTCTTGATATTCTCCCGGATGTGGGCTGCATTTTTGCTGTTTTTTGGGCTTTAGCTTCTTGTGGTTTGAAGCCTGGCTTGCTCCACCCCCTGCTCTTGAGATTCTCCCGGATGTGGGCTGGATTTTGACTGCCTTTTGGGCTGGAGCTTCTCGTGGTTTGAGGCCTGCCTTGCTCCAACCCCTGCTCTTGAGATTCTCCCGGATGTGGGCTGGATTTTGGCTGAATTTTGGGCTGGAGCTTTCGCGGTTTGAGGCCTGGCTTGCTCCACCCCCTGCTCTTGAGATTCTCCCGGAGGTGGTCTGCATTTTTCCTGCCGTTTGGGCTGGAGCTTCTTGTGGTTTGAGGCCTGGCTTGCTCCACCACCTGCTCTTGAGATTCTCCCGGATGTGGGCTGTATTTTGCCTGCCTTTTGGGCTGGAACTTCTCGTGGTTTGAGGCCTGGCTTGCTCCACCCCCTGCTCTTGAGATTCTCCCGGAGCTGGTCTGCATTTTTCCTGCCGTTTGGGCTGGAGCTTCTTGTGGTTTGAAGCCTGGCTTGCTCCACCACCTGCTCTTGAGATTCTCCCGGATGTGGGCTGTATTTTGGCTGCCTTTTGGGCTGGAGCTTCTCGTGGTTTGAGGCCTGGCTTGCTCCACCCCCTGCTCTTGAGATTCTCCCGGAGGTGGCCTGCATTTTTGCTGCCTTTTGGGCTGGATCTTCTCGTGGTTTGGGGCCTGGCTTGCTCCACCCCCTGCTCTTGAGATTCTCCCAGATGTGGGCTGGATTTTGGCTGCCTTTTGGGCTGGAGCTTCTCGTGGTTTGGGGCCTGGCTTGCTCCACCCCCTGCTCTTGAGATTCTCCCAGATGTGGGCTGGATTTTGGCTGATTCTTGGGCTCGAGCTTCTCGTGGTTTGGGGCCTGGCTTGCTCCACCCCCTGCTCTTGAGATTCTCCCGGATGTGGGCTGGAATTTGGCTTCCTTTTGGGCTGGAGCTTCTCGTGGTTTGAGGCCTGGCTTGCTCCAACCCCTGCTCTTGAGATTCTCCCGGATTTGGGCTGGATTTTGGCTGCCATTTGGGCTGGAGCTTCTCGTGGTTTGAGGCCTGGCTTGCTCCATCCCCTGCTCTTGAGATTCTCCCGGATGTGGGCTGCATTTTGGCTGCCTTTTGGGCTGGAGCTTCTCGTGGTTTGAGGCCTGGCTTGCTCCAGCCCCTGCTCTTGAGATTCTCCCGGATATAGGGCTGGATTTTGGCTGCCTTTTGGGCTGGAGCTTCTCATGGCTGGAGGCCTGGCTTGCTCCACCCCCTGCTCTTGATATTCTCCCGGATGTGGGCTGCATTTTTGCTGTTTTTTGGGCTTTAGCTTCTTGTGGTTTGAAGCCTGGCTTGCTCCACCCCCTGCTCTTGAGATTCTCCCGGATGTGGGCTGGATTTTGACTGCCTTTTGGGCTGGAGCTTCTCGTGGTTTGAGGCCTGCCTTGCTCCAACCCCTGCTCTTGAGATTCTCCCGGATGTGGGCTGGATTTTGGCTGAATTTTGGGCTGGAGCTTTCGCGGTTTGAGGCCTGGCTTGCTCCACCCCCTGCTCTTGAGATTCTCCCGGAGGTGGTCTGCATTTTTCCTGCCGTTTGGGCTGGAGCTTCTTGTGGTTTGAGGCCTGGCTTGATCCACCACCTGCTCTTGAGATTCTCCCGGATGTGGGCTGTATTTTGCCTGCCTTTTGGGCTGGAACTTCTCGTGGTTTGAGGCCTGGCTTGCTCCACCCCCTGCTCTTGAGATTCTCCCGGAGCTGGTCTGCATTTTTCCTGCCGTTTGGGCTGGAGCTTCTTGTGGTTTGAAGCCTGGCTTGCTCCACCACCTGCTCTTGAGATTCTCCCGGATGTGGGCTGTATTTTGGCTGCCTTTTGGGCTGGAGCTTCTCGTGGTTTGAGGCCTGGCTTGCTCCACCCCCTGCTCTTGAGATTCTCCCGGAGGTGGCCTGCATTTTTGCTGCCTTTTGGGCTGGATCTTCTCGTGGTTTGGGGCCTGGCTTGCTCCACCCCCTGCTCTTGAGATTCTCCCAGATGTGGGCTGGATTTTGGCTGCCTTTTGGGCTGGAGCTTCTCGTGGTTTGGGGCCTGGCTTGCTCCACCCCCTGCTCTTGAGATTCTCCCAGATGTGGGCTGGATTTTGGCTGATTCTTGGGCTCGAGCTTCTCGTGGTTTGGGGCCTGGCTTGCTCCACCCCCTGCTCTTGAGATTCTCCCGGATGTGGGCTGGAATTTGGCTTCCTTTTGGGCTGGAGCTTCTCGTGGTTTGAGGCCTGGCTTGCTCCAACCCCTGCTCTTGAGATTCTCCCGGATTTGGGCTGGATTTTGGCTGCCATTTGGGCTGGAGCTTCTCGTGGTTTGGGGCCTGGCTTGCTCCACCCCCTGCTCTTGAGATTCTCCCAGATGTGGGCTGGAATTTGGCTGCATTTTGGGCTGGAGCTTCTCGTGGTTTGAGGCCTGGCTTGCTCCACCCCCTGCTCTTGAGATTCTCCCTGAGGTGGGCTGCATTTTTCCTGCCGTTTGGGCTGGAGCTTCTTGTGGTTTGAGGCCTGGCTTGCTCCACCCCCTGCTCTTGAGTTTCTCCCCGAAGTGGGCTGCATTTTGGCTGCCTTTTGGGCTGGAGCTTCTCGTGCTTTGAGGCCTGGCTTGCTCCACCCCCTGCTCTTGAGATTCTCCCGTATGTGGGCTGCATTTTGGCTGATTCTTGGGCTGGAGCTTCCCGTGGTTTGAGGCCTGGCTTGCTCCACCCCCTGCTCTTGAGATTCTCCCAGAGGTGGGCTGCATTTTGGCTGCCTTTTGGGCTGGAGCTTCTCGTGGTTTGAGGCCTGGCTTGCTCCACCCCCTGCTCTTGAGATTCTCCCGGATGTGGGCTGCATTTTGGCTGCCTTTTGGGCTGGAGCTTCTCGTGGTTTGAGGCCTGGCTTGCTCCACCCCCTGCTCTTGAGATTCTCCCCGAAGTGGGCTGCATTTTGGCTGCCTTTTGGGCTGGAGCTTCTCGTGGTTTGAGGCCTGGCTTGCTCCACCCCCTGCTCTTGAGATTCTCCCGGATGTGGGCTGCATTTTGGCTTCATTTTGGGCTGCAGCTTCTCGTGGTTTGGGGCCTGGCTTGCTCCACCCCCTGCTCTTGAGATTCTCCCGGATGTGGCCTGCATTTTGGCTGCCTTTTGGGCTGGAGCTTCTCGAGGTTTGGGGCCTGGCTTGCTCCACCCCCTGCTCTTGATATTCTCCTGGATGTGGGCTGCATTTTGGCTGATTCTTGGGCTGGAGCTTCCCGTGGTTTGAGGCCTGGCTTTCTCCACCCCCTGCTCTTGAGATTCTCCCGGATGTGGGCTGCATTTTGGCTGCGTTTTGGGCTGGAGCTTCTCTTGGTTTGAGGCCTGTCTTACTCCACCACCTGCTCTTGAGATTCTCCCGGATGTGGGCTGGATTTTGGCTTCATTTTGGGCTGGAGCTTCTCGAGGTTTGTGGCCTGGCTTGCTCCACCCGCTGCTCTTGAGATTCTCCCAGATGTGGGCTGAATTTTGGCTGAATCTTGGGCTGGAGCTTCCCGTGGTTTGAGGCCTGGCTTGCTCCACCCCCTGCTCTTGAGATTCTCCCGGAGGTGGCCTGCAGTTTGGCTGCCTTTCGGGCTGGAGCTTCTCGTGGTTTGAGGCCTGGCTTGCTCCAACTCCTGCTCTTGAGATTCTCCCGGATGTGGGCTTAATTTTGGCTGCCTTTGGGGCTGGAGCTTCTCGTGGTTTGAGGCCTGGCTTGCTCCAGCCCCTGCTCTCGATATTCTCCCAGATGTGGGCTGCATTTTGGCTTCATTTTGGGCTGGAGCTTCTCGAGGTTTGTGGCCTGGCTTGCTCCACCCCCTGCTCTTGATATTCTCCCGGATGTGGGCTGCATTTTGGCTGCCTTTTGGGCTGGAGCTTCTCGTGGTTTGGGGCCTGGCTTGCTCCACCCCCTGCTCTTGAGATTCTCCCGGATGTGGGCTGCATTTTGGCTGCATTTTGGGCTGGAGCTTCTCGTGGTTTGAGGCCTGGCTTGCTCCACCCCCTGCTCTTGAGATTCTCCCGGATGTGGGCTGCATTTTGGCTGCCTTTTGGGCTGGAGCTTCTCGTGGTTTGAGGCCTGGCTTGCTCCACCCCCTGCTCTTGAGATTCTCCCGGAAGTGGCCTGCATTTTGGCTGCCTTTTGGGCTGGAGCTTCTTGTGTTTTGAGGCCTGGCTTGCTCCACCCCCTGCTCTTGAGATTCTCCCGGAGGTGGGCTGGATTTTGGCTGCCTTTTGGGCTGGAGCTTCTCGTGGTTTGAGGCCTGGCTTGCTCCAACCCCTGCTCTTGATATTCTCCGGGATGTGGGCTTCATTTTGGCTGCCTTTGGGGCTGGAGCTTCTCGTGGTTTGAGGCCTGGCTTGCTCCACCCCCTGCTCTTGAGATTCTCCCGGATGTGGGCTGCATTTTGGCTGCCTTTTGGGCTGGAGCTTCTCGTGGTTTGAGGCCTGGCTTGTTCCACCCCCTGCTCTTGATATTCTCCCGGATGTGGGCTGCATTTTGGCTGCCTTTGGGGCTGGAGCTTCTCGTGGTTTGAGGCCTGGCTTGCTCCACCCCCTGCTCTTGAGATTCTCCCGGAGGTGGGCTGCATTTTGGCTGCCTTTTGGGCTGGAGCTTCTCGTGTTTTGAGGCCTGGCTTTCTCCACCCCCTGCTCTTGAGATTCTCCCGGAGGTGGGCTGGATTTTGGCTGCATTTTGGGCTGGAGCTTCTCGTGGTTTGAGGCCTGGCTTGCTCCAACCCCTGCTCTTGATATTCTCCGGGATGTGGGCTTCATTTTGGCTGCCTTTGGGGCTGGAGCTTCTCGTGGTTTGAGGCCTGGCTTGCTCCACCCCCTGCTCTTGAGATTCTCCCGGATGTGGGCTGCATTTTGGCTGCCTTTTGGGCTGGAGCTTCTCGTGGTTTGAGGCCTGGCTTGCTCCACCCCCTTGCTCTTGATATTCTCCCGGATGTGGGCTGCATTTTGGCTGACTTTGGGGCTGGAGCTTCTCGTGGTTTGAGGCCTGGCTTGCTCCACCCCCTGCTCTTGAGATTCTCCCGGAGGTGGGCTGCATTTTGGCTGATTCTTGGGCTGGAGCTTCTCGTGGTTTGAGGCCTGGCTTGCTCCACCCCCTGCTCTTGAGATTCTCCTGGAGGTGGGCTGCATTTTGGCTTCATTTTGGGCTGGAGCTTCTCGTGGTTTGAGGCCTGGTTGCTCCACCCCCTGCTCTTGAGATTCTCCCGGAGGTGGGCTGCATTTTGGCTGCCTTTTGGGCTGGAGCTTCTCGTGGTTTGAGGCCTGGCTTGCTCCACCCCCTGCTCTTGAGATTCTCCAGGAGGTGGGCTGCATTTTGGCTGCCTTTTTGGCTGGAGCTTCTTGTGTTTTGAGGCCTGGCTTGCTCCACCCCCTGCTCTTGAGATTCTCCCGGATGTGGGCTGCATTTTGGCTGCATTTTGGGCTGGAGCTTCTTGTGGTTTGAGGCCTGGCTTGCTCCACCCCCTGCTCTTGAGATTCTCCCGGATGTGGGCTGCATTTTGGCTGTCTTTGGGGCTGGAGCTTCTCGTGGTTTGAGGCCTGGCTTGCTCCACCCCCTGCTCTTGAGATTCTCCCGGATGTGGGCTGCATTTTGGCTGCCTTTTGGGCTGGAGCTTCTCGTGGTTTGAGGCCTGGCTTGCTCCACCCCCTGCTCTTGAGATTCTCCCGGATGTGGGCTGCATTTTGGCTGCCTTTTGGGCTGGAGCTTCTCGTGGTTTGTGGCCTGGCTTGCTCCACCCCCTGCTCTTGAGATTCTCCCAGATGTGGGCTGCATTTTGGCTGCCTTTTGGGCTGGAGCTTCTTGTGGTTTGAGGCCTGGCTTGCTCCACCCACTGCTCTTGAGATTCTCCCGGAGGTGGGCTGGATTTTGGCTGCCTTTTGGGCTGGAGCTTCTCGTGGTTTGAGGCCTGGCTTGCTCCAACCCCTGCTCTTGAGATTCTCCCGGATGTGGGCTTCATTTTGGCTGCCTTTGGGGCTGGAGCTTCTCGTGGTTTGAGGCCTGGCTTGCTCCACCCCCTGCTCTTGAGATTCTCCCGGATGTGGGCTGATTTTAGCTGATTCTTGGGCTGGAGCTTCTCGTGGTTTGAGGCCTGGCTTGCTCAAACCCCTGCTCTTGAGATTCTCCCGGATGTGGGCTGCATTTTGGCTGCCTTTTGGGCTGGAGCTTCTCGTGGTTTGAGGCCTGGCTTGCTCCACCCCCTGCTCTTGAGATTCTCCCGGAGGTGGGCTGCATTTTGGCTGATTTTTGGGCTGGAGCTTCTCGTGGTTTGAGGCCTGGCTTGCTCCAACCCCTGCTCTTGATATTCTCCGGGATGTGGGCTTCATTTTGGCTGCCTTTTGGGCTGGAGCTTCTCGTGGTTTGAGGCCTGGCTTGCTCCACCCCCTTGCTCTTGATATTCTCCCGGATGTGGGCTGCATTTTGGCTGCCTTTATGGCTGGAGCTTCTCGTGGTTTGAGGCCTGGCTTGCTCCACCCCCTGCTCTTGAGATTCTCCAGGAGGTGGGCTGCATTTTGGCTGCATTTTGGGCTGGAGCTTCTTGTGGTTTGAGGCCTGGCTTGCTCCACCCCCTGCTCTTGAGATTCTCCCGGATGTGGGCTGCATTTTGGCTGCATTTTGGGCTGGAGCTTCTTGTGGTTTGAGGCCTGGCTTGCTCCACCCCCTGCTCTTGAGATTCTCCCGGATGTGGGCTGCATTTTGGCTGCCTTTGGGGCTGGAGCTTCTCGTGGTTTGAGGCCTGGCTTGCTCCACCCCCTGCTCTTGAGATTCTCCCGGATGTGGGCTGCATTTTGGCTGCATTTTGGGCTGGAGCTTCTCGTGGTTTGAGGCCTGGATTGCTCCACCCCCTGCTCTTGAGATTCTCCCGGATGTGGGCTGCATTTTGGCTGCCTTTTGGGCTGGAGCTTCTCGTGGTTTGAGGCCTGGCTTGCTCCACCCCCTGCTCTTGAGATTCTCCCAGATGTGGTCTGCATTTTGTCTGCCTTTTGGGCTGGAGCTTCTCGTGGTTTGAGGCCTGGCTTGCTCCACCCCCTTGCTCTTGATATTCTCCCGGATGTGGGCTGCATTTTGGCTGCCTTTTGGGCTGGAGCTTCTCGTGGTTTGAGGCCTGGCTTGCTCCACCCCCTGCTCTTGAGATTCTCCCGGAGGTGGGCTGCATTTTGGCTTCATTTTGGGCTGGAGCTTCTCGAGGTTTGTGGCTTGGCTTGCTCCACCCCCTGCTCTTGAGATTCTCCCGGAGGTGGGCTGCATTTTGGCTTCATTTTGGGCTGGAGCTTCTCGTGGTTTGAGGCCTGGCTTGCTCCACCCCCTGCTCTTGAGATTCTCCCGGATGTGGGCTGCATTTTGGCTGCCTTTTGGGCTGGAGCTTCTTGTGGTTTGAGGCCTGGCTTGCTCCACCCCCTGCTCTTGAGATTCTCCCGGATGTGGGCTGGATTTTGGCTGCCTTTTGGGCTGGAGCTTCTCGTGGTTTGAGGCCTGGCTTGCTCCAACCCCTGCTCTTGATATTCTCCGGGATGTGGGCTTCATTTTGGCTGCCTTTGGGGCTGGAGCTTCTCGTGGTTTGAGGCCTGGCTTGCTCCACCCCCTGCTCTTGAGATTCTCCCGGATGTGGGCTGATTTTAGCTGATTCTTGGGCTGGAGCTTCTCGTGGTTTGAGGCCTGGCTTGCTCAACCCCCTGCTCTTGAGATTCTCCCGGATGTGGGCTGCATTTTGGCTGCATTTTGGGCTGGAGCTTCTCGTGGTTTGAGGCCTGGCTTGCTCCACCCCCTGCTCTTGAGATTCTCCCGGAGGTGGGCTGCATTTTGGCTGATTTTTGGGCTGGAGCTTCTCGTGGTTTGAGGCCTGGCTTGCTCCAACCCCTGCTCTTGATATTCTCCGGGATGTGGGCTTCATTTTGGCTGCCTTTGGGGCTGGAGCTTCTCGTGGTTTGAGGCCTGGCTTGCTCCACCCCCTGCTCTTGAGATTCTCCCGGATGTGGGCTGCATTTTGTCTGCCTTTTGGGCTGGAGCTTCTCGTGGTTTGAGGCCTGGCTTGCTCCACCCCCTGCTCTTGAGATTCTCCCGGATGTGGGCTGATTTTAGCTGATTCTTGGGCTGGAGCTTCTCGTGGTTTGAGGCCTGGCTTGCTCAACCCCCTGCTCTTGAGATTCTCCTGGATGTGGGCTGCATTTTGGCTGCCTTTTGGGCTGGAGCTTCTCGTGGTTTGAGGCCTGGCTTGCTCCACCCCCTGCTCTTGAGATACTCCCGGAGGTGGGCTGCATTTTGGCTGATTTTTGGGCTGGAGCTTCTCGTGGTTTGAGGCCTGGCTTGCTCCACCCCCTGCTCTTGATATTCTCCCGGATGTGGGCTGCATTTTGGCTGCCTTTTGGGCTGGAGCTTCTCGTGGTTTGAGGCCTGGCTTGCTCCACCCCTTGCTTTTGAGATTCTCCTGGTGGTGGGCTGCATTTTGGCTGCATTTTGGGCTGGAGCTTCTCGAGGTTTGAGGCCTGGCTTGCTCCACCCCCTGCTCTTGAGATTCTCCCGGAGGTGGGCTGCATTTTGGCTGCCTTTTGGGCAGGAGCTTCTCGTGGTTTGAGGCCTGGCTTGCTCCACCCCCTGCTCTTGAGATTCTCCCGGATGTGGGCTGATTATGGCTGAATCTTAGGCTGGAGCTTCTCGTGGTTTGAGGCCTGGCTTGCTCCACCCCCTGCTCTTGATATTCTCCTGGATGTGGGCTGCATTTTGGCTACATTTTGGGCTGGAGCTTCTCATGGTTTGAGGCCTGGCTTTCTCCACCCCCTGCTCTTGAGATTCTCCCGGAGGTGGGCTGCATTTTGGCTGCCTTTTGGGCTGGAGCTTCTCGTGGTTTGAGGCCTGGCTTGCTCCACCCCCTGCTCTTGAGATTCTCCCGGAGGTGGGCTGGATTTTGGCTGCATTTTGGGCTGGAGCTTCTCGTGGTTTGAGGCCTGGCTTGCTCCACGCCCTGCTCTTGAGATTCTCCCGGAGGTGGGCTGCATTTTGGCTGCCTTTTGGGCTGGAGCTTCTCGTGGTTTGAGGCCTGGCTTGCTCCACCCCCTGCTCTTGAGATTCTCCCGGAGGTGGGCTGCATTTTGGCTGATTCTTGGGCTGGAGCTTCCCGTGGTTTGAGGCCTGGCTTGCTCCACCCCCTGCTCTTGAGATTCTCCCGGATGTGGGCTGCATTTTGGCTGCCTTTTGGGCTGGAGCTTCTCGTGGTTTGAGGCCTGGCTTGCTCCACCCCCTGCTCTTGAGATTCTACCGGAGGTGGGCTGCATTTTGGCTGCCTGTTGGGCTGGAGCTTCTCGTGGTTTGAGGGCTGGCTTGCTCCACCCCCTGCTCTTGAGATTCTCCAGGAGGTGGGCTGCATTTTGGCTGATTCTTGGGCTGGAGCTTCTCGTGGTTTGAGGCCTGGCTTGCTCCACCCCCTGCTCTTGAGATTCTCCCGGAGGTGGGCTGCATTTTGGCTGCATTTGGGGCTGGAGCTTCTCGTGGTTTGAGGCCTGGCTTGCTCCACCCCCTGCTCTTGAGATTCTCCCGGATTTGGGCTGCATTTTGGCTGCCTTTTGGGCTGGAGCTTCTCGTGGTTTGTGGCCTGGCTTGCTCCACCCCCTGCTCTTGAGATTCTCCCGGATGTGGGCTGCATTTTGGCTGCTTTTTGGGCTGGAGCTTCTCGTGGTTTGAGGCCTGGCTTGCTCCACCCCCTGCTCTTGAGATTCTCCCGGAGGTGGGCTGCATTTTGGCTGATTCTTGGGCTGGAGCTTCCCGTGGTTTGAGGCCTGGCTTGCTCCACCCCCTGCTCTTGAGATTCTCCCGGATGTGGGCTGGATTTTGGCTGCCTTTTGGGCTGGAGCTTCTCGTGGTTTGAGGCCTGGCTTGCTCCACCCCCTGCTCTTGAGATTCTCCCGGATGTGGGCTGCATTTTGGCTGCCTTTTGGGCTGGAGCTTCTCGTGGTTTGAGGCCTGGCTTGCTCCACCCCCTGCTCTTGAGATTCTCCCGGAGGTGGGCTGCATTTTGGCTGCCTTTTGGGCTGGAGCTTCTCGTGGTTTGAGGGCTGGCTTGCTCTACCCCCTGCTCTTGAGATTCTCCAGGAGGTGGGCTGCATTTTGGCTGATTCTTGGGCTGGAGCTTCTCGTGGTTTGAGGCCTGGCTTGCTCCACCCCCTGCTCTTGAGATTCTCCCGGAGGTGGGCTGCATTTTGGCTGCATTTGGGGCTGGAGCTTCTCGTGGTTTGAGGCCTGGCTTGCTCCACCCCCTGCTCTTGATATTCTCCCGGAGGTGGGCTGGATTTTGGCTGCCTTTTGGGCTGGAGCTTCTCGTGGTTTGAGGCCTGGCTTGCTCCACCCCCTGCTCTTGAGATTCTCCCGGAGGTGGGCTGCATTTTGGCTGCATTTTGGGCTGGAGCTTCTCGTGGTTTGAGGCCTGGCTTGCTCCACCCCCTGCTCTTGAGATTCTCCCGGAGGTGGGCTGCATTTTGGCTGCCTTTTGGGCTGGAGCTTCTCGTGGTTTGAGGCCTGGCTTGCTCCACCCCCTGCTCTTGAGATTCTCCCGGAGGTGGGCTGCATTTTCGCTGCATTTTGGGCTGGAGCTTCTCGTGGTTTGAGGCCTGGCTTGCTCCACCCCCTGCTCTTGAAATTCTCCCGGATGTGGGCTGCATTTTGGCTGCTTTTTGGGCTGGAGCTTCTCGTGGTTTGAGGCCTGGCTTGCTCCACCCCCTGCTCTTGAGATTCTCCCGGATGTGGGCTGCATTTTGGCTGATTCTTGGGCTGGAGCTTCTCGTGGTTTGAGGCCTGGCTTGCTCCACCCCCTGCTCTTGAGATTCTCCCGGATTTGGGCTGCATTTTGGCTGCCTTTTGGGCTGGAGCTTCTCGTGGTTTGTGGCCTGGCTTGCTCCACCCCCTGCTCTTGAGATTCTCCCGGATGTGGGCTGCATTTTGGCTGCTTTTTGGGCTGGAGCTTCTCGTGGTTTGAGGCCTGGCTTGCTCCACCCCCTGCTCTTGAGATTCTCCCGGAGGTGGGCTGCATTTTGGCTGCTTTTTGGGCTGGAGCTTCTCGTGGTTTGAGGCCTGGCTTGCTCCACCCACTGCTCTTGAGATTCTCCCAGATGTGGGCTGCATTTTGGCTGATTCTTGGGCTGGAGCTTCTCGTGGTTTGAGGCCTGGCTTGCTCCACCCCCTGCTCTTGAGATTCTCCCGGATTTGGGCTGCATTTTGGCTGAAATTTGGGCTGGAGCTTCTCGTGGTTTGAGGCCTGGCTTGCTCCACACCCTGCTCTTGAGATTCTCCCGGATGTGGGCTGCATTTTGGCTGCCTGTTGGGCTGGAGCTTCTCGTGGTTTGAGGCCTGGCTTGCTCCACCCCCTGCTCTTGAGATTCTCCCGGAGGTGGGCTGGATTTTGGCTGCATTTTGGGCTGGAGCTTCTCGTGGTTTGAGGCCTGGCTTGCTCCACCCCCTGCTCTTGAGATTCTCCCGGAGGTGGGCTGGATTTTGGCTGCATTTTGGGCTGGAGCTTCTCGTGGTTTGAGGCCTGGCTTGCTCCACGCCCTGCTCTTGAGATTCTCCCGGAGGTGGGCTGCATTTTGGCTGCCTTTTGGGCTGGAGCTTCTCGTGGTTTGAGGCCTGGCTTGCTCCACCCCCTGCTCTTGAGATTCTCCCGGATGTGGGCTGCATTTTGGCTGATTCTTGTGCTGGAGCTTCCCGTGGTTTGAGGCCTGGCTTGCTCCACCCCCTGCTCTTGAGATTCTCCCGGATGTGGGCTGGATTTTGGCTGCCTTTTGGGCTGGAGCTTCTCGTGGTTTGAGGCCTGGCTTGCTCCACCCCCTGCTCTTGAGATTCTCCCGGATGTGGGCTGCATTTTGGCTGCCTTTTGGGCTGGAGCTTCTCGTGGTTTGAGGCCTGGCTTGCTCCACCCCCTGCTCTTGATATTCTCCCGGAGGTGGGCTGCATTTTGGCTGCCTTTTGGACTGGAGCTTCTCGTGGTTTCAGGCCTGGATTGCTCCACCCCCTGCTCTTGAGATTCTCCAGGAGGTGGGCTGCATTTTGGCTGATTCTTGGGCTGGAGCTTCTCGTGGTTTGAGGCCTGGCTTGCTCCACCCCCTGCTCTTGAGATTCTCCCGGAGGTGGGCTGC
Source organism: Rhynochetos jubatus (assembly GCA_027574665.1). Classification (NCBI taxonomy): domain Eukaryota; kingdom Metazoa; phylum Chordata; class Aves; order Eurypygiformes; family Rhynochetidae; genus Rhynochetos; species Rhynochetos jubatus. Next base: position 967,388 of record JAQBHY010000070.1, read on the forward strand.
ATTTTGGCTGCATTTGGGGCTGGAGCTTCTCGTGGTTTGAGGCCTGGCTTGCTCCACCCCCTGCTCTTGAGATTCTCCCGGATGTGGGCTTCATTTTAGCTGCCTTTGGGGCTGGAGCTTCTCGTGGTTTGAGGCCTGGCTTGCTCCACCCCCTGCTCTTGATATTCTCCCGGAGGTGGGCTGCATTTTGGCTGCCTTTTGGGCTGGAGCTTCTCGTGGTTTGAGGCCTGGCTTGCTCCACCCCCTGCTCTTGAGATTCTCCCGGAGGTGGGCTGCATTTTGGCTGCATTTTGGGCTGGAGCTTCTCGTGGTTTGAGGCCTGGCTTGCTCCACCCCCTGCTCTTGAGATTCTCCCGGAGGTGGGCTGCATTTTGGCTGCATTTTGGGCTGGAGCTTCTCGTGGTTTGAGGCCTGGCTTGCTCCACCCACTGCTCTTGAGATTCTCCCGGATGTGGGCTGCATTTTGGCTGATTCTTGGGCTGGAGCTTCTCGTGGTTTGAGGCCTGGCTTGCTCCACCCCCTGCTCTTGAGATTCTCCCGGATTTGGGCTGCATTTTGGCTGCCTTTTGGGCTGGAGCTTCTCGTGGTTTGTGGCCTGGCTTGCTCCATCCCCTGCTCTTGAGATTCTCCCGGATGTGGGCTGCATTTTGGCTGCTTTTTGGGCTGGAGCTTCTCGTGGTTTGAGGCCTGGCTTGCTCCACCCCCTGCTCTTGAGATTCTCCCGGAGGTGGGCTGCATTTTGGCTGCTTTTTGGGCTGGAGCTTCTCGTGGTTTGAGGCCTGGCTTGCTCCACCCACTGCTCTTGAGATTCTCCCAGATGTGGGCTGCATTTTGGCTGATTCTTGGGCTGGAGCTTCTCGTGGTTTGAGGCCTGGCTTGCTCCACCCCCTGCTCTTGAGATTCTCCCGTATTTGGGCTGCATTTTGGCTGAAATTTGGGCTGGAGCTTCTCGTGGTTTGAGGCCTGGCTTGCTCCACCCCCTGCTCTTGAGATTCTCCCGGATGTGGGCTGCATTTTGGCTGCCTGTTGGGCTGGAGCTTCTCGTGGTTTGAGGCCTGGCTTGCTCCACCCCCTGCTCTTGAGATTCTCCCGGAGGTGGGCTGGATTTTGGCTGCATTTTGGGCTGGAGCTTCTCGTGGTTTGAGGCCTGGCTTGCTCCACCCCCTGCTCTTGAGATTCTCCCGGAGGTGGGCTGGATTTTGGCTGCATTTTGGGCTGGAGCTTCTCGTGGTTTGAGGCCTGGCTTGCTCCACGCCCTGCTCTTGAGATTCTCCCGGAGGTGGGCTGCATTTTGGCTGCCTTTTGGGCTGGAGCTTCTCGTGGTTTGAGGCCTGGCTTGCTCCACCCCCTGCTCTTGAGATTCTCCCGGATGTGGGCTGCATTTTGGCTGATTCTTGTGCTGGAGCTTCCCGTGGTTTGAGGCCTGGCTTGCTCCACCCCCTGCTCTTGAGATTCTCCCGGATGTGGGCTGGATTTTGGCTGCCTTTTGGGCTGGAGCTTCTCGTGGTTTGAGGCCTGGCTTGCTCCACCCCCTGCTCTTGAGATTCTCCCGGAGGTGGGCTGCATTTTGGCTGCCTTTTGGGCTGGAGCTTCTCGTGGTTTGAGGCCTGGCTTGCTCCACCCCCTGCTCTTGATATTCTCCCGGAGGTGGGCTGCATTTTGGCTGCCTTTTGGGCTGGAGCTTCTCGTGGTTTCAGGCCTGGATTGCTCCACCCCCTGCTCTTGAGATTCTCCAGGAGGTGGGCTGCATTTTGGCTGATTCTTGGGCTGGAGCTTCTCGTGGTTTGAGGCCTGGCTTGCTCCACCCCCTGCTCTTGAGATTCTCCCGGAGGTGGGCTGCATTTTGGCTGCCTGTTGGGCTGGAGCTTCTCGTGGTTTGAGGCCTGGCTTGCTCCACCCCCTGCTCTTGAGATTCTCCCGGATGTGGGCTTCATTTTAGCTGCCTTTGGGGCTGGAGCTTCTCGTGGTTTGAGGCCTGGCTTGCTCCACCCCCTGCTCTTGATATTCTCCCGGAGGTGGGCTGCATTTTGGCTGCCTTTTGGGCTGGAGCTTCTCGTGGTTTGAGGCCTGGCTTGCTCCACCCCCTGCTCTTGAGATTCTCCCGGAGGTGGGCTGCATTTTGGCTGCATTTTGGGCTGGAGCTTCTCGTGGTTTGAGGCCTGGCTTGCTCCACCCCCTGCTCTTGATATTCTCCCGGAGGTGGGCTGCATTTTGGCTGCATTTTGGGCTGGAGCTTCTCGTGGTTTGAGGCCTGGCTTGCTCCACCCACTGCTCTTGAGATTCTCCCGGATGTGGGCTGCATTTTGGCTGATTCTTGGGCTGGAGCTTCTCGTGGTTTGAGGCCTGGCTTGCTCCACCCCCTGCTATTGAGATTCTCCTGGATTTGGGCTGCATTTTGGCTGCCTTTTGGGCTGAAGCTTCTCGTGGTTTGTGGCCTGGCTTGCTCCACCCCCTGCTCTTGAGATTCTCCCGGAGGTGGGCTGCATTTTGGCTGCTTTTTGGGCTGGAGCTTCTCGTGGTTTGAGGCCTGGCTTGCTCCACCCACTGCTCTTGAGATTCTCCCAGATGTGGGCTGCATTTTGGCTGATTCTTGGGCTGGAGCTTCTCGTGGTTTGAGGCCTGGCTTGCTCCACCCCCTGCTCTTGAGATTCTCCCGGATTTGGGCTGCATTTTGGCTGAATTTTGGGCTGGAGCTTCTCGTGGTTTGAGGCCTGGCTTGCTCCACCCCCTGCTCTTGAGATTCTCCCGGATGTGGGCTGGATTTTGTCTGCCTTTTGGGCTGGAGCTTCTCGTGGTTTGAGGCCTGGCTTGCTCCACCCCCTGCTCTTGAGATTCTCGCGGATGTGGGCTGCATTTTGGCTGCCTTTTGGGCTGGAGCTTCTCGTGGTTTGAGGCCTGGCTTGCTCCACCCCCTGCTCTTGAGATTCTCCTGGAGGTGGGCTGCATTTTGGCTTCATTTTGGGCTGGAGATTCTCGAGGTTTGTGGCCTGGCTTGCTCCAACCCCTGCTCTTGAGATTCTCTTGGATGTGGGCTGGATTTTGGGTGCCTTTTGGGCTGGAGCTTCTCGTGGTTTGAGGCCTGGCTTGCTCCACCCCCTGCTCTTGAGATTCTCCCGCATGTGGGCTGCATTTTGGCTGCCTTTTGGGCTGGAGCTTCTCGTGGTTTGAGGCCTGGCTTGCTCCACCCCCTGCTCTTGATATTCTCCTGGATGTGGGCTGCATTTTGGCTACATGTTGGGCTGGAGCTTCTCATGGTTTGAGGCCTGGCTTGCTCCACCCCCTGCTCTTGAGATTTTCCCGGAGGTGGGCTGCATTTTGGCTGCCTTTTGGGCTGGAGCTTCTCGTGGTTTGAGGCCTGGCTTGCTCCACCCCCTGCTCTTGAGATTCTCCCGGATGTGGGCTGCATTTTGGCTGCCTTTTGGGCTGGAGCTTCTCGTGGTTTGAGGCCTGGCTTGCTCCACCCCCTGCTCTTGAGATTCTCCCGGAGGTGGGCTGGATTTTGGCTGCCTTTTGGGCTGGAGCTTCTCGTGGTTTGAGGCCTGGCTTGCTCCACCCCCTGCTCTTGATATTCTCCCGGATGTGGGCTTCATATTGGCTGCTTTGGGGCTGGAGCTTCTCGTGGTTTGAGGCCTGGCTTGCTCCACCCCCTGCTCTTGAGATTCTCCCGGATGTGGGCTGCATTTTGGCTGATTCTTGGGCTGGAGCTTCCCGTGGTTTGAGGCCTGGCTTGCTCCACCCCCTGCTCTTGAGATTCTCCTGGATGTGGGCTGCATTTTGGCTGCCTTTTGGGCTGGAGCTTCTCGTGGTTTGAGGCCTGGCTTGCTAAACCCCCTGCTCTTGAGATTCTCCTGGATGTGGGCTGGATTTTGGCAGCCTTTTGGGCTGGAGCTTCTCGTGGTTTGAGGCCTGGCTTGCTCCACCCCCTGCTCTTGATATTCTCCCGGATGTGGGCTGGATTTTGGCTGCCTTTTGGGCTGGAGCTTCTCGTGGTTTGAGGCCTGGCTTGCTCCACCCCCTGCTCTTGAGATTCTCCCGGATGTGGGCTTCATATTGGCTGCCTTTGGGGCTGGAGCTTCTCGTGGTTTGAGGCCTGGCTTGCTCCACCCCCTGCTCTTGAGATTCTCCCGGAGGTGGGCTGCATTTTGGCTGATTCTTGGGCTTTAGCTTCTCGTGGTTTGAGGCCTGGCTTGCTCCACCCCTGCTCTTGAGATTCTCCCGGATTTGGGCTGCATTTTGGCTGCCTTTTGGGCTGGAGCTTCTCGTGGTTTGAGGCCTGGCTTGCTCCACCCCCTGCTCTTGAGATTCTCCCGGATGTGGGCTGCATTTTGGCTGCTTTTTGGGCTGGAGCTTCTCGTGGTTTGAGGCCTGGCTTGCTCCACCCCCTGCTCTTGAGATTCTCCCGGAGATGGGCTGCATTTTGGCTGCATTTTGGCTGCATTTTGGGCTGGAGCTTCTCGTGGTTTGAGGCCTGGCTTGCTCCACCCACTGCTCTTGAGATTCTCCCAGATGTGGGCTGCATTTTGGCTGATTCTTGGGCTGGAGCTTCTCGTGGTTTGAGGCCTGGCTTGCTCCACCCCCTGCTCTTGAGATTCTCCCGGATTTGGGCTGCATTTTGGGTGCCTTTTGGGCTGGAGCTTCTCGTGGTTTGAGGCCTGGCTTTATCCACCCCCTGCTCTTGAGATTCTCCCGGATGTGGGCTGCATTTTGGCTGCCTTTTGGGCTGGAGCTTCTCGTGGTTTGAGGCCTGGCTTGCTCCACCCCCTGCTCTTGAGATTCTCCCGGAGGTGGGCTGCATTTTGGCTGCCTTTTGGGCTGGAGCTTCTCGTGGTTTGAGGCCTGGCTTGCTCCACCCCCTGCTCTTGATATTCTCCCCGAGGTGGGCTGGATTTTGGCTGACTTTTGGGCTGGAGCTTCTCGTGGTTTGAGGCCTGGCTTGCTCCACCCCCTGCTCTTGATATTCTCCCGGATGTGGGCTTCATATTGGCTGCCTTTGGGGCTGGAGCTTCTCGTGGTTTGAGGCCTGGCTTGCTCCACCCCCTGCTCTTGAGATTCTCCCTGAGGTGGGCTGCATTTTGGCTGATTCTTGGGCTGGAGCTTCCCGTGGTTTGAGGCCTGGCTTGCTCCACCCCCTGCTCTTGAGATTCTCCCGGATGTGGGCTGCATTTTGGCTGCCTTTTGGGCTGGAGCTTCTCGTGGTTTGAGGCCTGGCTTGCTCCACCCCCTGCTCTTGAGATTCTCCTGGATGTGGGCTGGATTTTGGCTGCCTTTTGGGCTGGAGCTTCTCGTGGTTTGAGGCCTGGCTTGCTCCACCCCCTGCTCTTGATATTCTCCCGGATGTGGGCTGGATTTTGGCTGCCTTTTGGGCTGGAGCTTCTCGTGGTTTGAGGCCTGGCTTGCTCCACCCCCTGCTCTTGAGATTCTCCCGGATGTGGGCTTCATATTGGCTGCCTTTGGGGCTGGAGCTTCTCGTGGTTTGAGGCCTGGCTTGCTCCACCCCCTGCTCTTGAGATTCTCCCGGAGGTGGGCTGCATTTTGGCTGATTCTTGGGCTGGAGCTTCTTGTGGTTTGAGGCCTGGCTTGCTCCACCCCCTGCTCTTGAGATTCTCCCGGATGTGGGCTGCATTTTGGCTGACTTTTGGGCTGGAGGTTCTCGAGGTTTGAGGCCTGGCTTGCTCCACCCCCTGCTCTTGAGATTCTCCCGGATGTGGGCTGCATTTTGGCTGCCTTTTGGGCTGGAGCTTCTCGTGGTTTGAGGCCTGGCTTGCTCCACCCCCTGCTCTTGAGATTCTCCTGGATGTGGGCTGGATTTTGGCTGCCTTTTGGGCTGGAGCTTCTCATGGTTTGAGGCCTGGCTTGCTCCACCCCCTGCTCTTGATATTCTCCCGGATGTGGGCTGGATTTTGGCTGCCTTTTGGGCTGGAGCTTCTCGTGGTTTGAGGCCTGGCTTGCTCCACCCCCTGCTCTTGAGATTCTCCCGGATGTGGGCTTCATATTGGCTGCCTTTGGGGCTGGAGCTTCTCGTGGTTTGAGGCCTGGCTTGCTCAACCCCCTGCTCTTGAGATTCTCCCGGAGGTGGGCTGCATTTTGGCTGATTCTTGGGCTGGAGCTTCTTGTGGTTTGAGGCCTGGCTTGCTCCACCCCCTGCTCTTGAGATTCTCCTGGATGTGGGCTGCATTTTGGCTGACTTTTGGGCTGGAGGTTCTCGAGGTTTGAGGCCTGGCTTGCTCCACCCCCTGCTCTTGAGATTCTCCCGGAGGTGGGCTGCATTTTGGCTGCCTTTTGGGCTGGAGCTTCTCGTGGTTTGAGGCCTGGCTTGCTCCACCCCCTGCTCTTGAGATTCTCCCGGATGTGGGCTGCATTTTGGCTGCCTTTTGGGCTGGAGCTTCTCGTGGTTTGAGGCCTGGCTTGCTCCAACCCCTGCTCTTGAGATTCTCCCGGAGGTGGGCTGCATTTTGGCTGCCTTTTGGGCTGGAGCTTCTCGTGGTTTGAGGCCTGGCTTGCTCCACCCCCTGCTCTTGATATTCTCCCCGAGGTGGGCTGGATTTTGGCTGACTTTTGGGCTGGAGCTTCTCGTGGTTTGAGGCCTGGCTTGCTCCACCCCCTGCTCTTGAGATTCTCCCGGAGGTGGGCTTCATTTTGGCTGCCTTTTGGGCTGGAGCTTCTCGTGGTTTGAGGCCTGGCTTGCTCCACCCCCTGCTCTTGAGATTCTCCCGGATGTGGGCTGGATTTTGGCTGCCTTTTGGGCTGGAGCTTCTCGTGGTTTGAGGCCTAGCTTGCGCCACCCCCTGCTCTTGAGATTCTCCCGGATGTGGGCTGCATTTTGGCTGATTCTTGGGCTGGAGCTTCTCGTGGTTTGAGGCTTGGCTTGCTCCACCCCCTGCTCTTGAGATTCTCCCGGATGTGGGCTGCATTTTGGCTGCCTTTTGGGCTGGAGCTTCTCGTGGTTTGAGGCCTGGCTTGCTCCACCCCCTGCTCTTGAGATTCTCCCGGATGTGGTCTGGATTTTGGCTGCCTTTTGGGCTGGAGCTTCTCGTGGTTTGAGGCCTGGCTTGCTCCACCCCCTGCTCTTGAGATTCTCCCGGAGGTGGGCTGCATTTTGGCTGCCTTTTGGGCTGGAGCTTCTCGTGGTTTGAGGCCTGGCTTGCTCCACCCCCTGCTCTTGATATTCTCCCCGAGGTGGGCTGGATTTTGGCTGACTTTTGGGCTGGAGCTTCTCGTGGTTTGAGGCCTGGCTTGCTCCACCCCCTGCTCTTGATATTCTCCCGGATGTGGGCTTCATATTGGCTGCCTTTGGGGCTGGAGCTTCTCGTGGTTTGAGGCCTGGCTTGCTCCACCCCCTGCTCTTGAGATTCTCCCGGAGGTGGGCTGCATTTTGGCTGATTCTTGGGCTGGAGCTTCCCGTGGTTTGAGGCCTGGCTTGCTCCACCCCCTGCTCTTGAGATTCTCCTGGATGTGGGCTGCATTTTGGCTGCCTTTTGGGCTGGAGCTTCTCGTGGTTTGAGGCCTGGCTTGCTCCACCCCCTGCTCTTGAGATTCTCCTGGATGTGGGCTGGATTTTGGCTGCCTTTTGGGCTGGAGCTTCTCGTGGTTTGAGGCCTGGCTTGCTCCACCCCCTGCTCTTGATATTCTCCCGGATGTGGGCTGGATTTTGGCTGCCTTTTGGGCTGGAGCTTCTCGTGGTTTGAGGCCTGGCTTGCTCCACCCCCTGCTCTTGAGATTCTCCCGGAGGTGGGCTGCATTTTGGCTGATTCTTGGGCTGGAGCTTCTTGTGGTTTGAGGCCTGGGTTGCTCCACCCCCTGCTCTTGAGATTCTCCCGGATGTGGGCTGCATTTTGGCTGACTTTTGGGCTGGAGGTTCTCGAGGTTTGAGGCCTGGCTTGCTCCACCCCCTGCTCTTGAGATTCTCCCGGATGTGGGCTGCATTTTGGCTGCATTTTGGGCTGGAGCTTCTCGTGGTTTGAGGCCTGGCTTGCTCCACCCCCTGCTCTTGAGATTCTCCTGGATGTGGGCTGGATTTTGGCTGCCTTTTGGGCTGGAGCTTCTCGTGGTTTGAGGCCTGGCTTGCTCCACCCCCTGCTCTTGATATTCTCCCGGATGTGGGCTGGATTTTGGCTGCCTTTTGGGCTGGAGCTTCTCGTGGTTTGAGGCCTGGCTTGCTCCACCCCCTGCTCTTGAGATTCTCCCGGATGTGGGCTTCATATTGGCTGCCTTTGGGGCTGGAGCTTCTCGTGGTTTGAGGCCTGGCTTGCTCCACCCCCTGCTCTTGAGATTCTCCCGGAGGTGGGCTGCATTTTGGCTGATTCTTGGGCTGGAGCTTCTTGTGGTTTGAGGCCTGGCTTGCTCCACCCCCTGCTCTTGAGATTCTCCCGGATGTGGGCTGCATTTTGGCTGACTTTTGGGCTGGAGGTTCTCGAGGTTTGAGGCCTGGCTTGCTCCACCCCCTGCTCTTGAGATTCTCCCGGATGTGGGCTGCATTTTGGCTGCCTTTTGGGCTGGAGCTTCTCGTGGTTTGAGGCCTGGCTTGCTCCACCCCCTGCTCTTGAGATTCTCCTGGATGTGGGCTGGATTTTGGCTGCCTTTTGGGCTGAAGCTTCTCGTGGTTTGAGGCCTGGCTTGCTCCACCCCCTGCTCTTGAGATTCTCCCGGATGTGGGCTGCAATTTCGCTGCCTTTTGGGCTGGAGCTTCTCGTGGTTTGAGGCCTGGCTTGCTCCACCCCCCTGCTCTTGAGATTCTCCCGGATGTGGGCTGGATTTTGGCTGCCTTTTGGGCTGGAGCTTCTCGTGGTTTGAGGCCTAGCTTGCGCCACCCCCTGCTCTTGAGATTCTCCCGGATGTGGGCTGCATTTTGGCTGCCTGTTGGGCTGGAGCTTCTCGTGGTTTGAGGCCTGGCTTGCTCCACCCCCTGCTCTTGAGATTCTCCCGGAGTTGGGCTGCATTTTGGCTGCCTTTGGGGCTGGAGCTTCTCGTGGTTTGAGGCCTGGATTGCTCCACCCCCTGCTCTTGATATTCTCCTCTATGTGGGCTGCATTTTGGCTGCCTTTTGGGCTGGAGCTTCTCGTGGTTTGAGGCCTGGCTTGCTCCACCCCCTGCTCTTGAGATTCTCCCGGATGTGGGCTGCATTTTGGCTGATTCTTGGGCTGGAGCTTCCCGTGGTTTGAGGCCTGGCTTGCTCCACCCCCTGCTCTTGATATTCTCCCGGATGTGGGCTGCATTTTGGCTGCCTTTTGGGCTGGAGCTTCTCGTGGTTTGAGGCCTGGCTTGCTCCACCCCCTGCTCTTGATATTCTCCCGGATGTGGGCTGGATTTTGGCTGCATTTTGGGCTGGAGCTTCTCGTGGTTTGAGGCCTGGATTGCTCCACCCCATGCTCTTGATATTCTCCCGGATGTGGGCTGCATTTTGGCTGCCTTTTGGGCTGGAGCTTCTCGTGGTTTGAGGCCTGGCTTGCTCCACCCCCTGCTCTTGAGATTCTCCCGGATGTGGGCTGCATTTTGGCTGATTCTTGGGCTGGAGCTTCCCTTGGTTTGAGGCCTGGCTTGCTCCACCCCCTGCTCTTGAGATTCTCCCGGAGGTGGGCTGCATTTTGGCTGCCTTTTGGGCTGGAGCTTCTCGTGGTTTGAGGCCTGGCTTGCTCCACCCCCTGCTCTTGATATTCTCCCAGATGTGGTCTGGATTTTGGCTGCCTTTTGGGCTGGAGCTTCTCGTGGTTTGAGGCCTGGCTTGCTCCACCCCGTGCTCTTGAGATTCTCCCGGATGTGGGCTGCATTTTGGCTGCCTTTTGGGCTGGAGCTTCTCGTGGTTTGAGGCTTGGCTTGCTCCACCCCCTGCTCTTGAGATTCTCCCGGAGGTGGGCTGGATTTTGGCTGCCTTTTGGGCTGGAGCTTCTCGTGGTTTGAGGCCTGGCTTGCTCCACCCCCTGCTCTTGAGATTCTCCCGGATGTGGGCTGCATTTTGGCTGATTCTTGGGCTGGAGCTTCCCGTGGTTTGAGGCCTGGCTTGCTCCACCCCCTGCTCTTGAGATTCTCCCGGATGTGGGCTTCATATTGGCTGCCTTTGGGGCTGGAGCTTCTCGTGGTTTGAGGCCTGGCTTGCTCCACCCCCTGCTCTTGAGATTCTCCCGGAGGTGGGCTGCATTTTGGCTGATTCTTGGGCTGGAGCTTCTTGTGGTTTGAGGCCTGGCTTGCTCCACCCCCTGCTCTTGAGATTCTCCCGGATGTGGGCTGGATTTTGGCTGACTTTTGGGCTGGAGGTTCTCGAGGTTTGAGGCCTGGCTTGCTCCACCCCCTGCTCTTGAGATTCTCCCGGATGTGGGCTGCATTTTGGCTGCCTTTTGGGCTGGAGCTTCTCGTGGTTTGAGGCCTGGCTTGCTCCACCCCCTGCTCTTGAGATTCTCCTGGATGTGGGCTGGATTTTGGCTGCCTTTGGGGCTGGAGCTTCTCGTGGTTTGAGGCCTGGCTTGCTCCACCCCCTGCTCTTGAGATTCTCCCGGATGTGGGCTGGATTTTGGCTGCCTTTTGGGCTGGAGCTTCTCGTGGTTTGAGGCCTGGCTTGCTCCACCCCCTGCTCTTGAGATTCTCCCGGATGTGGGCTGGATTTTGGCTGCCTTTTGGGCTGGAGCTTCTCGTGGTTTGAGGCCTGGCTTGCTCCACCCCCTGCTCTTGAGATTCTCCCGGATGTGGGCTTCATATTGGCTGCCTTTGGGGCTGGAGCTTCTCGTGGTTTGAGGCCTGGCTTGCTCCACCCCCTGCTCTTGAGATTCTCCCGGAGGTGGGCTGCATTTTGGCTGATTCTTGGGCTGGAGCTTCTCGTGGTTTGAGGCCTGGCTTGCTCCACCCCCTGCTATTGAGATTCTCCCGGATTTGGGCTGCATTTTGGCTGACTTTTGGGCTGGAGCTTCTCGTGGTTTGTGGCCTGGCTTGCTCCACCCCCTGCTCTTGAGATTCTCCCGGATGTGGGCTGCATTTTGGCTGCTTTTTGGGCTGGAGCTTCTCGTGGTTTGAGGCCTGGCTTGCTCCACCCCCTGCTCTTGAGATTCTCCCGGAGGTGGGCTGCATTTTGGCTGCTTTTTGGGCTGGAGCTTCTCGTGGTTTGAGGCCTGGCTTGCTCCACCCACTGCTCTTGAGATTCTCCCAGATGTGGGCTGCATTTTGGCTGATTCTTGGGCTGGAGCTTCTCGTGGTTTGAGGCCTGGCTTGCTCCACCCCCTGCTCTTGAGATTCTCCCGGATTTGGGCTGCATTTTGGCTGAATTTTGGGCTGGAGCTTCTCGTGGTTTGAGGCCTGGCTTGCTCCACCCCCTGCTCTTGAGATTCTCCCGGATGTGGGCTGGATTTTGTCTGCCTTTTGGGCTGGAGCTTCTCGTGGTTTGAGGCCTGGCTTGCTCCACCCCCTGCTCTTGAGATTCTCCCGGAGGTGGGCTGGATTTTGGCTGCCTTTTGGGCTGGAGCTTCTCGTGGTTTGAGGCCTGGCTTGCTCCACCCCCTGCTCTTGAGATTCTCGCGGATGTGGGCTGCATTTTGGCTGCCTTTTGGGCTGGAGCTTCTTGTGGTTTGAGGCCTGGCTTGCTCCACCCCCTGCTCTTGAGATTCTCCTGGAGGTGGGCTGCATTTTGGCTTCATTTTGGGCTGGAGCTTCTCGAGGTTTGTGGCCTGGCTTGCTCCAACCCCTGCTCTTGAGATTCTCTTGGATGTGGGCTGGATTTTGGGTGCCTTTTGGGCTGGAGCTTCTCGTGGTTTGAGGCCTGGCTTGCTCCACCCCCTGCTCTTGAGATTCTCCCTGATGTGGGCTGCATTTTGGCTGCCTTTTGGGCTGGAGCTTCTCGTGGTTTGAGGCCTGGCTTGCTCCACCCCCTGCTCTTGAGATTCTCCCGGAGGTGGGCTGCATTTTGGCTGCCTTTGGGGCTGGAGCTTCTCGTGGTTTGAGGCCTGGATTGCTCCTCCCCCTGCTCTTGATATTTTCCTCGATGTGGGCTGCATTTTGGCTGCCTTTTGGGCTGGAGCTTCTCGTGGTTTGAGGCCTGGCTTGCTCCACCCCCTGCTCTTGAGATTCTCCCGGATGTGGGCTGCATTTTGGCTGCCTGTTGGGCTGGAGCTTCTCGTGGTTTGAGGCCTGGCTTGCTCCACCCCCTGCTCTTGATATTCTCCCGGATGTGGGCTGCATTTTGGCTGCATTTTGGGCTGGAGCTTCTCGTGGTTTGAGGCCTGGCTTGCTCCACCCCCTGCTCTTGATATTCTCCCGGATGTGGGCTGCATTTTGGCTGCATTTTGGGCTGGAGCTTCTCGTGGTTTGAGGCCTGGATTTCTCCCCCCCCTGCTCTTGATATTCTCCCGGATGTGGGCTGCATTTTGGCTGCCTGTTGGGCTGGAGCTTCTCGTGGTTTGAGGCCTGGCTTGCTCCACCCCCTGCTCTTGAGATTCTCCCGGATGTGGGCTGCATTTTGGCTGATTCTTGGGCTGGAGCTTCCCGTGGTTTGAGGCCTGGCTTGCTCCACCCCCTGCTCTTGAGATTCTCCCGGATGTGGGCTGCATTTTGGCTGCCTGTTGGGCTGGAGCTTCTCGTGGTTTGAGGCCTGGCTTGCTCCACCCCCTGCTCTTGAGATTCTCCCGGATGTGGGCTGCATTTTGGCTGCCTTTTGGGCTGGAGCTTCTCGTGGTTTGAGGCCTGGCTTGCTCCACCCCCTGCTCTTGAGATTCTCCCGGATGTGGGCTGCATTTTGGCTGCCTTTTGTGCTGGAGCTTCTCGTGGTTTGAGGCCTGGCTTGCTCCACCCCCTGCTCTTGAGATTCTCCCGGATGTGGGCTGCATTTTGGCTGCCTGTTGGGCTGGAGCTTCTCGTGGTTTGAGGCCTGGCTTTCTCCACCCCCTGCTCTTGAGATTCTCCCGGATGTGGGCTGCATTTTGACTGCCTTTTGGGCTGGAGCTTCTCGTGGTTTGAGGCCTGGCTTGCTCCACCCCCTGCTCTTGAGATTCTCCCGGATGTGGGCTGCATTTTGGCTGCCTTTGGGGCTGGAGCTTCTCGTGGTTTGAGGCCTGGCTTGCTCCACCCCCTGCTCTTGAGATTCTCCCGGATGTGGGCTGCATTTTGGCTGATTCTTGGGCTGGAGCTTCTCGTGGTTTGAGGCCTGGCTTACTCCACCCCCTGCTCTTGAGATTCTCCCGGATGTGGGCTGCATTTTGGCTGCCTTTTGGGCTGGAGCTTCTCGTGGTTTGAGGCTTGGCTTGCTCCACCCCCTGCTCTTGAGATTCTCCCGGAGGTGGGCAGGATTTTGGCTGCCTTTTGGGCTGGAGCTTCTCGTGGTTTGAGGCCTGGCTTGCTCCACCCCCTGCTCTTGAGATTCTCCCGGATGTGGGCTGCATTTTGGCTGATTCTTGGGCTGGAGCTTCTTGTGGTTTGAGGCCTGGCTTGCTCCACCCCTGCTCTTGAGATTCTCCCGGATGTGGGCTGCATTTTGGCTGCCTTTTGGGCTGGAGCTTCTCGTGGTTTGAGGCCTGGCTTTCTCCACCCCCTGCTCTTGAGATTCTCCCGGATGTGGGCTGCATTTTGGCTGCCTTTTGGGCTGGAGCTTCTCGTGGTTTGAGGCCTGGCTTGCTCCACCCCCTGCTCTTGAGATTTTCCCGGAGGTGGGCTGCATTTTGGCTGCCTTTTGGGCTGGAGCTTCTCGTGGTTTGAGGCCTGGCTTATTCCACCCCCTGCTCTTGATATTCTCCCGTATGTGGGCTGGATTTTGGCTGCATTTTGGGCTGGAGCTTCTCGAGGTTTGAGGCCTGGCTTGCTCCAGCCCCTGCTCTTGAGATTCTCCCGTATGTGGGCTGGATTTTGGCTGCATTTTGGGCTGGAGCTTCTCGAGGTTTGAGGCCTGGCTTGCTCCACCCCCTGCTCTTGATATTCTCCTGCATGTGTTCTGCATTTTGGCTGCCTTTTGGGCTGGAGCTTCTCGTGGTTTGAGGCCTGGCTTGCTCCACCCCCTGCTCTTGAGATTCTCCCGGAGGTGGGCTGCATTTTGGCTGATTCTTGGGCTGGAGCTTCTTGTGGTTTGAGGCCTGGCTTGCTCCACCCCCTGCTCTTGATATTCTCCCGCATGTGGGCTGCATTTTGGCTGCCTTTTGGGCTGGAGCTTCTCGTGGTTTGAGGCCTGGCTTGCTCCACCCCCTGCTCTTGAGATTCTCCCGGATGTGGGCTGCATTTTCGCTGCCTTTTGGGCTGGAGCTTCTCGTGGTTTGAGGCCTGGCTTGCTCCACCCCCTGCTCTTGAGATTCTCCCGGATGTGGGCTGCATTTTGGCTGCCTGTTGGGCTGGAGCTTCTCGTGGTTTGAGGCCTGGCTTGCTCCACCCAATGCTCTTGATACTCTCCCGGATGTGGGCTGCATTTTGGCTGCCTTTTGGGCTGGAGCTTCTCGTGGTTTGAGGCCTGCCTTGCTCCACCCCCTGCTCTTGAGATTCTCCCGGATGTGGGCTGCATTTTGGCTGATTCTTGGGCTGGAGCTTCTTGTGGTTTGAGGCCTGGCTTGCTCCACCCCTGCTCTTGAGATTCTCCCGGATGTGGGCTGCATTTTGGCTGCCTTTTGGGCTGGAGCTTCTCGTGGTTTGAGGCCTGGCTTTCTCCACCCCCTGCTCTTGAGATTCTCCCGGATGTGGGCTGCATTTTGGCTGCCTTTTGGGCTGGAGCTTCTCGTGGTTTGAGGCCTGGCTTGCTCCACCCCCTGCTCTTGAGATTTTCCCGGAGGTGGGCTGCATTTTGGCTGCCTTTTGGGCTGGAGCTTCTCGTGGTTTGAGGCCTGGCTTGCTCCACCCCCTGCTCTTGATATTCTCCCGTATGTGGGCTGGATTTTGGCTGCATTTTGGGCTGGAGCTTCTCGAGGTTTGAGGCCTGGCTTGCTCCAGCCCCTGCTCTTGAGATTCTCCCGTATGTGGGCTGGATTTTGGCTGCATTTTGGGCTGGAGCTTCTCGAGGTTTGAGGCCTGGCTTGCTCCACCCCCTGCTCTTGATATTCTCCTGCATGTGTTCTGCATTTTTGCTGATTCTTGGGCTGGAGCTTCTCGTGGTTTGAGGCCTGGCTTGCTCCACCCCCTGCTCTTGAGATTCTCCCGGATGTGGGCTGCATTTTGGCTGCCTTTTGGGCTGGAGCTTCTCGTGGTTTGAGGCCTGGCTTGCTCCACCCCCTGCTCTTGAGATTCTCCCGGATGTGGGCTGCATTTTGGCTGCCTTTTGTGCTGGAGCTTCTCGTGGTTTGAGGCCTGGCTTGCTCCACCCCCTGCTCTTGAGATTCTCCCGGATGTGGGCTGCATTTTGGCTGCCTGTTGGGCTGGAGCTTCTCGTGGTTTGAGGCCTGGCTTTCTCCACCCTCTGCTCTTGAGATTCTCCCGGATGTGGGCTGCATTTTGACTGCCTTTTGGGCTGGAGCTTCTCGTGGTTTGAGGCCTGGCTTGCTCCACCCCCTGCTCTTGAGATTCTCCCGGATGTGGGCTGCATTTTGGCTGCCTTTGGGGCTGGAGCTTCTCGTGGTTTGAGGCCTGGCTTGCTCCACCCCCTGCTCTTGAGATTCTCCCGGATGTGGGCTGCATTTTGGCTGATTCTTGGGCTGGAGCTTCTCGTGGTTTGAGGCCTGGCTTACTCCACCCCCTGCTCTTGAGATTCTCCCGGATGTGGGCTGCATTTTGGCTGCCTTTTGGGCTGGAGCTTCTCGTGGTTTGAGGCTTGGCTTGCTCCACCCCCTGCTCTTGAGATTCTCCCGGAGGTGGGCAGGATTTTGGCTGCCTTTTGGGCTGGAGCTTCTCGTGGTTTGAGGCCTGGCTTGCTCCACCCCCTGCTCTTGAGATTCTCCCGGATTTGGGCTGCATTTTGGCTGATTCTTGGGCTGGAGCTTCTTGTGGTTTGAGGCCTGGCTTGCTCCACCCCTGCTCTTGAGATTCTCCCGGATGTGGGCTGCATTTTGGCTGCCTTTTGGGCTGGAGCTTCTCGTGGTTTGAGGCCTGGCTTTCTCCACCCCCTGCTCTTGAGATTCTCCCGGATGTGGGCTGCATTTTGGCTGCCTTTTGGGCTGGAGCTTCTCGTGGTTTGAGGCCTGGCTTGCTCCACCCCCTGCTCTTGAGATTTTCCCGGAGGTGGGCTGCATTTTGGCTGCCTTTTGGGCTGGAGCTTCTCGTGGTTTGAGGCCTGGCTTGCTCCACCCCCTGCTCTTGATATTCTCCCGTATGTGGGCTGGATTTTGGCTGCATTTTGGGCTGGAGCTTCTCGAGGTTTGAGGCCTGGCTTGCTCCAGCCCCTGCTCTTGAGATTCTCCCGTATGTGGGCTGGATTTTGGCTGCATTTTGGGCTGGAGCTTCTCGAGGTTTGAGGCCTGGCTTGCTCCACCCCCTGCTCTTGATATTCTCCTGCATGTGTTCTGCATTTTGGCTGCCTTTTGGGCTGGAGCTTCTCGTGGTTTGAGGCCTGGCTTGCTCCACCCCCTGCTCTTGAGATTCTCCCGGAGGTGGGCTGCATTTTGGCTGATTCTTGGGCTGGAGCTTCTTGTGGTTTGAGGCCTGGCTTGCTCCACCCCCTGCTCTTGATATTCTCCCGCATGTGGGCTGCATTTTGGCTGCCTTTTGGGCTGGAGCTTCTCGTGGTTTGAGGCCTGGCTTGCTCCACCCCCTGCTCTTGAGATTCTCCCGGATGTGGGCTGCATTTTCGCTGCCTTTTGGGCTGGAGCTTCTCGTGGTTTGAGGCCTGGCTTGCTCCACCCCCTGCTCTTGAGATTCTCCCGGATGTGGGCTGCATTTTGGCTGCCTGTTGGGCTGGAGCTTCTCGTGGTTTGAGGCCTGGCTTGCTCCACCCAATGCTCTTGATACTCTCCCGGATGTGGGCTGCATTTTGGCTGCCTTTTGGGCTGGAGCTTCTCGTGGTTTGAGGCCTGCCTTGCTCCACCCCCTGCTCTTGAGATTCTCCCGGATGTGGGCTGCATTTTTGCTGATTCTTGGGCTGGAGCTTCTCGTGGTTTGAGGCCTGGCTTGCTCCACCCCCTGCTCTTGAGATTCTCCCGGATGTGGGCTTCATTTTGGCTGCCTTTTGGGCTGGAGCTTCTCGTGGTTTGAGGCCTGGCTTGCTCCACCCCCTGCTCTTGATATTCTCCCGGATGTGGGCTGCATTTTGGCTGATTCTTGGGCTGGAGCTTCTCGTGGTTTGAGGCCTGGCTTGCTCCACCCCCTGCTCTTGAGATTCTCCCAGATGTGGGCTGCATTTTGGCTGCCTTTTTGGGCTGGAGCTTCTCGTGGTTTGAGGCCTGGCTTGCTCCACCCCCTGCTCTTGAGATTCTCCCGGATGTGGGCTGGGTTTTGGCTGCATTTTGGGCTGGAGCTTCTCGTGGTTTGAGGCCTGGCTTGCTCCACCCCCTGCTCTTGAGATTCTCCCGGATGTGGGCTGCATTTTGGCTGCCTTTTGGGCTGGAGCTTCTCTTGGTTTGAGGCCTGGCTTGCTCCACCCCCTGCTCTTGAGATTCTCCCGGATGTGGGCTGCATTTTGGCTGCCTGTTGGGCTGGAGCTTCTCGTGGTTTGAGGCCTGGCTTGCTCCACCCCCTGCTCTTGAGATTCTCCCGGATGTGGGCTGCATTTTGGCTGATTCTTGGGCTGGAGCTTCCCGTGGTTTGGGGCCTGGCTTGCTCCACCCCCTGCTCTTGAGATTCTCCCGGATGTGGGCTGCATTTTGGCTGATTCTTGGGCTGGAGCTTCCCGTGGTTTGAGGCCTGGCTTGCTCCACCCCTGCTCTTGAGATTCTCCCGGATGTGGGCTGCATTTTGGCTGCCTTTTGGGCTGGAGCTTCTCGTAGTTTGAGGCCTGGCTTTATCCACCCCCTGCTCTTGAGATTCTCCCGGATGTGGGCTGGATTTTGGCTGCCTTTTGGGCTGGAGCTTCTCGTGGTTTGAGGCCTGGATTGCTCCACCCAATGCTCTTGATATTCTCCCGGATGTGGGCTTCATTTTGGATGCCTTTTGGGCTGGAGCTTCTCGTGGTTTGAGGCCTGGCTTTCTCCACCCCCTGCTCTTGAGATTCTCCCGGATGTGGGCTGCATTTTGGCTGATTCTTGGGCTGGAGCTTCCCGTGGTTTGAGGCCTGGCTTGCTCCACCCCCTGCTCTTGAGATTCTCCTGGATGTGGGCTGCATTTTGGCTGACTTTTGGGCTGGAGCTTCTCGTGGTTTGAGGCCTGGCTTGCTCCACCCCCTGCTCTTGAGATTTTCCCGGAGGTCGGCTGCATTTTGGCTGCCTTTTGGGCTGGAGCTTCTCGTGGTTTGAGGCCTGGCTTGCTCCACCCCCTGCTCTTGAGATTCTCCTGGAGGTGGGCTGGATTTTGGCTGCCTTTTGGGCTGGAGCTTCTCGTGGTTTGAGGCCTGGCTTGCTCCACCCCCTGCTCTTGAGATTCTCCCGGATGTGGGCTGCATTTTCGCTGCCTTTTGGGCTGGAGCTTCTCGTGGTTTGAGGCCTGGCTTGCTCCACCCCCTGCTCTTGAGATTCTCCCGGAGGTGGGCTGCATTTTGGCTGATTCTTGGGCTGGAGCTTCTTGTGGTTTGAGGCCTGGCTTGCTCCACCCCCTGCTCTTGATATTCTCCCGGATGTGGGCTGCATTTTGGCTGCCTTTTGGGCTGGAGCTTCTCGTGGTTTGAGGCCTGGCTTGCTCCACCCCCTGCTCTTGATATTCTCCCGGATGTGGGCTGGATTTTGGCTGCATTTTGGGCTGGAGCTTCTCGTGGTTTGAGGCCTGGATTGCTCCACCCCATGCTCTTGATATTCTCCCGGATGTGGGCTGCATTTTGGCTGCCTTTTGGGCTGGAGCTTCTCGTGGTTTGAGGCCTGGCTTGCTCCACCCCCTGCTCTTGAGATTCTCCCGGATGTGGGCTGCATTTTGGCTGCCTTTTGGGCTGGAGCTTCTCGTGGTTTGAGGCCTGGCTTGCTCCACCCCCTGCTCTTGAGATTCTCCCGGATGTGGGCTGCATTTTGGCTGCCTGTTGGGCTGGAGCTTCTCGTGGTTTGAGGCCTGGCTTGCTCCACCCACTGCTCTTGATACTCTCCCGGATGTGGGCTGCATTTTGGCTGCCTTTTGGGCTGGAGCTTCTCGTGGTTTGAGGCCTGGCTTGCTCCACCCCCTGCTCTTGAGATTCTCCCGGATGTGGGCTGCATTTTTGCTGATTCTTGGGCTGGAGCTTCTCGTGGTTTGAGGCCTGGCTTGCTCCACCCCCTGCTCTTGAGATTCTCCCGGATGTGGGCTGCATTTTGGCTGCATTTTGGGCTGGAGCTTCTCGTGGTTTGAGGCCTGGCTTGCTCCACCACCTGCTCATGAGATTCTCCCAGATGTGGGCTGCATTTGGCTGCCTTTTGGGCTGGAGCTTCTCGTGGTTTGAGGCCTGGCTTGCTCCACCCCCTGCTCTTGAGATTCTCCCGGATGTGGGCTGCATTTTGGCTGCCTTTTGGGCTGGAGCTTCTCGTGGTTTGAGGCCTGGCTTGCTCCACCCCCTGCTCTTGAGATTCTCCCGGATGTGGGCTGGGTTTTGGCTGCCTTTTGGGCTGGAGCTTCTCGTGGTTTGAGGCCTGGATTGCTCCACCCAATGCTCTTGATATTCTCCCGGATGTGGGCTTCATTTTGGCTGATTCTTGGGCTGGAGCTTCTCGTGGTTTGAGGCCTGGCTTGCTCCACCCCCTGCTCTTGAGATTCTCCCGGATGTGGGCTGCATTTTGGCTGATTCTTGGGCAGGAGCTTCCCGTGGTTTGAGGCCTGGCTTGCTCCACCCCCTGCTCTTGATATTCTCCCGGATGTGGGCTGGATTTTGGCTGCCTTTTGGGCTGGAGCTTCTCGTGGTTTGAGGCCTGGCTTGCTCCACCCCCTGCTCTTGAGATTCTCCTGCATGTGGGCTGCATTTTGGCTGCCTTTTGGGCTGGAGCTTCTCGTGGTTTGAGGCCTGGCTTGCTCCACCCACTGCTCTTGAGATTCTCCCGGATGTGGGCTGCATTTTGGCTGCCTTTGGGGCTGGAGCTTCTCGTGGTTTGAGGCATGGCTTGCTCCACACCGTGCTCTTGAGATTCTCCCGGAGGTGGGCTGCATTTTGGCTGCCTTTTGGGCTGGAGCTTCTCGTGGTTTGAGGCCTGGCTTGCTCCACCCCCTGCTCTTGAGATTCTCCCAGATGTGGGCTGGATTTTGGCTGCCTTTTGGGCTGGAGCTTCTCGTGGTTTGAGGCCTGGCTTGCTCCAACCCCTGCTCTTGAGATTCTCCCGGATGTGGGCTGCATTTGGCTGCCTTTTGGGCTGGAGCTTCTCGTGGTTTGAGGCTTGGCTTGCTCCACCCCCTGCTCTTGAGATTCTCCCGGTGGTGGGCTGGATTTTGGCTGCCTTTTGGGCTGGAGCTTCTCGTGGTTTGAGGCTTGGCTTGCTCCACCCCCTGCTCTTGAGATTCTCCCGGAGCTGGGCTGGATTTTGGCTGCCTTTTGGGCTGGAGCTTCTCGTGGTTTGAGGCCTGGCTTGCTCCACCCCCTGCTCTTGAGATTCTCCCGGATGTGGGCTGCATTTAGGCTGATTCTTGGGCTGGAGCTTCCCTTGGTTTGAGGCCTGGCTTGCTCCACCCCCTGCTCTTGAGATTCTCCCGGAGGTGGGCTGCATTTTGGCTGCCTTTTGGGCTGGAGCTTCTCGTGGTTTGAGGCCTGGCTTGCTCCACCCCCTGCTCTTGATATTCTCCCAGATGTGGGCTGGATTTTGGCTGCCTTTTGGGCTGGAGCTTCTCGTGGTTTGAGGCCTGGCTTGCTCCACCCCCTGCTCTTGAGATTCTCCCGGAGGTGGGCTGCATTTTGGCTGCCTTTTGGGCTGGAGCTTCTCGTGGTTTGAGGCCTGGCTTGCTCCACCCCCTGCTCTTGATATTCTCCCGGATGTGGGCTGCATTTTGGCTGCTTTTTGGGCTGGAGCTTCTCGTGGTTTGAGGCCTGGCTTGCTCCACCCACTGCTCTTGAGATTCTCCCGGATGTGGGCTGCATTTTGGCTGATTCTTGGGCTGGAGCTTCTCGTGGTTTGAGGCCTGTCTTGCTCCACCCCCTGCTCTTGAGATTCTCCCGGATGTGGGCTGCATTTTGGCTGCCTGTTGGGCTGGAGCTTCTCGTGGTTTGAGGCCTGGCTTGCTCCACCCCCTGCTCTTGAGATTCTCCCGGATGTGGGCTGCATTTTGGCTGCCTTTTGGGCTGGAGCTTCTCGTGGTTTGAGGCCTGGCTTGCTCCACCCCCTGCTCTTGAGATTCTCCCAGATGTGGGCTGCATTTTGGCTGCCTTTTGGGCTGGAGCTTCTCGTGGTTTGAGGCCTGGCTTGCTCCACCCCCTGCTCTTGATATTCTCCCGGATGTGGGCTGCATTTTGGCTGATTCTTGGGCTGGAGCTTCCCGTGGTTTGAGGCCTGGCTTGCTCCACCCCTGCTCTTGAGATTCTCCCGGATGTGGGCTGCATTTTGGCTGCCTTTTGGGCTGGAGATTCTCGTGGTTTGAGGCCTGGCTTGCTCCACCCCCTGCTCTTGAGATTCTCCCGGATGTGGGCTGCATTTTGGCTGATTCTTGGGCTGGAGCTTCCCGTGGTTTGAGGCCTGGCTTGCTCCACCCCCTGCTCTTGAGATTCTCCCGGATGTGGGCTGCATTTTGGCTGCCTTTTGGGCTGGAGCTTCTCGTGGTTTGAGGCCTGGCTTGCTCCACCCCCTGCTCTTGAGATTTTCCCGGAGGTGGGCTGCATTTTTGCTGCCTTTTGGGCTGGAGCTTCTCGTGGTTTGAGGCCTGGCTTGCTCCACCCCCTGCTCTTGAGATTCTCCTGGAGGTTGGCTGCATTTTGGCTGCCTTTTGGGCTGGAGCTTCTCGTGGTTTGAGGCCTGGCTTGCTCCACCCCCTGCTCTTGAGATTCTCCCGGATGTGGGCTGCATTTTGGCTGCCTGTTGGGCTGGAGCTTCTCGTGGTTTGAGGCCTGGCTTGCTCCACCCCCTGCTCTTGAGATTCTCCCGGAGTTGGGCTGCATTTTGGCTGCCTTTTGGGCTGGAGCTTCTCATGGTTTGAGGCCTGGCTTGCTCCACCCCGTGCTCTTGAGATTCTCCCGGATGTGGACTGCATTTTGGCTGCCTTTTGGGCTGGAGCTTCTCGTGGTTTGAGGCCTGGCTTGCTCCACCCCCTGCTCTTGAGATTCTCCCGGATGTGGGCTGCATTTTGGCTGCCTTTGGGGCTGGAGCTTCTCGTGGTTTGAGGCCTGGCTTGCTCCACCCCCTGCTCTTGATATTCTCCCGGATGTGGGCTGGATTTTGGCTGCATTTTGGGCTGGAGCTTCTCGTGGTTTGAGGCCTGGATTGCTCCACCCCATGCTCTTGATATTCTCCCGGATGTGGGCTGCATTTTGGCTGCCTTTTGGGCTGGAGCTTCTCGTGGTTTGAGGCCTGGCTTGCTCCACCCCCTGCTCTTGAGATTCTCCCGGATGTGGGCTGCATTTTGGCTGATTCTTGGGCTGGAGCTTCCCGTGGTTTGAGGCCTGGCTTGCTCCACCCCCTGCTCTTGAGATTCTCCTGGATGTGGGCTGCATTTTGGCTGCCTTTTGGGCTGGAGCTTCTCGTGGTTTGAGGCCTGGCTTGCTCCACCCCCTGCTCTTGAGATTCTCCCGGATGTGGGCTGCATTTTGGCTGCCTGTTGGGCTGGAGCTTCTCGTGGTTTGAGGCCTGGCTTGCTCCACCCCCTGCTCTTGAGATTCTCCCGGATGTGGGCTGCATTTTGGCTGCCTTTTGTGCTGGAGCTTCTCGTGGTTTGAGGCCTGGCTTGCTCCACCCCCTGCTCTTGAGATTCTCCCGGATGTGGGCTGCATTTTGGCTGATTCTTGGGCTGGAGCTTCTCGTGGTTTGAGGCCTGGCTTGCTCCACCCCCTGCTCTTGAGATTCTCCCGGATGTGGGCTGCATTTTCGCTGCCTTTTGGGCTGGAGCTTCTCGTGGTTTGAGGCCTGGCTTGCTCCACCACCTGCTCTTGATATTCTCCCGGATGTGGGCTGGATTTTGGCTGATTCTTGGGCTGGAGCTTCTCGTGGTTTGAGGCCTGTCTTGCTCCACCCCCTGCTCTTGAGATTCTCCCGGATGTGGGCTGCATTTTGGCTGATTATTGGGCTGGAGCTTCCCGTGGTTTGAGGCCTGTCTTGCTCCAACCCCTGCTCTTGAGATTCTCCCGGATGTGGGCTGCATTTTGGCTGCCTGTTGGGCTGGAGCTTCTCGTGGTTTGAGGCCTGGCTTGCTCCACCCCCTGCTCTTGAGATTCTCCCGGATGTGGGCTGCATTTTGGCTGCCTTTTGGGCTGGAGCTTCTCGTGGTTTGAGGCCTGGCTTGCTCCACCCCCTGCTCTTGAGATTCTCCCGGATGTGGGCTGCATTTTGGCTGCCTTTGGGTCTGGAGCTTCTCGTGGTTTGAGGCCTGGATTGCTCCACCCCCTGCTCTTGATATTCTCCTCGATGTGGGCTGCATTTTGGCTGCCTGTTGGGCTGGAGCTTCTCGTGGTTTGAGGCCTGGCTTGCTCCACCCCCTGCTCTTGAGATTCTCCCGGAGGTGGGCTGCATTTTGGCTGCCTTTTGGGCTGGAGCTTCTCGTGGTTTGAGGCCTGGCTTGCTCCACCCCCTGCTCTTGAGATTCTCCCGGATGTGGGCTGCATTTTGGCTGCCTTTGGGGCTGGAGCTTCTCGTGGTTTGAGGCCTGGATTGCTCCACCCCCTGCTCTTGAGATTCTCCTCGATGTGGGCTGCATTTTGGCTGCCTGTTGGGCTGGAGCTTCTCGTGGTTTGAGGCCTGGCTTGCTCCACCCCCTGCTCTTGAGATTCTCCCGGATGTGGGCTGCATTTTGGCTGCCTTTTGGGCTGGAGCTTCTCGTGGTTTGAGGCCTGGATTGCTCCTCCCCCTGCTCTTGATATTCTCCTCGATGTGGGCTGCATTTTGGCTGCCTTTTGGGCTGGAGCTTCTCGTGGTTTGAGGCCTGGCTTGCTCCACCCCCTGCTCTTGAGATTCTCCTGGATGTGGGCTGCATTTTGGCTGATTCTTGGGCTGGAGCTTCTTGTGGTTTGAGGCCTGGCTTGCTCCACCCCCTGCTCTTGATATTCTCCCGGATGTTGTCTGCATTTTGGCTGCCTTTTGGGCTGGAGCTTCTCGTGGTTTGAGGCCTGGCTTGCTCCACCCCCTGCTCTTGAGATTCTCCCGGATGTGGGCTGCATTTTGGCTGCCTGTTGGGCTGGAGCTTCTCGTGGTTTGAGGCCTGGCTTGCTCCACCCCCTGCTCTTGAGATTCTCCCAGAGGTGGGCTGCATTTTGGCTGATTCTTGGGCTGGAGCTTCCCGTGGTTTGAGGCCTGGCTTGCTCCACCCCCTGCTCTTGAGATTCTCCTGGATGTGGGCTGCATTTTGGCTGCCTTTTGTGCTGGAGCTTCTCGTGGTTTGAGGCCTGGCTTGCTCCACCCCCTGCTCTTGAGATTCTCCCGGATGTGGGCTGCATTTTGGCTGATTCTTGGGCTGGAGCTTCTCGTGGTTTGAGGCCTGGCTTGCTCCACCCCCTGCTCTTGAGATTCTCCCGGATGTGGGCTGCATTTTGGCTGCATTTTGGGCTGGAGCTTCTCGTGGTTTGAGGCCTGGCTTGCTCCACCCCCTGCTCTTGATATTCTCCTGGATGTGGGCTGCATTTTGGCTGCCTTTTGTGCTGGAGCTTCTCGTGGTTTGAGGCCTGGCTTGCTCCACCCCCTGCTCTTGAGATTCTCCCGGATGTGGGCTGCATTTTGGCTGATTCTTGGGCTGGAGCTTCTCATGGTTTGAGGCCTGGCTTGCTCCACCCCCTGCTCTTGAGATTCTCCCGGATGTGGGCTGCATTTTGGCTGCATTTTGGGCTGGAGCTTCTCGTGGTTTGAGGCCTGGCTTGCTCCACCCCCTGCTCTTGAGATTCTCCCGGATGGGTGCTGCATTTTGGCTGATTCTTGGGCTGGAGCTTCCCGTGGTTTGAGGCCTGGCTTGCTCCACCCCCTGCTCTTGAGATTCTCCCGGATGTGGGCTGGATTTTGGCTGCATTTTGGGCTGGAGCTTCTCGTGGTTTGAGGCCTGGCTTGCTCCACCCCCTGCTCTTGAGATTCTCCCGGATGGGTGCTGCATTTTGGCTGATTCTTGGGCTGGAGCTTCCCGTGGTTTGAGGCCTGGCTTGCTCCACCCCCTGCTCTTGATATTCTCCCGGATGTGGGCTGGATTTTGGCTGCATTTTTGGCTGGAGCTTCTCGTGGTTTGAGGCCTGGATTGCTCCACCTAATGCTCTTGATATTCTCCCGGATGTGGGCTTCATTTTGGCTGCCTTTTGGGCTGGAGCTTCTCGTGGTTTGAGGCCTGGCTTGCTCCACCCCCTGCTCTTGAGATTCTCCCGGAGGTGGGCTTCATTTTGGCTGCCTTTTGGGCTGGAGCTTCTCGTGGTTTGAGGCCTGGCTTGCTCCACCCCCTGCTCTTGAGATTCTCCTGGAGGTGGGCTGCATTTTGGCTGCCTTTTGGGCTGGAGCTTCTCGTGGTTTGAGGCCTGGCTTGCTCCACCCCCTGCTCTTGAGATTCTCCCGGAGGTGGGCTGCATTTTGGCTGCCTTTTGGGCTGGAGCTTCTCGTGGTTTGAGGCCTGGCTTGCTCCACTGCCTGCTCTTGAGATTCTCCCGGATGTGGGCTGCATTTTGGCTGCCTGTTGGGCTGGAGCTTCCCGTGGTTTGAGGCCTGTCTTGCTCCACCCCCTGCTCTTGAGATTCTCCCGGATGTGGGCTGCATTTTGGCTGCCTGTTGGGCTGGAGCTTCTCGTGGTTTGAGGCCTGGCTTGCTCCACCCCCTGCTCTTGAGATTCTCCCGGATGTGGGCTGCATTTTGGCTGCCTTTTGGGCTGGAGCTTCTCATGGTTTGAGGCCTGGCTTGCTCCACCCCCTGCTCTTGAGATTCTCCCGGATGTGGGCTGCATTTTGGCTGCCTTTTGGGCTGGAGCTTCTCGTGGTTTGAGGCCTGGCTTGCTCCACCCCCTGCTCTTGAGATTCTCCCGGATGTGGGCTGCATTTTGGCTGCCTTTGGGGCTGGAGCTTCTCGTGGTTTGAGGCCTGGATTGCTCCACCCCCTGCTCTTGATATTCTCCTCGATGTGGGCTGCATTTTGGCTGCCTTTTGGGCTGGAGCTTCTCGTGGTTTGAGGCCTGGCTTGCTCCACCCCCTGCTCTTGAGATTCTCCCGGATGTGGGCTGCATTTTGGCTGATTCTTGGGCTGGAGCTTCTTGTGGTTTGAGGCCTGGCTTGCTCCACCCCCTGCTCTTGATATTCTCCCGGATGTGGGCTGCATTTTGGCTGCCTTTTGGGCTGGAGCTTCTCGTGGTTTGAGGCCTGGCTTGCTCCACCCCCTGCTCTTGAGATTCTCCCGGATGTGGGCTGCATTTTGGCTGATTCTTGGGCTGGAGCTTCTTGTGGTTTGAGGCCTGGCTTGCTCCACCCCCTGCTCTTGATATTCTCCCGGATGTGGGCTGCATTTTGGCTGCCTTTTGGGCTGGAGCTTCTCGTGGTTTGAGGCCTGGCTTGCTCCACCCCCTGCTCTTGAGATTCTCCCGGATGTGGGCTGCATTTTGGCTGCCTGTTGGGCTGGAGCTTCCCGTGGTTTGAGGCCTGTCTTGCTCCACCCCCTGCTCTTGAGATTCTCCCGGATGTGGGCTGCATTTTGGCTGCCTGTTGGGCTGGAGCATCTCGTGGTTTGAGGCCTGGCTTGCTCCACCCCCTGCTCTTGAGATTCTCCCGGATGTGGGCTGCATTTTGGCTGCCTTTTGGGCTGGAGCTTCTCGTGGTTTGAGGCCTGGCTTGCTCCACCCCCTGCTCTTGAGATTCTCCCGGATGTGGGCTGCATTTTGGCTGCCTTTGGGGCTGGAGCTTCTCGTGGTTTGAGGCCTGGATTGCTCCACCCCCTGCTCTTGATATTCTCCTCGATGTGGGCTGCATTTTGGCTGCCTTTTGGGCTGGAGCTTCTCGTGGTTTGAGGCCTGGCTTGCTCCACCCCCTGCTCTTGAGATTCTCCCGGATGTGGGCTGCATTTTGGCTGATTCTTGGGCTGGAGCTTCTTGTGGTTTGACGCCTGGCTTGCTCCACCCCCTGCTCTTGATATTCTCCCGGATGTGGGCTGCATTTTGGCTGCCTTTTGGGCTGGAGCTTCTCGTGGTTTGAGGCCTGGCTTGCTCCACCCCCTGCTCTTGATATTCTCCCGGATGTGGGCTGCATTTTGGCTGCATTTTGGGCTGGAGCTTCTCGTGGTTTGAGGCCTGGATTGCTCCACCCCATGCTCTTGATATTCTCCCGGATGTGGGCTGCATTTTGGCTGCCTTTTGGGCTGGAGCTTCTCGTGGTTTGAGGCCTGGCTTGCTCCACCCCCTGCTCTTGAGATTCTCCCGGATGTGGGCTGCATTTTGGCTGATTCTTGGGCTGGAGCTTCTCGTGGTTTGAGGCCTGGCTTGCTCCACCCCCTGCTCTTGAGATTCTCCCGGATGTGGGCTGGATTTTGGCTGCCTTTTGTGCTGGAGCTTCTCGTGGTTTGAGGCCTGGCTTGCTCCACCCCCTGCTCTTGAGATTCTCCCGGATGTGGGCTGCATTTTGGCTGATTCTTGGGCTGGAGCTTCTCGTGGTTTGAGGCCTGGCTTGCTCCACCCCCTGCTCTTGAGATTCTCCCGGATGTGGGCTGCATTTTGGCTGATTCTTGGGCTGGAGCTTCTCGTGGTTTGAGGCCTGGCTTGCTCCACCCCTGCTCTTGAGATTCTCCCGGATGTGGGCTGCATTTTGGCTGCATTTTGGGCTGGAGCTTCTCGTGGTTTGAGGCCTGGCTTGCTCCACCCCCTGCTCTTGAGATTCTCCCGGATGGGTGCTGCATTTTGGCTGATTCTTGGGCTGGAGCTTCCCGTGGTTTGAGGCCTGGCTTGCTCCACCCCCTGCTCTTGAGATTCTCCCGGATGTGGGCTGGATTTTGGCTGCATTTTGGGCTGGAGCTTCTCGTGGTTTGAGGCCTGGCTTGCTCCACCCCCTGCTCTTGAGATTCTCCCGGATGGGTGCTGCATTTTGGCTGATTCTTGGGCTGGAGCTTCCCGTGGTTTGAGGCCTGGCTTGCTCCACCCCCTGCTCTTGATATTCTCCCGGATGTGGGCTGGATTTTGGCTGCATTTTTGGCTGGAGCTTCTCGTGGTTTGAGGCCTGGATTGCTCCACCCAATGCTCTTGATATTCTCCCGGATGTGGGCTTCATTTTGGCTGCCTTTTGGGCTGGAGCTTCTCGTGGTTTGAGGCCTGGCTTGCTCCACCCCCTGCTCTTGAGATTCTCCCGGAGGTGGGCTTCATTTTGGCTGCCTTTTGGGCTGGAGCTTCTCGTGGTTTGAGGCCTGGCTTGCTCCACCCCCTGCTCTTGAGATTCTCCTGGAGGTGGGCTGCATTTTGGCTGCCTTTTGGGCTGGAGCTTCTCGTGGTTTGAGGCCTGGCTTGCTCCACCCCCTGCTCTTGAGATTCTCCCGGAGGTGGGCTGCATTTTGGCTGCCTTTTGGGCTGGAGCTTCTCGTGGTTTGAGGCCTGGCTTGCTCCACCGCCTGCTCTTGAGATTCTCCCGGATGTGGGCTGCATTTTGGCTGCCTGTTGGGCTGGAGCTTCTCGTGGTTTGAGGCCTGGCTTGCTCCACCCCCTGCTCTTGAGATTCTCCCGGATGTGGGCTGCATTTTGGCTGATTCTTGGGCTGGAGCTTCCCGTGGTTTGAGGCCTGTCTTGCTCCACCCCCTGCTCTTGAGATTCTCCCGGATGTGGGCTGCATTTTGGCTGCCTGTTGGGCTGGAGCTTCTCGTGGTTTGAGGCCTGGCTTGCTCCACCCCCTGCTCTTGAGATTCTCCCGGATGTGGGCTGCATTTTGGCTGCCTTTTGGGCTGGAGCTTCTCATGGTTTGAGGCCTGGATTGCTCCACCCCCTGCTCTTGAGATTCTCCCGGATGTGGGCTGCATTTTGGCTGCTATTTGGGCTGGAGCTTCTCGTGGTTTGAGGCCTGGCTTGCTCCACCCCCTGCTCTTGAGATTCTCCCGGATGTGGGCTGCATTTTGGCTGCCTTTGGGGCTGGAGCTTCTCGTGGTTTGAGGCCTGGATTGCTCCACCCCCTGCTCTTGATATTCTCCTCGATGTGGGCTGCATTTTGGCTGCCTTTTGGGCTGGAGCTTCTCGTGGTTTGAGGCCTGGCTTGCTCCACCCCCTGCTCTTGAGATTCTCCCGGATGTGGGCTGCATTTTGGCTGATTCTTGGGCTGGAGCTTCTTGTGGTTTGAGGCCTGGCTTGCTCCACCCCCTGCTCTTGATATTCTCCCGGATGTGGGCTGCATTTTGGCTGCCTTTTGGGCTGGAGCTTCTCGTGGTTTGAGGCCTGGCTTGCTCCACCCCCTGCTCTTGAGATTCTCCCGGATGTGGGCTGCATTTTGGCTGATTCTTGGGCTGGAGCTTCCCGTGGTTTGAGGCCTGTCTTGCTCCACCCCCTGCTCTTGAGATTCTCCCGGATGTGGGCTGCATTTTGGCTGCCTGTTGGGCTGGAGCTTCTCGTGGTTTGAGGCCTGGCTTGCTCCACCCCCTGCTCTTGAGATTCTCCCGGATGTGGGCTGCATTTTGGCTGCCTTTTGGGCTGGAGCTTCTCATGGTTTGAGGCCTGGCTTGCTCCACCCCCTGCTCTTGAGATTCTCCCGGATGTGGGCTGCATTTTGGCAGCCTTTTGGGCTGGAGCTTCTCGTGGTTTGAGGCCTGGCTTGCTCCACCCCCTGCTCTTGAGATTCTCCCGGATGTGGGCTGCATTTTGGCTGCCTTTGGGGCTGGAGCTTCTCGTGGTTTGAGGCCTGGATTGCTCCACCCCCTGCTCTTGATATTCTCCTCGATGTGGGCTGCATTTTGGCTGCCTTTTGGGCTGGAGCTTCTCGTGGTTTGAGGCCTGGCTTGCTCCACCCCCTGCTCTTGAGATTCTCCCGGATGTGGGCTGCATTTTGGCTGATTCTTGGGCTGGAGCTTCTTGTGGTTTGACGCCTGGCTTGCTCCACCCCCTGCTCTTGATATTCTCCCGGATGTGGGCTGCATTTTGGCTGCCTTTTGGGCTGGAGCTTCTCGTGGTTTGAGGCCTGGCTTGCTCCACCCCCTGCTCTTGATATTCTCCCGGATGTGGGCTGCATTTTGGCTGCATTTTGGGCTGGAGCTTCTCGTGTTTTGAGGCCTGGATTGCTCCACCCCATGCTCTTGATATTCTCCCGGATGTGGGCTGCATTTTGGCTGCCTTTTGGGCTGGAGCTTCTCGTGGTTTGAGGCCTGGCTTGCTCCACCCCCTGCTCTTGAGATTCTCCCGGATGTGGGCTGCATTTTGGCTGATTCTTGGGCTGGAGCTTCTCGTGGTTTGAGGCCTGGCTTGCTCCACCCCCTGCTCTTGAGATTCTCCCGGATGTGGGCTGCATTTTGGCTGCCTTTTGTGCTGGAGCTTCTCGTGGTTTGAGGCCTGGCTTGCTCCACCCCCTGCTCTTGAGATTCTCCCGGATGTGGGCTGAATTTTCGCTGCCTTTTGGGCTGGAGCTTCTCGTGGTTTGAGGCCTGGCTTGCTCCACCCCCTGCTCTTGATATTCTCCCGGATGTGGGCTGGATTTTGGCTGCCTTTTGTGCTGGAGCTTCTCGTGGTTTGAGGCCTAGCTTGCACCACCTCCTGCTCTTGAGATTCTCCCGGATGTGGGCTGCATTTTGGCTGATTATTGGGCTGGAGCTTCCCGTGGTTTGAGGCCTGGCTTGCTCCACCCCCTGCTCTTGAGATTCTCCCGGATGTGGGCTGCATTTTGGCTGCCTGTTGGGCTGGAGCTTCTCGTGGTTTGAGGCCTGGCTTGCTCCACCCCCTGCTCTTGAGATTCTCCCGGATGTGGGCTGCATTTTGGCTGCCTTTTGGGCTGGAGCTTCTCGTGGTTTGAGGCCTGGCTTGCTCCACCCCCTGCTCTTGAGATTCTCCCGGAGGTGGGCTGCATTTTGGCTGCCTTTTGGGCTGGAGCTTCTCGTGGTTTGAGGCCTGGCTTGCTCCACCCCCTGCTCTTGAGATTCTCCCGGATGTGGGCTGCATTTTGGCTGCCTTTGGGGCTGGAGCTTCTCGTGGTTTGAGGCCTGGATTGCTCCACCCCCTGCTCTTGATATTCTCCTCCATGTGGGCTGCATTTTGGCTGCCTGTTGGGCTGGAGCTTCTCGTGGTTTGAGGCCTGGCTTGCTCCACCCCCTGCTCTTGAGATTCTCCCGGATGTGGGCTGCATTTTGGCTGCCTTTGGGGCTGGAGCTTCTCGTGGTTTGAGGCCTGGATTGCTCCTCCCCCTGCTCTTGATATTCTCCTCGATGTGGGCTGCATTTTGACTGCCTTTTGGGCTGGAGCTTCTCGTGGTTTGAGGCCTGGCTTGCTCCACCCCCTGCTCTTGAGATTCTCCTGGATGTGGGCTGCATTTTGGCTGATTCTTGGGCTGGAGCTTCTTGTGGTTTGAGGCCTGGCTTGCTCCACCCCCTGCTCTTGATATTCTCCCGGATGTTGTCTGCATTTTGGCTGCCTTTTGGGCTGGAGCTTCTCGTGGTTTGAGGCCTGGCTTGCTCCACCCCCTGCTCTTGAGATTCTCCCGGATGTGGGCTGCATTTTGGCTGCCTGTTGGGCTGGAGCTTCTCGTGGTTTGAGGCCTGGCTTGCTCCACCCCCTGCTCTTGAGATTCTCCCGGATGTGGGCTGCATTTTGGCTGATTCTTGGGCTGGAGCTTCCCGTGGTTTGAGGCCTGGCTTGCTCCACCCCCTGCTCTTGAGATTCTCCTGGATGTGGGCTGCATTTTGGCTGCCTTTTGTGCTGGAGCTTCTCGTGGTTTGAGGCCTGGCTTGCTCCACCCCCTGCTCTTGAGATTCTCCCGGATGTGGGCTGCATTTTGGCTGATTCTTGGGCTGGAGCTTCTCGTGGTTTGAGGCCTGGCTTGCTCCACCCCTGCTCTTGAGATTCTCCCGGATGCGGGCTACATTTTGGCTGCATTTTGGGCTGGAGCTTCTCGTGGTTTGAGGCCTGGCTTG
This sequence comes from Rhynochetos jubatus, assembly GCA_027574665.1. NCBI lineage: Eukaryota > Metazoa > Chordata > Aves > Eurypygiformes > Rhynochetidae > Rhynochetos > Rhynochetos jubatus. Next base: position 999,457 of record JAQBHY010000070.1, read on the forward strand.
CTCCACCCCCTGCTCTTGAGATTCTCCCAGATGTGGGCTGCATTTTGGCTGCATTTTGGGCTGGAGCTTCTCGTGGTTTGAGGCCTGGCTTGCTCCACCCCCTGCTCTTGAGATTCTCCTGGATGTGGGCTGCATTTTGGCTGCCTTTTGGGCTGGAGCTTCTCGTGGTTTGAGGCCTGGCTTGCTCCACCCCCTGCTCTTGAGATTCTCCCGGATGTGGGCTGCATTTTGGCTGATTCTTGGGCTGGAGCTTCTCGTGGTTTGAGGCCTGGCTTGCTCCACCCCCTGCTCTTGAGATTCTCCCAGATGTGGGCTGCATTTTGGCTGCCTTTTGGGCTGGAGCTTCTCATGGTTTGAGGCCTGGCTTGCTCCACCCCCTGCTCTTGAGATTCTCCCGGATGTGGGCTGCATTTTGGCTGATTCTTGGGCTGGAGCTTCTCGTGGTTTGAGGCCTGGCTTGCTCCACCCCCTGCTCTTGAGATTCTCCCGGATGTGGGCTGCATTTTGGCTGATTCTTGGGCTGGAGCTTCTCGTGGTTTGAGGCCTGGCTTGCTCCACCCCCTGCTCTTGAGATTCTCCCGGATGGGTGCTGCATTTTGGCTGATTCTTGGGCTGGAGCTTCCCGTGGTTTGAGGCCTGGCTTGCTCCACCCCCTGCTCTTGAGATTCTCCCGGATGTGGGCTGCATTTTGGCTGCATTTTGGGCTGGAGCTTCTCGTGGTTTGAGGCCTGGATTGCTCCACCCAATGCTCTTGATATTCTCCCGGATGTGGGCTTCATTTTGGCTGCCTTTTGGGCTGGAGCTTCTCGTGGTTTGAGGCCTGGCTTGCTCCACCCCCTGCTCTTGAGATTCTCCCGGAGGTGGGCTGCATTTTGGCTGCCTTTTGGGCTGGAGCTTCTCGTGGTTTGAGGCCTGGCTTGCTCCACCCCCTGCTCTTGAGATTCTCCCGGAGGTGGGCTGCATTTTGGCTGCCTTTTGGGCTGGAGCTTCTCGTGGTTTGAGGCCTGGCTTGCTCCACCGCCTGCTCTTGAGATTCTCCCGGATGTGGGCTGCATTTTGGCTGCCTGTTGGGCTGGAGCTTCTCGTGGTTTGAGGCCTGGCTTGCTCCACCCCCTGCTCTTGATATTCTCCCGGATGTGGGCTGCATTTTGGCTGATTCTTGGGCTGGAGCTTCCCGTGGTTTGAGGCCTGTCTTGCTCTACCCCCTGCTCTTGAGATTCTCCCGGATGTGGGCTGCATTTTGGCTGCCTGTTGGGCTGGAGCTTCTCGTGGTTTGAGGCCTGGCTTGCTCCACCCCCTGCTCTTGAGATTCTCCCGGATGTGGGCTGCATTTTGGCTGCCTTTTGGGCTGGAGCTTCTCATGGTTTGAGGCCTGGCTTGCTCCACCCCCTGCTCTTGAGATTCTCCCGGATATGGGCTGCATTTTGGCTGCCTTTTGGGCTGGAGCTTCTCGTGGTTTGAGGCCTGGCTTGCTCCACCCCCTGCTCTTGAGATTCTCCCGGAGGTGGGCTGCATTTTGGCTGCCTTTGGGGCTGGAGCTTCTCGTGGTTTGAGGCCTGGGTTGCTCCACCCCCTGCTCTTGATATTCTCCCGGAGGTGGGCTGCATTTTGGCTGCCTTTTGGGCTGGAGCTTCTCGTGGTTTGAGGCCTGGCTTGCTCCACCCCCTGCTCTTGAGATTCTCCCGGATGTGGGCTGCATTTTGGCTGATTCTTGGGCTGGAGCTTCTTGTGGTTTGAGGCCTGGCTTGCTCCACCCCCTGCTCTTGAGATTCTCCCGGATGTGGGCTGCATTTTGGCTGCCTTTTGGGCTGGAGCTTCTCGTGGTTTGAGGCCTGGCTTGCTCCACCCCCTGCTCTTGATATTCTCCCGGATGTGGGCTGGATTTTGGCTGCATTTTGGGCTGGAGCTTCTCGTGGTTTGAGGCCTGGATTGCTCCACCCCATGCTCTTGATATTCTCCCGGATGTGGGCTGCATTTTGGCTGCCTTTTGGGCTGGAGCTTCTCGTGGTTTGAGGCCTGGCTTGCTCCACCCCCTGCTCTTGAGATTCTCCCGGATGTGGGCTGCATTTTGGCTGATTCTTGGGCTGGAGCTTCCCGTGGTTTGAGGCCTGGCTTGCTCCACCCCCTGCTCTTGAGATTCTCCTGGATGTGGGCTGCATTTTGGCTGCCTTTTGGGCTGGAGCTTCTCGTGGTTTGAGGCCTGGCTTGCTCCACCCCTGCTCTTGAGATTCTCCCGGAGGTGGGCTGGATTTTGGCTGCCTTTTGGGCTGGAGCTTCTCGTGGTTTGAGGCCTGGCTTGCTCCACCCCCTGCTCTTGAGATTCTCCCGGATGTGGGCTGCATTTTGGCTGCCTTTTGGGCTGGAGCTTCTCGTGGTTTGAGGCCTGGCTTGCTCCACCCCCTGCTCTTGAGATTCTCCCGGATGTGGGCTGCATTTTGGCTGCCTTTTGGGCTGGAGCTTCTCGTGGTTTGAGGCCTGGCTTGCTCCACCCCCTGCTCTTGAGATTCTCCCGGATGTGGGCTGCATTTTGGCTGATTCTTGGGCTGGAGCTTCTCGTGGTTTGAGGCCTGGCTTGCTCCACCCCCTGCTCTTGAGATTCTCCCGGATGTGGGCTGCATTTTGGCTGCATTTTGGGCTGGAGCTTCTCGTGGTTTGAGGCCTGGCTTACTCCACCACCTGCTCTTGAGATTCTCCCGGATGTGGGCTGCATTTGGCTGCATTTTGGGCTGGAGCTTCTCGTGGTTTGAGGCTTGGCTTGCTCCACCCCCTGCTCTTGAGATTCTCCCGGAGGTGGGCTGGAATTTGGCTGCATTTTGGGCTGGAGCTTCTCGTGGTTTGAGGCCTGGATTGCTCCACCCAATGCTCTTGATATTCTCCCGGATGTGGGCTTCATTTTGGCTGCCTTTTGGGCTGGAGCTTCTCGTGGTTTGAGGCCTGGCTTGCTCCACCCCCTGCTCTTGAGATTCTCCCGGATGTGGGCTGCATTTTGGCTGATTTTTGGGCTGGAGCTTCCCGTGGTTTGAGGCCTGGCTTGCTCCACCCCCTGCTCTTGAGATTCTCCCGGAGGTGGGCTGCATTTTGGCTGCCTTTTGGGTTGGAGCTTCTCGTGGTTTGAGGCCTGGCTTGCTCCACCCCCTGCTCTTGAGATTCTCCCGGATGTGGGCTGCATTTTGGCTGATTCTTGGGCTGGAGCTTCTTGTGGTTTGAGGCCTGGCTTGCTCCACCCCCTGCTCTTGATATTCTCCCGGATGTGGGCTGCATTTTTGCTGCCTTTTGGGCTGGAGCTTCTCGTGGTTTGAGGCCTGGATTGCTCCACCCCATGCTCTTGATATTCTCCCGGATGTGGGCTGCATTTTGGCTGCCTTTTGGGCTGGAGCTTCTCGTGGTTTGAGGCCTGGCTTGCTCCACCCCCTGCTCTTGAGATTCTCCCGGATGTGGGCTGCATTTTGGCTGATTCTTGGGCTGGAGCTTCCCGTGGTTTGAGGCCTGGCTTGCTCCACCCCCTGCTCTTGATATTCTCCCGGATGTGGGCTGGATTTTGGCTGCATTTTGGGCTGGAGCTTCTCGTGGTTTGAGGCCTGGATTGCTCCACCCCATGCTCTTGATATTCTCCCGGATGTGGGCTGGATTTTGGCTGCATTTTGGGCTGGAGCTTCTCGTGGTTTGAGGCCTGGCTTGCTCCACCCCCTGCTCTTGAGATTCTCCTGGATGTGGGCTGCATTTTGGCTGCCTTTTGTGCTGGAGCTTCTCGTGGTTTGAGGCCTGGCTTGCTCCACCCCCTGCTCTTGAGATTCTCCCGGATGTGGGCTGCATTTTGGCTGTCTGTTGGGCTGGAGCTTCTCGTGGTTTGAGGCCTGGCTTGCTCCACCCCATGCTCTTGAGATTCTCCTGGATGTGGGCTGCATTTTGGCTGCCTTTTGTGCTGGAGCTTCTCGTGGTTTGAGGCCTGGCTTGCTGCACCCCCTGCTCTTGAGATTCTCCCGGATGTGGGCTGCATTTTGGCTGATTCTTGGGCTGGAGCTTCTCGTGGTTTGAGGCCTGGCTTGCTCCACCCCCTGCTCTTGAGATTCTCCCGGATGTGGGCTGATTTTGGCTGCATTTTGGGCTGGAGCTTCTCGTGGTTTGAGGCCTGGCTTGCTCCACCACCTGCTCTTGAGATTTTCCCGGATGTGGGCTGCATTTGGCTGCCTTTTGGGCTGGAGCTTCTCGTGGTTTGAGGCTTGGCTTGCTGCACCCCCTGCTCTTGAGATTCTCCCGCAGTTGGGCTGGAATTTTGCTGCCTTTTGGGCTGGAGCTTCTCGTGGTTTGAGGCCTGGATTGCTCCACCCAATGCTCTTGATATTCTCCCGGATGTGGGCTTCATTTTGGCTGCCTTTTGGGCTGGAGCTTCTTGTGGTTTGAGGCCTGGCTTGCTCCACCCCCTGCTCTTGAGATTCTCCCGGATGTGGGCTGCATTTTGGCTGATTCTTGGGCTGGAGCTTCCCGTGGTTTGAGGCCTGGCTTGCTCCACCCCCTGCTCTTGAGATTCTCCCGGAGGTGGGCTGCATTTTGGCTGCCTTTTGGGCTGGAGCTTCTCGTGGTTTGAGGCCTGGATTGCTCCACCCCATGCTCTTGATATTCTCCCGGATGTGGGCTGCATTTTGGCTGCCTTTTGGGCTGGAGCTTCTCGTGGTTTGAGGTCTGGCTTGCTCCACCCCCTGCTCTTGAGATTCTCCCGGATGTGGGCTGCATTTTGGCTGATTCTTGGGCTGGAGCTTCCCGTGGTTTGAGGCCTGGCTTGCTCCACCCCCTGCTCTTGATATTCTCCCGGAGGTGGGCTGCATTTTGGCTGCCTTTTGGGCTGGAGCTTCTCGTGGTTTGAGGCCTGGCTTGCTCCACCCCCTGCTCTTGAGATTCTCCCGGATGTGGGCTGCATTTTGGCTGCCTTTTGTGCTGGAGCTTCTCGTGGTTTGAGGCCTGGCTTGCTCCACCCCCTGCTCTTGAGATTCTCCCGGATGTGGGCTGCATTTTGGCTGCCTTTTGGGCTGGAGCTTCTCGTGGTTTGAGGCCTGGCTTGCTCCACCACCTGCTCTTGAGATTTTCCCGGATGTGGGCTGCATTTGGCTGCCTTTTGGGCTGGAGCTTCTCGTGGTTTGAGGCTTGGCTTGCTCCACCCCCTGCTCTTGAGATTCTCCCGCAGTTGGGCTGGAATTTTGCTGCCTTTTGGGCTGGAGCTTCTCGTGGTTTGAGGCCTGGATTGCTCCACCCAATGCTCTTGATATTCTCCCGGATGTGGGCTTCATTTTGGCTGTCTTTTGGGCTGGAGCTTCTCGTGGTTTGAGGCCTGGCTTGCTCCACCCCCTGCTCTTGAGATTCTCCCGGATGTGGGCTGCATTTTGGCTGATTTTTGGGCTGGAGCTTCCCGTGGTTTGAGGCCTGGCTTGCTCCACCCCCTGCTCTTGAGATTCTCCCGGATGTGGGCTGCATTTTGGCTGCCTTTTGGGCTGGAGCTTCTCGTGGTTTGAGGCCTGGCTTGCTCCACCCCTGCTCTTGAGATTCTCCCGGATGTGGGCTGGATTTTGGCTGCCGTTTGGGCTGGAGCTTCTCGTGGTTTGAGGCCTGGATTGCTCCACCCCATGCTCTTGATATTCTCCCGGATGTGGGCTGCATTTTGGCTGATTCTTGGGCTGGAGCTTCCCGTGGTTTGAGGCCTGGCTTGCTCCACCCCCTGCTCTTGAGATTCTCCTGGATGTGGGCTGCATTTTGGCTGTCTTTGGGGCTGGAGCTTCTCGTGGTTTGAGGCCTGGCTTGCTCCACCCCTGCTCTTGAGATTCTCCCGGATGTGGGCTGGATTTTGGCTGCCTTTTGGGCTGGAGCTTCTCGTGGTTTGAGGCCTGGCTTGCTCCACCCCCTGCTCTTGAGATTCTCCCGGATGTGGGCTGCATTTTGGCTGCCTGTTGGGCTGGAGCTTCTCGTGGTTTGAGGCCTGGCTTGCTCCACCCCCTGCTCTTGAGATTCTCCTGGATGTGGGCTGCATTTTGGCTGCCTTTTGGGCTGGAGCTTCTCGTGGTTTGAGGCCTGGCTTGCTCCACCCCCTGCTCTTGAGATTCTCCCGGATGTGGGCTGCATTTTGGCTGATTCTTGGGCTGGAGCTTCTCGTGGTTTGAGGCCTGGCTTGCTCCACCCCCTGCTCTTGAGATTTTCCCGGATGTGGGCTGCATTTGGCTGCCTTTTGGGCTGGAGCTTCTCGTGGTTTGAGGCTTGGCTTACTCCACCACCTGCTCTTGAGATTCTCCCGGATGTGGGCTGCATTTGGCTGCCTTTTGGGCTGGAGCTTCTCGTGGTTTGAGGCTTGGCTTGCTCCACCCCCTGCTCTTGAGATTCTCCCGGAGGTGGGCTGGAATTTGGCTGCATTTTGGGCTGGAGCTTCTTGTGGTTTGAGGCCTGGATTGCTCCGCCCAATGCTCTTGATATTCTCCCGGATGTGGGCTTCATTTTGGCTGCCTTTTGGGCTGGAGCTTCTCGTGGTTTGAGGCCTGGCTTGCTCCACCCCCTGCTCTTGAGATTCTCCCGGAGGTGGGCTGCATTTTGGCTGATTTTTGGGCTGGAGCTTCCCGTGGTTTGAGGCCTGGCTTGCTCCACCCCCTGCTCTTGAGATTCTCCCGGAGGTGGGCTGGATTTTGGCTGCCTTTTGGGCTGGAGCTTCTCGTGGTTTGAGGCCTGGCTTGCTCCACCCACTGCTCTTGAGATTCTCCCGTAGGTGGGCTGCATTTTGGCTGCCTTTTGGGCTGGAGCTTCTCGTGGTTTGAGGCCTGGCTTGCTCCACCCCCTGCTCTTGAGATTCTCCCGGATGTGGGCTGCATTTTGGCTGCCTTTTGGGCTGGAGCTTCTCGTGGTTTGAGGCTTGGCTTGCTCCACCCCCTGCTCTTGATATTCTCCCGGAGGTGGGCTGCATTTTGGCTGCCTTTTGGGCTGGAGCTTCTCGTGGTTTGAGGCCTGGCTTGCTCCACCCCCTGCTCTTGAGATTCTCCCGGATGTGGGCTGGATTTTGGCTGCCTTTTGGGCTGGAGCTTCTCGTGGTTTGAGGCCTGGCTTGCTCCACCCCATGCTCTTGAGATTCTCCTGGATGTGGGCTGCATTTTGGCTGCCTTTTGTGCTGGAGCTTCTCGTGGTTTGAGGCCTGGCTTGCTCCACCCCCTGCTCTTGAGATTCTCCCGGATGTGGGCTGCATTTTGGCTGATTCTTGGGCTGGAGCTTCTTGTGGTTTGAGGCCTGGCTTGCTCCACCCCCTGCTCTTGAGATTTTCCCGGATGTGGGCTGCATTTGGCTGCCTTTTGGGCTGGAGCTTGTCGTGGTTTGAGGCTTGGCTTGCTCCACCCCCTGCTCTTGAGATTCTCCCGCAGTTGGGCTGCATTTTGGCTGCCTTTTGGGCTGGAGCTTCTCGTGGTTTGAGGTCTGGCTTGCTCCACCCCCTGCTCTTGATATTCTCCCGGATGTGGGCTGCATTTTGGCTGCCTTTTGGGCTGGAGCTTCTCGTGGTTTGAGGCCTGGCTTGCTCCACCCCCTGCTCTTGAGATTCTCCCGGAGGTGGGCTGCATTTTGGCTGCATTTTGGGCTGGAGCTTCTCGTGGTTTGAGGCCTGGCTTGCTCCACCCCCTGCTCTTGAGATTCTCCCGGATATGGGCTGCATTTTGGCTGCCTGTTGGGCTGGAGCTTCTCGTGGTTTGAGGCCTGGCTTGCTCCACCCCCTGCTCTTGAGATTCTCCCGGATGTGGGCTGCATTTTGGCTGATTTTGGGGCTGGAGCTTCTCATGGTTTGAGGCATGCCTTGCTCCACACCGTGCTCTTGAGATTCTCCCGGAGGTGGGCTGCATTTTGGCTGCATTTTGGGCTGGAGCTTCTCGTGGTTTGAGGCCTGGCTTGCTCCACCCCCTGCTCTTGAGATTCTCCCGGATGTGGGCTGGATTTTGGCTGCCTTTTGGGCTGGAGCTTCTCGTGGTTTGAGGCCTGGCTTGCTCCACCCCCTGCTCTTGAGATTCTCCCGGATGTGGGCTGCATTTTGGCTGCCTTTTGGGCTGGAGCTTCTCGTGGTTTGAGGCCTGCCTTGCTCCACCCCCTGTTCTTGAGATTCTCCCGGAGGTGGGCTGCATTTTGGCTGCATTTTGGGCTGGAGCTTCTCGTGCTTTGAGGCCTGGCTTGCTCCACCCCCTGCTCTTGAGATTCTCCCGGATGTGGGCTGGATTTTGGCTGCATTTTGGGCTGGAGCTTCCCGTGGTTTGAGGCCTGGCTTGCTCCACTCCCTGCTCTTGATATTCTCCCGGATGTGGGCTGGATTTTGGCTGCCTTTTGGGGTGGAGCTTCTCGTGGTTTGAGGCCTGGCTTGCTCCACCCCATGCTCTTGAGATTCTCCCGGATGTGGGCTGCATTTTGGCTGCCTTTTGGGCTGGAGCTTCTCGTGGTTTGAGGCCTGGCTTGCTCCACCCCCTGCTCTTGAGATTCTCCCGGATGTGGGCTGCATGATGGCTGCCTGTTGGGCTGGAGCTTCTCGTGGTTTGAGGCCTGGCTTGCTCCACCCACTGCTCTTGAGATTCTCCCGGATGTGGGCTGCATTTTGGCTGCCTTTGGGGCTGGAGCTTCTCATGGTTTGAGGCATGCCTTGCTCCACACCGTGCTCTTGAGATTCTCCCGGAGGTGGGCTGCATTTTGGCTGCCTTTTGGGCTGGAGCTTCTCGTGGTTTGAGGCCTGGCTTGCTCCACCCCCTGCTCTTGAGATTCTCCCGGATGTGGGCTGCATTTTGGCTGCCTTTTGGGCTGGAGCTTCTCGTGGTTTGAGGCCTGGCTTGCTCCACCCCCTGCTCTTGAGATTCTCCCGGATGTGGGCTGCATTTTGGCTGCCTTTTGGGCTGGAGCTTCTCGTGGTTTGAGGCCTGGCTTGCTCCACCCCCTGCTCTTGAGATTCTCCCGGATGTGGGCTGCATTTGGCTGCCTTTTGGGCTGGAGCTTCTCGTGGTTTGAGGCTTGGCTTGCTCCACCCCCTGCTCTTGAGATTCTCCCGGAGGTGGGCTGGATTTTGGCTGCCTTTTGGGCTGGAGCTTCTCGTGGTTTGAGGCCTGGCTTGCTCCACCCAATGCTCTTGATATTCTCCCGGATGTGGGCTTCATTTTGGCTGCCTTTTGGGCTGGAGCTTCTCGTGGTTTGAGGCCTGGCTTGCTCCACCCCCTGCTCTTGAGATTCTCCCGGATGTGGGCTGCATTTTGGCTGCCTTTTGGGCTGGAGCTTCTCGTGGTTTGAGGCTTGGCTTGCTCCACCCCCTGCTCTTGAGATTCTCCTGGATGTGGGCTGGATTTTGGCTGCCTTTTGGGCTGGAGCTTCTCGTGGTTTGAGGCCTGGCTTGCTCCACCCCCTGCTCTTGAGATTCTCCCGGAGGTGGGCTGGATTTTCGCTGCATTTTGGGCTGGAGCTTCTCGTGGTTTGAGGCCTGGCTTGCTCCACCCCCTGCTCTTGAGATTCTCCCGGATGTGGGCTGCATTTTGGCTGCATGTTGGGCTGGAGCTTCTCGTGGTTTGAGGCCTGGCTTGCTCCACGCCCTGCTCTTGAGATTCTCCTGGATGTGGGCTGCATTTTGGCTGCCTTTTGGGCTGGAGCTTCTCGTGCTTTGAGGCCTGGCTTGCACCACCCCCTGCTCTTGATATTCTCCCGGAGGTGGGCTGGATTTTGGCTGCCTTTTGGGGTGGAGCTTCTCGTGGTTTGAGGCCTGGCTTGCTCCACCCCCTGCCCTTGATATTCTCCCGGATGTGGGCTGCATTTTGGCTGCCTTTGGGGCTGGAGCTTCTCATGGTTTGAGGCATGCCTTGCTCCACACCGTGCTCTTGAGATTCTCCCGGAGGTGGGCTGCATTTTGGCTGCCTTTTGGGCTGGAGCTTCTCGTGGTTTGAGGCCTGGCTTGCTCCACCCCCTGCTCTTGAGATTCTCCCGGATGTGGGCTGCATTTTGGCTGCCTTTTGGGCTGGAGCTTCTCGTGGTTTGAGGCCTGGCTTGCTCCAACCCCTGCTCTTGATATTCTCCTGGATGTGGGCTGCATTTTGGCTGCCTTTTGTGCTGGAGCTTCTCGTGGTTTGAGGCCTGGCTTGCTCCACCCCCTGCTCTTGAGATTCTCCCGGATGTGGGCTGCATTTTGGCTGATTCTTGGGCTGGAGCTTCTCGTGGTTTGAGGCCTGGCTTGCTCCACCCCCTGCTCTTGAGATTCTCCCGGATGTGGGCTGCATTTGGCTGCCTTTTGGGCTGGAGCTTCTCGTGGTTTGAGGCCTGGCTTGCTCCACCCCATGCTCTTGAGATTCTCCCGGAGGTGGGCTGGATTTTGGCTGCCTTTTGGGCTGGAGCTTCTCGTGGTTTGAGGCCTGGCTTGCTCCACCCCCTGCTCTTGAGATTCTCCCGGATGTGGGCTGCATTTTGGCTGATTCTTGGGCTGGAGCTTCTCGTGGTTTGAGGCCTGGCTTGCTCCCTTCCGTGGTCTTGATATTCTCCCGGATGTGGGCTGCATTTTGGCTGCCTTTTGGGCTGGAGCTTCTCGTGGTTTGAGGCCTGGCTTGCTCCACCCCCTGCTCTTGAGATTTTCCCAGAGGTGGGCTGCATTTTGGCTGCCTGTTGGGCTGGAGCTTCTCGTGGTTTGAGGCCTGGCTTGCTCCACCCCCTGCTCTTGAGATTCTCCCGGATGTGGGCTGCATTTTGTCTGATTCTTGGGCTGGAGCTTCTCGTGGTTTGAGGCCTGGCTTGCTCCACCCCCTGCTCTTGAGATTCTCCTGGATGTGGGCTGGATTTTGGCTCCCTTTTAGGCTGGAGCTTCTCGAGGTTTGAGGCCTGGCTTGCTCCACCCCCTGCTCTTGAGATTCTCCCGTATGTGGGCTGCATTTTGGCTGATTCTTGGGCTGGAGCTTCCCGTGGTTTGAGGCCTGGCTTGCTCCACCCCCTGCTCTTGAGATTCTCCCGGATATGGGCTGCATTTTGGCTGATTCTTGGGCTGGAGCTTCCCGTGGTTTGAGGCCTGGCTTGCTCCACCCCCTGCTCTTGATATTCTCCTGGATGTGGGCTGCATTTTGGCTGCCTTTTGTGCTGGAGCTTCTCGTGGTTTGAGGCCTGGCTTGCTCCACCCCCTGCTCTTGAGATTCTCCCGGATGTGGGCTGCATTTTGGCTGCATTTTGGGCTGGAGCTTCTCGTGGTTTGAGGCCTGGCTTGCTCCACCCCCTGCTCTTGAGATTCTCCCGGAGGTGGGCTGCATTTTGGCTCCCTTTTGGGCTGGAGCTTCTCGAGGCTTGAGGCCTGGCTTGCTCCACCCCCTGCTCTTGATATTCTCCCGGATGTGGGCTGCATTTTGGCCGATTCTTGGGCTGGAGCTTCCCGTGGTTTGAGGCCTGGCTTGCTCCACCCCCTGCTCTTGAGATTCTCCCGGATGTGGGCTGCATTTTGGCTGCCTTTTGGGCTGGAGATTCTCGTGGTTTGAGGCCTGGCTTGCTCCACCGCCTGCTCTTGATATTCTCCGGGATATGGGCTGGATTTTGGCTGCCTTTTGGGATGGAGCTTCTCGTGGTTTGAGGCCTGGCTTGCTCCACCCCCTGCTCTTGAGATTCTCCCGGAGGTGGGCTGCATTTTGGCTGCCTTTTGGGCTGGAGCTTCTCGTGGTTTGAGGCCTGGCTTGCTCCACCCCCTGCTCTTGAGATTCTCCCGGAGATGGGCTGCATTTTGGCTGCCTTTAGGGCTGGAGCTTCTCGTGGTTTGAGGCCTGGCTTGCTCCACCCCCTGCTCTTGAGATTCTCCCGGAGGTGGGCTGCATTTTGGCTGATTCTTGGGCTAGAGCTTCTCGTGGTTTGAGGCCTGGCTTGCTCCACCCCCTGCTCTTGAGATTCTCCCGGATGTGGGCTGCATTTTGGCTGCCTTTTGGGCTGGAGCTTCTCGTGGTTTGAGGCCTGGCTTGCTCCACCCCCTGCTCTTGAGATTCTCCCGGAGGTGGGCTGGATTTTGGCTGCCTTTTGGGCTGGAGCTTCTCGTGGTTTGAGGCCTGGCTTGCTCCACCCCCTGCTCTTGAAATTCTCCCAGAGGTGGGCTGCATTTTGGCTGCCTTTTGGGCTGGAGCTTCTCGTGGTTTGAGGCCTGGCTTGCTCCACCCCCTGCTCTTGAGATTCTCCCGGATGTGGGCTGCATTTTGGCTGATTCTTGGGCTGGAGCTTCTCGTGGTTTGAGGCCTGGCTTGCTCCACCCCCTGCTCTTGAGATTCTCCCGGATGTGGGCTGCATTTTGGCTCAATTTTGGGCCGGAGCTTCTCGAGGTTTGTGGCCTGGCTTGCTCCACCCCCTGCTCTTGAGATTCTCCCAGATGTGGGCTGCATTTTGGCTGCATTTTGGGCTGGAGCTTCTCGAGGTTTGAGGCCTGGCTTGCTCCACCCCCTTCTCTTGATATTCTCCCGGATGTGGGCTGCATTTTGGCTGATTCTTGGGCTGGAGCTTCCCGTGGTTTCAGGCCTGGCTTGCTCCACCCCCTGCTCTTGAGATTCTCCCGGATGTGGGCTGGATTTTGTCTGCCTTTTGGGCTGGAGATTCTCGTGGTTTGAGGCCTGGCTTGCTCCACCGCCTGCTCTTGAGATTCTCCCGGATTTGGGCTGCATTTTGGCTGCCTTTTGGGCTGGAGCTTCTCGTGGTTTGAGGCCTGGCTTGCTCCACCCCCTGCTCTTGAGATTCTCCCGGATGTGGGCTGCATTTTGGCTGCCTTTTGGGCTGGAGGTTCTCGTGGTTTGAGGCCTGGCTTGCTCCACCCCCTGCTCTTGAGATTCTCCCGGAGGTGGGCTGGATTTTGGCTGCCTTTTGGGCTGGAGCTTCTCGTGGTTTGAGGCCTGGCTTGCTCCACCCCCTGCTCTTGAAATTCTCCCAGAGGTGGGCTGCATTTTGGCTGCCTTTTGGGCTGGAGCTTCTCGTGGTTTGAGGCCTGGCTTGCTCCACCCCCTGCTCTTGAGATTCTCCCGGAGGTGGGCTGGATTTTGGCTGCCTTTTGGGCTGGAGCTTCTCGTGGTTTGAGGCCTGGCTTGCTCCACCGCCTGCTCTTGAGATTCTCCCGGATGTGGGCTGGATTTTGGCTGCCTTTTGGGCTGGAGCTTCTCGTGGTTTGAGGCCTGGCTTGCTCCACCGCCTGCTCTTGAGATTCTCCCGGATGTGGGCTGCATTTTGGCTGCATTTTGGGCTGGAGCTTCTCGTGGTTTGAGGCCTGGCTTGCTCCACCCCCTGCTCTTGAGATTCTCCCGGAGGTGGGCTGCATTTTGGCTGCCTTTTGGGCTGGAGCTTCTCGTGGTTTGAGGCCTGGCTTGCTCCACCCCCTGCTCTTGAGATTCTCCCGGATGTGGGCTGCATTTTGGCTGCCTTTTGGGCTGGAGCTTCTCGTGGTTTGAGGCCTGGCTTGCTCCAACCCCTGCTCTTGAGATTCTCCCGGAGGTGGGCTGCATTTTGGCTGCCTTTTGGGCTGGAGCTTCTCGTGGTTTGAGGCCTGGCTTGCTCCACCCCCTGCTCTTGAAATTCTCCCGGAGGTGGGCTGCATTTTGGCTGCCTTTTGGGCTGGAGCTTCTCGTGGTTTGAGGCCTGGCTTGCTCCACCCCCTGCTCTTGAAATTCTCCCGGATGTGGGCTGCATTTTGGCTGACTCTTGGGCTGGAGCTTCTCGTGATTTGAGGCCTGGCTTGCTCCACCCCCTGCTCTTGAGATTCTACTGGATGTGGTCTGCATTTTGGCTGCCTTTTGGGCTGGAGGTTCTCGTGGTTTGAGGCCTGGCTTGCTCCACCCCCTGCTCTTGAGATTCTCCCGGATGTGGGCTGCATTTTGGCTGCCTTTTGGGCTGGAGCTTCTCGTGGTTTGAGGCCTGGCTTGCTCCACCCCCTGCTCTTGAGATTCTCCCGGAGGTGGGCTGCATTTTGGCTGCCTTTTGGGCTGGAGCTTCTCGTGGTTTGAGGCCTGGCTTGCTCCACCCCCTGCTCTTGAAATTCTCCCGGATGTGGGCTGCATTTTGGCTGATTCTTGGGCTGGAGCTTCTCGTGGTTTGAGGCCTGGCTTGCTCCAACCCCGCTCTTGAGATTCTCCCGGAGGTGGGCTGCATTTTGGCTGCCCTTTCGGCTGGAGCTTCTCGTGGTTTGAGGCCTGGCTTGCTCCACCCCCTGCTCTTGATATTCTCCCGGAGGTGGGCTGCATTTTGGCTGATTCTTGGGCTGGAGCTTCTCGAGGTTTGAGGCCCGGCTTGCTCCACCCCCTGCTCTTGAGATTCTCCTGGATGTGGGCTGCATTTTAGGTATATTTTTGGCTGGAGCTTCTCATGGTTTGAGGCCTGGCTTCCTCCAACCCTGCTCTTGAGATTCTCCCGGAGGTGGGCTGTATTTTGGCTGCCTTTTGGGCTGGAGCTTCTCGTGGTTTGAGGCCTGGCTTGCTCCAACCCTGCTCTTGAGATTCTCCCGGATGTGGGCTGGATTTTGGCTGCCTTTTGGGCTGGAGCTTCTCGTGGTTTGAGGCCTGGCTTGCTCCACCGCCTGCTCTTGAGATTCTCCCGGATGTGGGCTGCATTTTGGCTGCATTTTGGGCTGGAGCTTCTCGTGGTTTGAGGCCTGGCTTGCTCCACCCCCTGCTCTTGAGATTCTCCCGGAGGTGGGCTGCATTTTGGCTGCCTTTTGGGCTGGAGCTTCTCGTGGTTTGAGGCCTGGCTTGCTCCACCCCCTGCTCTTGAGATTCTCCCGGATGTGGGCTGCATTTTGGCTGCCTTTTGGGCTGGAGCTTCTCGTGGTTTGAGGCCTGGCTTGCTCCAACCCCTGCTCTTGAGATTCTCCCGGAGGTGGGCTGCATTTTGGCTGCCTTTTGGGCTGGAGCTTCTCGTGGTTTGAGGCCTGGCTTGCTCCACCCCCTGCTCTTGAAATTCTCCCGGAGGTGGGCTGCATTTTGGCTGCCTTTTGGGCTGGAGCTTCTCGTGGTTTGAGGCCTGGCTTGCTCCACCCCCTGCTCTTGAAATTCTCCCGGATGTGGGCTGCATTTTGGCTGATTCTTGGGCTGGAGCTTCTCGTGGTTTGAGGCCTGGCTTGCTCCAACCCCGCTCTTGAGATTCTCCCGGAGGTGGGCTGCATTTTGGCTGCCCTTTCGGCTGGAGCTTCTCGTGGTTTGAGGCCTGGCTTGCTCCACCCCCTGCTCTTGATATTCTCCCGGAGGTGGGCTGCATTTTGGCTGATTCTTGGGCTGGAGCTTCTCGAGGTTTGAGGCCCGGCTTGCTCCACCCCCTGCTCTTGATATTCTCCCGGAGGTGGGCTGCATTTTGGCTGATTCTTGGGCTGGAGCTTCTCGAGGTTTGAGGCCTGGCTTGCTCCACCCCCTGCTCTTGAGATTCTACTGGATGTGGGCTGCATTTTGGCTGCCTTTTGGGCTGGAGGTTCTCGTGGTTTGAGGCCTGGCTTGCTCCACCCCCTGCTCTTGAGATTCTCCCGGAGGTGGGCTGGATTTTGGCTGCCTTTTGGGCTGGAGCTTCTCGTGGTTTGAGGCCTGGCTTGCTCCACCCCCTGCTCTTGAAATTCTCCAAGAGGTGGGCTGCATTTTGGCTGCCTTTTGGGCTGGAGCTTCTCGTGGTTTGAGGCCTGGCTTGCTCCACCCCCTTCTCTTGAGATTCTCCCGGATGTGGGCTGCATTTTGGCTGATTCTTGGGCTGGAGCTTCTCGTGGTTTGAGGCCTGGCTTGCTCCACCCCCTGCTCTTGAGATTCTCCCGGATGTGGGCTGCATTTTGGCTCCTTTTTTGGCTGGAGCTTCCCGAGGTTTGAAGCATGGCTTGCTCCACCCCCTTCCCTTGATATTCTCCCGGATGTGGGCTGCATTTTGGCCGATTCTTGGACTGGAGCTTCCCGTGGTTTGAGGCCTGGCTTGCTCCACCCCCTGCTCTTGAGATTCTCCCGGAGGTGGGCTGCCTTTTGGCTGCCTTTTGGGCTGGAGCTTCTCGTGGTTTGAGGCCTGCCTTGCTCCACCCCCTGCTCTTGAGATTCTCCCAGATGTGGGCTGCATTTTGGCTGCCTTTTGGGCTGGAGCTTCTCGTGGTTTGAGGCCTGGCTTGCTCCACCCCCTGCTCTTGAGATTCTCCCGGAGGTGGGCTGGATTTTGGCTGCCTTTTGGGCTGGAGCTTCTCGTGGTTTGAGGCCTGGCTTGCTCCACCCCCTGCTCTTGAAATTCTCCCAGAGGTGGGCTGCATTTTGGCTGCCTTTTGGGCTGGAGCTTCTCGTGGTTTGAGGCCTGGCTTGCTCCACCCCCTGCTCTTGAAATTCTCCCAGAGGTGGGCTGCATTTTGGCTGCATTTTGGGCTGGAGCTTCTCGTGCTTTGAGGCCTGGCTTGCTCCACCCCCTGCTCTTGATATTCTCCCGGAGGTGGGCTGGATTTTGGCTGCCTTTTGGGGTGGAGCTTCTCGTGGTTTGAGGCCTGGCTTGCTCCACCCCCTGCTCTTGAGATTCTCCCGGATGTGGGCTGCATTTTGGCTCCCTTTTGGGCTGGAGCTTCCCGAGGTTTGAAGCATGGCTTGCTCCACCCCCTTCCCTTGATATTCTCCCGGATGTGGGCTGCATTTTGGCTGATTCTTGGACTGGAGCTTCTCGTGGTTTGAGGCCTGGCTTGCTCCACCCCCTGCTCTTGAGATTCTCCCGGAGGTGGGCTGCCTTCTGGCTGCCTTTTGGGCTGGAGCTTCTCGTGGTTTGAGGCCTGGCTTGCTCCACCGCCTGCTCTTGAGATTCTCCCAGATGTGGGCTGCATTTTGGCTGCCTTTTGGGCTGGAGCTTCTCGTGGTTTGAGGCCTGGCTTGCTCCACCCCCTGCTCTTGAGATTCTCCCGGATGTGGGCTGCATTTTGGCTGCCTTTTGGGCTGGAGCTTCTCGAGGTTTGTGGCCTGGCTTGCTCCACCCCCTGCTCTTGAGATTCTCCCAGATGTGGGCTGCATTTTGGCTGCATTTTGGGCTGGAGCTTCTCGAGGTTTGAGGCCTGGCATGCTCCACCCCCTTCTCTTGATATTCTCCCGGATGTGGGATGCATTTTGGCTGATTCTTGGGCTGGAGCTTCTCGTGGTATGAGGCCTGGCTTGCTCAACCCCCTGCTCTTGAGATTCTCCCGGATGTGGGCTGGATTTTGGCTGCCTTTTGGGCTGGAGCTTCTCGAGGTTTGTGGCCTGGCTTGCTCCACCCCCTGCTCTTGAGATTCTCCCAGATGTGGGCTGCATTTTGGCTGCATTTTGGGCTGGAGCTTCTCGAGGTTTGAGGCCTGGCTTGCTCCACCCCCTTCTCTTGATATTCTCCCGGATGTGGGCTGCATTTTGGCTGATTCTTGGGCTGGAGCTTCTCGTGGTTTGAGGCCTGGCTTGCTCAACCCCCTGCTCTTGAGATTCTCCCGGATGTGGGCTGCATTTTGGCTGCATTTTGGGCTGGAGCTTCTCGTGGTTTGAGGCCTGGCTTGCTCCACCCCCTGCTCTTGAGATTCTCCCGGATGTGGGCTGCATTTTGGCTGCCTTTTGGGCTGGAGCTTCTCGTGGTTTGAGGCCTGGCTTGCTCCACCCCCTGCTCTTGAGATTCTCCCGGATGTGGGCTGCATTTTGGCTGCATTTTGGGCTGGAGCTTCTCGTGGTTTGAGGCCTGGCTTGCTCCACCCCCTGCTCTTGAGATTCTCCCGGAGGTGGGCTGCATTTTGGCTGCCTTTTGGGCTGGAGCTTCTCGTGGTTTGAGGCCTGGCTTGCTCCACCCCCTGCTCTTGAGATTCTCCCGGAGGTGGGCTGCATTTTGGCTGCATTTTGGGCTGGAGCTTCTCGTGGTTTGAGGCCTGGCTTGCTCCACCCCCTGCTCTTGAGATTTTCCCGGATGTGGGCTGCATTTTGGCTGCCTTTTGGGCTGGAGCTTCTCGTGGTTTGAGGCCTGGCTTGCTCCACCCCCTGCTCTTGAGATTCTCCCGGATGTGGGCTGCATTTTGGCTGCCTTTTGGGCTGGAGCTTCTCGTGGTTTGAGGCCTGGCTTGCTCCACCCCCTGCTCTTGAGATTCTCCCGGAGGTGGGCTGCATTTTGGCTGCCTTTTGGGCTGGAGCTTCTCGTGGTTTGAGGCCTGGCTTGCTCCACCCCCTGCTCTTGAAATTCTCCCGGATGTGGGCTGCATTTTGGCTGATTCTTGTTCTGGAGCTTCTCGTGGTTTGAGGCCTGGCTTGCTCCACCCCCTGCTCTTGAGATTCTCCCGGAGGTGGGCTGCATTTTGGCTGCCTTTTGGGCTGGAGCTTCTCGTGGTTTGAGGCCTGGCTTGCTCCACCCCCTGCTCTTGAGATTCTCCCGGATGTGGGCTGCATTTTGGCTGCCTTTTGGGCTGGAGCTTCTCGTGGTTTGAGGCCTGGCTTGCTCCACCCCCTGCTCTTGAGATTCTCCCGGAGGTGGGCTGCATTTTGGCTGCCTTTTGGGCTGGAGCTTCTCGTGGTTTGAGGCCTGGCTTGCTCCACCCCCTGCTCTTGAAATTCTCCCGGATGTGGGCTGCATTTTGGCTGATTCTTGGGCTGGAGCTTCTCGTGGTTTGAGGCCTGGCTTGCTCCACCCCCTGCTCTTGAGATTCTCCCGGAGGTGGGCTGCATTTTGGCTGCCCTTTGGGCTGGAGCTTCTCGTGGTTTGAGGCCTGGCTTGCTCCACCCCCTGCTCTTGATATTCTCCCGGAGGTGGGCTGCATTTTGGCTGATTCTTGGGCTGGAGCTTCTCGAGGTTTGAGGCCCGGCTTGCTCCACCCCCTGCTCTTGAGATTCTCCTGGATGTGGGCTGCATTTTAGCTACATTTTTGGCTGGAGCTTCTCATGGTTTGAGGCCTGGCTTCCTCCAACCCTGCTCTTGAGATTCTCCCGGAGGTGGGCTGTATTTTGGCTGCATGTTGGGCTGGAGCTTCTCGTGGTTTGAGGCCTGCCTTGCTCCACCCCCTGCTCTTGAGATTCTCCCGGATGTGGGCTGCATTTTGGCTGCCTTTTGGGCTGGAGCTTCTCGTGGTTTCAGGCCTGGCTTGCTCCACCCCCTGCTCTTGAGATTCTCCCGGATGTGGGCTGCATTTTGGCTGCATTTTGGGCTGGAGCTTCTCGTGGTTTGAGGCCTGGCTTGCTCCACCCCCTGCTCTTGAGATTCTCCCCGATGTGGGCTGGAATTTGGCTGCCTTTGGGGCTGGAGCTCCTCGTGGTTTGAGGCCTGGATTGCTCCACCGCCTGCTCTTGAGATTCTCCCGGAGGTGGGCTGCATTTTGGCTGATTCTTGGGCTGGAGCTTCTCGTGGTTTGAGGCCTGGCTTGCTCCACCCCCTGCTCTTGAGATTCTCCCGGATGTGGGCTGCATTTTGGCTACATTTTGGGCTGGAGCTTCTCATAGATTGAGGCCTGGCTTGCTCCACCCCCTGCTCTTGAGATTCTCCCGGATGTGGGCTGCATTTTGGCTGCCTGTTGGGCTGGAGCTTCTCGTGGTTTGAGGCCTGGCTTGCTCCACCCCCTGCTCTTGAGATTCTCCCGGATGTGGGCTGCATTTTGGCTGCCTTTTGGGCTGGAGCTTCTCGTGGTTTGAGGCCTGGCTTGCTCTACCCCCTGCTCTTGAGATTCTCCCGGATGTGGGCTGCATTTTGGCTGCATTTTGGGCTGGAGCTTCTCGTGGTTTGAGGCCTGGCTTGCTCCACCCCCTGCTCTTGAGATTCTCCCGGAGGTGGGCTGCATTTTGGCTGCCTTTTGGGCTGGAGCTTCTCGTGGTTTGAGGCCTGGCTTGCTCCACCCCCTGCTCTTGAGATTCTCCCGGAGGTGGGCTGCATTTTGGCTGCATTTTGGGCTGGAGCTTCTCGTGGTTTGAGGCCTGGCTTGCTCCACCCCCTGCTCTTGAGATTTTCCCGGATGTGGGCTGCATTTTGGCTGCCTTTTGGGCTGGAGCTTCTCGTGGTTTGAGGCCTGGCTTGCTCCACCCCCTGCTCTTGAGATTCTCCCGGATGTGGGCTGCATTTTGGCTGCCTTTTGGGCTGGAGCTTCTCGTGGTTTGAGGCCTGGCTTGCTCCACCCCCTGCTCTTGAGATTCTCCCGGAGGTGGGCTGCATTTTGGCTGCCTTTTGGGCTGGAGCTTCTCGTGGTTTGAGGCCTGGCTTGCTCCACCCCCTGCTCTTGAAATTCTCCCGGATGTGGGCTGCATTTTGGCTGATTCTTGTTCTGGAGCTTCTCGTGGTTTGAGGCCTGGCTTGCTCCACCCCCTCCTCTTGAGATTCTCCCGGAGGTGGGCTGCATTTTGGCTGCCTTTTGGGCTGGAGCTTCTCGTGGTTTGAGGCCTGGCTTGCTCCACCCCCTGCTCTTGAGATTCTCCCGGATGTGGCCTGCATTTTGGCTGCCTTTTGGGCTGGAGCTTCTCGTGGTTTGAGGCCTGGCTTGCTCCACCCCATGCTCTTGAGATTCTCCCGGAGGTGGGCTGCATTTTGGCTGCCTTTTGGTCTGGAGCTTCTCGTGGTTTGAGGCCTGGCTTGCTCCACCCCCTGCTCTTGAAATTCTCCCGGATGTGGGCTGCATTTTGGCTGAATCTTGGGCTGGAGCTTCTCGTGGTTTGAGGCCTGGCTTGCTCCACCCCCTGCTCTTGAGATTCTCCCGGAGGTGGGCTGCATTTTGGCTGCCCTTTGGGCTGGAGCTTCTCGTGGTTTGAGGCCTGGCTTGCTCCACCCCCTGCTCTTGATATTCTCCCGGAGGTGGGCTGCATTTTGGCTGATTCTTGGGCTGGAGCTTCTCGAGGTTTGAGGCCCGGCTTGCTCCACCCCCTGCTCTTGAGATTCTCCTGGATGTGGGCTGCATTTTAGCTACATTTTTGGCTGGAGCTTCTCATGGTTTGAGGCCTGGCTTCCTCCAACCCTGCTCTTGAGATTCTCCCGGAGGTGGGCTGTATTTTGGCTGCATGTTGGGCTGGAGCTTCTCGTGGTTTGAGGCCTGCCTTGCTCCACCCCCTGCTCTTGAGATTCTCCCGGAGATGGGCTGCATTTTGGCTGCCTTTTGGGCTGGAGCTTCTCGTGGTTTGAGGCCTGGCTTGCTCCAACCCTGCTCTTGAGATTCTCCCGGATGTGGGCTGCATTTTGGCTGCCTTTTGGGCTGGAGCTTCTCGTGGTTTGAGGCCTGGCTTGCTCCACCCCCTGCTCTTGAGATTCTCCCGGAGATGGGCTGGATTTTGGCTGCCTTTTGGGCTGGAGCTTCTCGTGGTTTGAGGCCTGGCTTACTCCACCCCCTGCTCTTGATATTCTCCCGGATGTGGACTGCATTTTGGCTGCCTTTTGGGCTGGAGCTTCTCATGGTTGGAGGCCTGGCTTGCTCCACCCCCTGCTCTTGATATTCTCCCGGATGTGGGCTGCATTTTGGCTGCATTTTGGGCTGGAGCTTCTCGTGGTTTCAGGCCTGGCTTGCTCCACCCCCTGCTCTTGAGATTCTCCCGGATGTGGGCTGCATTTTGGCTGCATTTTGGGCTGGAGCTTCTCGTGGTTTGAGGCCTGGCTTGCTCCACCCCCTGCTCTTGAGATTCTCCCCGATGTGGGCTGGAATTTGGCTGCCTTTGGGGCTGGAGCTCCTCGTGGTTTGAGGCCTGGATTGCTCCACCGCCTGCTCTTGAGATTCTCCCGGAGGTGGGCTGCATTTTGGCTGATTCTTGGGCTGGAGCTTCTCGTGGTTTGAGGCCTGGCTTGCTCCACCCCCTGCTCTTGATATTCTCCCGGATGTGGGCTGCATTTTGGCTACATTTTGGGCTGGAGCTTCTCATAGATTGAGGCCTGGCTTGCTCCACCCCCTGCTCTTGAGATTCTCCCGGATGTGGGCTGCATTTTGGCTGCCTTTTGGGCTGGAGCTTCTCGTGCTTTGAGGCTTGGCTTGCTCCACCCCCTGCTCTTGATATTCTCCCGGATGTGGGCTGCATTTTGGCTGCCTGTTGGGCTGGAGCTTCTCATGGTTTGAGGCCTGGCTTGCTCCACCGCCTGATCTTGATATTCTTCCGCATATGCGCTGGATTTTGGCTGCCTTTTGTGCTGGAGTTTCTTGTGGTTTGAGGCCTGGCTTGCTCCACCCCCTGCTCTTGAGATTCTCCCGGATGTGGGCTGCATTTTGGCTGCCTTTTGGGCTGGAGCTTCTCGTGGTTTGAGGCCTGGCTTGCTCCACCCCCTGCTCTTGAGATTCTCCCGGATGTGGGCTGCATTTTGGCTGCATTTTGGGCTGGAGCTTCTCGTGGTTTGAGGCCTGGCTTGCTCCACCCCCTGCTCTTGAGATTCTCCCCGATGTGGGCTGGAATTTGGCTGCCTTTGGGGCTGGAGCTCCTCGTGGTTTGAGGCCTGGATTGCTCCACCGCCTGCTCTTGAGATTCTCCCGGAGGTGGGCTGCATTTTGGCTGATTCTTGGGCTGGAGCTTCTCGTGGTTTGAGGCCTGGCTTGCTCCACCCCCTGCTCTTGATATTCTCCCGGATGTGGGCTGCATTTTGGCTACATTTTGGGCTGGAGCTTCTCATAGATTGAGGCCTGGCTTGCTCCACCCCCTGCTCTTGAGATTCTCCCGGATGTGGGCTGCATTTTGGCTGCCTTTTGGGCTGGAGCTTCTCGTGCTTTGAGGCTTGGCTTGCTCCACCCCCAGCTCTTGAGATTCTCCCGGATGTGGGCTGCATTTTGGCTGCCTGTTGGGCTGGAGCTTCTCGTGGTTTGAGGCCTGGCTTGCTCCACCCCCTGCTCTTGAGATTCTCCCGGATGTGGGCTGCATTTTGGCTGCCTTTTGGGCTGGAGCTTCTCGTGGTTTGAGGCCTGGCTTGCTCCACCCCCTGCTCTTGAGATTCTCCCGGATGTGGGCTGCATTTTGGCTGCCTTTTGGGCTGGAGCTTCTCGTGGTTTGAGGCCTGGCTTGCTCCACCCCCTGCTCTTGAAATTCTCCCGGAGGTGGTCTGCATTTTGGCTGCCTTTTGGCTGGAGCTTCTCGTGGTTTGAGGCATGCCGTGCTCCAACCCCTGCTCTTGAGATTCTCCCGGATGTGGGCTGCATTTTGGCTGCCTTTTGGGCTGGAGCTTCTCGTGGTTTGAGGCCTGGCTTGCTCCACCCCCTGCTCTTGAGATTCTCCCGGATGTGGCCTGCATTTTGGCTGCCTTTTGGGCTGGAGCTTCTCGTGGTTTGAGGCCTGGCTTGCTCCACCCCCTGCTCTTGAGATTCTCCCGGATGTGGCCTGCATTTTGGCTGATTCTTGGGCTGGAGCTTCTCGTGGTTTGAGGCCTGGCTTGCTCCACCCCCTGCTCTTGAGATTCTCCCGGATGTGGGCTGCATTTTGGCTGCCTGTTGGGCTGGAGCTTCTCGTGGTTTGAGGCCTGGATTGCTCCACCCCCTGCTCTTGAGATTCTCCCGGAGGTGGGCTGGATTTTGGCTGCCTTTTGGGCTGGAGCTTCTCGTGATTTGAGGCCTGGCTTGCTCCACCCCCTTCTCTTGAGATTCTCCCGGAGGTGGGCTGCATTTTGGCTGCCTTTTGGGCTGGAGCTTCTCGTGGTTTGAGGCCTGGCTTGCTCCACCCCCTGCTCTTGAGATTCTCCCGGATGTGGGCTGCATTTTGGCTGCCTGTTGGGCTGGAGCTTCTCGTGGTTTGAGGCCTGGCTTGCTCCACCCCCTGCTCTTGAGATTCTCCCGGATGTGGGCTGCATTTTGGCTGCACTTTGGGCTGGAGCTTCTCGTGGTTTGAGGCATGCCGTGCTCCACCCCGTGCTCTTGAGATTCTCCCGGATATGGGCTGCATTTTGGCTGCCTTTTGGGCTGGAGCTTCTCGTGGTTTGAGGCCTGGCTTGCTCCACCCCCTGCTCTTGAGATTCTCAAGGATGTGGGTAGGATTTTGGCTGCCTTTTGGGCTGGAGCTTCTCGTGGTTTGTGGCCTGGCTTGCTCCACCCCCTGCTCTTGAGATTCTCCCGGATGTGGGCTGGATTTTGGCTGCCTTTTGGGCTGGAGCTTCTCGTGGTTTGAGGCCTGGCTTGCTCCACCCCCTGCTCTTGAGATTCTCCCGGATTTGGGCTGCATTTTGGCTGCATTTTGTGCTGAAGCTTTTCGTGGTTTGAGGCCTGGCTTGCTCCACCCCCTGCTCTTGAGATTCTCCCGGATGTGGGCTGCATTTTGGCTGCATTTTGGGCTGGAGCTTCTCGTGGTTTGAGGCCTGGCTTGCTCCACCCCCTGCTCTTGAGATTCTCCCGGAGGTGGGCTGCATTTTGGCTGCCTTTTGGGCTGGAGCTTCTCGTGGTTTGAGGCCTGGCTTGCTCCACCCCCTGCTCTTGAGATTCTCCCGGATGTGGGCTGCATTTTGGCTGAATTTTGGGCTGGAGCTTCTCGTGGTTTGAGGCCTGGCTTGCTCCACCGCCTGCTCTTGATATTCTCCCAGATGTGGGCTGGATTTTGGCTGCCTTTTGGGCTGGAGCTTCTCGTGGTTTGAGGCCTGGCTTGCTCCACCCCCTGCTCTTGAGATTCTCCCGGATGTGGGCTGCATTTTGTCTGCCTGTTGGGCTGGAGCTTCTTGTGGTTTGAGGCCTGGCTTGCTCCACCCCCTGCTCTTGAGATTCTCCCGGATGTGGGCTGCATTTTGGCTGCCTTTTGGGCTGGAGCTTCTCGTGGTTTGAGGCCTGGCTTGCTCCACCCCCTGCTCTTGAGATTCTCCCGGAGGTGGGCTGCATTTTGGCTGCATTTTGGGCTGGAGTTTCTCGTGGTTTGAGGCCTGGCTTGCTCCACCCCCTGCTCTTGATATTCTCCTCGATGTGGGCTGCATTTTGGCTGCATTTTGTGCTGGAGCTTCTCGTGGTTTGAGGCCTGGCTTGCTCCACCCCCTGCTCTTGAGATTCTCCCGGAGGTGGGCTGCATTTTGGCTGTTTCTTGGGCTGGAGCATCTCATGGTTTGAGGCCTGGCTTGCTCCACCCCCTGCTCTTGAGATTCTCCCGGATGTGGGCTGCATTTTGGCTGCCTGTTGGGCTGGAGCTTCTCGTGGTTTGAGGCCTGGCTTGCTCCACCCCCTGCTCTTGAGATTCTCCCGGATGTGGGCTGCATTTTGGCTGCATTTTGGGCTGGAGCTTCTCGTGGTTTGAGGCCTGGCTTGCTCCACCCCCTGCTCTTGAGATTCTCCCGGATGTGGGCTGGATTTTGGCTGATTCTTGGGCTGGAGCTTCTCGAGGTTTGAGGCCTGGCTTGCTCCACCCCCTGCTCTTGATATTCTCCTGGATGTGGGCTGTATTTTGGCTACATTTTGGGCTGGAGCTTCTCGTGGTTTGAGGCCTGGCTTGCTCCACCCCCTGCTCTTGAGATTCTCCCGGATGTGGGCTGGATTTTGGCTGCCTTTTGGGCTGGAGCTTCTCGTGGTTTGAGGCCTGGCTTGCTCCAACCCCTGCTCTTGAGATTCTCCTGGATGTGGGCTGTATTTATGCTACATTTTGGGCTGGAGCTTCTCGTGGTTTGAGGCCTGGCTTGCTCCACCCCCTGCTCTTGAGATTCTCCCGGATGTGGGCTGCATTTTGGCTGCCTTTTGGGCTGGAGCTTCTCGTGGTTTGAGGCCTGGCTTGCTCCAACCCCTGCTCTTGAGATTCTCCCGGAGGTGGGCTGCATTTTGGCTGCCTGTTGGGCTGGAGCTTCTCGTGGTTTGAGGCCTGGCTTGCTCCACCCCCTGCTCTTGAGATTCTCCCGGATGTGGGCTGCATTTTGGCTGCCTTTTGGGCTGGAGCTTCTCGTGGTTTGAGGCCTGGCTTGCTCCACCCCCTGCTCTTGAGATTCTCCCGGATGTGGGCTGCATTTTGGCTGCCTGTTGGGCTGGAGTTTCTCGTGGTTTGAGGCCTGGCTTGCTCCACCCCCTGCTCTTGAGATTCTCCCGGATGTGGGCTGCATTTTGGCTGCCTTTTGGGCTGGAGCTTCTCGTGGTTTGAGGCCTGGCTTGCTCCACCCCCTGCTCTTGAGATTCTCCCGGATGTGGGCTGCATTTTGGCTGATACTTGGGCTGTAGCTTCTCGTGGTTTGAGGCCTGGCTTGCTCCACCCCCTGCTCTTGAGATTCTCCCGGATGTGGGCTGGATTTTGGCTGTCTTTTGGGCTGGAGCTTCTCGTGGTTTGAGGCCTAGCTTGCTCCACCCCCTGCTCTTGAGATTCTCCCGGATGTGGGCTGGATTTTGGCTGTCTTTTGGGCTGGAGCTTCTCAAGGTTTGAGGCCT
This sequence comes from Rhynochetos jubatus, assembly GCA_027574665.1. Lineage (NCBI taxonomy): Eukaryota > Metazoa > Chordata > Aves > Eurypygiformes > Rhynochetidae > Rhynochetos > Rhynochetos jubatus. Next base: position 1,025,651 of record JAQBHY010000070.1, read on the forward strand.
GGCTTGCTCCACCCCCTGCTCTTGAGATTCTCCCGGATGTGGTCTGCATTTTGGCTGCCTTTTGGGCTGGAGCTTCTCGTGGTTTGAGGCCTGGCTTGCTCCACCCCCTGCTCTTGAGATTCTCCCGGATGTGGGCTGGATTTTGGCTGACTTTTGGGCTGGAGCTTCTCGTGGTTTGAGGCCTGGCTTGCTCCACCCCCTGCTCTTGAGATTCTCCCGGATGTGGGCTGCATTTTGTCTGCCTGTTGGGCTGGAGCTTCTTGTGGTTTGAGGCCTGGCTTGCTCCACCCCCTGCTCTTGAGATTCTCCCGGAGGTGGGCTGCATTTTGGCTGCCTTTTGGGCTGGAGCTTCTCGTGGTTTGAGGCCTGGCTTGCTCCACCCCCTGCTCTTGCGATTCTCCCGGATGTGGGCTGCATTTTGGCTGCATTTTGGGCTGGAGCTTCTCGTGGTCTGAGGCCTGGCTTGCTCCACCCCCTGCTCTTGATATTCTCCTCGATGTGGGCTGCATTTTGGCTGCCTTTTGTGCTGGAGCTTCTCGTGGTTTGAGGCCTGGCTTGCTCCACCCCCTGCTCTTGAGATTCTCCCGGAGGTGGGCTGCATTTTGGCTGTTTCTTGGGCTGGAGCATCTCATGGTTTGAGGCCTGGCTTGCTCCACCCCCTGCTCTTGAGATTCTCCCGGATGTGGGCTGCATTTTGGCTGCATTTTGGGCTGGAGCTTCTCGTGGTTTGAGGCCTGGCTTGCTCCACCCCCTGCTCTTGAGATTCTCCCGGATGTGGGCTGGATTTTGGCTGACTCTTGGGCTGGAGCTTCTCGAGGTTTGAGGCCTGGCTTGCTCCACCCCCTGCTCTTGATATTCTCCTGGATGTGGGCTGCATTTTGGCTACATTTTGGGCTGGAGCTTCTCATAGATTGAGGCCTGGCTTGCTCCACCCCCTGCTCTTGAGATTCTCCCGGATGTGGGCTGGATTTTGGCTGCCTTTTGGGCTGGAGCTTCTCGTGGTTTGAGGCCTGGCTTGCTCCACCCCCTGCTCTTGAGATTCTCCCGGATGTGGGCTGCATTTTGTCTGCCTGTTGGGCTGGAGCTTCTTGTGGTTTGAGGCCTGGCTTGCTCCACCCCCTGCTCTTGAGATTCTCCCGGATGTGGGCTGCATTTTGGCTGCATTTTGGGCTGGAGCTTCTCGTGGTCTGAGGCCTGGCTTGCTCCACCCCCTGCTCTTGATATTCTCCTCGATGTGGGCTGCATTTTGGCTGCCTTTTGTGCTGGAGCTTCTCGTGGTTTGAGGCCTGGCTTGCTCCACCCCCTGCTCTTGAGATTCTCCCGGAGGTGGGCTGCATTTTGGCTGTTTCTTGGGCTGGAGCATCTCATGGTTTGAGGCCTGGCTTGCTCCACCCCCTGCTCTTGAGATTCTCGTGGATGTGGGCTGCATTTTGGCTGCCTGTTGGGCTGGAGCTTCTCGTGGTTTGAGGCCTGGCTTGCTCCACCGCCTGCTCTTGAGATTCTCCCGGATGTGGGCTGCATTTTGGCTGCCTTTTGGGCTGGAGCTTCTCGTGGTTTGAGGCCTGGCTTGCTCCACCCCCTACTCTTGAGATTCTCCCGGATGTGGGCTGGATTTTGGCTGCTATTTGGGCTGGAGCTTCTCGTGGTTTGAGGCCTGGCTTGCTCCACCCCCTGCTCTTGAGATTCTCCCGGAGGTGGGCTGCATTTTGACTGCATTTTGGGCTGGAGCTTCTCGTGGTTTGAGGCCTGGCTTGCTCCACCCCGTGCTCTTGAGATTCTCCCGGTTGTGGGCTGCATTTTGGCTGCCTTTTGGGCTGGAGCTTCTCGTGGTTTGAGGCCTGGCTTGCTCCACCCCCTGCTCTTGAGATTCTCCCGGATGTGGGCTGCATTTTGGCTGCCTGTTGGGCTGGAGCTTCTCGTGGTTTGAGGCCTGGCTTGCTCCACCCCCTGCTCTTGAGATTCTCCCGGATGTGGGCTGGATTTTGGCTGCCTTTTGGGCTGGAGCTTCTCGTGGTTTGAGGCCTGGCTTGCTCCACCCCCTGCTCTTGAGATTCTCCCGGATGTGGGCTGCATTTTGGCTGCCTGTTGGGCTGGAGTTTCTCGTGGTTTGAGGCCTGGCTTGCTCCACCCCCTGCTCTTGAGATTCTCCCGGATGTGGGCTGCATTTTGGCTGCCTTTTGGGCTGGAGCTTCTCGTGGTTTGAGGCCTGGCTTGCTCCACCCCCTGCTCTTGAGATTCTCCCGGATGTGGCCTGCATTTTGACTGATACTTGGGCTGTAGCTTCTCGTGGTTTGAGGCCTTGTTTGCTCCACCCCCTGCTCTTGAGATTCTCCCGGATGTGGGCTGGATTTTGGCTCCCTTTTGGGCTGGAGCTTCTCATGGTTTGAGGCCTGGCTTGCTCCACCCCCTGCTCTTGAGATTCTCCCGGATGTGGGCTGCATTTTGGCTGCCTTTTGGGCTGGAGCTTCTCGTGGTTTGAGGCCTGGCTTGCTCCACCCCCTGCTCTTGAGATTCTCCCGGATGTGGGCTGCATTTTGGCTGCCTTTTGGGCTGGAGCTTCTCGTGGTTTGAGGCCTGGCTTGCTCCACCCCCTGCTCTTGAGATTCTCCCGGATGTGGGCTGCATTTTGGCTGCCTTTTGGGCTGGAGCTTCTCGTGGTTTGAGGCCTGGCTTGCTCCACCCCCTGCTCTTGAGATTCTCCCGGATGTGGGCTGCATTTTGGCTGACTTTTGGGCTGGAGCTTCTCGTGGTTTGAGGCCTGGCTTGCTCCACCCCCTGCTCTTGAGATTCTCCCGGATGTGGGCTCCATTTTGGCTGCCTTTTGGGCTGGAGCTTCTCGTGGTTTGAGGCCTGGCTTGCTCCACCCCCTGCTCTTGAGATTCTCCCGGAGGTGGGCTGCATTTTGGCTGCATGTTGGGCTGGAGCTTCTCGTGGTTTGAGGCCTGGCTTGCTCCACCCCCTGCTCTTGAGATTCTCCCGGATATGGGCTGCATTTTGGCTGCCTTTTGGGCTGGAGCTTCTCGTGGTTTGAGGCCTGGCTTGCTCCACCCCCTGCTCTTGAGATTCTCCCGGATGTGGGCTCCATTTTGGCTGCCTTTTGGGCTGGAGCTTCTCGTGGTTTGAGGCCTGGCTTGCTCCACCCCCTGCTCTTGAGATTCTCCCGGAGGTGGGCTGCATTTTGGCTGCATGTTGGGCTGGAGCTTCTCGTGGTTTGAGGCCTGGCTTGCTCCACCCCCTGCTCTTGAGATTCTCCCGGATATGGGCTGCATTTTGGCTGCCTGTTGGGCTGGAGCTTCTTGTGGTTTGAGGCCTGGCTTGCTCCACCCCCTGCTCTTGAGATTCTCCCGGATGTGGGCTGCAATTTGGCTGCCTTTTGGGCTGGAGCTTCTCGTGGTTTGAGGCCTGGCTTGCTCCAACCCCTGCTCTTGATATTCTCCCCTCATGTGGGCTGGATTTTGCTGCATTTTGGGCTGGAGCTTCTCATGGATTGAGGCCTGGCTTTCTCCACCCACTGCTCTTGAGATTCTCCCGGATGTGGGCTGGAATTTGGCTGCCTTTTGGGCTGGAGCTTCTCGTGGTTTGAGGCCTGGCTTGCTCCAACCCCTGCTCTTGATATTCTCCCCTCATGTGGGCTGGATTTTGCTGCATTTTGGGCTGGAGCTTCTCATGGATTGAGGCCTGGCTTTCTCCACCCACTGCTCTTGAGATTCTCCCGGATGTGGGCTGGAATTTGGCTGCCTTTTGGGCTGGAGCTTCTCGTGGTTTGAGGCCTGGATTGCTCCACCCCCTGCTCTTGAGATTCTCCCGGATGTGGGCTGCATTTTGGCTGCCTTTTGGGCTGGAGCTTCTCGTGGTTTGAGGCCTGGCTTGCTCCACCCCCTGCTCTTGATATTCTCCTGGATGTGGGCTGCATTTTGACTGCCTTTTGGGCTGGAGCTTCTCGTGGTTTGAGGCCTGGCTTGCTCCACCCCCTGCTCTTGAGATTCTCCCGGATGTGGGCTGCATTTTGGCTGCCTTTTGGGCTGGAGCTTCTCGTGGTTTGAGGCCTGGCTTGCTCCACCCCCTGCTCTTGAGATTCTCCCGGATGTGGGCTGGAATTTGGCTGCCTTTTTGGGCTGGAGCTTCTCGTGGTTTGAGGCCTGGATTGCTCCACCCCCTGCTCTTGATATTCTCCTCGATGTGGGCTGCATTTTGGCTGCCTTTTGTGCTGGAGCTTCTCGAGGTTTGAGGCCTGGCTTGCTCCACCCCCTGCTCTTGAGATTCTTCCGGAGGTGGGGTGCATTTTGGCTGTTTCTTGGGCTGGAGCTTCTCATGGTTTGAGGCCTGGCTTGCTCCACCCCCTGCTCTTGAGATTCTCCCGGATGTGGGCTGCATTTTGGCTGCCTGTTGGGCTGGAGCTTCTCGTGGTTTGAGGCCTGGCTTGCTCCACCCCCTGCTCTTGAGATTCTCCCGTATGTGGGCTACATTTTGGCTGATTCTTGGGCTTGAGCTTCTCGTGGTTTGAGGCCTGGATTGCTCCACCCCATGCTCTTGATATTCTCCTCGATGTGGGCTGCATTTTGGCTGCATTTTGGGCTGGAGCTTCTCGTGGTTTGAGGCCTGGCTTGCTCCACCCCCTGCTCTTGAGATTCTCCCGGATGTGGGCTGGATTTTGGCTGCCTTTTGGGCTGGAGCTTCTCGAGGTTTGAGGCCTGGCTTGCTCCACCACCTGCTCTTGATATTCTCCTGGATGTGGGCTGCATTTTGGCTACATTTTGGGCTGGAGCTTCTCATAGATTGAGGCCTGGCTTGCTCCACCCCATGCTCTTGAGATTCTCACGGATGTGGGCTGCATTTTGGCTGCCTTTTGGGCTGGAGCTTCTCGTGGTTTGGGGCCTGGCTTGCTCCACCCCGTGCTCTTGAGATTCTCTCGGATGTGGGCTGCATTTTGGCTGCCTTTTGGGCTGGAGCTTCTCGTGGTTTGAGGCCTGGCTTGCTCCACCCCCTGCTCTTGAGATTCTCCCGGATGTGGGCTGCATTTTGGCTGCCTGTTGGGCTGGAGCTTCTCGTGGTTTGAGGCCTGGCTTGCTCCACCCCCTGCTCTTGAGATTCTCCCGGATGTGGGCTGGATTTTGGCTGCCTTTTGGGCTGGAGCTTCTCGTGGTTTGAGGCCCCGCTTGCTCCACCCCCTGCTCTTGAGATTCTCCCGGATGTGGGCTGCATTTTGGCTGCCTGTTGGGCTGGAGCTTCTCGTGGTTTGAGGCCTGGCTTGCTCCACCCCCTGCTCTTGAGATTCTCCCGGATGTGGGCTGCATTTTGGCTGCCTATTGGGCTGGAGTTTCTCGTGGTTTGAGGCATGCCGTGCTCCACCCCGTGCTCTTGAGATTCTCCCGGATGTGGGCTGCATTTTGGCTGCCTTTTGGGCTGGAGCTTCTCGTGGTTTGAGGCCTGGCTTGCTCCACCCCCTGCTCTTGAGATTCTCCCGGATGTGGGTAGAATTTTGGCTGCCTTTTGGGCTGGAGCTTCTCGTGGTTTGAGGCCTGGCTTGCTCCACCCCCTGCTCTTGCGATTCTCCCGGATGTGGGCTGCATTTTGGCTGCATTTTGGGCTGGAGCTTCTCGTGGTCTGAGGCCTGGCTTGCTCCACCCCCTGCTCTTGATATTCTCCTCGATGTGGGCTGCATTTTGGCTGCCTTTTGTGCTGGAGCTTCTCGTGGTTTGAGGCCTGGCTTGCTCCACCCCCTGCTCTTGAGATTCTCCCGGAGGTGGGCTGCATTTTGGCTGTTTCTTGGGCTGGAGCATCTCATGGTTTGAGGCCTGGCTTGCTCCACCCCCTGCTCTTGAGATTCTCCCGGATGTGGGCTGCATTTTGGCTGCCTGTTGGGCTGGAGCTTCTCGTGGTTTGAGGCCTGGCTTGCTCCACCGCCTGCTCTTGAGATTCTCCCGGATGTGGGCTGCATTTTGGCTGCCTTTTGGGCTGGAGCTTCTCGTGGTTTGAGGCCTGGCTTGCTCCACCGCCTGCTCTTGAGATTCTCCCGGATGTGGGCTGCATTTTGGCTGCATTTTGGGCTGGAGCTTCTCGTGGTTTGAGGCCTGGCTTGCTCCACCCACTGCTCTTGAGATTCTCCCTGATGTGGGCTGCATTTTGGCTGACTCTTGGGCTGGAGCTTCTCGAGGTTTGAGGCCTGGCTTGCTCCACCCCCTGCTCTTGATATTCTCCTGGATGTGGGCTGCATTTTGGCTACATTTTGGGCTGGAGCTTCTCGTGGTTTGAGGCCTGGCTTGCTCCACCCCCTGCTCTTGAGATTCTCCCGGATGTGGGCTGCATTTTGGCTGCCTTTTGGGCTGGAGGTTCTCGTGGTTTGAGGCCTGGCTTGCTCCACCCCCTGCTCTTGAGATTCTCCCGGATGTGGGCTGCATTTTGGCTGCCTGTTGCGCTGGAGTTTCTCGTGGTTTGAGGCCTGGCTTGCTCCACCCCCTGCTCTTGAGATTCTCCCGGATGTGGGCTGCATTTTGGCTGCCTTTTGGGCTGGAGCTTCTCGTGGTTTGAGGCCTGGCTTGCTCCACCCCCTGCTCTTGAGATTCTCCCGGATGTGGCCTGCATTTTGACTGATACTTGGGCTGTAGCTTCTCGTGGTTTGAGGCCTTGTTTGCTCCACCCCCTGCTCTTGAGATTCTCCCGGATGTGGGCTGCATTTTGGCTGCATTTTGGGCTGGAGCTTCTCGTGGTTTCAGGCCTGGCTTGCTCCACCCCCTGCTCTTGAGATTCTCCCGGATGTGGGCTGGATTTTGGCTGCCTTTTGGGCTGGAGCTTCTCGAGGTTTGTGGCCTGGCTTGCTCCACCCCCTTCTCTTGAGATTCTCCCGGATGTGGGCTGCATTTTGGCTGCCTTTTGGGCTGGAGCTTCTCGTGGCTTGAGGCCTGGCTTGCTCCACCCCCTGCTCTTGAGATTCTCCCGGATGTGGGCTGCATTTTGGCTGCCTGTTGGGCTGGAGCTTCTCGTGGTTTGAGGCCTGGCTTGCTCCACCCCCTGCTCTTGAGATTCTCCTGGAGGTGTGCTGCATTTTGGCTGCCTTTTGGGCTGGAGCTTCTCGTGGTTTGAGGCCTGGCTTGCTCCACCCCCTGCTCTTGAGATTCTCCCGGAGGTGGGCTGCATTTTGGCTGCCTTTTGGTCTGGAGCTTCTCGTGGTTTGAGGCCTGGCTTGCTCCACCCCCTGCTCTTGAGATTCTCCCGGATGTGGGCTGCATTTTGGCTGCCTTTTGGGCTGGAGCTTCTCGTGGCTTGAGGCCTGGCTTGCTCCACCCCCTGCTCTTGGGATTCTCCCGGATGTGGGCTGGAGTTTGGCTGCCTTTTGGGCTGGAGCTTCTCGAGGTTTGATCCCTGCCTTGCTCGACCCCCTGCTCTTGAGATTCTCCCGGAGGTGGGCTGCATTTTGGCTGCCTTTTGGGCTGGAGCTTCTCGTGGTTTGAGGCCTGGCTTGCTCTACCCCCTGCTCTTGAGATTCTCCCGGATGTGGGCTGCATTTTGGCTGCATTTGGGCTGGAGCTTCTCGTGGTTTGAGGCCTGGCTTGCTCCACCCCCTGCTCTTGAGATTCTCCTGGATGTGGGCTGGATTTTGGCTGCCTTTTGGGCTGGAGCTTCTCGTGGTTTGAGGCCTGGCTTGCTCCACCCCCTGCTCTTGATATTCTCCCGGATGTGGGCTGCATTTTGGCTGCATTTTGGGCTGGAGCTTCTTGTGGTTTGAGGCCTGGCTTGCTCCACCCCCTGCTCTTGATATTCTCCTGGATGTGGGCTGCATTTTGGCTGCCTTTTGGGCTGGAGCTTCTCGTGGTTTGAGGCCTGGCTTGCTCCACCCCCTGCTCTTGAGATTCTCCCGGATATGGGCTGCATTTTGGCTGCCTTTTGGGCTGGAGATTCTCATGCTTTGAGGCCTGGCTTGCTCCACCCCCTGCTCTTGATATTGTCCCGGATGTGGGCTGCATTTTGGCTGCCTTTTGGGCTGGAGCTTCTTGTGGTTTGAGGCCTGGCTTGCTCCACCCCCTGCTCTTGAGATTCTCCCGGATGTGGGCTGCATTTTGGCTGATTCTTGGGCTGGAGCTTCTTGAGGTTTGAGGCCTGCCTTGCTCCACCCCCTGCTCTTGATATTCTCCCGGATGTGGGCTGCATTTTGGCTGCATTTTGGGCTGGAGCTTCTCGTGGTTTGAGGCCTGGCTTGCTCCACCCCCTGCTCTTGAGATTCTCCCAGATGTGGGCTGGATTTTGGCTCCCATTTGGGCTGGAGCTTCTCATGGTTTGAGGCCTGGCTTGCTCCACCCCCTGCTCTTGAGATTCTCCCGGATGTGGGCTGCATTTTGGCTGCCTTTTGGGCTGGAGCTTCTCGTGGTTTGAGGCCTGGCTTGCTCCACCCCCTGCTCTTGAGATTCTCCCGGATGTGGGCTCCATTTTGGCTGCCTTTTGGGCTGGAGCTTCTCGTGGTTTGAGGCCTGGCTTGCTCCACCGCCTGCTCTTGAGATTCTCCCGGATGTGGGCTGCATTTTGGCTGCATGTTGGGCTGGAGCTTCTCGTGGTTTGAGGCCTGGCTTGCTCCACCCCCTGCTCTTGAGATTCTCCCGGATATGGGCTGCATTTTGGCTGCCTGTTGGGCTGGAGCTTCTCGTGGTTTGAGGCCTGGCTTGCTCCACCCCCTGCTCTTGAGATTCTCCCGGATGTGGGCTGCAATTTGGCTGCCTTTTGGGCTGGAGCTTCTCGTGGTTTGAGGCCTGGCTTGCTCCAACCCCTGCTCTTGATATTCTCCCCTCATGTGGGCTGGATTTTGCTGCTTTTTGGGCTGGAGCTTCTCATGGATTGAGGCCTGGCTTTCTCCACCCACTGCTCTTGAGATTCTCCCGGAGGTGGGCTGCATTTTGGCTGCTTTTTGGGCTGGAGCTTCTCGTGGTTTGAGGCCTGGCTTGCTCCACCCCCTGCTCTTGAGATTCTCCCGGATGTGGGCTGGAATTTGGCTGCCTTTTGGGCTGGAGCTTCTCGTGGTTTGAGGCCTGGATTGCTCCACCCCCTGCTCTTGATATTCTCCTCGATGTGGGCTGCATTTTGGCTGCCTTTTGTGCTGGAGCTTCTCGAGGTTTGAGGCCTGGCTTGCTCCACCCCCTGCTCTTGAGATTCTCCCGGAGGTGAGCTGCATTTTGGCTGATTCTTGGGCTGGAGCTTCTCGTGGTTTGAGGCCTGGCTTGCTCCACCCCCTGCTCTTGAGATTCTTCCGGATGTGGGCTGCATTTTGGCTGCCTGTTGGGCTGGAGCTTCTCGTGGTTTGAGGCCTGGCTTGCTCCACCCCCTGCTCTTGAGATTCTCCCGTATGTGGGCTACATTTTGGCTGATTCTTGGGCTGGAGCTTCTCGTGGTTTGAGGCCTGGATTGCTCCACCCCATGCTCTTGATATTCTCCTCGATGTGGGCTGCATTTTGGCTGCATTTTGGGCTGGAGCTTCTCGTGGTTTGAGGCCTGGCTTGCTCCACCCCCTGCTGTTGAGATTCTCCCGGATGTGGGCTGGATTTTGGCTGCCTTTTGGGCTGGAGCTTCTCGAGGTTTGAGGCCTGGCTTGCTCCACCACCTGCTCTTGATATTCTCCTGGATGTGGGCTGCATTTTGGCTACATTTTGGGCTGGAGCTTCTCATAGATTGAGGCCTGGCTTGCTCCACCCCATGCTCTTGAGATTCTCCCGGATGTGGGCTGCATTTTGGCTGCCTTTTTGGGCTGGAGCTTCTCGTGGTTTGGGGCCTGGCTTGCTCCACCCCGTGCTCTTGAGATTCTCCCGGATGTGGGCTGCATTTTGGCTGCCTTTTGGGCTGGAGCTTCTCGTGGTTTGAGGCCTGGCTTGCTCCACCCCCTGCTCTTGAGATTCTCCCGGATGTGGGCTGCATTTTGGCTGCCTGTTGGGCTGGAGCTTCTCGTGGTTTGAGGCCTGGCTTGCTCCACCCCCTGCTCTTGAGATTCTCCCGGATGTGGGCTGGATTTTGGCTGCCTTTTGGGCTGGAGCTTCTCGTGGTTTGAGGCCTGGCTTGCTCCACCCCCTGCTCTTGAGATTCTCCCGGATGTGGGCTGGATTTTGGCTGCCTTTTGGGCTGGAGTTTCTCGTGGTTTGAGGCATGCCGTGCTCCACCCCGTGCTCTTGAGATTCTCCCGGATGTGGGCTGCATTTTGGCTGCCTTTTGGGCTGGAGCTTCTCGTGGTTTGAGGCCTGGCTTGCTCCACCCCCTGCTCTTGAGATTCTCCCGGATGTGGGTAGGATTTAGGCTGCCTTTTGGGCTGGAGCTTCTCGTGGTTTGAGGCCTGGCTTGCTCCACCCCCTGCTCTTGAGATTCTCCCAGAGATGGGCTGGATTTTGGCTGCATTTTGGGCTGGAGCTTCTCGTGGTTTGAGGCCTGGCTTGCTCCACCCCCTGCTCTTGAGATTCTCCCGGATGTGGGCTGCATTTTGGCTGATTCTTGGGCTGGAGCTTCTCGTGGTTTGAGGCCTGGCTTGCTCCACCCCCTGCTCTTGAGATTCTCCCGGATGTGGGCTGCATTTTGGCTGCCTGTTGGGCTGGAGCTTCTTGTGGTTTGAGGCCTGGCTTGCTCCACCCCCTGCTCTTGAGATTCTCCCGGATGTGGGCTGCATTTTGGCTGCCTTTTGGGCTGGAGCTTCTCGTGGTTTGAGGCCTGGCTTGCTCCACCCCCTGCTCTTGAGATTCTCCCGGATGTGGGCTGGAATTTGGCTGCCTTTGGGGCTGGAGCTTCTCGTGGTTTGAGGCCTGGATTGCTCCACCCCCTGCTCTTGAGATTCTCCTCGATGTGGGCTGCATTTTGGCTGCCTTTTGGGCTGGAGCTTCTCGTGGTTTGAGGCCTGGCTTGCTCCACCGCCTGCTCTTGATATTCTCCCGGAGGTGGGCTGCATTTTGGCTGTTTCTTGGGCTTTAGCTTCTCATGGTTTGAGGCCTGGCTTGCTCCACCCCCTGCTCTTGAGATTCTCCCGGATGTGGGCTGCATTTTGGCTGATTCTTGGGCTGGAGCTTCTCGTGGTTTGAGGCCTGGCTTGCTCCAGCCCCTGCTCTTGAGATTCTCCCGGAGGTGGGCTGCATTTTGGCTGCATTTTGGGCTGGAGCTTCTCGTGGTTTGAGGCCTGGCTTGCTCCACCCCCTGCTCTTGAGATTCTCCCGGATGTGGGCTGGATTTTGGCTGCCTTTTGGGCTGGAGCTTCTCGAGGTTTGAGGCCTGGCTTGCTCCACCCCCTGCTCTTGAGATTCTCCCGGATGTGGGCTGCATTTTGGCTGCCTGTTGGGCTGGAGCTTCTCGTGGTTTGAGGCCTGGCTTGCTCCACCCCCTGCTCCTCAGATTCTCCCGGATGTGGGCTGCATTTTGGCTGCATTTTGGGCTGGAGCTTCTCGTGGTTTGAGGCCTGGCTTGCTCCACCCCCTGCTCTTGAGATTCTCCCAGATGTGGGCTGCATTTTGGCTGCCTTTTCGGCTGGAGCTTCTCGTGGTTTGAGGCCTGGCTTGCTCCACCCCCTGCTCTTGAGATTCTCCCAGATGTGGGCTGCATTTTGGCTGCCTTTTCGGCTGGAGCTTCTCGTGGTTTGAGGCCTGGCTTGCTCCACCCCCTGCTCTTGAGATTCTCCTGGATGTGGGCTGCATTTTGGCTACATTTTGGGCTGGAGCTTCTCATAGATTGAGGCCTGGCTTGCTCCACCCCCTGCTCTTGAGATTCTCCCGGATGTGGGCTGGATTTTGGCTGCATTTTGGGCTGGAGCTTCTCGTGGTTTGAGGCCTGGCTTGCTCCACCCCCTGCTCTTGAGGTTCTCCCGGATGTGGGCTGCATTTTGGCTGCCTTTTGGGGTGGAGCTTCTCGTGGTTTGAGGCCTGGCTTGCTCCACCCCCTGCTCTTGAGATTCTCCCGGATGTGGGCTGCATTTTGGCTGCCTTTTGGGCTGGAGCTTCTCGTGGTTTGAGGCCTGGCTTGCTCCACCCCCTGCTCTTGAGATTCTCCCGGATGTGGGCTGCATTTTGGCTGCCTGTTGGGCTGGAGCTTCTCGTGGTTTGAGGCCTGGCTTGCTCCACGCCCTGCTCTTGAGATTCTCCTGGAGGTGTGCTGCATTTTGGCTGCCTTTTGGGCTGGAGCTTCTCGTGGTTTGAGGCCTGGCTTGCTCCACCCCCTGCTCTTGAGATTCTCCCGGAGGTGGGCTGCATTTTGGCTGCCTTTTGGTCTGGAGCTTCTCGTGGTTTGAGGCCTGGCTTGCTCCACCCCCTGCTCTTGAGATTCTCCCGGATGTGGGCTGCATTTTGGCTGCCTTTTGGGCTGGAGCTTCTCGTGGTTTGAGGCCTGGCTTGCTCCACCCCCTGCTCTTGAGATTCTCCTGGATGTGGGCTGGATTGTGGCTGCCTTTTGGGCTGGAGCTTCTCGTGGTTTGAGGCCTGGCTTGCTCCACCCCCTGCTCTTGAGATTCTCCCGGATGTGGGCTGCATTTTGGCTGCCTTTTGGGCTGGAGCTTCTCGTGGTTTGAGGCCTGGCTTGCTCCACCCCCTGCTCTTGAGATTCTCCCGGATGTGGGCTGGAATTTGGCTGCCTTTGGGGCTGGAGCTTCTCGTGGTTTGAGGCCTGGATTGCTCCACCCCCTGCTCTTGAGATTCTCCTCGATGTGGGCTGCATTTTGGCTGCCTTTTGGGCTGGAGCTTCTCGTGGTTTGAGGCCTGGCTTGCTCCACCGCCTGCTCTTGATATTCTCCCGGAGGTGGGCTGCATTTTGGCTGTTTCTTGGGCTTTAGCTTCTCATGGTTTGAGGCCTGGCTTGCTCCACCCCCTGCTCTTGAGATTCTCCCGGATGTGGGCTGCATTTTGGCTGATTCTTGGGCTGGAGCTTCTCGTGGTTTGAGGCCTGGCTTGCTCCAGCCCCTGCTCTTGAGATTCTCCCGGAGGTGGGCTGCATTTTGGCTGCATTTTGGGCTGGAGCTTCTCGTGGTTTGAGGCCTGGCTTGCTCCACCCCCTGCTCTTGAGATTCTCCCAGATGTGGGCTGCATTTTGGCTGCCTTTTCGGCTGGAGCTTCTCGTGGTTTGAGGCCTGGCTTGCTCCACCCCCTGCTCCTCAGATTCTCCCGGATGTGGGCTGCATTTTGGCTGCATTTTGGGCTGGAGCTTCTCGTGGTTTGAGGCCTGGCTTGCTCCACCCCCTGCTCTTGAGATTCTCCCAGATGTGGGCTGCATTTTGGCTGCCTTTTCGGCTGGAGCTTCTCGTGGTTTGAGGCCTGGCTTGCTCCACCCCCTGCTCTTGAGATTCTCCCAGATGTGGGCTGCATTTTGGCTGCCTTTTCGGCTGGAGCTTCTCGTGGTTTGAGGCCTGGCTTGCTCCACCCCCTGCTCTTGAGATTCTCCTGGATGTGGGCTGCATTTTGGCTACATTTTGGGCTGGAGCTTCTCATAGATTGAGGCCTGGCTTGCTCCACCCCCTGCTCTTGAGATTCTCCCGGATGTGGGCTGGATTTTGGCTGCATTTTGGGCTGGAGCTTCTCGTGGTTTGAGGCCTGGCTTGCTCCACCCCCTGCTCTTGAGATTCTCCCGGATGTGGGCTGCATTTTGGCTGACTTTTGGGGTGGAGCTTCTCGTGGTTTGAGGCCTGGCTTGCTCCACCCCCTGCTCTTGAGATTCTCCCGGATGTGGGCTGCATTTTGGCTGCCTTTTGGGCTGGAGCTTCTCGTGGTTTGAGGCCTGGCTTGCTCCACCCCCTGCTCTTGAGATTCTCCCGGATGTGGGCTGCATTTTGGCTGCCTGTTGGGCTGGAGCTTCTCGTGGTTTGAGGCCTGGCTTGCTCCACGCCCTGCTCTTGAGATTCTCCTGGAGGTGTGCTGCATTTTGGCTGCCTTTTGGGCTGGAGCTTCTCGTGGTTTGAGGCCTGGCTTGCTCCACCCCCTGCTCTTGAGATTCTCCTGGATGTGGGCTGCATTTTGGCTGCCTTTTGGTCTGGAGCTTCTCGTGGTTTGAGGCCTGGCTTGCTCCACCCCCTGCTCTTGAGATTCTCCCGGATGTGGGCTGCATTTTGGCTGCCTTTTGGGCTGGAGCTTCTCGTGGTTTGAGGCCTGGCTTGCTCCACCCCCTGCTCTTGAGATTCTCCTGGATGTGGGCTGGATTGTGGCTGCCTTTTGGGCTGGAGCTTCTCGTGGTTTGAGGCCTGGCTTGCTCCACCCCCTGCTCTTGAGATTCTCCCGGATGTGGGCTGCATTTTGGCTGCCTTTTGGGCTGGAGCTTCTCGTGGTTTGAGGCCTGGCTTGCTCCACCCCCTGCTCTTGATATACTCCCGGATGTGGGCTGCATATTGGCTGAAACTTGGGCTGGAGCTTCTCGTGGTTTGAGGCCTGGCTTGCTCCACCCCCTGCTCTTGATATTCTCCCCGATGTGGGCTGCATTTTGGCTGCCTTTTGGTCTGGAGCTTCTCGTGGTTTGAGGCCTGGCTTGCTCCACCCCGTGCTCTTGAGATTCTCCCGGATGTGGGCTGCATTTTGGCTGCCTTTTGGGCTGGAGCTTCTCGTGGTTTGAGGCCTGGCTTGCTCCACCCCCTGCTCTTGAGATTCTCCCGGATGTGGGCTGCATTTTGGCTGCCTGTTGGGCTGGAGCTTCTCGTGGTTTGAGGCCTGGCTTGCTCCACCCCCTGCTCTTGAGATTCTCCCGGAGGTGGGCTGCATTTTTGCTGAAATTTTGGCTGGAGATTCTCGTGGTTTGAGGCCTGGCTTGCTCCACCCCCTGCTCTTGAGATTCTCCTGGATGTGGGCTGCATTTTGGCTGCATTTTGGGCTGGAGCTTCTCGTGGTTTGAGGCTTGGCTTGCTCCACCCCCTGCTCTTGAGATTCTCCCGGAGGTGGGCTGCATTTTGACTGCATTTTGGGCTGGAGATTTTCGAGGTTTGAGGTCTGGCTTGCTACACCCCCTGCTCTTGAGATTCTCCCGGAGGTGGGCTGCATTTTGACTGCCTTTTGGGCTGGAGATTTTCGAGGTTTGAGGCCTGGCTTGCTCCACCCACTGCTCTTGAGATTCTCCTGGATGTGGGCTGTATTTTGGCTGCATTTTGGGCTGGAGCTTCTCTTGGGTTGAGGCCTGGCTTGCTCCACCCCCTGCTCTTGAGATTCTCCCGGATGTGGGCTGCATTGTGGCTCTATTTTGGGCTGGAGGTTTTCGAGGTATGAGGCCTGGCTTGCTCCACCCCCTGCTCTTGAGATTCTCCTGGATGTGGGCTGCATTTTGGATGCCTTTTGGGCTGGAGCTTGTCGTGGTCTGAGGCCTGGCTTGCTCCACCCCCTGCTCTTGAGATTCTCCCGGAGGTGGGCTGCATTTTGGCTGCCTTTTTGGCTGGAGGTTCTCGAGGTTTGAGGCCTGCCTTGCTCCACCCCCTGCTCTTGAGATTCTCCCGGATGTGGGCTGCATTTTGGCTGCTTTTGGGCTGGAGCTTCTCGTGGTCTGAGGCCTGGCTTCCTCCACCCCCTGCTCTTGATATTCTCCCGGAGGTGGGCTGCATTTTGGCTGCCTTTTGGGCTGGAGGTTCTCGAGGTTTGAGGCCTGCCTTGCTCCAAACCCTGCTCTTGAGATTCTCCCGGATGTTGTCTGCATTTTGGCTGCATTTTGGGCCGGAGCTTCTCGTGGTTTGAGGCCTGGCTTGCTCCACCCCCTGCTCTTGATATTCTCCCGGAGGTGGGCTACATTTTGACTGCCTTTTGGGATGGAGCTTCTCGTGGTTTGAGGCCTGGCTTGCTCCACCCCCTGCTCTTGAGATTCTCCCGGATGTGGGCTGCATTGTGGCTGCCTTTTGGGCTGGAGCTTCTCGTGGTTTGAGGCCTGGCTTGCTCCACCCCCTGCTCTTGATATTCTCCTCGATGTGGGCTGCATTTTGGCTGCCTTTTGGGCTGGAGCTTCTCGTGGTCTGAGGCCTGGCTTGCTCCACCCCCTGCTCTTGAGATTCTCCAGGAGGTGGGCTGCATTTTGGCTGATACTTGGGCTGGAGCTTCTCGTGGTTTGAGGCCTGGCTTGCTCCACCCCCTGCTCTTGATATTCTCCTGGATGTGGGCTGCATTTTGGCTGCATTTTGGGCTGGAGCTTCTCGTGGTTTGAGGCTTGGCTTGCTCCACCCCCTGCTCTTGAGATTCTCCCGGAGGTGGGCTGCATTTTGACTGCATTTTGGGCTGGAGATTTTCGAGGTTTGAGGTCTGGCTTGCTACACCCCCTGCTCTTGAGATTCTCCCGGAGGTGGGCTACATTTTGACTGCCTTTTGGGCTGGAGCTTCTCGTGGTTTGAGGCCTGGCTTGCTCCACCCCCTGCTCTTGAGATTCTGCCGGATGTGGGCTGCATTGTGGCTCCATTTTGGGCTGGAGGTTTTCGAGGTATGAGGCCTGGCTTGCTCCACCCCCTGCTCTTGAGATTCTCCTGGATGTGGGCTGCATTTTGGCTGCCTTTTGGGCTGGAGCTTCTCGTGGTCTGAGGCCTGGCTTGCTCCACCCCCTGCTCTTGAGATTCTCCCGGAGGTGGGCTGCATTTTGGCTGCTTTTGGGCTGGAGCTTCTCGTGGTCTGAGGCCTGGCTTGCTCCACCCCCTGCTCTTGATATTCTCCAGGAGGTGGGCTGCATTTTGGCTGCTTTTGGGCTGGAGCTTCTCGTGGTCTGAGGCCTGCCTTGCTCCACCCCCTGCTCTTGAGATTCTCCCAGATGTCGGCAGCATTTTTGCTGAAATTTTGGCTGGAGATTCTTGTGGTTTGAGGCCTGGCTTGCTCCACCCCCCGCTCTTGAGATTCTCCCGGATGTGGGCTGCATTTTGGCTGCTTTTGGGCTGGAGCTTCTCGTGGTCTGAGGCCTGGCTTCCTCCACCCCCTGCTCTTGATATTCTCCAGGAGGTGGGCTGCATTTTGGCTGCCTTTTGGGCTGGAGCTTCTCGTCGTTTGAGGCCTGGGTTTCTCCACCCCCTGCTCTTGATATTCTCCCGGAGGTGGGCTACATTTTGACTGCCTTTTGGGCAGGAGCATTTCGTGGTTTGAGGCCTGGCTTGCTCCACCCCCTGCTCTTGATATTCTCCCGGAGGTGGGCTACATTTTGACTGCCTTTTGGGCTGGAGATTTTCGAGATTTGAGGCCTGGCTTGCTACACACCCTGCTCTTGAGATTCTCCCGGATGTGGGCTGCATTTTGGCTGCTATTTGGGCTGGAGCTTCTCGTGGTTTGAGGCCTGGCTTGCTCCACCCCCTGCTCTTGAGATTCTCCCGGAGGTGGGCTGCATTTTGACTGCCTTTTGGACTGGAGATTTTCGAGGTTTGAGGCCTGCCTTGCTCCACCCACTGCTCTTGAGATTATCCCGGAGGTGGGCTACATTTTGACTGCCTTTTGGGCTGGACCTTCTTGTGGTTTGAGGCCTGGCTTGCTCCACCCCCTGCTCTTGAGATTCTCCGGGATGTGGGCTGTATTTTGGCTGCCTTTTGGGCAGGAGCTTCTCTTGGTTTGAGGCCTGGCTTGCTCCACCCCCTGCTCTTGAGATTCTCCCAGATGTGGGCTGCATTTTGGCTGCCTTTTGGGCAGGAGCTTCTCTTGGGTTGAGGCCTGCCTTGCTCCACCCCCTGCTCTTGAGATTCTCCCGGATGTCGGCATCATTTTTGCTGAAATTTGGGCTGGAGCTTCTCGTGGTTTGAGGCCTGGCTTACTCCACCCCCTTCTCTTGATATTGTCCCGGATGTGGGCTGCATATTGGCTGATACTTGGGCTGGAGCTTCTCGTGGTTTGAGGCCTGGCTTGCTCCACCTCCTGCTCTTGAGATTCTCCCGGAGGTGGGCTGCATTTTGGCTGCCTTTTGGGCTGGAGCTTCTCGAGGTTTGAGGCCTGCCTTGCTCCACCCCCTGCTCTTGAGTTTCTCCCGGATGTGGGCTGCATTTTGGCTGTCTTTTTGGGCTGGAGCTTCTCGTGGTTTGAGGCCTGGCTTGCTCCACCCCCTGCTCTTGATATTCTATCGGATGTGGGCTGCATTTTGGCTGCCTTTTGGGCTGGAGCTTCTCGTGGTTTGAGGCCTGGCTTGCTCCACCCCCTGCTCTTGAGATTCTCCCGGATGTGGGCTGCATTGTGGCTCCATTTTGGGCTGGAGGTTTTCGAGGTATGAGGCCTGGCTTGCTCCACCCCCTGCTCTTGAGATTCTCCTGGATGTGGCCTGCATTTTGGCTACCTTTTGGGCTGGAGGTTCTCGAGGTTTGAGGCCTGCCTTGCTCCACCCCCTGCTCTTGAGATTCTCCCGGATGTCGGCAGCATTTTTGCTGAAATTTTGGCTGGAGGTTGTCATGGTTTGAGGCCTGGCTTGCTCCACCCCCTGCTCTTGATATTCTCCTGGATGTGGGCTGCATTTTGGCTGCCTTTTGGGCTGGAGCTTCTCGTGGTTTGAGGCCTGGCTTGCTCCACCACCTGCTCTTGATATTCTCCCGCATGTGCGCTGCATTTTGGCTGCTTTTAGGGCTAGAGCTTCTCATGGTTTGAGGCCTGGCCTGCTCCACCCCCTTCTCTTGAGATTCTCCCGGAGGTGCTCTGCATTTTGGCTGCCTTTTGGGCTGGAGCATCTCGTGGTCTGAGGCCTGGATTCTTCCACCCCCTGCTCTTGAGATTCTCCCAGAGATGGGCTGGATTTTGGCTGCCTTTTGGGCTGGAGCTTCTCATGATTTGAGGCCTGCCTTACTCCACCCCCTTCTCTTGATATTGTCCCGGACGTGGGCTGCATATTGGCTGATACTTGGGCTGGAGCTTCTCGTGGTTTGAGGCCTGGCTTGCTCCACCCCCTGCTCTTGAGATTCTCCCGGAGGTGGGCTGCATTTTGACTGCCTTTTGGGCTGGAGATTTTCGAGGTTTGAGGCCTGCCTTGCTCCACCCACTGCTCTTGAGATTATCCCGGAGGTGGGCTACATTTTGACTGCCTTTTGGGCTGGAGCTTCTCTTGGTTTGAGGCCTGGCTTGCTCCACCCCCTGCTCTTGAGATTCTCCCGGATGTGGGCTGCATTGTGGCTGCCTTTTGGGCTGGAACTTCTCGTGGTTTGAGGCCTGCCTTGCTCCACCCCCTGCTCTTGAGATTCTCCCGGATGTGGGCTGCATTTTGGCTGTCTTTTTGGGCTGGAGCTTCTCGTGGTTTGAGGCCTGGCTTGCTCCAC
Source organism: Rhynochetos jubatus (assembly GCA_027574665.1). Lineage (NCBI taxonomy): Eukaryota > Metazoa > Chordata > Aves > Eurypygiformes > Rhynochetidae > Rhynochetos > Rhynochetos jubatus. Next base: position 1,044,798 of record JAQBHY010000070.1, read on the forward strand.
CCCCTGCTCTTGAGATTCTCCAGGAGGTGGGCTGCATTTTGGCTGCCTTTTGGGCAGGAGCTTCTCTTGGGTTGAGGCCTGCCTTGCTCCACCCCCTGCTCTTGAGATTCTCCCGGATGTCGGCAGCATTTTTGCTGAAATATGGGCTGGAGCTTCTCATGATTTGAGGCCTGCCTTACTCCACCCCCTGCTCTTGAGATTCTCCCGGATGTGGGCTGCATATTGGCTGATACTTGGGCTGGAGCTTCTCGTGGTTTGAGGCCTGGCTTGCTCCACCCCCTGCTCTTGAGATTCTCCCGGATGTGGGCTGCATTTTGGCTCCATTTTGGGCAGGAGCTTCTCGTGGCTTCAGGCCTGGCTTGCTCCACCCCCTGCTCTTGAGATTCTCCTGGATGTGGGCTGCATTTTGGCCGATTCTTGGGCTGGAGCTTCTCGTGGTTTGAGGCCTGGCTTTCTCCACCCCCTGCTCTTGATATTCTCCTGGATGTGGGCTGCATTTTGGCTGCCTTTTGGGCTGGAGCTTCTCGTGGTTTGAGGCCTGGCTTGCTCCACCCCCTGCTCTTGAGATTCTCCCGGATATGGGCTGCATTGTGGCTCCATTTTGGGCTGGAGGTTTTCGAGGTATGAGGCCTGGCTTGCTCCACCCCCTGCTCTTGAGATTCTCCCGGATGTGGGCTGCATTTTGGCTCCATTTTGGGCTGGAGGTTTTCGAGGTATGAGGCCTGGCTTGCTCCACCCCCTGCTCTTGAGATTCTCCTGGATGTGGCCTGCATTTTGGCTGCCTTTTGGGCTGGAGGTTCTCGAGGTTTGAGGCCTGCCTTGCTCCACCCCCTGCTCTTGAGTTTCTCCCAGATGTCGGCAGCATTTTTGCTGAAATTTTGGCTGGAGCTTCTCATGGTTTGAGGCCTGGCTTGCTCCACCCCCTGCTCTTGATATTCTCCCGGATGTGGGCTGAATTTTGGCTGCAATTTGGGCTGGAACTTCTCGTGGTTTGGGACCTGACTTGCTCCACCCCCTGCTCTTGAGATTCTCCCGGATGTGGGCTGCATTTTGGCTGCTTTTGGGCTGGAGCTTCTCGTGGTCTGAGGCCTGCCTTGCTCCACCCCCTGCTCTTGATATTCTCCAGGAGGTGGGCTGCATTTTGGCTGATACTTGGCCTGGAGCTTCTCGTGGTTTGAGGCCTGGCTTGCTCCACCCCCTACTCTTGATATTCTCCCGGATGTGGGCTGCATTTTGGCTGCATTTTGGGCTGGAGATTTTCGAGGTTTGAGGCCTGGCTTGCTCCACCCCCTGCCCTTGATATTCTTCCAGATGTGGGCTGCATTTCGGCTGCCTTTTGGGCTGGAGCTTCTCGTGGTTTGAGGCCTGGCTTGCTCCACCCCCTGCTCTTGATATTCTCCCGGAGGTGGTCTGCATTTTGGCTGCCTTTTGGGCTGGAGCTTCTCGTGGTTTGAGGCCTGGCTTGCTCCACCCCCTGCTCTTGAGATTCTCCCGGATGTGGGCTGCATTGTGGCTTTATTTTGGGATGGAGGTTTTCGAGGTATGAGGCCTGGCTTGCTCCACCCCCTGCTCTTGATATTCTCCCAGATGTGGGCTGCATTTTGGCTGCCTTTTGGGCTGGAGCTTCTCGTGGTTTGAGGCCTGGCTTGCTCCACCCCCTGCTCTTGATATTCTCCTGGAGGTGGGCTGCATTTTGGCTGATACTTGGGCTGGAGCTTCTCGTGGTTTGAGGCCTGGCTTGCTCCACCCCCTACTCTTGATATTCTCCCGGATGTGGGCTGCATTTTGACTGCCTTTTGGGCTGGAGCTTCTCGTGGTTTGAGGCCTGGCTTGCTCCACCCCCTGCTCTTGAGATGCTCCTGGATGTGGGCTGTATTTTGGCTGCCTTTTGGGCAGGAGCTTCTCTTGGGTTGAGGCCTGGCTTGCTCCACCCCCTGCTCTTGAGATTCTCCCGGAGGTGGGCTGCATTTTGGCTGCCTTTTGGGCTGGAGCTTCTCGTGGTTTGAGGCCTGGCTTGCTCCACCCCCTGCTCTTGAGATTCTCCCGGAGGTGGGCTGCATTTTGACTGCCTTTTGGGCTGGAGCTTCTCGTGGTTTGAGGCCTGGCTTGCTGCACCCCCTGCTCTTGAGATTCTCCCGGATGTCGGCAGCATTTTTGCTGAAATTTTGGCTGGAGCTTCTCATGGTTTGAGGCCTGGCTTGCTCCACCCCCTGCTCTTGAGATTCTCCCGGATGTGGGCTGCATTTTGGCTGCCTTTTGGGCTGGAGCTTCTCGTGGTTTGAGGCCTGGCTTGCTCCACCACCTTCTCTTGATATTCTCCTGGATGTGGGCTGCATTTTGGCTGCCTTTTGGGCTGGAGCTTCTCGTGGTTTGAGGCCTGCCTTGCTCCACCAACTGCTCTTGAGATTCTCCCGGAGGTGGGCTGCATTTTGGGTGTCTTTTTGGGCTGGAGCTTCTCGTGGTTTGAGGCCTGGCTTGCTCCACCCCCTGCTCTTGATATTGTCCTGGATGTGGGCTGCATTTTGGCTGCCTGTTGGGCTGGAGCTTCTCGTGGTTTGAGGCCTGGCTTGCTCCACCACCTGCTCTTGATATTCTCCCGCATGTGGGCAGCATTTCGGCTGCTTTTAGGGCTAGAGCTTCTCATGGTTTGAGGCCTGGCCTGCTCCACCCCCTTCTCTTGAGATTCTCCCGGATGTTGTCTGCATTTTGGCTGCATTTTGGGCTGGAGCTTCTCGTGGTTTGAGGCCTGGCTTCTCCACCCCCTGCTCTTGAGATTCTCCCGGATGTGGGCTGCATTTTGGCTACTTTTGGGCTGGAGCTTCTCGTGGTCTGAGGCCTGGCTTCCTCCACCCCCTGCTCTTGAGATTCTCCAGGAGGTGGGCTGAATTTTGGCTGCCTTTTGGGCTGGAGGTTCTCGTGGTTTGAGGCCTGCCTTGCTCCACCCCCTGCCCTTGATATTCTTCCAGATGTGGGCTGCATTTTGGCTGCCTTTTGGGCTGGAGCTTCTCGTGGTTTGAGGCCTGGCTTGCTCCACCCCCTGCTCTTGATATTCTCCCGGAGGTGGTCTGCATTTTGGCTGCCTTTTGGGCTGGAGCTTCTCGTGGTTTGAGGCCTGGCTTGCTCCACCCCGTGCTCTTGAGATTCTCCCGGATGTGGGCTGCATTGTGGCTTTATTTTGGGATGGAGGTTTTCGAGGTATGAGGCCTGGCTTGCTCCACCCCCTGCTCTTGAGATTCTCCCAGATGTGGGCTGCATTTTGGCTGCCTTTTGGGCTGGAGCTTCTCGTGGTCTGAGGCCTGCCTTGCTCCACCCCCTGCTCTTGATATTGTCAAGGAGGTGGGCTGCATTTTGGCTGATATTTGGGCTGGAGCTTCTCGTGGTTTGAGGCCTGGCTTGCTCCACCCCCTGCTCTTGAGATTCTCCCGGAGGTGGGCTGCATTTTGACTGCCTTTTGGGCTGGAGCTTCTCGTGGTTTGAGGCCTGGCTTGCTCCACCCCCTGCTCTTGAGATGCTCCTGGATGTGGGCTGTATTTTGGCGGCCTTTTTGGCAGGAGCTTCTCTTGGGTTGAGGCCTGGCTTGCTCCACCCCCTGCTCTTGAGATTCTCCCGGAGGTGGGCTGCATTTTGGCTGCTATTTGGGCTGGAGCTTCTCGTGGTTTGAGGCCTGGCTTGCTCCATCCCCTGCTCTTGAGATTCTCCCGGATGTCGGCAGCATTTTTGCTGAAATTTTGGCTGGAGCTTCTCATGGTTTGAGGCCTGCCTTGCTCCACCCCCTGCTCTTGAGATTCTCCCGGAGGTGGGCTGCATTTTGGCTATCTTTTGGGCTGGAGCTTCTCGTGGTTTGAGGCCTGGCTTGCTCCACCCCCTGCTCTTGATATTGTCCTGGATGTGGGCTGCATTTTGGCTGCCTTTTGGGCTGGAGCTTCTCTTGGTTTGAGGCCTGGCTTGCTCCACCCCCTGCTCTTGAGATTCTCCCGGAGGTGGGCTGCATTTTGACTCCCTTTTGGGCTGGAGATTTTCGAGGTTTGAGGCCTGCCTTGCTCCACCCCCTGCTCTTGAGATTCTCAAGGATGTGGGCTGCATTTTGACTGCCTTTTGGGCTGGAGATTCTCGTGGTTTGAGGCCTGGCTTGCTCCACCCCCTGCTCTTGAGATTCTCCTGGATGTGGGCTGTATTTTGGCTGCCTTTTGGGCAGGAGCTTCTCTTGGGTTGAGGCCTGGCTTGCTCCACCCCCTGCTCTTGAGATTCTCCCGAATGTGGGCTGCATTTTGGCTGCTATTTTGGGCTGGAGCTTCTCGTGGTTTGAGGCCTGGCTTGCTCCACCCCCTGCTCTTGATATTCTCCCAGATGTGGGCTGCATTTTGGCTGCCTTTTGGGCTGGAGCTTCTCGTGGTCTGAGGCCTGCCTTGCTCCACCCCCTGCTCTTGATATTTTCCAGGATGTGGGCTGCATTTTGGCTGATACTTGGGCTGGAGCTTCTCGTGGTTTGAGGCCTGGCTTGCTCCACCCCCTACTCTTGATATTCTCCCGGATGTGGGCTGCATTTTGGCTGCTATTTGGGCTGGAGCTTCTCGTGGTTTGAGGTCTGGCTTGCTCCACCCCCTGCTCTTGAGATTCTCCTGGATGTGGGCTGCATTTTGACTGCCTGTTGGGCTGGAGCTTCTCGTGGTTTGAGGCCTGGCTTGCTCCACCCCCTGCTCTTGAGATGCTCCTGGATGTGGGCTGTATTTTGGCGGCCTTTTGGGCAGGAGCTTCTCTTGGGTTGAGGCCTGGCTTGCTCCACCCCCTGCTCTTGAGATTCTCCCGGAGGTGGGCTGCATTTTGGCTGCTATTTGGGCTGGAGCTTCTCGTGGTTTGAGGCCTGGCTTGCTCCATCCCCTGCTCTTGAGATTCTCCCGGATATCGGCAGCATTTTTGCTGAAATTTTGGCTGGAGCTTCTCATGGTTTGAGGCTTGGCTTGCTCCACCCCCTGCTCTTGAGATTCTCCCGGATGTGGGCTGCATTTTGGCTGCCTTTTGGGCTGGAGCTTCTCCTGGTTTTATCCCTGGCTTCCTCCAGCCCCTGCTCTTGATATTCTCCTGGATGTGGGCTGCATTTTGGCTGCCTTTTGGGCTGGAGCTTCTCGTGGTTTGAGGCCTGCCTTGCTCCACCCCCTGATCTTGAGATTCTCCCGGAGGTGGGCTGCATTTTGGCTATCTTTTGGGCTGGAGCTTCTCGTGGTTTGAGGCCTGGCTTGCTCCACCCCCTGCTCTTGATATTGTCCTGGAAGTGGGCTGCATTTTGGCTGCCTTTTGGGCTGGAGCTTCTCGTGGTTTGAGGCCTGGCTTGCTCCACCCCCTGCTCTTGAGATTCTCCCGGAGGTGGGCTGCATTTTGACTGCCTTTTGGGCTGGAGATTTTCGAGGTTTGAGGCCTGCCTTGCTCCACCCCCTGCTCTTGAGATTCTCAAGGATGTGGGCTGCATTTTGACTGCCTTTTGGGCTGGAGCTTCTCGTGGTTTGAGGCCTGGCTTGCTCCACCCCCTGCTCTTGAGATTCTCCTGGATGTGGGCTGTATTTTGGCTGCCTTTTGGGCAGGAGCTTCTCTTGGGTTGAGGCCTGGCTTGCTCCACCCCCTGCTCTTGAGATTCTCCCGAATGTGGGCTGCATTTTGGCTGCTATTTTGGGCTGGAGCTTCTCGTGGTTTGAGGCCTGGCTTGCTCCACCCCCTGCTCTTGATATTCTCCCAGATGTGGGCTGCATTTTGGCTGCCTTTTGGGCTGGAGCTTCTCGTGGTCTGAGGCCTGCCTTGCTCCACCCCCTGCTCTTGATATTTTCCAGGATGTGGGCTGCATTTTGGCTGATACTTGGGCTGGAGCTTCTCGTGGTTTGAGGCCTGGCTTGCTCCACCCCCTACTCTTGATATTCTCCCGGATGTGGGCTGCATTTTGGCTGCTATTTGGGCTGGAGGTTCTCGTGGTTTGAGGCCTGGCTTGCTCCACCCCCTGCTCTTGAGATTCTCCCGGAGGTGGGCTGCATTTTGACTGCCTTTTGGGCTGGAGCTTCTCGTGGTTTGACGCCTGGCTTGCTCCACCCCCTGCTCTTGAGATGCTCCTGGATGTGGGCTGTATTTTGGCTGCCTTTTGGGCAGGAGCTTCTCTTGGGTTGAGGCCTGGCTTGCTCCACCCCCTGCTCTTGAGATTCTCCCGGAGGTGGGCTGCATTTTGGCTGCTATTTGGGCTGGAGCTTCTCGTGGTTTGAGGCCTGGCTTGCTCCACCCCCTGCTCTTGAGATTCTCCCGGATGTCGGCAGCATTTTTGCTGAAATTTTGGCTGGAGCTTCTCGTGGTTTGAGGCCTGGCTTGCTCCACCCCCTGCTCTTGAGATTCTCCCGGATGTGGGCTGCATTTTGGCTGCATTTTGGGCTGGAGCTTCTCCTGGTTTTAGCCCTGGCTTCCTCCAGCCCCTGCTCTTGATATTCTCCTGGATGTGGGCTGCATTTTGGCTGCCTTTTGGGCTGGAGCTTCTCGTGGTTTGAGGCCTGCCTTGCTCCACCCCCTGCTCTTGAGATTCTCCCGGAGGTGGGCTGCATTTTGGCTGTCTTTTTGGGCTGGAGCTTCTCGTGGTTTGAGGCCTGGCTTGCTCCACCCCCTGCTCTTGATATTGTCCTGGATGTGGGCTGAATTTTGGCTGCCTGTTGGGCTGGAGCTTCTCGTGGTTTGGGACCTGGCTTGCTCCACCCCCTGCTCTTGAGATTCTCCCGGATGTGGGCTGCATTTTGGCTGCCTTTTGGGCTGGAGCTTCTCGTGGTTTGAGGCCTGGCTTCCTCCACCCCCTGCTGTTGAGATTCTCCAGGAGGTGGGCTGAATTTTGGCTGCCTTTTGGGCTGGAGGTTCTCGTGGTTTGAGGCCTTCCTTGCTCCACCACCTGCTCTTGAGATTCTCCCGGATGTTGTCTGCATTTTGGCTGCATTTTGGGCTGGAGCTTCTCGTGGTTTGAGGCCTGGCTTCTCCACCCCCTGCTCTTGAGATTCTCCCGGAGGTGGGCTGCATTTTGGCTGCTATTTGGGCTGGAGCTTCTCGTGGTTTGAGGCCTGGCTTGCTCCACCCCCTGCTCTTGAGATTCTCCCGGATGTCGGCAGCATTTTTGCTGAAATTTTGGCTGGAGCTTCTCATGGTTTGAGGCCTGGCTTGCTCCACCCCCTGCTCTTGAGATTCTCCCGGATGTGGGCTGCATTTTGGCTGCCTTTTGGGCTGGAGCTTCTCCTGGATTTAGCCCTGGCTTCCTCCAGCCCCTGCTCTTGAGATTCTCCTGGATGGGGGCTGCATTTTGGCTGCCTTTTGGGCTGGAGCTTCTCGTGGTTTGAGGCCTGCCTTGCTCCACCCCCTGCTCTTGAGATTCTCCCGGAGGTGGGCTGCATTTTGGCTGTCTTTTTGGGCTGGAGCTTCTCGCGGTTTGAGGCCTGGCTTGCTCCACCCCCTGCTCTTGATGTTGTCCTGGATGTGGGCTGCATTTTGGCTGCATTTTGGGCTGGAGCTTCTCGTGGTTTGAGGCCTGGCTTGCTCCACCACCTGCTCTTGATATTCTCCCGCATGTGGGCAGCATTTCGGCTGCTTTTAGGGCTAGAGCTTCTCATGGTTTGAGGCCTGGCCTGCTCCACCCCCTTCTCTTGAGATTCTCCCGGATGTTGTCTGCATTTTGGCTGCATTTTGGGCTGGAGCTTCTCGTTGTTTGAGGCCTGGCTTCTCCACCCCCTGCTCTTGAGATTCTCCCGGATGTGGGCTGCATTTTGGCTGCAATTTGGGCTGGAGCTTCTCGTGGTTTGGGACCTGGCTTGCTCCACCCCCTGCTCTTGAGATTCTCCCGGATGTGGGCTGCATTTTGGCTGCCTTTTGGGCTGGAGCTTCTCGTGGTCTGAGGCCTGGCTTCCTCCACCCCCTGCTCTTGAGATTCTCCAGGAGGTGGGCTGAATTTTGGCTGCCTTTTGGGCTGGAGGTTCTCGTGGGTTGAGGCCTGCCTTGCTCCACCCCCTGCCCTTGATATTCTTCCAGATATGGGCTGCATTTTGGCTGCCTTTTGGGCTGGAGCTTCTCGTGGTTTGAGGCCTGGCTTGCTCCACCCCCTGCTCTTGAGTTTCTCCCGGAGGTGGTCTGCATTTTGGCTGCCTTTTGGGCTGGAGCTTCTCGTGGTTTGAGGCCTGGCTTGCTCCACCCCCTGCTCTTGAGATTCTCCCGGATGTGGGCTGCATTGTGGCTTTATTTTGGGGTGGAGGTTTTCGAGGTATGAGGCCTGGCTTGCTCCACCCCCTGCTCTTGAGATTCTCCCGGAGGTGGGCTGCATTTTGACTGCCTTTTGGGCTGGAGATTTTCGAGGTTTGAGGCCTGCCTTGCTCCACCCCCTGCTCTTGAGATTCTCAAGGATGTGGGCTGCATTTTGACTGCCTTTTGGGCTGGAGCTTCTCGTGGTTTGAGGCCTGGCTTGCTCCACCCCCTGCTCTTGAGATTCTCCTGGATGTGGGCTGTATTTTGGCTGCCTTTTGGGCAGGAGCTTCTCTTGGGTTGAGGCCTGGCTTGCTCCACCCCCTGCTCTTGAGATTCTCCCGAATGTGGGCTGCATTTTGGCTGCTATTTTGGGCTGGAGCTTCTCGTGGTTTGAGGCCTGGCTTGCTCCACCCCCTGCTCTTGATATTCTCCCAGATGTGGGCTGCATTTTGGCTGCCTTTTGGGCTGGAGCTTCTCGTGGTCTGAGGCCTGCCTTGCTCCACCCCCTGCTCTTGATATTTTCCAGGATGTGGGCTGCATTTTGGCTGATACTTGGGCTGGAGCTTCTCGTGGTTTGAGGCCTGGCTTGCTCCACCCCCTACTCTTGATATTCTCCCGGATGTGGGCTGCATTTTGGCTGCTATTTGGGCTGGAGGTTCTCGTGGTTTGAGGCCTGGCTTGCTCCACCCCCTGCTCTTGAGATTCTCCCGGAGGTGGGCTGCATTTTGACTGCCTTTTGGGCTGGAGCTTCTCGTGGTTTGACGCCTGGCTTGCTCCACCCCCTGCTCTTGAGATGCTCCTGGATGTGGGCTGTATTTTGGCTGCCTTTTGGGCAGGAGCTTCTCTTGGGTTGAGGCCTGGCTTGCTCCACCCCCTGCTCTTGAGATTCTCCCGGAGGTGGGCTGCATTTTGGCTGCTATTTGGGCTGGAGCTTCTCGTGGTTTGAGGCCTGGCTTGCTCCACCCCCTGCTCTTGAGATTCTCCCGGATGTCGGCAGCATTTTTGCTGAAATTTTGGCTGGAGCTTCTCGTGGTTTGAGGCCTGGCTTGCTCCACCCCCTGCTCTTGAGATTCTCCCGGATGTGGGCTGCATTTTGGCTGCATTTTGGGCTGGAGCTTCTCGAGGTTTGAGGCCTGGCTTCCTCCAGCCCCTGCTCTTGATATTCTCCTGGATGTGGGCTGCATTTTGGCTGCCTTTTGGGCTGGAGCTTCTCGTGGTTTGAGGCCTGCCTTGCTCCACCCCCTGCTCTTGAGATTCTCCCGGAGGTGGGCTGCATTTTGGCTGTCTTTTTGGGCTGGAGCTTCTCGTGGTTTGAGGCCTGGCTTGCTCCACCCCCTGCTCTTGATATTGTCCTGGATGTGGGCTGAATTTTGGCTGCCTGTTGGGCTGGAGCTTCTCGTGGTTTGGGACCTGGCTTGCTCCACCCCCTGCTCTTGAGATTCTCCCGGATGTGGGCTGCATTTTGGCTGCCTTTTGGGCTGGAGCTTCTCGTGGTTTGAGGCCTGGCTTCCTCCACCCCCTGCTGTTGAGATTCTCCAGGAGGTGGGCTGAATTTTGGCTGCCTTTTGGGCTGGAGGTTCTCGTGGTTTGAGGCCTTCCTTGCTCCACCACCTGCTCTTGAGATTCTCCCGGATGTTGTCTGCATTTTGGCTGCATTTTGGGCTGGAGCTTCTCGTGGTTTGAGGCCTGGCTTCTCCACCCCCTGCTCTTGAGATTCTCCCGGAGGTGGGCTGCATTTTGGCTGCTATTTGGGCTGGAGCTTCTCGTGGTTTGAGGCCTGGCTTGCTCCACCCCCTGCTCTTGAGATTCTCCCGGATGTGGGCTGCATTTTGGCTTCATTTTGGGCTGGAGCTTCTCGTGGTTTGAGGCCTGGCTTGCTCCACCCCCTGCTCTTGAGATTCTCCCGGAGGTGGGCTGCATTTTGGCTGCTATTTGGGCTGGAGCTTCTCGTGGTTTGAGGCCTGGCTTGCTCCACCCCCTGCTCTTGAGATTCTCCCGGATGTCGGCAGCATTTTTGCTGAAATTTTGGCTGGAGCTTCTCATGGTTTGAGGCCTGGCTTGCTCCACCCCCTGCTCTTGAGATTCTCCCGGATGTGGGCTGCATTTTGGCTGCCTTTTGGGCTGGAGCTTCTCCTGGATTTAGCCCTGGCTTCCTCCAGCCCCTGCTCTTGAGATTCTCCTGGATGGGGGCTGCATTTTGGCTGCCTTTTGGGCTGGAGCTTCTCGTGGTTTGAGGCCTGCCTTGCTCCACCCCCTGCTCTTGAGATTCTCCCGGAGGTGGGCTGCATTTTGGCTGTCTTTTTGGGCTGGAGCTTCTCGTGGTTTGAGGCCTGGCTTGCTCCACCCCCTGCTCTTGATGTTGTCCTGGATGTGGGCTGCATTTTGGCTGCATTTTGGGCTGGAGCTTCTCGTGGTTTGAGGCCTGGCTTGCTCCACCACCTGCTCTTGATATTCTCCCGCATGTGGGCAGCATTTCGGCTGCTTTTAGGGCTAGAGCTTCTCATGGTTTGAGGCCTGGCCTGCTCCACCCCCTTCTCTTGAGATTCTCCCGGATGTTGTCTGCATTTTGGCTGCATTTTGGGCTGGAGCTTCTCGTTGTTTGAGGCCTGGCTTCTCCACCCCCTGCTCTTGAGATTCTCCCGGATGTGGGCTGCATTTTGGCTGCAATTTGGGCTGGAGCTTCTCGTGGTTTGGGACCTGGCTTGCTCCACCCCCTGCTCTTGAGATTCTCCCGGATGTGGGCTGCATTTTGGCTGCCTTTTGGGCTGGAGCTTCTCGTGGTCTGAGGCCTGGCTTCCTCCACCCCCTGCTCTTGAGATTCTCCAGGAGGTGGGCTGAATTTTGGCTGCCTTTTGGGCTGGAGGTTCTCGTGGGTTGAGGCCTGCCTTGCTCCACCCCCTGCCCTTGATATTCTTCCAGATATGGGCTGCATTTTGGCTGCCTTTTGGGCTGGAGCTTCTCGTGGTTTGAGGCCTGGCTTGCTCCACCCCCTGCTCTTGAGTTTCTCCCGGAGGTGGTCTGCATTTTGGCTGCCTTTTGGGCTGGAGCTTCTCGTGGTTTGAGGCCTGGCTTGCTCCACCCCCTGCTCTTGAGATTCTCCCGGATGTGGGCTGCATTGTGGCTTTATTTTGGGATGGAGGTTTTCGAGGTATGAGGCCTGGCTTGCTCCACCCCCTGCTCTTGATATTCTCCCAGATGTGGGCTGCATTTTGGCTGCCTTTTGGGCTGGAGATTCTCGTGGTCTGAGGCCTGCCTTGCTCCACCCCCTGCTCTTGATATTGTCCAGGAGGTGGGCTGCATTATGGCTGATACTTGGGCTGGAGCTTCTCGTGGTTTGAGGCCTGGCTTGCTCCACCCCCTACTCTTGAGATTCTCCCGGATGTGGGCTGCATTTTGGCTGCTATTTGGGCTGGAGCTTCTCGTGGTTTGAGGCCTGGCTTGCTCCACCCCCTGCTCTTGAGATTCTCCCGGAGGTGGGCTGCATTTTGACTGCATTTTGGGCTGGAGCTTCTCGTGGTTTGAGGCCTGGCTTGCTCCACCCCCTGCTCTTGAGATGCTCCTGGATGTGGGCTGTATTTTGGCTGCATTTTGGGCAGGAGCTTCTCTTGGGTTGAGGCCTGGCTTGCTCCACCCCCTGCTCTTGAGATTCTCCCGGAGTTGGGCTGCATTTTGGCTGCTATTTGGGCTGGAGCTTCTCGTGGTTTGAGGCCTGGCTTGCTCCACCACCTGCTCTTGAGATTCTCCCGGAGGTGGGCTGCATTTTGACTGCCTTTTGGGCTGGAGCTTCTCGTGGTTTGAGGCCTGGCTTGCTCCACCCCCTGCTCTTGAGATTCTCCCGGACAGGGGCTGCATTTTGGCGGCCTTTTTGGCAGGAGCTTCTCTTGGGTTGAGGCCTGGCTTGCTCCACCCCCTGCTCTTGAGATTCTCCCGGAGGTGGGCTGCATTTTGGCTGCTATTTGGGCTGGAGCTTCTCGTGGTTTGAGGCCTGGCTTGCTCCACCCCCTGCTCTTGAGATTCTCCCGGATGTCGGCAGCATTTTTGCTGAAATTTTGGCTGGAGCTTCTCATGGTTTGAGGCCTGGCTTGCTCCACCCCCTGCTCTTGAGATTCTCCCGGATGTGGGCTGCATTTTGGCTGCCTTTTGGGCTGGAGCTTCTCCTGGTTTTAGCCCTGGCTTCCTCCACCCCCTGCTCTTGATATTCTCCCGGATGTGGGCTGCATTTCGGCTGCTTTTAGGGCTAGAGCTTCTCATGGTTTGAGGCCTGGCTTGCTCCACCCCCTGCTCTTGAGATTCTCCCGGTGGTGGTCTGCATTTTGACTGCATTTTGGGCTGGAGATTTTCGAGGTTTGAGGCCTGGCTTGCTCCACCCCCTGCTCTTGAGATTCTCCCGGATGTGGGCTGCATTGTGGCTTTATTTTGGGCTGGAGGTTTTCGAGGTATGAGGCCTGGCTTGCTCCACCCTCTGCTCTTGATATTCTCCCGGATGTGGGCTGCATTTTGGCTGCCTTTTGGGCTGGAGCTTCTCGTGGTTTGAGGCCTGGCTTGCTCCACCCCCTGCTCTTGAGATTCTCCCGGAGGTGGGCTGCATTTTGACTGCCTTTTGGGCTGGAGATTTTCGAGGTTTGAGGCCTGCCTTGCTCCACCCCCTGCTCTTGAGATTCTCAAGGATGTGGGCTGCATTTTGACTGCATTTTGGGCTGGAGCTTCTCGTGGTTTGAGGCCTGGCTTGCTCCACCCCCTGCTCTTGAGATTCTCCCAGATGTGGGCTGTATTTTGGCTGCATTTTGGGCTGGAGCTTCTCTTGGGTTGAGGCCTGGCTTGCTCCACCCCCTGCTCTTGAGATTCTCCCGGATGTGGGCTGCATTTTGGCTGCTATTTTGGGCTGGAGCTTCTCGTGGTTTGAGGCCTGGCTTGCTCCACCCCCTGCTCTTGAGATTCTCCCGCATGTCGGCAGCATTTTTGCTGAAATTTTGGCTGGAGCTTCTCATGGTTTGAGGCCTGCCTTACTCCACCCCCTTCTCTTGATATTGTCCCGGATGTGGGCTGCATTTTGGCTGCCTTTTGGGGTGGAGCTTCTCGTGGTTTGAGGCCTGGCTTGCTCCACCCCCTGCTCTTGAGATTCTCCCGCATGTGGGCTGCATTTTGGCTGATTCTTGGGCTGGAGCTTCTCGTGGTTTGAGGCCTGGCTTGCTCCACCCCCTGCTCTTGAGATTCTCCCGGAGGTGGGCTGCATTTTGGCTGTCTTTTTGGGCTGGAGCTTCTCGTGGTTTGAGGCCTGGCTTGCTCCACCCCCTGCTCTTGATATTCTCCTGGATGTGGGCTGCATTTTGGCTGCCTTTTGGGCTGGAGCTTCTCGTGGTTTGAGGCCTGGCTTGCTCCACCACGTGCTCTTGATATTCTCCCGCATGTGGGCTGCATATTGGCTGCCTTTTGGGCTGGAGCTTCTCGTGGTTTGAGGCCTGGCTTGCTCCACCCCCTGCTCTTGAGATTCTCCCGGAGGTGGGGTGCATTTTGTCTGCCTTTTGGGCTGGAGCTTCTCGTGGTCTGAGGCCTGGATTCCTCCACCCCCTGCTCTTGATATTCTCCCGGATGTGGGCTGCATTTTGGCTGCCTTTTGGGCTGGAGGTTCTCGAGGTTTGAGGCCTGCCTTGCTCCACCCCCTGCTCTTGAGATTCTCCCGGAGGTGGGCTGCATTTTGGCTGCATTTTGGGCTGGAGCTTCTCGTGGTTTGAGGCCTGGCTTGCTCCACCCCCTGCTCTTGAGATTCTCCCGGAGGTGGGCTGCATTTTGGCTGCATTTTGGGCTGGAGCTTCTCGTGGTTTGAGGCCTGCCTTGCTCCACCCCCTGCCCTTGATATTCTTCCAGATGTGGGCTGCATTTTGGCTGCCTTTTGGGCTGGAGCTTCTCGTGGTTTGAGGCCTGGCTTGCTCCACCCCCTGCTCTTGAGATTCTCCCGGAGGTGGTCTGCATTTTGACTGCCTTTTGGGCTGGAGATTTTCGAGGTTTGAGGCCTGGCTTGCTCCACCCCCTGCTCTTGAGATTCTCCCGGAGGTGGGCTGCATTTTGACTGCATTTTGGGCTGGAGCTTCTCGTGGTTTGAGGCCTGGCTTGCTCCACCCCCTGCTCTTGAGATTCTCCCGCATGTGGGCTGCATTTTGACTGCCTGTTGGGCTGGAGATTTTCGAGGTTTGAGGCCTACCTTGCTCCACCCACTGCTCTTGAGATTCTCCCGGAGGTGGGCTACATTTTGACTGCATTTTGGGCTGGAGTTTCTCGTGGTTTGAGGCCTGGCTTGCTCCACCCCCTGCTCTTGAGATTCTCCCGGATGTGGGCTGTATTTTGGCTGCCTTTTGGGCAGGAGCTTCTCTTGGGTTGAGGCCTGGCTTGCTCCACCCCCTGCTCTTGAGATTCTCCCGGATGTGGGCTGCATTGTGGCTCCATTTTGGGCTGGAGGTTTTCGAGGTATGAGGCCTGGCTTGCTCCACCCCCTGCTCTTGAGATTCTCCTGGATGTGGGCTGCATTTTGGCTGCCTTTTGGGCTGGAGCTTCTCGTGGTTTGAGGCCTGGCTTGCTCCACCCCCTGCTCTTGAGATTCTCCCGGATGTGGGCTGCATTTTGGCTCCATTTTGGGCTGGAGATTTTCGAGGTTTGAGGCCTGGCTTGCTCCACCCCCTGCCCTTGATATTCTTCCAGATGTGGGCTGCATTTTGGCTGCCTTTTGGGCTGGAGCTTCTCGTGGTTTGAGGCCTGGCTTGCTCCACCCCCTGCTCTTGAGATTCTCCCGGATGTGGGCTGCATTGTGGCTCCATTTTGGGCTGGAGGTTTTCGAGGTATGAGGCCTGGCTTGCTCCACCCCCTGCTCTTGAGATTCTCCCGGATGTGGGCTGCATTTTGGCTGCCTTTTGGGCTGGAGCTTCTCGTGGTCTGAGGCCTGGCTTCCTCCACCCCCTGCTCTTGATATTCTCCAGGAGGTGGTCTGCATTTTGGCTGATACTTGGGCTGGAGCTTCTCGTGGTTTGAGGCCTGGCTTGCTCCACCCCCTACTCTTGATATTCTCCCGGATGTGGGCTGCATTTTGGCTGCCTTTTGGGCTGGAGATTTTCGAGGTTTGAGGCCTGGCTTGCTCCACCCCCTGCCCTTGATATTCTCCCGGATGTGGGCTGGATTTTGGCTGCATTTTGGGCTGGAGCTTCTCGTGGTTTGAGGCCTGGCTTGCTCCACCCCCTGCCCTTGATATTCTTCCAGATGTGGGCTGCATTTTGGCTGCCTTTTGGGCTGGAGCTTCTCGTGGTTTGAGGCCTGGCTTGCTCCACCCCCTGCTCTTGAGATTCTCCCGGATGTGGGCTGCATTGTGGCTCCATTTTGGGCTGGAGGTTTTCGAGGTATGAGGCCTGGCTTGCTCCACCCCCTGCTCTTGAGATTCTCCCGGATGTGGGCTGCATTTTGGCTGCCTTTTGGGCTGGAGCTTCTCGTGGTCTCAGGCCTGGCTTCCTCCACCCCCTGCTCTTGATATTCTCCAGGAGGTGGGCTGCATTTTGGCTGATACTTGGGCTGGAGCTTCTCGTGGTTTGAGGCCTGGCTTGCTCCACCCCCTACTCTTGATATTCTCCCGGATGTGGGCTGCATTTTGGCTGCCTTTTGGGCTGGAGATTTTCGAGGTTTGAGGCCTGGCTTGCTCCACCCCCTGCCCTTGATATTCTCCCAGATGTGGGCTGCATTTTGGCTGCCTTTTGGGCTGGAGCTTCTCGTGGTTTGAGGCCTGGCTTGCTCCACCCCCTGCTCTTGAGATTCTCCCGGAGGTGGGCTGCATTTTGACTGCCTTTTGGGTTGGAGATTTTCGAGGTTTGAGGCCTGGCTTGCTCCACCCCCTGCTCTTGAGATTCTCCCGGATGTGGGCTGCATTTTGGCTGCTATTTGGGCAGGAGCTTCTCGTGGTTTGAGGCCTGGCTTTCTCCACACCCTGCTCTTGAGATTCTCCCGGAGGTGGGCTGCATTTTGACTGTCTTTTGGGCTGGAGATTTTCGAGGTTTGAGGCCTGCCTTGCTCCACCCACTGCTCTTGAGATTATCCCGGAGGTGGGCTACATTTTGACTGCATTTTGGGCTGGAGCTTCTCGTGGTTTGAGGCCTGGCTTGCTCCACCCCCTGCTCTTGAGATTCTCCTGGATGTGGGCTGTATTTTGGCTGCCTTTTGGGCAGGAGCTTCTCTTGGGTTGAGGCCTGGCTTGCTCCACCCCCTGCTCTTGAGATTCTCCCAGATGTGGGCTGCATTGTGGCTCCATTTTGGGCTGGAGGTTTTCGAGGTTTGAGGCCTGCCTTACTCCACCCCCTGCTCTTGAGATTCTCCCGGATGTGGGCTGCATTTTGGCTGCCTTTTGGGCTGGAGCTTCTCGTGGTTTGAGGCCTGGCTTGCTCCACCCCCTGCTCTTGAGATTCTCCCGCATGTGGGCTGCATTTTGGCTCTCTTTTTGGGCTGGAGCTTCTCGTGGTTTGAGGCCTGGCTTGCTCCACCCCCTGCTCTTGATATTCTCCCGCATGTGG
Source organism: Rhynochetos jubatus (assembly GCA_027574665.1). Classification (NCBI taxonomy): domain Eukaryota; kingdom Metazoa; phylum Chordata; class Aves; order Eurypygiformes; family Rhynochetidae; genus Rhynochetos; species Rhynochetos jubatus. The sequence continues at coordinate 1,061,576 of JAQBHY010000070.1, forward strand.
GCTGCATTTTGGCTGCTTTTAGGGCTAGAGCTTCTCATGGTTTGAGGCCTGGCCTGCTCCACCCCCTTCTCTTGAGATTCTCCCGGATGTTGTCTGCATTTTGGCTGCATTTTGGGCTGGAGCTTCTCGTGGTTTGAGGCCTGGCTTCTCCACCCCCTGCTCTTGAGATTCTCCCGGATGTGGGCTGCATTTTGTCTGCATTTTGGGCTGGAGCTTCTCGTGGTTTGAGGCCTGGCTTGCTCCACCCCCTGCTCTTGATATTCTCCTCGATGTGGGCTGCATTTTGGCTGCCTTTTGGGCTGGAGCTTCTTGTGGTTTGAGGCCTGGCTTGCTCCACCCCCTGCTCTTGAGATTCTCCCGGATGTGGGCTGCATTTTGACTGCCTTTTGGGCTGGATATTTTCGAGGTTTGAGGCCTGGCTTGCTCCACCCCCTGCTCTTGAGATTCTCCCGGATGTGGGCTGCATTTTGGCTGCTATTTGGGCTGGAGCTTCTCGTGGTTTGAGGCCTGGCTTGCTCCACCCCCTGCTCTTGAGATTCTCCCGGAGGTGTTCTGCATTTTGGCTGACTTTTGGGCTGGAGCTTCTCGTGGTTTGAGGCATGGATTCCTCCACCCCCTGCTGTTGATATTCTCCAGGAGGTGGGCTGCATTTTGGCTGCCTTTTGGGCCGGAGCTTCTCGTGGTTTGGGGCCTGGCTTGCTCCACCCCCTGCTCTTGAGATTCTCCTGGATGTGGGCTGCATTTTGGCTGCATTTTGGGCTGGAGATTTTCGAGGTTTGAGGCCTGGCTTGCTACACCCCCTGCTCTTGAGATTCTCCCGGATGTGGGCTGCATTTTGGCTGCTATTTGGGCTGGAGCTTCTTGTGGTTTGAGGCCTGGCTTGCTCCACCCCCTGCTCTTGAGATTCTCCCAGAGGTGGGCTGCATTTTAACTGCCTTTAGGACTGGAGATTTTCGAGGTTTGAGGCCTGCCTTGCTCCACCCACTGCTCTTGAGATTATCCCGGAGGTGGGCTACATTTTGACTGCATTTTGGGCTGGAGCTTCTCGTGGTTTGGGGCCTGGCTTGCTCCACCCCCTGCTCTTGAGATTCTCCCGCATGTGGGCTGCATTTTGGCTGCCTTTTGGGCTGGAGCTTCTCGTGGTTTGAGGCCTGCCTTGCTCCACCCCCTGCTCTTGAGATTCTCCCGGATGTTGGCTGCATTTTGGCTGTCTTTTTGGGCTGGAGCTTCTCGTGGTTTGAGGCCTGGCTTGCTCCACCCCCTGCTCTTGATATTCTCCTGGATGTGGGCTGCATTTTGGCTGCCTTTTGGGCTGGAGCTTCTCCTGGTTTGAGGCCTGGCTTGCTCCACCCCCTTCTATAGAGATTCTCCCGGATGTTGTCTGCATTTTGGCTGCATTTTGGGCTGGAGCTTCTCGTGGTTTGAGGCCTGGCTTCTCCACCCCCTGCTCTTGAGATTCTCCCGGATGTGGGCTGCATTTTGGCTGCCTTTTGGGCTGGAGCTTCTCCTGGTTTGAGGCCTGGCTTGCTCCACCCCCTTCTATAGAGATTCTCCCGGATGTTGTCTGCATTTTGGCTGCATTTTGGGCTGGAGCTTCTCGTGGTTTGAGGCCTGGCTTCTCCACCCCCTGCTCTTGAGATTCTCCCGGATGTGGGCTGCATTTTGGCTGCATTTTGGGCTGGAGCTTCTCGTGGTTTGAGGCCTGGCTTGCTCCACCCCCTGCTCTTGAGATTCTCCTGGATGTGGGCTGTATTTTGGCTGCCTTTTGGGCTGGAGCTTCTCGTGGTTTGGGGCCTGGCTTGCTCCACCCCCTGCTCTTGAGATTCTCCTGGATGTGGGCTGTATTTTGGCTGCCTTTTGGGCAGGAGCTTCTCTTGGGTTGAGGCCTGGCTTGCTCCACCCCCTGTTCTTGAGATTCTCCCAGATGTGGGCTGCATTGTGGCACCATTTTGGGCTGGAGATTTTCGAGGTTTGAGGCCGGCCTTACTCTACCCCCTGCTCTTGATATTCTCCCGGATGTGGGCTGCATTTTGGCTGCCTTTTGGGCTGGAGCTTCTCGTGGTTTGAGGCCTGGCTTGCTCCACCCCCTGCTCTTGAGATTCTCCCGCATGTGGGCTGCATTTTGGCTGCCTTTTGGGCTGGAGCTTCTCGTGGTTTGAGGCCTGGCTTGCTCCACCCCCTGCTCTTGAGATTCTCCCGGATGTGGGCTGCATTTTGGCTGCCTTTTGGGATGGAGCTTCTCGTGGTTTGAGGCCTGGCTTGCTCCACCCCCTGCTCTTGAGATTCTCCCGGATGTTGGCTGCATTTTGGCTGTCTTTTTGGGCTGGAGGTTCTCGTGGTTTGAGGCCTGGCTTGCTCCACCCCCTGCTCTTGAGATTCTCCCGGATGTGGGCTGCATTTTGGCTGCCTTTTGGGCTGGAGCTTCTCGTGGTTTGAGGCCTGGCTTGCTCCATCCCCTTCTCTTGAGATTCTCCCGGATGTTGTCTGCATTTTGGCTGCATTTTGGGCTGGAGCTTCTCGTGGTTTGAGGCCTGGCTTCTCCACCCCCTGCTCTTGAGATTCTCCTGGATGTGGGCTGTATTTTGGCTGCCTTTTGGGCAGGAGCTTCTCTTGGGTTGAGGCCTGGCTTGCTCCACCCCCTGTTCTTGAGATTCTCCCAGATGTGGGCTGCATTGTGGCACCATTTTGGGCTGGAGGTTTTCGAGGTTTGAGGCCGGCCTTACTCTACCCCCTGCTCTTGATATTCTCCCGGATGTGGGCTGCATTTTGGCTGCCTTTTGGGCTGGAGCTTCTCGTGGTTTGAGGCCTGGCTTGCTCCACCCCCTGCTCTTGAGATTCTCCCGCATGTGGGCTGCATTTTGGCTGCCTTTTGGGCTGGAGCTTCTCGTGGTTTGAGGCCTGGCTTGCTCCATCCCCTGCTCTTGAGATTCTCCCGGATGTGGGCTGCATTTTGGCTGCCTTTTGGGATGGAGCTTCTCGTGGTTTGAGGCCTGGCTTGCTCCACCCCCTGCTCTTGAGATTCTCCCGGATGTTGGCTGCATTTTGGCTGTCTTTTTGGGCTGGAGGTTCTCGTGGTTTGAGGCCTGGCTTGCTCCACCCCCTGCTCTTGAGATTCTCCCGGATGTGGGCTGCATTTTGGCTGCCTTTTGGGCTGGAGCTTCTCGTGGTTTGAGGCCTGGCTTGCTCCATCCCCTTCTCTTGAGATTCTCCCGGATGTTGTCTGCATTTTGGCTGCATTTTGGGCTGGAGCTTCTCGTGGTTTGAGGCCTGGCTTCTCCACCCCCTGCTCTTGAGATTCTCCTGGATGTTGGCTGCATTTTGGCTGTCTTTTTGGGCTGGAGGTTCTCGTGGTTTGAGGCCTGGCTTGCTCCACCCCCTGCTCTTGAGATTCTCCCGGATGTGGGCTGCATTTTGGCTGCCTTTTGGGCTGGAGCTTCTCGTGGTTTGAGGCCTGGCTTCCTCCATCCCCTTCTCTTGAGATTCTCCCGGATGTGGGCTGCATTTTGGCTGCATTTTGGGCTGGAGCTTCTCGTGGTTTGAGGCCTGGCTTGCTCCACCCCCTGCTCTTGATATTCTCCTCGATGTGGGCTGCATTTTGGCTGCCTTTTGGGCTGGAGCTTCTCGTGGTTTGAGGCCTGGCTTGCTCCACCCCCTGCTCTTGAGATTCTCCCGGATGTGGGCTGCATTTTGACTGCCTTTTGGGCTGGAGATTTTCGAGGTTTGAGGCCTGGCTTGCTCCACCCCCTGCTCTTGAGATTCTCCCTGATGTGGGCTGCATTTTGGCTGCTATTTGGGCTGGAGCTTCTCGTGGTTTGAGGCCTGGCTTGCTCCACCCCCTGCTCTTGATATTCTCCCGGAGGTGGGCTGCATTTTGGCTGCCTTTTGGGCTGGAGCTTCTCGTGGTTTGAGGCCTGGATTCCTCCACCCCCTGCTCTTGATATTCTCCAGGAGGTGGGCTGCATTTTGGCTGCCTTTTGGGCTGGAGGTTCTCGAGGTTTGAGGCCTGCCTTGCTCCACCCCCTGCTCTTGAGATTCTCCCGGATGTGGGCTGCATTTTGGCTGCCTTTTGGGCTGGAGCTTCTCATGATTTGAGGCCTGCCTTACTCCAACCCCTTCTCTTGATATTGTCCCGGATGTGGGCTGCATATTGGCTGATACTTGGGCTGGAGCTTCTCGTGGTTTGAGGCCTGGCTTGCTCCACCCCCTGCTCTTGAGATTCTCCCGCATGTGGGCTGCATTTTGGCTGCCTTTAGGGCTAGAGCTTCTCGAGGTTTGAGGCCTGCCTTGCTCCACCCCCTGCTCTTGATATTCTCCCGGATGTGGGCTGCATTTTGGCTGCCTTTTGGGCTGGAGCTTCTCGTGGTTTGAGGCCTGTCTTTCTCCACCCCCTGCTCTTGAGATTCTCCCGGATGTGGGCTGCATTTTGGCTGCATTTTGGGCTGGAGCTTCTCGTGGATTGAGGCCTGGCTTGCTCCACCCCCTGCTCTTGAGATTCTCCCGTAGGTGGGCTGCATTTTGACTGCCTTTTGGGCTGGAGATTTTCGAGGTTTGAGGCCTGGATTGCTACACCCCCTGCTCTTGAGATTCTCCCGGAGGTGGGCTGCATTTTGACTGCCTTTTGGGCTGGAGATTTTCAAGGTTTGAGGCCTGGCTTGCTCCACCCCCTGCTCTTGAGATTCTCCTGGATGTGGGCTGCATTTTGGCTGCCTTTTGGGCTGGAGATTCTCTTGGGTTGAGGCCTGGCTTGCTCCACCCCCTGCTCTTGAGATTCTCCCGGAGGTGGGCTGCATTGTGGCTCCATTTTGGGCTGGAGGTTTTCGAGGTATGAGGCCTGGCTTGCTCCACCCCCTGCTCTTGAGATTCTCCTGGATGTGGGCTGCATTTTGGCTGCCTTTTGGGCTGGAGCTTCTCGTGGTCTGAGGCCTGGCTTCCTCCACACCCTGCTCTTGATATTCTCCAGGAGGTGGGCTGCATTTTGGCTGCATTTTGGGCTGGAGCTTCTCGAGGTTTGAGGCCTGCCTTGCTCCACCCCCTGCTCTTGAGATTCTCCCAGATGTGGGCTGCATTTTGGCTGATTCTTGGGCTGGAGCTTCTCATGGTTTGAGGCCTGGCTTGCTCCACCCCCTGCTCTTGAGATTCTCCCGCATGTGGGCTGCATTTTGGCTGCCTTTTGGGCTGGAGCTTCTCGTGGTTTGAAGGCCTGTCTTGCTCCACCCCCTGCTCTTGAGATTCTCCCAGAGGTGGGCTGCATTTTGGCTGCATTTTGGGCTGGAGCTTCTCGTGGTTTGAGGCCTGGCTTGCTCCACCCCCTGCTCTTGAGATTCTCCCGGATGTGGGCTGCATTTTGGCTGCATATTGGGCTGGAGCTTCTCGTGGTTTGAGGCCTGGCTTGCTCCACCCCCTGCTCTTGAGATTCTCCCGGATGTGGGCTGCATTTTGGCTGCCTTTTGGGCTGGAGATTTTCGAGGTTTGAGGCCTGGCTTGCTCCACCCCCTGCTCTTGAGATTCTCCCTGATGTGGGCTGCATTTTGGCTGCTATTTGGGCTGGAGCTTCTCGTGGTTTGAGGCCTGGCTTGCTCCACCCCCTGCTCTTGAGATTCTCCCGGAGGTGGGCTGCATTTTGGCTGCCTTTTGGGCTGGAGCTTCTCGTGGTCTGAGGCCTGGATTCCTCCACCCCCTGCTCTTGATATTCTCCAGGAGGTGGGCTGCATTTTGGCTGCCTTTTGGGCTGGAGGTTCTCGAGTTTTGAGGCCTGCCTTGCTCCACCCCCTGCTCTTGAGATTCTCCCGGATGTGGGCTGCATTTTGGCTGCCTTTTGGGCTGGAGCTTCTCGAGGTGTGAGGCCTGCCTTGCTCCACCCCCTGCTCTTGAGATTCTCCCGGATGTGGGCTTCATTTTGGCTGTCTTTTTGGGCTGGAGCTTCTCGTGGTTTGGGGCCTGGCTTGCTCCAACCCCTTCTCTTGATATTCTCCCGCATGTGTGCTGCATTTTGGCTGCTTTTAGGGCTAGAGCTTCTCGAGGTTTGAGGCCTGCCTTGCTCCACCCCCTGCTCTTGATATTCTCCTGGATGTGGGCTGCATTTTGGCTGCCTTTTGGGCTGGAGCTTCTCGTGGTTTGAGGCCTGGCTTGCTCCACCCCCTGCTCTTGATATTCTCCCGCATGTGGGCTGCATTTTGGCTGCTTTTAGGGCTAGAGCTTCTCATGGTTTGAGGCCTGGCCTGCTCCACCCCCTTCTCTTGAGATTCTCCCGGATGTTGTCTGCATTTTGGCTGCCTTTTGGGCTGGAGCTTCCCGTGGTTTGAGGCCTGGCTTGCTCCATCCCCTGCTCTTGAGATTCTCTCGGATGTGGGCTGCATTTTGGCTGCCTTTTGGGCTGGAGCTTCTCGTGGTTTGAGGCCTGGCTTGCTCCACCCCCTTCTCTTGAGATTCTCCCGGAGGTGGGCTGCATTTTGGCTGCCTTTTGGGCTGGAGCTTCTCGTGGTTTGAGGCCCGGCTTCTCCACCCCCTGCTCTTGAGATTCTCCCGGATGTGGGCTGCATTTTGGCTGCATTTTGGGCTGGAGCTTCTCGTGGTTTGAGGCCTGGCTTGCTCCACCCCCTGCTCTTGATATTCTCCTTGATGTGGGCTGCATTTTGGCTGCCTTTTGGGCTGGAGCTTCTCGTGGTTTGAGGCCTGGCTTGCTCCACCCCCTGCTCTTGAGATTCTCCTGGATGTGGGCTGTATTTTGGCTGCCTTTTGGGCTGGAGCTTCTCTTGGGTTGAGGCCTGGCTTGCTCCACCCCCTGCTCTTGAGATTCTCCCGGAGGTGGGCTGCATTGTGGCTCCATTTTGGGCTGGAGGTTTTCGAGGTATGAGGCCTGGCTTGCTCCACGCCCTGCTCTTGAGATTCTCCTGGATGTGGGCTGCATTTTGGCTGCCTTTTGGGCTGGAGCTTCTCGTGGTCTGAGGCCTGGCTTCCTCCACCCCCTGCTCTTGATATTCTCCAGGAGGTGGGCTGCATTTTGGCTGCCTTTTGGGCTGGAGCTTCTCGAGGTTTGAGGCCTGCCTTGCTCCACCCCCTGCTCTTGAGATTCTCCCAGATGTGGGCTGCATTTTGGCTGATTCTTGGGCTGGAGCTTCTCATGGTTTGAGGCCTGGCTTGCTCCACCCCCTGCTCTTGAGATTCTCCCGCATGTGGGCTGCATTTTGGCTGCCTGTTGGGCTGGAGCTTCTCGTGGTTTGAAGGCCTGGCTTGCTCCACCCCCTGCTCTTGAGATTCTCCCAGAGGTGGGCTGCATTTTGGCTGCATTTTGGGCTGGAGCTTCTCGTGGTTTGAGGCCTGGCTTGCTCCACCCCCTGCTCTTGATATTCTCCTCGATGTGGGCTGCATTTTGGCTGCCTTTTGGGCTGGAGCTTCTCGTGGTTTGAGGCCTGGCTTGCTCCACCCCCTGCTCTTGAGATTCTCCCGCATGTGGGCTGCATTTTGGCTGCCTTTTGGGCTGGAGATTTTCGAGGTTTGAGGCCTGGCTTGCTCCACCCCCTGCTCTTGAGATTCTCCCTGATGTGGGCTGCATTTTGGCTGCTATTTGGGCTGGAGCTTCTCGTGGTTTGAGGCCTGGCTTGCTCCACCCCCTGCTCTTGAGATTCTCCCGGAGGTGGGCTGCATTTTGGCTGCCTTTTGGGCTGGAGCTTCTCGTGGTCTGAGGCCTTTATTCCTCCACCCCCTGCTCTTGAGATTCTCCAGGAGGTGGGCTGCATTTTGGCTGCCTTTTGGGCTGGAGGTTCTCGAGTTTTGAGGCCTGCCTTGCTCCACCCCCTGCTCTTGAGATTCTCCCGGATGTGGGCTGCATTTTGACTGCCTTTTGGGCTGGAGCTTCTCGAGGTTTGAGGCCTGGCTTGCTCCACCCCCTGCTCTTGAGATTCTCCCGGATGTGGGCTTCATTTTGGCTGTATTTTTGGGCTGGAGCTTCTCGTGGTTTGGGGCCTGGCTTGCTCCAACCCCTGCTCTTGATATTCTCCCGCATGTGGGCTGCATTTTGGCTGCTTTTAGGGCTAGAGCTTCTCGAGGTTTGAGGCCTGCCTTGCTCCACCCCCTGCTCTTGATATTCTCCTGGATGTGGGCTGCATTTTGGCTGCATTTTGGGCTGGAGCTTCTCGTGGTTTGAGGCCTGGCTTGCTCCACCCCCTGCTCTTGATATTCTCCCGCATGTGGGCTGCATTTTGGCTGCTTTTAGGGCTAGAGCTTCTCATGGTTTGAGGCCTGGCCTGCTCCACCCCCTTCTCTTGAGATTCTTCCGGATGTTGTCTGCATTTTGGCTGCCTTTTGGGCTGGAGCTTCTCGTGGTTTGAGGCCTGGCTTGCTCCATCCCCTGCTCTTGAGATTCTCTCGGATGTGGGCTGCATTTTGGCTGCATTATGGGCTGGAGCTTCTCGTGGTTTGAGGCCTGGCTTGCTCCACCCCCTTCTCTTGAGATTCTCCCGGAGGTGGGCTGCATTTTGGCTGCCTTTTGGGCTGGAGCTTCTCGTGGTTTGAGGCCCGGCTTCTCCACCCCCTGCTCTTGAGATTCTCCCGGATGTGGGCTGCATTTTGGCTGCATTTTGGGCTGGAGCTTCTCGTGGTTTGAGGCCTGGCTTGCTCCACCCCCTGCTCTTGATATTCTCCTCGATGTGGGCTGCATTTTGGCTGCCTTTTGGGCTGGAGCTTCTCATGGATTGAGGCCTGGCTTGCTCCACCCCCTGCTCTTGAGATTCTCCCGGATGTGGGCTGCATTTTGACTGCCTTTTCGACTGGAGCTTCTCGTGGTTTGAGGCCTGGCTTGCTCCACCCCCTGCTCTTGAGATTCTCCCGGAGGTGGGCTGCATTTTGGCTGCCTTTTGGGCTGGAGCTTCTCGTGCTCTGAGGCCTGGATTCCTCCACCCCCTGCTCTTGATATTCTCCAGGAGGTGGGCTGCATTTTGGCTGCATTTTGGGCTGGAGCTTCTCGAGGTTTGAGGCCTGCCTTGCTCCACCCCCTGCTCTTGAGATTCTCCCAGATGTGGGCTGCATTTTGGCTGATTCTTGGGCTGGAGCTTCTCATGGTTTGAGGCCTGCCTTGCTCCACCCCCTTCTCTTGATATTGTCCCGGATGTGGGCTGCATATTGGCTGATACTTGGGCTGGAGCTTCTCGTGGTTTGAGGCCTGGCTTGCTCCACCCCCTGCTCTTGAGATTCTCCCGCATGTGGGCTGCATTTTGGCTGCCTTTTGGGCTGGAGCTTCTCGTGGTTTGAGGCCTGGCTTGCTCCACCCCCTGCTCTTGAGATTCTCCCGGATGTGGGCTGCATTTTGGCTGCCTTTTGGGCTGGAGCTTCTCGAGGTTTGAGGCCTGGCTTGCTCCACCCCCTGCTCTTGATATTCTCCTGGATGTGGGCTGCATTTTGGCTGCCTTTAGGGCTGGAGCTTCTCGTGGTTTGGGACCTGGCTTGCTCCACCCCCTGCTCTTGAGATTCTCCCGGATGTGGGCTGGATTTTGGCTGCCTTTTGGGCTGGAGCTTCTCGTGGTTTGAGGCCTGGCTTGCTCCACCCCCTGCTCATGATATTCTCCCGGATGTGGGCTGCATTTTGGCTCCCTTTTGGGCTGGAGATTTTCGAGGTTTGAGGCCTGGCTTGCTCCACCCCCTGCCCTTGATATTCTTCCAGATGTGGGCTGCATTTTGGCTGCCTTTTGGGCTGGAGCTTCTCGTGGTTTGAGGCCTGGCTTGCTCCACCCCCTGCTCTTGAGATTCTCCCGGATGTGGGCTGCATTTTGACTGTCTTTTGGGCTGGAGATTTTCAAGGTTTGAGGCCTGGCTTGCTCCACCCCCTGCTCTTGAGATTCTCCCGGATGTGGGCTGCATTTTGGCTGTCTTTTTGGGCTGGAGCTTCTCGTGGTTTGAGGCCTGGCTTGCTCCACCCCCTGCTCTTGAGATTCTCCTGGATGTGGGCTGCATTTTGGCTGCCTTTTGGGCTGGAGCTTCTCGTGGTTTGAGGCCTGGCTTGCTCCACCCCCTGCTCTTGATATTCTCCTGGATGTGGGCTGCATTTTGGCTGCCTTTTGGGCTGGAGCTTCTCATGGTTGGAGGCCTGGCTTGCTCCACCCCCTTCTCTTGAGATTCTCCCGGATGTTGTCTGCATTTTGGCTGCATTTTGGGCTGGAGCTTCTCGTGGTTTGAGGCCTGGCTTCTCCACCCCCTGCTCTTGAGATTCTCCCGGATGTGGGCTGCATTTTGGCTGCATTTTGGGCTGGAGCTTCTCGTGGTTTGAGGCCTGGCTTGCTCCACCCCCTGCTCTTGAGATTCTCCTCGATGTGGGCTGCATTTTGGCTGCATTTTGGGCTGGAGCTTCTCGTGGTTTGAGGCCTGGCTTGCTCCACCCCCTGCTCTTGAGATTCTCCCGGATGTGGGCTGCATTTTGACTGCCTTTTGGGCTGGAGATTTTCGAGGTTTGAGGCCTGGCTTGCTCCACCCCCTGCTCTTGAGATTCTCCCGGATGTGGGCTGCATTTTGGCTGCTATTTGGGGTGGAGCTTCTCGTGGTTTGAGGCCTGGCTTGCTCCACCCCCTGCTCTTGAGATTCTCCCAGAGGTGGGCTGGATTTTGGCTGCCTTTTGGGCTGGAGCTTCTCGTGGTCTGAGGCATGGATTCCTCCACCCCCTGCTCTTGATATTCTCCAGGAGGTGGGCTGCATTTTGGCTGCCTTTTGGGCTGGAGCTTCTCGAGGTTTGAGGCCTGGCTTGCTCCACCCCCTGCTCTTGAGATTCTCCCGGATGTCGGCAGCATTTTTGCTGAAATTTTGGCTGGAGCTTCTCGTGGTTTGAGGCCTGCCTTGCTCCACCCCCTGCTCTTGAGATTCTCCCGGATGTGGGCTGCATTTTGGCTGTCTTTTTGGGCTGGAGCTTCTCGTGGTTTGGGGCCTCGCTTGCTCCAACCCCTGCTCTTGATATTCTCCTGGATGTGGGCTGCATTTTGGCTGCCTTTTGGGCTGGAGCTTCTCGTGGTTTGAGGCCTGGCTTGCTCCACCCCCTGCTCTTGATATTCTCCCGCATGTGAGCTGCATTTTGGCTGCTTTTAGGGCTAGAGCTTCTCATGGTTTGAGGCCTGGCCTGCTCCACCCCCTTCTCTTGAGATTCTCCCGGATGTTGTCTGCATTTTGGCTGCATTTTGGGCTGGAGCTTCTCGTGGTTTGAGGCCTGGCTTGCTCCATCCCCTGCTCTTGAGATTCTCCCAGATGTGGGCTGCATTTTGGCTGCCTTTTGGGCTGGAGCTTCTCGTGGTTTGAGGCCTGGCTTGCTCCACCCCCTGCTCCTGAGATTCTCCCGCATGTGGGCTGCATTTTGGCTGCATTTTGGGCTGGAGCTTCTCGTGGTTTGAGGCCTGGCTTGCTCCACCCCCTGCTCTTGAGATTCTCCCGTAGGTGGGCTGCATTTTGACTGCCTTTTGGGCTGGAGATTTTCGAGGTTTGAGGTCTGGCTTGCTCCACCCCCTGCTCTTGAGATTCTCCCGGATGTGGGCTGTATTGTGGCTCCATTTTGGGCTGGAGTTTTTCGAGGTATGAGGCCTGGCTTGCTCCACATCCTGCTCTTGAGATTCTCCCGGATGTCGGCAGCATATTTGCTGAAACTTTGGCTGGAGCTTCTCATGGTTTGAGGCCTGCCTTACTCCACCCCCTTCTCTTGATATTGTCCCGGATGTGGGCTGCATATTGGCTGATACTTGGGCTGGAGCTTCTCGTGGTTTGAGGCCTGGCTTGCTCCACCCCCTGCTCTTGAGATTATCCCGGATGTGGGTTGCATTTTGGCTGTCTTTTTGGGCTGGAGCTTCTCGTGGTTTGAGGCCTGGCTTGCTCCACCCCCTGCTCTTGAGATTCTCCCGCATGTGGGCTGCATTTTGGCTGCCTTTTGGGCTGGAGCTTCTCGTGGTTTGAGGCCTAGCTTGCTCCACCCCCTGCTCTTGAGATTCTCCCGGATGTGGGCTGCATTTTGGCTGCATTTTGGGCTGGAGCTTCTCGTGGTTTGAGGCCTGCCTTGCTCCACCCCCTGCTCTTGAGATTCTCCCGGATGTGGGCTGCATTTTGGCTGCCATTTGGGCTGGAGCTTCTCGTGGTTTGAGGCCTGGCTTGCTCCACCCCCTGCTCTTGAGATTCTCCCGGAGGTGGGCTGGATTTTGGCTGCCTTTTGGGCTGGAGCTTCTCGTGGTTTGAGGCCTGGCTTGCTCCACCCCCTGCTCTTGAGATTCTCCCGGAGGTGGGCTGCATTTTGGCTGCCTTTTGGGCTGGAGCTTCTCGTGGTTTGAGGCCTGGCTTGCTCCACCCCCTGCTCTTGAGATTCTCCTCGATGTGGGCTGCATTTTGGCTGACTCTTGGGCTGGAGCTTCCCGTGGTTTGAGGCCTGCCTTGCTCCACCCCCTGCTCTTGAGATTCTCCCGGAGGTGGGCTGCATTTTGGCTGCCTTTTGGGCTGGAGCTTCTCGGGGATTGAGGCCTGGCTTGCTCCACCCTCTGCTCTTGAGATTCTCCCGGATGTGGGCTGCATTTTGACTTCATTGTGGCCTGGAGCTTCTCGTGGTTTGAGGCCTGGCTTGCTCCACCCCCTGCTCTTGAGATTCTCCCGGATGTGGGCTGCATTTTGGCTGCATATTGGGCTGGAGCTTCTCGTGGTTTGAGGCCTGGCTTGCTCCACCACCTGCTCTTGATATTCTCCCGGATGTGGGCTGCATTTTGGCTGCCTTTTGGGCTGGAGCTTCTCGTGGTTTGAGGCCTGGCTTGCTCCACCCCCTGCTCTTGAGATTCTCCCGGATGTGGGCTGCATTTTGGCTGCCTTTTGGGCTGGAGCTTCTCGTGGTTTGAGGCCTGGCTTCCTCCAACCCCTGCTCTTGAGATTCTCCCGGATGTGGGCTGCATTTTGGCTGCCTTTTGGGCTGGAGCTTCTCGTGGTTTGAGGCCTGGCTTGCTCCACCCCCTGCTCTTGAGATTCTCCCGGAGGTGGGCTGCATTTTGGCTGCCTTTTGGGCTGGAGCTTCTCGTGGTTTGAGGCCTGGCTTGCTCCACCCCCTGCTCTTGAGATTCTCCCGGATGTGGGCTGCATTTTGGCTGCCTTCTGGTCTGGAGCTTCTCGTGGTTTGAGGCCTGGCTTGCTCCACCCCCTGCTCTTGAGATTCTCCCGGAGGTGGGCTGCATTTTGGCTGCCTTTTGGGCTGGAGCTTCTCGTGGTTTGAGGCCTGGCTTGCTCCACCCCCTGCTCTTGAGATTCTCCCGGAGGTGGGCTGCATTTTGGCTGCCTTTTGGGCTGGAGCTTCTCGTGGTTTGAGGCCTGGCTTGCTCCACCCCCTGCTCTTGATATTCTCCCGCATGTGAGCTGCATTTTGGCTGCTTTTAGGGCTAGAGCTTCTCATGGTTTGAGGCCTGGCCTGCTCCACCCCCTTCTCTTGAGATTCTCCCGGATGTTGTCTGCATTTTGGCTGCATTTTGGGATGGACCTTCTCGTGGTTTGAGGCCTGGCTTGCTCCATCCCCTGCTCTTGAGATTCTCTCCGATGTGGGCTGCATTTTGGCTGCCTTTTGGCCTGGAGCTTCTCGTGGTTTGAGGCCTGGCTTGCTCCACCCCCTGCTCTTGAGATTCTCCCGGATGTGGGCTGCATTTTGGCTGCATTTTGGGCTGGAGCTTCTCGTGGTTTGAGGCCTGACTTGCTCCACCCCCTGCTCTTGAGATTCTCCCGGATGTGGGCTGTATTGTGGCTCCATTTTGGGCTGGAGTTTTTCGAGGTATGAGGCCTGGCTTGCTCCACATCCTGCTCTTGAGATTCTCCCGGATGTCGGCAGCATATTTGCTGAAACTTTGGCTGGAGCTTCTCATGGTTTGAGGCCTGCCTTACTCCACCCCCTTCTCTTGATATTGTCCCGGATGTGGGCTGCATATTGGCTGATACTTGGGCTGGAGCTTGTCGTGGTTTGAGGCCTGGCTTGCTCCACCCCCTGCTCTTGAGATTCTCCCGGATGTGGGCTGCATTTTGGCTGTCTTTTTGGGCTGGAGCTTCTCGTGGTTTGAGGCCTGGCTTGCTCCACCCCCTGCTCTTGAGATTCTCCCGCATGTGGGCTGCATTTTGGCTGCCTTTTGGGCTGGAGCTTCTCGTGGTTTGAGGCCTAGCTTGCTCCACCCCCTGCTCTTGAGATTCTCCCGGATGTGGGCTGCATTTTGGCTGCATTTTGGGCTGGAGCTTCTCGTGGTTTGAGGCCTGCCTTGCTCCACCCCCTGCTCTTGAGATTCTCCCGGATGTGGGCTGCATTTTGGCTGCCTTTTGGTCTGGAGCTTCTCGTGGTTTGAGGCCTGGCTTGCTCCACCCCCTGCTCTTGAGATTCTCCCGGAGGTGGGCTGCATTTTGGCTGCCTTTTGGGCTGGAGCTTCTCGTGGTTTGAGGCCTGGCTTGCTCCACCCCCTGCTCTTGAGATTCTCCTCGATGTGGGCTGCATTTTGGCTGACTCTTGGGCTGGAGCTTCCCGTGGTTTGAGGCCTGCCTTGCTCCACCCCCTGCTCTTGAGATTCTCCCGGAGGTGGGCTGCATTTTGGCTGCCTTTTGGGCTGGAGCTTCTCGGGGATTGAGGCCTGGCTTGCTCCACCCTCTGCTCTTGAGATTCTCCCGTATGTGGGCTGCATTTTGACTTCATTGTGGCCTGGAGCTTCTCGTGGTTTGAGGCCTGGCTTGCTCCACCCCCTGCTCTTGAGATTCTCCCAGATGTGGGCTGCATTTTGGCTACATTTTGGGCTGGAGCTTCTCGTGGTTTGAGGCCTGGCTTGCTCCACCCCCTGCTCTTGAGATTCTCCCGGATGTGGGCTGCATTTTGGCTGCATATTGGGCTGGAGCTTCTCGTGGTTTGAGGCCTGGCTTGCTCCACCACCTGCTCTTGAGATTCTCCCGGATGTGGGCTGCATTTTGGCTGCCTTTTGGGCTGGAGCTTCTCGTGGTTTGAGGCCTGGCTTGCTCCACCCCCTGCTCTTGAGATTCTCCCGGATGTGGGCTGCATTTTGGCTGATTCTTGGGCTGGAGCTTCTCGTGGTTTGAGGCCTGGCTTCCTCCAACCCCTGCTCTTGAGATTCTCCCGGATGTGGGCTGCATTTTGGCTGCCTTTTGGGCTGGAGCTTCTCGTGGTTTGAGGCCTGGCTTGCTCCACCCCCTGCTCTTGAGATTCTCCCGGATGTGGGCTGCATTTTGGCTGCCTTTTGGGCTGGAGCTTCTCGTGGTTTGAGGCCTGGCTTGCTCCACCCCCTGCTCTTGAGATTCTCCCGGATGTGGGCTGCATTTTGGCTGCCTTTTGGGCTGGAGCTTCTCGTGGTTTGAGGCCTGGCTTGCTCCACCCCCTGCTCTTGAGATTCTCCCGGAGGTGGGCTGCATTTTGGCTGCCTTTTGGGCTGGAGCTTCTCGTGGTTTGAGGCCTGGCTTGCTCCACCCCCTGCTCTTGAGATTCTCCCGGAGGTGGGCTGCATTTTGGCTGCCTTTTGGGCTGGAGCTTCTCGTGGTTTGAGGCCTGGCTTGCTCCACCCCCTGCTCTTGAGATTCTCCCGGAGGAGGGCTGCATTTTGGCTGCCTTTTGGGCTGGAGCTTCTCGTGGTTTGAGGCCTGGCTTGCTCCACCCCCTGCTCTTGAGATTCTCCCCGAGGTGGGCTGCATTTTGGCTGCCTTTTGGGCTGGAGCTTCTCGGGGTTTGAGGCCTGGCTTGCTCCACCCCCTGCTCTTGAGATTCTCCCGGATGTGGGCTGCATTTTGGCTGATACTTGGGCTGTAGATTCTCTTGGTTTGAGGCCTGGCTTGCTACACCCCCTGCTCTTGAGATTCTCCCAGATGTGGGCTGCATTTTGGCTGATTCTTGCGCTGGAGCTTCCCGTGGTTTGAGGCCTGGTTTCATCCACCCCCTGCTCTTGAGATTCTCCCGGAGGTGGGCTGCATTTTGACTGCCTTTTGGGCTGGAGATTTTCGAGGTTTGAGGCATGGCTTGCTACACCCCCTGCTCTTGAGATTCTCCCGGATGTGGGCTGCATTTTGGCTGCCTTTTGGGCTGGAGCTTCTCGTGGTTTGAGGCCTGGCTTGCTCCACCCCCTGCTCTTGAGATTATCCCGGAGGTGGGCTACATTTTGACTGCATTTTGGGCTGGAGCTTCTCGTGGTTTGAGGCCTGGCTTGCTCCACCCCCTGCTCTTGAGATTCTCCCGGATGTGGGCTGCATTTTGGCTGCATTTTGGGCTGGAGCTTCTCGTGGTTTGAGGCCTGGCTTGCTCCACCCCCTGCTCTTGATATTCTCCCGGATGTGGGCTGGATTTTGGCTGCCTTTTGGGCTGGAGCTTCTCGTGGTTTGAGGCCTGGCTTGCTCCACCCCTTGCTCTTGAGATTCTCCCGGAGGTGGGCTGCATTTTGGCTGCCTTTTGGGCTGGAGCTTCTCGTGGTTTGAGGCCTGGCTTGCTCCACCCCCTGCTCTTGAGATTCTCCCGGACGTGGGCTGCATTTTGGCTGCCTTTTGGGCTGGAGCTTCTCGTGGTTTGAGGCCTGGCTTCCTCCAACCCCTGCTCTTGAGATTCTCCCGGATGTGGGCTGCATTTTGGCTGCCTTTTGGGCTGGAGCTTCTCGTGGTTTGAGGCCTGGCTTGCTCCACCCCCTGCTCTTGAGATTCTCCCGGAGGTGGGCTGCATTTTGGCTGCCTTTTGGGCTGGAGCTTCTCGTGGTTTGAGGCCTGGCTTGCTCCACGCCCTGCTCTTGAGATTCTCCCGGATGTGGGCTGCATTTTGGCTGCCTTTTGGGCTGGAGCTTCTCGTGGTTTGAGGCCTGGCTTGCTCCACCCCCTGCTCTTGAGATTCTCCCGGAGGTGGGCTGCATTTTGGCTGCCTTTTGGGCTGGAGCTTCTCGTGGTTTGAGGCCTGGCTTGCTCCACCCCCTGCTCTTGAGATTCTCCCGGAGGTGGGCTGCATTTTGGCTGCCTTTTGGGCTGGAGCTTCTCGTGGTTTGAGGCCTGGCTTGCTCCACCCCCTGCTCTTGAGATTCTCCCGGATGTGGGCTGCATTTTGGCTGCCTTTTGGGCTGGAGCTTCTCGTGGTTTGAGGCCTGGCTTGCTCCACCCCCTGCTCTTGATATTCTCCCGGAGGAGGGCTGCATTTTGGCTGCCTTTTGGGCTGGAGCTTCTCGTGGTTTGAGGCCTGGCTTGCTCCACCCCCTGCTCTTGAGATTCTCCCGGAGGTGGGCTGCATTTTGGCTGCCTTTTGGGCTGGAGCTTCTCGGGGTTTGAGGCCTGGCTTGCTCCACCCCCTGCTCTTGAGATTCTCCCGGATGTGGGCTGCATTTTGGCTGATACTTGGGCTGTAGATTCTCTTGGTTTGAGGCCTGGCTTGCTCCACCCCCTGCTCTTGTGATTCTCCTGGATGTGGGCTGCATTTTGGCTGCCTTTTGGGCTGGAGCTTCTTGTGGTTTGAGGCCTGGCTTGCTCCACCCCCTGCTCTTGAGATTCTCCCAGATGTGGGCTGCATTTTGGCTGATTCTTGCGCTGGAGCTTCCCGTGGTTTGAGGCCTGGTTTCATCCACCCCCTGCTCTTGAGATTCTCCCGGAGGTGGGCTGCATTTTGACTGCCTTTTGGGCTGGAGATTTTCGAGGTTTGAGGCATGGCTTGCTACACCCCCTGCTCTTGAGATTCTCCCGGATGTGGGCTGCATTTTGGCTGCTATTTGGGCTGGAGCTTCTCGTGGTTTGAGGCCTGGCTTGCTCCACCCCCTGCTCTTGAGATTATCCCGGAGGTGGGCTACATTTTGACTGCCTTTTGGGCTGGAGCTTCTCGTGGTTTGAGGCCTGGCTTGCTCCACCCCCTGCTCTTGAGATTCTCCTGGATGTGGGCTGCATTTTGGCTGCCTTTTGGGCTGGAGCTTCTTGTGGTTTGAGGCCTGGCTTGCTCCACCCCCTGCTCTTGAGATTCTCCCAGATGTGGGCTGCATTTTGGCTGATTCTTGCGCTGGAGCTTCCCGTGGTTTGAGGCCTGGTTTCATCCACCCCCTGCTCTTGAGATTCTCCCGGAGGTGGGCTGCATTTTGACTGCCTTTTGGGCTGGAGATTTTCGAGGTTTGAGGCCTGGCTTGCTCCACCCCTTGCTCTTGAGATTCTCCCGGAGGTGGGCTGCATTTTGGCTGCCTTTTGGGCTGGAGCTTCTCGTGGTTTGAGGCCTGGCTTGCTCCACCCCCTGCTCTTGAGATTCTCCCGGATGTGGGCTGCATTTTGGCTGATTCTTGGGCTGGAGCTTCCCGTGGTTTGAGGCCTGGCTTGCTCCACCCCCTGCTCTTGAGATTCTCCCGGAGGTGGGCTGCATTTTGGCTGCCTTTTGGGCTGGAGCTTCTCGTGGTTTGAGGCCTGGCCTTCTCCACCCCCTGCTCTTGAGATTCTCCCAGATGTGGTCTGCATTTTGGCTGATTCTTGGGCTGGAGCTTCTCGTGGTTTGAGGCCTGGCTTCCTCCACCCCCTGCTCTTGAGATTCTCCCGGATGTGGGCTGCATTTTGGCTGCCTTTTGGGCTGGAGCTTCTTGTGGTTTGAGGCCTGGCTTGCTCCATCCCCTGCTCTTGAGATTCTCCCGGATGTGGGCTGCATTTTGGCTGCCTTTTGGGCTGGAGCTTCTCGTGGTTTGAGGCCTGGCTTGCTCCACCCCCTGCTCTTGAGATTCTCCCGGATGTGGGCTGCATTTTGGCTGATACTTGGGCTGTAGATTCTCTTGGTTTGAGGCCTGGCTTGCTCCACCCCCTGCTCTTGAGATTCTCCCGGATGTGGGCTGCATTTTGGCTGACTTTTGGGCTGGAGCTTCTCGTGGTTTGAGGCCTGGCTTGCTCCACCCCCTGCTCTTGAGATTCTCCCGGAGGTGGGCTGCATTTTGGCTGCCTTTTGGGCTGGAGCTTCTCGTGGTTTGAGGCCTGGCTTGCTCCACCCCCTGCTCTTGAGATTCTCCCGGATGTGGGCTGCATTTTGGCTGACACTTGGACTGGAGCTTCTCGTGGTTTGAGGCCTGGCTTGCTCCACCCCCTGCTCTTGAGATTCTCCCGGAGGTGGGCTGCATTTTGGCTGCCTTTTGGGCTGGAGCTTCTCGTGGTTTGAGGCCTGGCTTGCTCCACCCCCTGCTCTTGAGATTCTCCCGCATGTGGGCTGCATTTTGGCTGCCTTTTGGGCTGGAGCTTCTCGTGGTTTGAGGCCTGGCTTTCTCCACCCCCTGCTCTTGAGATTCTCCCGGATGTGGGCTGCATTTTGGCTGCCTTTAAGGCTGGAGCTTCTCGTGGTTTGAGGCCTGGCTTGCTCCACCTCCTGCTCTTGAGATTCTCCTGGATGTGGGCTGTATTTTGGCTGCCTTTTGGGCTGGAGCTTCTCTTGGGTTGAGGCCTGGCTTGCTCCACCCCCTGCTCTTGAGATTCTCCCGGAGGTGGGCTGGATTTTGGCTGCCTTTTGGGCTGGAGCTTCTCGTGGTTTGAGGCCTGGCTTGCTCCACCCCCTGCTCTTGAGATTCTCCCGGATGTGGGCTGCATTTTGGCTGATTCTTGGGCTGGAGCTTCTTGTGGTTTGAGGCCTGGCTTGCTCCACCCCCTGCTCTTGAGATTCTCCCGCATGTGGGCTGCATTTTGGCTGCCTTTTGGGCTGGAGCTTCTCGTGGTTTGAGGCCTGGCTTTCTCCACCCCCTGCTCTTGAGATTCTCCCGGATGTGGGCTGCATTTTGGCTGCCTTTAAGGCTGGAGCTTCTCGTGGTTTGAGGCCTGGCTTGCTCCACCCCCTGCTCTTGAGATTCTCCTGGATGTGGGCTGTATTTTGGCTGCCTTTTGGGCTGGAGCTTCTCTTGGGTTGAGGCCTGGCTTGCTCCACCCCCTGCTCTTGAGATTCTCCCGGAGGTGGGCTGGATTTTGGCTGCCTTTTGGGCTGGAGCTTCTCGTGGTTTGAGGCCTGGCTTGCTCCACCCCCTGCTCTTGAGATTCTCCCGGATGTGGGCTGCATTTTGGCTGATTCTTGGGCTGGAGCTTCTCGTGGTTTGAGGCCTGGCTTGCTCCACCCCCTGCTCTTGAGATTCTCCCGGATGTGGGCTGCATTTTGGCTGCCTTTTGGGTTGGAGCTTCTCGTGGTTTGAGGCCTGGCTTGCTCCACCCCCTGCTCTTGAGATTCTCCCGGAGGTGGGCTGCATTTTGGCTGCCTTTTGGGCTGGAGCTTCTCGTGGTTTGAGGCCTGGCTTGCTCCACCCCCTGCTCTTGAGATTCTCCAGGAGGTGGGCTGCATTTTGGCTGCATTTTGAGCTGGAGCTTCTCGTGATTTGAGGCCTGGCTTGCTCCACCCCCTGCTCTTGAGATTGTCCCGCATGTGGGCTGCATTTTGGCTGCATTTTGGGCTGGAGCTTCTCGTGGTTTGAGGCCTGGCTTGCTCCTCCCCCTGCTCTTGAGATTCTCCGGATGTGGGCTGGATTTTGGCTGCCTTTTGGGCTGGAGCTTCTCAAGGTTTGAGGCCTGGCTTGCTCGACCCCCTGCTCTTTATATGCTCCTGGATGTGGGCTGCATTTTGGCTGCCTTTTGGGCTGGAGCTTCTCGTGGTTTGAGGCCTGGCTTGCTCCACCCCCTGCTCTTGAGATTCTCCCAGATGTGGGCTGCATTTTGGCTGCCTTTTGGGCTGGAGCTTCTCGGGGATTGAGGCCTGGCTTGCTCCACCCTCTGCTCTTGAGATTCTCCCGTATGTGGGCTGCATTTTGACTTCATTGTGGCCTGGAGCTTCTCGTGGTTTGAGGCCTGGCTTGCTCCACCCCCTGCTCTTGAGATTCTCCCGGATGTGGGCTGCATTTTGGCTGCATATTGGGCTGGAGCTTCTCGTGGTTTGAGGCCTGGCTTGCTCCACCACCTGCTCTTGAGATTCTCCCGGATGTGGGCTGCATTTTGGCTGCCTGTTGGGCTGGAGCTTCTCGTGGTTTGAGGCCTGGCTTGCTCCACCCCCTGCTCTTGAGATTCTCCCGGATGTGGGCTGCATTTTGGCTGCCTTTTGGGCTGGAGCTTCTCGTGGTTTGAGGCCTGGCTTCCTCCACCCCCTGCTCTTGAGATTCTCCCGGATGTGGGCTGCATTTTGGCTGCATTTTGGGCTGGAGCTTCTCGTGGTTTGAGGCCTGGCTTGCTCCACCCCCTGCTCTTGAGATTCTCCCGGAGGTGGGCTGCATTTTGGCTGCCTTTTGGGCTGGAGCTTCTCGTGGTTTGAGGCCTGGCTTGCTCCACCCCCTGCTCTTGAGATTCTCCCGGATGTGGGCTGCATTTTGGCTGCCTTTTGGGCTGGAGCTTCTCGTGGTTTGAGGCCTGGCTTGCTCCACCCCCTGCTCTTGAGATTCTCCCGGAGGTGGGCTGCATTTTGGCTGCCTTTTGGGCTGGAGCTTCTCGTGGTTTGAGGCCTGGCTTGCTCCACCCCCTGCTCTTGAGATTCTCCCGGAGGTGGGCTGCATTTTGGCTGCCTTTTGGGCTGGAGCTTCTCGTGGTTTGAGGCCTGGCTTGCTCCACCCCCTGCTCTTGAGATTCTCCCGGAGGAGGGCTGCATTTTGGCTGCCTTTTGGGCTGGAGCTTCTCGTGGTTTGAGGCCTGGCTTGCTCCACCCCCTGCTCTTGAGATTCTCCCGGAGGTGGGCTGCATTTTGGCTGCCTTTTGGGCTGGAGCTTCTCGGGGTTTGAGGCCTGGCTTGCTCCACCCCCTGCTCTTGAGATTCTCCCGGATGTGGGCTGCATTTTGGCTGATACTTGGGCTGTAGATTCTCTTGGTTTGAGGCCTGGCTTGCTCCACCCCCTGCTCTTGTGATTCTCCTGGATGTGGGCTGCATTTTGGCTGATTATTGGGCTGGAGCTTCTTGTGGTTTGAGGCCTGGCTTGCTACACCCCCTGCTCTTGAGATTCTCCCAGATGTGGGCTGCATTTTGGCTGATTCTTGCGCTGGAGCTTCCCGTGGTTTGAGGCCTGGTTTCATCCACCCCCTGCTCTTGAGATTCTCCCGGAGGTGGGCTGCATTTTGACTGCCTTTTGGGCTGGAGATTTTCGAGGTTTGAGGCATGGCTTGCTACACCCCCTGCTCTTGAGATTCTCCCGGATGTGGGCTGCATTTTGGCTGCCTTTTGGGCTGGAGCTTCTCGTGGTTTGAGGCCTGGCTTGCTCCACCCCCTGCTCTTGAGATTATCCCGGAGGTGGGCTACATTTTGACTGCCTTTTGGGCTGGAGCTTCTCGTGGTTTGAGGCCTGGCTTGCTCCACCCCCTGCTCTTGAGATTCTCCCGGATGTGGGCTGCATTTTGGCTGCATTTTGGGCTGGAGCTTCTCGTGGTTTGAGGCCTGGCTTGCTCCACCCCCTGCTCTTGAGATTCTCCCGGATGTGGGCTGGATTTTGGCTGCCTTTTGGGCTGGAGCTTCTCGTGGTTTGAGGCCTGGCTTGCTCCACCCCTTGCTCTTGAGATTCTCCCGGAGGTGGGCTGCATTTTGGCTGCCTTTTGGGCTGGAGCTTCTCGTGGTTTGAGGCCTGGCTTGCTCCACCCCCTGCTCTTGAGATTCTCCCGGATGTGGGCTGCATTTTGGCTGATTCTTGGGCTGGAGCTTCCCGTGGTTTGAGGCCTGGCTTGCTCCACCCCCTGCTGTTGAGATTCTCCCGGAGGTGGGCTGCATTTTGGCTGCCTTTTGGGCTGGAGCTTCTCGTGGTTTGAGGCCTGGCTTGCTCCACCCCCTGCTCTTGAGATTCTCCCGGATGTGGGCTGCATTTTGGCTGCTTTTTGGGCTGGAGCTTCTCGTGGTTTGAGGCCTGGCTTGCTCCACCCCCTGCTCTTGAGATTCTCCCGGAGGTGGGCTGGATTTTGGCTGCCTTTTGGGCTGGAGCTTCTCGTGGTTTGAGGCCTGGCTTGCTCCACCCCCTGCTCTTGAGATTCTCCCGGATGTGGGCTGCATTTTGGCTGACACTTGGACTGGAGCTTCTCGTGGTTTGAGGCCTGGCTTGCTCCACCCCCTGCTCTTGAGATTCTCCCGGAGGTGGGCTGCATTTTGGCTGCCTTTTGGGCTGGAGCTTCTCGTGGTTTGAGGCCTGGCTTGCTCCACCCCCTGCTCTTGAGATTCTCCCGCATGTGGGCTGCATTTTGGCTGCATTTTGGGCTGGAGCTTCTCGTGGTTTGAGGCCTGGCTTTCTCCACCCCCTGCTCTTGAGATTCTCCCGGATGTGGGCTGCATTTTGGCTGCCTTTAAGGCTGGAGCTTCTCGTGGTTTGAGGCCTGGCTTGCTCCACCCCCTGCTCTTGAGATTCTCCTGGATGTGGGCTGTATTTTGGCTGCCTTTTGGGCTGGAGCTTCTCTTGGGTTGAGGCCTGGCTTGCTCCACCCCCTGCTCTTGAGATTCTCCCGGAGGTGGGCTGGATTTTGGCTGCCTTTTGGGCTGGAGCTTCTCGTGGTTTGAGGCCTGGCTTGCTCCACCCCCTGCTCTTGAGATTCTCCCGGATGTGGGCTGCATTTTGGCTGCCTTTTGGGTTGGAGCTTCTCGTGGTTTGAGGCCTGGCTTGCTCCACCCCCTGCTCTTGAGATTCTCCCGGAGGTGGGCTGCATTTTGGCTGCATTTTGAGCTGGAGCTTCTCGTGATTTGAGGCCTGGCTTGCTCCACCCCCTGCTCTTGAGATTGTCCCGCATGTGGGCTGCATTTTGGCTGCATTTTGGGCTGGAGCTTCTCGTGGTTTGAGGCCTGGCTTGCTCCTCCCCCTGCTCTTGAGATTCTCCGGATGTGGGCTGGATTTTGGCTGCCTTTTGGGCTGGAGCTTCTCAAGGTTTGAGGCCTGGCTTGCTCGACCCCCTGCTCTTTATATGCTCCTGGATGTGGTCTGCATTTTGGCTTCATTTTGGGCTGGAGCTTCTCGTGGTTTGAGGCCTGGCTTGCTCCACCCCCTGCTCTTGAGATTCTCCCAGATGTGGGCTGCATTTTAGCTGCCTTTTGGTCTGGAGCTTCTCGTGGTTTGAGGCCTGGCTTGCTCCACCCCATGCTCTTGAGATTCTCCCGGATGTGGGCTGCATTTTGGCTGCATTTTGTGCTGGAGCTTCTCGTGGTTTGAGGCCTGGCTTGCTCCAATCCCCTGCTCTTGATATTCTCCCAGATGTGGGCTGCATTTTGGCTGATTCTTTGGGGCTGGAGCTTCTTGTGGTTTGAGTCCTGGCTTGCTCCACCCCCTGCTCTTGAGATTCTCCCGGATGTGGGCTACATTTTGACTGCCTTTTGGGCTGGAGCTTCTCGTGGTTTGAGGCCTGGCTTGCTCCACCCCCTGCTCTTGAGATTCTCCCGGATGTGGGCTGCATTTTGGCTGCCTTTTGGGCTGGAGCTTCTCGTGGTTTGAGGCCTGGCTTGCTCCACCCCCTGCTCTTGAGATTCTCCCGGATGTGGGCTGGATTTTGGCTGCCTTTTGGGCTGGAGCTTCTCGTGGTTTGAGGCCTGGCTTGCTCCACCCCCTGCTCTTGAGATTCTCCCGGAGGTGGGCTGCATTTTGGCTGCCTTTTGGGCTGGAGCTTCTCGTGGTTTGAGGCCTGGCTTGCTCCACCCCCTGCTCTTGAGATTCTCCCGGATGTGGGCTGCATTTTGGCTGATTCTTGGGCTGGAGCTTCTCGTGGTTTGAGGCCTGGCTTGCTCCACCCCCTGCTGTTGAGATTCTCCCGGAGGTGGGCTGCATTTTGGCTGCCTTTTGGGCTGGAGCTTCTCGGGGTTTGAGGCCTGGCTTGCTCCACCCCCTGCTCTTGAGATTCTCCCGGATGTGGGCTGCATTTTGGCTGCCTTTTGGGCTGGAGCTTCTCGTGGTTTGAGGCCTGGCTTGCTCCACCCCCTGCTCTTGAGATTCTCCCAGATGTGGTCTGCATTTTGGCTGATTCTTGGGCTGGAGCTTCTCGTGGTTTGAGGCCTGGCTTGCTCCACCCCCTGCTCTTGAGATTCTCCCGGAGGTGGGCTGCATTTTGGCTGCCTTTTGGGCTGGAGCTTCTCGTGGTTTGAGGCCTGGCTTGCTCCACCCCCTGCTCTTGAGATTCTCCAGGAGGTGGGCTGCATTTTGGCTGCATTTTGAGCTGGAGCTTCTCGTGATTTGAGGCCTGGCTTGCTCCACCCCCTGCTCTTGAGATTGTCCCGCATGTGGGCTGCATTTTGGCTGCATTTTGGGCTGGAGCTTCTCGTGGTTTGAGGCCTGGCTTGCTCCTCCCCCTGCTCTTGAGATTCTCCGGATGTGGGCTGGATTTTGGCTGCCTTTTGGGCTGGAGCTTCTCAAGGTTTGAGGCCTGGCTTGCTCGACCCCCTGCTCTTTATATGCTCCTGGATGTGGTCTGCATTTTGGCTTCATTTTGGGCTGGAGCTTCTCGTGGTTTGAGGCCTGGCTTGCTCCACCCCCTGCTCTTGAGATTCTCCCAGATGTGGGCTGCATTTTAGCTGCCTTTTGGTCTGGAGCTTCTCGTGGTTTGAGGCCTGGCTTGCTCCACCCCCTGCTCTTGAGATTCTCCCGGATGTGGGCTGCATTTTGGCTGCATTTTGTGCTGGAGCTTCTCGTGGTTTGAGGCCTGGCTTCTCCAATCCCCTGCTCTTGATATTCTCCCAGATGTGGGCTGCATTTTGGCTGATTCTTTGGGGCTGGAGCTTCTTGTGGTTTGAGTCCTGGCTTGCTCCACCCCCTGCTCTTGAGATTCTCCCGGATGTGGGCTACATTTTGACTGCCTTTTGGGCTGGAGCTTCTCGTGGTTTGAGGCCTGGCTTGCTCCACCCCCTGCTCTTGAGATTCTCCCGGATGTGGGCTGCATTTTGGCTGCCTTTTGGGCTGGAGCTTCTCGTGGTTTGAGGCCTGGCTTGCTCCACCCCCTGCTCTTGAGATTCTCCCGGAGGTGGGCTGCATTTTGGCTGCCTTTTGGGCTGGAGCTTCTCGTGGTTTGAGGCCTGGCTTGCTCCACCCCCTGCTCTTGAGATTCTCCCGGATGTGGGCTGCATTTTGGCTGATTCTTGGGCTGGAGCTTCTCGTGGTTTGAGGCCTGGCTTGCTCCACCCCCTGCTGTTGAGATTCTCCCGGAGGTGGGCTGCATTTTGGCTGCCTTTTGGGCTGGAGCTTCTCGGGGTTTGAGGCCTGGCTTGCTCCACCCCCTGCTCTTGAGATTCTCCCGGATGTGGGCTGCATTTTGGCTGCCTTTTGGGCTGGAGCTTCTCGTGGTTTGAGGCCTGGCTTGCTCCACCCCCTGCTCTTGAGATTCTCCCAGATGTGGTCTGCATTTTGGCTGATTCTTGGGCTGGAGCTTCTCGTGGTTTGAGGCCTGGCTTCCTCCACCCCCTGCTCTTGAGATTCTCCCGGATGTGGGCTGCATTTTGGCTGACTCTTGGGCTGGAGCTTCCCGTGGTTTGAGGCCTGCCTTGCTCCACCCCCTGCTCTTGAGATTCTCCCGGAGGTGGGCTGCATTTTGGCTGCCTTTTGGGCTGGAGCTTCTCGTGGTTTGAGGCCTGGCTTGCTCCACCCCCTGCTCTTGAGATTCTCCCGGAGGTGGGCTGCATTTTGGCTGCCTTTTGGGCTGGAGCTTCTCGTGGTTTGAGGCCTGGCTTGCTCCACCCCCTGCTCTTGAGATTCTCCCGGATGTGGGCTGCATTTTGGCTGATACTTGGGCTGTAGATTCTCTTGGTTTGAGGCCTGGCTTGCTCCACCCCCTGCTCTTGTGATTCTCCCGGATGTGGGCTGCATTTTGGCTGCCTTTTGGGCTGGAGCTTCTTGTGGTTTGAGGCCTGGCTTGCTCCACCCCCTGCTCTTGAGATTCTCCCGGATGTGGGCTGCATTTTGGCTGATTCTTGCGCTGGAGCTTCCCGTGGTTTGAGGCCTGGTTTCCTCCACCCCCTGCTCTTGAGATTCTCCCGGAGGTGGGCTGCATTTTGACTGCCTTTTGGGCTGGAGATTTTCGAGGTTTGAGGCATGGCTTGCTACACCCCCTGCTCTTGAGATTCTCCCGGATGTGGGCTGCATTTTGGCTGCTATTTGGGCTGGAGCTTCTCGTGGTTTGAGGCCTGGCTTGCTCCACCCCCTGCTCTTGAGAATCTCCCGGATGTGGGCTGGATTTTGGCTGCCTTTTGGGCTGGAGCTTCTCGTGGTTTGAGGCCTGGCTTGCTCCACCCCCTGCTCTTGAGATTCTCCCGGAGGTGGGCTGCATTTTGGCTGCCTTTTAGGCTGGAGCTTCCCGTGGTTTGAGGCCTGGCTTGCTCCACCCCCTGCTGTTGAGATTCTCCCGGAGGTGGGCTGCATTTTGGGTGCCTTTTGGGCTGGAGCTTCTCGGGGTTTGAGGCCTGGCTTGCTCCACCCCCTGCTCTTGAGATTCTCCCGGATGTGGGCTGCATTTTGGCTGCGTTTTGGGCTGGAGCTTCTCGTGGTTTGAGGCCTGGCTTGCTCCACCCCCTGCTCTTGAGATTCTCCCAGATGTGGTCTGCATTTTGGCTGATTCTTGGGCTGGAGCTTCTCGTGGTTTGAGGCCTGGCTTCCTCCACCCCCTGCTCTTGAGATTCTCCCGGATGTGGGCTGCATTTTGGCTGCCTTTTGGGCTGGAGCTTCTCGTGGTTTGAGGCCTGGCTTCCTCCACCCCCTGCTCTTGAGATTCTCCCGGAGGTGGGCTGCATTTTGGCTGCCTTTTGGGCTGGAGCTTCTCGTGGTTTGAGGCCTGGCTTGCTCCACCCCCTGCTCTTGAGATTCTCCCGGAGGTGGGCTGCATTTTGGCTGCCTTTTGGGCTGGAGCTTCTCGTGGTTTGAGGCCTGGCTTGCTCCACCCCCTGCTCTTGAGATTCTCCCGGATGTGGGCTGCATTTTGGCTGATACTTGGGCTGTAGATTCTCTTGGTTTGAGGCCTGGCTTGCTCAACCCCCTGCTCTTGAGATTCTCCCGGATGTGGGCTGCATTTTGGCTGCCTTTTGGGCTGGAGCTTCTCGTGGTTTGAGGCCTGGCTTGCTCCACCCCCTGCTCTTGAGATTCTCCCAGATGTGGGCTGCATTTTGGCTGCCTTTTGGGCTGGAGCTTCTCGTGGTTTGAGGCCTGGCTTGCTCCACCCCCTGCTCTTGAGATTCTCCCGTATGTGGGCTGCATTTTGGCTGCCTTTTGGGCTGGAGCTTCTCGTGGTTTGAGGCCTGGCTTGCTCCACCCCCTGCTCTTGAGATTCTCCCGGAGGTGGGCTGGATTTTGGCTGCCTTTTGGGCTGGAGCTTCTCGTGGTTTGAGGCCTGGCTTGCTCCACCCCCTGCTCTTGATATTTTCCTCGATGTGGGCTGCATTTTGGCTGCCTTTTGGGCTGGAGCTTCTCGTGGTTTGAGGCCTGGCTTGCTCCACCCCCTGCTCTTGAGATTCTCCCGGATGTGGGCTGCATTTTGGCTGACTCTTGGGCTGGAGCTTCCCGTGGTTTGAGGCCTGCCTTGCTCCACCCCCTGCTCTTGAGATTCTCCCGGAGGTGGGCTGCATTTTGGCTGCCTTTTGGGCTGGAGCTTCTCGGGGTTTGAGGCCTGGCTTGCTCCACCCCCTGCTCTTGAGATTCTCCCGGATGTGGGCTGCATTTTGGCTGCCTTTTGGGCTGGAGCTTCTCGTGGTTTGAGGCCTGGCTTGCTCCACCCCCTGCTCTTGAGATTCTCCCAGATGTGGTCTGCATTTTGGCTGATTCTTGGGCTGGAGCTTCCCGTGGTTTGAGGCCTGGGTTGCTCCACCCCCTGCTGTTGAGATTCTCCCGGAGGTGGGCTGCATTTTGGCTGCCTTTTGGGCTGGAGCTTCTCGAGGTTTGAGGCCTGGCTTGCTCCACCCCCTGCTCTTGAGATTCTCCCGGATGTGGGCTGCATTTTGGCTGCCTTTTGGGCTGGAGCTTCTCGTGGTTTGAGGCCTGGCTTGCTCCACCCCCTGCTCTTGAGATTCTCCCAGATGTGGTCTGCATTTTGGCTGATTCTTGGGCTGGAGCTTCTCGTGGTTTGAGGCCTGGCTTCCTCCACCCCCTGCTCTTGAGATTCTCCCGGATGTGGGCTGCATTTTGGCTGCCTTTTGGGCTGGAGCTTCTCGTGGTTTGAGGCCTGGCTTGCTCCACCCCCTGCTCTTGAGATTCTCCCGGAGGTGGGCTGCATTTTGGCTGATACTTGGGCTGTAGATTCTCTTGGTTTGAGGCCTGGCTTGCTCCACCCCCTGCTCTTGAGATTCTCCCGGATGTGGGCTGCATTTTGGCTGCCTTTTGGGCTGGAGCTTCTCGTGGTTTGAGGCCTGGCTTGCTCCACCCCCTGCTCTTGAGATTCTCCCGGAGGTGGGCTGCATTTTGGCTGCCTTTTGGGCTGGAGCTTCTCGTGGTTTGAGGCCTGGCTTGCTCCACCCCCTGCTCTTGAGATTCTCCCGCATGTGGGCTGCATTTTGGCTGCATTTTGGGCTGGAGCTTCTCGTGGTTTGAGGCCTGGCTTGCTCCACCCCCTGCTCTTGAGATTCTCCCGGAGGTGGGCTGCATTTTGGCTGCCTTTTGGGCTGGAGCTTCTCGTGGTTTGAGGCCTGGCTTGCTCCACCCCCTGCTCTTGAGATTCTCCAGGAGGTGGGCTGCATTTTGGCTGCATTTTGAGCTGGAGCTTCTCGTGATTTGAGGCCCGGCTTGCTCCACCCCCTGCTCTTGAGATTGTCCCGCATGTGGGCTGCATTTTGGCTGCATTTTGGGCTGGAGCTTCTCGTGGTTTGAGGCCTGGCTTGCTCCACCCCCTGCTCTTGAGATTATCCTGGAGGTGGGCTACATTTTGACTGCCTTTTGGGCTGGAGCTTCTCGTGGTTTGAGGCCTGGCTTGCTCCACCCCCTGCTCTTGAGATTCTCCCGGATGTGGGCTGCATTTTGGCTGATACTTGGGCTGGAGCTTCTCTTGGTTTGAGGCCTGGCTTGCTCCACCCCCTGCTCTTGAGATTCTCCCGGATGTGGGCTGCATTTTGGCTGCCTTTTGGGCTGGAGCTTCTCGTGGTTTGAGGCCTGGCTTGCTCCACCCCCTGCTCTTGAGATTCTCCCGGAGGTGGGCTGCATTTTGGCTGCCTTTTGGGCTGGAGCTTCTCGTGGTTTGAGGCCTGGCTTGCTCCACCCCCTGCTCTTGAGATTGTCCCGCATGTGGGCTGCATTTTGGCTGCATTTTGGGCTGGAGCTTCTCGTGGTTTGAGGCCTGGCTTGCTCCTCCCCCTGCTCTTGAGATTCTCCGGATGTGGGCTGGATTTTGGCTGCCTTTTGGGCTGGAGCTTCTCAAGGTTTGAGGCCTGGCTTGCTCGACCCCCTGCTCTTTATATGCTCCTGGATGTGGTCTGCATTTTGGCTTCATTTTGGGCTGGAGCTTCTCGTGGTTTGAGGCCTGGCTTGCTCCACCCCCTGCTCTTGAGATTCTCCCAGATGTGGGCTGCATTTTAGCTGCCTTTTGGTCTGGAGCTTCTCGTGGTTTGAGGCCTGGCTTGCTCCACCCCCTGCTCTTGAGATTCTCCCGGATGTGGGCTGCATTTTGGCTGCATTTTGTGCTGGAGCTTCTCGTGGTTTGAGGCCTGGCTTCTCCAATCCCCTGCTCTTGATATTCTCCCAGATGTGGGCTGCATTTTGGCTGATTCTTTGGGGCTGGAGCTTCTTGTGGTTTGAGTCCTGGCTTGCTCCACCCCCTGCTCTTGAGATTCTCCCGGATGTGGGCTACATTTTGACTGCCTTTTGGGCTGGAGCTTCTCGTGGTTTGAGGCCTGGCTTGCTCCACCCCCTGCTCTTGAGATTCTCCCGGATGTGGGCTGCATTTTGGCTGCCTTTTGGGCTGGAGCTTCTCGTGGTTTGAGGCCTGGCTTGCTCCACCCCCTGCTCTTGAGATTCTCCCGGATGTGGGCTGGATTTTGGCTGCCTTTTGGGCTGGAGCTTCTCGTGGTTTGAGGCCTGGCTTGCTCCACCCCCTGCTCTTGAGATTCTCCCGGAGGTGGGCTGCATTTTGGCTGCCTTTTGGGCTGGAGCTTCTCGTGGTTTGAGGCCTGGCTTGCTCCACCCCCTGCTCTTGAGATTCTCCCGGAGGTGGGCTGCATTTTGGCTGATTCTTGGGCTGGAGCTTCTCGTGGTTTGAGGCCTGGCTTGCTCCACCCCCTGCTGTTGAGATTCTCCCGGAGGTGGGCTGCATTTTGGCTGCCTTTTGGGCTGGAGCTTCTCGGGGTTTGAGGCCTGGCTTGCTCCACCCCCTGCTCTTGAGATTCTCCCGGATGTGGGCTGCATTTTGGCTGCCTTTTGGGCTGGAGCTTCTCGTGGTTTGAGGCCTGGCTTGCTCCACCCCCTGCTCTTGAGATTCTCCCAGATGTGGTCTGCATTTTGGCTGATTCTTGGGCTGGAGCTTCTCGTGGTTTGAGGCCTGGCTTCCTCCACCCCCTGCTCTTGAGATTCTCCCGGATGTGGGCTGCATTTTGGCTGATTCTTGGGCTGGAGCTTCCCGTGGTTTGAGGCCTGCCTTGCTCCACCCCCTGCTCTTGAGATTCTCCCGGAGGTGGGCTGCATTTTGGCTGCCTTTTGGGCTGGAGCTTCTCGTGGTTTGAGGCCTGGCTTGCTCCACCCCCTGCTCTTGAGATTCTCCCGCATGTGGGCTGCATTTTGGCTGCATTTTGGGCTGGAGCTTCTCGTGGTTTGAGGCCTGGCTTGCTCCACCCCCTGCTCTTGAGATTCTCCCGGAGGTGGGCTGCATTTTGGCTGCCTTTTGGGCTGGAGCTTCTCGTGGTTTGAGGCCTGGCTTGCTCCACCCCCTGCTCTTGAGATTCTCCAGGAGGTGGGCTGCATTTTGGCTGCATTTTGAGCTGGAGCTTCTCGTGATTTGAGGCCCGGCTTGCTCCACCCCCTGCTCTTGAGATTGTCCCGCATGTGGGCTGCATTTTGGCTGCATTTTGGGCTGGAGCTTCTCGTGGTTTGAGGCCTGGCTTGCTCCACCCCCTGCTCTTGAGATTATCCTGGAGGTGGGCTACATTTTGACTGCCTTTTGGGCTGGAGCTTCTCGTGGTTTGAGGCCTGGCTTGCTCCACCCCCTGCTCTTGAGATTCTCCCGGATGTGGGCTGCATTTTGGCTGATACTTGGGCTGGAGCTTCTCTTGGTTTGAGGCCTGGCTTGCTCCACCCCCTGCTCTTGAGATTCTCCCGGATGTGGGCTGCATTTTGGCTGCCTTTTGGGCTGGAGCTTCTCGTGGTTTGAGGCCTGGCTTGCTCCACCCCCTGCTCTTGAGATTCTCCCGGAGGTGGGCTGCATTTTGGCTGCCTTTTGGGCTGGAGCTTCTCGTGGTTTGAGGCCTGGCTTGCTCCACCCCCTGCTCTTGAGATTGTCCCGCATGTGGGCTGCATTTTGGCTGCATTTTGGGCTGGAGCTTCTCGTGGTTTGAGGCCTGGCTTGCTCCTCCCCCTGCTCTTGAGATTCTCCGGATGTGGGCTGGATTTTGGCTGCCTTTTGGGCTGGAGCTTCTCAAGGTTTGAGGCCTGGCTTGCTCGACCCCCTGCTCTTTATATGCTCCTGGATGTGGTCTGCATTTTGGCTTCATTTTGGGCTGGAGCTTCTCGTGGTTTGAGGCCTGGCTTGCTCCACCCCCTGCTCTTGAGATTCTCCCAGATGTGGGCTGCATTTTAGCTGCCTTTTGGTCTGGAGCTTCTCGTGGTTTGAGGCCTGGCTTGCTCCACCCCCTGCTCTTGAGATTCTCCCGGATGTGGGCTGCATTTTGGCTGCATTTTGTGCTGGAGCTTCTCGTGGTTTGAGGCCTGGCTTCTCCAATCCCCTGCTCTTGATATTCTCCCAGATGTGGGCTGCATTTTGGCTGATTCTTTGGGGCTGGAGCTTCTTGTGGTTTGAGTCCTGGCTTGCTCCACCCCCTGCTCTTGAGATTCTCCCGGATGTGGGCTACATTTTGACTGCCTTTTGGGCTGGAGCTTCTCGTGGTTTGAGGCCTGGCTTGCTCCACCCCCTGCTCTTGAGATTCTCCCGGATGTGGGCTGCATTTTGGCTGCCTTTTGGGCTGGAGCTTCTCGTGGTTTGAGGCCTGGCTTGCTCCACCCCCTGCTCTTGAGATTCTCCCGGATGTGGGCTGGATTTTGGCTGCCTTTTGGGCTGGAGCTTCTCGTGGTTTGAGGCCTGGCTTGCTCCACCCCCTGCTCTTGAGATTCTCCCGGAGGTGGGCTGCATTTTGGCTGCCTTTTGGGCTGGAGCTTCTCGTGGTTTGAGGCCTGGCTTGCTCCACCCCCTGCTCTTGAGATTCTCCCGGAGGTGGGCTGCATTTTGGCTGATACTTGGGCTGTAGATTCTCTTGGTTTGAGGCCTGGCTTGCTCCACCCCCTGCTCTTGAGATTCTCCCGGATGTGGGCTGCATTTTGGCTGCCTTTTGGGCTGGAGCTTCTCGTGGTTTGAGGCCTGGCTTGCTCCACCCCCTGCTCTTGAGATTCTCCCGGAGGTGGGCTGCATTTTGGCTGCCTTTTGGGCTGGAGCTTCTCGTGGTTTGAGGCCTGGCTTGCTCCACCCCCTGCTCTTGAGATTCTCCCGCATGTGGGCTGCATTTTGGCTGCATTTTGGGCTGGAGCTTCTCGTGGTTTGAGGCCTGGCTTGCTCCACCCCCTGCTCTTGAGATTCTCCCGGAGGTGGGCTGCATTTTGGCTGCCTTTTGGGCTGGAGCTTCTCGTGGTTTGAGGCCTGGCTTGCTCCACCCCCTGCTCTTGAGATTCTCCAGGAGGTGGGCTGCATTTTGGCTGCATTTTGAGCTGGAGCTTCTCGTGATTTGAGGCCCGGCTTGCTCCACCCCCTGCTCTTGAGATTGTCCCGCATGTGGGCTGCATTTTGGCTGCATTTTGGGCTGGAGCTTCTCGTGGTTTGAGGCCTGGCTTGCTCCACCCCCTGCTCTTGAGATTATCCTGGAGGTGGGCTACATTTTGACTGCCTTTTGGGCTGGAGCTTCTCGTGGTTTGAGGCCTGGCTTGCTCCACCCCCTGCTCTTGAGATTCTCCCGGATGTGGGCTGCATTTTGGCTGATACTTGGGCTGGAGCTTCTCTTGGTTTGAGGCCTGGCTTGCTCCACCCCCTGCTCTTGAGATTCTCCCGGATGTGGGCTGCATTTTGGCTGCCTTTTGGGCTGGAGCTTCTCGTGGTTTGAGGCCTGGCTTGCTCCACCCCCTGCTCTTGAGATTCTCCCGGAGGTGGGCTGCATTTTGGCTGCCTTTTGGGCTGGAGCTTCTCGTGGTTTGAGGCCTGGCTTGCTCCACCCCCTGCTCTTGAGATTGTCCCGCATGTGGGCTGCATTTTGGCTGCATTTTGGGCTGGAGCTTCTCGTGGTTTGAGGCCTGGCTTGCTCCTCCCCCTGCTCTTGAGATTCTCCGGATGTGGGCTGGATTTTGGCTGCCTTTTGGGCTGGAGCTTCTCAAGGTTTGAGGCCTGGCTTGCTCGACCCCCTGCTCTTTATATGCTCCTGGATGTGGTCTGCATTTTGGCTTCATTTTGGGCTGGAGCTTCTCGTGGTTTGAGGCCTGGCTTGCTCCACCCCCTGCTCTTGAGATTCTCCCAGATGTGGGCTGCATTTTAGCTGCCTTTTGGTCTGGAGCTTCTCGTGGTTTGAGGCCTGGCTTGCTCCACCCCCTGCTCTTGAGATTCTCCCGGATGTGGGCTGCATTTTGGCTGCATTTTGTGCTGGAGCTTCTCGTGGTTTGAGGCCTGGCTTCTCCAATCCCCTGCTCTTGATATTCTCCCAGATGTGGGCTGCATTTTGGCTGATTCTTTGGGGCTGGAGCTTCTTGTGGTTTGAGTCCTGGCTTGCTCCACCCCCTGCTCTTGAGATTCTCCCGGATGTGGGCTACATTTTGACTGCCTTTTGGGCTGGAGCTTCTCGTGGTTTGAGGCCTGGCTTGCTCCACCCCCTGCTCTTGAGATTCTCCCGGATGTGGGCTGCATTTTGGCTGCCTTTTGGGCTGGAGCTTCTCGTGGTTTGAGGCCTGGCTTGCTCCACCCCCTGCTCTTGAGATTCTCCCGGATGTGGGCTGGATTTTGGCTGCCTTTTGTGCTGGAGCTTCTCGTGGTTTGAGGCCTGGCTTGCTCCACCCCCTGCTCTTGAGATTGTCCCGCATGTGGGCTGCATTTTGGCTGCATTTTGGGCTGGAGCTTCTCGTGGTTTGAGGCCTGGCTTGCTCCTCCCCCTGCTCTTGAGATTCTCCGGATGTGGGCTGGATTTTGGCTGCCTTTTGGGCTGGAGCTTCTCAAGGTTTGAGGCCTGGCTTGCTCGACCCCCTGCTCTTTATATGCTCCTGGATGTGGTCTGCATTTTGGCTTCATTTTGGGCTGGAGCTTCTCGTGGTTTGAGGCCTGGCTTGCTCCACCCCCTGCTCTTGAGATTCTCCCAGATGTGGGCTGCATTTTAGCTGCCTTTTGGTCTGGAGCTTCTCGTGGTTTGAGGCCTGGCTTGCTCCACCCCCTGCTCTTGAGATTCTCCCGGATGTGGGCTGCATTTTGGCTGCCTTTTGGGCTGGAGCTTCTCGTGGTTTGAGGCCTGGCTTGCTCCACCCCCTGCTCTTGAGATTCTCCCGGAGGTGGGCTGCATTTTGGCTGCCTTTTGGGCTGGAGCTTCTCGTGGTTTGAGGCCTGGCTTGCTCCACCCCCTGCTCTTGAGATTGTCCCGCATGTGGGCTGCATTTTGGCTGCATTTTGGGCTGGAGCTTCTCGTGGTTTGAGGCCTGGCTTGCTCCTCCCCCTGCTCTTGAGATTCTCCGGATGTGGGCTGGATTTTGGCTGCCTTTTGGGCTGGAGCTTCTCAAGGTTTGAGGCCTGGCTTGCTCGACCCCCTGCTCTTTATATGCTCCTGGATGTGGTCTGCATTTTGGCTTCATTTTGGGCTGGAGCTTCTCGTGGTTTGAGGCCTGGCTTGCTCCACCCCCTGCTCTTGAGATTCTCCCAGATGTGGGCTGCATTTTAGCTGCCTTTTGGTCTGGAGCTTCTCGTGGTTTGAGGCCTGGCTTGCTCCACCCCCTGCTCTTGAGATTCTCCCGGATGTGGGCTGCATTTTGGCTGCATTTTGTGCTGGAGCTTCTCGTGGTTTGAGGCCTGGCTTCTCCAATCCCCTGCTCTTGATATTCTCCCAGATGTGGGCTGCATTTTGGCTGATTCTTTGGGGCTGGAGCTTCTTGTGGTTTGAGTCCTGGCTTGCTCCACCCCCTGCTCTTGAGATTCTCCCGGATGTGGGCTACATTTTGACTGCCTTTTGGGCTGGAGCTTCTCGTGGTTTGAGGCCTGGCTTGCTCCACCCCCTGCTCTTGAGATTCTCCCGGATGTGGGCTGCATTTTGGCTGCCTTTTGGGCTGGAGCTTCTCGTGGTTTGAGGCCTGGCTTGCTCCACCCCCTGCTCTTGAGATTCTCCCGGATGTGGGCTGGATTTTGGCTGCCTTTTGGGCTGGAGCTTCTCGTGGTTTGAGGCCTGGCTTGCTCCACCCCCTGCTCTTGAGATTGTCCCGCATGTGGGCTGCATTTTGGCTGCATTTTGGGCTGGAGCTTCTCGTGGTTTGAGGCCTGGCTTGCTCCTCCCCCTGCTCTTGAGATTCTCCGGATGTGGGCTGGATTTTGGCTGCCTTTTGGGCTGGAGCTTCTCAAGGTTTGAGGCCTGGCTTGCTCGACCCCCTGCTCTTTATATGCTCCTGGATGTGGTCTGCATTTTGGCTTCATTTTGGGCTGGAGCTTCTCGTGGTTTGAGGCCTGGCTTGCTCCACCCCCTGCTCTTGAGATTCTCCCAGATGTGGGCTGCATTTTAGCTGCCTTTTGGTCTGGAGCTTCTCGTGGTTTGAGGCCTGGCTTGCTCCACCCCCTGCTCTTGAGATTCTCCCGGATGTGGGCTGCATTTTGGCTGCCTTTTGGGCTGGAGCTTCTCGTGGTTTGAGGCCTGGCTTGCTCCACCCCCTGCTCTTGAGATTCTCCCGGAGGTGGGCTGCATTTTGGCTGCCTTTTGGGCTGGAGCTTCTCGTGGTTTGAGGCCTGGCTTGCTCCACCCCCTGCTCTTGAGATTGTCCCGCATGTGGGCTGCATTTTGGCTGCATTTTGGGCTGGAGCTTCTCGTGGTTTGAGGCCTGGCTTGCTCCTCCCCCTGCTCTTGAGATTCTCCGGATGTGGGCTGGATTTTGGCTGCCTTTTGGGCTGGAGCTTCTCAAGGTTTGAGGCCTGGCTTGCTCGACCCCCTGCTCTTTATATGCTCCTGGATGTGGTCTGCATTTTGGCTTCATTTTGGGCTGGAGCTTCTCGTGGTTTGAGGCCTGGCTTGCTCCACCCCCTGCTCTTGAGATTCTCCCAGATGTGGGCTGCATTTTAGCTGCCTTTTGGTCTGGAGCTTCTCGTGGTTTGAGGCCTGGCTTGCTCCACCCCCTGCTCTTGAGATTCTCCCGGATGTGGGCTGCATTTTGGCTGCATTTTGTGCTGGAGCTTCTCGTGGTTTGAGGCCTGGCTTCTCCAATCCCCTGCTCTTGATATTCTCCCAGATGTGGGCTGCATTTTGGCTGATTCTTTGGGGCTGGAGCTTCTTGTGGTTTGAGTCCTGGCTTGCTCCACCCCCTGCTCTTGAGATTCTCCCGGAGGTGGGCTGCATTTTGGCTGCCTTTTGGGCTGGAGCTTCTCGTGGTTTGAGGCCTGGCTTGCTCCACCCCCTGCTCTTGAGATTCTCCCGGAGGTGGGCTGCATTTTGGCTGATACTTGGGCTGTAGATTCTCTTGGTTTGAGGCCTGGCTTGCTCCACCCCCTGCTCTTGAGATTCTCCCGGATGTGGGCTGCATTTTGGCTGCCTTTTGGGCTGGAGCTTCTCGTGGTTTGAGGCCTGGCTTGCTCCACCCCCTGCTCTTGAGATTCTCCCGGAGGTGGGCTGCATTTTGGCTGCCTTTTGGGCTGGAGCTTCTCGTGGTTTGAGGCCTGGCTTGCTCCACCCCCTGCTCTTGAGATTCTCCCGCATGTGGGCTGCATTTTGGCTGCATTTTGGGCTGGAGCTTCTCGTGGTTTGAGGCCTGGCTTGCTCCACCCCCTGCTCTTGAGATTCTCCCGGAGGTGGGCTGCATTTTGGCTGCCTTTTGGGCTGGAGCTTCTCGTGGTTTGAGGCCTGGCTTGCTCCACCCCCTGCTCTTGAGATTCTCCAGGAGGTGGGCTGCATTTTGGCTGCATTTTGAGCTGGAGCTTCTCGTGATTTGAGGCCCGGCTTGCTCCACCCCCTGCTCTTGAGATTGTCCCGCATGTGGGCTGCATTTTGGCTGCATTTTGGGCTGGAGCTTCTCGTGGTTTGAGGCCTGGCTTGCTCCACCCCCTGCTCTTGAGATTATCCTGGAGGTGGGCTACATTTTGACTGCCTTTTGGGCTGGAGCTTCTCGTGGTTTGAGGCCTGGCTTGCTCCACCCCCTGCTCTTGAGATTCTCCCGGATGTGGGCTGCATTTTGGCTGATACTTGAGCTGGAGCTTCTCTTGGTTTGAGGCCTGGCTTGCTCCACCCCCTGCTCTTGAGATTCTCCCGGATGTGGGCTGCATTTTGGCTGCCTTTTGGGCTGGAGCTTCTCGTGGTTTGAGGCCTGGCTTGCTCCACCCCCTGCTCTTGAGATTCTCCCGGAGGTGGGCTGCATTTTGGCTGCCTTTTGGGCTGGAGCTTCTCGTGGTTTGAGGCCTGGCTTGCTCCACCCCCTGCTCTTGAGATTGTCCCGCATGTGGGCTGCATTTTGGCTGCATTTTGGGCTGGAGCTTCTCGTGGTTTGAGGCCTGGCTTGCTCCTCCCCCTGCTCTTGAGATTCTCCGGATGTGGGCTGGATTTTGGCTGCCTTTTGGGCTGGAGCTTCTCAAGGTTTGAGGCCTGGCTTGCTCGACCCCCTGCTCTTTATATGCTCCTGGATGTGGTCTGCATTTTGGCTTCATTTTGGGCTGGAGCTTCTCGTGGTTTGAGGCCTGGCTTGCTCCACCCCCTGCTCTTGAGATTCTCCCAGATGTGGGCTGCATTTTAGCTGCCTTTTGGGCTGGAGCTTCTCGTGGTTTGAGGCCTGGCTTGCTCCACCCCCTGCTCTTGAGATTCTCCCGGATGTGGGCTGCATTTTGGCTGCATTTTGTGCTGGAGCTTCTCGTGGTTTGAGGCCTGGCTTCTCCAATCCCCTGCTCTTGATATTCTCCCAGATGTGGGCTGCATTTTGGCTGATTCTTTGGGGCTGGAGCTTCTTGTGGTTTGAGTCCTGGCTTGCTCCACCCCCTGCTCTTGAGATTCTCCCGGATGTGGGCTACATTTTGACTGCCTTTTGGGCTGGAGCTTCTCGTGGTTTGAGGCCTGGCTTGCTCCACCCCCTGCTCTTGAGATTCTCCCGGATGTGGGCTGCATTTTGGCTGCCTTTTGGGCTGGAGCTTCTCGTGGTTTGAGGCCTGGCTTGCTCCACCCCCTGCTCTTGAGATTCTCCCGGATGTGGGCTGGATTTTGGCTGCCTTTTGGGCTGGAGCTTCTCGTGGTTTGAGGCCTGGCTTGCTCCACCCCCTGCTCTTGAGATTCTCCCGGAGGTGGGCTGCATTTTGGCTGCCTTTTGGGCTGGAGCTTCTCGTGGTTTGAGGCCTGGCTTGCTCCACCCCCTGCTCTTGAGATTCTCCCAGATGTGGTCTGCATTTTGGCTGATTCTTGGGCTGGAGCTTCTCGTGGTTTGAGGCCTGGCTTCCTCCACCCCCTGCTCTTGAGATTCTCCCGGATGTGGGCTGCATTTTGGCTGACTCTTGGGCTGGAGCTTCCCGTGGTTTGAGGCCTGCCTTGCTCCACCCCCTGCTCTTGAGATTCTCCCGGAGGTGGGCTGCATTTTGGCTGCCTTTTGGGCTGGAGCTTCTCGTGGTTTGAGGCCTGGCTTGCTCCACCCCCTGCTCTTGAGATTCTCCCGCATGTGGGCTGCATTTTGGCTGCATTTTGGGCTGGAGCTTCTCGTGGTTTGAGGCCTGGCTTGCTCCACCCCCTGCTCTTGAGATTCTCCCGGAGGTGGGCTGCATTTTGGCTGCCTTTTGGGCTGGAGCTTCTCGTGGTTTGAGGCCTGGCTTGCTCCACCCCCTGCTCTTGAGATTCTCCAGGAGGTGGGCTGCATTTTGGCTGCATTTTGAGCTGGAGCTTCTCGTGATTTGAGGCCCGGCTTGCTCCACCCCCTGCTCTTGAGATTGTCCCGCATGTGGGCTGCATTTTGGCTGCATTTTGGGCTGGAGCTTCTCGTGGTTTGAGGCCTGGCTTGCTCCACCCCCTGCTCTTGAGATTATCCTGGAGGTGGGCTACATTTTGACTGCCTTTTGGGCTGGAGCTTCTCGTGGTTTGAGGCCTGGCTTGCTCCACCCCCTGCTCTTGAGATTCTCCCGGATGTGGGCTGCATTTTGGCTGATACTTGGGCTGGAGCTTCTCTTGGTTTGAGGCCTGGCTTGCTCCACCCCCTGCTCTTGAGATTCTCCCGGATGTGGGCTGCATTTTGGCTGCCTTTTGGGCTGGAGCTTCTCGTGGTTTGAGGCCTGGCTTGCTCCACCCCCTGCTCTTGAGATTCTCCCGGAGGTGGGCTGCATTTTGGCTGCCTTTTGGGCTGGAGCTTCTCGTGGTTTGAGGCCTGGCTTGCTCCACCCCCTGCTCTTGAGATTCTCCCAGATGTGGGCTGCATTTTGGCTGATTCTTGGGCTGGAGCTTCTCGTGGTTTGAGGCCTGGCTTGCTCCACCCCCTGCTGTTGAGATTCTCCCGGAGGTGGGCTGCATTTTGGCTGCCTTTTGGGCTGGAGCTTCTCGGGGTTTGAGGCCTGGCTTGCTCCACCCCCTGCTCTTGAGATTCTCCCGGATGTGGGCTGCATTTTGGCTGCCTTTTGGGCTGGAGCTTCTCGTGGTTTGAGGCCTGGCTTGCTCCACCCCCTGCTCTTGAGATTCTCCCAGATGTAGTCTGCATTTTGGCTGATTCTTGGGCTGGAGCTTCTCGTGGTTTGAGGCCTGGCTTCCTCCACCCCCTGCTCTTGAGATTCTCCCGGATGTGGGCTGCATTTTGGCTGACTCTTGGGCTGGAGCTTCCCGTGGTTTGAGGCCTGCCTTGCTCCACCCCCTGCTCTTGAGATTCTCCCGGAGGTGGGCTGCATTTTGGCTGCCTTTTGGGCTGGAGCTTCTCGTGGTTTGAGGCCTGGCTTGCTCCACCCCCTGCTCTTGAGATTCTCCCGGAGGTGGGCTGCATTTTGGCTGCCTTTTGGGCTGGAGCTTCTCGTGGTTTGAGGCCTGGCTTGCTCCACCCCCTGCTCTTGAGATTCTCCCGGATGTGGGCTGCATTTTGGGTGATACTTGGGCTGTAGATTCTCTTGGTTTGAGGCCTGGCTTGCTCCACCCCCTGCTCTTGAGATTCTCCCGGATGTGGCCCGCATTTTGGCTCCATTTTGGGCTGGAGCTTCTCGTGGCTTCAGGCCTGGCTTGCTCCACCCCCTGCTCTTGAGATTCTCCCGGAGGTGGGCTGCATTTTGGCTGCCTTTTGGGCTGGAGCTTCTCGTGGTTTGAGGCCTGGCTTGCTCCACCCCCTGCTCTTGAGATTCTCCCGGATGTTGGCTGCATTTTGGCTGACACTTGGACTGGAGCTTCTCGTGGTTTGAGGCCTGGCTTGCTCCACCCCCTGCTCTTGAGATTCTCCCGGAGGTGGGCTGCATTTTGGCTGCCTTTTGGGCTGGAGCTTCTCGTGGTTTGAGGCCTGGCTTGCTCCACCCCCTGCTCTTGAGATTCTCCCGCATGTGGGCTGCATTTTGGCTGCATTTTGGGCTAGAGCTTCTCGTGGTTTGAGGCCTGGCTTTCTCCACCCCCTGCTCTTGATATTGTCCTGGATGTGGGCTGCATTTTGGCTGCCTTTAAGGCTGGAGCTTCTCTTGGTTTGAGGCCTGGCTTGCTCCACCCCCTGCTCTTGAGATTCTCCTGGATGTGGGCTGTATTTTGGCTGCCTTTTGGGCTGGAGCTTCTCTTGGGTTGAGGCCTGGCTTGCTCCACCCCCTGCTCTTGAGATTCTCCCGGAGGTGGGCTGCATTGTGGCTCCATTTTGGGCTGGAGCTTCTCTTGGGTTGAGGCCTGGCTTGCTCCACCCCCTTCTCTTGAGATTCTCCCGGATGTGGGCTGCATTTTGGCTGATTCTTGGGCTGGAGCTTCTCGTGGTTTGAGGCCTGGCTTGCTCCACCCCCTGCTCTTGAGATTCTCCAGGAGGTGGGCTGCATTTTGGCTGCATTTTGGGCTGGAGCTTCTCGTGATTTGAGGCCTGGCTTGCTCCACCCCCTGCTCTTGAGATTCTCCCGCATGTGGGCTGCATTTTGGCTGCATTTTGGGCTGGAGCTTCTCGTGGTTTGAGGCCTGGCTTGCTCCTCCCCCTGCTCTTGAGATTCTCCGGATGTGGGCTGCATTTTGGCTGCCTTTTGGGCTGGAGCTTCTCGTGGTTTGAGGCCTGGCTTGCTCCACCCCCTGCTCTTGAGATTCTCCCGGATGTGGGCTGCATTTTGGCTGATTCTTGAGCTGGAGATTCTCGTGGTTTGAGGCCTGGCTTGCTCCACCCCCTGCTCTTGAGATTCTCCCGGATGTGGGCTGCATTTTGGCTCCATTTTGGGCTGGAGCTTCTCGTGGTTTGAGGCCTGGCTTGCTCCACCCCCTGCTCTTGAGATTCTCCCAGATGTGGGCTGCATTTTGGCTGATTCTTGGGCTGGAGCTTCTCGTGGTTTGAGGCCTGGCTTGCTCCACCCCCTGCTCTTGAGATTCTCCCGGATGTGGGCTGCATTTTGGCTGCCTTTTGGGCTGGAGCTTCTCGTGGTTTGAGGCCTGGCTTGCTCCACCCCCTGCTCTTGAGATTCTCCCGGATGTGGGCTGGATTTTGGCTGCATTTTGGGCTGGAGCTTCTCGTGGTTTGAGGCCTGGCTTGCTCCACCCCCTGCTCTTGAGATTCTCCCGGAGGTGGGCTGCATTTTGGCTGCCTTTTGGGCTGGAGCTTCTCGTGGTTTGAGGCCTGGCTTGCTCCACCCCCTGCTCTTGAGATTCTCCCGGATGTGGGCTGCATTTTGGCTGATTCTTGGGCTAGAGCTTCTCGTGGTTTGAGGCCTGGCTTGCTCCACCCCCTGCTGTTGAGATTCTCCCGGAGGTGGGCTGGATTTTGGCTGCCATTTGGGCTGGAGCTTCTCGGGGTTTGAGGCCTGGCTTGCTCCACCCCCTGCTCTTGAGATTCTCCCGGATGTGGGCTGCATTTTGGCTGCCTTTTGGGCTGGAGCTTCTCGTGGTTTGAGGCCTGGCTTGCTCCACCCCCTGCTCTTGAGATTCTCCCAGATGTAGTCTGCATTTTGGCTGATTCTTGGGCTGGAGCTTCTCGTGGTTTGAGGCCTGGCTTCCTCCACCCCCTCCTCTTGAGATTCTCCCGGATGTGGGCTGCATTTTGGCTGACTCTTGGGCTGGAGCTTCCCGTGGTTTGAGGCCTGCCTTGCTCCACCCCCTGCTCTTGAGATTCTCCCGGAGGTGGGCTGCATTTTGGCTGCCTTTTGGGCTGGAGCTTCTCGTGGTTTGAGGCCTGGCTTGCTCCACCCCCTGCTCTTGAGATTCTCCCGGATGTGGGCTGCATTTTGGCTGATACTTGGGCTGTAGATTCTCTTGGTTTGAGGCCTGGCTTGCTCCACCCCCTGCTCTTGAGATTCTCCCGGATGTGGCCTGCATTTTGGCTCCATTTTGGGTTGGAGCTTCTCGTGGCTTCAGGCCTGGCTTGCTCCACCCCCTGCTCTTGAGATTCTCCTGGATGTGGGCTGCATTTTGGCTGACCCTTGGACTGGAGCTTCTCGTGGTTTGAGGCCTGGCTTGCTCCACCCCCTG
This sequence comes from Rhynochetos jubatus, assembly GCA_027574665.1. Lineage (NCBI taxonomy): Eukaryota > Metazoa > Chordata > Aves > Eurypygiformes > Rhynochetidae > Rhynochetos > Rhynochetos jubatus. The sequence goes on from JAQBHY010000070.1 coordinate 1,105,353, forward strand.
CTCTTGAGATTCTCCCGGAGGTGGGCTGCATTTTGGCTGCATTTTGGGCTGGAGCTTCTCGTGGTTTGAGGCCTGGCTTTCTCCACCCCCTGCTCTTGAGATTCTCCCGGATGTGGGCTGCATTTTGGCTGCCTTTAAGGCTGGAGCTTCTCTTGGTTTGAGGCCTGGCTTGCTCCACCCCCTGCTCTTGAGATTCTCCTGGATGTGGGCTGTATTTTGGCTGCCTTTTGGGCTGGAGCTTCTCTTGGGTTGAGGCCTGGCTTGCTCCACCCCCTGCTCTTGAGATTCTCCCGGATGTGGGCTGCATTGTGGCTCCATTTTGGGCTGGAGCTTCTCGTGGTTTGAGGCCTGGCTTGCTCCACCCCCTGCTCTTGAGATTCTCCAGGAGGTGGTCTGCATTTTGGCTGCCTTTTGGGCTGGAGCTTCTCGTGATTTGAGGCCTGGCTTGCTCCACCTCCTGCTCTTGAGATTCTCCCGCATGTGGGCTGCATTTTGGCTGCATTTTGGGCTGGAGCTTCTCGTGGTTTGAGGCCTGGCTTGCTCCTCCCCCTGCTCTTGAGATTCTCCGGATGTGGGCTGGATTTTGGCTGCCTTTTGGGCTGGAGCTTCTCAAGGTTTGAGGCCTGGCTTGCTCGACCCCCTGCTCTTTATATGCTCCTGGATGTGGTCTGCATTTTGGCTTCATTTTGGGCTGGAGCTTCTCGTGGTTTGAGGCCTGGCTTGCTCCACCCCCTGCTCTTGAGATTCTCCCGGATGTGGGCTGCATTTTGGCTGCATTTTGTGCTGGAACTTCTCGTGGTTTGAGGCCTGGCTTGCTCCAATCCCCTGCTCTTGATATTCTCCCAGATGTGGGCTGCATTTTGGCTGATTCTTTGGCTGGAGCTTCTTGTGGTTTGAGGCCTGGCTTGCTCCACCCCCTGCTCTTGAGATTCTCCCGGATGTGGGCTGCATTTTGGCTGCCTTTTGGGCTGGAGCTTCTCGTGGTTTGAGGCCTGGCTTGCTCCACCCCCTGCTCTTGAGATTCTCCCGGATGTGGGCTGCATTTTGGCTGATTCTTGAGCTGCAGATTCTCGTGGTTTGAGGCCTGGCTTGCTCCACCCCCTGCTCTTGAGATTCTCCCGGATGTGGGCTGCATTTTGGCTCCATTTTGGGCTGGAGCTTCTCGTGGCTTCAGGCCTGGATTGCTCCACCACCTGCTCTTGAGATTCTCCCGGATGTGGGCTGCATTTTGGCTGATTCTTGGGCTGGAGCTTCTCGTGGTTTGAGGCCTGGCTTGCTCCACCCCCTGCTCTTGAGATTCTCCCGTATGTGGGCTGCATTTTGGCTGCCTTTTGGGCTGGAGCTTCCCGTGGTTTGAGGCCTGGCTTGCTCCACCCCATGCTCTTGAGATTCTCCCGTAGGTGGGCTGCATTTTGGCTGCCTTTTGGGCTGGAGCTTCTTGTGGTTTGAGGCCTGGCTTGCTCCACCACCTGCTCTTGATATTCTCCCGGAGGTGGGCTGCATTTTGGCTGATTCTTGGGCTGGAGCTTCTCGTGGTTTAAGGCCTGGCTTGCTCCACCGCCTGCTCTTGAGATTCTCCCGGATGTGGGCTGCATTTTGGCTGCCTTTTGGGCTGGAGCTTCTCGTGGTTTGAGGCCTGGCTTGCTCCACCCCCTGCTCTTGAGATTCTCCCGGAGGTGGCCTGCATTTTGGCTCCATTTTGGGTTGGAGCTTCTCGTGGTTTGAGGCCTGGCTTGCTCCACCCCCTGCTCTTGAGATTCTCCCGGAGGTGGGCTGCATTTTGGCTGCCTTTTGGGCTGGAGCTTCTCGTGGTTTGAGGCCTGGCTTGCTCCACCCCCTGCTCTTGAGATTCTCCCGGATGTGGGCTGCATTTTGGCTGACTCTTGAGCTGGAGATTCTCGTGGTTTGAGGCCTGGCTTGCTCCACCCCCTGCTCTTGAGATTCTCCCGGATGTGGGCTGCATTTTGGCTGCATTTTGGGCTGGAGCTTCTCGTGGCTTCAGGCCTGGCTTGCTCCACCACCTGCTCTTGAGATTCTCCCAGATGTGGTCTGCATTTTGGCTGATTCTTGGGCTGGAGCTTCTCGTGGTTTGAGGCCTGGCTTGCTCCACCCCCTGCTCTTGAGATTCTCCCGGATGTGGGCTGCATTTTGGCTGCCTTTTGGGCTGGAGCTTCCCGTGGTTTGAGGCCTGGCGTGCTCCACCCCCTGCTCTTGAGATTCTCCCAGATGTGGGCTGGATTTTGGCTCCCTTTTGGGCTGCAGCTTCTCAAGGTTTGAGGCCTGGCTTGCTCGACCCACAGCTCTTGAGATTCTCCTGGATGTGGGCTGCATTTTGGCTGCGTTTTGGGCTGGAGCTTCTCGTGGTTTGAGGCCTGGCTTGCTCCATCCCCTGCTCTTGATATTCTCCCGGATGTGGGCTGCATTTTGGCTGCATTTTGGGCTGGAGCTTCTTGTGGTTTGAGGCCTGGCTTGCTCCACCCCCTGCTCTTGAGATTCTCCCGGATTGGGCTGCATTTTGGCTGATTCTTGGGCTGGAGCTTCTCGTGGTTTGAGGCCTGGCTTGCTCCACCCCCTGCTCTTGAGATTCTCCTGGATGTGGGCTGTATTTTGGCTGCCTTTTGGGCTGGAGCTTCTCTTGGGTTGAGGACTGGCTTGCTCCACCCCCTGCTCTTGAGATTCTCCCGGAGGTGGGCTACATTGTGGCTCCATTTTGGGCTGGAGCTTCTCTTGGGTTGAGGCCTGGCTTGCTCCACCCCCTGCTCTTGAGATTCTCCCGGATGTGGGCTGCATTTTGGCTGATTCTTGGGCTGGAGCTTCTCGTGGTTTGAGGCCTGGCTTGCTCCACCCCCTGCTCTTGAGATTCTCCCGGATGTGGGCTGCATTTTGGCTGCCTTTTGGGTTGGAGCTTCTCGTGGTTTGAGGCCTGGCTTGCTCCACCCCCTGCTCTTGAGATTCTCCCGGAGGTGGGCTGCATTTTGGCTGCATTTTGGGCTGGAGCTTCTCGTGGTTTGAGGCCTGGCTTGCTCCTCCCCCTGCTCTTGAGATTCTCCGGATGTGGGCTGGATTTTGGCTTCCTTTTGTTCTGGAGCTTTTCAAGGTTTGAGGCCTGGCTTGCTCGACCCCCTGCTCTTTATATGCTCCTGGATGTGGTCTGCATTTTGGCTTCATTTTGGGCTGGAGCTTCTCGTGGTTTGAGGCCTGGCTTGCTCCACCCACTGCTCTTTATATGCTCCTGGATGTGGGCTGCATTTTGGCTGCATTTTGTGCTGGAGCTTCTCGTGGTTTGAGGCCTGGCTTGCTCCAATCCCCTGCTCTTGATATTCTCCCAGATGTGGGCTGCATTTTGGCTGATTCTTTGGCTGGAGCTTCTTGTGGTTTGAGGCCTGGCTTGCTCCACCCCCTGCTCTTGAGATTCTCCCGGATGTGGGCTGCATTTTGGCTGCCTTTTGGGCTGGAGCTTCTCGTGGTTTGAGGCCTGGCTTGCTCCACCCCCTGCTCTTGAGATTCTCCCGCATGTGGGCTGCATTTTGGCTGACTCTTGAGCTGGAGATTCTCGTGGTTTGAGGCCTGGCTTGCTCCACCCCCTGCTCTTGAGATTCTCCCAGATGTGGGCTGCATTTTGGCTGCATTTTGGGCTGGAGCTTCTCGTGGCTTCAGGCCTGGATTGCTCCACCACCTGCTCTTGAGATTCTCCCAGATGTGGTCTGCATTTTGGATGATTCTTGGGCTGGAGCTTCTCGTGGTTTGAGGCCTGGCTTGCTCCACCCCCTGCTCTTGAGATTCTCCCGGATGTGGGCTGCATTTTGGCTGCCTTTTGGGCTGGAGCTTCCTGTGGTTTGAGGCCTGGCGTGCTCCACCCCCTGCTCTTGAGATTCTCCCAGATGTGGGCTGGATTTTGGCTCCCTTTTGGGCTGCAGCTTCTCAAGGTTTGAGGCCTGGCTTGCTCGACCCACAGGTCTTTATATGCTCCTGGATGTGGGCTGCATTTTGGCTGCCTTTTGGGCTGGAGCTTCTCGTGGTTTGAGGCCTGGCTTGCTCCATCCCCTGCTCTTGATATTCTCCCGGATGTGGGCTGCATTTTGGCTGCATTTTGGGCTGGAGCTTCTCGTGGTTTGAGGCCTGGCTTGCTCCACCCCCTGCTCTTGAGATTCTCCCGGATGTGGGCTGCATTTTGGCTGCCTTTTGGGCTGGAGCTTCTCGTGGTTTGAGGCCTGGCTTGCTCCACCCCCTGCTCTTGAGATTCTCCCGGATGTGGGCTGCATTTTGGCTCCAATTTGGGCTGGAGCTTCTCGTGGTTTGAGGCCTGGCTTGCTCCACCACCTGCTCTTGAGATTCTCCCGGATGTGGGCTGCATTTTGGCTGCCTTTTGGACTGTAGCTTCTCGTGGTTTGAGGCCTGGCTTGCTCCACCCCCTGCTCTTGAGATTCTCCCGGATGTGGGCTGCATTTTGGCTGATTCTTGAGCTGGAGATTCTCGTGGTTTGAGGCCTGCCCTGCTCCACCCCCTGCTCTTGATATTCTCCCGGATGTGGGCTGCATTTTGGCTCCATTTTGGGCTGGAGCTTCTCGTGGCTTCAGGCCTGGATTGCTCCACCCCCTGCTCTTGAGATTCTCCCGGATGTGGGCTGCATTTTGGCTGATTCTTGGGCTGGAGCTTCTCGTGGTTTGAGGCCTGGCTTGCTCCACCACCTGCTCTTGAGATTCTCCCGGATGTGGGCTGCATTTTGGCTGACTCTTGGGCTGGAGCTTCCCGTGGTTTGAGCCCTGGCTTGCTCCACCCCCTGCTCTTGAGATTCTCCCGGAGGTGGGCTGCATTTTGGCTGCCTTTTGGGCTGGAGCTTCTCGTGGTTTGAGGCCTGGCTTGCTCCTCCCCCTTCTCTTGAGATTCTCCCGGATGTGGGCTGGATTTTGGCTGCCTTTTGGGCTGGAGCTTCTCGTGGTTTGAGGCCTGGCTTGCTCCACCCCCTGCTCTTGAGATTCTCCTGCATGTGGGCTGCATTTTGGCTGATTCTTGGGCTGGAGCTTCTCGTGGTTTGAGGCCTGGCTTGCTCCACCCCCTGCTCTTGAGATTCTCCCGGATGTGGCCTGCATTTTGGCTGCCTTTTGGGCTGGAGCTTCTCGTGGCTTCAGGCCTGGCTTGCTCCACCCCCTGCTCTTGAGATTCTCCCGGATGTGGGCTGCATTTTGGCTGATTCTTGGGCTGGAGCTTCTCGTGGTTTGAGGCCTGGCTTGCTCCACCCCCTGCTCTTGAGATTCTCCCCGATGTGGGCTGCATTTTGGCTGATACTTGGGCTGGAGTTTCTCGTGGTTTGAGGCCTGGCTTGCTCCACCCCCTGCTCTTGAGATTCTCCCGGATGTGGGCTGCATTTTGGCTGCCTTTTGGGCTGGAGTTTCTCGTGGTTTGAGGCCTGGCTTGCTCCTCCACCTTCTCTTGAGATTCTCCCGGATGTGGGCTGGATTTTGGCTCCCTTTTGGGCTGGAGCTTCTCAAGGTTTGAGGCCTGGCTTGCTCGACCCACTGCTCTTTATATGCTCCTGGATGTGGGCTGCATTTTGGCTGCCTTTTGGGCTGGAGCTTCTCGTGGTTTGAGGCCTGGCTTGCTCCACCCCCTGCTCTTGAGATTCTCCCGGATGTGGGCTGCATTTTGGCTGATTCTTGGGCTGGAGCTTCTCGTGGTTTGAGGCCTGGCTTGCTCCACCCCCTGCTCTTTATATGCTCCTGGATGTGGTCTGCATTTTTGCTTCATTTTGGGCTGGAGCTTCTCGTGGTTTGAGGCCTGGCTTGCTCCACCCACTGCTCTTGAGATTCTCCCGGATGTGGGCTGCATTTTAGCTGCCTTTTGGTCTGGAGCTTCTCGTGGTTTGAGGCCTGGCTTGCTCCACCCCCTGCTCTTGAGATTCTCCCGGATGTGGGCTGCATTTTGGCTGCCTTTTGGGCTGGAGCTTCTCGTGGTTTGAGGCCTGGCTTGCTCCACCCCCTGCTCTTGATATTCTCCCGGATGTGGGCTGCATTTTGGCTGATTCTTTGGCTGGAGCTTCTCGTGGTTTGAGGCCTGGCTTGCTCCACCCCCTGCTCTTGAGATTCTCCCGGATGTGGGCTGCATTTTGGCTGCCTTTTGGGCTGGAGCTTCTCGTGGTTTGAGGCCTGGCTTGCTCCACCCCCTGCTCTTGAGATTCTCCCAGATGTGGGCTGCATTTTGGCTCATTCTTGAGCTGGAGATTCTCGTGGTTTGAGGCCTGGCTTGCTCCACCCCCTGCTCTTGAGATTCTCCCGGATGTGGGCTGCATTTTGGCTCCATTTTGGGCTGGAGCTTCTCGTGGCTTCAGGCCTGGCTTGCTCCACCACCTGCTCTTGAGATTCTCCCGGATGTGGGCTGCATTTTGGCTGCCTTTTGGGCTGGAGCTTCTCGTGGTTTGAGGCCTGGCTTGCTCCTCCCCCTTCTCTTGAGATTCTCCCGGATGTGGGCTGGATTTTGGCTGCCTTTTGGGCTGGAGCTTCTCGTGGTTTGAGGCCTGGCTTGCTCCACCCCCTGCTCTTGAGATTCTCCCGGATGTGGCCTGAATTTTGGCTCCATTTTGGGCTGGAGCTTCTCGTGGTTTGAGGCTTGGTTTGCTCCACCACCTGCTCTTGAGATTCTACCGGATGTGGGCTGCATTTTGGCTGTTTTTTGGGCTGAAGCTTCTCGTGGTTTGAGGCCTGGCTTGCTCCTCCACCTTCTCTTGAGATTCTCCCGGATGTGGGCTGGATTTTGGCTCCCTTTTGGGCTGGAGCTTCTCAAGGTTTGAGGCCTGGCTTGCTCGACCCACTGCTCTTTATATGCTCCTGGATGTGGGCTGCATTTTGGCTGCCTTTTGGGCTGGAGCTTCTCGTGGTTTGAGGCCTGGCTTGCTCCACCCCCTGCTCTTGAGATTCTCCTGCATGTGGGCTGCATTTTGGCTGATTCTTGGGCTGGAGCTTCTCGTGGTTTGAGGCCTGGCTTGCTCCACCCCCTGCTCTTGAGATTCTCCCGGATGTGGCCTGCATTTTGGCTGCCTTTTGGGCTGGAGCTTCTCGTGGCTTCAGGCCTGGCTTGCTCCACCCCCTGCTCTTGAGATTCTCCCGGATGTGGGCTGCATTTTGGCTGATTCTTGGGCTGGAGCTTCTCGTGGTTTGAGGCCTGGCTTGCTCCACCCCCTGCTCTTGAGATTCTCCCCGATGTGGGCTGCATTTTGGCTGATACTTGGGCTGGAGTTTCTCGTGGTTTGAGGCCTGGCTTGCTCCACCCCCTGCTCTTGAGATTCTCCCGGATGTGGGCTGCATTTTGGCTGCCTTTTGGGCTGGAGTTTCTCGTGGTTTGAGGCCTGGCTTGCTCCTCCACCTTCTCTTGAGATTCTCCCGGATGTGGGCTGGATTTTGGCTCCCTTTTGGGCTGGAGCTTCTCAAGGTTTGAGGCCTGGCTTGCTCGACCCACTGCTCTTTATATGCTCCTGGATGTGGGCTGCATTTTGGCTGCCTTTTGGGCTGGAGCTTCTCGTGGTTTGAGGCCTGGCTTGCTCCACCCCCTGCTCTTGAGATTCTCCCGGATGTGGGCTGCATTTTGGCTGATTCTTGGGCTGGAGCTTCTCGTGGTTTGAGGCCTGGCTTGCTCCACCCCCTGCTCTTTATATGCTCCTGGATGTGGTCTGCATTTTTGCTTCATTTTGGGCTGGAGCTTCTCGTGGTTTGAGGCCTGGCTTGCTCCACCCACTGCTCTTGAGATTCTCCCGGATGTGGGCTGCATTTTAGCTGCCTTTTGGTCTGGAGCTTCTCGTGGTTTGAGGCCTGGCTTGCTCCACCCCCTGCTCTTGAGATTCTCCCGGATGTGGGCTGCATTTTGGCTGCCTTTTGGGCTGGAGCTTCTCGTGGTTTGAGGCCTGGCTTGCTCCACCCCCTGCTCTTGATATTCTCCCGGATGTGGGCTGCATTTTGGCTGATTCTTTGGCTGGAGCTTCTCGTGGTTTGAGGCCTGGCTTGCTCCACCCCCTGCTCTTGAGATTCTCCCGGATGTGGGCTGCATTTTGGCTGCCTTTTGGGCTGGAGCTTCTCGTGGTTTGAGGCCTGGCTTGCTCCACCCCCTGCTCTTGAGATTCTCCCAGATGTGGGCTGCATTTTGGCTGATTCTTGAGCTGGAGATTCTCGTGGTTTGAGGCCTGGCTTGCTCCACCCCCTGCTCTTGAGATTCTCCCGGATGTGGGCTGCATTTTGGCTCCATTTTGGGCTGGAGCTTCTCGTGGCTTCAGGCCTGGCTTGCTCCACCACCTGCTCTTGAGATTCTCCCGGATGTGGGCTGCATTTTGGCTGCCTTTTGGGCTGGAGCTTCTCGTGGTTTGAGGCCTGGCTTGCTCCTCCCCCTTCTCTTGAGATTCTCCCGGATGTGGGCTGGATTTTGGCTGCCTTTTGGGCTGGAGCTTCTCGTGGTTTGAGGCCTGGCTTGCTCCACCCCCTGCTCTTGAGATTCTCCTGCATGTGGGCTGCATTTTGGCTGATTCTTGGGCTGGAGCTTCTCGTGGTTTGAGGCCTGGCTTGCTCCACCCCCTGCTCTTGAGATTCTCCCGGATGTGGCCTGAATTTTGGCTCCATTTTGGGCTGGAGCTTCTCGTGGTTTGAGGCTTGGTTTGCTCCACCACCTGCTCTTGAGATTCTACCGGATGTGGGCTGCATTTTGGCTGTTTTTTGGGCTGAAGCTTCTCGTGGTTTGAGGCCTGGCTTGCTCCTCCACCTTCTCTTGAGATTCTCCCGGATGTGGGCTGGATTTTGGCTCCCTTTTGGGCTGGAGCTTCTCAAGGTTTGAGGCCTGGCTTGCTCGACCCACTGCTCTTTATATGCTCCTGGATGTGGGCTGCATTTTGGCTGCCTTTTGGGCTGGAGCTTCTCGTGGTTTGAGGCCTGGCTTGCTCCACCCCCTGCTCTTGAGATTCTCCCGGATGTGGGCTGCATTTTGGCTGATTCTTGGGCTGGAGCTTCTCGTGGTTTGAGGCCTGGCTTGCTCCACCCCCTGCTCTTTATATGCTCCTGGATGTGGTCTGCATTTTTGCTTCATTTTGGGCTGGAGCTTCTCGTGGTTTGAGGCCTGGCTTGCTCCACCCACTGCTCTTGAGATTCTCCCGGATGTGGGCTGCATTTTAGCTGCCTTTTGGTCTGGAGCTTCTCGTGGTTTGAGGCCTGGCTTGCTCCACCCCCTGCTCTTGAGATTCTCCCGGATGTGGGCTGCATTTTGGCTGCCTTTTGGGCTGGAGCTTCTCGTGGTTTGAGGCCTGGCTTGCTCCACCCCCTGCTCTTGATATTCTCCCAGATGTGGGCTGCATTTTGGCTGATTCTTTGGCTGGAGCTTCTCGTGGTTTGAGGCCTGGCTTGCTCCACCCCCTGCTCTTGAGATTCTCCCGGATGTGGGCTGCATTTTGGCTGCCTTTTGGGCTGGAGCTTCTCGTGGTTTGAGGCCTGGCTTGCTCCACCCCCTGCTCTTGAGATTCTCCCAGATGTGGGCTGCATTTTGGCTGATTCTTGAGCTGGAGATTCTCGTGGTTTGAGGCCTGGCTTGCTCCACCCCCTGCTCTTGAGATTCTCCCGGATGTGGGCTGCATTTTGGCTCCATTTTGGGCTGGAGCTTCTCGTGGCTTCAGGCCTGGCTTGCTCCACCACCTGCTCTTGAGATTCTCCCGGATGTGGGCTGCATTTTGGCTGACTCTTGGGCTGGAGCTTCTCGTGGTTTGAGGCCTGGCTTGCTCCACCCCCTGCTCTTGAGATTCTCCCCGATGTGGGCTGCATTTTGGCTGATACTTGGGCTGGAGTTTCTCGTGGTTTGAGGCCTGGCTTGCTCCACCCCCTGCTCTTGAGATTCTCCCGGATGTGGGCTGCATTTTGGCTGCCTTTTGGGCTGGAGCTTCTCGTGGTTTGAGGCTTGGTTTGCTCCACCACCTGCTCTTGAGATTCTACCGGATGTGGGCTGCATTTTGGCTGTTTTTTGGGCTGAAGCTTCTCGTGGTTTGAGGCCTGGCTTGCTCCTCCACCTTCTCTTGAGATTCTCCCGGATGTGGGCTGGATTTTGGCTCCCTTTTGGGCTGGAGCTTCTCAAGGTTTGAGGCCTGGCTTGCTCGACCCCCTGCTCTTTATATGCTCCTGGATGTGGTCTGCATTTTCGCTTCATTTTGGGCTGGAGCTTCTCGTGGTTTGAGGCCTGGCTTGCTCCACCCACTGCTCTTGAGATTCTCCCGGAGGTGGGCTGCATTTTAGCTGCCTTTTGGTCTGGAGCTTCTCGTGGTTTGAGGCCTGGCTTGCTCCACCCCCTGCTCTTGAGATTCTCCCGGATGTGGGCTGCATTTTGGCTGCCTTTTGGGCTGGAGCTTCTCGTGGTTTGAGTCCTGGCTTGCTCCACCCCCTGCTCTTGATATTCTCCCAGATGTGGGCTGCATTTTGGCTGATTCTTTGGCTGGAGCTTCTCGTGGTTTGAGGCCTGGCTTGCTCCACCCCCTGCTCTTGAGATTCTCCCGGATGTGGGCTGCATTTTGGCTGCCTTTTGGGCTGGAGCTTCTCGTGGTTTGAGGCCTGGCTTGCTCCACCCCCTGCTCTTGAGATTCTCCCAGATGTGGGCTGCATTTTGGCTGATTCTTGAGCTGGAGATTCTCGTGGTTTGAGGCCTGGCTTGCTCCACCCCCTGCTCTTGAGATTCTCCCGGATGTGGGCTGCATTTTGGCTCCAATTTGGGCTGGAGCTTCTCGTGGTTTGAGGCCTGGCTTGCTCCACCCCCTGCTCTTGAGTTTCTCCCAGATGTGGGCTGCATTTTGGCTGCATTTTGGGCTGGAGCTTCCCGTGGTTTGAGGCCTGGCTTCCTCCACCCCCTGCTCTTGATATTCTCCCGGATGTGGGCTGCATTTTGGCTGCCTTTTGGGCTGGAGCTTCTTGTGGTTTGAGGCCTGGCTTGCTCCACCCCCTGCTCTTGAGATTCTCCCGGAGGTGGGCTGCATTTTGGCTGCCTTTTGGGCTGGAGCTTCTCGTGGTTTGAGGCCTGGCTTGCTCCACCCCCTGCTCTTGAGATTCTCCCGGAGGTGGGCTGCATTTTGGCTGCCTTTTGGGCTGGAGCTTCTTGTGGTTTGAGGCCTGGCTTGCTCCACCCCCTGCTCTTGAGATTCTCCCGGATGTGGGCTGCATTTTGTCTGATTCTTGGGCTGGAGCTTCTCGTGGTTTGAGGCCTGCCTTTCTCCACCCCCTGCTCTTGAGATTCTCCCGGATGTGGGCTGCATTTTGGCTGCATGTTGGGCTGGAGCTTCTCGTGGTTTGAGGCCTGGCTTGCTCCACCCCCTGCTCTTGAGATTCTCCCGGATGTGGGCTGCATTTTGGCTGCATTTTGGGCTGGAGCTTCTCGTGGTTTGAGGCCTGGCTTGCTCCACCCCCTACTCTTGAGATTCTCCCGGATGTGGGCTGCATTTTGGTTGCCTTTTGGGCTGGAGCTTCTCGTGATTTGAGGCCAGGCTTGCTCCACCCCCTGCTCTTGATATTCTCCCGGATGTGGGCTGCATTTTGGCTGCATATTGTGCTGGAGCTTCTCGTGGTTTGAGGCCTGGCTTGCTCCACCCCCTGCTCTTGATATTCTCCCAGATGTGGGCTGCATTTTGGCTGATTCTTTGGCTGGAGCTTCTTGTGGTTTGAGGCCTGGCTTGCTCCACCCCCTGCTCTTGAGATTCTCCCGGATGTGGGCTGCATTTTGGCTGCCTTTTGGGCTGGAGCTTCTCGTGGTTTGAGGCCTGGCTTGCTCCACCCCCTGCTCTTGAGATTCTCCCGGATGTGGGCTGCATTTTGGCTGATTCTTGGGCTGGAGCTTCTCGTGGTTTGAGGCCTGGCTTGCTCCACCCCCTGCTCTTGATATTCTCCCCGATGTGGGCTGCATTTTGGCTGATACTTGGGCTGTAGCTTCTCTTGGTTTGAGGCCTGGCTTGCTCCACCCCCTGCTCTTGAGATTCTCCCGGATGTGGGCTGCATTTTGGCTGATTCTTGGGCTGGAGCTTCTCGTGGTTTGAGGCCTGGCTTGCTCCACCCCCTGCTCTTGAGATTCTCCCGGATGTGGGCTGGATTTTGGCTGCATTTTGGGCTGGAGCTTCTCGTGGTTTGAGGCCTGGCTTGCTCCACCCCCTGCTCTTGAGATTCTCCCGGATGTGGGCTGCATTTTGGCTGCCTTTTGGGCTGGAGCTTCTCGTGGTTTGAGGCCTGGCTTGCTCCACCCCCTGCTCTTGAGATTCTCCTGGATGTGGGCTGCATTTTGGCTGATTCTTGGGCTGGAGCTTCTCGTGGTTTGAGGCCTGGCTTGCTCCACCCCCTGCTCTTGAGATTCTCCCGGATGTGGGCTGCATTTTGGCTGCCTTTTGGGCTGGAGCTTCTCGTGGTTTGAGGCCTGGCTTGCTCCACCCCCTGCTCTTGAGATTCTCCCGGATGTGGGCTGCATTTTGGCTGCCTTTTGGGCTGGAGCTTCTCGTGGTTTGAGGCCTGGCTTGCTCCACCCCCTGCTCTTGAGATTCTTCCGGATGTGGGCTGGAATTTGGCTGATACTTGGGCTGTAGCTTCTCTTGGTTTGAGGCCTGGCTTGCTCCACCCCCTGCTCTTGAGATTCTCCCGGATGTGGGCTGCATTTTGGCTGCCTTTTGGGCTGGAGCTTCTCGTGGTTTGAGGCCTGGCTTCCTCCACCCCCTGCTCTTGAGATTCTCCCGGATGTGGGCTGCATTTTGGCTGCATTTTGGGCTGGAGCTTCTCGTGGTTTGAGGCCTGCTTGCTCCTCCCGCTTCTCTTGAGATTCTCCCGGAGGTGGGCTGCATTTTGGCTTCCTTTTGGGCTGGAGCTTCTCGTGGTTTGAGGCCTGGCTTGCTCCACCCCCTGCTCTTGAGATTCTCCCGGATGTGGGCTGGATTTTGGCTCCCTTTTGGGCTGGAGCTTCTCAAGGTTTGAGGCCTGGCTTGCTCGACCCACTGCTCTTTATATGCTCCTGGATGTGGGCTGCAATTTGGCTGCCTTTTGGGCTGGAGCTTCTTGTGGTTTGAGGCCTGGCTTGCTCCACCCCCTGCTCTTGAGATTCTCCCGTATTGGGCTGCATTTTGGCTGCCTTTTGGGCTGGAGCTTCTCGTGGTTTAAGGCCTGGCTTGCTCCACCCCCTGCGCTTGAGATTCTCCCGCATATGGGCTGCATTTTGGCTGATTCTTGGGCTGGAGCTTCTCGTGGTTTGAGGCCTGGCTTGCTCCACCCCCTGCTCTTGAGATTCTCCCGGATGTGGGCTGCATTTTGGCTCCATTTTGGGCAGGAGCTTCTCGTGGCTTCAGGCCTGGCTTGCTCCACCCCCTGCTCTTGAGATTCTCCTGGATGTGGGCTGCATTTTGGCCGATTCTTGGGCTGGAGCTTCTCGTGGTTTGAGGCCTGGCTTGCTCCACCCCCTGCTCTTGAGATTCTCCCGGATGTGGGCTGGATTTTGGCTGCATTTTGGGCTGGAGCTTCTCAAGGTTTGAGGCCTGGCTTGCTCGACCCACTGCTCTTTATATGCTCCTGGATGTGGGCTGCATTTTGGCTGCCTTTTGGGCTGGAGCTTCTCGTGGTTTGAGGCCTGGCTTGCTCCACCCCCTGCTCTTGAGATTCTCCCGGAGGTGGGCTGCATTTTGGCTCCCTTTTGGGCTGGAGCTTCTCTTGGTTTGAGGCCTGGCTTGCTCCACCCCCTGCTCTTGAGATTCTCCCGGATGTGGGCTGCATTTTGGCTGATTCTTGGGCTGGAGCTTCTTGTGGTTTGAGGCCTGGCTTGCTCCACCCCCTGCTCTTGAGATTCTCCCGGATGTGGGCTGCATTTTGGCTGCCTTTTGGGCTGGAGCTTCTCGTGGTTTGAGGCCTGGCTTGCTCCACCCCCTGCTCTTGAGATTCTCCCGGATGTGGGCTGGATTTTGGCTCCATTTTGGGCTGGAGCTTCTTGTGGTTTGGGGCCTGGCTTGCTCCACACCCTACTCTTGAGATTCTCCCGGAGGTGGGCTGCATTTTGGCTGATGCATGGGCTGGAGCTTCTCGTGGTTTGAGGCCTGGCTTGCTCCACCCCCTGCTCTTGATATTCTCCCGGATGTGGGCTGCATTTTGGCTGATTCTTGGGCTGTAGCTTCTCGTGGTTTGAGGCCTGCCTTCTTCCACCCCCTGCTCTTGAGATTCTCCCAGATGTGGGCTGCATTTTGGCTCCCTTTTGGGCTGGAGCTTCTCGTGGTTTGAGGCCTGGCTTGCTCCACCCCCTGCTCTTGAGATTCTCCCAGATGTGGGCTGCATTTTGGCTGATACTTGGTCTGGAGCTTCTTGTGGTTTGAGGCCTGGCTTGCTCCACCCCCTGCTCTTGAGATTCTCCTGGATGTGGGCTGCATTTTGGCTGATTCTTGGGCTGGAGCTTCTCGTGGTTTGAGGCCTGGCTTGCTCCACCCCCTGCTCTTGAGATTCTCCCGGATGTGGGCTGCATTTTGGCTGCCTTTTGGGCTGGAGCTTCTCGTGGTTTGAGGCCTGGCTTGCTCCACCCCCTGCTCTTGAGATTCTCCCGGATGTGGGCTGCATTTTGGCTGCCTTTTGGGCTGGAGCTTCTCGTGGTTTGAGGCCTGGCTTGCTCCACCCCCTGCTCTTGAGATTCTTCCGGATGTGGGCTGGAATTTGGCTGATACTTGGGCTGTAGCTTCTCTTGGTTTGAGGCCTGGCTTGCTCCACCCCCTGCTCTTGAGATTCTCCCGGATGTGGGCTGCATTTTGGCTGCCTTTTGGGCTGGAGCTTCTCGTGGTTTGAGGCCTGGCTTCCTCCACCCCCTGCTCTTGAGATTCTCCCGGATGTGGGCTGCATTTTGGCTGCATTTTGGGCTGGAGCTTCTCGTGGTTTGAGGCCTGCTTGCTCCTCCCGCTTCTCTTGAGATTCTCCCGGAGGTGGGCTGCATTTTGGCTTCCTTTTGGGCTGGAGCTTCTCGTGGTTTGAGGCCTGGCTTGCTCCACCCCCTGCTCTTGAGATTCTCCCGGATGTGGGCTGGATTTTGGCTCCCTTTTGGGCTGGAGCTTCTCAAGGTTTGAGGCCTGGATTGCTCGACCCACTGCTCTTTATATGCTCCTGGATGTGGGCTGCAATTTGGCTGCCTTTTGGGCTGGAGCTTCTTGTGGTTTGAGGCCTGGCTTGCTCCACCCCCTGCTCTTGAGATTCTCCCGTATTGGGCTGCATTTTGGCTGCCTTTTGGGCTGGAGCTTCTCGTGGTTTAAGGCCTGGCTTGCTCCACCCCCTGCGCTTGAGATTCTCCCGCATATGGGCTGCATTTTGGCTGATTCTTGGGCTGGAGCTTCTCGTGGTTTGAGGCCTGGCTTGCTCCACCCCCTGCTCTTGAGATTCTCCCGGATGTGGGCTGCATTTTGGCTCCATTTTGGGCAGGAGCTTCTCGTGGCTTCAGGCCTGGCTTGCTCCACCCCCTGCTCTTGAGATTCTCCTGGATGTGGGCTGCATTTTGGCCGATTCTTGGGCTGGAGCTTCTCGTGGTTTGAGGCCTGGCTTGCTCCACCCCCTGCTCTTGAGATTCTCCCGGATGTGGGCTGGATTTTGGCTGCATTTTGGGCTGGAGCTTCTCAAGGTTTGAGGCCTGGCTTGCTCGACCCACTGCTCTTTATATGCTCCTGGATGTGGGCTGCATTTTGGCTGCCTTTTGGGCTGGAGCTTCTCGTGGTTTGAGGCCTGGCTTGCTCCACCCCCTGCTCTTGAGATTATCCCGGAGGTGGGCTGCATTTTGGCTGATACTTGGGCTGTAGCTTCTCTTGGTTTGAGGCCTGGCTTGCTCCACCCCCTGCTCTTGAGATTCTCCCGGATGTGGGCTGCATTTTGGCTGATTCTTGGGCTGGAGCTTCTTGTGGTTTGAGGCCTGGCTTGCTCCACCCCCTGCTCTTGAGATTCTCCCGGATGTGGGCTGCATTTTGGCTGCCTTTTGGGCTGGAGCTTCTCGTGGTTTGAGGCCTGGCTTGCTCCACCCCCTGCTCTTGAGATTCTCCCGGATGTGGGCTGGATTTTGGCTCCATTTTGGGCTGGAGCTTCTCGTGGTTTGAGGCCTGGCTTGCTCCACCCCCTGCTCTTGAGATTCTCCCGGATGTGGGCTGCATTTTGGCTGCCTTTTGGGCTGGAGCTTCTCGTGGTTTGAGGCCTGCATTGCTCCACCCCCTGCTCTTGAGATTCTCCCGGAGGTGGGCTGCATTTTGGCTGCCTTTTGTGCTGGAGATTCTCGTGATTTGAGGCCTGGCTTGCTCCACCCCCTGCTTTTGAGATTCTCCCGGATGTGGGCTGCATTTTGGCTGATTCTTTTGCTGGAGAGTCTTGTGGTTTGAGGCCTGGCTTGCTCCACCCCCTGCTCTTGAGATTTTCCCGGATGTGGGCTGCATTTTGGCTGATTCTTGGGCTGGAGCTTCTCGTGGTTTGAGGCCTGGCTTGCTCCACCCCCTGCTTTTAAGATTCTCCCGGAGGTGGGCTGCATTGTGGCTGATTTTGGGCTGGAGCTTCTTGTGGTTTGGGGCCTGGCTTGCTCCACACCCTACTCTTGAGATTCTCCCGGAGGTGGGCTGCATTTTGGCTGATGCATGGGCTGGAGCTTCTCGTGGTTTGAGGCCTGGCTTGCTCCACCCCCTGCTCTTGATATTCTCCTGGATGTGGGCTGCATTTTGGCTGATTCTTGGGCTGTAGCTTCTCGTGGTTTGAGGCCTGCCTTCTTCCACCCCCTGCTCTTGAGATTCTCCCAGATGTGGGCTGCATTTTGGCTCCCTTTTGGGCTGGAGCTTCTCGTGGTTTGAGGCCTGGCTTGCTCCACCCCCTGCTCTTGAGATTCTCCCAGATGTGGGCTGCATTTTGGCTGATACTTGGTCTGGAGCTTCTTGTGGTTTGAGGCCTGGCTTGCTCCACCCCCTGCTCTTGAGATTCTCCCGGATGTGGGCTGCATTTTGGCTGCTTTTTGGGCTGGAGCTTCTCGTGGTTTGAGGCCTGGCTTTCTCCACCACCCGCTCTTGAGATTCTCCCGGATGTGGGCTGCATTTTGGCTGATTCTTGGGCTGGAGCTTCTTGTGCTTTGAGGCCTGGCTTGCTCCACCCCCTGCTCTTGAGATTCTCCCGGATGTGGGCTGCATTTTGGCTGATTCTTGGGCTGGAGCTTCTTGTGGTTTGAGGCCTGGCTTGCTCCACCCCCTGCTCTTGAGATTCTCCCGGATGTGGGCTGCATTTTGGCTGCCTTTTGGGCTGGAGCTTCTCGTGGTTTGAGGCCTGGCTTGCTCCACCCCCTGCTCTTGAGATTCTCCCGGATGTGGGCTGGATTTTGGCTCCATTTTGGGCTGGAGCTTCTCGTGGTTTGAGGCCTGGCTTGCTCCACCCCCTGCTCTTGAGATTCTCCCGGATGTGGGCTGCATTTTGGCTGCCTTTTGGGCTGGAGCTTCTCGTGGTTTGAGGCCTGCATTGCTCCACCCCCTGCTCTTGAGATTCTCCCGGAGGTGGGCTGCATTTTGGCTGCCTTTTGTGCTGGAGATTCTCGTGATTTGAGGCCTGGCTTGCTCCACCCCCTGCTTTTGAGATTCTCCCGGATGTGGGCTGCATTTTGGCTGATTCTTTTGCTGGAGAGTCTTGTGGTTTGAGGCCTGGCTTGCTCCACCCCCTGCTCTTGAGATTTTCCCGGATGTGGGCTGCATTTTGGCTGATTCTTGGGCTGGAGCTTCTCGTGGTTTGAGGCCTGGCTTGCTCCACCCCCTGCTTTTAAGATTCTCCCGGAGGTGGGCTGCATTGTGGCTGATTTTGGGCTGGAGCTTCTTGTGGTTTGGGGCCTGGCTTGCTCCACACCCTACTCTTGAGATTCTCCCGGAGGTGGGCTGCATTTTGGCTGATGCATGGGCTGGAGCTTCTCGTGGTTTGAGGCCTGGCTTGCTCCACCCCCTGCTCTTGATATTCTCCCGGAGGTGGGCTGCATTTTGGCTGATTCTTGGGCTGTAGCTTCTCGTGGTTTGAGGCCTGCCTTCTTCCACCCCCTGCTCTTGAGATTCTCCCAGATGTGGGCTGCATTTTGGCTCCCTTTTGGGCTGGAGCTTCTCGTGGTTTGAGGCCTGGCTTGCTCCACCCCCTGCTCTTGAGATTCTCCCAGATGTGGGCTGCATTTTGGCTGATACTTGGTCTGGAGCTTCTTGTGGTTTGAGGCCTGGCTTGCTCCACCCCCTGCTCTTGAGATTCTCCCGGATGTGGGCTGCATTTTGGCTGCTTTTTGGGCTGGAGCTTCTCGTGGTTTGAGGCCTGGCTTTCTCCACCACCCGCTCTTGAGATTCTCCCGGATGTGGGCTGCATTTTGGCTGATTCTTGGGCTGGAGCTTCTTGTGCTTTGAGGCCTGGCTTGCTCCACCCCCTGCTCTTGAGATTCTCCCGGATGTGGGCTGCATTTTGGCTGCCTTTTGGGCTGGAGCTTCTTGTGGTTTGAGGCCTGGCTTGCTCCACCCCCTGCTCTTGAGATTCTCCCGGATGTGGGCTGCATTTTGGCTCCCTTTTGGGCTGGAGCTTCTCGAGGTTTGAGGCCTGGCTTGCTCCACCCCCTGCTCTTGAGATTCTCCCGGATGTGGGCTGCATTTTGGCTGCCTTTTGGGCTGGAGCTTCTCGTGGTTTGAGGCCTGGCTTGCTCCACCACCTGCTCTTGAAATTCTCCCGGATGTGGGCTGCATTTTGGCTTATTCTTTGGCTGGAGCTTCTTGTGGTTTTAGGCCTGGCTTGCTCCACCCCCTGCTCTTGAGATTCTCCCCGAAGTGGGCTGCATTTTGGCTGCCTTTTGGGCTGGAGCTTCCCGTGGTTTGTGGCCTGCCTTGCTCCACGCCCTGCTCTCGATATTCTCCCAGATGTGAGCTGGATTTTGGCTGCCTTTTGGGCTGGAGCTTCTCGTGGTTTGAGGCCTGGCTTGCTCCACCCCCTGCTCTTGAGATTCTCCCCGAAGTGGGCTGCATTTTGGCTTCATTTTGGGCTGGAGCTTCTCGAGGTTTGGGGCCTGGCTTGCTCCACCCCCTGCTCTTGAGATTCTCCCGGATGTGGGCTGCATTTTGGCTGCCTTTAAGGCTGGAGCTTCTCGTGGTTTGAGGCCTGGCTTGCTCCAACCCCTGCTCTTGAGATTCTCCCAGATATGGGCTGCATTTTGGCTGATTCTTGGGCTGGAGCTTCTCGTGGTTTGAGGCCTGGCTTGCTCCACCCCCTGCTCTTGAGATTCTCACGGATGTGGGCTGCATTTTGGCTGCCTGTTGGGCTGGAGCTTCTCGTGGTTTGAGGCCTGGCTTGCTCCACCCCCTGCTCTTGAGATTCTCCCGGAGGTGGGCTGCATTTTGGCTGCTTTTTGGGCTGGAGCTTCTCGTGGTTTGAGGCCTGGCTTGCTCCACCCCCTGCTCTTGATATTCTCCCGGATGTGGGCTGCATTTTGGCTGACACTTGGGCTGGAGCTTCTCGTGGTTTGAGGCCTGGTTTCTCCACCATCCGCTCTTGAGATTCTCCCGGATGTGGGCTGGATTTTGGCTCCCTTTTGGGCTGGAGCTTCTCGAGGTTTGAGGCCTGGCTTGCTCCACCCCCTGCTCTTGAGATTCTCCCAGATGTGGGCTGCATTTTGGCTGCATTTTGGGCTGGAGCTTCTCGTGGTTTGAGGCCTGGCTTGCTCCACCCCCTGCTCTTGATATTCTCCCCGATGTGGGCTGCATTTTGGCTTCATTTTGGGCTGGAGCTTCTCGTGGTTTGAGGCCTGGCTTGCTCCACCCACTGCTTTTGAGATTCTCCCGGATGTGGGCTACATTTTGGCTTATTCTTTGGCTGGAGCTTCTTGTAGTTTTAGGCCTGGCTTGCTCCACCCCCTGCTCTTGATATTCTCCCCGAAGTGGGCTGCATTTTGGCTGCCTTTTGGGCTGGAGCTTCCCGTGGTTTGTGGCCTGGCTTGCTCCACCCCCTGCTCTCGATATTCTCCCAGATGTGGGCTGCATTTTGGCTTCATTTTGGGCTGGAGCTTCTCGAGGTTTGTGGCCTGGCTTGCTCCACCCCCTGCTCTTGAGATTCTCCCGGATGTGGGCTGCATTTTGGCTGCCTGTTGGGCTGGAGCTTCTCGTGGTTTGAGGCCTGGCTTGCTCCACCCCCTGCTCTTGAGATTCTCCCGGAGGGGGGCTGCATTTTGGCTGATTCTTGGGCTGGAGCTTCTCGTGGTTTGAGGACTGCCTTGCTCCACCCCCTGCTCTTGAGATTCTCCTGGATGTGGGCTGCATTTTGGCTTCATTTTGGGCTGCAGCTTCTCGAGGTTTGGGGCCTGGCTTGCTCCACCCCCTGCTCTTGAGATTCTCCCGGAGGTGGGCTGCATTTTGGCTGCCTTTTGGGCTGGAGCTTCTCGTGGTTTGAGGCCTGGCTTGCTCAACGCCCTGCTCTTGAGATTCTCCCGGATGTGGGCTGCATTTTGGCTTCATTTTGGGCTGCAGCTACTCGAGGTTTGGGGCCTGGCTTGCTCCACCCCCTGCTCTTGAGATTCTCCCGGATGTGGGCTGCATTTTGGCTGCCTTTTGGGCTGGAGCTTCTCGTGGTTTGAGGCCTAGCTTGCTCCAACCCCTGCTCTCGATATTCTCCCAGATGTGGGCTGCATTTTGGCTTCATTTTGGGCTGGAGTTTCTCGTGGTTTGTGGCCTGGCTTGCTCCACCCCCTGCTCTTGAGATTCTCCCGGATGTGGGCTGCATTTTGGCTGCCTTTTGGGTTGGAGCTTCTCGTGGTTTGAGGCCTGGCTTGCTCCACCCCCTGCTCTTGAGATTCTCCCGGATGTGGGCTGCATTTTGGCTGCCTTTTGGGCTGGAGCTTCTCGTGGTTTGGGGCCTGGCTTGCTCCACCCCCTGCTCTTGAGATTCTCCCGGATGTGGGCTGCATTTTGGCTGCCTTTTGGGCTGGAGCTTCTCGTGGTTTGAGGCCTGGCTTGCTCCACCCCCTGCTCTTTAGATTCTCCCGCATGTGGGCTGGATTTTGGCTGCCTTTTGGGCTGGAGCTTCTTGTGGGTTGAGGCCTGGCTTGCTCCACCCCCTGCTCTTGAGATTCTCCCGGAGGTGGGCTGGATTTTGGCTGATTCTTGGGCTGGATCTTCTCGTGGTTTGAGGCCTGGCTTGCTCCACCCCCTGCTCTTGAGATTCTCCCGGATGTGGGCTGCATTTTGGCTGCCTTTTGGGCTGGAGCTTCTCGTGGTTTGAGGCCTGGCTTGCTCCACCCCCTGCTCTTGAGATTCTCCCGTATTTTGGCTGGATTATGGCTGACTTTTGGGCTGGAGCTTCTCGTGGTTTGAGGCCTGGCTTGCTCCACCCCCTGCTCTTGAGATACTCCCGGATGTGGGCTGCATTTTGGCTGATACTTGGGCTGGAGATTCTTGTGGTTTGAGGCCTGGCTTGCTCCACCACCTGCTCTTGAGATTCTCCCGGATGTGGGCTGCATTTTGGCTACATTTTGGGCTGGAGCTTCTCGAGGTTTAAGGCCTGGCTTGCTCCACCCCCTGCTCTTCAGATTCTCCCCGAAGTGGGCTGCATTTTGGCTGCCTTTGGGGCTGGAGCTTCTCGTGGTTTGAGGCCTGGCTTGCTCCAACCCCTGCTCTTGAGATTCTCCCGGAGGTGGGCTGCATTTTGGCTTCATTTTGGGCTGGAGCTTCTCGAGGTTTGGGGCCTGGCTTGCTCCACCCCCTGCTCTTGAGATTCTCCCCGATGTGGGCTGCATTTTGGCTGCCTTTGGGGCTGGAGCTTCTCGTGGTTTGAGGCCTGGCTTGCTCCACCCCCTGCTCTTGAGATTCTCCCGGATGTGGGCTGCATTTTGGCTTCATTTTGGGCTGCAGCTTCTCGAGGTTTGGGGCCTGGCTTGCTCCACCCCCTGCTCCTGAGATTCTCCCGGATGTGGGCTGCATTTTGGCTGATTCTTGGGCTGGAGCTTCTCATGGTTTGAGGCCTGGCTTGCTCCACCCCCTGCTCTCGATATTCTCCCAGATGTGGGCTGGATTTTGGCTGCCTGTTGGGCTGGAGCTTCTCGTGGTTTGAGGCCTGGCTTGCTCCACCCCCTGCTCTCGATATTCTCCCAGATGTGGGCTGGATTTTGGCTGCCTTTGGGGCTGGAGCTTCTCGTGGTTTGAGGGCTGGCTTGCTCCACACCCTGCTCTTGAGATTCTCCCGGATTTGGGCTGCATTTTGGCTTCATTTTGGGCTGGAGCTTCTCGAGATTCGGGGCCTGGCTTGCTCCACCCCCTGCTTTTGAGATTCTCCCGGATGTGGGCTGCATTTTGGCTTATTTTGGGCTGGAGCTTTTCGTGGTTTGAGGCCTGGCTTGCTCCACCCCCTGCTTTTGAGATTCTCCTGGATGTGGGCTGCATTTTGGCTGCTTTAGGGTTGGAGCTTCTCGTGGTTTGAGGCCTGGCTTGCTCCACCCCCTGCTCTTGAGATTCTCCCGGATGTGGGCTGCATTTTGGCTGCGTTTTGGGCTGGAGCTTCTCGTGGTTTGGGGCCTGGCTTGCTCCACAACCTGCTCTTGAGATTCTCCCGGATGTGGGCTGTATTTTGGTTGCCTTTGGGGCTGGAGCTTCTCGTGGTTTGAGGCCTGGCTTGCTCCACTCCCTGCTCTTGATATTCTCCCGGATGTGGGCTGCATTTTGGCTGCCTTTTGGGCTGGAGCTTCTTGTGGTTTGAGGCCTGGCTTGCTCCACCCCCTGCTCTTGATATTGTCCTGGATGTGGGCTGCATTTTGGCTGCCTTTTGGGCTGGAGCTTCTCGTGGTTTGAGGCCTGGCTTGCTCCACCCCCTGCTCTTGAGATTCTCCCGGATGTGGGCTGCATTTTGGCTTATTCTTGGGCTGGAGCTTCTCGTGGTTTGAGGCCTGGCTTGCTCCACCCCCTGCTCTTGATATTCTCCCGGATGTGGGCTGCATTTTGGCTGCCTTTTGGGCTGGAGCTTCTTGTGGTTTAAGGCCTGGCTTGCTCCACCACCTGCTCTTGAGATTCTCCCGGATGTGGGCTGCATTTGGCTGCCTTTTGGGCTGGAGCTTCTTGTGGTTTAAGGCCTGGCTTGCTCCACCCCCTGCTCTTGAGATTCTCCCGGAGGTGGGCTGGATTTTGGCTGCCATTTGGGCTGGAGCTTCCCGTGGTTTGTGGCCTGGCTTGCTCCACCCCCTGCTCTCGATATTCTGCCAGATGTGGGCTGCATTGTGGCTGACTTTTGGGTTGGAGCTTCTCGAGGTTTGAGGCCTGGCTTCCTCCACCCCCTGCTCTTGAGATTCTCCCGGATGTGGGCTGCATTTTGGCTGCCTTTTGGGCTGGAGCTTCTCGTGGTTTGAGGCCTGGCTTCCTCCACCCCCTGCTCTTGAGATTCTCCCGGATGTGGGCTGGATTTTGGCTGCCTTTTGGGCTGGAGCTTCTCGTGGTTTGAGGCCTGGCTTGCTCCACCCCCTGCTCTTGAGATTCTCCCGGAGGTGGGCTGCATTTTGGCTGATTCTTGGGCTGGAGCATCTCGTGGTTTGAGGCCTGGCTTGCTCCACCCCCTGCTCTTGACATTCTCCCGGATGTGGGCTGCATTTTGGCTGATTCTTGGGCTGGAGCTTCTCGTGGTTTGAGGCCTGGCTTGCTCCACCCCCTGCTCTTGAGATTCTCCCGGATGTGGGCTGCATTTTGGCTGCCTTTTGGGCTGGAGCTTCTCGTGGTTTGAGGCCTGGCTTGCTCCACCCCCTGCTCTTGAGATTCTCCCGCATGTGGGCTGCATTTTGGCTGCCTTTTGGGCTGGAGCTTCTCGTGGTTTGAGGCCTGGCTTGCTCCACCCCCTGCTCTTGAGATTCTCACGGATGTGGGCTGCATTTTGGCTGATTCTTGGGCTGGAGCTTCTCGTGGTTTGAGGCCTGGCTTGCTCCACCCCCTGCTCTTGAGATTCTCCTGGATGTGCGCTGCATTTGGCTGCATTTTGGGCTGGAGCTTCTCGTGGTTTGAGGCCTGGCTTGCTCCACCCGCTGCTCTTGAGATTCTCCCGGATCTGGGGTGCATTTTGGCTTCATTTTGGGCTGCAGCTTCTCGAGGTTTGGGGCCTGGCTTGCTCCACCCCCTGCTCTTGAGATTCTCCCGGATGTGGGCTGCATTTTGGCTGCCTTTTGGGCTGGAGCTTCTCGTGGTTTGAGGCCTGGCTTGCTCCACCCCCTGCTCTTGAGATTCTCCCGCATGTGGGCTGCATTTTGGCTGCCTTTTGGGCTGGAGCTTCTCGTGGTTTGAGGCCTGGCTTGCTCCACCCCCTGCTCTTGAGATTCTCCCGGATGTGGGCTGCATTTTGGCTTCATTTTGGGCTGCAGCTTCTCGTGGTTTGGGGCCTGGCTTGCTCCACCCCCTGCTCTTGAGATTCTCCCGGATGTGGGCTGCATTTTGGCTGCCTTTTGGGCTGGAGCTTCTCGTGGTTTGAGGCCTGGATTGCTCCACCCGCTGCTCTTGAGATTCTCCCGGATCTGGGGTGCATTTTGGCTTCATTTTGGGCTGCAGCTTCTCGAGGTTTGGGGCCTGGCTTGCTCCACCCCCTGCTCTTGAGATTCTCCCGGAGGTGGGTTGCATTTTGGCTGCCTTTTGGGCTGGATCTTCTCGTGGTTTGAGGCCTGGCTTGCTCCACCCCCTGCTCTTGAGATTCTCCCGGATGTGGGCTGCATTTTGGCTGCCTTTTGGGCTGGAGCTTCTCGTGGTTTGAGGCCTGGCTTGCTCCACTCCCTGCTCTTGAGATTCTCCCGTATTTTGGCTGGATTATGGCTGACTTTTGGGCTGGAGCTTCTCGTGGTTTGAGGCCTGGCTTGCTCCACCCCCTGCTCTTGAGATACTCCCGGATGTGGGCTGCATTTTGGCTGATACTTGGGCTGGAGCTTCTTGTGGTTTGAGGCCTGGCTTGCTCCACCACCTGCTCTTGAGATTCTCCCGGATGTGGGCTGCATTTTGGCTACATTTTGGGCTGGAGCTTCTCGAGGTTTAAGGCCTGGCTTGCTCCACCCCCTGCTCTTCAGATTCTCCCCGAAGTGGGCTGCATTTTGGCTGCCTTTGGGGCTGGAGCTTCTCGTGGTTTGAGGCCTGGCTTGCTCCAACCCCTGCTCTTGAGATTCTCCCGGAGGTGGGCTGCATTTTGGCTTCATTTTGGGCTGGAGCTTCTCGAGGTTTGGGGCCTGGCTTGCTCCACCCCCTGCTCTTGAGATTCTCCCCGATGTGGGCTGCATTTTGGCTGCCTTTGGGGCTGGAGCTTCTCGTGGTTTGAGGCCTGGCTTGCTCCACCCCCTGCTCTTGAGATTCTCCCGGATGTGGGCTGCATTTTGGCTTCATTTTGGGCTGCAGCTTCTCGAGGTTTGGGGCCTGGCTTGCTCCACCCCCTGCTCCTGAGATTCTCCCGGATGTGGGCTGCATTTTGGCTGATTCTTGGGCTGGAGCTTCTCATGGTTTGAGGCCTGGCTTGCTCCACCCCCTGCTCTCGATATTCTCCCAGATGTGGGCTGGATTTTGGCTGCCTGTTGGGCTGGAGCTTCTCGTGGTTTGAGGCCTGGCTTGCTCCACCCCCTGCTCTCGATATTCTCCCAGATGTGGGCTGGATTTTGGCTGCCTTTTGGGCTGGAGCTTCTCGTGGTTTGAGGGCTGGCTTGCTCCACACCCTGCTCTTGAGATTCTCCCGGATTTGGGCTGCATTTTGGCTTCATTTTGGGCTGGAGCTTCTCGAGATTCGGGGCCTGGCTTGCTCCACCCCCTGCTTTTGAGATTCTCCCGGATGTGGGCTGCATTTTGGCTTATTTTGGGCTGGAGCTTTTCGTGGTTTGAGGCCTGGCTTGCTCCACCCCCTGCTTTTGAGATTCTCCTGGATGTGGGCTGCATTTTGGCTGCTTTAGGGTTGGAGCTTCTCGTGGTTTGAGGCCTGGCTTGCTCCACCCCCTGCTCTTGAGATTCTCCCGGATGTGGGCTGCATTTTGGCTGCGTTTTGGGCTGGAGCTTCTCGTGGTTTGGGGCCTGGCTTGCTCCACAACCTGCTCTTGAGATTCTCCCGGATGTGGGCTGTATTTTGGTTGCCTTTGGGGCTGGAGCTTCTCGTGGTTTGAGGCCTGGCTTGCTCCACTCCCTGCTCTTGATATTCTCCCGGATGTGGGCTGCATTTTGGCTGCCTTTTGGGCTGGAGCTTCTTGTGGTTTGAGGCCTGGCTTGCTCCACCCCCTGCTCTTGATATTGTCCTGGATGTGGGCTGCATTTTGGCTGCCTTTTGGGCTGGAGCTTCTCGTGGTTTGAGGCCTGGCTTGCTCCACCCCCTGCTCTTGAGATTCTCCCGGATGTGGGCTGCATTTTGGCTTATTCTTGGGCTGGAGCTTCTCGTGGTTTGAGGCCTGGCTTGCTCCACCCCCTGCTCTTGATATTCTCCCGGATGTGGGCTGCATTTTGGCTGCCTTTTGGGCTGGAGCTTCTTGTGGTTTAAGGCCTGGCTTGCTCCACCACCTGCTCTTGAGATTCTCCCGGATGTGGGCTGCATTTGGCTGCCTTTTGGGCTGGAGCTTCTTGTGGTTTAAGGCCTGGCTTGCTCCACCCCCTGCTCTTGAGATTCTCCCGGAGGTGGGCTGGATTTTGGCTGCCATTTGGGCTGGAGCTTCCCGTGGTTTGTGGCCTGGCTTGCTCCACCCCCTGCTCTCGATATTCTCCCAGATGTGGGCTGCATTGTGGCTGACTTTTGGGTTGGAGCTTCTCGAGGTTTGAGGCCTGGCTTCCTCCACCCCCTGCTCTTGAGATTCTCCCGGATGTGGGCTGCATTTTGGCTGCCTTTTGGGCTGGAGCTTCTCGTGGTTTGAGGCCTGGCTTCCTCCACCCCCTGCTCTTGAGATTCTCCCGGATGTGGGCTGGATTTTGGCTGCCTTTTGGGCTGGAGCTTCTCGTGGTTTGAGGCCTGGCTTGCTCCACCCCCTGCTCTTGAGATTCTCCCGGAGGTGGGCTGCATTTTGGCTGATTCTTGGGCTGGAGCATCTCGTGGTTTGAGGCCTGGCTTGCTCCACCCCCTGCTCTTGACATTCTCCCGGATGTGGGCTGCATTTTGGCTGATTCTTGGGCTGGAGCTTCTCGTGGTTTGAGGCCTGGCTTGCTCCACCCCCTGCTCTTGAGATTCTCCCGGATGTGGGCTGCATTTTGGCTGCCTTTTGGGCTGGAGCTTCTCGTGGTTTGAGGCCTGGCTTGCTCCACCCCCTGCTCTTGAGATTCTCCCGCATGTGGGCTGCATTTTGGCTGCCTTTTGGGCTGGAGCTTCTCGTGGTTTGAGGCCTGGCTTGCTCCACCCCCTGCTCTTGAGATTCTCACGGATGTGGGCTGCATTTTGGCTGATTCTTGGGCTGGAGCTTCTCGTGGTTTGAGGCCTGGCTTGCTCCACCCCCTGCTCTTGAGATTCTCCTGGATGTGCGCTGCATTTGGCTGCATTTTGGGCTGGAGCTTCTCGTGGTTTGAGGCCTGGCTTGCTCCACCCGCTGCTCTTGAGATTCTCCCGGATCTGGGGTGCATTTTGGCTTCATTTTGGGCTGCAGCTTCTCGAGGTTTGGGGCCTGGCTTGCTCCACCCCCTGCTCTTGAGATTCTCCCGGATGTGGGCTGCATTTTGGCTGCCTTTTGGGCTGGAGCTTCTCGTGGTTTGAGGCCTGGCTTGCTCCACCCCCTGCTCTTGAGATTCTCCCGCATGTGGGCTGCATTTTGGCTGCCTTTTGGGCTGGAGCTTCTCGTGGTTTGAGGCCTGGCTTGCTCCACCCCCTGCTCTTGAGATTCTCCCGGATGTGGGCTGCATTTTGGCTTCATTTTGGGCTGCAGCTTCTCGTGGTTTGGGGCCTGGCTTGCTCCACCCCCTGCTCTTGAGATTCTCCCGGATGTGGGCTGCATTTTGGCTGCCTTTTGGGCTGGAGCTTCTCGTGGTTTGAGGCCTGGATTGCTCCACCCGCTGCTCTTGAGATTCTCCCGGATCTGGGGTGCATTTTGGCTTCATTTTGGGCTGCAGCTTCTCGAGGTTTGGGGCCTGGCTTGCTCCACCCCCTGCTCTTGAGATTCTCCCGGAGGTGGGTTGCATTTTGGCTGCCTTTTGGGCTGGAGCTTCTCGTGGTTTGAGGCCTGGCTTGCTCCACCCCCTGCTCTTGATATTGTCCTGGATGTGGGCTGCATTTTGGCTGCCTTTTGGGCTGGAGTTTCTCGTGGTTTGAGGCCTGGCTTGCTCCACCCCCTGCTCTTGAGATTCTCCCGGATGTGGGCTGCATTTTGGCTTATTCTTGGGCTGGAGCTTCTCGTGGTTTGAGGCCTGGCTTGCTCCACCCCCTGCTCTTGATATTCTCCCGGATGTGGGCTGCATTTTGGCTGCCTTTTGGGCTGGAGCTTCTTGTGGTTTAAGGCCTGGCTTGCTCCACCACCTGCTCTTGAGATTCTCCCGGATGTGGGCTGCATTTGGCTGCCTTTTGGGCTGGAGCTTCTCGTGGTTTGAGGCCTGGCTTGCTCCACCCCCTGCTCTTGAGATTCTCCTGGATGTGGGCTGCATTTTGGCTGCCTTTTGGGCTGGAGCTTCTCGAGGTTTGTGGCCTGGATTGCTCCACCCCCTACTCTTGAGATTCTCCTGGATGTGGGCTGCATTTTGGCTGCCTTTTGGGCTGGAGCTTCTCGAGGTTTGTGGCCTGGATTGCTCCACCCCCTACTCTTGAGATTCTCCCGGATGTGGGCTGCATTTTGGCTGCCTTTTGGGCTGGAGCTTCTCGTGGTTTGAGGCCTGGCTTGCTCCACCCCCTGCTCTTGAGATTCTCCCAGATGTGGGCTGCATTTTGGCTTCATTTTGGGCTGGAGCTTCTCGAGGTTTGGGGCCTGGCTTGCTCCACCCCCTGCTCTTGAGATTCTCCCCGATGTGGGCTGCATTTTGGCTGCCTTTGGGGCTGGAGCTTCTCGTGGTTTGAGGCCTGGCTTGCTCCACCCCCTGCTCTTGAGATTCTCCCGGATGTGGGCTGCATTTTGGCTTCATTTTGGGCTGCAGCTTCTCGAGGTTTGGGGCCTGGCTTGCTCCACCCCCTGCTCCTGAGATTCTCCCGGATGTGGGCTGCATTTTGGCTGATTCTTGGGCTGGAGCTTCTCGTGGTTTGAGGCCTGGCTTGCTCCACCCCCTGCTCTTGAGATTCTCCCGGATGTGGGTTGCATTTTGGCTGCCTTTTGGGCTGGAGCTTCTCATGGTTTGAGGCCTGGCTTGCTCCACCCCCTGCTCTCGATATTCTCCCAGATGTGGGCTGGATTTTGGCTGCCTTTGGGGCTGGAGCTTCTCGTGGTTTGAGGGCTGGCTTGCTCCACCCCCTGCTCTTGAGATTCTCCCGGATTTGGGCTGCATTTTGGCTTCATTTTGGGCTGGAGCTTCTCGAGATTCGGGGCCTGGCTTGCTCCACCCCCTGCTTTTGAGATTCTCCCGGATGTGGGCTGCATTTTGGCTGATTCTTGGGCTGGAGCTTTTCGTGGTTTGAGGCCTGGCTTGCTCCACCCCCTGCTTTTGAGATTCTCCCGGATGTGGGCTGCATTTTGGCTGCCTTTAGGGCTGGAGCTTCTCGTGGTTTGAGGCCTGGCTTGCTCCACCCCCTGCTCTTGAGATTCTCCCGGATGTGGGCTGCATTTTGGCTGCGTTTTGGGCTGGAGCTTCTCGTGGTTTGGGGCCTGGCTTGCTCCACAACCTGCTCTTGAGATTCTCCCGGATGTGGGCTGTATTTTGGTTGCCTTTGGGGCTGGAGCTTCTCGTGGTTTGAGGCCTGGCTTGCTCCACCCCCTGCTCTTGATATTCTCCCGGATGTGGGCTGCATTTTGGCTGCCTTTTGGGCTGGAGCTTCTTGTGGTTTGAGGCCTGGCTTGCTCCACCCCCTGCTCTTGATATTGTCCTGGATGTGGGCTGCATTTTGGCTGCCTTTTGGGCTGGAGCTTCTCGTGGTTTGAGGCCTGGCTTGCTCCACCCCCTGCTCTTGAGATTCTCCCGGATGTGGGCTGCATTTTGGCTTATTCTTGGGCTGGAGCTTCTCGTGGTTTGAGGCCTGGCTTGCTCCACCCCCTGCTCTTGAGATTCTCCCGGATGTGGGCTGCATTTTGGCTGCCTTTTGGGCTGGAGCTTCTTGTGGTTTAAGGCCTGGCTTGCTCCACCACCTGCTCTTGAGATTCTCCCGGATGTGGGCTGCATTTGGCTGCCTTTTGGGCTGGAGCTTCTCGTGGTTTGAGGCCTGGCTTGCTCCACCCCGTGCTTTTGAGATTCTCCTGGATGTGGGCTGCATTTTGGCTGCCTTTTGGGCTGGAGCTTCTCGTGGTTTGAGGCCTGGCTTGCTCCACCCCCTGCTCTTGAGATTCTCCCGGAGGTGGGCTGGATTTTGGCTGCCATTTGGGCTGGAGCTTCCCGTGGTTTGTGGCCTGGCTTGCTCCACCCCCTGCTCTCGATATTCTCCCAGATGTGGGCTGCATTGTGGCTGACTTTTGGGTTGGAGCTTCTCGAGGTTTGAGGCCTGGCTTCCTCCACCCCCTGCTCTTGAGGTTCTCCCGGATGTGGGCTGCATTTTGGCTGCCTTTTGGGCTGGAGCTTCTCGTGGTTTGAGGCCTGGCTTGCTCCACCCCCTGCTCTTGAGATTCTCCCGCATGTGGGCTGGATTTTGGCTGCCTTTTGGGCTGGAGCTTCTTGTGGTTTTAGGCCTGGCTTGCTCCACCCCCTGCTCTTGAGATTCTCCCCGAAGTGGGCTGGATTTTGGCTGCCTTTCGGGCTGGAGCTTCTCGAGGTTTGTGGCCTGGCTTGCTCCACCCCCTGCTCCTGAGATTCTCCCGGATGTGGGCTGGATTGTGGCTGACATTTGGGCTGGAGCTTCTCGTGGTTTGAGGCCTGCATTGCTCCACCCCCTGCTCTTGAGATTCTCCCGGATGTGGGCTGGAGTTTGGCTGCCTTTTGGGCTGGAGCTTCTCGTGGTTTGAGGCCTGGCTTGCTCCACCCCCTGCTCTTGAGATTCTCCCGGAGGTGGGCTGCATTTTGGCTGATTCTTGTGCTGGAGCATCTCGTGGTTTGAGGCCTGGCTTGCTCCACCCCCTGCTCTTGAGATTCTCCCGGATGTGGGCTGCATTTTGGCTGATTCTTGGGCTGGAGCTTCTCGTGGTTTGAGGCCTGGCTTGCTCCACCCCCTGCTCTTGAGATTCTCCCGGATGTGGGCTGCATTTTGGCTGCCTTTTGGGCTGGAGCTTCTCGTGGTTTGAGGCCTGGCTTGCTCCACCCCCTGCTCTTGAGATTCTCCCGCATGTGGGCTGCATTTTGGCTGCCTTTTGGGCTGGAGCTTCTCGTGGTTTGAGGCCTGGCTTGCTCCACCCCCTGCTCTTGAGATTCTCACGGATGTGGGCTGCATTTTGGCTGATTCTTGGGCTGGAGCTTCTCGTGGTTTGAGGCCTGGCTTGCTCCACCCCCTGCTCTTGAGATTCTCCTGGATGTGCGCTGCATTTTGGCTGCATTTTGGGCTGGAGCTTCTCGTGGTTTGAGGCCTGGCTTGCTCCACCCGCTGCTCTTGAGATTCTCCCGGATCTGGGGTGAATTTTGGCTTCATTTTGGGCTGCAGCTTCTCGAGGTTTGGGGCCTGGCTTGCTCCACCCCCTGCTCTTGAGATTCTCCCAGATGTGGGCTTCATTTTGGCTGCCTTTTGGGCTGGAGCTTCTCGTGGTTTGAGGCCTGGCTTGCTCCACCCCCTGCTCTTGAGATTCTCCCGGATGTGGGCTGCATTTTGGCTTCATTTTGGGCTGCAGCTTCTCGTGGTTTGGGGCCTGGCTTGCTCCACCCCCTGCTCTTGAGATTCTCCCAGATGTGGGCTGCATTTTGGCTGCCTTTTGGGCTGGAGCTTCTCGTGGTTTGAGGCCTGGATTGCTCCACCCCCTGCTCTTGAGATTCTCCCGGATGTGGGCTGCATTTTGGCTTCATTTTGGGCTGCAGCTTCTCGAGGTTTGGGGCCTGGCTTGCTCCACCCCCTGCTCTTGAGATTCTCCCGGAGGTGGGTTGCATTTTGGCTGCCTTTTGGGCTGGAGCTTCTCGTGGTTTGAGGCCTGGCTTGCTCCACCCCCTGCTCTTGATATTGTCCTGGATGTGGGCTGCATTTTGGCTGCCTTTTGGGCTGGAGTTTCTCGTGGTTTGAGGCCTGGCTTGCTCCACCCCCTGCTCTTGAGATTCTCCCGGATGTGGGCTGCATTTTGGCTTATTCTTGGGCTGGAGCTTCTCGTGGTTTGAGGCCTGGCTTGCTCCACCCCCTGCTCTTGATATTCTCCCGGATGTGGGCTGCATTTTGGCTGCCTTTTGGGCTGGAGCTTCTTGTGGTTTAAGGCCTGGCTTGCTCCACCACCTGCTCTTGAGATTCTCCCGGATGTGGGCTGCATTTGGCTGCCTTTTGGGCTGGAGCTTCTCGTGGTTTGAGGCCTGGCTTGCTCCACCCCCTGCTCTTGAGATTCTCCTGGATGTGGGCTGCATTTTGGCTGCCTTTTGGGCTGGAGCTTCTCGTGGTTTGAGGCCTGGCTTGCTCCACCCCGTGCTTTTGAGATTCTCCTGGATGTGGGCTGCATTTTGGCTGCCTTTTGGGCTGGAGCTTCTCGTGGTTTGAGGCCTGGCTTGCTCCACCCCCTGCTCTTGAGATTCTCCCGGAGGTGGGCTGGATTTTGGCTGCCATTTGGGCTGGAGCTTCCCGTGGTTTGTGGCCTGGCTTGCTCCACCCCCTGCTCTCGATATTCTCCCAGATGTGGGCTGCATTGTGGCTGACTTTTGGGTTGGAGCTTCTCGAGGTTTGAGGCCTGGCTTCCTCCACCCCCTGCTCTTGAGATTCTCCCGGATGTGGGCTGCATTTTGGCTGCCTTTTGGGCTGGAGCTTCTCGTGGTTTGAGGCCTGGCTTGCTCCACCCCCTGCTCTTGAGATTCTCCCGGATGTGGGCTGGATTTTGGCTGCCTTTTGGGCTGGAGCTTCTTGTGGTTTTAGGCCTGGCTTGCTCCACCCCCTGCTCTTGATATTCTCCCCGAAGTGGGCTGGATTTTGGCTGCCTTTCGGGCTGGAGCTTCTCGAGGTTTGTGGCCTGGCTTGCTCCACCCCCTGCTCTTGAGATTCTCCCGGATGTGGGCTGGAGTTTGGCTGCCTTTTGGGCTGGAGCTTCTCGTGGTTTGAGGCCTGGCTTGCTCCACCCCCTGCTCTTGACATTCTCCCGGATGTGGGCTGCATTTTGGCTGATTCTTGGGCTGGAGCTTCTCGTGGTTTGAGGCCTGGCTTGCTCCACCCCCTGCTCTTGAGATTCTCCCGGATGTGGGCTGCATTTTGGCTGCCTTTTGGGCTGGAGCTTCTCGTGGTTTGAGGCCTGGCTTGCTCCACCCCCTGCTCTTGACATTCTCCCGGATGTGGGCTGCATTTTGGCTGATTCTTGGGCTGGAGCTTCTCGTGGTTTGAGGCCTGGCTTGCTCCACCCCCTGCTCTTGAGATTCTCCCGGATGTGGGCTGCATTTTGGCTGCCTTTTGGGCTGGAGCTTCTCGTGGTTTGAGGCCTGGCTTGCTCCACCCCCTGCTCTTGAGATTCTCCCGGATGTGGGCTGCATTTTGGCTGCCTTTTGGGCTGGAGCTTCTCGTGGTTTGAGGCCTGGCTTGCTCCACCCCCTGCTCTTGAGATTCTCACGGATGTGGGCTGCATTTTGGCTGATTCTTGGGCTGGAGCTTCTCGTGGTTTGAGGCCTGGCTTGCTCCACCCCCTGCTCTTGAGATTCTCCTGGATGTGGGCTGCATTTTGGCTGCATTTTGGGCTGGAGCTTCTCGTGGTTTGAGGCCTGGCTTGCTCCACCCGCTGCTCTTGAGATTCTCCCGGATCTGGTGTGCATTTTGACTTCATTTTGGGCTGGAGCTTCTCGAGGTTTGGGGCCTGGCTTGCTCCACCCCCTGCTCTTGAGATTCTCCCGGATGTGGGCTGCATTTTGGCTGCCTTTTGGGCTGGAGCTTCTCGTGGTTTGAGGCCTGGCTTGCTCCACCCCCTGCTCTTGAGATTCTCCCGCATGTGGGCTGCATTTTGGCTGCCTTTTGGGCTGGAGCTTCTCGTGGTTTGAGGCCTGGCTTGCTCCACCCCCTGCTCTTGAGATTCTCCCGGATGTGGGCTGCATTTTGGCTTCATATTGGGCTGCAGCTTCTCGTGGTTTGGGGCCTGGCTTGCTCCACCCCCTGCTCTTGAGATTCTCCCAGATGTGGGCTGCATTTTGGCTGCCTTTTGGGCTGGAGCTTCTCGTGGTTTGAGGCCTGGATTGCTCCACCCGCTGCTCTTGAGATTCTCCCGGATCTGGGGTGCATTTTGGCTTCATTTTGGGCTGCAGCTTCTCGAAGATTGGGGCCTGGCTTGCTCCACCCCCTGCTCTTGAGATTCTCCCGGAGGTGGGTTGCATTTTGGCTGCCTTTTGGGCTGGAGCTTCTCGTGGTTTGAGGCCTGGCTTGCTCCACCCCCTGCTCTTGATATTGTCCTGGATGTGGGCTGCATTTTGGCTGCCTTTTGGGCTGGAGCTTCTCGTGGTTTGAGGCCTGGCTTGCTCCACCCCCTGCTCTTGAGATTCTCCCGGATGTGGGCTGCATTTTGGCTTATTCTTGGGCTGGAGCTTTTCGTGGTTTGAGGCCTGGCTTGCTCCACCCCCTGCTCTTGAGATTCTCCTGGATGTGGGCTGCATTTTGGCTGCCTTTAGGGCTGGAGCTTCTCGTGGTTTGAGGCCTGGCTTGCTCCACCACCTGCTCTTGAGATTCTCCCGGATGTGGGCTGCATTTGGCTGCCTTTTGGGCTGGAGCTTCTCGTGGTTTGAGGCCTGGCTTGCTCCACCCCCTGCTCTTGAGATTCTCCCAGATGTGGGCTGCATTTTGGCTGCCTTTTGGGCTGGAGCTTCTCGTGGTTTGAGGCCTGGCTTGCTCCACCCCGTGCTTTTGAGATTATCCTGGATGTGGGCTGCATTTTGGCTGCCTTTTGGGCTGGAGCTTCTCGTGGTTTGAGGCCTGGCTTGCTCCACCCCCTGCTCTTGAGATTCTCCCGGAGGTGGGCTGGATTTTGGCTGCCATTTGGGCTGGAGCTTCTTGTGGTTTTAGGCCTGGCTTGCTCCACCCCCTGCTCTTGATATTCTCCCCGAAGTAGGCTGCATTTTGGCTGCCTTTTGGGCTGGAGCTTCTCGTGGTTTGAGGCCTGGCTTGCTCCACCCCCTGCTCTTGAAATTCTCCCGGATGTGGGCTGGATTTTGGCTGCCTTTTGGGCTGGAGCTTCTCGTGGTTTGAGGCCTGGCTTGCTCCACCCCCTGCTCTTGAGATTCTCCCGGAGGTGGGCTGCATTTTGGCTCCATTTTGGGCTGGAGCTTCTAGTGGTTTGAGGCCTGGCTTGCTCCATCCCCTGCTCTTGAGATTCTCCCGGAGGTGGGCTGCATTTTGGCTGATTCTTGGGCTGGAGCTTCTTGTGGTTTGAGGCCTGGCTTGCTCCACCCCCTGCTCTTGAGATTCTCCCAGATGTGGGCTGCATTTTGGCTTCATTTTGGGCTGCAGCTTCTCAAGGTTTGGGGCCTGGCTTGCTCCAACCCCTGCTCTTGAGATTCTCGCGGAGGTGGGCTGCATTTTGGCTGCCTTTTTGGCTGGAGCTTCTCGTGGTTTGAGGCCTGGCTTGCTCCACCCCCTGTTCTTGAGATTCTCCCGGATGTGGGCTGGATTTTGGCTGCCTTTTGGGCTGGAGCTTCTCGTGGTTTGGGGCCTGGCTTGCTCCACCCCCTGCTCTTGAGATTCTCCCGGATGTGGACTGCATTTTGGCTGCATTTTGGGCTGGAGCTTCTTGTGGTTTGAGGCCTGGCTTGCTCCAGCCCCTGCTCTCGAGATTCTCCCAGATGTGGGCTGCATTTTGGCTGCCTTTTGGGCTGGAGCTTCTCGTGGTTTGAGGCCTGGCTTGCTCCAACCCCTGCTCTTGAGATTCTCCCGGATGTGGCCTGCATTTTGGCTGCCTTTTGGGCTGGAGCTTCTCGTGGTTTGAGGCCTGGCTTGCTCCACCCCGTTCTCTTGAGATTCTCCCGGAGGTGGGCTGGATTTTGGCTGCTTTTTGGGCTGGAGCTTCTCGTGGTTTGAGGCCTGGCTTGCTCCACCCCCTGCTCTTGATATTCTCCCGGATGTGGGCTTCATTTTGGCTGCCTTTAGGGCTGGAGCTTCTCGGGGTTTGAGGCCTGGCTTGCTCCACCCCCTGCTCTTGATATTCTCCTGGATGTGGGCTGCATTTTGGCTGATTTTTGCTGGAGCTTCTCGTGGTTTGAGGCCTGGCTTGCTCCACCCCCTGCTCTTGAGATTCTCCCGGAGGTGGTCTGGATTTTGGCTGCCTTTTGGGCTGGAGCTTCTCGTGGTTTGAGGCCTGGCTTGATCCACCCCCTGCTCTTGAGATTCTCCCGGATGTGGGCTGCATTTTGGCTGATTCTTGGGCTGGAGCTTCTCGTGGTTTGAGGCCTGGCTTGCTCCACGCCCTGCTCTTGAGATTCTCCCGGATGTGGGCTTCATTTTGGTTGCCTTTGGGGCTGGAGCTTCTCGTGGTTTGAGGCCTGGCTTGCTCCACCCCCTGCTCTTGATATTCTCCCGGATGTGGGCTGCATTTTGGCTGCCTTTTGGGCTGGAGCTTCTCGTGGTTTGAGGCCTGGCTTGCTCCACCACCTGCTCTTGAGATTCTCCCGGATGTGGGCTGCAATTTGGCTGCATTTTGGGCTGGAGCTTCTCGTGGTTTGAGGCCTGGCTTGCTCCACCCCCTGCTCTTGAGATTCTCCTGGATGTGGGCTGCATTTTGGCTGATTCTTGGGCTGGAGCTTCTCGTGGTTTGAGGCCTGGCTTGCTCCACCCCCTGCTCTTGAGATTCTCCTGGATGTGGGCTGCATTTTGGCTGCCTTTTGGGCTGGAGCTTCTCGTGGTTTGAGGCCTGGCTTGCTCCACCCCCTGCTCTCGATATTCTCCCGCATGTGGGCTGCATTTTGGCTGCCTTTTGGGCTGGAGCTTCTCGTGGTTTGAGGCCTGGCTTGCTCCACCCCCTGCTCTTGAGATTCTCACGGATGTGGGCTGCATTTTGGCTGATTCTTGGGCTGGAGCTTCCCGTGGTTTGTGGCCTGGCTTGCTCCACCCCCTGCTCTCGATATTCTCCCGGATGTGGGCTGCATTGTGGCTGCCTTTTGGGCTGGAGCTTCTCGAGGTTTGTGGCCTGGCTTGCTCCACCCCCTGCTCTTGAGATTCTCCCGGATATGGGCTGCATTTTGGCTGCCTTTTGGGCTGGAGCTTCTCGTGGTTTGAGGCCTGGCTTGCTCCACCCCCTGCTCTTGAAATTCTCCCGGATGTGGGCTGGATTTTGGCTGCCTTTTGGGCTGGAGCTTCTCGTGGTTTGAGGCCTGGCTTGCTCCACCCCCTGCTCTTGAGATTCTCCCGGAGGTGGGCTGCATTTTGGCTCCATTTTGGGCTGGAGCTTCTAGTGGTTTGAGGCCTGGCTTGCTCCATCCCCTGCTGTTGAGATTCTCCCGGAGGTGGGCTGCATTTTGGCTGATTCTTGGGCTGGAGCTTCTTGTGGTTTGAGGCCTGGCTTGCTCCACCCCCTGCTCTTGAGATTCTCCCAGATGTGGGCTGCATTTTGGCTTCATTTTGGGCTGCAGCTTCTCAAGGTTTGGGGCCTGGCTTGCTCCAACCCCTGCTCTTGAGATTCTCCCAGATGTGGTCTGCATTTTGGCTGCCTTTTGGGCTGGAGCTTCTCGTGGTTTGAGGCCTGGCTTGCTCCACCCCCTGATCTTGAGATTCTCCCGGATGTGGGCTGCATTTTGGCTGCTTTTTGGGCTGCAGCTTCTCGAGGTTTGGGGCCTGGCTTGCTCCACCCCCTGCTCTTGAGATTCTCCCGGATGTGGGCTGCATTTTGGCTGCCTTTGGGGCTGGAGCTTCTCGTGGTTTGAGGCCTGGCTTGCTCCACCCCCTGCTCTTGAGATTCTCGCGGAGGTGGGCTGCATTTTGGCTGCCTTTTTGGCTGGAGCTTCTCGTGGTTTGAGGCCTGGCTTGCTCCACCCCCTGCTCTTGAGATTCTCCCGGATGTGGGCTGGATTTTGGCTGCCTTTTGGGCTGGAGCTTCTCGTGGTTTGGGGCCTGGCTTGCTCCACCCCCTGCTCTTGAGATTCTCCCGGATGTGGACTGCATTTTGGCTGCATTTTGGGCTGGAGCTTCTTGTGGTTTGAGGCCTGGCTTGCTCCACCCCCTGCTCTTGAGATTCTCCCGGATGTGGGCTGCATTTTGGCTGCCTTTTGGGCTGGAGCTTCTCGTGGTTTGAGGCCTGGCTTGCTCCAACCACTGCTCTTGAGATTCTCCCGGATGTGGCCTGCATTTTGGCTGCCTTTTGGGCTGGAGCTTCTCGTGGTTTGAGGCCTGGCTTGCTCCACCCCCTGCTCTTGATATTCTCCCGGATGTGGGCTTCATTTTGGCTGCCTTTAGGGCTGGAGCTTCTCGGGGTTTGAGGCCTGGCTTGCTCCACCCCCTGCTCTTGATATTCTCCTGGATGTGGGCTGCATTTTGGCTGCTTTTTTGCTGGAGCTTCTCGTGGTTTGAGGCCTGGCTTGCTCCACCCCCTTCTCTTGAGATTCTCCCGGATGTGGGCTGAATTTTGGCTGATTCTTGGGCTGGAGCTTCTCGTGGTTTGAGGCCTGGCTTGCTCCACCCCCTGCTCTTGAGATTCTCCCGGAGTTGGGCTGCATTTTGGCTGATTCTTGGGCTGGAGCTTCTCGTGGTTTGAGGCCTGGCTTGATCCACCCCCTGCTCTTGAGATTCTCCCGGATGTGGGCTGCATTTTGGCTGATTCTTGGGCTGGAGGTTCTCGTGGTTTGAGGCCTGGCTTGCTCCACGCCCTGCTCTTGAGATTCTCCCGGATGTGGGCTTCATTTTGGTTGCCTTTGGGGCTGGAGCTTCTCGTGGTTTGAGGCCTGGCTTGCTCCACCCCCTGCTCTTGAGATTCTCCCGGATGTGGGCTGCATTTTGGCTGCCTTTTGGGCTGGAGCTTCTCGTGGTTTGAGGCCTGGCTTGCTCCACCCCCTGCTCTTGAGATTCTCCCGGATGTGGGCTGCAATTTGGCTGCCTTTTGGGCTGGAGCTTCTCGTGGTTTGAGGCCTGGCTTGCTCCACCCGCTGCTCTTGAGATTCTCCCGGATCTGGTGTGCATTTTGGCTGCCTTTTGGGCTGGAGCTTCTCGTGGTTTGAGGCCTGGCTTGCTCCACCCCCTGCTCTTGAGATTCTCCTGGATGTGGGCTGCATTTTGGCTGCCATTTGGGCTGGAGCTTCTCGTGGTTTGAGGCCTGGCTTGATCCACCCCCTGCTCTTGAGATTCTCCCGGATGTGGGCTGCATTTTGGCTGATTCTTGGGCTGGAGCTTCTCGTGGTTTGAGGCCTGGCTTGCTCCACACCCTGCTCTTGAGATTCTCCCGGAGGTGGGCTGCATTTTGGCTGATTCTTGGGCTGGAGCTTCTCGTGGTTTGAGGCCTGGCTTGCTCCACCCCCTGCTCTTGAAATTCTCCTGGATGTGGGCTGCATTTTGGCTGCCTTTTGGGCTGGAGCTTCTCGTGGTTTGAGGCCTGGCTTGCTCCACCCCCTGCTCTTGATATTCTCCCAGATATGGGCTGAATTGTGGCTGCCATTTGGGCTGGATCTTCTCGTGGTTTGAGGCCTGGCTTGCTCCACCCCCTGCTCTTGAGATTCTCCCGGAGGTGGTCTGGATTGTGGCTGCCTTTTGGGCTGGAGATTCTCGTGGTTTGAGGCCTGGCTTGCTCCACCCCCTGCTCTTGATATTCTCCCGGATGTGGGCTGCATTTTGGCTTCATTTTGGGCTGCAGCTTCTCGAGGTTTGAGGCCTGGCTTGCTCCACCCCCTGCTCTTGATATTCTCCTGGATGTGGGCTGCATTTTGGCTGCCTTTTTTGCTGGAGCTTCTCGTGGTTTGAGGCCTGGCTTGCTCCACCCCCTGCTCTTGAGATTCTCCTGGATGTGGGCTGCATTTTGGCTGATTCTTGGGCTGGAGCTTCTCGTGGTTTGAGGCCTGGCTTGCTCCACCCCCTGCTCTTGAGATTCTCCCGGAGGTGGGCTGCATTTTGGCTTCATTTTGGGCTGCAGCTTCTTGTGGTTTGAGGCCTGGCTTGCTCCACCCCCTGCTCTTGAGATTCTCCCGGAGGTCGTCTGGATGGTGGCTGCCTTTTGGGCTGGAGATTCTCGTGGTTTGAGGCCTGGCTTGCTCCACCCCCTGCTCTTGAGATTCTCCCGGATGTGGGCTGCATTTTGGCTTCATTTTGGGCTGCAGCTTCTCGAGGTTTGGGGCCTGGCTTGCTCCACCCCCTGCTCCTGAGATTCTCCCGGATGTGGGCTGGATTGTGGCTGCCTTTTCGGCTGGAGCTTCTCGTGGTTTGAGGCCTGGCTTGCTCCACCCTCTGCTCTTGAGATTCTCCCGGATGTGGGCTGCATTTTGGCTGATTCTTGGGCTGGAGCTTCTCGTGGTTTGGGGCCTGGCTTGCTCCACACCCTGCTCTTGAGATTCTCCCGGATGTGGGCTGCAATTTTGCTGCCTTTTGGGCTGGAGCTTCTCGTGGTTTGAGGCCTGGCTTGCTCCACCCCCTGCTCTTGAGATTCTCCCGGAGGTGGTCTGGATTGTGGCTGCCTTTTGGGCTGGAGCTTCTCGTGGTTTGAGGCCTGGCTTGCTCCACCCCCTGCTCTTGATATTCTCCCGGATGTGGGCTTCATTTTGGCTGCCTTTGGGGATGGATCTTCTCGTGGTTTGAGGCCTGCCTTGCTCCACCCCCTGCTCTTGATATTCTCCTGGATGTGGGCTGCATTTTGGCTGCCTTTTTTGCTGGAGCTTCTCGTGGTTTGAGGCCTGGCTTGCTCCACCCCCTGCTCTTGAGATTCTCCCGGATGTGGTTTGCATTTTGGCTGCCTTTTGGGCTGGAGCTTCTCGTGGTTTGAGGCCTGGCTTGCTCCACCACCTGCTCTTGAGATTCTCCCGGATGTGGGCTGCATTTTGGCTGCCTTTTGGGCTGGAGCTTCTCGTGGTTTGAGGCCTGGCTTGCTCCACCCCCTGCTCTTGAAATTGTCCAGGATGTAGGCTGCATTTTGGCTGCCTGTTGGGCTGGAGCTACTCGTGGTTTGAGGCCTGGCTTGCTCCACCCCCTGCTCTTGAGATTCTCCCAGATGTGGGCTGCATTTTGGCTGCCTTTTGGGCTGCAGCTTCTCGTGGTTTGAGGCCTGGCTTGCTCCACCCCCTGCTCTTGAGATTGT
Source organism: Rhynochetos jubatus (assembly GCA_027574665.1). Taxonomy (NCBI): domain Eukaryota; kingdom Metazoa; phylum Chordata; class Aves; order Eurypygiformes; family Rhynochetidae; genus Rhynochetos; species Rhynochetos jubatus. The sequence continues at coordinate 1,146,651 of JAQBHY010000070.1, forward strand.
CCCAGATGTGGGCTGCATTTTGGCTGCATTTTGGGCTGGAGCTTCTCGTGGTTTGAGGCCTGGCTTGCTCCACCCCCTGCTCTTGAGATTCTCCCGGAGGTGGGCTGCATTTTGGCTGCCTTTTGGGCTGGAGCTTCTCGTGGTTTGAGGCCTGGATTGCTCCACCCCCTGCTCTTGATATTCTCCCGGATGTGGGCTGCATTTTGGCTGCATTTTGTGCTGGAGCTTCCGTGGTTTGAGGCCTGGCTTGCTCCACCCCCTGCTCTTGAGATTCTCCTAGATGTGGGCTGCATTTTGGCTGATTCTTGGGCTGGAGCTTCCCGTGGTTTGAGGCCTGGCTTGCTCCACCCCCTGCTCTTGAGATTCTCCTGGATGTGGGCTGCATTTTGGCTGCCTTTTGGGCTGGAGCTTCTCGTGGTTTGAGGCCTGGCTTGCTCCACCACCTGCTCTTGAGATTCTCCCGCATGTGGGCTGCATTTCGGCTGCCTTTTGGGCTGAAGCTTCTCGTGGTTTGAGGCCTGGCTTGCTCCACCCCCTGCTCTTGAGATTCTCCCGGATGTGGGCTGGATTTTGGCTGCCTTTTGGGTTGGAGCTTCTCGTGGTTTGGGGCCTGGCTTGCTCCACCCCCTGCTCTTGAGATTCTCCCGGATGTGGGCTGCATTTTGGTTGCCTGTTGGGCTGGAGCTTCTTGTGGTTTGAGGCCTGGCTTGCTCCACCCCCTGCTCTTGAGATTCTCCCGGATGTGGGCTGCATTTTGGCTGCTATTTTGGCTGGAGCTTCTCGTGGTTTGAGGCCTGGCTTGCTCCACCCCCTGCTCTTGAGATTCTCCCGGAGGTGGTCTGGATTTTGGCTGCCTTTTGGGCTGGAGCTTCTTGTGGTTTGAGGCCTGGCTTGATCCACCCCCTGCTCTTGAGATTCTCCCGGATGTGGGCTGCATTTTGGCTGATTCTTGGGCTGGAGCTTCTCGTGGTTTGAGGCCTGGCTTGCTCCACGCCCTGCTCTTGATATTCTCCCGGATGTGGGCTTCATTTTGGTTGCATTTGGGGCTGGAGCTTCTCGTGGTTTGAGGCCTGGCTTGCTCCACCCCCTGCTCTTGAGATTCTCCTGGATGTGGGCTGCATTTTGGCTGCCTTTTGGGCTGGAGCTTCTCGTGGTTTGAGGCCTGGCTTGCGCTACCCCCTGCTCTTGATATTCTCCCTGAAGTGGGCTGCATTTTGGCTGCCTTTTGGGCTGGAGCTTCCCGTGGATTGTGGCCTGGCTTGCTCCACCCCCTGCTCTCGATATTCTCCCAGATGTGGGCTGAATTGTGGCTGCCTTTTGGGCTGGAGCTTCTCGAGGTTTGTGGCCTGGCTTGCTCCACCCCCTGCTCTTGAGATTCTCCCGGAGGTGGGCTGCATTTTGGCTGATTCTTGGGCTGGAGCTTTTCGTGTTTTGAGGCCTGGCTTGCTCCACCCCCTGCTCTTGAGATTCTCCCGGATGTGGGCTGCATTTTGGCTGCCTTTTGGGCTGGAGCTTCTCGTGGTTTGAGGCCTGGCTTGCTCCACCCCCTGCTCTTGAGATTCTCCCGGATGTGGGCTGCATTTTGGCTGCCTTTTGGGCTGGAGCTTCTCGTGGTTTCAGGCCTGGCTTGCTCCACCCCCTGCTCTTGAGATTCTCCTGGAGGTGGGCTGCATTTTGGCTGATTCTTGGGCTGGAGCATCTCGTGGTTTGAGGCCTGGCTTGCTCCACCCCCTGCTCTTGATATTCTCCCGGATGTGGGCTGCATTTTGGCTTCATTTTGGGCTGCAGCTTCTCGAGGTTTGGGGCCTGGCTTGCTCCACCCCCTGCTCTTGAGATTCTCCCAGATGTGGGCTGCATTTTGGCTGCCTTTGGGGCTGGAGCTTCTCGTGGTTTGAGGCCTGGCTTGCTCCACCCCCTGCTCTTGATATTCTCCCGGATGTGGGCTTCATTTTGGCTGCCTTTGGTGCTGAAGCTTCTCGTGGTTTGAGGCCTGGCTTGCTCCACCCCCTGCTCTTGATATTCTCCCTGATGTGGGCTGCATTTTGGCTGCCTTTTTTGCTGGAGCTTCTCGTGGTTTGAGGCCTGGCTTGCTCCACCCGCTGCTCCTGAGATTCTCCCGGATGTGGGCTGCATTTTGGCTGATTCTTGGGCTGGAGCTTCTCGTGGTTTGAGGCCTGGCTTGCTCCACCCCCTGCTCTTGATATTCTCCCGGAGGTGGGCTGCATTTTGGCTGCCTTTTGGGCTGGAGCTTTTCGTGGTTTGAGGCCTGCCTTGCTCCACCCCCTGCTCTTGAGATTCTCCCGGAGGTGGACTGGATTGTGGCTGCCTTTTGGGCTGGAGCTTCTCGTGGTTTGAGGCCTGGCTTGCTCCACCCCCTGCTCTTGAGATTCTCCCGGAGGTGGGCTGCATTTTGGCTGCATTTTGGGCTGCAGCTTCTCGTGGTTTGAGGCCTGGCTTGCTCCACCCCCTGCTCTTGAAATTCTCCCGGATGTGGGCTGCATTTTGGCTGCCTTTTGGGCTGGAGCTTCTCGTGGTTTGGGGCCTGGCTTGCTCCACGCCCTGCTCTTGAGATTCTCCCGGATGTGGGCTGCATTTTTGCTGCCTGTTAGGCTGGAGCTTCTCGTGGTTTGAGGCCTGGCTTGCTCCACCCCCTGCTCTTGAGATTCTCCCGGAGGTGGTCTGGATTGTGGCTGCGTTTTGGGCTGGAGCTTCTCGTGGTTTGAGGCCTGGCTTGCTCCACCCCCTGCTCTTGAGATTCTCCCGGATGTGGGCTTCATTTTGGCTGCCTTTGGGGCTGGAACTTCTTGTGGTTTGAGGCCTGGCTTGCTCCACCCCCTGCTCTTGAGATTCTCCCGGAGGTGGGCTGCATTTTGGCTGCCTGTTGGGCTGGAGCTTCTCGTGGTTTGAGGCCTGGCTTGCTCCACCCCCTGCTCTTGAGATTCTCCCGGATGTGGGCTGGATTTTGGCTGCCTTTTGGGCTGGAGCTTCTCGTGGTTTGAGGCCTGGCTTGCTCCACCCCCTGCTCTTGAGATTCTCCCGGATGTGGGCTGCATTTTGGCTGATTCTTGAGCTGGAGATTCTCGTGGTTTGAGGCCTGGCTTGCTCCACCCCCTGCTCTTGAGATTCTCCCGGATGTGGGCTGCATTTTGGCTGCCTTTTGGGCTGGAGCTTCTCGTGGTTTGAGGGCTGGCTTGCTCCACCCCCTGCTCTTGAGATTCTCCCGGATGTGGGCTGGATTTTGGCTGCATTTTGGGTTGGAGCTTCTCGTGGTTTGGGGCCTGGCTTGCTCCACCCCCTGCTCTTGAGATTCTCCCGGATATGGGCTGCATTTTGGCTGCCTGTTGGGCTGGAGCTTCTTGTGGTTTGAGGCCTGGCTTGCTCCACCCCCTGCTCTTGAGATTCTCCCGGATGTGGGCTGCATTTTGGCTGCCTTTTGGGCTGGAGCTTCTCGTGGTTTGAGGCCTGGCTTGCTCCACCCCCTGCTCTTGAGATTCTCCCAGAGGTGGGCTGCATTTTGGCTGCCTTTTGGGCTGGAGCTTCTTGTGGTTTGAGGCCTGGCTTGCTCCACCCCCTGCTCTTGAGATTCTCCCGGATGTGGGCTGCATTTTGGCTTCATTTTGGGCTGCAGCTTCTCGAGGTTTGGGGCCTGGCTTGCTCCACCCCCTGCTCTTGAGATTCTCCCAGATGTGGGCTGCATTTTGGCTGCCTTTGGGGCTGGAGCTTCTCGTGGTTTGAGGCCTGGCTTGCTCCACACCCTGCTCTTGAGATTCTCCCGGATGTGGGCTGCATTTTGGCTGATTCTTGGGCTGGAGCTTCTCGTGGTTTGAGGCCTGGCTTGCTCCACCCCCTGCTCTTGAGATTCTCCCGGAGGTGGGCTGCATTTTGGCTGCCTTTTGGGCTGGAGCTTTTCGTGGTTTGAGGCCTGGCTTGCTCCACCCCCTGCTCTTGAGATTCTCCCGGAGGTGGTCTGGATTGTGGCTGCCTTTTCGGCTGGAGCTTCTTGTGGTTTGAGGCCTGGCTTGCTCCACCCCCTGCTCTTGAGATTCTCCCGGAGGTGGTCTGGATTGTGGCTCCCTTTTGGGCTGGAGCTTCTTGTGGTTTGAGGCCTGACTTGCTCCACCCCCTGCTCTTGAGATTCTCCCGGATGTGGGCTGGATTTTGGCTCCCTTTTGGGCTGGAGCTTCTTGTGGTTTGAGGCCTGGCTTGCTCCACCGCCTGCTCTTGATATTCTCCCGGATGTGGGCTGCATTTTGGCTGCCTTTTGGGCTGGAGCTTCTCGTGGTTTGAGGCCTGGCTTGCTCCACCCCCTGCTCTTGAGATTCTCCCGGAGGTGGGCTGCATTTTGGCTGCGTTTTGGGCTGGAGCTTCTCATGGTTTGAGGCCTGGCTTGCTCCACCCCCTGCTCTTGAGATTCTCCCGGAGGTGGGCTGCATTTTGGCTGCCTTTTGGGCTGGAGCTTCTCGTGGTTTGGGGCCTGGCTTGCTCCACGCCCTGCTCTTGAGATTCTCCCGGATGTGGGCTGCATTTTTGCTGCCTGTTAGGCTGGAGCTTCTCGTGGTTTGAGGCCTGGCTTGCTCCACCCCCTGCTCTTGAGATTCTCCCGGATGTGGTCTGGATTGTGGCTGCCTTTTGGGCTGGAGCTTCTCGTGGTTTGAGGCCTGGCTTGCTCCACCCCCTGCTCTTGAGATTCTCCCGGATGTGGGCTTCATTTTGGCTGCCTTTGGGGCTGGAACTTCTCGTGGTTTGAGGCCTGCCTTGCTCCACCCCCTGCTCTTGATATTCTCCTGGATGTGGGCTGCATTTTGGCTGCCTTTTGGGCTGGAGCTTCTCGTGTTTTGAGGCCTGGCTTGCTCCACCACCTGCTCTTGAAATTCTCCCGGATGTGGGCTGCATTTTGGCTGCCTTTTGGGCTGGAGCTTCTCGTGGTTTGAGGCCTGGCTTGCTCCACCCCCTGCTCTTGAGATTCTCCCGGATGTGGGCTGCATTTTGGCTGCCTTTTGGGCTGGAGCTTCTCGTGGTTTGAGGCCTGGCTTGCTCCACCACCTGCTCTTGAGATTCTCCCGGAGGTGGGCTGCATTTTGGCTGCCTGTTGGGCTGGAGCTTCTCGTGGTTTGAGGCCTGGCTTGCTCCACCCCCTGCTCTTGAGATTCTCCCGGATGTGGGCTGCATTTTGGCTGCCTTTTGGGCTGGAGCTTCTCGTGGTTTGAGGCCTGGCTTGCTCCACCCCCTGCTCTTGAAATTGTCCAGGATGTAGGCTGCATTTTGGCTGCCTGTTGGGCTGGAGCTACTCGTGGTTTGAGGCCTGGCTTGCTCCACCCCCTGCTCTTGAGATTCTCCCGGATGTGGGCTGCATTTTGGCTGCCTTTTGGGCTGGAGCTTCTCGTGGTTTGAGGCCTGGCTTGCTCCACCCCCTGCTCTTGAGATTCTCCCGGATGTGGGCTGCATTTTGGCTGCCTGTTGGGCTGGAGCTTCTCGTGGTTTGAGGCCTGGCTTGCTCCACCCCCTGCTCTTGAGATTCTCCCGGAGGTGGGCTGCATTTTGGCTGCCTTTTGGGCTGGAGCTTCTCGTGGTTTGAGGCCTGGCTTGCTCCACCCCCTGCTCTTGAAATTGTCCAGGATGTAGGCTGCATTTTGGCTGCCTGTTGGGCTGGAGCTACTCGTGGTTTGAGGCCTGGCTTGCTCCACCCCCTGCTCTTGAGATTCTCCCGGATGTGGGCTGCATTTTGGCTGCCTTTTGGGCTGGAGCTTCTCGTGGTTTGAGGCCTGGCTTGCTCCACCCCCTGCTCTTGAGATTCTCCCGGATGTGGGCTGCATTTTGGCTGCATTTTGTGCTGGAGCTTCCCGTGGTTTGAGGCCTGGCTTGCTCCACCCCCTGCTCTTGAGATTCTCCCGGATGTGGGCTGCATTTTGGGTGATTCTTGGGCTGTAGCTTCCCGTGGTTTGAGGCCTGGCTTGCTCCACCCCCTGCTCTTGATATTCTCCTGGATGTGGGCTGCATTTTGGCTGCCTTTTTTGCTGGAGCTTCTTGTGGTTTGAGGCCTGGCTTGCTCCACCCGCTGCTCTTGAGATTCTCCCGGATGTGGGCTGCATTTTGGCTGCCTTTTGGGCTGGAGCTTCTCGTGGTTTGGGGCCTGGCTTGCTCCACGCCCTGCTCTTGAGATTCTCCCGGATGTGGGCTGCATTTTTGCTGCCTGTTAGGCTGGAGCTTCTCGTGGTTTGAGGCCTGGCTTGCTCCACCAACTGCTCTTGAGATTCTCCCGGAGGTGGTCTGGATTGTGGCTGCCTTTTGGGCTGGAGCTTCTCGTGGTTTGAGGCCTGGCTTGCTCCACCCCCTGCTCTTGAGATTCTCCCGGATGTGGGCTTCATTTTGGCTGCCTTTGGGGCTGGAACTTCTCGTGGTTTGAGGCCTGGCTTGCTCCACCCCCTGCTCTTGAGATTCTCCCGGAGGTGGGCTGCATTTTGGCTGACTTTTGGGCTGGAGCTTCTCGTGGTTTGAGGCCTGGCTTGCTCCACCCCCTGCTCTTGAGATTCTCCCGGATGTGGGCTGCATTTTGGCTGATTCTTCAGCTGGAGCTTCTCGTGGTTTGAGGCCTGGCTTGCTCCACCCCCTGCTCTTGAGATTCTCCCGGATGTGGGCTGCATTTTGGCTGCCTTTTGGGCTGGAGCTTCTCGTGGCTTCAGGCCTGGCTTGCTCCACCCCCTGCTCTTGAGATTCTCCCAGATGTGGGCTGCATTTTGGCTGATTCTTGGGCTGGAGCTTCTCGTGGTTTGAGGCCTGGCTTGCTCCACCCCCTGCTCTTGAGATTCTCCCGGAGGTGGCCTGCATTTTGGCTGCATTTTGTGCTGGAGCTTCCCGTGGTTTGAGGCCTGGCTTGCTCCAACCCCTGCTCTTGAGATTCTCCTGGATGTGGGCTGCATTTTGGCTGCCTTTTGGGCTGGAGCTTCTTGTGGTTTGAGGCCTGGCTTGCTCCACCACCTGCTCTTGAGATTCTCCCGGAGGTGGGCTTCATTTTGGCTGCCTTTTGGGCTGAAGCTTCTCGTGGTTTGAGGCCTGGCTTGCTCCACCCCCTGCTCTTGAGATTCTCCCGGATGTGGGCTGCATTTTGGCTGCCTTTTGGGCTGGAGCTTCTCGTGGTTTGAGGCCTGGCTTGCTCCACCCCCTGCTCTTGAGATTCTCCCGGATGTGGGCTGCATTTTGGCTTCATTTTGGGCTGCAGCTTCTCGAGGTTTGGGGCCTGGCTTGCTCCACCCCCTGCTCTTGAGATTCTCCCAGATGTGGGCTGCATTTTGGCTGCCTTTTGGGGCTGGAGCTTCTCGTGGTTTGAGGCCTGGCTTGCTCCACCCCCTGCTCTTGATATTCTCCCGGATGTGGGCTTCATTTTGGCTGCCTTTGGGGCTGAAGCTTCTCGTGGTTTGAGGCCTGGCTTGCTCCACCCCCTGCTCTTGATATTCTCCTGGATGTGGGCTGCATTTTGGCTGCCTTTTTTGCTGGAGCTTCTCGTGGTTTGAGGCCTGGCTTGCTCCACACCCTGCTCTTGAGATTGTCCCGGATGTGGGCTGCATTTTGGCTGCCTTTAGGGCTGGAGCTTCTCGTGGTTTGAGGCCTGGCTTGCTCCACCCCCTGCTCTTGAGATTCTCCCGGAGGTGGGCTGCATTTTGGCTGCCTTTTGGGCTGGAGCTTTTCGTGGTTTGAGGCCTGGCTTGCTCCACCCCCTGCTCTTGAGATTCTCCCGGAGGTGGTCTGGATTGTGGCTCCCTTTTGGGCTGGAGCTTCTTGTGGTTTGAGGCCTGACTTGCTCCACCCCCTGCTCTTGAGATTCTCCCGGAGGTGGGCTGGATTTTGGCTCCCTTTTGGGCTGGAGCTTCTTGTGGTTTGAGGCCTGGCTTGCTCCACCGCCTGCTCTTGATATTCTCCCGGATGTGGGCTGCATTTTGGCTGCCTTTTGGGCTGGAGCTTCTCGTGGTTTGAGGCCTGGCTTGCTCCACCCCCTGCTCTTGAGATTCTCCCGGATGTGGGCTGCATTTTGGCTGATTCTTGGGCTGGAGCTTCCCGTAGTTTGAGGCCTGGCTTGCTCCACCCCCTGCTCTTGAGGTTCTCCTGGATGTGGGCTGAATTTTGGCTGCATTTTGGGCTGGAGCTTCTCGTGGTTTGAGGCCTGGCTTGCTCCACCACCTGCTCTTGAGATTCTCCCGGAGGTGGGCTGCATTTTGGCTGCCTTTTGGGCTGGAGCTTCTCGTGGTTTGAGGCCTGGCTTGCTCCACCCCCTGCTCTTGAGATTCTCCCGGAGGTGGGCTGCATTTTGGCTGCCTTTTGGGCTGGAGCTTCTCGTGGTTTGAGGCCTGGCTTGCTCCACCCCCTGCTCTTGAGATTCTCCCGGATGTGGGCTGCATTTTGGCTGCCTTTTGGGCTGGAGCTTCTCGTGGTTTGGGGCCTGGCTTGCTCCACGCCCTGCTCTTGAGATTCTCCCGGATGTGGGCTGCATTTTTGCTGCCTGTTAGGCTGGAGCTTCTCGTGGTTTGAGGCCTGGCTTGCTCCACCCCCTGCTCTTGAGATTCTCCCGGATGTGGTCTGGATTGTGGCTGCCTTTTGGGCTGGAGCTTCTCGTGGTTTGAGGCCTGGCTTGCTCCACCCCCTGCTCTTGATATTCTCCCGGATGTGGGCTGCATTTTGGCTGCCTTTGGGGCTGGAACTTCTCGTGGTTTGAGGCCTGCCTTGCTCCACCCCCTGCTCTTGATATTCTCCTGGATGTGGGCTGCATTTTGGCTGCCTTTTGGGCTGGAGCTTCTCGTGGTTTGAGGCCTGGCTTGCTCCACCCCCTGCTCTTGAGATTCTCCCGGATGTGGGCTGCATTTTGGCTGATTCTTGGGCTGGAGCTTCCCGTAGTTTGAGGCCTGGCTTGCTCCACCCCCTGCTCTTGAGGTTCTCCTGGATGTGGGCTGCATTTTGGCTGCATTTTGTGCTGGAGCTTCTCGTGGTTTGAGGCCTGGCTTGCTCCACCCCCTGCTCTTGAGATTCTCCCGGATGTGGGCTGCATTTTGGCTGCCTTTTGGGCTGGAGCTTCTCGTGGTTTGAGGCCTGGCTTGCTCCACCCCCTGCTCTTGAGATTCTCCCGGAGGTGGGCTGCATTTTGGCTGCCTTTTGGGCTGGAGCTTCTCGTGGTTTGAGGCCTGGCTTGCTCCACCCCCTGCTCTTGAGATTCTCCCGGATGTGGGCTGCATTTTGGCTGCCTTTTGGGCTGGAGCTTCTCGTGGTTTGGGGCCTGGCTTGCTCCACGCCCTGCTCTTGAGATTCTCCCGGATGTGGGCTGCATTTTTGCTGCCTGTTAGGCTGGAGCTTCTCGTGGTTTGAGGCCTGGCTTGCTCCACCCCCTGCTCTTGAGATTCTCCCGGATGTGGTCTGGATTGTGGCTGCCTTTTGGGCTGGAGCTTCTCGTGGTTTGAGGCCTGGCTTGCTCCACCCCCTGCTCTTGATATTCTCCCGGATGTGGGCTTCATTTTGGCTGCCTTTGGGGCTGGAACTTCTCGTGGTTTGAGGCCTGCCTTGCTCCACCCCCTGCTCTTGATATTCTCCTGGATGTGGGCTGCATTTTGGCTGCATTTTGGGCTGGAGCTTCTCGTGGTTTGAGGCCTGGCTTGCTCCACTCCCTGCTCTTGAGATTCTCCCGGATGTGGCCTGCATTTTGGCTGCCTTTTGGGCTGGAGCTTCTCGTGGTTTGAGGCCTGGCTTGCTCCACCACCTGCTCTTGAAATTCTCCCGGATGTGGGCTGCATTTTGGCTGCCTTTTGGGCTGGAGCTTCTCGTGGTTTGAGGCCTGGCTTGCTCCACCCCCTGCTCTTGAGATTCTCCCGGAGGTGGGCTGCATTTTGGCTGCCTTTTGGGCTGGAGCTTCTCGTGGTTTGAGGCCTGGCTTGCTCCACCCCCTGCTCTTGAGATTCTCCCGGAGGTGGGCTGCATTTTGGCTGCCTGTTGGGCTGGAGCTTCTCGTGGTTTGAGGCCTGGCTTGCTCCACCCCCTGCTCTTGAGATTCTCCCGGATGTGGGCTGCATTTTGGCTGCCTTTTGGGCTGGAGCTTCTCGTGGTTTGAGGCCTGGCTTGCTCCACCCCCTGCTCTTGAGATTCTCCCGGATGTGGGCTGCATTTTGGCTGCCTTTTGGGCTGGAGCTTCTCGTGGTTTGTGGCCTGGCTTGCTCCACCCCCTGCTCTTGAGATTCTCCCGGATGTGGGCTGCATTTTGGCTGCCTGTTGGGCTGGAGCTTCTTGTGGTTTGAAGCCTGGCTTGCTCCACCCCCTGCTCTTGAGATTCTCCCGGATGTGGGCTGCATTTTGGCTGCCTTTTGGGCTGGAGCTTCTTGTGGTTTGAGGCCTGGCTTGCTCCACCCCCTGCTCTTGAGATTCTCCCGGATGTGGGCTGGATTTTGGCTCCATTTTGGGCTGGAGCTTCTTGTGGTTTGAGGCCTGGCTTGCTCCACCGCCTGCTCTTGATATTCTCCCGGATGTGGGCTGCATTTTGGCTGCCTTTTGGGCTGGAGCTTCTCGTGGTTTGAGGCCTGGCTTGCTCCACCCCCTGCTCTTGAGATTCTCCCGGATGTGGGCTGCATTTTGGCTGCCTTTTGGGCTGGAGCTTCTCGTGGTTTGTGGCCTGGCTTGCTCCACCCCCTGCTCTTGAGATTCTCCCGGATGTGGGCTGCATTTTGGCTGCCTGTTGGGCTGGAGCTTCTTGTGGTTTGAAGCCTGGCTTGCTCCACCCCCTGCTCTTGAGATTCTCCCGGATGTGGGCTGCATTTTGGCTGACTTTTGGGCTGGAGCTTCTCGTGGTTTGAGGCCTGGCTTGCTCCACCCCCTGCTCTTGAGATTCTCCCGGATGTGGGCTGCATTTTGGCTGCATTTTGGGCTGGAGCTTCTTGTGGTTTGAGGCCTGGCTTGCTCCACCCCCTGCTCTTGAGATTCTCCCGGAGGTGGGCTGGATTTTGGCTGATTCTTGGGCTGGAGCTTCCCGTGGTTTGAGGCCTGGCTTGCTCCACCCCCTGCTCTTGAGATTCTCCTGGATGTGGGCTGCATTTTGGCTGCCTTTTGGGCTGGAGCTTCTCGTGGTTTGAGGCCTGGCTTGCTCCACCACCTGCTCTTGAGATTCTCCCGGAGGTGGGCTGCATTTTGGCTGCCTTTTGGGCTGGAGCTTCTCGTGGTTTGAGGCCTGGCTTGCTCCACCCCCTGCTCTTGAGATTCTCCCGGATGTGGGCTGGATTTTGGCTGCATTTTGGGTTGGAGCTTCTCGTGGTTTGGGGCCTGGCTTGCTCCACCCCCTGCTCTTGAGATTCTCCCGGATGTGGGCTGCATTTTGCCTGCCTGTTGGGCTGGAGCTTCTTGTGGTTTGAGGCCTGGCTTGCTCCACCCCCTGCTCTTGAGATTCTCCCGGATGTGGGCTGCATTTTGGCTGCCTTTTGGGCTGGAGCTTCTCGTGGTTTGAGGCCTGGCTTGCTCCACCCCCTGCTCTTGAGATTCTCCCGGATGTGGGCTGCATTTTGGCTGCCTTTTGGGCTGGAGCTTCTTGTGGTTTGAGGCCTGGCTTGCTCCACCCCCTGCTCTTGAGATTCTCCCGGAGGTGGGCTGCATTTTGGCTGCCTTTTGGGCTGGAGCTTCTCGTGGTTTGAGGCCTGGCTTGCTCCACCCCCTGCTCTTGAGATTCTCCCGGAGTTGGGCTGGATTTTGGCTGCACTTTTGGGCTGGAGCTTCTCGTGGTTTGAGGCCTGCCTTGCTCCACCCCCTGCTCTTGAGATTCTCCCGGATGTGGGCTGCATTTTGGCTGCCTGTTGGGCTGGAGCTTCTCGTGGCTTGAGGCCTGGCTTGCTCCACCCCCTGCTCTTGAGATTCTCTCGGATGTGGGCTGCATTTTGGCTGATTCTTGGGCTGGAGCTTCTCGTGGTTTGAGGCCTGGCTTGCTCCACCCCCTGCTCTTGAGATTCTCCCGGATGTGGGCTGGATTTTGGCTCCCTTTTGGGCTGGAGCTTCTCGAGGTTTGAGGCCTGGCGTGCTCCACCCCCTGCTCTTGAGATTCTCCCGGAGGTGGGCTGGATTTTGGCTGCCTTTTGGGCTGGAGCTTCTTGTGGTTTGAGGCCTGGCTTGCTCCACCCCCTGCTCTTGAGATTCTCCCGGATGTGGGCTGCATTTTGGCTGCCTTTTGGGCTGGAGCTTCTCGTGGTTTGAGGCCTGGCTTGCTCCACCCCCTGCTCTTGAGATTCTCCCAGAGGTGGGCTGCATTTTGGCTGCCTTTTGGGCTGGAGCTTCTCGTGGTTTGAGGCCTGGCTTGCTCCACCCCCTGCTCTTGAGATTCTCCCGGATGTGGGCTGGATTTTGGCTGCCTTTTGGGCTGGAGCTTCTCGTGGTTTGGGGCCTGGCTTGCTCCACCCCCTGCTCTTGAGATTCTCCCGGATGTGGGCTGCATTTTGGCTGCCTTTTGGGCTGGAGCTTCTTGTGGTTTGAGGCCTGGCTTGCTCCACCCCCTGCTCTTGAGATTCTCCCGGATGTGGGCTGCATTTTGGCTGCCTTTTGGGCTGGAGCTTCTCGTGGTTTGAGGCCTGGCTTGCTCCACCCCCTGCTCTTGAGATTCTCCCGGATGTGGGCTGCATTTTGGCTGCATTTTGGGCTGGAGCTTCTTGTGGTTTGAGGCCTGGCTTGCTCCACCCCCTGCTCTTGAGATTCTCCCGGAGGTGGGCTGCATTTTGGCTGCACTTTTGGGCTGGAGCTTCTCGTGGTTTGAGGCCTGCCTTGCTCCACCCCCTGCTCTTGAGATTCTCCCGGATGTGGGCTGCATTTTGGCTGCCTGTTGGGCTGGAGCTTCTCGTGGTTTGAGGCCTGGCTTGCTCCACCCCCTGCTCTTGAGATTCTCTCAGATGTGGGCTGCATTTTGGCTGATTCTTGGGCTGGAGCTTCCCGTGGTTTGAGGCCTGGCTTGCTCCACCCCCTGCTCTTGAGATTCTCCCGGAGGTGGGCTGGATTTTGGCTGCCTTTTGGGCTGGAGCTTCTTGTGGTTTGAGGCCTGGCTTGCTCCACCCCCTGCTCTTGAGATTCTCCCGGATGTGGGCTGCATTTTGGCTGCCTTTTGGGCTGGAGCTTCTCGTGGTTTGAGGCCTGGCTTGCTCCACCCCCTGCTCTTGAGATTCTCCCGGATGTGGGCTGCATTTTGGCTGCCTTTTGGGCTGGAGCTTCTTGTGGTTTGAGGCCTGGCTTGCTCCACCCCCTGCTCTTGAGATTCTCCCGGAGGTGGGCTGGATTTTGGCTGCACTTTTGGGCTGGAGCTTCTCGTGGTTTGAGGCCTGCCTTGCTCCACCCCCTGCTCTTGAGATTCTCCCGGATGTGGGCTGCATTTTGGCTGCCTGTTGGGCTGGAGCTTCTCGTGGTTTGAGGCCTGGCTTGCTCCACCCCCTGCTCTTGAGATTCTCTCAGATGTGGGCTGCATTTTGGCTGATTCTTGGGCTGGAGCTTCCCGTGGTTTGAGGCCTGGCTTGCTCCACCCCCTGCTCTTGAGATTCTCCTGGATGTGGGCTGCATTTTGGCTTCATTTTGGGCTGGAGCTTCTCGAGGTTTGTGGCCTGGCTTGCTCCACCCCCTGCTCTTGAGATTCTCCCAGATGTGGGCTGCATTTTGGCTGCATTTTGGGCTGGAGCTTCTCGTGGTTTGAGGCCTGGCTTGCTCCACCCCCTGCTCTTGAGATTCTCCCAGATGTGGGCTGGATTTTGGCTCCCTTTTGGGCTGGAGCTTCTCGAGGTTTGAGGCCTGGCTTGCTCCACCCCCTGCTCTTGAGATTCTCCCGGAGGTGGGCTGGATTTTGGCTGCCTTTTGGGCTGGAGCTTCTTGTCGTTTGAGGCCTGGCTTGCTCCACCCCCTGCTCTTGATATTCTCCCGGATGTGGGCTTCATTTTGGCTGCCTTTTGGGCTGGAGCTTCTCGTGGTTTGAGGCCTGGCTTGCTCCACCCCCTGCTCTTGAGATTCTCCCGGATGTGGGCTGCATTTTGGCTGCCTTTTGGGCTGGAGCTTCCCGTGGTTTGAGGCCTGGCTTGCTCCACCCCCTGCTCTTGAAATTCTCCGGTATGTGGGCTGCATTTTGGCTGATTCTTGGGCTATAGCTTCCCGTGGTTTGAGGCCTGGCTTGCTCCACCCCCTGCTCTTGAGATTCTCCCGGATGTGGGCTGCATTTTGGCTGCCTTTTGGGCTGGAGCTTCTCGTGGTTTGAGGCCTGGCTTGCTCCACCCCCTGCTCTTGAGATTCTCCCGGAGGTGGGCTGGATTTTGGCTGCCTTTTGGGCTGGAGCTTCTCGTGGTTTGAGGCCTGGCTTGCTCCACCCCCTGCTCTTGAGATTCTCCCGGATGTGGGCTGCATTTTGGCTGCATTTTGGGCTGGAGCTCCTCGTGGTTTGAGGCCTGGCTTGCTCCATCCCCTGCTCTTGAGATTCTCCCGGATGTGGGCTGCATTTTGGCTGCCTTTTGGGCTGGAGCTTCTCGTGGTTTGAGGCCTGGCTTGCTCCACCCCCTGCTCTCGATATTCTCCCAGAGGTGGGCTGCATTTTGGCTGCCTGTTGGGCTGGAGCTTCTCGTGGTTTGAGGCCTGGCTTGCTCCACCCCCTGCTCTTGAGATTCTCCCGGATGTGGGCTGCATTTTGGCTGCCTTTTGGTCTGGAGCTTCTCGTGGTTTGAGGCCTGGCTTGCTCCACCCCCTGCTCTTGATATTCTCCCGGATGTGGGCTGCAATTTGGCTGCCTTTTGGGCAGGAGCTTCTTGTGGTTTGAGGCCTGGCTTGCTCCACCCCCTGCTCTTGAGATTCTCCCGGAGGTGGGCTGCATTTTGGCTGCCTTTTGGGCTGGAGCTTCTCGTGGTTTGAGGCCTGGCTTGCTCCACCCCCTGCTCTTGAGATTCTCCCGGATGTGGGCTGCATTTTGGCTGATTCTTGGGCTGGAGCTTCCCGTGGTTTGAGGCCTGGCTTGCTCCACCCCCTGCTCTTGAGATTCTCCTGGATGTGGGCTGCATTTTGGCTGCCTTTTGGGCTGGAGCTTCTTGTGGTTTGAGGCCTGGCTTGCTCCACCCCCTGCTCTTGAGATTCTCCCGGATGTGGGCTGCATTTTGTCTGATTCTTGGGCTGGAGCTTCTCGTGGTTTGAGGCCTGCCTTTCTCCACCCCCTGCTCTTGAGATTCTCCCGGATGTGGGCTGCATTTTGGCTGCATGTTGGGCTGGAGCTTCTCGTGGTTTGAGGCCTGGCTTGCTCCACCCCCTGCTCTTGAGATTCTCCCGGAGGTGGGCTGGATTTTGGCTGCCTTTTGGGCTGGAGCTTCTCGTGGTTTGAGGCCTGGCTTGCTCCACCCCCTGCTCTTGAGATTCTCCCGGATGTGGGCTGCATTTTGGCTGACACTTGGACTGGAGCTTCTTGTGGTTTGAGGCCTGGCTTGCTCCACCCCCTGCTCTTGAGATTCTCCCGGAGGTGGGCTGCATATTGGCTGCCTGTTGGGCTGGAGCTTCTCGTGGTTTGAGGCCTGGCTTGCTCCACCCCCTGCTCTTGAGATTCTCCCGGATGTGGGCTGCATTTTGGCTGATTCTTGGGCTGGAGCTTCTCGTGGTTTGAGGCCTGGCTTGCTCCATCCCCTGCTCTTGAGATTCTCCCGGATGTGGGCTGCATTTTGGCTGATTCTTGGGCTGGAGCTTCTCGAGGTTTGAGGCCTGGCTTGCTCAACCCCCTGCTCTTGAGATTCTCCCGGATGTGGGCTGCATTTTGGCTGATTCTTGGGCTGGAGCTTCTCGTGGTTTGAGGCCTGGCTTGCTCCATCCCCTGCTCTTGATATTCTCCCGGATGTGGGCTGCATTTTGGCTGATTCTTGGGCTGGAGCTTCCCGTGGTTTGAGGCCTGGCTTGCTCCACCCCCTGCTCTTGAGATTCTCCCGGATGTGGGCTGGATTTTGGCTGCCTTTTGGGCTGGAGCTTCTCGAGGTTTGAGGCCTGGCTTGCTCCACCCCCTGCTCTTGAGATTCTCCCGGATGTGGGCTGCATTTTGGCTGCCTTTTGGGCTGGAGCTTCTCGTGGTTTGAGGCCTGGCTTGCTCCACCCCCTGCTCTTGATATTCTCCCGGATGTGGGCTTCATTTTGGCTGCCTTTGGGGCTGGAGCTTCTCATGGTTTGAGGCCTGGCTTGCTCCACCGCCTGCTCTTGAGATTCTCCTGGAGGTAGGCTGCATTTTGGCTTCATTTTGGGCTGGAGTTTCTCGAGGTTTGTGGCCTGGCTTGCTCCACCCCCTGCTCTTGAGATTCTCCCAGATGTGGGCTGCATTTTGGCTGCATTTTGGGCTGGAGCTTCTCGTCGTTTGAGGCCTGGCTTGCTCCACCCCCTGCTCTTGAGATTCTCCTGGATGTGGGCTGGATTTTGGCTCCCTTTTGGGCTGCAGCTTCTCGAGGTTTGAGGCCTGGCTTGCTCCACCCCCTGCTCTTGAGATTCTCCCGGATGTGGGCTGCATTTTGGCTGCCTTTTGGGCTGGAGCTTCTCGTGGTTTGAGGCCTGGCTTGCTCCACCCCCTGCTCTTGAGATTCTCCCGGAGGTGGGCTGCATTTTGGCTTCATTTTGGGCTGGAGCTTCTCGTGGTTTGAGGCCTGGCTTGCTCCACCCCCTGCTCTTGAGATTCTCCCGGATGTGGGCTGCATTTTGGCTGCATTTGAGCTGGAGCTTCTCCTGGTTTGAGGCCTGGCTTGCTCCACCCGCTGCTCTTGAGATTCTCCCGGAGGTGGGCTGCATTTTGGCTGCCTTTTGGGCTGGAGCTTCTCGTGGTTTGAGGCCTGGCTTGCTCCACCGCCTGCTCTTGAGATTCTCCCGGATGTGGGCTGCATTTTGGCTGCCTTTTGGGCTGGAGCTTCTCGTGGTTTGAGGCCTGGCTTGCTCCACCGCCTGCTCTTGAGATTCTCCCGGAGGTGGGCTGCATTTTGGCTGCCTTTTGGGTTGGAGCTTCTCGAGGTTTGAGGCCTGGCTTGCTCCATCCCCTGCTCTTGAGATTCTCCTGGATGTGGGCTGCATTTTGGCTGATTCTTGGGCTGGAGCTTCTCGTGATTTGAGGCCTGGCTTGCTCCACCCCCTGCTCTTGAGATTCTCCTGGATGTGGGCTGGATTTTGGCTCCCTTTTGGGCTGGAGCTTCTCGTGGTTTGAGGCCTGGCTTGCTCCACCCCCTGCTCTTGAGATTCTCCCGGATGTGGGCTGCATTTTGGCTTCATTTTGGGCTGGAGCTTCTCGTGGTTTGAGGCCTGGCTTGCTCCACCCCCTGCTCTTGAGATTCTCCCGGATGTGGGCTTCATTTTGGCTGCCTTTGGGGCTGGAGCTTCTCATGGTTTGAGGCCTGGCTTGCTCCACCCCCTGCTCTTGAGATTCTCCCGGATGTGGGCTGCATTTTGGCTGCCTTTTGGGCTGGAGCTTCTCGAGGTTTGAGGCCTGGCTTGCTCCACCCCCTGCTCTTGATATTCTCCTCAAGGTGGGCTGGATTTTGGCTGCCTTTTGGGCTGGAGCTTCTCGTGGTTTGAGGCCTGGCTTGCTCCACCCCCTGCTATTGAGATTCTCCCGGATGTGGGCTGCATTTTGGCTGATTCTTGGGCTGGAGCTTCCCGTGGTTTGAGGCCTGGCTTGCTCCACCCCCTGCTCTTGAGATTCTCCCGGATGTGGTCTGCATTTTGGCTGATTCTTGGGCTGGAGCTTCCCGTGGTTTGAGGCCTGGCTTGCTCCACCCCCTGCTCTTGAGATTCTCCCGGATGTGGCCTGCATTTTGGCTGCCTTTTGGGCTGGAGGTTCTCGTGGTTTGAGGCCTGGCTTGCTCCACCACCTGCTCTTGAGATTCTCCCGGAGGTGGGCTGCATTTTGGCTGCATTTTGGGCTGGAGCTTCTCGTGGTTTGAGGCCTGGCTTGCTCCACCCCCTGCTCTTGAGATTCTCCCGGATGTGGGCTGCATTTTGGCTGCCTTTTGGGCTGGAGCTTCTCGAGGTTTGAGGCCTGGCTTGCTCCACCCCCTGCTCTTGATATTCTCCCGGATGTGGGCTGGATTTTGGCTGCCTTTTGGGCTGGAGCTTCTCGTGGTTTGAGGCCTGGCTTGCTCCACCCCCTGCTCTTGAGATTCTCCCGGATGTGGGCTGCATTTTGGCTGATTCTTGGGCTGGAACTTCCCGTGGTTTGAGGCCTGGCTTGCTCCACCCCCTGCTCTTGAGATTCTCCCGGATGTGGGCTGCATTTTGGCTGCCTTTTGGGCTGGAGCTTCTCGTGGTTTGAGGCCTGGCTTGCTCCACCCCCTGCTCTTGAGATTCTCCCGGATGTGGGCTGCATTTTGGCTGATTCTTGAGCTGGAGATTCTCGTGGTTTGAGGCCTGGCTTGCTCCACCCCCTGCTCTTGAGATTCTCCCGGATGTGGGCTGCATTTTGGCTGCCTTTTGGGCTGGAGCTTCTCGTGGCTTCAGGCCTGGCTTGCTCCACCCCCTGCTCTTGAGATTCTCCCAGATGTGGGCTGCATTTTGGCTGATTCTTGGGCTGGAGCTTCTCGTGGTTTGAGGCCTGGCTTGCTCCACCCCCTGCTCTTGAGATTCTCCCGGAGGTGGCCTGCATTTTGGCTGCATTTTGTGCTGGAGGTTCCCGTGGTTTGAGGCCTGGCTTGCTCCAACCCCTGCTCTTGAGATTCTCCTGGATGTGGGCTGCATTTCGGCTGCCTTTTGGGCTGGAGCTTCTTGTGGTTTGAGGCCTGGCTTGCTCCACCACCTGCTCTTGAGATTCTCCCGGAGGTGGGCTGCATTTTGGCTGCCTTTTGGGCTGAAGCTTCTCGTGGTTTGAGGCCTGGCTTGCTCCACCCCCTGCTCTTGAGATTCTCCCAGAGGTGGGCTGCATTTTGGCTGCCTTTTGGGCTGGAGCTTCTCGTGGTTTGAGGCCTGGCTTGCTCCACCCCCTGCTCTTGAGATTCTCCCGGATGTGGGCTGGATTTTGGCTGCATTTTGGGTTGGAGCTTCTCGTGGTTTGGGGCCTGGCTTGCTCCACCCCCTGCTCTTGAGATTCTCCCGGATGTGGGCTGCATTTTGGCTGCCTGTTGGGCTGGAGCTTCTTGTGGTTTGAGGCCTGGCTTGCTCCACCCCCTGCTCTTGAGATTCTCCCGGATGTGGGCTGCATTTTGGCTGCCTTTTGGGCTGGAGCTTCTCGTGGTTTGAGGCCTGGCTTGCTCCACCCCCTGCTCTTGAGATTCTCCCAGAGGTGGGCTGCATTTTGGCTGCCTTTTGGGCTGGAGCTTCTTGTGGTTTGAGGCCTGGCTTGCTCCACCCCCTGCTCTTGAGATTCTCCCGGATGTGGGCTGCATTTTGGCTTCATTTTGGGCTGCAGCTTCTCGAGGTTTGGGGCCTGGCTTGCTCCACCCCCTGCTCTTGAGATTCTCCCAGATGTGGGCTGCATTTTGGCTGCCTTTGGGGCTGGAGCTTCTCGTGGTTTGAGGCCTGGCTTGCTCCACCCCCTGCTCTTGATATTCTCCCGGATGTGGGCTGCATTTTGGCTGCCTTTGGGGCTGAAGCTTCTCGTGGTTTGAGGCCTGGCTTGCTCCACCCCCTGCTCTTGATATTCTCCTGGATGTGGGCTGCATTTTGGCTGCCTTTTTTGCTGGAGCTTCTCGTGGTTTGAGGCCTGGCTTGCTCCACCCCCTGCTCTTGAGATTCTCCCGGATGTGGGCTGCATTTTGGCTGATTCTTGGGCTGGAGCTTCTCGTGGTTTGAGGCCTGGCTTGCTCCACCCCCTGCTCTTGAGATTCTCCCGGAGGTGGGCTGCATTTTGGCTGCCTTTTGGGCTGGAGCTTTTCGTGGTTTGAGGCCTGGCTTGCTCCACCCCCTGCTCTTGAGATTCTCCCGGAGGTGGTCTGGATTGTGGCTGCCTTTTCGGCTGGAGCTTCTTGTGGTTTGAGGCCTGACTTGCTCCACCCCCTGCTCTTGAGATTCTCCCGGAGGTGGTCTGGATTGTGGCTCCATTTTGGGCTGGAGCTTCTTGTGGTTTGAGGCCTGACTTGCTCCACCCCCTGCTCTTGAGATTCTCCCGGATGTGGGCTGGATTTTGGCTCCCTTTTGGGCTGGAGCTTCTTGTGGTTTGAGGCCTGGCTTGCTCCACCGCCTGCTCTTGATATTCTCCCGGATGTGGGCTGCATTTTGGCTGCCTTTTGGGCTGGAGCTTCTCGTGGTTTGAGGCCTGGCTTGCTCCACCCCCTGCTCTTGAGATTCTCCCGGATGTGGGCTGCATTTTGGCTGATTCTTGGGCTGGAGCTTCTCGTGGTTTGAGGCCTGGCTTGCTCCACCCCCTGCTCTTGAGGTTCTCCTGGATGTGGGCTGCATTTTGGCTGCATTTTGGGCTGGAGCTTCTCGTGGTTTGAGGCCTGGCTTGCTCCACCCCCTGCTCTTGAGATTCTCCCGGAGGTGGGCTGCATTTTGGCTGCCTTTTGGGCTGGAGCTTCTCGTGGTTTGAGGCCTGGCTTGCTCCACCCCCTGCTCTTGAGATTCTCCCGGAGGTGGGCTGCATTTTGGCTGCCTTTTGGGCTGGAGCTTCTCGTGGTTTGAGGCCTGGCTTGCTCCACCCCCTGCTCTTGAGATTCTCCCGGATGTGGGCTGCATTTTGGCTGCCTTTTGGGCTGGAGCTTCTCGTGGTTTGGGGCCTGGCTTGCTCCACGCCCTGCTCTTGAGATTCTCCCGGATGTGGGCTGCATTTTTGCTGCCTGTTAGGCTGGAGCTTCTCGTGGTTTGAGGCCTGGCTTGCTCCACCCCCTGCTCTTGAGATTCTCCCGGATGTGGTCTGGATTGTGGCTGCCTTTTGGGCTGGAGCTTCTCGTGGTTTGAGGCCTGGCTTGCTCCACCCCCTGCTCTTGAGATTCTCCCGGATGTGGGCTTCATTTTGGCTGCCTTTTGGGCTGGAACTTCTCGTGGTTTGAGGCCTGCCTTGCTCCACCCCCTGCTCTTGATATTCTCCTGGATGTGGGCTGCATTTTGGCTGCCTTTTGGGCTGGAGCTTCTCGTGGTTTGAGGCCTGGCTTGCTCCACTCCCTGCTCTTGAGATTCTCCCGGATGTGGCCTGCATTTTGGCTGCCTTTTGGGCTGGAGCTTCTCGTGTTTTGAGGCCTGGCTTGCTCCACCACCTGCTCTTGAAATTCTCCCGGATGTGGGCTGCATTTTGGCTGCCTTTTGGGCTGGAGCTTCTCGTGGTTTGAGGCCTGGCTTGCTCCACCCCCTGCTCTTGTGATTCTCCCGGAGGTGGGCTGCATTTTGGCTGCCTTTTGGGCTGGAGCTTCTCGTGGTTTGAGGCCTGGCTTGCTCCACCCCCTGCTCTTGAGATTCTCCCGGAGGTGGGCTGCATTTTGGCTGCCTGTTGGGCTGGAGCTTCTCGTGGTTTGAGGCCTGGCTTGCTCCACCCCCTGCTCTTGAGATTCTCCCGGATGTGGGCTGCATTTTGGCTGCCTTTTGGGCTGGAGCTTCTCGTGGTTTGTGGCCTGGCTTGCTCCACCCCCTGCTCTTGAGATTCTCCCGGATGTGGGCTGCATTTTGGCTGCCTGTTGGGCTGGAGCTTCTTGTGGTTTGAAGCCTGGCTTGCTCCACCCCCTGCTCTTGAGATTCTCCCGGATGTGGGCTGCATTTTGGCTGCCTTTTGGGCTGGAGCTTCTTGTGGTTTGAGGCCTGACTTGCTCCACCCCCTGCTCTTGAGATTCTCCCGGATGTGGGCTGGATTTTGGCTCCCTTTTGGGCTGGAGCTTCTTGTGGTTTGAGGCCTGGCTTGCTCCACCGCCTGCTCTTGATATTCTCCCGGATGTGGGCTGCATTTTGGCTGCCTTTTGGGCTGGAGCTTCTCGTGGTTTGTGGCCTGGCTTGCTCCACCCCCTGCTCTTGAGATTCTCCTGGATGTGGGCTGCATTTTGGCTGCCTGTTGGGCTGGAGCTTCTTGTGGTTTGAAGCCTGGCTTGCTCCACCCCCTGCTCTTGAGATTCTCCCGGATGTGGGCTGCATTTTGGCTGCCTTTTGGGCTGGAGCTTCTCGTGGTTTGAGGCCTGGCTTGCTCCACCCCCTGCTCTTGAGATTCTCCCGGATGTGGGCTGGATTTTGGCTGCCTTTTGGGCTGGAGCTTCTCGTGGTTTGGGGCCTGGCTTGCTCCACCCCCTGCTCTTGAGATTCTCCCGGATGTGGGCTGCATTTTGGCTGCCTTTTGGGCTGGAGCTTCTCGTGGTTTGAGGCCTGGCTTGCTCCACCCCCTGCTCTTGAGATTCTCCCGGATGTGGGCTGCATTTTGGCTGCATTTTGGGCTGGAGCTTCTTGTGGTTTGAGGCCTGGCTTGCTCCACCCCCTGCTCTTGAGATTCTCCCGGATGTGGGCTGCATTTTGGCTGCCTTTGGGGCTGGAGCTTCTTGTGGTTTGAGGCCTGGCTTGCTCCACCCCCTGCTCTTGAGATTCTCCCGGAGGTGGGCTGCATTTTGGCTGCCTTTTGGGCTGGAGCTTCTCGTGGTTTGAGGCCTGGCTTGCTCCACCCCCTGCTCTTGAGATTCTCCCGGAGTTGGGCTGGATTTTGGCTGCAATTTTGGGCTGGAGCTTCTCGTGGTTTGAGGCCTGCCTTGCTCCACCCCCTGCTCTTGGGATTCTCCCGGATGTGGGCTGCATTTTGGACGATTCTTGGGCTGGAGCTTCCCGTGGTTTGAGGCCTGGCTTGCTCCACCCCCTGCTCTTGAGATTCTCCCGGAGGTGGGCTGGATTTTGGCTGCCTTTTGGGCTGGAGCTTCTCGAGGTTTGAGGCCTGGCTTGCTCCACCCCCTGCTCTTGAGATTCTCCCGGAGGTGGGCTGGATTTTGGCTGCCTTTTGGGCTGGAGCTTCTTGTGGTTTGAGGCCTGGCTTGCTCCACCCCCTGCTCTTGAGATTCTCCCGGATGTGGGCTGCATTTTGGCTGCCTTTTGGTCTGGAGCTTCTCGTGGTTTGAGGCCTGGCTTGCTCCACCCCCTGCTCTTGAGATTCTCCCGGATGTGGGCTGCATTTTGGCTGCCTTTTGGGCTGGAGCTTCTTGTGGTTGGAGGCCTGGCTTGCTCCACCCCCTGCTCTTGAGATTCTCCCGGATGTGGGCTGCATTTTGGCTGCCTTTTGGGCTGGAGCTTCTCGTGGTTTGAGGCCTGGCTTGCTCCACCCCCTGCTCTTGAGATTCTCCCCTATGTGGGCTGCATTTTGGCTGCCTTTTGGGCTGGAGCTTCTCGTGGTTTGAGGCCTGGCTTGCTCCACCCCCTGATCTTGAGATTCTCACGGAGGTGGGCTGGATTTTGGCTGCACTTTTGGGCTGGAGCTTCTCGTGGTTTGAGGCCTGCCTTGCTCCACCCCCTGCTCTTGAGATTCTCCCGGATGTGGGCTGCATTTTGGCTGCCTGTTGGGCTGGAGCTTCTCGTGGTTTGAGGCCTGGCTTGCTCCACCCCCTGCTCTTGAGATTCTCTCGGATGTGGGCTGCATTTTGGCTGATTCTTGGGCTGGAGCTTCCCGTGGTTTGAGGCCTGGCTTGCTCCACCCCCTGCTCTTGAGATTCTCCTGGATGTGGGCTGCATTTTGGCTTCATTTTGGGCTGGAGCTTCTCGAGGTTTGTGGCCTGGCTTGCTCCACCCCCTGCTCTTGAGATTCTCCCAGATGTGGGCTGCATTTTGGCTGCATTTTGGGCTGGAGCTTCTCGTGGTTTGAGGCCTGGCTTGCTCCACCCCCTGCTCTTGAGATTCTCCCGGATGTGGGCTGGATTTTGGCTGCCTTTTGGGCTGGAGCTTCTCGAGGTTTGAGGCCTGGCTTGTTCCACCCCCTGCTCTTGAGATTCTCCCGGAGGTGGGCTGGATTTTGGCTGCCTTTTGGGCTGGAGCTTCTTGTCGTTTGAGGCCTGGCTTGCTCCACCCCCTGCTCTTGATATTCTCCCGGATGTGGGCTTCATTTTGGCTGCCTTTGGGGCTGGAGCTTCTCGTGGTTTGAGGCCTGGCTTGCTCCACCCCCTGCTCTTGAGATTCTCCCGGATGTGGGCTGCATTTTGGCTGCATTTTGTGATGGAGCTTCCCGTGGTTTGAGGCCTGGCTTGCTCCACCCCCTGCTCTTGAGATTCTCCGGTATGTGGGCTGCATTTTGGCTGATTCTTGGGCTGGAGCTTCCCGTGGTTTGAGGCCTGGCTTGCTCCACCCCCTGCTCTTGAGATTCTCCCGGATGTGGGTTGCATTTTGGCTGCCTTTTGGGCTGGAGCTTCTCGTGGTTTGAGGCCTGGCTTGCTCCACCCCCTGCTCTTGAGATTCTCCCAGAGGTGGGCTGCATTTTGGCTGCCTTTTGGGCTGGAGCTTCTCGTGGTTTGGGGCCTGGCTTGCTCCACCCCCTGCTCTTGAGATTCTCCCGGATGTGGGCTGCATTTTGGCTGCCTGTTGGGCTGGAGCTTCTTGTGGTTTGAGGCCTGGCTTGCTCCACCCCCTGCTCTTGAGATTCTCCCGGATGTGGGCTTCATTTTGGCTGCCTTTTGGGCTGGAGCTTCTCGTGGTTTGAGGCCTGGCTTGCTCCACCCCCTGCTCTTGAGATTCTCCCGGATGTGGGCTGCATTTTGGCTGCCTTTTGGGCTGGAGCTTCCAATGGTTTGAGGCCTGGCTTGCTCCACCCCCTGCTCTTGAGATTCTCCCGGAGTTGGGCTGGATTTTGGCTGCCTTTTGGGCTGGAGCTTCTCGTGGTTTGAGGCCTGGCTTGCTCCACCCCCTGCTCTTGAGATTCTCCCGGATGTGGGCTGGATTTTGGCTGCCTTTTGGGCTGGAGCTTCTCGTGGTTTGAGGCCTGGCTTGCTCCACCCCCTGCTCTTGATATTCTCCTGGATGTGGGCTGCATTTTGGCTGCCTTTTGGGCTGGAGCTTCTCGTGGTTTGAGGCCTGGCTTGCTCCACCCCCTGCTCTTGAGATTCTCCCGGAGGTGGGCTGCATTTTGGCTGCCTTTTGGGCTGGAGCTCCTCGTGGTTTGAGGCCTGGCTTGCTCCACCCCCTGCTCTTGAGATTCTCTCGGATGTGGGCTGCATTTTGGCTGATTCTTGGGCTGGAGCTTCCCGTGGTTTGAGGCCTGGCTTGCTCCACCCCCTGCTCTTGAGATTCTCCTGGATGTGGGCTGCATTTTGGCTTCATTTTGGGCTGGAGCTTCTCGAGGTTTGTGGCCTGGCTTGCTCCACCCCCTGCTCTTGAGATTCTCCCAGATGTGGGCTGCATTTTGGCTGATTCTTGGGCTGGAGCTTCCCGTGGTTTGAGGCCTGGCTTGCTCCACCCCCTGCTCTTGAGATTCTCCCGGATGTGGGCTGGATTTTGGCTCCCTTTTGGGCTGGAGCTTCTCGAGGTTTGAGGCCTGGCTTGCTCCACCCCCTGCTCTTGCTATTCTCCTGGATGTGGGCTGCATTTTGGCTACATTTTGGGCTGGAGCTTCTCATGGTTTGAGGCCTGGTTTGCTCCACACCCTGCTCTTGAGATTCTCCCGGAGGTGGGCTGCAATTTGGCTGCCTTTTGGGCTGGAGCTTCTCGTGGTTTGAGGCCTGGCTTGCTCCATCCCCTGCTCTTGAGATTCTCCCGGATGTGGGCTGCATTTTGGCTGCATTTTGGGCTGGAGCTTCTCGTGGTTTCAGGCCTGGCTTGCTCCACCCCCTGCTCTTGAGATTCTCCCGGATGTGGGCTGCATTTTGGCTGCCTTTTGGGCTGGAGCTTCTCGTGGTTTGAGGCCTGGCTTGCTCCACCCCCTGCTCTTGAGATTCTCCCGGATGTGGGCTGCATTTTGGCTGCATTTTGTGATGGAGCTTCCCGTGGTTTGAGGCCTGGCTTGCTCCACCCCCTGCTCTTGAGATTCTCCGGTATGTGGGCTGCATTTTGGCTGATTCTTGGGCTGGAGCTTCCGGTGGTTTGAGGCCTGGCTTGCTCCACCCCCTGCTCTTGAGATTCTCCCGGATGTGGGCTGCATTTTGGCTGCCTTTTGGGCTGGAGCTTCTCGTGGTTTGAGGCCTGGCTTGCTCCACCCCCTGCTCTTGAGATTCTCCCAGAGGTGGGCTGCATTTTGGCTGCCTTTTGGGCTGGAGCTTCTCGTGGTTTGAGGCCTGGCTTGCTCCACCCCCTGCTCTTGAGATTCTCCTGGATGTGGGCTGCATTTTGGCTGCCTTTTGGGCTGGAGCTTCTCGTGGTTTGAGGCCTGGCTTGCTCCACCCCCTGCTCTTGAGATTCTCCCGGAGGTGGGCTGCATTTTGGCTGCCTTTTGGGCTGGAGCTCCTCGTGGTTTGAGGCCTGGCTTGCTCCACCCCCTGCTCTTGACATTCTCTCGGATGTGGGCTGCATTTTGGCTGATTCTTGGGCTGGAGCTTCCCGTGGTTTGAGGCCTGGCTTGCTCCACCCCCTGCTCTTGAGATTCTCCTGGATGTGGGCTGCATTTTGGCTTCATTTTGGGCTGGAGCTTCTCGAGGTTTGAGGCCTGGCTTGCTCCACCCCCTGCTCTTGAGATTCTCCTGGATGTGGGCTGCATTTTGGCTGATTCTTGGGCTGGAGCTTCCCGTGGTTTGAGGCCTGGCTTGCTCCACCCCCTGCTCTTGAGATTCTCCCGGATGTGGGCTAGATTTTGGCTCCCTTTTGGGCTGGAGCTTCTCGAGGTTTGAGGCCTGGCTTGCTCCACCCCCTGCTCTTGCTATTCTCCTGGATGTGGGCTGCATTTTGGCTACATTTTGGGCTGGAGCTTCTCATGGTTTGAGGCCTGGTTTGCTCCACACCCTGCTCTTGAGATTCTCCCGGAGGTGGGCTGCATTTTGGCTGCCTTTTGGGCTGGAGCTTCTCGTGGTTTGAGGACTGGCTTGCTCCATCCCCTGCTCTTGAGATTCTCCCGGATGTGGGCTGCATTTTGGCTGCCTTTTGGGCTGGAGCTTCTCGTGGTTTGAGGCCTGGCTTGCTCCACCCCCTGCTCTTGAGATTCTCCCGGATGTGGGCTGCATTTTGGCTGCATTTTGGGCTGGAGCTTCTCGTGGTTTGAGGCCTGGCTTGCTCCACCCCCTGCTCTTGAGATTCTCCCGGATGTGGGCTGCATTTTGGCTGCATTTTGGGCTGGAGCTCCTCGTGGTTTGAGGCCTGGCTTGCTCCACCCCCTGCTCTTGAGATTCTCCCGGATGTGGGCTGCATTTTGGCTGCCTTTTGGGCTGGAGCTTCTCGTGGTTTGAGGCCTGGCTTGCTCCACCCCCTGCTCTCGATATTCTCCCAGATGTGGGCTGCATTTTGGCTGCCTGTTGGGCTGGAGCTTCTCGTGGTTTGAGGCCTGGCTTGCTCCACCCCCTGCTCTTGAGATTCTCCCGGATGTGGGCTGCATTTTGGCTGCCTTTTGGGCAGGAGCTTCTCGTGGTTTGAGGCCTGGCTTGCTCCACCCCCTGCTCTTGATATTCTCCCGGATGTGGGCTGCAATTTGGCTGCCTTTTGGGCAGGAGCTTCTTGTGGTTTGAGGCCTGGCTTGCTCCACCCCCTGCTCTTGAGATTCTCCCGGAGGTGGGCTGCATTTTGGCTGCCTTTTGGGCTGGAGCTTCTCGTGGTTTGAGGCCTGGCTTGCTCCACCCCCTGCTCTTGATATTCTCCCGGATGTGGGCTTCATTTTGGCTGCATTTGGGGCTGGAGCTTCTCGTGGTTTGAGGCCTGGCTTGCTCCACCCCCTGCTCTTGAGATTCTCCCGGATGTGGGCTGCATTTTGGCTGATTCTTGGGCTGGAGCTTCCCGTGGTTTGAGGCCTGGCTTGCTCCACCCCCTGCTCTTGAGATTCTCCCGGATGTGGGCTGCATTTTGTCTGATTCTTGGGCTGGAGCTTCTCGTGGTTTGAGGCCTGCCTTTCTCCACCCCCTGCTCTTGAGATTCTCCCGGATGTGGGCTGCATTTTGGCTGCATGTTGGGCTGGAGCTTCTCGTGGTTTGAGGCCTGGCTTGCTCCACCCCCTGCTCTTGAGATTCTCCCAGATGTGGGCTGCATTTTGTCTGCCTTTTGTGCTGGAGCTTCTCGAGGTTTGAGGCCTGGCTTGCTCCACCCCCTGCTCTTCATATTCTCCTCAAGGTGGGCTGGATTTTGGCTGCCTTTTGGGCTGGATCTTCTCGTGGTTTGAGGCCTGGCTTGCTCCACCCCCTGCTCTTGATATTCTCCTGGATGTGGGCTGCATTTTGGCTGATTCTTGGGCTGGAGCTTCTTGTGGTTTGAGGCCTGGCTTGCTCCACCCCCTGCTCTTGAGATTCTCCCGGAGGTGGGCTGCATTTTGGCTGCCTTTTGGGCTGGAGCTTCTCGTGGTTTGAGGCCTGGCTTGCTCCACCCCCTGCTCTTGATATTCTCCCGGATGTGGGCTTCATTTTGGCTGCATTTGGGGCTGGAGCTTCTCGTGGTTTGAGGCCTGGCTTGCTCCACCCCCTGCTCTTGAGATTCTCCCGGATGTGGGCTGCATTTTGGCTGATTCTTGGGCTGGAGCTTCCCGTGGTTTGAGGCCTGGCTTGCTCCACCCCCTGCTCTTGAGATTCTCCCGGATGTGGGCTGCATTTTGTCTGATTCTTGGGCTGGAGCTTCTCGTGGTTTGAGGCCTGCCTTTCTCCACCCCCTGCTCTTGAGATTCTCCCGGATGTGGGCTGCATTTTGGCTGCATGTTGGGCTGGAGCTTCTCGTGGTTTGAGGCCTGGCTTGCTCCACCCCCTGCTCTTGAGATTCTCCCAGATGTGGGCTGCATTTTGTCTGCCTTTTGTGCTGGAGCTTCTCGAGGTTTGAGGCCTGGCTTGCTCCACCCCCTGCTCTTCATATTCTCCTCAAGGTGGGCTGGATTTTGGCTGCCTTTTGGGCTGGATCTTCTCGTGGTTTGAGGCCTGGCTTGCTCCACCCCCTGCTCTTGATATTCTCCTGGATGTGGGCTGCATTTTGGCTGATTCTTGGGCTGGAGCTTCTTGTGGTTTGAGGCCTGGCTTGCTCCACCCCCTGCTCTTGAGATTCTCCCGGAGGTGGGCTGCATTTTGGCTGCCTGTTGGGCTGGAGCTTCTCGTGGTTTGAGGCCTGGCTTGCTCCACCCCCTGCTCTTGATATTCTCCCGGATGTGGGCTGCATTTTGGCTGCCTTTTGGGCTGGAGCTTCTCGTGGTTTGAGGCCTGGCTTGCTCCACCACCTCCTCTTGAGATTCTCCCGGATGTGGGCTGCATTTTGGCTTTCTTTTGGGCTGGAGCTTCTTGTGGTTTGAGGCCTGGCTTGCTCCACCCCCTGCTCTTGAGATTCTCCCGGATGTGGGCTGCATTTTGGCTGCCTTTTGGGCTGGAGCTTCTCGTGGTTTGAGGCCTGGCTTGCTCCTCCCCCTGCTCTTGAGATTCTCCGGATGTGGGCTGCATTTTGGCTGATTCTTGGGCTGGAGCTTCCCGTGGTTTGAGGCCTGGCTTGCTCCACCCCCTGCTCTTGAGATTCTCCCAGATGTGGGCTGCATTTTGGCTGCCTGTTGGGCTGGAGCTTCTCGTGGTTTGAGGCCTGGCTTGCTCCACCCCCTGCTCTTGAGATTCTCCCAGAGGTGGGCAGCATTTTGGCTGCCTTTTAGGCTGGAGCTTCTCGTGGTTTGAGGCCTGGCTTGCTCCACCCCCTGCTCTTGAGATTCTCCCGGAGGTGGGCTGGATTTTGGCTGCCTTTTGGGCTGGAGCTTCTCGTGGTTTGAGGCCTGGCTTGCTCCACCCCCTGCTCTTGAGATTCTCCCGGATGTGGGCTGCATTTTGGCTGCCTTTTGGGCAGGAGCTTCTCGTGGTTTGAGGCCTGGCTTGCTCCACCCCCTGCTCTTGATATTCTCCCGGATGTGGGCTGCAATTTGGCTGCCTTTTGGGCAGGAGCTTCTTGTGGTTTGAGGCCTGGCTTGCTCCACCCCCTGCTCTTGAGATTCTCCCGGAGGTGGGCTGCATTTTGGCTGCCTTTTGGGCTGGAGCTTCTCGTGGTTTGAGGCCTGGCTTGCTCCACCCCCTGCTCTTGATATTCTCCCGGATGTGGGCTTCATTTTGGCTGCATTTGGGGCTGGAGCTTCTCGTGGTTTGAGGCCTGGCTTGCTCCACCCCCTGCTCTTGAGATTCTCCCGGATGTGGGCTGCATTTTGGCTGATTCTTGGGCTGGAGCTTCCCGTGGTTTGAGGCCTGGCTTGCTCCACCCCCTGCTCTTGAGATTCTCCCGGATGTGGGCTGCATTTTGTCTGATTCTTGGGCTGGAGCTTCTCGTGGTTTGAGGCCTGCCTTTCTCCACCCCCTGCTCTTGAGATTCTCCCGGATGTGGGCTGCATTTTGGCTGCATGTTGGGCTGGAGCTTCTCGTGGTTTGAGGCCTGGCTTGCTCCACCCCCTGCTCTTGAGATTCTCCCAGATGTGGGCTGCATTTTGTCTGCCTTTTGTGCTGGAGCTTCTCGAGGTTTGAGGCCTGGCTTGCTCCACCCCCTGCTCTTGATATTCTCCTCAAGGTGGGCTGGATTTTGGCTGCCTTTTGGGCTGGATCTTCTCGTGGTTTGAGGCCTGGCTTGCTCCACCCCCTGCTCTTGATATTCTCCTGGATGTGGGCTGCATTTTGGCTGATTCTTGGGCTGGAGCTTCTTGTGGTTTGAGGCCTGGCTTGCTCCACCCCCTGCTCTTGAGATTCTCCCGGATGTGGGCTGCATTTTGGCTGCCTGTTGGGCTGGAGCTTCTCGTGGTTTGAGGCCTGGCTTGCTCCACCCCCTGCTCTTGATATTCTCCCGTATGTGGGCTGCATTTTGGCTGCCTTTTGGGCTGCAGCTTCTCGTGGTTTGAGGCCTGGCTTGCTCCACCACCTCCTCTTGAGATTCTCCCGGATGTGGGCTGCATTTTGGCTGCCTTTTGGGCTGGAGCTTCTTGTGGTTTGAGGCCTGGCTTGCTCCACCCCCTGCTCTTGAGATTCTCCCGGATGTGGGCTGCATTTTGGCTGCCTTTTGGGCTGGAGCTTCTCGTGGTTTGAGGCCTGGCTTGCTCCTCCCCCTGCTCTTGAGATTCTCCGGATGTGGGCTGCATTTTGGCTGATTCTTGGGCTGGAGCTTCCCGTGGTTTGAGGCCTGGCTTGCTCCACCCCCTGCTCTTGAGTTTCTCCCAGATGTGGGCTGCATTTTGGCTGCCTGTTGGGCTGGAGCTTCTCGTGGTTTGAGGCCTGGCTTGCTCCACCCCCTGCTCTTGAGATTCTCCCAGAGGTGGGCAGCATTTTGGCTGCCTTTTAGGCTGGAGCTTCTCGTGGTTTGAGGCCTGGCTTGCTCCACCCCCTGCTCTTGAGATTCTCCCGGAGGTGGGCTGGATTTTGGCTGCCTTTTGGGCTGGAGCTTCTCGTGGTTTGAGGCCTGGCTTGCTCCACCCCCTGCTCTTGAGATTCTCGCGGATGTGGGCTGCATTTTGGCTGATTCTTGGGCTGGAGCTTCCCGTGGTTTGAGGCCTGGCTTGCTCCACCCCCTGCTCTTGAGATTCTCCCGGAGGTGGGCTGCATTTTGGCTGCCTGTTGGGCTGGAGCTTCTCGTGGTTTGAGGCCTGGCTTGCTCCACCCCCTGCTCTTGAGATTCTCCCGGATGTGGGCTGCATTTCGGCTGCCTTTTGGGCTGGAGCTTCTTGTGGTTTGAGGCCTGGCTTGCTCCACCCCCTGCTCTTGATATTCTCCCGGATGTTGTCTGCATTTTGGCTGCCTTTTGGGCTGGAGCTTCTCGTGGTTTGAGGCCTGGCTTGCTCCACCCCCTGCTCTTGAGATTCTCCCGGATGTGGGCTGCATTTTGGCTGACACTTGGACTGGAGCTTCTTGTGGTTTGAGGCCTGGCTTGCTCCACCCCCTGCTCTTGAGATTCTCCCGGATGTGGGCTGCATTTTGGCTGATTCTTGGGCTGGAGCTTCCCGTGGTTTGAGGCCTGGCTTGCTCCACCCCCTGCTCTTGAGATTCTCCCGGATGTGGGCTGCATTTTGGCTGCCTTTTGGGCTGGAGCTTCTCGAGGTTTGAGGCCTGGCTTGCTCCACCCCCTGCTCTTGATATTCTCCTCAAGGTGGGCTGCATTTTGGCTGCCTTTTGGGCTGGAGCTTCTCGTGGTTTGAGGCCTGGCTTGCTCCACCCCCTGCTCTTGAGATTCTCCCAGATGTGGGCTGCATTTTGGCTGATTCTTGGGCTGGAGCTTCTTGTGGTTTGAGGCCTGGCTTGCTCCACCCCCTGCTCTTGAGATTCTCCCGGATGTGGGCTGCATTTTGGCTGTCTGTTTGGCTGGAGCTTCTCGTGGTTTGAGGCCTGGCTTGCTCCACCCCCTGCTCTTGAGATTCTCCCGGATGTGGGCTGCATTTTGGCTGATTCTTGGGCTGGAGCTTCCCGTGGTTTGAGGCCTGGCTTGCTCCACCCCCTGCTCTTGAGATTCTCCCGGATGTGGGCTGGATTTTGGCTGCCTTTTGGGCTGGAGCTTCTCGAGGTTTGAGGCCTGGCTTGCTCCACCCCCTGCTCTTGAGATTCTCCCGGAGGTGGGCTGCATTTTGGCTGCCTTTTGGGCTGGAGCTTCTCGTGGTTTGAGGCCTGGCTTGCTCCACCCCCTGCTCTTGATATTCTCCCGGATGTGGGCTTCATTTTGGCTGCATTTGGGGCTGGAGCTTCTCATGGTTTGAGGCCTGGCTTGCTCCACCGCCTGCTCTTGAGATTCTCCTGGAGGTAGGCTGCATTTTGGCTTCATTTTGGGCTGGAGTTTCTCGAGGTTTGTGGCCTGGCTTGCTCCACCCCCTGCTCTTGAGATTCTCCCAGATGTGGGCTGCATTTTGGCTGCATTTTGGGCTGGAGCTTCTCGTCGTTTGAGGCCTGGCTTGCTCCACCCCCTGCTCTTGAGATTCTCCTGGATGTGGGCTGGATTTTGGCTCCCTTTTGGGCTGCAGCTTCTCGAGGTTTGAGGCCTGGCTTGCTCCACCCCCTGCTCTTGAGATTCTCCCGGATGTGGGCTGTATTTGGCTGCCTTTTGGGCTGGAGCTTCTCGTGGTTTGAGGCCTGGCTTGCTCCACCCCCTGCTCTTGATATTCTCCCGGATGTGGGCTTCATTTTGGCTGCCTTTGGGGCTGGAGCTTCTCATGGTTTGAGGCCTGGCTTGCTCCACCCCCTGCTCTTGAGATTCTCCCGGATGTGGGCTGCATTTTGGCTGCATTTTGGGCTGGAGCTTCTCGTGGTTTGAGGCCTGGCTTGCTCCACCCCCTGCTCTTGAGATTCTCCCGGATGTGGGCTGGATTTTGGCTGCATTTGAGCTGGAGCTTCTCGTGGTTTGAGGCCTGGCTTGCTCCACCCCCTGCTCTTGAGATTCTCCCGGAGGTGGGCTGCATTTTGGCTGCCTTTTGGGCTGGAGCTTCTCGTGGTTTGAGGCCTGGCTTGCTCCACCGCCTGCTGTTGAGATTCTCCCGGATGTGGGCTGCATTTTGGCTGCCTTTTGGGCTGGAGCTTCTCGTGGTTTGAGGCCTGGCTTGCTCCACCGCCTGCTCTTGAGATTCTCCCGGAGGTGGGCTGGCTTTTGGCTGCATTTTGGGTTGGAGCTTCTCGAGGTTTGAGGCCTGGCTTGCTCCACCCCCTGCTCTTGAGATTCTCCTGGATGTGGGCTGCATTTTGGCTGATTCTTGGGCTGGAGCTTCTCGTGATTTGAGGCCTGGCTTGCTCCACCCCCTGCTCTTGAGATTCTCCTGGATGTGGGCTGGATTTTGGCTCCCTTTTGGGCTGGAGCTTCTCGTGGTTTGAGGCCTGGCTTGCTCCACCCCCTGCTCTTGAGATTCTCCCGGATGTGGGCTGCATTTTGGCTTCATTTTGGGCTGGAGCTTCTCGTGGTTTGAGGCCTGGCTTGCTCCACCCCCTGCTCTTGATATTCTCCCGGATGTGGGCTTCATTTTGGCTGCCTTTGGGGCTGGAGCTTCTCATGGTTTGAGGCCTGGCTTGCTCCACCCCCTGCTCTTGAGATTCTCCCGGATGTGGGCTGCATTTTGGCTGCCTTTTGGGCTGGAGCTTCTCGTGGTTTGAGGCCTGGCTTGCTCCACCCCCTGCTCTTGAGATTCTCCCGGATGTGGGCTGCATTTTGGCTGATTCTTGGGCTGGAGCTTCCCGTGGTTTGAGGCCTGGCTTGCTCCACCCCCTGCTCTTGAGATTCTCCCGGATGTGGGCTGCATTTTTGCTGATTCTTGGGCTGGAGCTTCTCGTGGTTTGAGGCCTGGCTTGCTCCACCCCCTGCTCTTGAGATTCTCCCGGATGTGGGCTGCATTTTGGCTGCCTTTTGGGCTGGAGCTTCTCGTGGTTTGAGGCCTGGCTTGCTCCACCCCCTGCTCTTGAGATTCTCCCGGATGTGGGCTGCATTTTGGCTGCCTGTTGGGCTGGAGCTTCTCGTGGTTTGAGGCCTGGCTTGCTCCACCCCCTGCTCTTGATATTCTCCCGGATGTGGGCTTCATTTTGGCTGCCTTTTGGGCTGGAGCTTCTCGTGGTTTGAGGCCTGGCTTGCTCCACCCCCTGCTCTTGAGATTCTCCCGGATGTGGGCTGCATTTTGGCTGCTTTTTGGGCTGGAGCTTCTCGTGGTTTGAGGCCTGGCTTGCTCCATCCCCTGCTCTTGATATTCTCCCAGATGTGGGCTGCATTTTGGCTGCCTTTTGGGCTGGAGCTTCTCGAGGTTTGAGGCCTGGCTTGCTCCACCCCCTGCTCTTGATATTCTCCTCAAGGTGGGCTGCATTTTGGCTGCCTTTTGGGCTGGAGCTTCTCGTGGTTTGAGGCCTGGCTTGCTCCACCCAATGCTATTGAGATTCTCCCGGATATGGGCTGCATTTTGGCTGATTCTTGGGCTGGAGCTTCCCGTGGTTTGAGGCCTGGCTTGCTCCACCCCCTGCTCTTGAGATTCTCCGGGATGTGGTCTGCATTTTGGCTGATTCTTGGGCTGGAGCTTCCTGTGGTTTGAGGCCTGGCTTGCTCCACCCCCTGCTCTTGAGATTCTCCCGGATGTGGGCTTCATTTTGGCTGCCTTTTGGGCTGGAGGTTCTCGTGGTTTGAGGCCTGGCTTGCTCCACCACCTGCTCTTGAGATTCTCCCGGAGGTGGGCTGCATTTTGGCTGCATTTTGGGCTGGAGCTTCTCGTGGTTTGAGGCCTGGCTTGCTCCACCCCCTGCTCTTGAAATTCTCCCGGATGTGGGCTGCATTTTGGCTGCCTTTTGGGCTGGAGCTTCTCGTGGTTTGAGGCCTGGCTTGCTCCACCCCCTGCTCTTGAGATTCTCCCGGATGTGGGCTGCATTTTGGCTGATTCTTGGGCTGGAACTTCTCGTGGTTTGAGGCCTGGCTTGCTCCACCCCCTGCTCTTGAGATTCTCCCGGATGTGGGCTGCATTTTGGCTGCCTTTTGGGCTGGAGCTTCTCGTGGTTTGAGGCCTGGCTTGCTCCACCCCCTGCTCTTGAGATTCTCCCGGAGGTGGGCTGCATTTTGGCTGATTCTTGGGCTGGAGCTTCCCGTGGTTTGAGGCCTGGCTTGCTCCATCCCCTGCTCTTGATATTCTCCCGGATGTGGGCTTCATTTTGGCTGCCTTTGGGGCTGGAGCTTCTCATGGTTTGAGGCCTGGCTTGCTCCACCCCCTGCTCTTGAGATTCTCCCGGATGTGGGCTGCATTTTGGCTGCCTTTTGGGCTGGAGCTTCTCGTGGTTTGAGGCCTGGCTTGCTCCACCCCCTGCTCTTGAGATTCTCCCGGATGTGGGCTGCATTTTGGCTGATTCTTGGGCTGGAGCTTCCCGTGGTTTGAGGCCTGGCTTGCTCCACCCCCTGCTCTTGAGATTCTCCCGGATGTGGGCTGCATTTTTGCTGATTCTTGGGCTGGAGCTTCTCGTGGTTTGAGGCCTGGCTTGCTCCACCCCCTGCTCTTGAGATTCTCCCGGATGTGGGCTGCATTTTGGCTGCCTTTTGGGCTGGAGCTTCTCGTGGTTTGAGGCCTGGCTTGCTCCACCCCCTGCTCTTGAGATTCTCCCGGATGTGGGCTGCATTTTGGCTGCCTGTTGGGCTGGAGCTTCTCGTGGTTTGAGGCCTGGATTGCTCCACCCCCTGCTCTTGATATTCTCCCGGATGTGGGCTTCATTTTGGCTGCCTTTGGGGCTGGAGCTTCTCGAGGTTTGAGGCCTGGCTTGCTCCACCCCCTGCTCTTGAGATTCTCCCGGATGTGGACTGCATTTTGGCTGCTTTTTGGGCTGGAGCTTCTCGTGGTTTGAGGCCTGGCTTGCTCCATCCCCTGCTCTTGATATTCTCCCAGATGTGGGCTGCATTTTGGCTGCCTTTTGGGCTGGAGCTTCTCGAGGTTTGAGGCCTGGCTTGCTCCACCCCCTGCTCTTGATATTCTCCTCAAGGTGGGCTGCATTTTGGCTGCCTTTTGGGCTGGAGCTTCTCGTGGTTTGAGGCCTGGCTTGCTCCACCCCCTGCTATTGAGATTCTCCCGGATATGGGCTGCATTTTGGCTGATTCTTGGGCTGGAGCTTCCCGTGGTTTGAGGCCTGGCTTGCTCCACCCCCTGCTCTTGAGATTCTCCCGGATGTGGTCTGCATTTTGGCTGATTCTTGGGCTGGAGCTTCCCGTGGTTTGAGGCCTGGCTTGCTCCACCCCCTGCTCTTGAGATTCTCCCGGATGTGGCCTGCATTTTGGCTGCCTTTTGGGCTGGAGGTTCTCGTGGTTTGAGGCCTGGCTTGCTCCACCACCTGCTCTTGAGATTCTCCCGGAGGTGGGCTGCATTTTGGCTGCATTTTGGGCTGGAGCTTCTCGTGGTTTGAGGCCTGGCTTGCTCCACCCCCTGCTCTTGAGATTCTCCCGGATGTGGGCTGCATTTTGGCTGATTCTTGGGCTGGAGCTTCCCGTGGTTTGAGGCCTGGCTTGCTCCATCCCCTGCTCTTGATATTCTCCCGGATGTGGGCTGCATTTTGGCTGCCTTTTGGGCTGGAGCTTCTCGAGGTTTGAGGCCTGGCTTGCTCCACCCCCTGCTCTTGAGATTCTCCCGGATGTGGGCTGCATTTTGGCTGCCTTTTGGGCTGGAGCTTCTCGAGGTTTGAGGCCTGGCTTGCTCCACCCCCTGCTCTTGATATTCTCCCGGATGTGGGCTGGATTTTGGCTGCCTTTTGGGCTGGAGCTTCTCGTGGTTTGAGGCCTGGCTTGCTCCACCCCCTGCTCTTGAGATTCTCCCGGATGTGGGCTGCATTTTGGCTGATTCTTGGGCTGGAACTTCCCGTGGTTTGAGGCCTGGCTTGCTCCACCCCCTGCTCTTGAGATTCTCCCGGATGTGGGCTGCATTTTGGCTGCCTTTTGGGCTGGAGCTTCTCGTGGTTTGAGGCCTGGCTTGCTCCACCCCCTGCTCTTGAGATTCTCCCGGATGTGGGCTGCATTTTGGCTGATTCTTGGGCTGGAGCTTCCCGTGGTTTGAGGCCTGGCTTGCTCCACCCCCTGCTCTTGAGATTCTCCCAGATGTGGGCTGCATTTTGGCTGCCTTTTGGGCTGGAGCTTCTCGTGGTTTGAGGCCTGGCTTGCTCCACCCCCTGCTCTTGAGATTCTCCCGGATGTGGGCTGCATTTTGGCTGCCTTTTGGGCTGGAGCTTCTCGTGGTTTGAGGCCTGGCTTGCTCCACCCCCTGCTCTTGAGATTCTCCCGGAGGTGGGCTGCATTTTGGCTGATTCTTGGGCTGGAGCTTCCCGTGGTTTGAGGCCTGGCTTGCTCCATCCCCTGCTCTTGATATTCTCCCGGATGTGGGCTTCATTTTGGCTGCCTTTGGGGCTGGAGCTTCTCATGGTTTGAGGCCTGGCTTGCTCCACCCCCTGCTCTTGAGATTCTCCCGGATGTGGGCTGCATTTTGGCTGCCTTTTGGGCTGGAGCTTCTCGTGGTTTGGGGCCTGGCTTGCTCCACCCCCTGCTCTTGAGATTCTCCCGGATGTGGGCTGCATTTTGGCTGATTCTTGGGCTGGAGCTTCCCGTGGTTTGAGGCCTGGCTTGCTCCACCCCCTGCTCTTGAGATTCTCCCGGATGTGGGCTGCATTTTTGCTGATTCTTGGGCTGGAGCTTCTCGTGGTTTGAGGCCTGGCTTGCTCCACCCCCTGCTCTTGAGATTCTCCCGGATGTGGGCTGCATTTTGGCTGCCTTTTGGGCTGGAGCTTCTCGTGGTTTGAGGCCTGGCTTGCTCCACCCCCTGCTCTTGAGATTCTCCCGGATGTGGGCTGCATTTTGGCTGATTCTTGGGCTGGAGCTTCCCGTGGTTTGAGGCCTGGCTTGCTCCATCCCCTGCTCTTGATATTCTCCCGGATGTGGGCTGCATTTTGGCTGCCTTTTGGGCTGGAGCTTCTCGAGGTTTGAGGCCTGGCTTGCTCCACCCCCTGCTCTTGAGATTCTCCCGGATGTGGGCTGCATTTTGGCTGCCTTTTGGGCTGGAGCTTCTCGAGGTTTGAGGCCTGGCTTGCTCCACCCCCTGCTCTTGATATTCTCCCGGATGTGGGCTGGATTTTGGCTGCCTTTTGGGCTGGAGCTTCTCGTGGTTTGAGGCCTGGCTTGCTCCACCCCCTGCTCTTGAGATTCTCCCGGATGTGGGCTGCATTTTGGCTGATTCTTGGGCTGGAACTTCCCGTGGTTTGAGGCCTGGCTTGCTCCACCCCCTGCTCTTGAGATTCTCCCGGATGTGGGCTGCATTTTGGCTGCCTTTTGGGCTGGAGCTTCTCGTGGTTTGAGGCCTGGCTTGCTCCACCCCCTGCTCTTGAGATTCTCCCGGATGTGGGCTTCATTTTGGCTGATTCTTGGGCTGGAGCTTCCCGTGGTTTGAGGCCTGGCTTGCTCCACCCCCTGCTCTTGAGATTCTCCCAGATGTGGGCTGCATTTTGGCTGCCTTTTGGGCTGGAGCTTCTCGTGGTTTGAGGCCTGGCTTGCTCCACCCCCTGCTCTTGAGATTCTCCCGGATGTGGGCTGCATTTTGGCTGCCTTTTGGGCTGGAGCTTCTCGTGGTTTGAGGCCTGGCTTGCTCCACCCCCTGCTCTTGAGATTCTCCCGGAGGTGGGCTGCATTTTGGCTGATTCTTGGGCTGGAGCTTCCCGTGGTTTGAGGCCTGGCTTGCTCCATCCCCTGCTCTTGATATTCTCCCGGATGTGGGCTTCATTTTGGCTGCCTTTGGGGCTGGAGCTTCTCATGGTTTGAGGCCTGGCTTGCTCCACCCCCTGCTCTTGAGATTCTCCCGGATGTGGGCTGCATTTTGGCTGCCTTTTGGGCTGGAGCTTCTCGTGGTTTGAGGCCTGGCTTGCTCCACCCCCTGCTCTTGAGATTCTCCCGGATGTGGGCTGCATTTTGGCTGATTCTTGGGCTGGAGCTTCCCGTGGTTTGAGGCCTGGCTTGCTCCACCCCCTGCTCTTGAGATTCTCCCGGATGTGGGCTGCATTTTTGCTGATTCTTGGGCTGGAGCTTCTCGTGGTTTGAGGCCTGGCTTGCTCCACCCCCTGCTCTTGAGATTCTCCCGGATGTGGGCTGCATTTTGGCTGCCTTTTGGGCTGGAGCTTCTCGTGGTTTGAGGCCTGGCTTGCTCCACCCCCTGCTCTTGAGATTCTCCCGGATGTGGGCTGCATTTTGGCTGCCTGTTGGGCTGGAGCTTCTCGTGGTTTGAGGCCTGGCTTGCTCCACCCCCTGCTCTTGATATTCTCCCGGATGTGGGCTTCATTTTGGCTGCCTTTGGGGCTGGAGCTTCTCGAGGTTTGAGGCCTGGCTTGCTCCACCCCCTGCTCTTGAGATTCTCCCGGATGTGGACTGCATTTTGGCTGCTTTTTGGGCTGGAGCTTCTCGTGGTTTGAGGCCTGGCTTGCTCCATCCCCTGCTCTTGATATTCTCCCAGATGTGGGCTGCATTTTGGCTGCCTTTTGGGCTGGAGCTTCTCGAGGTTTGAGGCCTGGCTTGCTCCACCCCCTGCTCTTGATATTCTCCTCAAGGTGGGCTGCATTTTGGCTGCCTTTTGGGCTGGAGCTTCTCGTGGTTTGAGGCCTGGCTTGCTCCACCCCCTGCTATTGAGATTCTCCCGGATGTGGGCTGCATTTTGGCTGATTCTTGGGCTGGAGCTTCCCGTGGTTTGAGGCCTGGCTTGCTCCACCCCCTGCTCTTGAGATTCTCCCGGATGTGGTCTGCATTTTGGCTGATTCTTGGGCTGGAGCTTCCCGTGGTTTGAGGCCTGGCTTGCTCCACCCCCTGCTCTTGAGATTCTCCCGGATGTGGCCTGCATTTTGGCTGCCTTTTGGGCTGGAGGTTCTCGTGGTTTGAGGCCTGGCTTGCTCCACCACCTGCTCTTGAGATTCTCCCGGAGGTGAGCTGCATTTTGGCTGCATTTTGGGCTGGAGCTTCTCGTGGTTTGAGGCCTGGCTTGCTCCACCCCCTGCTCTTGAAATTCTCCCGGATGTGGGCTTCATTTTGGCTGCCTTTTGGGCTGGAGCTTCTCGTGGTTTGAGGCCTGGCTTGCTCCACCCCCTGCTCTTGAGATTCTCCCGGATGTGGGCTGCATTTTGGCTGATTCTTGGGCTGGAACTTCCCGTGGTTTGAGGCCTGGCTTGCTCCACCCCCTGCTCTTGAGATTCTCCCGGATGTGGGCTGCATTTTGGCTGCCTTTTGGGCTGGAGCTTCTCGTGGTTTGAGGCCTGGCTTGCTCCACCCCCTGCTCTTGAGATTCTCCCGGATGTGGGCTGCATTTTGGCTGATTCTTGGGCTGGAGCTTCCCGTGGTTTGAGGCCTGGCTTGCTCCATCCCCTGCTCTTGATATTCTCCCGGATGTGGGCTGCATTTTGGCTGCCTTTTGGGCTGGAGCTTCTCGAGGTTTGAGGCCTGGCTTGCTCCACCCCCTGCTCTTGAGATTCTCCCGGATGTGGGCTGCATTTTGGCTGCCTTTTGGGCTGGAGCTTCTCGAGGTTTGAGGCCTGGCTTGCTCCACCCCCTGCTCTTGATATTCTCCCGGATGTGGGCTGGATTTTGGCTGCCTTTTGGGCTGGAGCTTCTCGTGGTTTGAGGCCTGGCTTGCTCCACCCCCTGCTCTTGAGATTCTCCCGGATGTGGGCTGCATTTTGGCTGATTCTTGGGCTGGAACTTCCCGTGGTTTGAGGCCTGGCTTGCTCCACCCCCTGCTCTTGAGATTCTCCCGGATGTGGGCTGCATTTTGGCTGCCTTTTGGGCTGGAGCTTCTCGTGGTTTGAGGCCTGGCTTGCTCCACCCCCTGCTCTTGAGATTCTCCCGGATGTGGGCTTCATTTTGGCTGATTCTTGGGCTGGAGCTTCCCGTGGTTTGAGGCCTGGCTTGCTCCACCCCCTGCTCTTGAGATTCTCCCAGATGTGGGCTGCATTTTGGCTGCCTTTTGGGCTGGAGCTTCTCGTGGTTTGAGGCCTGGCTTGCTCCACCCCCTGCTCTTGAGATTCTCCCGGATGTGGGCTGCATTTTGGCTGATTCTTGGGCTGGAACTTCCCGTGGTTTGAGGCCTGGCTTGCTCCACCCCCTGCTCTTGATATTCTCCCGGATGTGGGCTTCATTTTGGCTGATTCTTGGGCTGGAGCTTCCCGTGGTTTGAGGCCTGGCTTGCTCCATCCCCTGCTCTTGAGATTCTCCCGGATGTGGGCTGCATTTTGGCTGCCTTTTGGGCTGGAGCTTGTCGTGGTTTGAGGCCTGGCTTGCTCCACCCCCTGCTCTTGAGATTCTCCCGGAGGTGGGCTGCATTTTGGCTGCATTTTGGGCTGGAGCTTCTCGTGGCTTGAGGCCTGGCTTGCTCCACCCCCTGCTCTTGAGATTCTCCCGGATGTGGGCTGCATTTTGGCTGATTCTTGGGCTGGAACTTCCCGTGGTTTGAGGCCTGGCTTGCTCCACCCCCTGCTCTTGAGATTCTCCCGGATGTGGGCTGCATTTTGGCTGCCTTTTGGGCTGGAGCTTCTCGTGGTTTGAGGCCTGGCTTGCTCCACCCCCTGCTCTTGAGATTCTCCCGGATGTGGGCTGCATTTTGGCTGATTCTTGGGCTGGAGCTTCCCGTGGTTTGAGGCCTGGCTTGCTCCATCCCCTGCTCTTGATATTCTCCCGGATGTGGGCTGCATTTTGGCTGCCTTTTGGGCTGGAGCTTCTCGAGGTTTGAGGCCTGGCTT
Organism: Rhynochetos jubatus; assembly: GCA_027574665.1. Taxonomy (NCBI): domain Eukaryota; kingdom Metazoa; phylum Chordata; class Aves; order Eurypygiformes; family Rhynochetidae; genus Rhynochetos; species Rhynochetos jubatus. Next base: position 1,188,761 of record JAQBHY010000070.1, read on the forward strand.
GCTCCACCCCCTGCTCTTGAGATTCTCCCGGATGTGGGCTGCATTTTGGCTGCCTTTTGGGCTGGAGCTTCTCGAGGTTTGAGGCCTGGCTTGCTCCACCCCCTGCTCTTGATATTCTCCCGGATGTGGGCTGGATTTTGGCTGCCTTTTGGGCTGGAGCTTCTCGTGGTTTGAGGCCTGGCTTGCTCCACCCCCTGCTCTTGAGATTCTCCCGGATGTGGGCTGCATTTTGGCTGATTCTTGGGCTGGAACTTCCCGTGGTTTGAGGCCTGGCTTGCTCCACCCCCTGCTCTTGAGATTCTCCCTGATGTGGGCTGCATTTTGGCTGCCTTTTGGGCTGGAGCTTCTCGTGGTTTGAGGCCTGGCTTGCTCCACCCCCTGCTCTTGAGATTCTCCCGGATGTGGGCTTCATTTTGGCTGATTCTTGGGCTGGAGCTTCCCGTGGTTTGAGGCCTGGCTTGCTCCACCCCCTGCTCTTGAGATTCTCCCGGATGTGGGCTGCATTTTGGCTGCCTTTTGGGCTGGAGCTTGTCGTGGTTTGAGGCCTGGCTTGCTCCACCCCCTGCTCTTGAGATTCTCCCGGATGTGGGCTGCATTTTGGCTGCTTCTTGGGCTGGAGCTTCTCGTGGTTTGAGGCCTGGCCTGCTCAACCCCCTGCTCTTGAGATTCTCCCGGATGTGGGCTGCATTTTGGCTGATTCTTGGGCTGGAGCTTCCCGTGGTTTGAGGCCTGGCTTGCTCCACCCCCTGCTCTTGAGATTCTCCCGGATGTGGGCTGCATTTTGGCTGCCTTTTGGGCTGGAGCTTCTCGTGGTTTGAGGCCTGGCTTGCTCCACCCCCTGCTCTTGAGATTCTCCCGGATGTGGGCTGCATTTTGGCTGCCTTTTGGGCTGGAGCTTCTCGTGGTTTGAGGCCTGGCTTGCTCCACCCCCTGCTCTTGAGATTCTCCCGGATGTGGGCTGCATTTTGGCTGATTCTTGGGCTGGAACTTCCCGTGGTTTGAGGCCTGGCTTGCTCCACCCCCTGCTCTTGAGATTCTCCCGGATGTGGGCTGCATTTTGGCTGCCTTTTGGGCTGGAGCTTCTCGTGGTTTGAGGCCTGGCTTGCTCCACCCCCTGCTCTTGAGATTCTCCCGGATGTGGGCTGCATTTTGGCTGATTCTTGGGCTGGAGCTTCCCGTGGTTTGAGGCCTGGCTTGCTCCATCCCCTGCTCTTGATATTCTCCCGGATGTGGGTTGCATTTTGGCTGCCTTTTGGGCTGGAGCTTCTCGAGGTTTGAGGCCTGGCTTGCTCCACCCCCTGCTCTTGAGATTCTCCCGGATGTGGGCTGCATTTTGGCTGCCTTTTGGGCTGGAGCTTCTCGAGGTTTGAGGCCTGGCTTGCTCCACCCCCTGCTCTTGATATTCTCCCGGATGTGGGCTGCATTTTGGCTGCCTTTTGGGCTGGAGATTCTCGTGGTTTGAGGCCTGGCTTGCTCCACCCCCTGCTCTTGAGATTCTCCCGGATGTGGGCTGCATTTTGGCTGATTCTTGGGCTGGAACTTCCCGTGGTTTGAGGCCTGGCTTGCTCCACCCCCTGCTCTTGAGATTCTCCCGGATGTGGGCTGCATTTTGGCTGCCTTTTGGGCTGGAGCTTCTCGTGGTTTGAGGCCTGGCTTGCTCCACCCCCTGCTCTTGAGATTCTCCCGGATGTGGGCTGCATTTTGGCTGATTCTTGGGCTGGAGCTTCCCGTGGTTTGAGGCCTGGCTTGCTCCACCCCCTGCTCTTGAGATTCTCCCGGATGTGGGCTGCATTTTGGCTGCCTTTTGGGCTGGAGCTTCTCGTGGTTTGAGGCCTGGCTTGCTCCACCCCCTGCTCTTGAGATTCTCCCGGATGTGGGCTGCATTTTGGCTGCTTCTTGGGCTGGAGCTTCTCGTGGTTTGAGGCCTGGCCTGCTCAACCCCCTGCTCTTGAGATTCTCCCGGATGTGGGCTGCATTTTGGCTGATTCTTGGGCTGGAGCTTCTCGTGGTTTGAGGCCTGGCTTGCTCCATCCCCTGCTCTTGATATTCTCCCGGATGTGGGCTGCATTTTGGCTGCCTTTTGGGCTGGAGCTTCTCGAGATTTGAGGCCTGGCTTGCTCCACCCCCTGCTCTTGAGATTCTCCCGGAGGTGGGCTGCATTTTGGCTGCCTTTTGGGCTGGAGCTTCTCGTGGTTTGAGGCCTGGCTTGCTCCACCCCCTGCTCTTGAGATTCTCCCGGATGTGGGCTGCATTTTGGCTGCCTTTTGGGCTGGAGCTTCTCGAGGTTTGAGGCCTGGCTTGCTCCACCCCCTGCTCTTGAGATTCTCCCGGATGTGGGCTGCATTTTGGCTGCCTTTTGGGCTGGAGCTTCTCGAGGTTTGAGGCCTGGCTTGCTCCACCCCCTGCTCTTGAGATTGTCCCGGAGGTGGGCTGGATTTTGGCTGCCTTTTGGGCTGGAGCTTCTCGTGGTTTGAGGCCTGGCTTGCTCCACCCCCTGCTCTTGAGATTCTCCCGGATGTGGGCTGCATTTTGGCTGATTCTTGGGCTGGAGCTTCTTGTGGTTTGAGGCCTGGCTTGCTCCACCCCCTGCTCTTGAGATTCTCCCGGATGTGGGCTGCATTTTGGCTGCCTGTTGGGCTGGAGCTTGTCGTGGTTTGAGGCCTGGCTTGCTCCACCCCCTGCTCTTGAGATTCTCCCGGATGTGGGCTGCATTTTGGCTGCCTTTTGGGCTGGAGCTTCTCGTGGTTTGAGGCCTGGCTTGCTCCACCCCGTGCTCTTGAGATTCTCCCGGAGGTGGGCTGCATTTTGGCTTCATTTTGGGCTGGAGTTTCTCGAGGTTTGTGGCCTGGCTTGCTCCACCCCCTGCTCTTGAGATTCTCCCAGATGTGGGCTGCATTTTTGCTGCATTTTGGGCTGGAGCTTCTCGTCGTTTGAGGCCTGGCTTGCTCCACCCCCTGCTCTTGAGATTCTCCTGGATGTGGGCTGGATTTTGGCTCCCTTTTGGGCTGGAGCTTCTCGAGGTTTGAGGCCTGGCTTGCTCCACCCCCTGCTCTTGAGATTCTCCCGGATGTGGCCTGCATTTTGGCTGTCTTTTGGGCTGGAGCTTCTCGTGGTTTGAGGCCTGGCTTGCTCCACCCCCTGCTCTTGAGATTCTCCCGGAGGTGGGCTGCATTTTGGCTTCATTTTGGGCTGGAGCTTCTCGTGGTTTGAGGCCTGGCTTGCTCCACCCCCTGCTCTTGATATTCTCCCGGATGTGGGCTTCATTTTGGCTGCCTTTGGGGCTGGAGCTTCTCATGGTTTGAGGCCTGGCTTGCTCCACCCCCTGCTCTTGAGATTCTCCCGGATGTGGGCTGCATTTTGGCTGCCTTTTGGGCTGGAGCTTCTCGTGGTTTGAGGCCTGGCTTGCTCCACCCCCTGCTCTTGAGATTCTCCCGGATGTGGGCTGCATTTTGGCTGATTCTTGGGCTGGAACTTCCCGTGGTTTGAGGCCTGGCTTGCTCCACCCCCTGCTCTTGAGATTCTCCCGGATGTGGGCTGCATTTTGGCTGCCTTTTGGGCTGGAGCTTCTCGTGTTTTGAGGCCTGGCTTGCTCCACCCCCTGCTCTTGAGATTCTCCCGGATGTGGGCTGCATTTTGGCTGCTTCTTGGGCTGGAGCTTCTCGTGGTTTGAGGCCTGGCCTGCTCAACCCCCTGCTCTTGAGATTCTCCCGGATGTGGGCTGCATTTTGGCTGATTCTTGGGCTGGAGCTTCTCGTGGTTTGAGGCCTGGCTTGCTCCATCCCCTGCTCTTGATATTCTCCCGGATGTGGGCTGCATTTTGGCTGCATTTTGGGCTGGAGCTTCTCGAGGTTTGAGGCCTGGCTTGCTCCACCCCCTGCTCTTGAGATTCTCCCGGATGTGGGCTGCATTTTGGCTGCATTTTGGGCTGGAGCTTCTCGTGGTTTGAGGCCTGGCTTGCTCCACCCCCTGCTCTTGAGATTCTCCCGGATGTGGGCTGCATTTTGGCTGCCTTTTGGGATGGAGCTTCTCGTGGTTTGAGGCCTGGCTTGCTCCACCCCCTGCTCTTGAGATTCTCACGGATGTGGGCTTCATTTTGGCTGATTCTTGGGCTGGAGCTTCCCGTGGTTTGAGGCCTGGCTTGCTCCACCCCCTGCTCTTGAGATTCTCCCGGATGTGGGCTGCATTTTGGCTGCCTTTGGGGCTGGAGCTTCTCGTGGTTTGAGGCCTGGCTTGCTCCACGCCCTGCTCTTGAGATTCTCCTGGAGGTAGGCTGCATTTTGGCTTCATTTTGGGCTGGAGTTTCTCGAGGTTTGTGGCCTGGCTTGCTCCACCCCCTGCTCTTGAGATTCTCCCAGATGTGGGCTGCATTTTGGCTGCATTTTGGGCTGGAGTTTCTCGTCGTTTGAGGCCTGGCTTGCTCCACCCCCTGCTCTTGAGATTCTCCTGGATGTGGGCTGCATTTTGGCTCCCTTTTGGGCTGGAGCTTCTCGAGGTTTGAGGCCTGGCTTGCTCCACCCCCTGCTCTTGAGATTCTCCTGGATGTGGGCTGGATTTTGGCTCCCTTTTGGGCTGGAGCTTCTCGTGGTTTGAGGCCTGGCTTGCTCCACCCCCTGCTCTTGAGATTCTCCCGGATGTGGGCTGCATTTTGGCTGCGTTTTGGGCTGGAGCTTCTCGTGGTTTGAGGCCTGGCTTGCTCCACCCCCTGCTCTTGAGATTCTCCCGGATGTGGGCTGCATTTTGGCTGCCTTTTGGGCTGGAGCTTCTCGAGGTTTGAGGCCTGGCTTGCTCCACCCCCTGCTCTTGAGATTCTCCCGGAGGTGGGCTGCATTTTGGCTGCCTTTTGGGCTGGAGCTTCTCGTGGTTTGAGGCCTGGCTTGCTCCACCGCCTGCTCTTGAGATTCTCCCAGAGGTGGGCTGCATTTTGGCTGCCTTTTGGGCTGGAGCTTGTCGTGGTTTGAGGCCTGGCTTGCTCCACCCCCTGCTCTTGAGATTCTCCCAGAGGTGGGCTGCATTTTGGCTGACTTTTCGGCTGGAGCTTCTCATGGTTTGAGGCCTGGCTTGCTCCAACCCCTGCTCTTGAGATTCTCCCGGATGTGGGCTGCATTTTGGCTTCATTTTGGGCTGGAGCTTCTCGTGGTTTGAGGCCTGGCTTGCTCCACCCCCTGCTCTTGAGATTCTCCCGGATGTGGGCTGCATTTTGGCTGATTCTTGGGCTGGAGCTTCTTGTGGTTTGAGGCCTGGCTTGCTCCAACCCCTGCTCTTGAGATTCTCCCGGAGGTGGGCTGCATTTTGGCTACCTTTTGGGCTGGAGCTTCTCGTGGTTTGAGGCCTGGCTTGCTCCACCCCCTGCTCTTGAGATTCTCCCGGATGTAGTTAGGATTTGGCTGATACTTGGTCTGGAGCTTCTCGTGGTTTGAGGCCTGGCTTGCTCCACCCCCTGCTCTTGAGATTCTCCCGGAGGTGGGCTGCATTTTGGCTGATTCTTGGGCTGGAGCTTCCCGTGGTTTGAGGCCTGGCTTGCTCCACCCCCTGCTCTTGAGATTCTCCCAGATGTGGGCTGCATGTGGCTGCTTTTTGGGCTGGAGCTTCTCGTGGTTTGAGGCCTGGCTTGCTCAACCCCCTGCTCTTGAGATTCTCCCGGATGTGGGCTGCATTTTGGCTGATTCTTGGGCTGGAGCTTCTCGTGGTTTGAGGCCTGGCTTGCTCCATCCCCTGCTCTTGATATTCTCCCGGATGTGGGCTGCATTTTGGCTGCCTTTTGGGCTGGAGCTTCTCGAGGTTTGAGGCCTGGCTTGCTCCACCCCCTGCTCTTGATATTCTCCCGGATGTGGGCTGCATTTTGGCTGCCTTTTGGGCTGGAGCTTCTCATGGTTTGAGGCCTGGCTTGCTCTACCCACTGCTCTTGAGATTCTCCCGGATGTGGGCTGCATTTTGGCTGCCTTTTGGGCTGGAGCTTCTCGAGGTTTGAGGCCTGGCTTTCTCCACCCCCTGCTCTTGATATTCTCCCGGACGTGGGCTGCATTTTGGCTGCCTTTTGGGCTGGAGCTTCTCGTGGTTTGAGGCCTGGCTTGCTCCACCCCCTGCTCTTGAGATTCTCCCGGATGTGGGCTGCATTTTGGCTGATTCTTGGGCTGGAGCTTCCCGTGGTTTGAGGCCTGGCTTGCTCCACCCCCTGCTCTTGAGATTCTCCCGGATGTGGGCTGCATTTTGGCTGATTCTTGGGCTGGAGCTTCCCGTGGTTTGAGGCCTGGCTTGCTCCACCCCCTGCTCTTGAGATTCTCCCGGATGTGGGCTGCATTTTAGCTGCCTTTTGGGCTGGAGCTTCTCGTGGTTTGAGGCCTGGCTTGCTCCACCCCCTGCTCTTGAGATTCTCCTGGAGGTAGGCTGCATTTTGGCTTCATTTTGGGCTGGAGTTTCTCGAGGTTTGTGGCCTGGCTTGCTCCACCCCCTGCTCTTGAGATTCTCCCAGATGTGGGCTGCATTTTGGCTGCATTTTGGGCTGGAGCTTCTCGTCGTTTGAGGCCTGGCTTGCTCCACCCCCTGCTCTTGAGATTCTCCTGGATGTGGGCTGGATTTTGGCTCCCTTTTGGGCTGGAGCTTCTCGAGGTTTGAGGCCTGGCTTGCTCCACCCCCTGCTCTTGAGATTCTCCCGGAGGTGGCCTGCATTTTGGCTGCCTTTTGGGCTGGAGCTTCTCGTGGTTTGAGGCCTGGCTTGCTCCACCCCGTGCTCTTGATATTCTCCCGGATGTGGGCTGCATTTTGGCTGCCTTTTGGGCTCGAGCTTCTCGAGGTTTGAGGCCTGGCTTGCTCCACCCCCTGCTCTTGAGATTCTCCCGGATGTGGGCTGCATTTTGGCTGCCTTTTGGGCTGGAGCTTCTCATGGTTTGAGGCCTGGCTTGCTCCACCCCCTGCTCTTGAGATTCTCCCGGATGTGGGCTGCATTTTGGCTGCCTTTTGGGCTGGAGCTTCTCGAGGTTTGAGGCCTGGCTTGCTCCACCCCCTGCTCTTGAGATTCTCCTCAAGGTGGGCTGGATTTTGGCTGCCTTTTGGGCTTCAGATTCTCGTGGTTTGAGGCCTGGCTTGCTCCACCCCCTGCTCTTGAGATTCTCCCGGATGTGGGCTGCATTTTGGCTGATTCTTGGGCTGGAGCTTCTTGTGGTTTGAGGCCTGGCTTGCTCCACCCCCTGCTCTTGAGATTCTCCCTGATGTGGGCTGCATTTTGGCTGCCTGTTGGGCTGGAGCTTGTCGTGGTTTGAGGCCTGGCTTGCTCCACCCCCTGCTCTTGAGATTCTCCCGGATGTGGGCTGCATTTTGGCTGCGTTTTGGGCTGGAGCTTCCCGTGGTTTGAGGCCTGGCTTGCTCCACCCCCTGCTCTTGAGATTCTCCCAGAGGTGGGCTGCATTTTGGCTGCCTTTTGGGCTGGAGCTTCTCGTGGTTTGAGGCCTGGCTTGCTCCACCCCCTGCTCTTGAGATTCTCCCAGAGGTGGGCTGCATTTTGGCTGACTTTTCGGCTGTAGCTTCTCGTGCTTTGAGGCCTGGCTTGCTCCAACCCCTGCTCTTGAGATTCTCCCGGATGTGGGCTGCATTTTGGCTTCATTTTGGTCTGGAGCTTCTCGTGGTTTGAGGCCTGGCTTGCTCCACCCCCTGCTCTTGAGATTCTCCCGGATGTGGGCTGCATTTTGGCTGATTCTTGGGCTGGAGCTTCTTGTGGTTTGAGGCCTGACTTGCTCCACCCCCTGCTCTTGAGATTCTCCCAGATGTGGGCTGCATTTTGGCTGCTTTTTGGGCTGGAGCTTCCCGTGGTTTGAGGCCTGGCTTGCTCCACCCACCGCTCTTGAGAGTCTCCCGGATGTGGGCTGCATTTTGGCTGCCTTTTGGGCTGGAGCTTCTCGTGGTTTGAGGCCTGGCTTGCTCCACCCCCTGCTCTTGAGATTCTCCCGGATGTAGTTAGGATTTTGGCTGATACTTGGTCTGGAGCTTCTCGTGGTTTGAGGCCTGGCTTGCTCCACCCCCTGCTCTTGAGATTCTCCCAGATGTGGGCTGCATTTTGGCTGCTTTTTGGGCTGGAGCTTCCCGTGGTTTGAGGCCTGGCTTGCTCCACCCCCTGCTCTTGAGATTCTCCCAGATGTGGGCTGCATTTTGGCTGCTTTTTGGGCTGGAGCTTCTCATGGTTTGAGGCCTGGCTTGCTCAACCCCCTGCTCTTGAGATTCTCCCGGATGTGGGCTGCATTTTGGCTGATTCTTGGGCTGGAGCTTCTCGTGGTTTGAGGCCTGGCTTGCTCCATCCCCTGCTCTTGATATTCTCCCGGATGTGGGCTGCATTTTGGCTGCCTTTTGGGCTGGAGCTTCTCGAGGTTTGAGGCCTGGCTTGCTCCACCCCCTGCTCTTGAGATTCTCCCGGATGTGGGCTGCATTTTGGCTGCCTTTTGGGCTGGAGCTTCTCATGGTTTGAGGCCTGGCTTGCTCCACCCCCTGCTCTTGAGATTCTCCCGGATGTGGGCTGCATTTTGGCTGCCTTTTGGGCTGGAGCTTCTCGAGGTTTGAGGCCTGGCTTTCTCCACCCCCTGCTCTTGAGATTCTCCTCAAGGTGGGCTGGATTTTGGCTGCCTTTTGGGCTGGAGCTTCTCGTGGTTTGAGGCCTGGCTTGCTCCACCCCCTGCTCTTGAGATTCTCCCGGATGTGTGCTGCATTTTGGCTGATTCTTGGGCTGGAGCTTCTTGTGGTTTGAGGCCTGGATTGCTCCACCCCCTGCTCTTGAGATTCTCCCTGATGTGGGCTGCATTTTGGCTGCCTGTTGGGCTGGAGCTTGTCGTGGTTTGAGGCCTGGCTTGCTCCACCCCCTGCTCTTGAGATTCTACTGGATGTGGGCTGCATTTTGGCTGCGTTTTGGGCTGGAGCTTCTCGTGGTTTGAGGCCTGGCTTGCTCCACCACCTGCTCTTGAGATTCTCCCGGAGGTGGGCTGCATTTTGGCTGCATTTTGGGATGGAGCTTCTTGTGGTTTGAGGCCTGGCTTGCTCCACCCCCTGCTCTTGAGATTCTCCCGGATGTGGGCTGCATTTTGGCTGCTTTTTGGGCTGGAGCTTCTCGTGGTTTGAGGCCTGGCTTGCTCCACCCCCTGCTCTTGAGATTCTCCCGGATGTGGGCTTCATTTTGGCTGATTCTTGGGCTGGAGCTTCCCGTGGTTTGAGGCCTGGCTTGCTCCACCCCCTGCTCTTGAGATTCTCCCGGATGTGGGCTGCATTTTAGCTGCCTTTTGGGCTGGAGCTTCTCGTGGTTTGAGGCCTGGCTTGCTCCACCCCCTGCTCTTGAGATTCTCCCGGATGTGGGCTGCATTTTGGCTGATTCTTGGGCTGGAGCTTCTCGTGATTTGAGGCCTGGCTTGCTCCACCACCTGCTCTTGAGATTCTCCTGGAGGTAGGCTGCATTTTGGCTTCATTTTGGGCTGGAGTTTCTCGAGGTTTGTGGCCTGGCTTGCTCCACCCCCTGCTCTTGAGATTCTCCCAGATGTGGGCTGCATTTTGGCTGCATTTTGGGCTGGAGCTTCTCGTGGTTTGAGGCCTGGCTTGCTCCACCCCCTGCTCTTGAGATTCTCCTGGATGTGGGCTGGATTTTGGCTCCCTTTTGGGCTGGAGCTTCTCGAGGTTTGAGGCCTGGCTTGCTCCACCCCCTGCTCTTGAGATTCTCCCGGATGTGGGCTGCATTTTGGCTGCCTTTTGGGCTGGAGCTTCTCGAGGTTTGAGGCCTGGCTTGCTCCACCCCCTGCTCTTGAGATTCTCCTCAAGGTGGGCTGGATTTTGGCTGCCTTTTGGGCTGGAGCTTCTCGTGGTTTGAGGCCTGGCTTGCTCCACCCCCTGCTCTTGAGATTCTCCCGGATGGGGGCTGCATTTTGGCTGCCTTTTGGGCTGGAGCTTCTCGTCGTTTGAGGCCTGGCTTGCTCCACCCCCTGCTCTTGAGATTCTCCTGGTTGTGGGCTGGATTTTGGCTCCCTTTTGGGCTGGAGCTTCTCATGGTTTGAGGCCTGGCTTGCTCCACCCCCTGCTCTTGAGATTCTCCCGGATGTGCGCTGCATTTTGGCTGCCTTTTGGGCTGGAGCTTCTCGAGGTTTGAGGCCTGGCTTGCTCCACCCCCTGCTCTTGAGATTCTCCTCAAGGTGGGCTGGATTTTGGCTGCCTTTTGGGCTGGAGCTTCTCGTGGTTTGAGGCCTGGCTTGCTCCACCCCCTGCTCTTGAGATTCTCCCGGATGTGGGCTGCATTTTGGCTGATTCTTGGGCTGGAGCTTCTTGTGGTTTGAGGCCTGGCTTGCTCCACCCCCTGCTCTTGAGATTCTCCCTGATGTGGGCTGCATTTTGGCTGCCTGTTGGGCTGGAGCTTGTCGTGGTTTGAGGCCTGGCTTGCTCCACCCCCTGCTCTTGAGATTCTCCCGGATGTGGGCTGCATTTTGGCTGCGTTTTGGGCTGGAGCTTCCCGTGGTTTGAGGCCTGGCTTGCTCCACCCCCTGCTCTTGAGATTCTCCCGGATGTGGGCTGGATTTTGGCTGCCTTTTGGGCTGGAGCTTCTCGTGGTTTGAGGCCTGGCTTGCTCCACCAACTGCTCTTGAGATTCTCCCGGAGGTGGGCTGCATTTTGGCTGCATTTTGGGATGGAGCTTCTTGTGGTTTGAGGCCTGGCTTGCTCCACCCCCTGCTCTTGAGATTCTCCCGGATGTGGGCTGCATTTTGGCTGCCTTTTGGGCTGGAGCTTCTCGTGGTTTGAGGCCTGGCTTGCTCCACCCCCTGCTCTTGAGATTCTCCCGGATGTGGGCTGCATTTTGGCTGATTCTTGGGCTGGCGCTTCTCGTGATTAGAGGCCTGGCTTGCTCCACCCCCTGCTCTTGAGATTCTCCTGGAGGTAGGCTGCATTTTGGCTTCATTTTGGGCTGGAGTTTCTCGAGGTTTGTGGCCTGGCTTGCTCCACCCCCTGCTCTTGAGATTCTCCCAGATGTGGGCTGAATTTTGGCTGCATTTTGGGCTGGAGCTTCTCGTGGTTTGAGGCCTGGCTTGCTCCACCCCCTGCTCTTGAGATTCTCCTGGATGTGGGCTGGATTTTGGCTCCCTTTTGGGCTGGAGCTTCTCGTGGTTTGAGGCCTGGCTTGCTCCACCCCCTGCTCTTGAGATTCTCCCAGAGGTGGGCTGCATTTTGGCTGCCTTTTGGGCTGGAGCTTCTCGTGGTTTGAGGCCTGGCTTGCTCCACCCCCTGCTCTT